>CM070783.1:55222962-57622962 GCA_036346955.1 Dipus sagitta
GGTAGGGTGCTGGCTACTGGATACAGAATCCAGGAGACAGCCATGCTTCCTGGAAGCAGAGAAGTCAGCCTTTCAGGTGAAATGGACAGAAAACAACAGGTTATGCAAATTAACTGCACTGGTGGCAAGTATTGCATGGGGGCATTGACTCCTCTGTGTGACTTGTCACTGATTCCTGTCACTTCATTTCCCCCCTTTTCAGTGATCTTAACATAAGATCATAGGATATAAGTAAAAGTAGATGGCTTAGCTGGGTGTGGTGGTGCACGCCTTTAATCCCAGCACTAGGGAGGCAGAGGCAGGAGGATTGCTGTGAGTTCAAGTCCAGCCTGGGTCTACAGAGTTCCAGGTCAGCCTTGGCTAGAGTGAGACCCTACCTTGAAACAAAAACAAACAAACAAAAAAGGTTTCAGTAAAGAATATTTGGAGCTCTGTCCTTTTGGCTTCTACTGGCTCTTGTATCAGTTCTAGGAAACTTCTGTGGAATGCATTACTTGTTCCAAGATTCTTATAGCTTCCGACCTTCACTGAAACCCCTTGGGTCCAAGTCATCACAATCTCTTGCTTCCTAAATGAATTCATTGTTTCCTCATGCTGGCTCCCTTAAGTCGATCTCCACCTGGCAGCCAGAACGATGCCATGAAGTCTGACTTTGCCATTGCATTCCTCTGCTTATCACCACTCCCAGCTGCTCCTATTGCAGGGGTCTCAAGACTGCTACCTTGTAGCCGTGCCCTGTCTCTTCGACTCACCACCCCCTATTTGTTCCTGAGGTACCCATGGCAGCCACACTGGCTTGCTCCCTGCTCCTGGTTCCACCCCTGGGCTTTGCATTTAGTATTTCCTGCATTTGGAGTGTTCCTCGCCAGAATGCCCATGTGGCTAAACCCCTTGACACCTCTGGTGTACATTCAAATGTCACCTTCTTCTGATTTATTTTTCCCTAGTACTTAACATGAATGCACTTTGCATCACAATTACTTATGTATTGTCCATCTTTCTGCTTTGGAATTAGGTCCAGGGAACGTGGATCTTTGCCTATGTTAATATGTCTGATACATCTCAAGTGAATGAACCTAGAAGAGTACCTGGCACCCCTAATAGGCATGTCTCCATCTCTCCTTCCCTCCTTCCCTCCTCTCTTGCCTCCCTCCCTTCTTCCCTCCCTCTCTCCATTCCTCCCTCTGATCTTTCCTTCCTTACACTCACCAAGGAAAACCAAGTAAGGACGTAACTAAGACGAGATCCCTTATCAAGAACTTTGAATTCTGGTACCTGGTTTTGAATGTCCACCTTCTAGCACTGCAGCAAATAGATGTTTGCTGTTTAACCCACCTGTTTAGTGGTGTTCTGTTAAAGTAGCCTGAACCGAGTGAGACACCCATGAACTAAACCCATGTGCCCAGCAGTTCAGCCAAGTCCAGCTGGCTGAGGTCAAGAGAATTCTCAAGCAAGCTGAAAAGCCGAGGACATGGTGAATGGATTGCAACTGCAGAATGGTAGAGGAACAGGCCCAGGGAGGACTCCCAAGTTCACTGGGGGGTCGCTACCCACTGAGATTTCTGAACCAGTTTTCCATTGTAAAGTCAGCCTGTCCATCTACTACCCTCTGGGGCCACGTTTCATGCCGTTTTCCTCTTACGTCCTGTAGAGCCTGGAGTTAGTTTCTCGCACCACTAGGTGGCGATGCTGCTTCGAGGAGTCAAACCCCAGAGGCAATCAATCTTTGGTGCTGAGCCCCAGACAGGCAACTTGCTATGTGCATTATCTCATTTAAACTTCAGCTCCGCGGAGTGAATGGTATTATTCACTCTAAATGACAGACGGAAAATCCTAGGTTTGTCAAGTTTTAAGAGTTTTGCCTAACGTCACTTATCCGATAGATGGCTCTCTTACTTAACACAGCGCTTTGCCAGTCCTTTTGGGACAGGAGGAAACCCGATCATGATCATTTTGAAGTTAGCAGCTCACAGGGTTCTCAGGTGAGCTCCTACACTGAAAAAAAAAATCACTAATTAATCATTAACTCTATTTAGTGCTCGCTGGGGGAGACTTTCCCACATCTCACACGTCAGGCTACAGACGCGGTTTAAGTTAATCTAGATAACAAGCCTGTGACCGGGCGCAGAGTGTTACTCGCCTCATAAGGATGAGTTCGTCAAGGCCCAGGCACTGGGTGGACTTGGGTCTGCGTAGGTGAGTGTGACAGTCCCAAGGACCGGAGCAGAGACTTGCAAGGTGCTTTTTCCCAGGATGCACAGAGGCAGGGGGAAGATCTAGGTCCTTGGCCTGTGGGTTTCAGGAAGGGTAAGGCTAAGGCTGAACCTCCCTCAAAGCAGAAGCAACCACACTTTTGACCTCAAATCCTAGCTTTGGCTATAATTACGCTGGACAAGTAGACTTCTTTCACCCACAAAAAGTTAAGCCCTAGATAGAGATTCCAAATTCAAGTGCTTATAGAGCAAGACAGGTAACAGAGTGAAGGGTGAAAGGGGCAAACTGGTGGCCTTGTGCCCCATTGTGAGGGGCAGTTGCAGCCAATGGTTGCCATGCAGGACGCGGGCCTAGTTTTGCTAGGTTTCTTCATCTTCCAGGACAATCTAGACACCCAGCTTTGTATTTTTAAAAAAACTTTTTGTTCTTTTGAGAAAGGGTCTCACTGTAGCCCAGGCTGACTGGGAATTCACTATGTAGTCTCAGGGTGGCCTCGAACTCACAGCAATCCTCCTACCTTTGCACCTCAGTGCTGGGATTAAAGGCATGAGCCACCACGCCCAGCCAGAATTTTATATAAACTCTACTTTAAAGAATATTTCCAGTGCGTTCAAATCTTAAAAAGTAAGACAAGCAGATCCTGTTTCTTTCTCTATCCCTCTTTCACACACACACAGCCACAAAATAGGTTGGTTGGCCTGTCTATCTATCTATCTATCTATCTATCTATCCATCCATCTATCCATCTGTCTATTGATCTGCCTAGAGGTGCCTCCAGTTCCATCCAGCTCTGAGAGCCTCTCATTCGCAGAGCTTTAAGAGGCATGGTGTTGGCCAAGTAGCCTTGAAGAAAGACAAGGAATTTGGGAGAAGTGCGGGGAGGCATCGCTGAGACTTTTCTCTCTCCTTTGGGCAGTTACACTGCACCAGTTGTCATGGTTTGGCCACTTTCAGAGCCACCTGGGAACTTGCTGTGATGGCTGAGGCCCAGGTCCATCTTCCTTGAGGAACTCATGACCTTGGTGAATCTGGTGGTTTCTCCAGGTGGTTCTGACGCATACCAAATTTTGAGAGCCGTTGTTCTAGGCCAGCAGTTCTTATCTCTGGCTGCATGAGAGAACCACCTGGGATCTTTGATGACCACTGTTACACAAGCCCTTCCCTGGACCAGTCAATCAGCTTCTAGGATGGAGATCTACCAGGTACTCAGCTCGGGGGCCCTCCCACGTGTCGAGTTATAGAGACTACCATGTACCCAGAGTGGAGACCCTCCTAGGTGTCCAGAGTGTTGACCCCGTGTGCATCCAGAGTATAGATCCACCATGTACCCAACATGCCGCATATGCTATGTATACTCAAGCATGCAGTTCATTCTTTCTCTAGCCCAAGGTGTGATGTCTCTCATCATGTCTTTGTGGGTAAAAGAATGGAGGTTTTTGAAGCCGGGCGTGGTGGCGCACGCTTTTAATCCCAGCACTCGGGAGGCAGAGGTAGGAGGATCGCCATGAGTTCAAGGCCACCCTGAGACTCCATAGTGAATTCCAGGTCAGCCTGGGCTAGAGAGTGAGACCCTACCTCAAAAAAACAAAAAAAAAAACAAACACACACACACACACACACACAAAACAACAACAAAGGAATGGAGGTTTTTGTCAGCTAATACCTATCCACCAGAAACTAGTGTCTCCCTAAACAAGTTGGTTTTTGAGGCTGGGGAGACAGCTGAGCAGATAAGAGTGCTTGCTGCACAAGCATGATGACCTGAGTCCAATACCCAGATCCTAAGTAAAAAAGCTTGCAAAGTCTGAAGACCCTGTTTCAATTCCCCAGTACCCACATAGAGTCAGATTCATAAAGTGCAGCATGCATCTGGAGTTTGTTTGCAGTAGCAAGAGGTTATGGTGTGCCAATTCCCTTCCTCCCTCCCTCTCAGTTTGCAAATAAATAAAATGTATTTTTTTTAAAAGGCTGAGCATGGTTACACACATGACTGAAATTCTAGCCCTGAGTGGGGCAGAGACAAGAGGATACTGGCCAGAAAAATGGTGATCACAGGTTTAGTGAGAGACTGTCTCTGAGAAATCAGTCAGAAGAGCAAGAGAGGAGGGTATCGGATGTCCTCCTCGGCCTCTGCACATGTGCATACACCACACACACACACACACACACACAAAAACAAAAAGGAAAGAAGATTTTTCTTTAGTGTGTACTGCCCAGTGGGTCAGAAGGTGACCCTCTAAGCCACTTCCCTGTCTCCAGTGCTCTGTGATCACCTAAATGTTGAGGGCAAGCCATCTGAGATGCTAAAATAAAGGGATCGTGGAAACAGTCAAACCATCAGTTGCTATGCCAACCTAGGCCGGAAGTCTATTTTATGGAGCTTGTTGAGGTGTGCGGGGGGGGGGGCGACTCTGGAGATGAGGCTGTGAAATGGGGGAGGTCATTCAAAACTTCCCTCGGTGGGTTTCAAGTCTAAGCGCCCTCATGGCTCCTCAGCAGCTCACGTTGGCCTTTAGGAGGAAGTCTCCCTGCTCAACATGGCTACCCGCCTTCTTCCCACCCTTTGCTTACCCTTTAGCACTTCCAGGAAAATGCAAGTATTAAGTGTGGAGGTCCCTCCTTTGACCTTCTATGCAAGCTAGCCTGTTAGCTGCTTACAGATTTATGGATCTGTATGACTCAGTGGAGGTGGCCCAGTGTGTAAAGGACTTGTCTTACAAGCACGAGGACCTGAGTTTCACCCCTAGTACCTGTGTAAAAATGTTGGGGGGCACGATGGCTGGTGGTTGGTGGCTGTAATCCAGCACTGGGGTACTGGAGACAGGGAAACCCTGGGACTCCTGGCCAGCCAGGGAAGACTACTTGGTGAACTCCAGTCCAGTGAGAGAACCTGTCTCAAAAAGATGGACAGTGTTCTAATATCTCAACTTGTCCTCTGGCTTGTACATAAATATGCGTGCACATATACAAATAGGAATGCATACACACCCACACGCGTGTGCGTGCACACACGCCCAGAGGAAAGAAAATTAAAAAAAGAAAGAAGACATACAGAGCTCCGAGGTCAAGTGTGCAGCCTGGTGGGAGAGTGCCCGCCTAGCGGGAAGGAGGCCCTGCCTTCACTCCCCAGGATCAGACAGTGAGACTGAAAAACAAGTCCGAGTGATAACTATCATCACCACGTTTGGGCTGATTCTCTAAGCCCAGACAGCAGTGTGACATGAAGAGGGTCGGGTGACATGCATGTGCCAGTGCAGGCAACATTCCAGAGAGGGACCCCTGAGCTGAGCGACCATGCCTGCCCATCCATCGCTCCAGAGGGAGAAATCATCTCCATATTACAAGGCTGTTTGCTGTACAAATTTCCCCTAAAAGACAGTCTAGGACAAAGGCAGGTTTCTGCTTATCTAAGGAGAGTTGTCTCCTGATACCTGGGCTCCATGTATTATCTTGGTCCTTTTGGTTGACTTCCTCTTAACTGGCCTTCAGTTGAGGGAGACCTTCTCATCTTTTCTCTCATGGTTAATGTTACAAAAGGAGTGAATTCATGATTTAACTAGGCTCTGTCCTGCAGGGTGTTAATTAATTAGTTAATTAATATTTCCTTACTGAGATCCCTGCGTCATCATCTGCTGGGGCCATTATGTCATGCTCTGTGCTTCATGCCACAAGGACTATGTTCACTTTCGCAACTGCATCTTGATATCCAATGCAACTGGACACATATTTGTTGAATGAACAGGGTTATAGAATTTAAGAAAATAAAAATCACTAAGGTCCAGAAAAATGAGGTAATCTTTCCAAACTCCCTGAATCACAATCCACTTCCTTTTATTCCCATGGATGCTCAGTTAGGTCTCATCTCCATGGGATGCTGGTGGACTGGGAAGTGAATGAGGGGAAGGGAAAGGCCAGGAATGAATTGGGCATGGAAAGAACTATCTGGTCACTTTGGACTATAAACATTTCCTCTGAGCTATTCCTGCTCTGGGCTTCTCTGAGAACCCAGGCAGATAAGTGAATACTTCAGAGCCAGTGCAATCATGGAGATTGTGAAAATCACCAACTATTCCTCAGGTGGTCTGTTTCTATCCTGACTGGACTGGCCTTCTGATGTGCTACGGACCACTGGAAAATACAACTTTGTGTTACCAAAATGAAATTACTGTATCTGGGTAAATTGCATATATTTAACTTCTCACTCAGGAGGTCCAAGTGCCACATCTTATGATGGCCTTGCAGCTATCAGAGTCCCAGAGTGCCAGGCTTCTCATGGCAGGCCACAGAGAGAGTGCTTGTGGCCTCTCTTTTATCAAGTCACTAGCCTTTAATCAAGGAATCCACTTTGATGGTCATATCATGGCCTGATTACCTGACAATAGCTTCCCTTCCTTTTTTTGTGTTTTGGTTTTTGTTTATGTTCATATACTCATTACACACAATAATGGTTTTACGGTGACATTTTCACACATGTATATAACATACTTTGGTCACATTCCCTCCCTTGTCCTTTCTTAGCTCCCTTCCCACTGAGCACTGTCCTCTTTCCAACTAGTCCCATTCTCTTTCGTGTGTTTATGAAACAATGAATTTAATGAGGGTTACTTACAGGAACATGGACACGCCACTGAAGAAATTGCCTCTCCTTTCCCCAGCAACTGTTAACTGCCAATAGATCCTCAGGGAGGGCTAAGGCCTTATAAGCCCCTCCCCACTAGCAGTCCTTACCTGTCTCTAAATCCTTAGGAAGGGGTAAGGCCTGTGAGAGCCTCCTCCATCCATGGAGAAATGTTAGCAGGTCCAGCCTTGCAGGTCTTGTACAGTTGCTATGAGTTGGTGATAGCCATGGGCACGCTGTGCTGGAAGACAGTGTTGCACAGCGTGCCACCCCTTCCCCGGCCTCCTACGTTCTTTCCACCGTGTTTCCTGAGCCAGCGGCTCTGCTTGTGAACTCTGTGGCTGGTAAAAATTGGTGATGGGATTTCAATATGTGGACCCTTGGAGGTTATGCCCAGTCCTAATCCACACCAGAGGGTGACACTGGCAGAGCCTTGAAAACACTTGCTCATTGGGGTGGCCCCTCTCATGTCCATTTGAGACCCGTGAAACTACCTCTATGCAGATAAATCCACATGCCTCAAGCAGGCATGTCGAAGGGGCCATCCTGGGCCAGCTGGCTAGTGCGGAATCACCGGCTGACTACAGAGCACAGCAGAGCTTCCTCACACCAGAAGAACTGGCCTGTCAACCCATGTAACTATGAGAAATAAGATGTGGCTGCTGTCTTGAGTCACTGAGTTTTGGGATACTTGTTAAATGGTAAAAGCTGACAGATACAATCATAGTGTGTTTAGGTTTAAATTCCACCATTTAATTGTCTAACCTGAGAAAAATCCTTTAACCTCCTTGTGGCCTTAGTTTTATGGCTTATGAAATAGTGATAAAAATAGATTATGTAATTGAAGTCATCAATGTATGTGGCAAATGAGTTCGTACTCCTAAAATGCTCAGAACCGTGCTATACGTAAAGCACAGTTATCATGAGAGATCATGGTTTCCAGGATGGGGAGATGGCTCAGAGGTTGAAGGCACTGGCTTGTAACACCTGATGGCCTGGGTTGGCCCAGGGTTCAATTCCCCAGTACCCATACCAAATCAGATGCACAAAGTGGCACATGTTTCTGAAGTTTGTTTGCAGTGGCAAGAGGCCCTGGTGCACCCATTCATTCTCTCTCTCTTTCCATCTCTTGCTGTGCTTGCAAATAAATAAATAATAAAAATATTTTTAAAAATATCATGTATAATTAAAACAAAACCTGATTGCAAAAAAAAAAAAAAAAAAAAAAAAGGTAAATGTGAGGGGGTAAGTGTAAGGTTTGTTTGGGAGCTACTGAATGTTAAGTCCCATAAGCACCACCCCCATTTTGAGTGTGCCCCTGCTGCTGCCACTGCCATATGTGTGTTTCAGTTTGGGAGCTGAGTGTTTCACCTTCCCATAGACAGCAAACTCCAGCCTGTTCTCTGAGCTGCAGCTCATCTGTATTCAGAGAGTGACGGCCCAGGGCAGGAGATTCAAATGCACATTTGAAGCCCGCGAAGCTTGCTCTCTGGACCATGATCCACAGGGCGGGTAGAACTCTTTCTGTGCTAATCTGGGTCTCTGCCCTCCCTCCTCAGGGGGACAGTGCTAATCACACACACACACACGCACACACACACACACGAGAGAGGGAGAGAGAGAGAGAGAGAGAGAGAGAGCGCTCACTTAAGGGGATGCTCTGTGGTCCAGCAGCCAGCCCCTATGCTTGTTCTGCATGCATGGCCTGGTAGGGCTCTAGGAGTTACAGAGACCATGATGTGTGACTGCTTCCCAGTCATGATAGATGAAGGAGTTGTTTTTGTTTTTAATTTCCACAGAGGTATTAATAGAAAGGGATGAAGGTGTCTCTAACCCTTGTATTATGTGATATCATGAAATCAGCCCACGGTGGGAGATGTCGCTGTGAGCCATCATCTGTCTTGAGGCCTTTGGTTTACATGGAGCTCATTATTACTTACCAAACCCCCAGTGGTCAAAATTCTCAACAATAAAATATGAACACGAGAGAAAAAGCTATAGCATGGGCAGGAGTGTCCTTGATTCATCTAGCATTTCTCACCCCTTGCCTGACACCGTTTCCCCTCCCATCTATTCAGCATAGATGAGGGACAAAAGGAATGACTCGGAGCAGACCAGACTGCTGTTTTTTTTTTAATATTTTATTTATTGTTTGCAATCAGAGAGATACAGGCACAACACACACACACAGCAAATGAGTACATGGGCATGCCAGGGCTCTGGCCACTGCAAATGAACTCTGATGTGTGTGCCACTTTGTGCATCTGGCACTTATGTGGGTGCTGGGGAATTGAACTCAGGTTGTTAGGCTTTGCAGGCAAAAGCCTTAACCACTGAGAAATCTCTTCCTCCCCCAGACTGTTTTTTTTGTATGTGTGTGATGTGTGTGTGCACACGCATACATGTTTGTGTGTGTGTGTGTGTGTGTGCATTCACATGCATGAGTGCTCTTCCTCAGTTGCTTTCAACTTTACTCTTTGAGAAAAAGGCCTCTTTCTGGCTGAACTTAAATCTAACTGAGTCACTTTGCTATCTAACCAGTGGGCTGCAGGGATCCTGTGCCTCCTCCTGCCCAGCACTAGGGTTACTGAAGTACACTGCCATGGCCAGCATTTTTATATGGGTGCTGGGGACCTGAACTCAGGTCCTCAGACTTGCATGGCAACCATTTTACCCACTGACTCACCTCCCTAACTTTCCAGAACAAACTTGCATGGTTGTTCTCACTGGAGGTCATTTCTGATGCATTAATACTTTTTGGGGGATTTATATTGTCTTGATTTTTGGTGTTTCTTGTGTTATAATGTATATATTTTTGTATCCTGGATTATTTAATGATTAGTTTTTCTAGTTAGCTGGGTATTATTAGATGTATCAATCAATCTGATGTTATATAACTTCAGGGTAGGAGCTTAAGGCGCTAGGTGTGGCTCTCAAGACTCTCAGAGTATCTACAAAAGTGACCCTAGGTGTTGGGTTTGCCTGCTATGAGAGTATTCAAGTAAACTGAGTGGAACCAAATACAGATAGTTTCTAAAATTTAACTAAACAATGTACACTTTCAATGAAAAACAGCTCAGAGTATTTATCCAAGAGTAGGTATTATGACAACCAGATCCTCTGTCTGTCCCTTAGGCTGTGTGGTGCCTCACCCACTCCCTTAATCCTGACATCAAAGAGGTTAATATTTCTGGTCTGTTGAGGGTTCCAAGTCAGCTTGTGACCAGGTGAGACCCTTCCCTGGTGTAATCCCAGTTACCTCTGCTCCTGCTTGGGTCCCGCTGTTGGTTCAAGTAGGTGTGGCCGGGTCCCTGGACCGCTGCTCTGTTCGCTGGAGCTGGGCACTGGCGGTGGGGGAGGGGAGGCTGCCGATGCTGCTCTAGCTCTCTCGCTGTTCCATGTGTTCTTCTACCTTGTGATCTGCTCCTCCGTTGTTCACTGCCATTCTCCCTTCACTTTTCTTGAGTTTGCGGAGAGCTCCGGTGTGAGTGGAAACTCCCCTCACCTGGCTTTTCCTGTGGCTCAAGCTGAGCCTGGCAGCTTTCTGGCTGCCGCCACCGCAGTCTGCAGGCCTGCCGGAGCCGCTTCTGCCGACCTGTGTGGGCTCTGTATGCTCTGGATCTCGCCTACATCTCCGCTGCCGTTTCAATTTCCTATATACCTCACTTTTCAGTAAAAGTGTGTATTTTGCTGGATATTTTTTTTAGCTTTTTCCCCCCTAGGCTGCTTTGGCATGATACCTACGCTGCCATCTTAACCAGAAGTCAAGAGCTTGTGTCTGGAACCCAGCTGAGTGACTAGCTGACTGTGAACTTAAGGATATCTCTTAAATTTGCCATGCCTTAGTTTCCTCAAACGTAAAATGAAGATGATATTCCTCCATGTCTGTCTATTCTTAGGTCCTGAAACACCTACTAGGCACACTTGCTCTCTCCTCCCATGTGATGGCAAGACTGCATTCCACACAGGAGAAAACAAGACCTGGGCCAGGAAGTGTTGGTCCTGAGCATCACATAAATAGTGACAGGTGCAGGTTCCCCAACCATCAAGCCCTTAGCTTGTACTCTGCCCTCCTTTTAGGACACTCCTCACCATTGGCAGGACCACATATGGATTCCTGGACAGACGGGTGGTCTGCCAGTTCTTGCCTTCATGAAGGTGAAGCAGGGGGACATATACTGCGTGGGTGCCATGGTACTAGAGAGGAGCATGGTTCAAGAAAGTGCGAGCCTGGCCTCCAGCATTTATAGTGAACTCTGTAAGGGACAATAGAAATGCCGGGGACTTCTCAGTCTATTGTTCACTATTGTAACATGAAAGTCCCAGACAGAAATAACATAAGGGGGAAGACTTCTCTGGGGTTATAGTTTCAGAAGGGTTTCAGTCCATGTGTTATAGAATGTGTAGAACCATCCCTCAGTCCATTGCTGCAGGAGGGCATGGTGGAGGCTGACCATGGTGGTGTGGAAGGTGTAGAAACATCCCTCAGTCCATGGCTGCAGGAGGACATGGTGGAGGCTGACCATGGTGGTGTGGAAGGTGTAGAAACATCCCTCAGTCCATGGCTGCAGGAATGTGTGGTGGAGGCTGACCATGGTGGTGTAGAAGTTGTAGAATCATTCCTCGGTCCATGGCCACAGGAGGGTGTGGTGGAGGCTGACCATGGTGGTGTGGAATGTGTACAACCATCCCTCAGTCCATGGCTGCAGGAGTGTGTGTTGGAGGCTGACCATGGTGGTGTGGAATGTGTACAACCATCCCTCAGTCCATGGCTGCAGGAATGTGTGGTGGAGGCTGACCATGGTGGTGTGGAAGGTGTAGAACCATTCCTCAGTCCATGGCTGCAGGAATGTGTGGTGGAGGCTGACCATGGTGGTGTGGAAGGTGTAGAACCATCCCTCAGTCCATGGCCACAGGAGGGTGTGGTGGAGGCTGACCATGGTGGTGTGGAAGGTATAGAACCATCCCTCAGTCCATGGCTGCAGGAATGTGTGGTGGAGGCTGACCATGGTGGTGTGGAAGGTGTAGAACCATCCCTCAGTGCATGGCTGCAGGAATGTGTGGTGGAGGCTGACCATGGTGGTGTGGAAGGTGTACAACCATCCCTCAGTCCATGGCTGCAGGAATGTGTGGTGGAGGCTGACCATGGTGGTGTGGAAGGTGTAGAACCATCCCTCAGTCCATGGCTGCAGGAGGGTGTGGTGGAGGCTGACCATGGTGGTGTGGAAGGTGTAGAACCATCCCTCAGTCCATGGCTGCAGGAATGTGTGGTGGAGGCTGACCATGGTGGTGTGGAAGGTGTAGAACCATCCCTCAGTCCATGGCTGTAGGAATGTGTGGTGGAGGCTGACCATGGTGGTGTGGAAGGTGTACAACCATCCCTCAGTCCATGGCTGCAGGAATGTGTGGTGGAGGCTGACCATGATGGTGTGGAAGGTGTAGAACCATCCCTCGGTCCATGGCTGCAGGAGGACATGGTGGAGGCTATTCACATCTCTGAGGACCAGGAAGTAGATGAGTGTCACATGCACCAAGGGTAGGTATCATCTTCACAGCCCCACATTGTCACCTGTTTCCCCCAGCCAAGCCCCTCCCCCTGGAGGCTCCTTCAATGAACAAGCCCAAGGAGGCACTTGTTGGAAACAGGAGCCTGTGGGACATTTAGTGAGTACCTGGCTTCTCTTTACTCCCCGCTTCCCTGCCTTGTTAACTGACTATGACTCCTGTTCTTGGGTTTCTGAGAGCTTTTCCACCCACAGGCCTTGTAACTGCCCCCCTCCCTCCCCACACACCTTTTCTATAAGCCAAACTATTATGTGTATCAGGAGGTATAGTTCTGCAAAAGGGAGGGCAAGTGGTGAGGGGACGGTGTGAAGAAGAGGAAGGTGTGTTCTGAGGACACGTGGGAGGATAGCAAAGAGAGCCCACAACCCTGACAACCCATCCACGTTGAGCTTTGTTCTGGTTATTTCTTTTGCAGAAAAGGGGAGGGGTTTGACATCCCTTTGTCATGCGAATGCAAATTAAAACAACTTTGAGATGCCATCTTTCCCCAGTCAGTGTGGCTATCATCATACAACAGACAGCAAATGCTGGTGAGCACTCGGGAAAGAGGAAGCCTCATCCACTGCTTGTGGGAGTGCAAACGCGCGAGCCATTATGGAAATCAGTGTGGAGGCGTCTCAAACTCCTGGACATATCCCTAAGCACTCCACACTCCACTACAGAGATACTTGATGTCCATGTTTACTGTGGCTCTATTGACAAGTGCTAAGAATTGGAATCATCCTAGATGCCCAGCGACAGATAAATGGATAATGAAAATGTGGTAATATGCACAACACCAGTATGGCAACTTGAAATGATGAAATTTGCAGGAAACTGGATGGATTTGGAAAGAATCATATTAAGAGAAGTGACCCAAACTCAGACCAAAACCACATGTTCTCTTTGCAATGCCCATCATACTTATTTTTTCTTTTTGTGTGTAATGTATATATGTCCTCTAAGGTTAGAACCATAACCAAAAGTGAATATAATGAGATGAGCTGGAAGAAGGGCAAAAGGATACATGTGACATGTAAGTAGAAGGGTGGTGATACTGGGTGGGGGTGGAAATTGGGGAGAAGAGGGAGATAGAGGATGGGCAGAATGGGAATCAACAGAAACAAATTGTGTATGAAAATAAAGAATTAATGATGCCTAAATCTCTCTATGACAACTAAAATTGCTTTTAAATCCCACAATTTTTTTTTGTTTTTGTTTTTCGAGGTAGGGTCTCACTCTAGCCCAGACTGACCTGGAATTCACTATGGAGTCTCAGGGTGGCCTCGAACTCATGGCAATCCTCCTACCTCTGCCTCCCGAGTACTGGGATTAAAGGTGTGCACCACCACACCCGGCAAAATCCCACAATTTTGTGATTGAAATACACCTCTAGTATTTGATCTCATGGATCTTGGGGACTGATCTGCTCAACTAGGTGGCCTGTGTTTGTGGTCTATGCTGCTGTCCTAGGTGGATGGCAGCTGAGCTATGGGCATCTGAAGGCGTGGGCAGGCTGGATGTTCATAGTGACCACTGATGTTGCTGGCAGCTATTCTGCTAATGAGAGGGTCCAGTGTCCATGCTGCAGTGTGAGGTCTAACGTCAGTGAGCCCCATCCCACAGGCCACACAGCCACCAAGGAGAGGCCATAGCTCAGGGGTGTCTCAAGGAAGCATGTGGGCCAAATACTGTAAGAATCCATGGCCTCATGGCCAGGGGCAGATGAGATCTAGTGTGAGATGGGGAATTGATTAAGGCATTGGAAGCTAAGGATGTAGATGCATTTATTATTTTAATTTTTGTTTGTGGTACATGAGCATGTACACATACATGTCATGAGTGTGAATGCACACAGAAATGTGGATGCAAGTGTATGTGTGTGCATATGTATGTAGAGGCCAAAAGTTGAGGTAGGCTCTCTTCCTCCATCACTCTCCACCACATTATTATTATTATTATTATTTTGTTTCTTGAAATTTTTATTTATTTATTATTTGAGAAAGACACAAAGAGGGAGAGGGAGAGAGGGAGAGAGAGAGAGAGAGAGAATGGGCATGCCAGGGCTTCTAGCCACTGCAAGTGAACTCCATATGCTTGCACCAATTTGTACATCTGGCTTACGTGGGTCTGGGGGAATTGAATTTAGGTCCTTTGGCTCTGCAGGAAAGTACCTTAATTGCTAATCCAGCTCTCCAGCACTATTTTTTTTTTTTTTTTGAGGTAGGGTCTAACTCTAGTCCAGGGTGAGCTGGAATTCACTATGTAGCCTCAGGTGGCCTAGATCTCATGGTGATCCTCCTACCTCTGCCTCCCAAGTGCTGGGATTAAAGCTGTGTGCCACCACACCTGGCCCAACTTCTTCTTCTCCTTCTCCTTCTTCTTCTTCTTATTATTATTATGATCATTATTTTTTGAGGTAGGGTCTCACTCTAGCCGAGGCTGATGTGGAATTCACTGTGTAATCTCAGGGTGGCCTCGAGCTCACGGTGATCCTCCTACCTTTGCCTCCCAAGTGCTGGGATTAAAGGCATGCGCCACCACGCCCAGCTCCAATTTATTTTTAAAAATGTATTTGTCTGTGTATATATACCATGTTGCACATGTGGAGGTCAGAGGTCAACATCCAGTTGTCCATACTCCACCTTCTTTGAGGGAGGATCTCTTGCTGCTACAAACAAACTACCAGACTGCAAATGAATGTCAAACTAGCTGGGGATCCGGACTCAGGTCCGCACACTTGTGTGGCAAGCACTTTACCCACTGAGCCATCTCCCAGCTCCATGCATTTGTTAAGAAAGGTTCTGTGAGCTCACAGTCAGCAAAGGCTTGCCTCTGGTGATCCCTCAGGCACCGCCTCCACGGATCCAGTGAGTTTTGTTTTGACACAAAGATGTCAGTTTGTGTCAAGTTCCCACAGGTGGGAAGATGTTTTGTCAAAGAGGCTAGCCTCATCCTCACTCTAGAGAAGGGGATAATGTGGACCTGTGAGCCACCCTGCCCCTGAATCCCAGATCTCTGTGCATGGGCAAACTTTTGCTCACTTAAGCCATTATACAAGGACACATGACCAATGACAGGGTCTAGTCTCCATTGCAAGGGATGAGACACTGACTCCAGAAGCTCCTGAACTGTGTTTGGGTAAGCAGGGCAGTTTCTTAAATGGAGCAAAGACAGCAGCATACAGGGATAGTGTGTGTTAGCAGAACCTTGTTGGACTCATGATGGGTCTCGCCTCTGTCCTAGGTTGTGTTAGGGACAAACAACAGCATCTCAGCGAGGCTAAGACTTGATTGAGTTGGACAGTGAAGTCAAAGCACGTTTGCACTTGACTTCCTCCTGCAAGCAATTTCTGGACAGGCCGGGCAGGCGGGGGCTGAGACGTGCACCTGTGGGGACAGTGGACTGACTGGTCAGGTGTGCTTCTGCAGTGTTGTCCGCAGTCTAAAGACTGTGCTGGGCAGTGGTCATAGAGGCAAAAATGGATTGAAAATATGAATGGCAAGCAAGTAGCTGAAGCGAGGGATGTGGGCTTGTTGGTCTGGGTTCGCTCAAGGAGCAGAACCGGCAGCATGAATGTATGTTATAAAGAGGATTTGTTAAGTCAGTTTACATGGTACAGGCTGGACAGCCCGGCAATGGCTGTCTGCAGACTGAAGTGTCTGAGAGCCCCACAGCTGCTTAGTCCATGAGGCTGCAGGGTTTCCAGAGAACTACTGATCCTCAATGCACGTAGGAGACTGAAGAATCTGGGTTCCAGTGTCCACAAAGGATGCGAGCGGCAGGTAGAGGCTCTCACCAGCAATCAGCGAAGGCAGTGACGCGAAAGGCGCCGCACATGCGTGGAGTCTCTTACAGAGACCACTGCTCACGCTCATGCGGGCATTCCCCTCTGTTGGTCCTCTCAGGAAACGCCCTCACACACCTGCCCAAGAGGCACAGCTCTTGCTTGGTTTCTGACCTAATCAAGTTGACAGTACAGATAAACTGTCACAAGGGTCTAGACTGGTTAAGGAAAGAAAGCGACAACAAGAAGTTCATAAACTGGGAGAAAGGGAATGAGTCTCTGGGTGCCTCTCTGTCAATAAAGCATGGGAGTGGTGAGAAGAGTCAAGATTGCAGCTGGAGAAGCTGGAGAAGTTGGCACTGATGACATGGACGCCTCCAGGAGATGCCAAGAAGCTCCAGGTATGGCTCAGGTGGAGGTGGGAAGACACCAAATTTGTAGGGTCTTCAAGGAACCAGGAAGCACTATGTTGGATCAACATTAAGCCAGCTTGGGGGTGCAGAGGCATATAGCTTTAATAGGCTTGACATCTGGCCGAGCATACAAAATGGCTTAAGGTTATTATGTAACTATGATTTAGTGCCCCTCATGTAGATAGGATCATTGTATGTCATGCACTGGTGTGTGCACTCCCTACATAAGCACCCTGTGACTGGAACAAAGTGACCAGCCCTGCTTTGCCCTGCAATTGCAATAGGTGTTTATAAATGCCTACTCGATGCACCTTCGTCCAGCGGGGCTCACCCCCTCCACAAATCCCCCTGGAGCTGCCTGCTCCTGACAGGGGGAAAGAGCAGGAAGTCTTGGATGTCAGTGATGGGGTTGGATGGAGGTGTGACCTGGTGGCATGGACTTTTTTGTGTAGGGTTGGGAAAGTTAATAGGGAAGAGGCCTGGGGGAATGCGGGGATCAGAAGACACTGCAGATCAGTGATCTGAGCTGGTTCCTGTGGGTTATGATTGACCTCAAGGCCCTGTACATAGTGGGCAAGTGCTCTACCATTGAGCTACACTCCATGTCCAAGTTTGTTTAAAATTTTATTTTTAAAATCCTGTTTTATTTATTTATCTGCAAGCAGAGAGAGATAAAGAGAATGGGCACATCAGGACCTCCAGCTGGTGCAAATAAACTCCAGATGCATGCACCGCTTTGTGCATCTGGCTTTACGTGGGTACTGGGGAATTGAACCTGGGTTGTTAGGCTTTGCAGACAAGTGAGCCATCTCTCTAGCCCTGTCCCCCAGTCCAAGCCTTTGTTTTGCTTTGTTTGACACAGGATCTTGCTATGTAGCCCAGGTTGGCCTCAAACCTGTGATCCTCCTGCCTCAGCCTCCTGAGTGCTGGGATTGCAGGCATGTGCTGTCAAGCCTGGATTTTTGTGTTTTGTAAGATTATCCAAAATGACATCACTGTGTGGTGGCATGGAGTGCCCTCACAAGTCCAGTACAAGCAGACCTATGTGCAGCGACCCACGTGGCCTTGGATGCTTCTAGGCTTTGATGAATTTCTCATGTAATCTGTAGGACTTGACAGTTTGTTCCAAAGACAAATTTGGCAGGAGGGATGGATCACCACCATGACTTGGTAAGTCCCTTCCAGGAGCAGTGGCAGTGTGTAGCATTGTCTATCACACGTCACAGATGCTTCTGGAGTGGGAAGGTCTCCCTTGTGGGATGGTGTCGCAAACCCTGTGTTATCTTTTGTTTTTTTTTCTTTGTAATGTTTGTGATACCAACCAGGGATTCTCCCCACAGTCCGTGCACTCCACCTGCTCATCAAGTCGGCGCTTCAGGAGCGAAGCAGGACTGCAGAAGGCAGGAGAATGTTTGCTCTTTAGGGAGAACAGTTTGGAAATAGTTGAGTGACTGGAGCCTGTGTGACTCTGCTCTGGGGAACAGCAGGCTCTGTCATCCATGCTGACCAAGACAGGAGAACAACAGAGTGTCCTGGGGGATGCCAGTGTGGGCAGTGGACAGAGACATCACTCTCTGATAACTTCCCCCTCTTCTGCACCCAGTAAGTAGGGGCTTCCTAGAACTGCTGATATTGTGTTTCTCCCACAACAGGAAATAGGGTTTGGAATATTAGTGCGGATCATCCACAGAACCATCCAGAAGCTTCAACTCCTTGCTCCTCTGGTTTGTGAAATGGAATTCTTACTTGTGGGGAGGTCTGTAAGGCATCCTAATTAATCGTGATTTCAGGTCAGGTTGCAAGTCTGCATGCCAATGACTGCAAGTGTGAGAAATGAAGCCACGTTCATCAAGGCAACGCTGACAGACGTGGAGAGCAGAGATGAGGTGGCCTCCAGAAGTTACCACTGCTTTTAAAAACGATGCTACCCACTCACTATTCACAACAACCAAATTATGGAACCAGCCTCAGTGCCCATCAAAGGATAAATGGATAAAGAAAATGAGTATAGATACACAATGGGGCATTATTTAGGCATAAAGTACAAAATTATGTTATCTACAGGAAGTGGATTGAATTGGTGTAATTATTACTTTCCTCATTGCTGTGACAAAACACCGTCGCAGAAGCTACTTCAGGAAGGAAGGGTTTCCTTTGGCTGGCAGTTTGAGGGTACAGCCCATCATGATGGCGAAGGCATAGTGGCAGGGGCGTGAGGCTGCTGTCACATTGCATGGGCAGTCAAGAGGCAGGGCAGTGAGTGCCCATCCTCTCTGGACCAGCCCATGGACGCTGCTGCCCATGTTTAGAATGGTTCTAACCCCCCCTCCCCAATTGACCTAACCTAGAGACATGCCCAGACATATGTTTCCATGGTGATTTCAAATCCCATCAAACTGACAATCAAGATTATCCACCACAACTAGAGATCATATTAAAGAAAATAAGCCAGATGCAGAATGACAAATAGCGCATGTTTTCTGTCATTGGAATTTAGATCGTAAAAAAGATATGAAAATAGAGGGGGACTGTTTACATGGAGATGGGGAACAACAGGAGAGGGAAGGAAAACACGAAATGATCAAAAGACAATATATATGTACAAAAAGTTAAATTATTTATTAGATACATGTATGAAAAACGTAGACTCTCTTTGGCTGCGCTGATCAAACCTAGGCGAGGTCCTTCACATGCCCGGCAAAGGCTCTACCTGAGCTACACCGCCAGCCCTTAGGAAGTCAAAATGAAACCCGGCAGTTTGTACAAATAGTACATAGAAATATAATAATATAAAGAGAAAAATAATCCTGAATCAGATGCTCTCCTGAGGAGAAGGAGGAATGGAAGTAAGTAGATGGAAGTAGAGAAGAGAAAGGGGGAGGCTTGCAGGAGGAGAAGACATCCTTCCACGTGACATTCTGAAGGACTGGTGTGTACTGGTGGGGGCAGGGCAGGATATGATGCCAGGGAAAAATCTGGCATCAAGCCAAACCAGCTGGTCTCTTATGTCCTCCCCAGATGGCACCTCTGAGCTGCTTTTAAATCCCTGGCTTTACTAAAACACCAGTCAGCAACAACCTAAGGGAGCGGGGTTCCTTTTGGCTCACAGTTCCAGAGAGCGTGTCCACCATGCAGGGCAGATAAGGTAAAGGAGCTCAGCTCACGTCCCGCTGGACAGGAAGAGGCTTTGCTCCATCCACGACCCTAGCCCATGAGATAGCACTGCTCACGTTCAAGAAGGTTCTCCTCCCTCGCTCACAGACAGAGGCGGGCCTCACCATCTTCGAAAAAGAGCTTTCTCTGTGGGGCTTGGGACCACTTGTAGGGATTCTTTCAGTCACAGAGCTCTCAAGGTGGAGATGGTGGCCGGGACTCTTGGCCCAGAAGCGTGGCCCTCATTAGCAGTGTCCAGTGCCCCGAGCGTGGATTGGAATAGCTTAGACATCAACAGGCGTCCCCGATTGACTTGTTTCCATTGAGTCCATACCTATTAGGGATCTGTTGGTAATTACCGGGCCCCGCCGCAGCCCCCCACCACCCCCCCCCCCCGCCCGGGGCCTGCATTCCGCAGTGTTAATGAGCTTGAGCAGCCTGGCCGGCATAATAAACAGCTCTGGCAGGCGCAGGAGGGCAGGGCCCGGGCCCCTCCACACGACAGCTCCAAGCTTCAAGGACGAGCCAGGCGACCGCAGGGCTCATTCTGAGCAGAGGCTTGAGAGAAGTGAGCCCTTCCGTCCCAGGAAGGAAGCGCTGCAGCCTCACGACCTGAGTGTTTATGATGTGCTGGGCCCTGGGCCAAAGCACCTGTCCCCATCACCTCTCTCCCCCACCTCCAGAGACAGGGACACCGTGGCTCCCATTTCACAGGTGAAAACAGAGAGGCTCAGAACAAGCGCTGGCTTTGGTCCACTTGAACCTTGGTGTACATTGTGGGGTGCTGGGGAGCAGAAGGCATTGTGGGTCATGCTACATCAGAGGGGGGACCATTTAAAGACATGGAGGCAGAGCAGCATTTTCTTATATGAATTCTTTGTCATGGTTTCTCTTACATTTTAAAAATATTTTTATTTATTTATGAGAAAGCGAGAGAGAGAGATAGAGACAGACAGACAGACAGACAGACAGACAGACAGATATAGGCGCATCAGGGCCTTCTGCCTATGGAAATGAAATCCAGAAGTATGCACTGCTTTGTGCATCTGGCTTTACACTAGTCCTGGGGAATCCAACCCCAGTCTTCAGTCTTTGCAAGCAAGCACCTTTAACCTCTGAGCAATCTTCCCAGCCCTCGTCTTTCCCTTGTAAGGAAAAAGAAGTGGGAAAAAGCAAAAGACTACACACATCTAAAATCTCTCTACAATAACCATGTTCACAGAAGTTACTCCAGACCCTGCAAAGTCACAGACTCCCAAAGCAACAAGAGGTCCTAATAACGGCATATATAATGTCTAGAAGGACACTGCTTTAAAGGCACAGGACAGGATACAATTTTTTGAAAAAAGAAAGGCTAGGAAAGGCCAGGTGAAGTGGTCCACACCTATCATTCCAGAACCCAGGAGGCCGAGGCGGGGGGGTCACACTTTCAAGGCTAGCCTGGGTTGCACAGTGTGACTGTATCTCAAAAATACTTTTTAGAACTGAATAGGAAAGATGTAACTTGTGGGCCAAAGATTGGAAAGCAGTTTAAGCCACCTGAGCAGTAGGATTCTGGTTGAGTTTTTCTCCTCTTTTTGTTTGCTGTAATGAACCCACTTTTAATTTAAAATAATCTCTAAAACAGTTACTTTTAAAAATAGCCATGAACACTTTCTTCTCCAAACAGCCTTGGATGTAAAGCATTGCAAAGAAAATGGAAATGAAATGAAAGAGCTTTGATTTTATGGGGCAAACCAGAGCAAGATTCAGAAAAATTAATTATTTTGAATGCTTTAGTCATTAAACCAGTAAGTAAAAAGTGAAAATAAATGAAATGACCGCAAGCATCAAGAAGAAGAAGACAGCAAAATAAACCCAAGAAAGCAGGAGGGAGGACCCAAAAACTATCAGTTGAACAAGGAACCAATAGCATCATCCAAGATTAGGTGTGCATGTGCACATGGGTATGTGTGGAGGTCATAGGTTGACATCAGGCATCTTCTTAGTCATTTTCTACCTTAAGTTTTTGAGACAAGGCCTCTCACAGAACTTAAAGCTTACGGATTCATCTAGACTGACTGGCCAACAAGCTCCAGAGATAGTCCTGCTTCTGCCTCTTAAACTTTTACACTCATAGCCCCTTCTTTTTTAAAAAATTAATTTATTTATTTGTAAGCAGATACACACATGGTGTATATGGATGCGCCAGGGCCTCTAGCCACTGCAAATGAACCCCAGTTGCATGTGCCACCTTGTTTATCTGACTTACATGGGCAAGTGCCTTAACTACTGAGCCATCTCTCCAGCCCAATGACTCCAAAGAAATTTTTATGCAACACCAGGTATAAAGGAATGCAAAACAGGCATACAAATCCAGCTTTTACTGATAATAAATGATTATTCACAAATTCTTTGTGCACATATAATTTTTCCACTTAATAAAGACAAAAGCAGATTTGCATACTAATGAGATGCCTGTGCTTGCTTATTCTTCCAAAAAGAATAGAATTTGTGTGCAACATTTGACACTGCAGGATACAGGACCTCTTCCATGGTTTTCAGAGTTGATCAATATTTAGATTTGACAATCATCAATGCTGAGAACTCACAAATACACAGTATAAAATGGCAGAAGTATGTTCAAGGCCATTTCAGAAATTGTTGGGAATTCTGTCCTAACTCCAACCCAAAATGCATTTAACCTTTTTTTTTTAAAATGAAACTCAAGGAGGCAACTCAAGCAACAACCATTAAATGAAGCATTCTGACACAATGCAATCTGAAGGTATACTAACTTGCTACTTACATGCTAAGGAATGGAAGAAGGAAAATAGCAAAAGTGTTTTCTAATAGCTAAATCACTGCGTTTCTACAGGAGCAGAAAACTAGCATGTGAGGTGCAAACACTGCAGTCATAACTTATAATAAGAGTCTGAAGTCTGAACTACGGTATCTCAGACAGCATTAACGCTGTGTGGAGTGATGGGTCAACCGGTGCAGTGTGCATGAAGTATGTTCAGCACCAAGGCTGCCATGAAGTCCCACAATGCAACAGGGGTGAGCCATGCAGGAAACATCATGGATTCATTACACATTGGATGTTTTAAGTGTTATTTATTTATTTACTTATTTACTATGAGAGAGATCTATGATTGCACCAGGGCCTCTTGTCATTGCAAGCAAACTCCAGATGCATGGGGCACTTTGTGCATCTGGCTGTACACAGGTACTGGGGAATTAAACCTTGGCAGGCAGGCTTTGCAAGCAAGTGCTTTTAACAGCTGACTCATCTCCACAGACTCCATGTCTGATTTTTTTTTTTTAATTTGATAGTGACAGACAGACAGAAAGAGGCAGATAGATCGAGAATGGGTGCGCCAGGGCCTCCAGTCACTGCAAATGAACTCCAGATGCATGCGTCCCCTTGTGCATCTGACTTTCGTGGGTCCTGGGGAATTGAGCCTCGAACCAGATCCTTAGGATTCACAGGCAAGCGCTTAACTGCTAAGCCATCTCTCCAGCTCCATGTCTGATTTTTTGTTGTTGTTGTTTGTTTTTTCGAGGTAGGGTCTCACTCTAGCTCAGGCTGACCTGGAATTCACTATGTAGTCTCAGGGTGGCCTCGAGCTCTCGATGATCCTCCTACCTCTGCCTCCCAAGTGCTGGGATTAAAGGCATGTGCCACCATGCCTGGCTCCATGTCTGATTTTTAAATTAATTTCTAGTCATTGCGCATTGAGAAGCTTTCTGCCACTATCATTTTTTTTTGCAACCTCCAATTCAGTTATGCAATTCACAGTTTAAGAAGCATGAATCAGGGATGGTAATAAGGCTCAGTGGTAAATCACTCGCTACACAAGCATAGTACCTAAATTTGGATCCCCAGAGCACACACAAACCTGGACATTGCAGTGCCAGCATCTGTAATCCCAGTGAGCCTAGGGTGAGAACAGAGACAGAGATAGGAGAATTGCTCTGGAAGCTCACAGGCCAGCAGTGGTGGACAATTACAGATCCTGCCTCAAGAAAGTTGGAAGGCAAAGACCAACACCTTAAATTGTCCTCTACCCTCCACATGTGCACCATGGCACACACACACACACACACAGGAACCTCACTCCCCCATGTACAAGAAGCATGACTCCATCAAGCTAAATTTTGAATGCAAGTATGGCTTAATATTAGGAACACTATTAATGCATCTGGTCACATCAGTAAGTCCAAAAAGGGAAATGACGAATCCTGTAGGTTTTGGATAAAACATGTCTAAATAACTAATGTCCAGTTTTCCTAACAACTCTGGGGTGAATTGGATGAAAAGGGCAGTTCCTCCATACAGCGAAGAATTTCTATCTTAAAACGACATCCACCAAAGGCGATTCACAGGAAATCTTGCAAATAGGACCACGTAGTCAAGGGCAAAATGAGACAGTGGTCGCGGTCACCTTGTCATTAGCCGCTAGCATTGCCAGTTTGCCGGTTTCCTAGCCAGAGATGGACCAGGCATGAGAACTCTGGTGGGTGGCTTATGCAAGCCTAATTTTGGAAATCAAATCTGGACTTATAAGTATGCGCATGCTTACTGGAACGTGCTCAACTGATACTACTCAGGCATCGATTTTTGCATGTGCCTATGTGTGTGGGTCAATGTGTGCAGAGGCCAGCTGATGTTGTGTGACTTCCTCAATCTCTCTCCACCTTGTTTATTGAGACAGGCTCTCCCACAGAACCCAGGCATCACCAGGAGTTCAGCTGGTTTAGCCAGCCAGCTTGCAAAGGGGATCTGCCGGTCTCTGGGTCCCGAACACAGGATTACTGAAAGCACTTGCTCAGCATTTATGTGGCTCTGAATGTCTGAAGTCAGGACCTTATGCCTGTGCAGCAAATGCTCTACCTACCAAACCACTGCCCCGGCCTTCCAGCATCTAAAATAAAATCAGTTATCTTTCCTTTCCTTGTCCAGACTTGTATCACTAATAGGCATTGTTAAAAATGTCTTGGGCCCACTCCACTCCACAGAGGGAAATTATGCCTGGTACTGAAAACCTAATCAAAAGCCTATGGCTGGAGAGATCATAAGACCCTACAGGGGAAACTACTATTTTTTTTAAGCTAAATGGATATATTATGGCTACCAAACTGCCTTTTAAATACTTATATTTATGCCCACATATTAATGCCGCTTTCACTTTTGGCTAGAGAAGCGTCTCTTTTCAGATGATGGTGACCAATGGGGTGACTTAAAACTCACCAAAGTGCTGAGAAGAAGTGACAGTGCAGTACTCAGCACTAAATGAGACATCTTTATCATACCATCCAAGGCTCAGGGTCCATTGACAAGAGATGGCAGAAAGAATGTAAGAGCCAAAGGAAGGGAGGAGGGCTTACAATACTGTTTTCCAGACACAAAGTGGCCTTGATATTGATGACCTCACAGTGGCTGACACTACCTACACAAGACCTGCATAAGAGGAGGGGGGAAATGATGACATCCAAAAAGAAGAGAGACTAATTGGAAAGAGGAAGGGATCCAATGGAGGGGAACTTGCGGGGGGAGGAAAGGGATGGTGGAGGGAGGAGGAAGGACGAGGAGGATATGATCATGGTTTACTGTCTATATTTATGGAGGTTGCCAATGAAACATTTTTTAAAATGTCCTGTGGCTTTCTTTGCCATTTTCTTTTCTTGTAAATGTATGGAAGCATGAGTACTTCCACTATCTCCTCTTCAAAACAGGGAATGGGGCTGGCGAGATGGCTTAGCGGTCAATGTGCCTGGGAAGCCTAAGGACTCATGTTCAACTTTCCAGGTCCCATGTAAGCCAGACACACAGTGACACAAGTGCGTAATATTGCACATGCGCACAAGGGGGTGCATGTGACTGGAGTTTGATTGCAGTGGCTAGAGGCCCTGGTACACCAATTCTTTCTCCCTCTCCCTCTCCTTCTTTCTCTCTTTCTTGCATTAAAAAGATAAATAAAGCAGGGAATGCAAATATATGAAAGTTTGAGTACTTCCACTAGCCCCTTCTCCTTTTAAAATATTTTATTTATTTATTTTAGAGAGAAAGAGAGAGAGAGAGAGGGAGAGAGAATGGGCACACCAGGGCCTCCAGCCACTGCAAAAGAACTCCAGACACATGCTTTATCTTGTGCATCTGGCTTACCTGGGTACTGGGGTATCAAATCTGGGTCCTTAGGCTTTGCAGGAAAATGTCTTAACCACTAAGCAACCTCTCCAGCCTGAGCCCCTCCTCTTTAAAAGCAGGGAGTGTAAATGATACTGCCTTCAGCTCACTGTGATCACTTCTCAGTCAGTCATAAATTGTCTCCGGCTACCACACAATGGTTGAAACTGTACTTCACTGGGCATGTCCAGTAGTTGTAAATGGAGTGGTGCTGTGGGGGAGGAGTGAAGAGGACTTCAGTCTCTCCACTGATGCCCAACAACTCAGCTCTGGCCCTGGACTTGCGTGCCTGCCGAGCAACACAGAAAGCCTGCAGTTATGTGGACTGTCCTCCTTAGTCAGTAGTTTAATGAACATCTATTTGTTCCTTAATCCAGCCTGTTGATTGAGGATCTCACCTCCCTGCTATAGAGGGCTCCCCAGCAATTCCTTCCTACCTTGTGAGAATGTGTCCTCGAGCAGAACCCTGGTGAACACAACGTTCAGGAACATTTGGGAACCCTGGGGATGCTTTAACTGATTCCTAAAAAGACTACTTGGGGGTGGGGCTGGAGAGAAGGCTTAGCCGTTAAGGCATTTGCCTTCAAAGCCAAAGGACCCCAGTTCAATTCTCCAGGACCCACATAAGCCAGATCCACAAGGGGGTGCATGCATCTGGAGTTCATTTGCAGTGGCTGGAGGCCCTGGTGCACCCATTCTTTCTCTTCATCTCTCTCTCTCTCTCTCTCTCTCTCATAAATAAATAAAGTTAAAAAAAGACTACTTGGGCATCTTGCTCTAGAACCATCTCTAACTGCAGAGGATAAAGAGGTGGGAAAATGGGCACTCCAACACTGCACATGGAGATTGGAGGGCATCTCTGTGTAGGGAAACTTGAATATCAAGATTGTATACCGTATCAAATAATATAGACAAATTTATTATATTCATACAGTACCAAGACAAAACTTTGTGGGAAAAGATGTTCATCAAGATGGTTTGAAGACAAAAAATAAAAACAAGGGTTTGAGAGATGGCTTAGTGGTTAAGGTACTCGCCAGCAAAGGCAAAGGACCCAGGTTCGATTCCTCAGTACCCACATAAGCCAGATGCACATGGTGGCTCATGTGTCTGGACTTTGTCTGTGGTGGCTACAGGCTCTAGTATGCTCTCTCTCTCTCTCTCTCAAATAAATAAGTAAATAAAATATTTTAAAAAATAAAAACAATGTGAGCTTTCATTGACAGGAATCTTGTTTTGGTGCATCTATGTAATAGAATTCTATGTGATTGCTAGAAGTAATATCATAGAAGCATATCTACTGTTCCAGGAAAATGTGTATTATGTTTTCACACTTGGCAGGCAGTCTGGGGCCTGCCCTGCCACCATGAATCCTATGTCCCTCAGACAAACTCCTTAAAGGAATCAGTTCATGAGAGAAATGTTGATTGTAGCTCATGGTTTCAGAGGCTTTGTCCACCGCAGAGTGTCATGGTGGAAGGGCTTGCAGACAGAAACAGAGGGGTCTAGGGTGAGATAACATCCAGTGATTACATGCCCAATCCAGGCCCCATCTAAGTTCCCATCATTCCTCATCATGCCATCAGTTTATTACGCCACAGATCAGGTCAGAGTCCTCGTCCCCAAGGCTCTCGTGGTCATTCCTCGGGGAAGGCAAAGATGGAGATGCGCGTGTGGAGAGAGGGAGGAGTCGAGCCAGGAGAAGGAAGGCCTTGGGATGACTTCCAGTCATTTTCAGTTGGCACATGCTCCACGGTTCAGATTACACCTGCTGGTTTTGCGGGTCCTCCTAAACCCCAGGTTGCGGCCTCGGGCAGCATTTGCTATCGTCCTGGGCTCTGCACATGGCCTGAGGCTGTTCAGGCTCTGCACACAGCAAAAGTCACAGAGGGCAGTTCTCACAAAACAGAAACCACCAGAAGATGATGAGGCGGGGTGAAGCACCCCTGAGCTTACTTGTGTCTTGAATCTCTGGATAGGGATTTGGACCCAAAATGTGTGTTTCACAAAAGCTATTTTTAAGGAAGTCAAGCTTTCTCCGCACCTCCATATATCAGCGAGGTCTATTTCTAGCTGGTGGCATGATTGAATTTTATTCTTTCCTTAGTGATTTTTCACATTTCCCAATGTTTCTGCAACAAACACGTATTCTGTCTCTAATCAGAGAACAGGGGAAAAGCGACAATAAATGTTCCATTAAGAAAAAAGTAAACGAGGTGCCCCAGAGCCTGGCAGGCAGAGAGCAAAGCGCATTTACTTGTAAGCAAGAAGCAGGAAGCCAGCAAGAAGCGATTTCTAATGAGGCCAAGAGTCCAGGGACTGTGCCAGAAGGGGGCTGTGATTACCATCTGAATCTAACAGCCTTCTTTAGAAATTTCTAAGTGCAAGGTGTCCTGGGATCATGGGGAGAACAGCAGAATGTAGACGCGAGCAGGGTACCTCGCCCCAGGGATGAGGACGGAGTCCTGCTTAGCTCTCTCTCCCCCCAGAGGACGGGAGCTGAGCTGGGGGAGCTTGATTAATTGCCGAGCTGTGGCTAGTGAATAAAAGTTCAATTAGAATCCTGCTTGCTAATGAAATCCAACAGCAGAGCAGGGAGCGGCGGCAGCAGCTCTGGATTCTAGAAGCAGAAACCAGAAGCTGAAAAGTGTGTGTGTGTTGAGGGGTTGGCGTGGGAGCAGAGAGGTGCTCCCCTGGGCTGGATGTGAGCCTCAAGAAAGGCTCCCTAAAGTCCTGGCAAGAACTGCTCAAGTGCCTAAGCAGGAAAATCTTTGTGTTTCAATTTCCCCACCTGCACGCCCGGATGATAATTCCTTTGTCCAGGACCAGTGTAAGGATTAAATGGTGTGACTCCTGTGACATGTCTTCTCTTTTCTCAAGCTGACTCAAAGTCAAGGTCCAGAGGGCCCCTGCGGGGGCAGGCCAGGGCTACACCCTCAGGAATGTGTCCAGCAGACATGTCAAAACCCCATATGTGTGTATAGTTATTTATATGTTTATTTACAGACAGGGTCTCACCTGGCAGCCCAGGCTGGCCTCGAACTTGCAATTCTCCTGCCTCAGCCTCTGTGGGCTGGCATGACAGATGTGTCCCACCATGTTTGGCTGGGTTTTGAACCACAGGATCCACAGCTGATGATCCTGGGCCATTTTAAAGTTGAGCTGCTTAAATCTCAGAGTTTACTGCACCCGTGCCCTGGGGCAAGCCATCCAACTTCATGGTTGACAACATGGCATTCAAACTAGAGAGAAATTGAGCTTGAAAGATCCTCCAGAGGAGGACACGAGGCTCCCCAGGAAAAGACAAGGGGCTCCCCAAGGGCGGACAAGGGGATCACACAGAACAGGACACGGGGCTCCTGCATGGATGGATTAGGGCTCTTCAAGAGGACTCTGGTCACAGGGGAGGACTTGGGGTTCCCCTGGGCAGGCCTCCGTGCTCAGGCAGGGGAGGACTTGGGTTCTCTCATGGGGAGGACTCAGGGCTCCAGGGTCACTGGCTCAGTAGTGGCAATGGCACTAGAACCGGGCCTGCAATCCCAGCTGGTTGGGAGGCTAAGGCAAAAAATCTTAAATTCAAAGCCAGCCTGGGAGACCCTGTCTGAAAATAAAAAGTGAAAAGAGAGTTGGGGATGCCGCTCAGTGGTGGAGCATTGTCTGGTATGCTGAAGACCACTGGGTTCAACCCCATAGCATTCTCAGGTCAGCTGACCAAGGTGTGTTGGGGCTCTGTGTCACTTGGAATAAAAGACTGTCTTCTGTCCTCTCTCACAGCTAGCACGGCCATGTGATTAGGGTGCGGCAACTGGGAATGTTGTATAGGACCTCAAGGATGTACCTTGAAAAGATAAGAGGCAGCCTTCCTTCCTTCCCTTCCCCTGCCCGGCTGCAATTCAGATGCATGGCTAACCACAAGCAGCCATCTTGGACCATGAAGCGATGGGCAAAGGTGAGTGGACAGGAGAAGTCTGGGCCTCTGGTGATTATGGAGGTATCAGGCCAGTCCTGGACTCCCTACATCAAAGGCTTTTTACTGCAAGAAAAATGTCAAATTTGTATGTTACTCACATCATCAATATTTGAAGGGTTTTGGTTGTTCGCATGTTGAGCCAGAAATGAGAAAAGGTTATTTGGTGTGAAAGGGAGGAGAAAGTGTTAGGAAAAGTGGGAAAGAAATGAGAGAGAAGACTCCGCTCAACGGCAGAGACAGGCTTTATTCAGAGAAAGCCTGAGAAGGGCTCTGACCCGGCATGTCAGACTATGGGGTACTTATGGGGTCATCGGCACTCTGGTTGCAGGGCCGTGCACCTGGCCTCAGGGCTTGGGCCTCTTCAGGTAAGTGATAATCAGACAGGTGGTCTGAGTCATTCTAGGAATACGATACTTGGGAGGGGTGGTTTTGTTATCTCTTGGGAAACAGGGCATTACAATGAGATAGAGACATTCTAGTTCTAACAGAAAGTAAGTTTCATCTAAGACTCAGTTTCCCCTCCTGCTTTGTGCCAGTGAACATTTAGGTGCCCTGTGGTAACCATATAGGTTGTGAGGGGCTGAAGACCCACCTCAGCCCCTGGGTCAGCATCTTTTGAGGTGATACCGGAAATCTGCCTTTAACTTGTTCCCTGGTGGTGGTTATGCTGGTGACATTTGTAGCCTAAAGGAAGGCACATGGGGAGTAAGAAAGTATGGGATCAGCCATTTCTTTAAATCCAATTTGCCTAAAATTAACATAGAGGAGCGCGTTGTGCGCCATCCTTCCCTGTAGGAGAATTACAGTATTCTCTCTTACCTGTGGTTTCACTTTTTGAGATTTTAGTGACCAGTGATCAACCGTGGTCTAAAAGTGCTAAGTGGGAAGTTCTAGAAATAAACAACTCATAGGTTTTAGGTTGTGTGATGAAATCTTACACTGCCTGACTGTCCATCCTGACAAGGAGCATGTCTTGTTCAGAGCACGCACGCTGTGTACACTGCCTGCCTGAGACAAGGACTATGTCTTGTTCAGAGCACACGTACTGTGTACCCTGCCTGCCTGCCTGCCAGTCATCAGTCTGCCAATGGAAGAGCTCAGTGTGTGTGTTCCTATAACCCCTGTTTAACTTAGCAATGGCCCAGTGTGCAAGAGCAGTAATGCTAACAGTTCCCATGACAGAATCCATGCACTGCGTCCCTAACAACAAGATAAGACTACCACAGGAGATTCTGAGGGCAAGAGGAAGAGGAGAAAGCACATTCAAGCAACTTATTATGTCATTGTTTTTGTTTGTGCATTTGTGTGTGGTGCGTGTGCATGCATATGCGCATGTGTGTGCAGGCTAAAGGTCAATGTTGAGTGTCTTCCTCAATTGTTCTCCACCTTATCTTTTAAAAATACTTTTACTTATTTATTTGAAGGAAAGAGAGACAGAGAGAAAGAGGCAAACAGAGAATGATGGTGGGTATGCCAGGGCCTCCTGCCATTGCAAATGAACTCCAGTTGCATGTGTCACTTTGTGCATCTGGCACTATGTGGGTACTGGGGTATCGAACATGGGCCATCAGGCTTTGCAAGCAAATGTGTTTAATTGCTGATCCATCTCTCCCAGCCCTCCACCTTATTTACTGAGTCAATGTCTCTCATTGAACCTAGAACTCATCAACTCAGTTAGACTGGCTGGCCTGTCCCCACCTTGCCAAGACTGGGATCATAAGTGGATGCCACCATGCCTGGCTTTTATGTGGGTGTTGGGGATCTGAACACAACATGGCAAGCACTTTATACCAAGCTCTCCCCAGCCCTGTTGTCCTAATTTTTCTGCCTTATCACTGGTTATTGTTAATGCCTTATTACTGTGGTTTGAGTGTGGCCCTCCCAAATTCCATGTGCTGTGGAACCCCAGTGTGGCAGTGTTTGGGAGGCAGGATGTGATGGGTGTGTGTGGGTCACGGAGAAGCCCTTGTGAATGGGCTCTACGCCTCCTCTGCAGGCCAGGGGTGGAAGCAGCAGGGGCCCCTCAGCAGATGCACCTCCCAGCCTTAGACTCCCCAGCATCCTCATCTTGAGCACAAATAACCCTGTCTCTGTCATAAATCCCCCTGCCTCAGGTTTCCTGTTCTAACAACAAAGCCTGACCCAGGTACCTGTGCCTGGTCTGTAACTGAGCTCTACGTTACCTTAGGGATATTTCTAGTAGGCAGGTTTGATCCCCCCAGGGGGTTCAGGAATCCCCTGGGAGGTATCTTGACATGTATCCTTTTCTGATAAAGGGAGAATGTTTCATACAGTCCTCCCTTGCTGAGCTCAGGCAAGCTATGAGATTTGCTTTAGCCAGTGTGAGTGGTCACTTGGACAGAACCACTTAACGCTACTCAGAGCTCACTGCATCCCGGTAATATCCCAGGACCTGTGATGACGGTCACATGGACTGGAGTCCCGGTCACTCTGTGCTGCTGGCGTGTGCCTGTTTCTGGGGAGATACACAGAGGTGCTTGCTCACTTCAGACATAATACTGCCAGACCAAAGAGTTGATTCTATCCAAATCTTGCCTGGCAAACCAGTGAGTTTACTGGGGTTCCTTGCTGGAGCGTGTGGATGGCCCACAAGCTGCGTCAGCGGGGTGCCACCCTGAGCCAGCCTTTCTCTTCCTGAATATTCTAGCACCTGCCAAGGCCACAGGTACCTGGGTTGGGGCAGGAGGAAGCAAGAAGCTGGAGTCTCAGTGAGCGTCTGCTGACCTGAGGTCAAGTGTGGGTCATCACAGCTGTTCCGATCTCAGGAGGCCATGGTCATGTGGTCATGCCATAGCTGGGGGTGGAATTCTACAACAGCTGGAGCTGTGGGGTGAGCAGGTAAAGGCCCTGGATGTGTCCAGCTACAGAGCCCCAGTGGTTACTACTTCAGCAGAACGTAGCCCGTTCCTACTGACAGCAGTTGATTTGTCTAATCCCAACTCACTTGGTTGCCTATTCATATAAGCATAAGGACATTTTCTTCAATCTGCCTAAGGGAATGTTTAACTTAGTTTATCTCTCTGGCACATTTTCCAAATTTGTACTATTTTATTATTATGAATGTTTCTCTTCCGTCTGCTGAGTAACCTTTCTTGAATGTGTGTATTTCTTTCAATAAATATTTTCAGACGTGTATCATTTTGAATAGCATTTACCAAATTCATTTATTTTGATTATTTTTGTCTCCTTAAGTTATTTTTTGTAATTTTTTTTTGTTTCAAGGTAGGGTCTCACTCTAGCCCACGCTGACCTGGAATTCACTAGGTAATCTCAGGGTGGCCTCGAACTCATGGCGATCCTCCTACCTCTGCCTCCTGAGTGCTGGGATTAAAGGCATGCACCACCACACCTGGCCTTTTGTAAAATTTTTATGAGAGAGAGAGATACAGAATTGGTGCACCAGCATCTCCAGCCACTGCAATTGAACTGCAGACATGTGTGCCACCTTGTGTGCATGTGTGAACTCATGCGCTTGTGTCACCTTGTGTCTGGCTTATGTGGGACCTGGAGAGTCAAACAGGTCCTTAGGTTTCATAGGCAAATGGCTTAACAACTGAGCCATCTCTCCAGCCCCTACTTAATTTTTTTGAAAACTGTCCATACTTGAGTATACTTCAGGAGCTAAACCAGATTAATATTGGGCAATGTTGTCTCCTGTGTAAGAAGATGCTGGCACTCTGACAAGCATGCAGGCATGAATAAATGGGCTTGGAATTCTATTGGGTTCCACTCTGTTTTATTTCACGATATTTAATTTGTAAAGTAATTCTGGGATGACAAGAGACAATGATATACGTAATGCTGCTACCAAATATGTTTATAACTAAATTACAGAATTTTTCAGAATAAGTCTCCAGACAGGCTGGCAAAAGGCACTAAGGGCCACACGTGGTGGCACATGCCTTTAATCCCAGCACTCCGGAGGTAGAGGTAGATGGATCTCCATGAGTTTGAGGCCACCCTCAGACTACATAGTGAATTCCAGGTCAGCTTAGAGTGAGGTCATACCTCAAAAAACTTAGTAACTTTTTTTTTTGAGGAAGGAGTCCCTGGGTGTCTGGGATGAGTGATGTGAGGTCGCTTGCAAAGTAAGGCAGCCCTGATTCCACCCTTTCAGAGATCTTTTGCAGGGGACAACAGGTGACAATTCACCTGGGGCGAACACACTTCCCTGACTTTTTTTGGAGATGGCCTTCAATACCCCCCAATCCCTTAAAAGACAGTCCCACTATTGTTAGCCCAAGAAACATGCATTTGTTACCTCCTACCCACCCTTTGTCCTAGAAAAGTAGAGACATCCAGGGGACTCTGGGTCCTGAGCAACTGTGTGGGAAGCTGAAACTAGTCAGGTCCCTTGACGCTAAACCCTTTAATGACTTTCCATTTGCTACTTGTTTATGAAGGGACAAATGACTAACCTGTCTTGCAAGACCCATCCTGAAAGCCAGATGTGGTGGTGTCAGCCCAAGGGAGGTTGAGGGAGAAGGATCACAAGTTCGAGACCAGCCTGGACTGCACAGCAGTGATAGTCGGCCTCAAAGCAACAACAAAACGTGAAAACAAGAAGCAAAATTCCACTAGGAGCTGGACCTACCCTCTCTGCTGCTTGAAAGCTCCAAATTTCCCCTGGAGAAGGCAAACACTTTGCCCAAGACCCAGACCACCTCCATCGTCCATCCCAGAGCCCTGATGTGGTGGGGTGATGGGAAGGCAGAAGCCACTGGGCTTGTCTTGGTTGCTCTGGTAACTGACCACTGGGAAGCTCACCCTCCTTCCCCCCCACCCCCCGTCTTCACTCATGCTCTTCCTTCTGCCTGGAACACATGACCTGACTCCTCTTGACCTGAATAACTTCTACTCATCCTTCAGATCTTAGCTCAAGGGCATCTCTTCTGAGCAACTCTCCTTCCTTCCTTCTCTTGTTTTCTCATTTATTTTTATTTGCACGTGTGTGTGTGTGTGTGTGTGTGTGTGTGTGTACTTGTTCGTCAGGGCCTCTTGCCATAGCAAACTACCACCAGAGGCTTGTGTCACTTTTTGTATCTCTGGCTTGGGAATTGACCCTGGCGGACCAGCTGTGCAAGCAAGAGCCTCTAACTGCTGAGCCACGTTCCCAGTCCGCCCTTCTCTTTTCACTGTCCGTTTATTCTGTATTATAATCACTTCTTTAAATGTCTGTCTCCTTCGCTAGACTGTAAATACGGTATTTATGTTTCCCCCTCCATCCCAGGTCTGTGCAACCATCAGGTCTGAGAAATGACACCTCAAAGAAGCAATGACCGAACTTACCTGCAAGTGGCGTGGTGGAGCAGGCAGATCCTAGCGTGAAGAGCAGCGTTTAAGGACCTTCATTCACTCTCCTTGTTGCTGAGCCAGTTGTGGCTCAAGTGAGGGCTTTTGTTTTACCAAAATGTGGGTGCCGCGGGTGCCGCGGGTGCCGCGGGTGCCGCGGAGCCATCTAGTGAGTTAGGTTACTAGCTTTGGAATTGGACTATCCATGTTTAAATCCTGGCTTTACTTATTACTTGCCAGCTGTGGAACCTTCTGTCACTTAACCTCTCTAAACTTTGGCTTTTGCGTCTGATAAATGGACCCGGAAACAATAAGGTACCTCTTTCCCAAGACAGAAAGCGGAGGTGCGTAGGCGTGAGGGGCTATCAGGAGAGAGGCTAGTCCTGGTGGCATCTCCCTTCCCTCCAGCGCCCCCAGGAGGACGGGCCATGCCCTGCACTCGTGGCATCTCCCTTCCCTCCAGCGCCCCCAGGAGGACGGGCCATGCCCTGCACTCGTGGCATCTCCCTTCCCTCCAGCGCCCCCAGGAGGACGGGCCACGCCCTGCACTCGTGGCATCTCCCTTCCCGCCAGCGCCCCCAGGAGGACGGGCCACGCCCTGCACTCGTGGCATCTCACTTCCCTCCAGCACCCCGCCCCAGAACCGACCGCTCCCTGCGCTCCAGCCCCCCCTTCCCTGAGTGCGCGGTGGGCAGCCGGGGCCCTGGGGTTTGGAACCAGGTTGGGGAGCTGGAGGAGCGGCTCGGGGCTGCGCGCTGTGGCTTCCGCCGCCACCCTTCTCCCTCCTCCCCCTTGCGGGCAGCGCCGGGGCTCACAAAGTGGCCCTTTAAATGGTTTTATAGCGGCCTCCGGACGCCGGAGGCCGGGCTCCTCCGCGCTGACCTCCGCGCGGTGGAAAATTGCATCTCTTGGCACCGGCGGCGGCGGGCAGCGCCCTGATCAATAGCAGAACCTTTGCCCGGCAGAGGGCAACGCGGGCAGGAGAGGGTCGGGCCCAGGCTCCCCGGGGCTGGCAGGGCTCACTCGGCCTCCCTGTGCCGCTGAGGCTGGCAAGGGGCTTCCTGCAGGGGTCCTGGGAACTGTGGGGGTGGCGGGGATGGTTCAGAGTGGAGGTGGGAAGATTGACATCTGGGTGGAGCTGATGGCAGGGCCTGTAACCTCCGGCCAGAGGCAGCCCCTGCCCTTGTCCGCCAAGGACTCAAGCGGGAGCTGCTGTCAGACAGGGGGCTGCTGTTATTTATAAACGCTTCCAGACTAAGCTCTCCTCTGGCCTCTTTGAACTCAGTTTCTTCCTCTGTGAAGTGGAATTATGAGCTAGCCTTCTCAAGCTGTTGCTGTTACAATTCACTGCCTTTCCTACAGCCATGCGGTCATGACTGTTGGAGGCAGAGGGCTTTCCCTCGAGGTTTAGAGAACTTGATCATTGTCCTTCTGAGGGATTAGCCAGAACCAGCATGAACCCTGCAGGCTATCGCTGGCCTGGGCCTCGCTAGCTCCAGGGCTCCAAGCTTCACCACAATTACACCTTTAAAAAATATTTTATATTTATATTTATTTATTTGAGAGAGAGAGAGAGACAGACAGACAGACAGACAGGAAGGAAGATAGAGAGAATGGGTGCACCAGATCCTCTAGCCACTGCAAACGAACTCCAGTTGCACGTGCCACCTTGTACATCTGGTTTACTTGGGTCCTGGGGAATCTAATCTGGGTCCTTTGGCTTAAAGGGCTAAGCCATCTCTTCAGCCCACAATGACACCTTTTTAACTTCACTGAAGAATGAAGATCTTCAGTTCAGACGTGAGCATGACCCAGCTTTAGTCTCATGAGAGAAGTATGCCCTGGCCAACGTATTTATAGATAATTATGCATATTTTCTTACTCCTTACTTCGAGGAAGATAATGCATCTGGGGACATTCCACCTGCAGAGTGTAATGAGATGAACTTCCACAGATATTTACATATGTATTTTCCAGGTCAGGAGACAACCTGGGTAGAAGTCTAAGCTCTAGATTGTCCTGAACAGGCAGCTAGGAAGTATGAATATTCATCTTTCTAGAAAGTTCCAAGACGAGGTCATAAGAAGTTTGTCCTTGACATTTGATGGGAAGAAAGTATTTTACATGAGTTTCTTACAGCAAAGACTGGAGGGGATGATAATCACAAATGAGTGAGGGGGAATAGTGGACACTGATTTCTACTTTGTGTGAGGCTAGGGAGCAGGTCTTTTGTGATCTGCAAATTTCTCTAGAATAGGAACAATGTCTGAATCATGCTGTATTCAATCTGGCTGTGTGGTGGCTTCCATCATCTCTGTCATGTTGTTATGCAGCAAGAAAAACCCTGCGGGACTCTGGTGCCATGCTCTTCCAGGACCTCCCAGGATCCAGAACTGTGAGCCAAATAAGCCTCCATTCTTTCTAAGTCTCCCAGTCTCTGGTACTCAGTTATAGCAACAGAAAATGGACCAAGATGCCCTGGCTGTGCCCACTTTTCTGTCTCTGCTGACTACCTCCTGGTCTGTCCCTCCAGCCTTCTCATTGCCTGGTCCACAGGCTCATCTCTCCATCCACAATCGTTTTGCACACTTGGGCCTGAGAGGACTTTTTCAGCTGAACCCTGTCACTCTCTGGAGTGAGACTTTCTCTGGCTCCTTCAGTCACAATTCATGCTATAGCAGAAGCTCCGCAGGGCAAGCCTTCCCACACCTCACTGACGTCAGCACCGTCTCTCCTGGTCTCAGGACTTCAGCTCCTCCACTGCTCTGGTTCTGACCAAGCATTGGCAGGGAGATTTGGGGGGTGGGGAATCCAGTACAATCCCACTTGCCACTCTCTGCTAGGAATGATATCCCCATTATCTTCCCATCACCCACTTTGCACCTTCAGGTCACCTCTTCTGAGACCCTTGCTGACCAGCATGTGTGACAGACAGACCCTGTCAGCCTTTGTCTCCTGTTGCAGTCAGGTTTGCATTGCTGGTAGAAATCACCCAACCAAGAGCAGCTTGTGGGAAAAAGAGGTTTATTTGGCTCACAGGCTTGAGGGGAAGCTCCACGATGGCAGGGGAAAACAATGGCATGAGCAGAGGGTGGACATCACCCCCTGGCCAACATAAGGTGAACAATAGCAACAGTAGAGTGTGCCAAATACTGTCATGGGGAAACTGGCTGTAACACCCATAAGCCTGCCCCCAACAATACACCACCCCCAGCAGGCATTAATTCCCAAATCTCCATCAGCTGGGAACCTAGCATTCAGAATACATAAGTTTATGGGGGACATCTGAATCAAGCCACCACGTTTCGCCCCTGGCCCCCATAAACTGATATCCATACATGATATAAAAATACAATGCAGTCAGTATGACTTTAAGAGTCCCTATAGTTTTTTATCAATTCCAATGATGTTCATACATCCCATAGTCCAAGATCTTTTAACTGAGCCAAAATACCAAAAAATCCCCCCAAATCCATAATGGCACAGAATAAACATTCATACTGCAAAAGATGGCTTGGGCTTAGCAAAGAAATATTAAGCCAATACTAGATTTAAAACAACCAGGGCAAACATCAAACTCTGTAGCTTCAAGTCCAACAACTCTAGCCAGTGACAAATCTTGAAGTCCAACAATTCTAACCAGCAAGAAGTCTCTGGCGTTCCAATTCCACCCCTCCAGCTAAACTCACAGTCCTGGAAAACTTCACTGGGGCTGGCAGCTTTCCTTAGCAGCCATCTCGTGGTCCCGGCATCTCCACTGGGTCTCCACTGCAAGCCACGGTTCATCCTCATGGCCCCATGGGGTCTCCATGCAGACATCCAGCAAACCTGCTTCACACTGCCCATGGCCATTTCCAAAACACAAGACAGTGTTGCAAACTCAATGACCTTCTCTTTCCTGCATTTCTTATACTCTACAATACCAGGTAGAGTGCCAATTTGTTAATCCAGGGGAAAATAAAGCAGACTTTGAAGAACAGGACACTCCTTGAGCACTCAGGCCCCTTCAAGAGTCTACATTCTTCCTGTTGCTCCAGTGTAGGTCAGCTGGCCCAATCTGAAAGGTTGTAATCTCTCAAATAATTTGCAGGTGAATGGGCAGCAATTTAGGCTCAAAGATTTCATTTTTTCTATGCCATATCCCTCTGCTCACACCAGTTCATTTCTACGCAAAGCAACCCTGCACAACTTCTAAGGACACAGGCATAACAGCAAGCTTTTCACATAATTTGCCTCTAGCCCAGTCCAAGCAAAGTCTTTCTCACCCTCATAAGCCAAACCTCACAGTCCATAGCTCTTATTACATTTAGGTCTTTCAACTCTGGCCAGAACAGTCCATCAAGCTGTACTTACAGCACTGCAAGCATCTCTTAGGCCAAGGTTTCAAATCCTTCCACATTCCTCTTGAAAATCAGCTCCAAAAGGCCAAAGCCACACAGTCAGGTGTCCAGCAGCAATCCCACTCCTCAATACCACTTTACTGTTGCAGTCAGGTTCTCATTGCTGGTAGAAATCACCCATCCAAGAGCAGCTTGTGGGAAAAAGAGGTTTATTTTGGCTTACAGGCTCGAGGGGAAGCTCCACGATGGCAGGGAAAATTATGGCATGAGCAGAGGCTAGACATCACCCCTTGGACAACATAAGGTGGACAATAGCAACCACACTGGCACGGGGAAACTGGCTATAACACACACCCATAAGATCACCCCCAACAATACACCACCTCCAATAGGAGTTAATTCCCAAATGTCTATCAGCTGGGCAGCTGGGCAGCTGGGAACCTAGCATTCAGAACACCTAAGTTTATGGGGGACACCTGAATCAAACCACCACCTCCCCCTACTCTACTTTAAAAAAAGTTTCATTTGTTTATTTGCAAGCAGAGAGATAAAGGCAGAGAGAGAGAGAGAATGGGCATGCCAGGTCTACCAGCTGCTGCAAATGAACTCCAGATGCATGTGCCACCTTGTGCATCTGGCTTACATGGGTACTAGGGAACCACACATGGATCCGTTGGATTTCAAAGCAAGTACCTTAACCACTAAGCCCTCTCTCCTGCCCTTGCCTGGCTTTTAAAAACATGGATCTGAGGACAAAACCCAGGTGCTTATGCTTACAAAGCAATGGAGCCATCTCTTTAGCTCCACCACTAAATTCTTTGAATGACTAAATAGATCCCAAGTTTGGCAATGGCTTTGTGTCACCATTGACATACAGTTGTAACATTTTTACAGTGTGGTTATTTTATTCTCCTGAGTGGTCATTGACACACTAGATAAGATAAGGTGAGAAACACACTACAAGTTCAGCCCATCAGACATTCTTCATAACAGCCACCTTTTCCCTGGGCCACCTCACACTCTAGCATGAACAAGATGCTCTAGCAGAGAGCTGGCAGGTGAGTATCTCCAAGGATTGGTTAACACAGACAATCAGCAGTCTGAGTGTATGGCTTAGAGGTGATCCTGAGAGGACGCACTGTATGTGGGGGACAGGTCGTCAGCATTAACAAATGATGTTGTCTGGAGGCTATTTGTATTCTCTCTCTTTTTCTTCCTCCCATGCAGGCAGGTGGCCAGCTTGTTATTTGCTTGGGGGAGATATGCACTGGAGATGAAGGCAAAAGAATCCCCTTATATTCCTGCCCTTATTGCTAAAAACTTACACATGGCTTAGTGGATAATGCTCTTGCCACTCAAGCAGGAGTATCTGACTTATATCCCTAAGTCCCATGTAAAGGGATGGAAGCCATGGTGGGCTTTTGTAATCCCAGCATGCTGATGCTGGTGCTGGTGCTGGTGCTGGTGCTGGTGCTGGTGATGGTGATGCTGGTGATGGTGATGCTGGTGATGCTGATGCTGATGGTGATGCTGGTGATGGTGATGCTGGTGCTGGTGATGGTGATGGTGATGGTGATGGTGATGCTGGTGATGGTGATGGCGATGCTGGTGATGGTGATGGTGATGGTGATGCTGGTGATGCTGATGCTGATGCTGATGGTGATGCTGGTGATGGTGATGATGCTGGTGATGCTGATGGTGATTCTGGTAATGGTGATGATGTTGGTGATGGTAATGATGGTGATGGTGATGGTGATGATAGTGATGCTGATGGTGGTGCTGGTGATGCTGGTGATGCTGATGCAGGTGCTGTTGCTGGTGATGGTGATACTGATGCAAGATGGGAGGCAGATAGGAGAATTTCCCAGAAGCTTGAGGAAAGCCCAGCAGAGAACAACAGAATGAGAATCCAGAGTGAGAACTCTACCTCAAATGAGGTGGACAGGTGAGGACTGATAGGAACACACACATGAATATGTACAAACATGTGCACACAGATAAATTTTTTACTTATTTATTTACCTGACAGAGAGAAAGAAAGAGGGAGGGGAGGAGGAGAGAATGGGCACACCAGGTCCTCCAGTCACTGCAAACGAACTCCAGATGCACATGCCTCCTTGTGCATCTGGTTTACATGGGTCCCGGGAAATTGAATCTGGGTCCTATTGCTTGGTGGGTAAGTGCCTTAACCACTAAGCCATCTCTCCAGCCCATTTATTTTTAAAACTTACATGTGCTGAGGGTAGGTTTGAGTAGGCAGGGTGGTTTGGGAGACTCAGAGAGGAAGGGGTGCTCTCCTCAGAACCATAAAGAGAGCTACACTATGTTGAGATGAGTGGAGCAGAGGAGCATCCCCGGTCTGGTGGAAGAAAGACCCAGGGAGAGATGGGTGCATGGCATAGCCATGGACATGGAGCCTCAAGGACCCAGGTCTCCAGTCTCACCAACGAACCCTGTGTCCCACACTGGGGTGGAAGCAGAAAATGGAGAACCTGGAGTTGAGACAACACACTGATGGATGTTGAGAATTCTTAGGGTAATTGTTACCACAGAGCCTGTGCTTTGTGAATTGCACAAAATAGCCTGGCTGGGCTGAAGGAAACGCACAGAAGGAAACTCCTCTCAGCACGGTGAGGCCTTGGATGGGGCGTCAGTGTGTCTGTCTTTGCACCCCGGACTTTTGGAACAGAGATCCATTCTCTGTGTGTTATCTGTGGGCCGAGAATGAAGAAAAGAAAGGATAGAGCAACGTGACAATGGTTTCCGGTTTGACTCAGGGGATAGCTTCGTCTGTTTTCAGGAACCTTGGCATCCAGGGTGTCCTTGAGCTTCTCTCAAGACACTGCTTTCCCCGGGCATCTGTATTCACGGCTAAGGAAGCAATCCATGCCTAATGATGCCATAAGCACCATTACACCTTCTTTTGTGTAAATAATGTTTGATAAAATGAGGTGTGAGCCTGCTGTTGCAAAGAGCACTTAGCTGTTAAACGCTTTCCTTTCCACGCCATTGACTTTCCCTATTTATAGCAATTCCAGCAGAGCATTTGTGTCATGTTTGTTTCCTGCCAGCTGCTGGTCTCCTTGGCTTCGTTGTGAAGGGAGATCCAGAGGTACCTGCCCAGGACCACCTGTTCCCTACGGCACTGGCCTCTGCTTGGGCTAAGAGTCAATAGAGAAAATGCAAGGGGAGGTCTCGTTTCTCCCTTTCTGAAAGAGGTACAGTGGAGACAGGAGCAATTCTGTGAGGTGGGTTTCCATGGTCAGAGGAACGGGCTACGTGCAGAGAGGAGAGGATGACAGATACCAGAGTAAGAGGATGAAGGCTGTGAAGTAACAATTTATGTAAACACCCTAATGAGGATGGGAACAGATTAATATTAACACCAGTATTAATATCAACTGTGATGTTGATAGTTAATCTTTACTGAGCTCCTTACTGTGTACTGAGCAGTGTATTAAGAACTTAAATGCATTATGCATTTAACCTCATCCCAACCCCATGAGGTAGGTTCTGAGTGGGCAGTATTGATTGGAGGGGAATCTGCTTATAGCAGGAAAAGATATTGTGGCTGGTGAGTGAAGTAAGATGAATTATGTGAGCACGCTTAGGAGAAGCCATAGAGGTCAGCTAAGTCTGGTCTGTATGAAGACAAAACAAGGAAAAAGAGCAGGCAAGACTGTGAGATGTCTCCTGCTCTTTGAACCCCTAAGAGTGGATTTTTAAGCAGCAGAACTGATGTCTCATAAAGACTGACTGCATAAGCACCACTTCCGGTTGCCCCAGTGACAGGACTCTCAGTTTAGGGCAATAATATTTTAATTGGAAAATGCAATAGAAACAAACTAATAAGCGGAAGAGTGTGTGTGGTCTGGTTAGCACCACCTTGGGGAAAGTAGACAGTAGACGAAGGCAGAAGGAAAAACATCCGCATTATGTACAAGTTACTTTGAGAGAATTAGGCATGATGTGTGCCTTGCGTCCTTCCCCCAGGTTTGGCAGAAAGTGGACTGGATGGTAAATGGTGCCCTTGCTTGTCCATATTGCCTTGTCCTTTCCTCCCATGGCGTGGCCACCTGGGAAACAGTGATGGACCTTTTCCCTGCTGATCTGCCACACTGACCTTGGCTTTGGACACGAGGGTCTGAGCTGACCTGGGAGCTGACATTGACAAGCGTGGGCAGGTAGTGATGCTGACAAAGTGCTGTTCAGCTGAAGCCCTAGGACACCTGATGGCTGGGCATGTCTAGAATAGTAACGGAAGTAGCTTGGAGGTCAGTAGTTCTTACTATTGATGTCACTGTATAGACAAGGAAACTGAGGCTCAGAAAGGCTAAGTAATCTAAGCAGGTGTGACAGTTAATCTCGGCTGTCAACTTGATAGCAGCTAGAATCACAATGTAAGCAAACCTCTGGGCAAGCTTGTGGGGGAGTTTGTAGATTAGGTTAACTGAGGTAGAAATACCTACTATCACTGTGGGCAGCATGATCCTCTGGGCTAGGGTTCAGGACTGAGTAACAAAAGGAGAAGTTAGGCTGGAAAGATGGCTCAGTGGTTAAGGTACTTGCCCATAAAGTCTAATGACTTGAGTTCAGTTCCCCAGTATCCATATAAAGCCAGATGCACAAAGTGGAGCATGTGTCTGGAGTTCATTTACAGCAGCTGGAGGCCCTAGTGCACCCATTCTGTCTCTCTTTCTCACTTTCTCTAAGGCATGGTGGTGCACACCTTTAATCCCAGCACCCAGGAGGCACAGATAGCAGGATCACTGAGTTCAAGGCCAGCCTAAGACTGCATAGTGAGTTCCAGGTCATCCTGGGCTGAGTAAGCTGAGCACCAGCTTTCACCTCCCTCTGCATCCTGACTTGAGATGTGATGTGACCAGCTGCCTCACACTCCTGCTGTCGTGATTACCCGCCATGACAGACTATACCATCAAACTGGGAGCCAAAAAACGCCCTTCCTTGCTGAGATGGCTTTTGTCAGGTGTTTGGTTGAAGAATCCAAATATTTGACTCCAACCCAAGCATCTCATTCTCTCTAGCCCTTTAAAAAATATTTTTATTCATTTGCAGGCAGAGAGAGTGAGAGAGAGAAGGGAAACAGACAGAGAGAATGGGTGCACCAGGGCCTCCAGCTGCTCCAAACAAGCTCCAGATGCACGCGCCACTTTGTGTAACTGGCTTTACATGGGTACTGGGGGATTGTACCCAGGGTCATTAGGCTTTGCAGGCAAGCACCTTAACTGCTGAGCCAGTCTCTCCAGCCCCCTCTGTAGCCTGTTATTCATCTTCTTAAAACTAATGAGACTTAAGGAAGAATTAGTAGGTTATTGACTGTATTAGCTTTTCATCATGGCGTCCAAAATACCTGACAGAAACAACTGTAAGGGAGGAAAGACTTCTTTTGGCTCAGGGTTTCAGGAGGGGCTACAGTCCAGCATGGTGGGGACAAGATAATAAAGTAGCTCAGACCACAGCGATACAAGTGTGTGGTGAGAGCACCTCAGGGCACAGTGGGAACCAAGGGAAGGGTGCAGGCTTGAAAGGTTCATCTCTAGTGGCATGCTTCAGCCGGCTAGGCTCCCTCCCAAAATAGCATCCCAGCTAGGGACCAAGTCTTCAGACCATGAGTCTATGGAAGACATTTCAGATTCAAACCATAACAACTGGTCACAGTTCTTGGCTCCCTTTCCCTTGTGAAGAGGGACTGGAGATCCTCCCTGTCAGAGGCAGAGTTTGTGTCCTCACCCCTTGCAGCTGGCCTGTACTCACTATGTCAGTGATGGCTTGTCCCTTATGAGTGCAGACCTCAGGGATTCTCGTGGGACTTACCTGATCTCTTTGAGCCCTGGCATTACTACATGAATGAGTCCAGGCCAGCTTGCTGGAGGTGACTCAGGCCAGGCCACTGGTGAATGAGAATCCATATGGAGTAGATATAAGGACTCCAGCTGACTATAGATTCAAGATGAGAATGGCCAAGATCAGTAGCATAGCCCCACCAGCCTCAGCTCATAAGCAGCAACAAATATTTATTGTTGGGTACTACTGAAATTTGTGACTGTTTATAGCACTGTTGTGGGCAGAGACAACTGACTTAAAAAAGGCTCTGGAGATCATGTTCTGGAAAACTGTGCAGTGGAACGTCAGGCAGCAGGAAGGCAAAGCTGTTTGGCAGGTCACAGGGAGTCTGGGGTTTGGAAACTCTCTGATGAGTGTGTACGCCGTGATTGCTTTGGTTTGAATCTGAAATGTCTCCCAGGATTCTGTTTGAAATGTTGGTCCTCAGTGATGGTTTTCAGAGGTTCTGGAAACTTTGGGAGATTGGGTAGAGCTGGAGGAAGTATGTCCTTGGAGGCAGGTTCTTAAAAGTAGTTGTGGCTGGCTGCTTCCTGTTGCTCTCTTGGCATCCTGTCCACTCTGACACAGATTTGCTCTGTTCTGTTCTGCCATATCCTCATTGCTGTGATGTGAAAGTACTTCTGAAACCGTGAGCTGAAATACAGCCTTCCTCCCTTAAGTAGTCCAAGTCAAGTATTTGGATCCTAGTGACACAAACATAACTAATGCAGCAATGAGTAGAAAAAAAATCTATCTATCTATCTATCTATCTATCTATCTATCTATCTATCTATCTATCTATCATCTATCATCTATCTATATCTAATATCACTGCTGGAGGCATGTCCTTTGAAGAAAGGAAAAGAACCAACATTCTGTGCCAAGTTTCTCCTATAGCCAAAGAAAGGGAAGGGATTTGCTTAAGATGACACACATAAGAATGGGAGAGTAGATTCTCATTCAGGCGTGATCCAAAGATCACCTTCTTAATTGACTCATGTTTTCTAACTAGATATGGAGCATGCATTCATTATGCTGGTCTTATAGGAGGCATAAGATTGCTTAGTGGAATGGAAGGCAGCTTTTGTCCCCAAAGGATTGGAAGGTATTATAGGTGTTGTGAGACATGTTTATTTGAAGAGTAGCAATGTCCCAGTAGAAAAATATGGCATTAGAGGGTTTTGGAATCATACACTGATTATTGGCCAGTGGTTTCTAGTGACTTGGTGCTTCAATTCCTTTTCTCATATGGAAATAGGCTTAGGAGTTGGGCTTCCCATATGGGTTTTACATATGACTGAATAAATGAGAACTTTTCCATTTGGTTCTAGGCTTATCTGTGTTCTAAGATGGATTTTGAAAAAGGTTCTAGGGTTATACCTGGGTTATAATTTCATTTGGGTCTGAAAGTCCTGGGAAAACATTGGGTCCTTGTGTAGCTTGGCTTAGACTGGTGTTCTGCTCCATGAGTCTCTGTGTTTGGTGTTTGGTGCTGTGACCTTGGCAGGGGTGGGGGTGGGACCTGAGATGGGTAAGGCAGATGGGTTCACAACCACAGAGAGTAATGGCCTGGCTAGCTTTTCCTTGGTTGTCCTTTAAAAAGAACATTTCTCATTCAGCCCCTGATATTTCATTTGGGAAGTCTTCCTCAATATAAAATATAAAATGGAAAAAGGCCAAGCCTTCTTCATTCCAGGGAGAAAAGAATGCTTTGTATGGCTTCTTAACCTATTTTCCATTTCCCAAAGCAATAGTACCACTCACTGTTGGTGAATCCTGTGCTAATCTGAGGTCCTAGAATCTAGAACAACTCTCAAGACAGGTCAGAGGGCACAATACCAAGGAAGTCCTTTCTAAGGGCTCAGTGCCACTGGGTTGAAGGAGCCAAGTATTTTCTCTGGTCACTGTTATGGTTTGAATCTGAAATGTTCCTTAACAGGATCATATTTTAAGCACTTGTTCATTGGCTACTGTCCCTTTTGGAATCTGTGGTACCTTTAGGAAGGTTCCTGGGGTCAGGCCTTTGAAGTATAGCCCAGCCCCTGGTTCTGGTTCTGCTGTCTGCTTCCTGGTCCACCATGTTGCGAGGAGCCTCTCCCTCACAGCCCCATTGCCACAAACACTGCCTCCCTTCCTGGTGGGATGGAAAGAAGCCCTCTGAAACTGTGAACCATAATACGCTTTCCCTCCCTTAAATTTTTTTCCATCAGATATTTTGGTCACTCTGGTATAGAAGTAACTAATACAGTTACGCTTTGAACCGGCCCGAGGCCACTCAGACATGTGCTAGGTGGTTCGGTGTCAGCAAAGTAAACTGAGAAAACCTGGGTGTGGTGGTTTGAATTAGGTGTCCCCCATAAAGTCATGTGTTCCAAATGCTATGTCCCCAGTTGGTGGGCACTGGAGCCTTGCTAGAGGGGGTGCGTTGTTGGGGGTGCATTTAAAGCCAGCTCCCCCTTGCCAGTGTTTGGCTCACTCTCTTGCAGCTGTTTTCCACCTACTGTGGCAGAGGTGATATCCAGCCTCTGCTCATGCCATGATTTCCCCTGCCATCATGGAGCTTCCCCTGGAGACTGTAAACCAAAATAAACAACTTTCCTCCCATCAGCTGCTTTTGGTTGGTGCTTTGTGCCAGCAATGGGGAAATAACCACAACAGAAAACTGGTACCAGGAGTGCTTGCTGAGTCAGCCTGTGCTTGGTGCTGCTGGCTGTTGTCTCCCTGCTTCTGCATGCATGATGAAGTAAGCCAGATCCATGTGCCATGGTGAAGCTTCTCCTGGAATTTGTAGCCCTGAAATAAACCCTTTCCTCCCATAGCTGCTTCTGGTCACATGTTTGTCCCAGCAAAAAGAAAATAACTGCGACACTGGAATTTGATTCTCGCTTGTTTGTTATTTTGGCTAGTTTTTTTGGGGGGTGGGGTGGGGCAGGGAGGGTTCCTAGGAAGAAAAGTTGATAACTACCCTATTTTTGTATTTTTATTGACAACTTCTGTACTTACAGACAATAAACCATGGTATTTCCCTCCCCTCCCCTGCTTTTTCCTTCATAGCTCTGCTCTCCATCATATCCTCTCCCTCTGTCCATTAGTCTCTCTTTTAATTTGATGTCATCATCTTTTCCTCCTATTATGAGGGTCTTGTGTGGGTATTGCTAGGCACTGCAAGGTCTTGGATATCAAGGCCAAATTTGTCTGGACAGTTCTATGTAGGGAGCGGTACCCTTCCTTTGGCTCTTATATTCTTTCTGCCATCTCTTCTGCAATGGACACTGAGCCTCGGAGGGTGTGAGATGTTTCAGTGCTGGACAATCCTCTGTCCCTTCTTCTCAGCACTATTGTGCCTTTTGTGTCATCCCAGTGGTCATCGCCATTTGAAAAGAGAAACTTCTCTAACCAGAAGTGAGAGTAGCATTAATATATGAGTATGAACATTAAGGGTAGTGATTTCGGGGCAATTTGGTGAGAGTAATATATTCATTTATCCAGACAAGAGCAGGCTTTATACCCCTAAGGCTCATGACCTCTCCTGCCATAGGTTTTTTATTAGGTTTTCAGTACCAGGCACATATTCCCTCCCATAGAGAGGGCCTTCAGCCCAATTAGAGAGCAGTTGGTTTCCCCCAGAGCAGACATGCCACTATTGCACTTGTTCAGTCATTTGGCCTGTCTGGTCAAACTTGAGGCTTCCAGTGTCCACTGTTTTCACTGTTGATGACTTCCATCTCCCATAAGACTGCACACAGTGCAGCTTTTTCCAGCTTTCAGTTTGCTGGGCTACAGGGAGAAGGTTTTCTGCTCATCACCACCTTGCTTTCTCAGTGACTTTGCCACTCAGGCATGTGAACTCTTCAGCAATAGGGTCTTACCATCTCTTTCTTATGGGGAACCAAGGGCCTTGGCAATATCCTGTAATGTTTTGGAGGCAACATAGACCTCCCTGGCCAATGACTCACTGGGAGGTATCCCATCCCAGGCACTGAAAGTTTTCTAGTAACAATCTATGGCTTCTGGATGTGCCATTATTTTAAAAAGTAGATTTTCATATGTCTTATTCAGAATATATTGAATTTTGATTGACCCTCCCCCATCTTTCTTTTATACAATCTCTTCCCCTGACCTCTCTTAGGCCTTTCCCCTCTCTGTAATCTGTTCTTCTACTTACATGTATAGAATACCATCCCCTTAAAACCTTTCCTCTCCTCCCTCCCTTATAGCCTTTTTCTAGCTTATGGGCCTTTGCTATTGATTATTGGTTCCAGATCACACACAAGTCTATACATTTGTAGTTAGGATCCACATATAAGAGAGAACATGCAACATTTGGCTTTCTAGGCCTGGGTTACCTCACTTAGTATAATCCTTTCCAGATCCATCCATTTCCCTGCAAATTTCATAATTTCATTTTTGGTTACCACTGAATAGAATTCCACTGTGTAAATGTACCACCTCTTCATTATCCATTCATCTGTGGATGGACATCTAGGCTGGTTCCGTTTCCTAGCTATTGTGAATAGAGCAGCAATAAACATGGTTGTGCAAGTATCTCTAAGGTAGTGAGAAGAGTCATTAGGATATATGCCTAGGAGTGCTATAGCTGGATTGTATGGCAAATCTATTTTTAGCTGTCTCAAGAACCTCCACACTGATTTCCACAATGGCTGTACCAGATTACATTCCCACCAACAGTGCAGAAGAGTTCTCCTTTTACCACATCCTCGCCAACATTTGTTGTCATTTGTTTTCTTGATAGTAGCCACTCTGACAGGAGAGAGATGGAATCTCAAGGTAGTTTTAATTTGCATTTCCCTGATGGCTAAGGATGTGGAACATTTTTTTAGATGTTTATATGCCATCTGTATTTCTTCCAGTGAGAACTCTCTATTTAGTTCCATAGCCCATTTTTTGATTGGGTTGTTTGGTTTCTTATTGTTCTGTTTTTTGAGTTCTTTGTATATTCTGGATATTAATCCTCTGTCAGATGTATAACTGGCAAAGATCTTCTCCCATTCTGTAGGTTGTCTTTTTGCTCTATTCACAGTGTCCTTTGCTGTACAAAAGTTTTGTAATTTCATGAGATCCCAGTAGTTAATTAGTGGTTTTATTTTCTGAGCAATTGGGGTTATATCCAGAAAGTCATTTCCTATGCCAATATCAATGGAACAGAATAGAGGACCCAGATGTTAATCCAGGTAGCCACAGCCATTTGATTTTTGGCAAAATGCCAAAAATATTCATTGGAGAAACTCTGAACTTGCTAGAGGAAAAGGTAGGGGAAACCCTTCAACATACTGGCATAGGTAATGACTCTCTGAATATTACCCTATTTTTTATGAGAGAGAAAAATTGTCATGCCAGGGCCTTAGCCACTGAAAATGAACTCACAGACGCATGCCCCACCTTGTGTGCATGTACCTCCCTGTGCTCATGCGTCACCTTGTGCATCTGGCTTACATGGATTCTGGGGAGTCGAACCTGGGTCCTTGGGCTTCACAGTCAAGTGCCTTAACCGCTAAGCCATCTCTTAACACCCTAATTTTGAGGATTAGACCAGTGACTGGCTTTCTACTGATGTCTACGAAAAAGGCCATTATTCCAGAAATCAGTTCATGGAAGTAAAGGTCAAGATTCTGGGCCAGAGAAGACAAGCCTTGATAGAGTAAGGCCACAGCTGGAACCACACTGAAAAAAGATACAGGAGCAAGGATATGGGAAATTTAATAATCACATTAAAAAATTAAATGCCAGGCCCCAGTGGTTGTCGCTTTCCATCCGCTGAGATTCACAACACTTGACATCCAATTATAATTGTGGGTTCCTATAAAACAGCCCATTAACTGCAACTGTAAATTATTATTGCTTGTGTAGAGTGGGCTGCTAGGCTAGTCTCTGATAGTGAGGATTATGGAAATCATTAACAAGCTACAACATCTCTTGGAGTCTTCTTGTTCTGGGGAAGAGGTACAGACCCTGGGGGGTAAAGCCAGCTGCTTTGGTTCTGCCTCAGATTACAACTTCTTTTGTGTTTGAAGGAAGACACTTTTCTTAATTATTTCTCAAACTTCCCACCTAAGTACCTTCCACAGGCAGGAAAAGTCTGGCTGTAGTTGAGGGCAGGATGTGCAAGTGTGTGTGTGCACATGCACAAAGCCACAGATGGTATTAATTGCTCGTACTTGTTGAGCGTTTCACATATGTTCAAAAGCTATGGTTTTCTAATATTTTAATTTTATCTTCATATTGCCTTAGGGGATGTTGATACAATTAGCCCCGTTTTATAAATGGGAAACTAAGGCACAGCTATGTAATTTGGATAAGGTCAGAGAGCTAAGAAATGGAAGAGCCTCTTGCTTCATCTTCCTGAGCGAATAGCCATGCTTGGCACAATATTTCTTTGTTTTGTAATTTCTTTTATATTAAGTATATACTTTGTATAGACACATAATGTGTTGGTATCATCACTTCCCTCCTCCCTGCCCCCATTCCACTGAGGGCCCTCCTCAGTGAGATTGCTGGCATTCCGCATAGTGTTGTGGGTTATGAGTTGTTAGAGCAGCAGTCAGTTATTGTGTGGGGGTGGGCAATGCCTCTAGATATGCCCTCCCAACCTATGGCTCTTAAAAATTTTGGCCCCCTCTTCCGCAAAATTCCTTGAGCTGTGGTGGGTGTGTTTTAAGTCTACTTCAGTGTTGAGCTCTCAGGAGCTTCTGGATTTCGGCTTTGGTATTGTTGAGTATTCTCAGTGTCTGTTTCCTTCACACTTTTTATTTGTAATCAATATTTTTATTTTTGATACTTTCAGGCACATGTATACTGCATTTTTCTCATGCTCACCCCATCACCTCCTCTTGCTTCCTCCCACTCCCACTGAACCACTTCTTCCCAACTAGTCCCACTTCTACTCTTAGGCCTTTCTTTTGTGGTACACTGAATTTCATGATATTTCTTAACTATTCTCTTTTTATAAACATAATGTCTTTTCAAGCCAAGGAAATACAGGCTAGGAATAATAACAAAAAGCATTTTTAAAAATTTTTCTTGCCCTGTGTTTCAGAAAGACCTTCTAGCATAGTGTCTTTTTAAACCCCCAAATCTTTTCTTATTTTTTCCCTATAATTTTTCTTTTGCTGGACCTCATCACAAGAGGAGAGCATCTTAAGGGTTTGAAAAAGTGGGCTCTGCCAGAGAACACATTGGTGCTTACTGGATCTTTAGTCTTAGGATAAGAGGACACCAGCAAACTTGTATTTTTGTAGTTTTCTTTTTCTGGACTGGGGTTTTAGTTGCCTGTGATGAGTAGGAAGTGAATTTCCAGGGAGTCAGCATTGTCCAAGAGAAGTTTCCTGCTGGGCCAAGCAGTTTCCTTTCTGAGTTTATTCTGGAAGCAGAAGTTAGTAGGGCATAGACCTCTCCTCCCAGCATCCTCATTAGGAGATCCCTACAGAAGCACCTCTGCTGGGATTGGCAAGCTGTCCCCAGAATTGCCAAGGCCTAGAGCCCCGTGGGCTATGTCTGCCGCTGTCCATGCCCTGCCTTGGCCCAGTCCTCTGTTGTCTTTATGATTTGATTGTGAAATGTTCTCCACAGGCTCATGAGTTTGAGCACCTGGTCCCCAGCTGGTGGAGCTATTTCAGAGGGTTGTGGGACCTTTAGGAAGGGGGGCTTGGCTGGAGGACGCGGGTCACTCTGGGCAAATCTTGAGGTTTTGTTGCCCTGTCCATTTCCTGTCCATGTTCTGCTTCCTGACTGCAGATGGGAGGTGACTAGCTGCCTCCAGCTCCTACCACCATGCCCATGACCCCTCCCACCACAGTGGACCGTCACCCCTCAAACTGGGAGCTGAAACAAAGTCATCCTCCCGTCAGTTGCTTCTTGTCAGGTATCCGAGCACAGCAACAAGAAAGTAACTGCACATGGTTCTTTGTGGAGATCCCTTTTCTGGCCTTAGCTTGTTCCTGGCTTGCTGTCCTGCCTCCAAGTACTGATGAAGGTCTCTTATACCCACCAACTTTCATTCCCTTCCTAAGATCATTTTAACCAGAATTTAGGAAGAAAGAAGAATTAATGGCACAAGCTTAAATGTTGATAATGAAATGCAAATTTCATATTTCTCTGTTGACAAGAATAAGGGCTGCAAAGATACTTACTCAAAGGTGTGTCTGGGTAGTGGGAAGCCAAGTGACTCTGATTGTTTGCAACTTTTCCTTTCTCAATTGGATATCCGTTGCTCTTTATCCTTTAATCTTTTAATTTCAACATGTCATACATGTAGAAAATAATAGAACAGATTTCCATGAGCCCATGATAAAAGTCCTACACATTAACATTTGCTCTGTGTGTTGGCAACTCTATTGTCTCAAGAGCATTGGATTTTTTTTAATAATCAAAAACTTAAAAATTTAACTCAGAGACTTTAAACTCCTAGAAATAGCTCATTTCTTAACAGTGGGAGACCTGGAATCTGTCTTGTCAGCAAAACCAAGTCTGTTCTGGGAACAGAGCTGCTGTTAGCACACACCTTGGAGAGAAATTGGGGGTCCATAAAGCATACCTAGGTCAGATGCTTGGGAGGCTTGTTCTGTGTTTTGGGGTCCATGAGAATGAGAGATGAGCACATCCCAGCAGCCTTTTGGAAATGCATAGGGCTTCTCCCAACAGAACATGCAGATTCTGATCCAGTAGGGCTAGTCTGTGAGCCATGGTTCTGCATTTCAATAAAGTATCAAACGATGTGGCGCATGTTTGGGGTAGCAAGATTTAAAAGGGCTCAGAATTACTACAAACAGAAGCAGGACTCCATGGTTGCATGTGACACTGACTGTAGTCTCATTGGTCAGATCGATGTTGTCTTGGATTTATTTATTTTTGAGTATCAATTTATTCCTGGAGAAAATGATTAGTCATTTGAGTCTTTCATGGTTTACTCTCACTTTGAGTGCCCCAATTATTACAAATTATTGGAATCTATTTTTGAATAGCGTACAACAGGGTAAATTTAGTGTAATCTATTCCATTTAGAGAAAAGATAAGTATTTATAACTTCCAATGCATTTTCCATGTTTCATGTTTCCATGTTTTCAGTGTATCTGAAAGTGAGGTGATCATCTCATTGTTGACATGTGGGAGGTTTTCAGTTATTGCATTGGCTATTTCTTAAAAATGTGTACATTTGTTGGGTGTGATGGGTAATCTCCATTGTCAACTTGACTGAATTTAGAATCACCTTAGGAGACCAAGGCACACCTCTGGGAGTGTCTATGAAGGCATTATCAGGAGATCAGGTAGCTGAGCAGGGGAAGACCAATCATACTATGGAGATGGATACCATCTTATAGGCTGGGAGCCCAGATGGAACAGAGGGAAAGAGGAGAAAGCTACTAGAACACTGGCACTCCCTTCTCTCTGCTTATAAAAATGATGTTCCTAATCTAAAATTTGGGAATCCCTAACCCAAGTGAGATTCCTTGGGGTCTCCATGCCACATTTCATCTTCATAAACTGAAGATTAGAGTTTCTTTTCTAAGTATTTCTCAACAGGAATGGGAGGCTGTTGTTATTTGACTGTTGGTCATGGCTTGATTCCATGTTATTTAATGAGGACTAGTTAGAACACATAAACTAAGACCCTTGGTATATTACTGACTTATATTTATATTCAATTTCCAAGTTGAGTCAGGTAATTTTAATAGTACTGATCCAAAGATTTTAATTATTTTTAAAAATTATTTTTTCCATTTTTGATATTTTCATACATGTATATAGTGTATTTTGATCTTAGTTCCCCCAAACATGCTCTCTTAGCCCCCTTCTCTTCTTCTTCCCCATGACTTCTAATCTTAGTTTCATGCCTACTTTTTACATATTGAGTTAGGGTTGTTTGCATCATCATGGGTGGAAGGTTATTTACTATGGAATGGGTAATGGTTACATCACTGATAAGCCGGACTCCTCTCTGCCAGGAACCATTCTCTGCCATTAGTTACTCTGGGAAGTGTGAGTTCTCATGTATCCTTCCCCCTAATTCTTTTTCTTTTTAACTGAATTTGCTGTGAGACTCTGAATGGGTAGAATAGCAAATTCCTTTTGTTTTAAATGAAACAAAACCGATGATACACTTTAATCATTTGGTGTAATTTTTTCATGAACTAGAAATGTGTCTTACTGCACTAGCAGTCAGGGAGGCCGAAATCCCTTTATCCATTTGATGTCAAGGTTGTATTTACAGGGTCCAGGAGGCAACGTGAAACTACTGAGCCCATTGGCTAAATGGTGCCAGGTAGAATTAGCAGCATATGAAATTAGACCCAAAAGGAAAACCTGTATTTGGCAGAAAAATCCTGGCATCCAAATGAGAAACACTAAATTATTCTACCCCAAAGTTCCATTCACTCTGTTATGGGGGGGTGTATTTTGTTGCCAGTTTTTCTCAAGAGGTTAATTGCTATGTGTTTGCATTCATATCCAAAGTAGTCTTAAAATATGTTTATGGGGTGGGGTGGAGACAGCCTCCCATACCAAGAAAGTCTCTTCAAAAAAAAACCCCGAATCAGACAATGTCATCCTACCTTTGAGTCCTTAGAAAGTTTCGATATTAAAATATATCCTTGAGATTATTTCCCTTTGAGCCAGGCTGCAACGTTGTACAGCCTGAAGCGAGCTGAACCAACACTGATTTGGGATGTTTATATAGGTCACCAGATGGACATGTAAGAGAAAAGGCACAGAGAAATTGGACATAAAAATAGCCCTCATTCTTGGTGGGCGACGTGAGCGTCCAGTCAAGCAAGTGTGGATATAAACAAGCTCCTAGAAGGTTGGCAAAAGAAAGAAGCGAGTGACCACTCTGCTGGGATTATGACTCCATTTCCTCTGACTAGTGGTCAGAAAGGTCATCTGTCCCACTTTCCTGGGAATAGGGGCATGTGACTAGGAGACAATTCCCATGGTGTCTTCATTTATGGGTTTGAAACAACCATGACAGGGAATTGTGTGACATCCCCAAACAAACCCTGATGCCAAAGATTAAGGTAAATATAAATATCTTTTCACAAAGCATGAGAATGGGGGAAACACACATTTCAAGTGGGTCCAGATGAGGCAGTTTTTAAATATACCTGAGCCATGCAAATAAATAAGTAAATAAATAAATAAATAAATAAATAAATAAATAAATTGGCCAGAGGAGAAAGCTGGGTGTCCTGCTCCATCGCTCTTCCATCACTCTTATTTAAACCAGAATCTCTTACGGATCCTGGAGCTTGCTGTTTTTCTGCAAGCTCTAACAATTCCAAGGTCAGGCACAGGTGGCCACACACAGCTAAATGTTAAAACGTGGGGTGTTGAGATTTGAACTTTGGCAATCTCAGACCCCCCAAACTCTCATGCTTGTGCAGGAAGTGCACTTAACAACTGAGTCATCTCTCTAGCCCGCTTCTTTCCTAGTCCCCTTTTCACATGGAGCCTCCAGCCACATCAGCAGTGACTGTTCGCTTTCAGCCAAATCTAATGCTGAAACCAATGGTCTGGGCTCCAGGAGGAGAAAGATCATCTTGGAACTTTACAGACTACCTCTACCAGCCCAGACTACCCCCCATTCATAAGTCGTGTATGATATCATCTGGATCCAGTAGAATCCTCTTAGTAGAACCATCTAACTCAGCTTGTCACTAGTTTATATAAAAATACAAATGTGTGGATTGTCCTAGGATTTCTTATAAAATAAAGATCAAATACGCATTTTAAAATAGAAAACTTATTATTTATTTTTTATTCATTTATTTTATCTGAGATGGGGTGTCATGCATCCCAGGCTGGTTTTTAACTTTATATGAAGCCAAAATTGACCTTGAATATCAAGATCCTCTTGTCTCCGATCTTCTGAGTGTTGGGATTGCAGGTGTGCACCACCATGCCCAGCTCATGTGGTGCTGGGATAGAACTTAGGGCTTTATGCATGCTAGGCAATCACTCTACTAACTGAGCTACATCCCCAGCTGCAAGTACACTACCAACTCTATATCCCTAACTCCAAAGAGACATTTTTATTTATTTATTTATTTTGCTTAGCATCTCTCACAGGAGGTCTGACTCAGGAAACCAGCACTCTTTCCATTGAGCTCATGTGATCATATGACACACATTTCCCATCAAGTATCCTCTTGTGCCTCAAACTCACAGCCATGCCTGAGCTCAGCCATAACCTTTTCCATTATAATCTTGACATGATTCTTCTGCTTCCTCTGCCTCCTCCTCCTTCTTTTGGAGATAGGGTCCTACTGTGTTGTCCCTGGAACTTGTGAATCTCCTGTCTCAGCTTCCTGAGTACTGGGATCACAGGCATGTGCTAACATGACTAGCATTTACCTTCTTAATTATGTAACTTTTTGTCTGGAACTTTATGTTAGCCTTTGGCTTAAGATCTCCACTCCTCAGGGACCAATTTATTTCTGGGGAGCAGGCTTAGTTACATCCCTCAGTGCTTGTCCTCACTGCCACAAAGGAAATACTGGGATTTAGGCCCAATTTCTTATTCTTTTTCCAAAAAATATATTTTATTATTTATTTATTTATTTATGAGAGAGAAAAAGAGGCAGAGAGAGAGAGAGAGAGACAGAGAGAGAATGGGTCTCTAGCCACTGTAAACAAACTCCACACACATGTGCTGCCTTGTGTACCTGGCTTTACATGGGTACTGGGGAATTGAACCTTGGTCCCTAGGCTTTGCAGACAAGTGCCTTAACCACTGAGAAATCTCTCCAGCCCTTATTCTTATCACCACTTTTTAGCAAATAATATAAGAGAAGACTTAACAAGTGCTACAAAAGAGACCATGTGTGTCTGAATTCTAGCCTCAGGTCTAACAAACGTTATTGATGGCAACTTCCTTTTAAAAGACAATTTGAGGCCTGTAGAGATTGCTCAGTGGTTAAGGCACTTGCTTGCAAAGCTAAAGGACCCAGGTTTGATTCCCCAGGGCCCATGTAATTCACATGCACAAGGTGGTGCATGTGTCTGGAGTTCTTTTGTAGCCACTGGAGGCCCTGGTACACCTATTCTCTCTCTCACTGCTTCTTTCTCTCTCAAATAATTGAATAAAAATAAAATATTTTAAAAACCCTTTAAAAAAAGACAATTTGAAGGCTGGAGAGATGGCTCAGTGGCTAAGACATTTGCCTGAAAAACCTAATGACCTGGGTTCAATTCCCCAGTACCCATATAAAGCCAGATGCACAAAGTGGTGTATATATCTGGAGTTCATTTGTAGCCACTGGAGGTCCTGGTGCACCCATTCTCTCTGTCTCTCTTCTCTCTGTCTCTCTCTGCTTGCAAATAAATAAATAAATTTAAAAAAACAATTTATATTTTAGTGTTGTAGTATGTTCCTTACAAAGACGGAATTCAGAGTTAGAATTGTAGATTTAGTTCTGGCTGTGTAACCTCACAAAATTCACTTTAGAAAAATCTTCTGGGTTTCAATTTCTTCCCTCTGCAAAACAGGAATAAAAATCTTAGTGATTACAATGAGAAAATGATATAAAGTTACATGAAAAGCCCTTATTCCCTTAAACCAGTGTACAAGTCACATATTTTTTTCAAAGGCAGGAGAAAAATTGAAGTCTTGCCTAAAATACCTTTGTGCCCTGATTTTTTTTTTTTTTTTTGCCTCTGCCGTTCTATCTTTGTTTCTCTCTATTATCCAGAATCCTCTTCTGTGCCCCTGACACAGGCTCTAAATAGCTACAGCCCCTGCAATGAGGGCTCAGGACACAGAAAGTGGCCCCAGAGGCACTTATGACCTCTGTCAGGAGCCTAGAACCACTGGGACCAGTTCATGTGGATTAGTGAGCTGCAGGGGCCCTGCTAATCTCTGATACAGCTCAGCATAGAAGAAGAGCTGGGTCAGGGATGAGGTGTAGCTATTGTCAGGCTGGATATCATCCCTCCCTCTGTGTCTAGCGAGGAGCAGAGCCCCTTTCTAGAACTTTGGGGCAGGATAATAAGCCCATTGGTAGAGGCGAGCCCCACAGCAGGGTGGAGAACCCATCAATCAGACTGGCATCCACAACGAAGTTCCACAGTGAGCTGTGCTGGGATGAACCATGTCCACGGGACACACATCAGTTAGTCATGATCCAGTTATCCAGGTGTAGGCAATCATGATCTGGCCGTATGTGCATCAGCCAGACACACGCCAATCAGAGGATTTATTTACAGGCCATGGAGGCACATGAGAGTAAAATTAATGTCAGTCACATACATGCTAACTGTACGCATTTTTTTGGTCAAACATTCTATTGAGTGAGTAGTATGTGCCCAGTAAAAGAAGTTTCTAGAAGCCCTTCCATCCTCTCCTGCTTTTCTCTTGCACCTTCACTTTGTGGGCAAGTTTATTTTTCTGTAGCCTGATGACTATTAAACATGTCTGTGTGTACCAGGATACAAATGACAAGTGACAGGAGTCAAATAAAGAGGGCTTACATCTTGCTCTGAGATTGTGCTCTAAAGTTGCAAGGTCTTGGGCTGGGGAGATGTCTCAAATGATAAAGGGCTTGCAATGCAAGCATGAGAAGTTGAGTTCAATACCCCAGAATCCATGTAAAAAAGCTGAATGTTGTGATCCCACTTGTAATCCAGCACTGGGGAGGCAGAGACAAGAGAGTCACGGGGTCTTGCTCATCAGCCATTTGAACCTACTTGGTGAGCTCCAGGCCAGTGAGAGACCCTGTCTCAAAGAAGTGGACACTGTTCCTAAGGAAAAACACTAGGGTTGTCTTCTGGCATTCACATGCACATATACGTACATGCCTGGGCATGTCCAAATGCATGTGCATGTGTACACACACCCAGACACACACACACGCACACACATGCACACATCAGTAGGTAGTTGACAAAGGGACACACTTGCCTGAGCAACCTTCTTTTCCTCAGCTCGCTTGCAACTTTACCTTCGGTTGTAGTCTATCCACAATGCTGTAACAGACACTGTGGACTGGGTACTTCACAAGCAATGGACATTTATTTCTCACAGTTCTGAGGACTGGAAAGCCTAAGATCAAGGCAATGACAGGTTCAATTGATCTCTGCTTCCAATACGATGCCTGAAGTGTCATGTCCTTAGGTGGCAGAAGGGAAAGCGGGGCAAAAGAAGGTGGATTTACTCCCCTCAGTCTTTTTATGGGGATGCTGAAGGAGCCCCAGTACTGCCTCATGATAGCCTAAGGGATCCACTGGTTGTGCTGGGGATTAAGCCTCAGCATGCATGTTGGGCAGGGCAGATACGAGCCATAAGCAGAACAGTTCAGCATTGTAACAGATGTCTGTTCATCCACCTGACCATCCGAGGGCTGAGGTGGCTTGCACTGAAGAACAATGGAATATAAAAATAAGTAATCACCAACCTTAGTATTCCAGTAAGTGTGGCCAAATGTTCACAGTGGGCAGGGCATGTACGGAGGGGCAGGAGGGATGAGCCAAGTCTCCCTTCTTATGGTTCCTTTGTAGCATAAGTGCAAGTGATCTGCACAATGCCCTTTCAATCATCTCCCTTCCTCTGAGAAAGGAACTGAACTTAGTGAATGAGATGCTCTATAAAGAGGTGGCTCCTTTGCATCACCAGATGGGTTGCAAATGAAACTCAGTGTTGAAATGCATTTGGTTTAGCTCCCAGAGTTCAGATTAATTCTAGGCATGGTTATGTAACAAAACTCCAAGGCCTCTGTCCTCTGGTGTCCTGGGCCTGGGAAACAAGGGGAGGAGTCACACCAGAGATGGCTAGTTCTGCCTCCTGGGAATTGCTTGAGTGTGTCTCTGCCTATCTCTGCATACAAGGGTGCCACTTTGGATGTTTGAAATTGAACACAGTGGGAGAATTTACACCAGAGAGATTGGTAGATGATACACATCTGACGTCTTCCCTTGCTCTGTCATTCCCCGTGAGAGCTAGCTGGAGAGGACAGCGGAGAGGAATTGGTGTTGGAGGCTCTTGCTTCAGAATTCAAATGAAAAGGGTGCAGGCAAATTTAGAGGTCTCAAATGGTGGATCCCAGGGCCATTTTGAAGATTGGTTGGAAAAGGTTGGTCAGCTTAGAGGCGGCAGCAGTTGGAGTTTCCTTTACAATGTAAACTTATATTGGCCTCCCAATATCCATCTTCTCTTTTTCCTTAGATGAAAACCAAGCCCTGTTTTGTTGATAGGAAGGTAATGTGTTCAGCAAGGAGACTTATTTTCCAGCATTCTTTATAGTTAGAGATATCAAAAAATGTAAGTTTATATATATATATATATATATATATAGTTTTTTGAGGTAGGATTTCATTCCAGCCTAGGCTGACCTGGGATTCACTCTGTAGTCTCAGGATGGCCTCAAACTCACAGCAATCCTCCTACCTCTGCCTCCCAAGTGCTGGGATTAAAGGCATGAGCCACCACACCTGGCAATATATACATAAAGGGCTGTAGAGATGGCTCAGGGGTTAAGGCACTTGCCTATGAAGCCTAAGGACCCAGGTTTGATTCCCCAGTACCCATGTAAAGCCAGATACACAAGGTGACATATGTGTCTAAAGTTCATTTGCAGTGATAAGAGCCAGGCATGGTGGCTCATGATTGTAATCTCTGTACTCAGGAGGCTGGATAGGACCACCTCAAGTTCAAGGCTAGCATGTCTCAACAAACAGACAAATAAATGTAAGTCTAAGTTATTGGTTCAAGTGTTGAGGGTATTCTCTTCAAAGGAGATTGACTTGGTGAGGAACAGGGTTTTCTTGGTGTCTTTCCTCTCTTTCTGACTGGAACACAGACGTCATGATCGGTACCCCAGAAGCCACTTTTGGACCATGAGGATGGAACTATGGACTCAGGATTGTGCAGCAGAAAGACAAAAGGATCCTCAGTTCCGAAAAACATAATGGAGTTGTTGTACCAGCCCTGATCTATCCAGACCTCTTTAATTTGAGAAACTAATTCTTTATTTAAACCAGTATGCTAAGAACACTACTCACATGTGGCACATTTATCCACCCTTGTACCACAGCAAAGGTCAGTAAGGGCTTCTAAGTATGTGTGATGGGGTTTATGCTTATTCTCCATATCCCAGCTATAAAACAACACGTTCAGAGTGAGTCCCTTGATCCTGGCTTGTAAGAGAAACAGGATGGAGGAGATGGCCATGAACTTGGCTTGGCTAGCGCTGCTGTCCACTGGTGGGAGAACAGCAGCGGCTGGGGCAGGATCTCCTGCCGGTAAGGAAGGAAGTGAGAAAAAAATGGGAACAGGAACTGACAACCTACTGTGTACCAAGCAAGTGTCTCTCGCTTACATCACATGGAACACCCCTTGTCATGGAGGCCCTGTATGCACTGATTTACTGATGGTAAGATTAGCTCAGAAAATGAATAGTTTTCTAAGGTCAGACGGCTAAGAAAGAGCAGGGTTTGGACTTAAACTTGAACCTGTTGGGCTCTCAAATGGTGCTTGCTCTGTGCCATGCTGCCTTTAGACAGAGAAGAGGGAAGGGAAGCACACTCATGAACGACACTCCCAGAGCCACAGAGAGGGAGAGAGAGAGGCCCACACTGACGAGGCTGGCCTTGAGGGCCACATTCTGTGACCAGGACAGCAGTGTGGCCTCCACAGCTGCGTTCCTCTTCTTCTATAAGAGAATAAATAATTATTATTATAACTGAGAACATCTGTTCAAATGCTACATTTCCCATCTTCCCCACATTAGTGTGACCAAAGAATAGATTTGTACCAAAGAAGACACGAGTGAATGCAGGCTGTTGTGGTACCCCGACACAGCTCGAGGTGCCATTTGAACTGCGAGAAAGCTGGGAATGGAAAGGATACCCAGGTATCACGCATAGGCAGGTTTGAATCCTCTTTGGCTACTGAGAGACTGGAGGTATAAAGGGACCACAGCTAGCCAGTGTGATAACAGAATTTTGACCTACAGCCTGTGCAGTAACCAGTCCACAAGTTAGCATGGGCTAGCTTTCCTAAGTCTCTTCCTGTTTCCTTCAGACACATGCGCCCAAACCAGACTTCATAGAGCCTGCTTCCAGCTTCCTAATGCCAACAGCCCTGACTCAGGGCACATCTGATACTTTCCTTCCCTCTGTCCCAATAGAAAGCTCCTCACCTCCCTCTGCCAAACGCAAGGTCCCTTGCTATCACGAGCTCTAAGGCAAGAGCCCTGTTTGTCCTTGCTTGGGTGGCTGTTATTTATTGCTCTTTCTGCTGAGTGGAATGCAGACATGGGCATGCCGACCTGAACTGAATTGTATTCCCTCTGGTAGGTGCAAGGGTCCCGCATCTCTGGGGCCTGGGACCAGCCACTTGCTCTGAGACATTAGTGATGGAGAGGCCCACTTCAACCTCTTTTACCGTACTCCTTTGGGTCTCTGGTTTCAGCAGCCTCACCAAACACACACACACACACACACACACACACACACACACATACACACACGCGCGCGCGCCCTGTGGAGCCTCTTTGGGTGTTAGATTGAATAGTGAAACTTCAGCTATTTAACCTGTACTAATTTGGAGCTTGCGCAAGTTTGCCCTGGGAGCAGCCTGGGCGACAGGAAACATTTGCACAGGATTAAAAATCCGGGTTTGCTGAGCAGATTCATGTACTCTGATTTTACTCATTTAAACTCGGATTTTCCAGGCACTTTAGCATTCCTCATTTGCATAGAATGATTGATATGCTAATCATAATAGACTCATACCTATTCATTAAGGTTGGGAGGCTGTTTAGTCAGGGCAGTCTGTGGGTGCTGGTAATGCAGAGAATGAAGCTGTATCCATGCACAAAATTCAGAATTTTTACCAATTCTGACTGAACTCTTCTCAAGTCAGGATAAACAAGTATATTTTACTGACTCTGTTTCAGATGCTTCCTTTATGTCCCTGTGAGATTCTGTCTTTCTGTGGATATGACTTTTGCTAGCATGTGGTTCAGGTCCCAGGATGCCAAATGTATTGGATAGGGCAGTTTATTACCATCTGCATACAACCCCTCCTCCCTCTGGTCATCAGGGGCTCAGGGTCCAGGTTCTGGGAGGTAATGGCTCCTCCTTTCTCCATGTCATCCTTCCTCCATGTCATCAGAGAAAGCCAGAGGTTTTCAGTACTGTGGGTGCTGTGGTCAGATGCCCTGGAAGATACTTGAATCACAAGATCACACACAGAGCCACCCTGGTTGTCAGGGCATCTACAGTAGGCACTTAGAAACTGCTTTTGCTAAAGAGCTCTGATTCCTCACTTGACCCACATGGTAACTAAAGGCAGAGTGTATCTCGGCCATCTCCGTCTTCATCTCTGCAACTGGCTCCTTTACTTCAGGCCACTTGCTCACCTCTGCATGTAGGTACATTAATCACACAAAGAGTGACTATCTAGAAACGATGCCTGAGCTACCTTACTCCTCTTCAGGGCTAAAAGCACGCAGATAAGAGCAGCTCATGCTTTTAATCCTAGCACTTGGGAGTCAGAAGTAGGAGCATCACCAAGGCCAGCCTGGGCTGGAGAGTGAGTTCCAGGCCAGCCTGGGCTAGAGTGAGAACCTGCCTCAGCAAGCAGACAGAGTAGCTGAGGCATCTCTTCCTGTCAGCTTTTTGTAATGTCCTGTTCAAGACCCCGAAGGCACCTGCAGGTCTCCAGTCATTGTCTTATGCTTGCAGTCACCTCTGATTCCAGAACAAACCAGCTCCCAGGTGAGGATGATTATATAAGGAGATGAGGCCACATCCCGGAGCAGGAAACATCACTGTATGGGGACCACCTTGATCTGCTTGAGCAACAAGGACTTCTTTGGACCTCCTTGCAGAACCCAAACTGAGACTGTGACCAAGCAGACCACACCTCGACCAAGGCTGCTTCATCATGCACATGTTTCCCCTTGTTCTTCTATTTAAACCCAGTGCTCTCATCCAAGTAGTAACCAAGCCAGACCCTGCTTCCTTCTGAGATCACAGGAGATTATAAGAGCCACAGGGTAGGTAGGAGTAGCCTGACGCATGGTCCCCCACACAGAGACTGACCGAGGCCTTCAGGACCCCACAGTGCATACCAATAGTCCCACTAAGGAGGGCCTCAGTGGAATGGGGCCGGGGAGAGCCGATATAAGAGTATAACCTTTAAAAAAATTAATTAAGAAAAATAAACCCAATGTTCATTTCAACTCCCTGGAGATGGACTTGGGGGTTACTGAATCCTCTCATCTGTTCTTCCCAACGCATTCATGTTGATCAAACCCCCTTTCTCTGCTTTTTCTACTCATCTCTACTCATTTTCTACTCATCACTGCTCATCTCTGATTGATGTATCAGGGCAGGTGGCTGAGCCTGCTGGAGCCTGGGCTTTGGTCCCCAAACTCAATGTTAACACTTCCACCATGCCTGACAGAGCATAGAAAAGCAGAGGTCCCTGGAGGTTCAGCACTCAGTCCCAGCCACTGGACCATAGAGCCATTTGGGAAGCAAGTCACAGAAACGTGTTTCCTGGTCCCCGAGCCTCCAGCGTCTGTCCACACACACAGTCATCTATCATCTGCTGTGTGCCTACTGTAAGTTAGCATTATGTAGTCTGGATCCTCGAGTTCATGGTCTATGGTGGAGACACATTTACATGTGTAACTATTATGAAATATCATAAAAGCTATGAGTGACTTATATACAAACCATCAAGCAAAAGGCAGAAGAGAAAGTGAATGTCAGCTTAGCAGGGGTGGCCTCACAAGTACCAAGTAAGTGACATTTGAGTGATGTCTTACTGGGAGCCTGGTTTTCTCATCAGTTGGAGATGTGGGGGAGCAAGAGAAGGAAGCATTCCAAGACAAAGGAGAGGGCATGGGTTTAGGTGTGGAGGCTTGGAAAGGACACAGAAAGGTGTGTACTTCTGGAAGGTTGGAGGAGGAGGATGGAGGAGGGAGAAGTATATCAGAAGCTAGGATCACCGTGGGCAGCTTGCTGGTGGGTGTGGATGTTACTCGGAGATTCTGGGACGTGTTCAAGACAAGGTTGGAAGCTCAAATGCCTACAGGGCCAAGCTGATGATATATGTCAATGAGGGGGCTTGGCAGGCATTGGAAGGCTGGGGAGTGCAGGCCCCATTTGGAAGTAAGTGGCTGCCAATTGTCATGGTGGAGTGCAGGCTCCATGTAGCCAATTTTTTTTTTTTTTTAAAGAACAGGAAAATGAAAATCCATGTTTTGATATAAATGCTTCCAGGTTTTAACCGTTGGCAGCTCTTTCAAAGCATTGTGCTGACCAAGCACAAAAATATCTGATGCTCCCTAAGTCCGTGGACCAGGGGTTCAGTGTTTCCCATAGAAAGTGTCTAAGCAGAGATCTTCTTCGGTCTCACTTAGGTTCTGGGAGGGGAGCTGGACCTGGAGATGCAGGCCTGTAATTCCAGCTACTTGGCACGCTGAAGGTGAGAGGATTGTAAGTTCAAGCCACCATGGGGAACTCAAGACTCCATCTCAAAATAAGAAATAAAAAAGCAGGCTCGTGAGGCATTTCAGCTGGTAAGTGCTTGCCTTACAAGCATGAGAACCTGAGTGTAGTCACCAGAATCAATTTGAAAATGCTGGACATGGTGGCACACACTAGTAATCCCAGCACTGGGGAGACAGAAGGATCCCTGGGGCTCATTGGCAAATCAGTTTAATCTGATTAGTGAGTTCCAGGCCAGTAAGAGACCCTGTCTCATAAAAGGGGAATGGCATATTCTGAGGAATAACATCTGAAGTTGCTCACTTGTGTACCTGCACACATATGAACACATACACAGGCATAAAAATACACAAAAAATGATGAGATATAACTCAGTTTTAGAGTGATTGTCTAGATATGTGAGGCCCTGCCTGGGTTCAATGCCTAGCATTGAAAAATAGAGTAAGTAAGTAAGTGAATAAATAAATAAAAGACTGTCCCAACATCTCCACATTATGTCTCTGCATCAGCCTCTTCCAGCCAGAACCCTTCCCCTCGTCTCTTCCCCTGGACTCTCCCCCATGCAGTCTTGTCTCATTACTGTCTTCCCAAGCCCTTCCTAGCACCTCCTGCTTCCTGCTCTGGGAGTTTCCCAATGAATGAACAGTGCTACAGTCCTGACTTAGAGAGAAACACTGAGCATTAAGGACACAAGAGCGCCATATTTATTTCACATGGACAAGCATGGTTCTGTGCATGCTGAACACGAAAGCTCGTGTGAGGAAAGTACCCGTAACAGCAGAATTATGTGCTTTCGTCCACAGGGAGTGGGGAGAGTCACAGAGTGGTTTTCAAAAGACAGCATCCTCCAAGCACGGTTGAGACCACAGGCTTTGAAATCACTGCTTATTTTATCATCAAAGGCTCCATCTCCTCGAGTGGCCAGAGGGGTGCTTCGGGCTTTGTGCTCTGTTATTAAGCTGCTGAGTTCTGAGGAGGACTGATGATGGTCTCCCATCCCACCACCCAGGAATGCTTGGGGAAGTGAAGCTCAGAGGGAAGGTACATGCCACTTGGAATTAAGAAGCCTACTCCTGGGTAGACAGTGACAGGAACGGACTGCTGTTCTCATAGCAACAGGACCACCACCACTTATTCCATCTCTCATTGGGAAATCCACTCTGCTTACAGCAATCCCCCAAGGCCTTTTATGGGCAGAAGGGAGAACAATTCCAGAATAGAAAGAACATGCCAGAAGCAGACCCAATTTGCCTGGACAGACTGGTGAGAGCCAGGGGCAGGGACCACCAGTCTCTTGGCCTTTATTGGTTCCCAGCTGAGCCCTCATGGGATCCTAGGTGGGAGGAAGGGTGGAGAGTAGGGCTGGTGACTCTGAGCACAAACCTCATGAGAGAGACAAGAGAACAGTCCTTATGTCTCAGGGGCTTACTCCCACCTGAAGTCCTGCCCGACGGTCTCATAAAATTTAATATTATAAGGTCTATAAAATTCCCGGAGCTGGTCTATAACTTCAGGATCTATCTGTACATGAGTTCTCCCTTTTGATTTGCCCAGGCATCGAGGCAGGAGGCTTGACTCTGGTTTTTTCAAGCAAGGGAATCCTTTGGTCTTGTTGAAATAGAAGTGCTTGTCTGTGATGAATCTCTTGATGCCCAGGAAGTCCTGGACCCGCCCCATCTCGCCAGCCGGGTCAGTGATGAGCCGCTCGCCGCTCACGAAGTGGATCTGGGCCAGTGGGAAGTACTGCAGCCAGCTCTCCAGGTGCAGCACGTACATGCCGATGCGAATGGCGTTCCAGGACACGTCCACCAGGCCCAGGCTGCGGTTGCGGAAGGATAGGCCTTCGAAGGTGGGGATGTCGGGCTTTTTGGAGAGTGTCTGTGTATAATCAGAGATGGCCCTGGTCACTGGGTTCCTCACGACCACGATCAGCTTGGTGTCTCGGGACATGTTGAAAATCCTTCGAGGGGCCTCTTGAGTGACGAAATAGCTGGGTGTCTTCTCCAGTGTGATCTGGGTCTCCAGGGTCCGGGGCATCAGGCTCCTGGGGGACAGAAGCAACACCTTGTCAGACAGGGTGTTCCATGGTGGGGGCATGCCTGAGGCACTCCATGTTGGTTTCCTCTCCCGGGTAACCCACCCAGGCCCCTCCTCTCCTTTCCTGTAGCATTTGAGGCTCTTACCTGGTGAGGAACCTACTTTAACTCTTACTGATTATGAAAAATATCGTTATTAGGGTTACCTTGAGACTGAAACAATGTGAACATCTACCACTTTGGGTTAAACAAATTGTGGAATAATGAATAGAGCGGGTAGGCCTGCACATATTAATATGGAGTGATTTCCAACATACAATGGCCTCCTGTGTCGGTGGATTCCTCAGAGATTCAACCAACTGCAGATTGAAAATATTTGGTGAAATGCATCTGTACTGAATACATACAAATTTTGTTGCTATTATTCTCGTAACAGTACAGCACAACAGCTATTTATATAGCATCTACACCGTATTGTGTATTGCAACAGCTAATCCATTGATGATTTAAAAGACTACATGAGGATGTGGTAGGTTATAAGCAAATAGTATCCAATTTTATACAAGGCAACTTGATATGAGTCTCCATGGGGTTTGGCATCCCGGGAGGTGTTGGCACTAGTCCTCCAGGTGTACCGAGGGATAGCCTTGTCCTTTTTAATGAAGAAAGGCAAGATATGGTGTGCTTATCTCAAGGAGACATTGGATCTGTAATTGTAGTTGCTTCTAGAGAGGGAACTGCAGGTGGGTTGGAGCTAGGCAAGGAGGGGTAAGGGAAAATTACTTTTGATTGTGTAATCTTTTACACTGCTTGAAACTCTTAATGTGCTCATTACACATTCAGAAATACAGAGTAAGCTATTGAATATTGTTCTGGCAAAAGATATTTCTCCAATTTTATTAAGAAAATCTTTTTTTTGTTTAAAGGAAAAAAAGGCTTGTTTTGCAAGAATAGCAACTGTTATAAAGTGAGTTCTGACACCCTCTTCTCTCAGAAAACATCTGAACTACATCCTTGTGCTGGCTGGAAGGAGCTCAGGACACCAGGCTGGGAGGAACGTCAGTCACATCAAGTAATGCAACTCTCTCTCTCTCTTACTTCTTTTTTAATTTTCTGGCTCTGCTTGGGACTTTAGGGATGAATCAGGAGGCTTTGTGATCTTCCTCCCAGGTGCCAATGTCTCAAACCCTGAAGGAGGGGAACACCCCTGGCTCCTAGTCACTACATCTTTCTGAGGATCACATCTTGCCTTAAAATTATTATTTCTTAAAGCTGGCTGAATATGAGAACTACACAGGGAGATTTTTTTTCTTTCTTTTTGTAAAAATAAAGATATCTGGTTCTATCCTAAGCCAATTCCAGATATTTGGAAACGATATTTTAAAGTTTGCTTTTTTTGCATATGTCTGTGGTGTGTATGTGTGTGTATTCACTGTGTATGTATGTGGGCTCACATGTGTGCATGCGTATGTGTGCACGCGTATGTGTGCACATGAGTATGGAGACCAGAGGTTGACTTCAGTATCTTCCCTAACCACTTTCCCCTTTACTGACTGACTGGGTCTCTTAATTGAACCTGAAGCTCACCAATCCAGTTAGTCTAGCCAGCCAGCTTGCGCTGGGGACCCTGGATTTGCTTCCTGGGTGCTGGGATTACAAGTGTGCCACCACACCCACCCAGCATTTACCTGGGTTTTGGGGCTCCAAACTCTGGTCCTCATGCTTGTGTAGCAAATACTGTAACCACTGAGCAACCTCACCAGCCCCAAAGTTCATTTTTTAAAACTTTTTTTATTATTTACTTTTTTTAAGAGGGAGAGAGAGAGAGACAGAGAGAGGCCAGCCTTCAGCCGCTGCAAATGAACTCCAGATGTGCGCCCCCCTTGTGCGCATGTGCGCATGTGCGACATTGCGAGCTTTGCATCACTGCATCTGGCTACGTGGAACCTGGAGATTCAAACATGAGCTCTTAGGCTTCGCAGGCAAGCGCCTTAACTGCTAAGCCGTCTCTCCAGCCCCCAAAGTTCATTTTTAAAATTCACATGGAGCCAGTAATGGCAAGAAATCATGAATTACAACGTCATCACCTTTCACTTTTAACATAGTCTTGCACGCACTGTACCAGTCCTCAAACTAATCCAGGATCCTAGTGATTTCACTTTGTCCTGTTCTCTGGACCCAGTGAAAGAGCATGTCAATATCGCCATCACCATTAGGTGCCGTGTGCTATCTGCTCTCCCAGTCTCTAATAATGCAGTGTTTCAACCCTCAATCCTTTCCGTTTCTGTCCCTATGTAACCAATCAGCAGTAGAAAGAATTGCTGGCCCTTCATATCATTATTGATCTAGCTTTAATAGAATTCTCAACACTTTCATGTAATCTTATATTTGTTTTTACAAAACCCCCTAGCATTCTTCATAGCAAGTGTTCCAGAGTCTCACCCTAAGCTCCCAGACATACTACTCCTCTTATATATTCTTAGTCAACAATAAATTTCCCATCACACAGGAAGGTGTATGTCTACTGTCTCAATTCTCCAACCCTCCTTCCCCATCTTGATACTGACCTTTATTGGCACCCACCCTGAGGCTCTCCTGCTGGTCTCAGAGAAGAAGGTATGCAGGACCCACCTGTCCACCAGTGCTCAGATCTCTTCCTCAGCATTCCCCAAAGATCCATCCTTTGCCACTTTATTTATTTGTTAAATTTATTTATTTATTTATGAGAAGACAGAGAGAATGGTAGCAGCAGGGCCTCTTGCCACTGCAAATGAACTTCAGACACACCTGCCACTTAGTGTATCTGCTTTTACATGGATGCTGGGGTATTAAAACTGCGCCAGCAGATTTTGCACTTTTAACTGCTAAGCCATTTTCCCCACCCACTCCCTTTAACACTTTAAAGCCTTATATTCACTGTACAACTAGGCTGGTGCAACTAATATTTTTGCTTGAGGATCAAGATCTTATGGACTGAAAGTTTTAATAGTATTTATTAGTGTTAAACAGGCTAATTTTTTGATATGTGATATCAACTTTTTGAAATGTGTGTTAGCACCTGCCTGTAATACTCTGCACTCAGGAGGCTGAGGCAGGGTAGTCATGAATTTAAGGCTAGCCTGGGCTATACAGTGAGACTGTCTCAAAAATGATCATTATGAAGAAACAAACCCAAATGATCTTCAACAGAAGTCTTTGGGTAGATTTTCTTAGAAGTCTAGCTTTATAGTACAACACACTTAGTTCACATTACAATTAGATAAGTAGGGAATTATGGCATAACTATGAGCATTTAAACTCTGTGTAAGGATTTTTCAAAGTCTATGAGGGTTATTGATAAACCATCTTCCCCAGCACAAAGAAGTGGCAGAATTAACAGGCCACTAGGCAGATTTGATTGCCATACACTTTAGTACACTAAAGAATGTCCAGGCAGGGAACTGTGTGGATGTACCATTTCTGGTGCCCTAGTTACCATGGAGCATGTTTTCCATCCAGTTTGGAAAAATTTGATCAATTTCAGTGTTCTCCAGAGTAGCACATCACTCCCTACCTAACTGGACACGAATGTGATGCCCCACCATTCTCGTTCCTCGTTGGCATATCAGTTGTAAAACCAAATGACAAGTGCTAAAAAGATAAGACCCACCTGTACATAAATTCACAGTAGCCATGCCACAGAGGGAGGGGCTCCCGTGCAGCCACACTGTCCTTTCAAGGACTATCCTGGAATTAATTTCTTCCTAAATCATTGGAACTGAGGACTGGAGACCTATGATGAGAATGGATCTGCCTCCAAGATCTCTGAACACTGGTGGGGCACATGGAGGTCTACCTTTTCTCCTCATGTCACTGGTTCAGTTTTGCTGCCTTGCTCACCGCTGATAGCCAGCAGCTGAACTGTTCTCCTCATTCTTACCCTCTCAAGATTCTACCTCCTTTCTTTTCTATGTAGTTATGCAAAAAAAAAAAAAAAAAACCCACTTAGAGAATAGTCTAACACTCACTGTTTGGACTTACCTCCCATCTGTTGTTTTAACTTGCTCAGCGACAATGTTCTCTACATCCAGTCGCAGCCCCCAGAGTTTCCTTTGTGGAACTACCCTTCCTTCTTTGGACTAAATTTTGGTGGGCTGAAGAGTGGGTGCATGATGAAAGCTAGGCCAATAAATGTGTCCTCATTGTGTCCCAAGACTGAAAACATCATGTTTCCAACTAGACCGGTCCCTGGAAGAGATTCCCAACAGTGTCTGCTGCCAGATTGCCATGGCTCTCTTAAATCCTGCCCTTACTGAGGTGTGGTTCTTTCATTTTTCCCTGGACTTGTGTACTACAACAATCCTTCCAGTAAATGACTGGCTATAAGTTAGGGGTGGTTTCTATTGCTTGTACCCCTATCTTTCATAATCTGCCCTCCTGTCCCTCCTTTCTGTGGAAGCTACCCCATCCTTTCCATTGTAACTCTCCAAGGAAGGGTACAATGAATCACTTGCATCTGTATATGAAGTCTACCCACAAACCATGGCACAAGTGAGGTCTCTATCAATAGTGCTGAGGTTTGAATGAAGCCAGTAACCCCTCTAATTCAGGCACGTTTAGATCCCTCATCTTTTCAAATACCTGACTTGCTCCAATTCATTATGGATCCTCCCAGTGCTTAACATCCCTCTTGTCTCACTGTAAGTGGTACTCCTAGATGGCCTCCTCTTTCCAGCCTTTAACCCTTCCCAAGCCTTTGATCTTATCTTCCAGCCACTCACACAGCCCCAAAGTCTTTTGTGGTAGTTTGAATGTATGTCCCCTGTAGACACAGATGTTTCATTAAAGCTTGTAACTTGGATCTCCAGAGGAGGTGTTACTGGGGGCAGATTCTGGGGTCCAGCCCTAAGGTATGTTTGGGGGCAGATCTAATTTCCAGCCCAAGAGAAGTCTGAGATCTGCCAAACTTGCTGCTGGATTTAATGTTTGCTGCTTTCAGATTTTGCTGGCTGTTTGGTTGTGTCTCTCTACTTGGATGTATGGAAGCAGCTTATTCCACCATTGATGGAACTTCTCCCTGTCTTTATAAGCTTGAAATAAATCCCTCCTCCTCTAAACTATGCCTTGTTTGGAGGTTCATCCCAGCAACATGAAACTGTCTACAACAACAAGTTGGTACCAGATGAGTAGGGTTGATGCATGATGAATCTCACCATGTGGGTTTTGGTCTTTTAGAACTTTTATTCTTGAGGAATGAATATGGACTTGGAACTTGTGACTAAAGAAGTCTTCCAGAGTGGTAAGACAAGTTTTATGGGCTATTCTGGTGAGAGTTCAAAAATGCTAGGTGAAGAGAAAATTGTATTGGCTCTGGAACTGTCAAAGAGGAAGGAAAGACAGCAGAGAACTTTGTTGGAACTGGGCTATTGGCATAAAGGCTGGCTGCATTCTACTGTCCATACCCAAGAATCAGCAGCCCTGGGGGCCGGCTGGGCCTGGAAGCGTGAGGTCTACCTTTTCCCATGTAGGGATCTACACCCTAATTCGGCTTCCCACAAGCACTGACCGCTTCCGTGGGCAGGAGGGTCCATGTCTGAACCCAACTTCATACAGGTCTCTAACATCCCTAGCTCATTGCAAATAGTTGGCACTTAAACCAAATCAACCCATCATCTGATTACCCCCTAGCTGTGGGGCTGCTCCCCTGTCCTGTAAGAAAGGAAGCTGATGGAGGTGGTAGGGGAAGATTTCCTTCTCTGGGGCATAAACACAGGTGGTGTAGGTCTTGGCAGGTCCCTCAGTCTGATGGCAAGACAGGGCCACCCTGAGAGGGACATTAGATAATTAGAAAAAGGCTCATAAACCAGGCATGGTGGTGCACACCTTTAATCCTAGCACTCAGGAGGCAGAGGTAGAAGGATCATCGCAAGTTCACGGCCAGCCTGAGATTACACAGTAAATTCCATGCCAGTCTGGATTTGAGTGAGACCCTACCAGGGCTTCAGCCCTGGACCCATAGTAATAGCATTGGAGCCCACAAGGGGCTTCTTTCTTCTTTCTGGCTCCTGGGCTGTTCATCTCCCAGCACCTGAGGTTTCCACCACTGCTAAGGTTTTACCCTCCCACCCCCCCCCCCTCGGCAGCAGCCAAGCTGCCAGGGTCAAAAAAGATATTTTTGTTTTTCCCTAGACCCTTAGACCACATGGATGTTTCCAGTCCTCACCCTCTGGTTCTCAGACTCTTCCTTCCCTCACCTAACCTCCCCTGAAATGGAATAGATGTAATGATTTACAAAAATCCTCCTCAGTCTTGTTTTATTTCAATTCTTTGTTAAAATAGATGTGAGATCAGGTATGGGGTTTGCATTTGGACCCCCATAAAATAAAGCCCAGTCACAATCCTGTCTCTTCTCTTGTGACTTGCAAAGGTCTTCAGAACAGCCAGCTCTTACACACATACCTTATACCTTGTCCATTGTGGACTATGTCATTAGTCCCTGCTGTGTGAAAGGTAGACACTAGCATATATTCATACAGAGGACAGTAGACTGTCTTAATGGCTGGTCATGCATGTAGGACTTGGAATCAGAGAAACATCTTTGCAAAGTCCTATCACTGGCTAATGGTGAGGTCTGGACAATCAGTAGATATCAGTTATGCACACACTCACATTCCACCAGCCCCAGACATAAGCAAACTGGGAGTGGTTTCTCAGTGCACAGTGACTGGGCAGGTAGGTGCTCTGCTCAGCTCTGGGTCTGAGTCATCTCATGCCAACTACCCAGCAACCCCTCCAAGCAGGCACTCTCAAGGTTCCCATTTGGGGGCTGCAAAAAGTAGGGCACAGCTAAAGGAAATCACCAACGCGACAGTCAGTGGCAGAGTCTGGATTCAAGTGTGACTTCGGCACTGGAGGAAAACGTGAGAACATAAAAATGAATCTTGGCGTGAGAACAGCCTTTCTAGGCATGAGACAAAAACCATGGAGGAAAAGATTGAAAAGTTAGATTGCATATAAAAAAGCTAAGTTTCTGCAATGAAAAAATATATTTTCCAGCTTTTAAGTGAATGATATGATCTCATCATGAGTTTAGGTTTGCATTTATTTTTTTGTGTCATTTTCAAATGTTAATTTTATTTATTTGCAAGGAGAGAGAGAGAGAGAGAGAGAGGGAGAGAGAATGAGAATGGGCACACCAGGGCCTCCTGCCAGTGCAACCAAAATCCAAATACATGCCCCACTTTGTGAGTCTGGCTTTATGTGGGTACTACGGAATGAAACCTGAGTCCTTAGGCTTTGCAGGCAAGTGCCCTAACTACTTAGCCATCTCTCCAGCCCATGGTTTGCATTTCTTTAATTAAGAGATGTTAAGTATGCTGAGAAATATTGAATATGCTGTTGAAATATTGAAATACACATACATGCAAATAAATAAAAACATTTCAAAAATTTGTTTAAAAATATGGAATTGGGGCTGGGGAGATGACTCAGCAGTTAAAGATAGTTGCTTACAAAGCCTTCTGGTCTGAGTTTGATTTCCCAGTACCCACGTAAAGCCTGATACACAAAGCAGTGCATATATCTGGAATTTGTTTGCAGTGGCTGGAGCCCTGGCACACCCATATTCACTCACCTTCTTTCTCTCTCAAAAATAAATAAATGTTAACAATATGGAATCATCTCTTTGTGTTTCTAGTGTAAATGCTACAAATATTTTCCTATTTACTTATGTTATTTAAAAATTTTTATTTATTTGTTTGCAAGCAGAGATTCACACACACACACACACACACACACACACACACACACACACAGAGTGTGAGTATGGGTGCACCAGGGCCTCTAGCCACTGCAAACAAACTCCAGATGCATGTGCCACTTTGTGTATCTGTCTTTACGTGGGTACTAAAGAATCACAGCTGGGGTATCAGGCTTTTCAGGTGAGCACCACTCCTGAGCCATCTCGCCAGTCCTTATTTATGGTACTTTTGCATTGAGAAATTGAGGTCCAGTTTTCTGGAAATTTACCAGAGCTGTACATTGTGACAGTTATAATTTTAGCAAAACTGTTCAGGACCTTAGCAGGGAAGGAATGTAAATCAGTACAATTTTAGGAGAGCAGTTAGGTATTATGCATTAAAATGTAAACTGCATATATCCCATCACACAGAAATTCCACTTCTGGAAGTCTATTTGCACACACATGTAAAGACATGTGCAGGGATGTTTACTGCCATATTTGTGGTATAGAAGGTGAGGCATCTGCCCAAACATCCCTGCTCCTCCATTGTCAATGAAGTGCTATTCACAGCATGCCTTCAGCCAAGGACTCCACTGCCTAGCACCCTGCTGCAGACAGGTGGAGCCCATGGCTGGCTCTTGGGCAGGGAGAATTAGTAGAGTGCAGATTGATGCCTCTAGAGCAACATGGTGGTACAGTGTGTGTCCACTAGCTGAATGGAAAGGACATTGTGACCCCAGAATGAGATAAGGCTAACGAACAGAGGGGAAGAACTAAAACTAGGAAATGTCCTCCCTGGAGTACTGTGAGAAAGGAAGGAATAAACCTTTCTTTGGGGTTTGCCTGTTATCGCAGCCAGCAGGAGCCCACCTACCAAAACATTGCGTATGCTAAAGACCATGTGTCTGTTAGTAGGAGGCAGGTTATGTAATTCATAGTGAGGACACATAATAGATTATGCTGTGGCTGTTAAAAAAACAAGGCAGATCTATATAAATGTTGACACAGAAAAGAATCCAGGATGTATTATGAAGTGAAACAAACAACTTGTAGTCAGGTTAATATAACCCTATTTGCATACAGAATATAAAACATATGCTAGGGTGTTGTGATGGTTTGAATGGATGGCTCCCAATTGATTCAGGAGTTTATTAAAAGTTTGTAATTTGGATCTCCAGCTGCCTAGTGGGTCCTAGGGTCCAGCCCTAAGGTGTGGGGGTGGATCTGGAATTCCAGCCTAAAGATATGCAGAGTGCCTGAGCTTTGCCTGGAGTTCCCTGTGATTGCTTGCTTTTTGGTGAAGGCTTTTGTCTTTCTCTGCTTGGTCCTGTGAAAGGGAGCCAAGTTCTTCTGCTGCTATGGAACTTCCCCTGGATCTGTAAGCTTCAAATAAGTCCCTTCTTCTTCCCATAAACTGTATCTGGTCTGGTGGTTCATCCCAGCAATGTGAGGCAGTCTGCTATGGGTGTATATGCATGAGCTTTTCCTAAAAGGACACACAATAGACTCTTAGCATATCCTTTGGAGAATGACCTTGAGGGATCTGAGATGGGTGATAGCATAGAATAGGACTTCATCTTCACCTTTAATTTTCTTGGTGCTTGCTGCTTGGATTTGTGTCTCTCTTTGCCATGAGCATGCATTCTTTGTCATTAAAAAAACCTAGCTAATAAAAAGCCTTTTTTTTTTCTTTTTAAAATCTCCATTGATATTATTTAGGAAGATGAAAGCCTCTATTGCAAAGTGAGGGAAGGCAATGTGTTTGGAGTGGCTGAGGTGTGGGTGGGTGGTGAGGATATGGGAGGCTGGCGATGTATAGCTCCTTTCTCTAGACGCTGGCTCGGGAAGGCGGCAGGGTGATCGTGGGTGTTGAATGTTTTTGCTGCTGCATATGCAGCTCTAATAAGTTTCCAGGCAACTGGACCTCAATTTCTCAGGCTCCATCTGTGGCCAACCATGGGGACATTATATAGAGGTCTCTCCACATATTTGCCTGTCTCCTTTGGGTTTATCTTCTTCCCCTACCCTCACCCCCCTTCCTGGAAGTGGGTCAAACCAAGCCTGAAATGCAGATTCTGATTGAGCAGGTGTGGGAGGAGCTTGAGAACCTGCATTTTAATCCAGCTCCTACCAGGAAGCTGGCCTGTTAGTCTTTACTGTTTGAGTAGCAAGGTATGAGGGCTCTGGAGACTGGATCTAGTTATATATGGGATTTAATAAGTAATGTCAGGGTGAAGAATTATGGGTGACTTCGGTTCAGAAATGCAGACTTGAGTCACAGATTCCCATTTCCTGGCTCTGTGACATTCATACTGGCTGCATCACCTATAATGGATGCATGGGTCAGGCTTCCCCTGGCTGTGGAGGCCTACCCTAGATAAGCAGGTGAGGTCCCATGTGGACCATAAAGCATTGCACTGACCCATGCATGGGTTTCCCTTATCTACTTAATTTTCCTGCTTGGCTTCAAGTCTCTTCAAGAAGTTCATTATCCACCCTGCTCTCTCCTGCTATGGTCCTGTGCCTGCTGTTCTTTCAGCCAAGGATCTTGAAATACACTTCTTGGCTATACTGTCTCATCTTTCACTTATCCTCATGTTGGTGCCTCTAATTCTGATCCCATCCTCTGCCGATGTGGCTCTCTGAGCACACCCCGCATGGCCAATTTCACCATTGGTCCTGGCTTGATTTCACTGCCTATGGCCTCTGGGGCATTGATTCTGAAAGCCCATTATTTTGTTCTTGGCTTTGAGAACATTCACACTTGGTGTGCATACATTTCATGTACACATTTTCCTTGATTTACCACTGAACTGCACATGTCTCATCACCCACCAGTTGTCAAGCAACAACCACATCTAAATTATAACCAAACCCAATTGGTAGCCTATCCCTCACACTCCTCTGACCTTCATCCCTGCTAGCTCAGGTCTGTCACAGTTCTCACCAAGCCAGAGTATAAAGAGCAATTCATCACCTTTCTCTAGCTAGGGTCTCCAAGCTAGCATCATCCTGAGCCAGGTTGCTCTTGTGTGACCCTCCCCAGTGACATTAGCACCCAGAAAATAAGATGGCACATGGGGGCAGTGATGGTGCCAAATGGCATCAAGGTGTGAACTAAAGTTCCCAGAACAGCATTGTATCTGCTACACCTACCTACTTCCAGCAAGGCTGAAATCACTAATGAAACTCCTGTGATCACAGAGAAATGGGGTGTTGCAAGGTCAGAGTCAAATTCCCTTGAGCTACCTTTAGTCCCTTAACAACTATTTATTGCCCACGTCTGTGTTTGACCTTATATCCACATGACTATCAGTTGATCAGGTACAACCTTTTTGGAAGTTACTAGCAGATCCCCAGCTTCTACCAACCCAAGGGCTAAGAATATTGTCATCAGATAGCATCTGAAACCTATAGTGGAGACATCTCCCACTACTTGATGGTAGGCCAATGTATTTGAAAAGTGCCCTGATTTATGCCTTGCTTTTGTTCTGTAACTACAAAACCTTGATGAAATTGTTAACACATAGGAACATGGAATTTGGGGTAACCTAAATCTGTGTTCCTAGGCCATGGTCACTCGTATTTGGCTCCAGAATAAACTATCTCTTATCTCATTTGAGGTGAGAGCTGTGTCTTTCATATTGACAAGGGGGTTCTTTTTTAATTATTAAATATATTAATTGAGGAAAGTGGAGCCAAGGAAAAGCACCCATGTGGCTAGAGATCCCATGAGGAGCGCCTGGGGGAAAAAGTGTGGAAAGAAAAGAGAAAAGAAAGTTCAAGGAGCTCTTGCCATGTGGGGATCTGGTAGGGATAGAGTTGTAAACAGTAAGGGCCAGGGGGCCCAGACCCAGCAGAGGGAAAACTCACCCCCAGCTGGAAGTTCCCAAGTGATCAGAGTGACAAGGGGGTTCTTTATCTTCCTTATAGTCGCTATGAACCAGTCACTCCCACACAAGCTTTCTATTCCACCTCCACTGCTTTGCAACTCCCTTCCTAATCCTCACACGGAAAGTTTGGAGACCAGGCAGGTGACAGATCACCTGTAAAGACCTGTAGGAGACAAACGCCAGGAAGTGCCTGGAACAGCAGTGGAGTCTGGAGAAACTGGCCACCCTTTCTGTACACCCCCATCCAAAGGAGTGCCCAGTCATCGAGCACCTAAAGTGGACACAGGTTGCTTCCATGACAGACTCCTGATTGCCAACAGAAAGGACAACCTTAGCCCACAGCTGGCTTGTCCACTTTGTTTCTCTGGCCAAGTGACTCTCCTAACGTGACCTTTCCCATTCTCAAATGACCAAAGCCTGCCTGCCTGTCCCTGCCACTCTCACAGGAGTGGAGTGGAGATGGAGTTGGCCAACCCAGCAGCCTTCTGGTGCCAGTCTCCTTGGTCTGAGCATCCTTACAGCGTCCCCTGTCTGCTTTGTCAACAGAACTCTCCACCTTTTACCATCTGTGGCCAGGTCCCCTGTGAGGACCAGTCAGTCCCCACAAGTACAAGATATGCCCCGGGTGCCTGCAAGCTCTCCAACCAAAGATTAGATGAGTCAGTGAGTTTAGTTTGTGTTTTAACACCAAGCTTTACACTCCAGGGTCCCCAGAGATATGGATGGCTCTGTTTGGGTGAGTTACGCAAGCGGGGTCCCACTTCCTGCAGCACAGCGGTGCCCCCTAGTGGGAAGTGATGCAGTTACAGCGCACCGAGGGAACACAGCTGGTCCCTCCATCACAGGCTGCTCCCCTGGAGAACTTCATTGCTGAAAAAGTTTTGTTTTTTGTTTTTGTTTTTGTTTTTGTTTTTTGTTACTACTGTGTCAACATCAGCTCCTACATCAAGTTCCGAAGTTGCAAAGGTTAGCAGGGTGGGAGCAGGGAGAAGCGGTTCTTGCTGCTGGACCATGCACTGAAACACCCAGGCCCCCTAGGGCTTGAAGCCGTATGTGTGGTTCTTGGATCAGAAGTACATGAGTCAGGTTTGTTAGAGACTTGCCTAAACTGTTTGAGTGTGGATTCCTGACTAGACTTTGGTGTAAGACAGACCAGCTGCACATTTTAATCATGGAAGGCATTTTTGAAACTCAGCAAGACGAAGCAACAGCCGCCCTGTAACCTCGCAGCCCTGTCTTTTCCTGTGTCCAGCACTTTGCTGTCCCTTTGTGCCTGGAGCACCTGACCCTAGCTCTTCCCATGGCCCACCCCTCCTTATCCTCAGGTCAAAGGTCACCGCTTTCCAACATCCCGCTAACTCCGCCGTTTGTTTTCCCCCGGTTGTAAGCAGCACGCGGTTACCTTGCGTATCTATTGCTGATTTATTGCCTTTCTCTCTCGTGAGTCCTTGCGTCGGCAGCGCATCAGGATGAGACGGCGCCTGCCCCGCCACTATGTATCTTCAGTCCTTGTCACCACGCCATCCCATCGCAGGCAAGCGCACGGGAATGAATCACAGCCACCAAACATTTTGCTTGTCAAATGAATAAGATGGGAAGGAGTCAAAGCCTAAATCATGACGACATGGGCTTCTTGAGGAAGCAAATCTGCCCAAGCTCTTCGGAAAGGATTCCCCAAAGTGCCTTTACATACCATCAGCGGAGTGCACAAGTGATTTGGGAATGAAATGCACATTCTTTTCAGTTAGGGATTTATTTCAATATACTTTAGGAAATCAGAACTAGGAGATCACTTGAATTTAACAGGCTTCACCACTGAGGGTGCAGCTTAACTATGCAGTGAGGGTAGAACGTCTATCTAAAACAGACGCTTGATAGATAATAGCGCAAAGTGCATTTGAAGGGTGGGGGGAGTGAACCTTCACGGACTAACGTTTGGGAACCTGTGGCTCAAAATAATATTGGTGCAAGTAGAGGAAGCCAGACCAGAATAATGAGGACTCATTCAATACTTTCTGAGCACCCACTACATTGTCAGCGGGGCTCCCCACCCTCTACCATCTGTGCTTCGATCCTCCATGAGGACTGGCGGGTCCCCACAAGTACCAGAAACACCCCAGGTGCTTGCAAGCCCTCCAACAGATGATTAGATCAGCCATTTTGCTAAGTTCAGAGGTCATGGCTAGAAACCAAATGGGCAAGACACTGGCTTTAGTGGAGGAGGCAGTGGACAGGGAAAGAAAAAGTTTCATTACACCTGGTGGAAAAAGAAAAGGAGAGAACGAGCCAAGAGTAAAGAAAGTGGTCAGAGGAGTCCTGGCAGGGGCACTTGAGCCAGGTCAGGTAAACACGCGCTCAGATGCAAACCAATAGGGTGAGTGTACAGATGATGGGATAAGAAACAAACAGGGTGTGGGTGAGGCAAGACAGCCCTGCAAGGACCTGCAAGTGCAGGAGCGGGCCACGCCCCAGCAGTCAGGAGCGGCACAAGGGAGGTTGAAAATCAAATCAGAACAAGCTTGGAGCTGACCTTGGGGCTCTGATATAAAGGTCCACAGGAGAACTGGTGGAAGAGAAGTTAATCTGGAACACACTAGTCGAAGGCAACGTGAGTCTGCTGAAGCTATTGGAGCAGAAACCTTAGATGAATTGGCCAGAACTGTAAGTGAAGATTTCAGTAAGCAGATATTCCAAAGACAGTTATGTGGGCAGAGAGAAAAGCTACTTACTCCTAATGAAATGAACCCCCAAACCACGAATCTATATATCTACCATCCATCCGTTATTTCTCTCTATATAAATGCATCATGGCAAACATTCTAAATTATGGGCAGAATACAAACACTTCCCAAGTATCGTAAGTTACCCATGACATTCAAAGCAAATAAAATAGTTTTTTTTTTACAAACAGACAAAGACTTTCAGAAGGATCAAGTGCTAGAAAAACATAAAATATCATCTACTGAGGTTTGCAAAAATATTTTGACATCTAATATTTATTATGTAATTAGTTTGCTTATGAAAGCAAAAGAAAGGCGTTGTAAGATGGGCAACATTTTGAAAATAATTACATTTTTTTCCCTTTCTAAAGTCCCTTGAAAATAGAATCTACTGCCTGAGTGACAGCCCAAGGAAGCTCAAGACTGGAGAGGGTGTGCATAGGACAGTAATTGGGGATCAACTGCATTGAGCCCCAATAAATAATGGTGTTAAGCTTCTAATGGCAAAATTATTCCCCTAACAAATAGCACATGTTCTCGCATGTGAAGCTATAAAGAGTAGAAGCCATCATGGTAGAGAGTAGAACAGTCCTTGCCAGAGGCAGGAAAAGATAGGAGACAGATGGGGAGAGGGTGGCTAGTGGACACAGGGGTGAGATTGGACAGGCAGAGTAACTTCTCATGACCATAGCATAGTAAGGAAAAGTATGGCTAGATTTGAATTCTTGATACAGAATTTCCCGAAAGCTTAAGACTCGAAGCTGCAGGGGCCTCCTATTTGGGCAGATAAAGGGAGCTTATCCTTTGGAGATGGTGAATCTGACACCCCCAGACTCAGCGACCTTGGGCGCAGTGAAGAGTGTGATGTGAGACACTGAGTCAGGATGCCAACAGGCAAACAGGTCTGTTTCCTCAGGTTGACAAGTAGAGGATCCTCTTCAAAACAGGCTGACATCAGGATGGCAATTCCTATCTACCAACACACAGTTTATTTCCAAAAAAAAAAAAAAAAAAAAAAAAAAAGCTGAAGCCGGAAGTGGTGGCACACACCTTTAATCCCAGCATTCGGGAGGCAGAGGTAAGGAGGATTGCCATGAGTTTGAGGCCACCCTGAGACTACATAGTGAATTCCAGGTCAGCCTGGACTAGAGTGAGACTCTACCTCAAAAACCAAAAACCAAAAACAAAAAAAGCTGCCAAGTTGTATCCAGTTTAATATCAATTCATGGAATACAGAGTTATAACTCAGTACACAAATAGTCCAAGGGGGGAAAAAATTAACATCTCAACAGATTCTGAAAAAGTGTTTAGTAAACTCACCACCCATTACTAATTAGAGAAACGAAGCTGAAGAAATCAGAAAGGGTGCATCTTGAGCATAAACCAGAGCATCCATCCAGCCTACCAGGCACTCCAGGGACGATGCGATGACACCCTCAGGCGACAGTCACCGCTACTCACGGCAGGCATAATCCTGTATCCTCTCTCCACATGTGCTATCTCATTCAAATATCACATCATCACCAGACATGTGTCACTACTAACTTCAGGACCTTATTTTTTCACCTAAGGGAATCAAGGTGTAAAACTTAACCTGCCCAGGGAACTGCGAAGTACAAGTCAGAAGCTCAGCTCCAGCATCTCATTCCATTGCCTGGTCCCAGCCTCCAGGCAAGGAGCCTTAGTAGAGTTAGGCAAGACACAGATGCCCATGACACAATTAATATTTAATATTGCTCTATAATTTATGGATAAGTCAATTAAGACTTTAATAAATGGAGAGACGGGAAATCGTAATATTAGTAAGACATCAATTCTTCTCAAGTTAATCTATAAGTCAAGCATAATTCTGATCCAAATCCCAAAAGGACTTAAAAATTGAATTTGACAAAATAATTATAAAGTTTCTATTGGATTAATAAATTAATGAAAGAGCCAGTTCCTTTCACTAGCTGGAAGAGTGATGGGGAGGAAATTGCCACATCCCAGATGAATATATGTATGAAAGCTATGTGGAGTGAAACAGTGTGGTTCTGGCTTGGTGACTGACAGAGAATTCACAAAACATGAAATAGGGGCTAGAGAGATGGCTAAGTGGTTAAGGTTCTTGCCTGCAAAGCCTAACAACCTGGGTTCAATTCCCCAGTACTCACGTAAAGCTAGTCACACAAACTGGCGCATGCATCTGGAGTTCTTGTGCAGCAGCTAGAGGCCCTGGCATGCCCATTCTATTTCTCTCTCCCTCCCCATCTCTCTCTGTCTGTCTGTCTCTCTTTTCTGTGTGTCCACTTGCAAATAAAATAAAATAAATAAAATATTTCAAAATGTGAAACAAGCAGAGCTATGTAAAAATAGTGATGTTTCAGTGGTCCTTTCCTTTTTCAGTGCTGAGGATGGAACCCAGGGCCTTCAACATGGTACAGTTCTAGCGCATGCCCAGCTCCAAAAGTAATGTTTCATACTAGTTGAGAAATTATGGCCTATTGGGTCTTTGGGGGGAGGTAGTTTGTTAATCATTTTGTGAAAATAGTATCCCCAACTCTAATAGTAAGTCATATGAGTGAAGTCATTCAATGTTGAAAACAATCACATAATTAAGATTTCATTATGTATCTATTTTTAAAATATTTTATTTATTTATTTGAGAGAGAGAGAGAAAGAGAGAGAGAGAGAGAGAGAGAGAGAGAGAGAGAGAGAGAGAATGGGCATGCCAGAGCCTCCAGCTATTGCAAATAAACTCCAGATGCATGCACCACCTTGTGCATCTGGCTTATGTGGGTACTGGGGAATTGAACCTGGGTCCTTAGACTTTGTAGGCAAGCACCTTAACTACTAAGCCATCTCTCCAGCCCCATCTATTCTTTTTTTGTGTGGATGTGTGTGAGTGTGGCATGGAGGTGGAGGTCTGAGGACAACTTTCAGGTATCGGTCCTTGCTATCCACCTTCTTTGGGGCAGGGTTTCTTGCTCTCTCTCACACATGAAGAATAAATTATAAAAATATATCATGGCTTTCACCATGAGCTTCCTGGAGATTTTCCTATCTTCACCTCCCATCTAGCATGCTGGGATTTCAGAAGCCAGTCACAGTTTTTTTTTTTTTTTAATGGGTCTGGGGTTGGAATTTGGGTACTCAGGCATGAGGGGCAAACACTTTATTCATGATGCCCTCTTCCAGCCTAACATGTATATATTCTTGAGAGCTGGGAATAATTTATAACTAGAGCACCTAAAAAGACAGCTGAAGAAAGACTTTAGATGTGGCTCACATAAAAATTTTAAAGTTTGGGCTAGAGAGATGGCTTAGCTGTTAAGGCCCTTGCCAGCAAAGCCAAAGGACCCAGGTTCAATTCCCCAGGACTCATGGAAGCCAGATGCATAAGATGGCACATGTGTCTGGAGTTCATTTGCAGTGGATAGAGGCCCTGGCATGCCCATTCTCTGCCTCTCTCTCTTAAAAATAAATAAATAAAATATTTTAAAAATTTCAAAGTTTTAGAAGACAACCGTCCCTCCAACAATCAACCAAAACATATAAAGAGTAAGAAAGTAAAAAATATAAATTGTTCCATATAGAATAGGCAGATAGCTAATTTCTCTAATACATAACATTTTTATAAATGTCTAAGAAAAATACCACAATAGAAAACTGAAGAAAAGGCATAATTACCAAAAATGATCTAAAGTTGTAACATTGAAATCCATTAGATCATAAAAATACAAATTAAATCTAAATAAGGTAACATTTTAACCCATTCAATGTTAAAAATGATTTGGTGTTATCCATGGGACACAGAAACCAGCTACCTTTATAGTGTGAACACATTTGAATTTTATGGAAGGCACCACTAGAATTTATCCTGTCAAAATATTAAGATAGTTGTAGAAAGATGTGTAAGGCCACTTAGCATAGTGTTATTTATTTAAAGCAGTAAAAATAGAAATATTATAAATGTACACAATGTTGATATTGATTTAATGACAATACATTCAGTTAATGAAATGCTGTGTGATGATTATAAATGTCATTTAGTAGGCATTTCAGACACAGGAAAAATGCTGATATTAAATGAGAAGGTCAAAAGAAAAAGCTAGAAAATATTTTGTGCATATGATAATCTCTTTCTGTGTATTTGGGCATCAAAAGAATGTACCTGATTTACTACATGACATTCTTATAACCCCTACCTCTCTATTACATATATATTACAGTGTTTGTGTGTGTGCACGCATGTGCACAATATTTGCAGTTCCTGATGACTTTCCTAAAAGATCACTGTGGAGCACCCTGTTCTTTATTTGATATTCATACAAAATTCCCCACTTCTTTTCTCCCAATACACTTATAAATTCTAAGTAGGAACAGAGCTATAGTCCATTTCAGCCAAACAACTTATAAGAGCAACTTCAAAGAGAAAATAAGGTGCAGATGCATGGAGTGTATTGGATGAGAAATGAGAATGGATTAGGGAAGGGAAATTTGAGGTAAGGGGCTGGAAAGAAACTCATTTTTCATTATGAGACCTAATTCCTGAAAGATATAAAATCAGCAAAATATTCAAGTTCATTACATACAAAGAAATACAAGTTAAATCTTGGTAAGTATAATTTTATAGTTAAATCTAAACTTATTAAAAATTTAATTTAACTTAAAATCAGTCCTTTGTGATTTTTCCTTTGAAATACAAATTATATCCTTTTGTACCATTTAATTTTTTTCTTTAAGTACACTTTTTTAAAAATGAGGAATATAGAAACAGAAAGTTTGAATTTCTTGCTACTTAATATTCTGAGACTCAGTTTCCTTGTTAAAGGGGATAGGGTAAAACTTACATGCAGGGCTACGGAAAGGATGAGAAATCATGTGGAAATTTGCCCATATGTTTCAGTGCATAGTAGGTGCTTGTTAGCTATCGTTACTAGTATTAGCCTTGTGCCCGCCTGGGACTGTAGGGAGAACTGGAATGGAATTCAGTTACCCATGTTGGAACAGGGCCGGATTGCCCGAGTCCTGGAAAACATGCAGCTGAATGTTCAATGAAGACATGTAAGTCTACACGCTGCGGAGCAGTCCCCGTGCTTCCCCAGGGCTGGGGAAGCAAAACGCAGTTCACATGGCACATCTGCTCATTTTTTACAATTCCACAACTAATTAACCAGAATGCTCATCAGCCGTGTCTATGTGGATTAACTAAACTTGTCAGCAAACCCTGTTTTTTTTTTTTTTTTTTCTGTTAAACACAGGCAATTTCTACCTGTTGCCAGGGCCTCCAGAAAGGTACTGAATGCAGAGGAATTGAACAGTTATGTCTTTTACTTAACCCCCACCAGGCATTACTGGAGCTGTAGGTCAGTCTGACCCCTCTTTACAAGTAGGAAGCATGATACAGATATTGTAAAGATTTGGGTCTGTCTGGTGTGGCTTCTAATCTTACTTGCTCAACTCCTGACTGAGCAATCAGAGGTAAGTCATTTAACCTCCCTAAAGCCTCAGTTTCCTCATGTGTCTAATGATACCAATCATAGTGTCTAGCTCATAGAATTTTTTTGGGGGGGATTTTTGAGGTAGGGTTTCTCTTTAGCCCAGGCTGAACTGGAATTCACTATATAGTCTCAGGGTGGCCTCAAACTCACAGCGATCCTCCTACCTCTGCCTCTTGAGTGCTGGGATTAAAGGCGTGTGCCACCGCGCCTGGCTCTCATATAATTTTTATATCTGATGTGAGGATAGATGAGCGTTCCATTGGGGAATGTACTTTGTACAGTACCTGGTGGTTGGTAGGTCCTTAAAAATGTTGTGCTGGAGAGACAGCTTAATGGTCAAGGCACTTGCCAGCAAAGCCTAATGACCTGGGTTCGATTCCCCAATACCCACTCGATGCATAAGGGAGTGCACGTGTCTGGAGTGCATTTGCAGTGCTGGAGGCCCTGGCGTGCCCATGCTCTCTTTCTGTCTCTCTTCTCTCTATCTCTTTCTGTTTGAAAATAAATAAATAAAATTATTTTAAAAGTGGTAACAAGCTGGGTCTGGTGGTGTACACTTATAAGGCCAGCTACTTGAGAGGCTGAAACAGGAGGATCCTAACTTCAAAGCCTGCCTTGGCTATTGAATGAGTTCAAGGCCAGCCTGGACAACTTGGTATGACAGTCTCAAACTGAAAAATAAAAAAAAAGCTGGAAATATAGCTAAGTGGTTTTAATGGTTTGAATGTGAATTACATCCCCATACTCTTGGGTATTTTTAAAAGACATTTTTATTTATTTGCATATTTGCAAGCAGAGAGAGACAGAGAAGAGAGGTGGGGACAGAGAATGGACATGCAAGGGTCTCTAGCCACTGCAAAACTAACTCCAGATGCATGCGCCACTTTGTGCATCTAGGTTTACATGGGTACTGGGGAATTGAACCCAGTTTGTTAGGTTTTGCAGGCAAGCACCTTAACTGCTGAGCCATCTCTCCAGCCCAAGACTTAATCAGTTTTGATTAAAGTTAAGATTTCTGCTTAAGTCTCCAGCAGCCTACTGGAGGAGGTGTCACTGGGGGCGGATCCTGGGGTCGAGCCCTAAGGTGTGTTTGAGGACAGATCTTGATTCCAGCCCAAAGGTATGGAAAGAGCAGTTTGGGCTGTGGCTATTAGTGTTTTGTGGTGTTGGCTGTTGGTGAGGTCTCTCTGCTTGGGTATATGAAAGGGAGCCAGCTTCTTCTGCCACTGATGGTGTTCCTCTAGACTCTGTTAGCCTGTAATAAATCCCTTCTTCCCATAAACTATGTCTGCTTGGATGTCCGTCCCAGCATTGACTTGCTGACTACAACAGTAGTTGAGTGGTTGCCTGGCATGTGTGAGGCTTAATTTGCAGAACAACATATTCTTCAACAGGCAAAGATGCCCATACTTTTTCACTGGAGGATCCAAAGAACTGACTTTGGATAATGTCCAGGAAGACAGCCAGAAAAGGAAGCACACCCATTGCAGAAGGCTGAGATCTCTTTAAGGAATTTTAGCAACCAGAAAATAGTCTCAAAAAAATGTCTACATTATCCTCTGTGTTAAACACATAAAGAACTTGTTTATTAGATATTCCTAAAAGTAAAATGTGAGAAAGCTGTCTAAAAGTATGGTTCTATTAAGGTCATGAACATTTCAGTGATTTCAAAGGAAGATAAATAAATGCTCTTTTAGGAAGAAAATTTCTTTAGAAAACACCAAAGTCTAGGTATCGTTACATTAGTGTGACTGTTCAATAGAATCTTGTGTGCCCACATTTTTTCAAGGGGTGGGCTATTATATAATCGTAACTAATTTTTATTGAACTCTAAGATTTTGTGTGGAAAGAACTTTTCTGATTAGCCAGGATGTCAAAGAATTTTCTGATTAGCAAGGATGTCAAAGAGAGAGATATCACCATTTTCCTCACTGTGCTTAGAATGACCTGGAGAAAACCTGGGCTCTTCCTTATTATGTCAAGAATAGTAGGATGGGGGCTGGGGAGATGGCTTAGCTCTTAAGGCACTTGCCTGGAAAGCCAAAGGACCTAGGTTCGATTCCTCAAGATCCATGTAAGCCAGATGCACAAGGTGGCGCATGCGTCTGGAGTTCTTACAGTGGCTATAGGCCCTGGTGCAGCCATTCTCTCTCTCTACATTTGTCTGTTTCTCTCTCTCTCCAATAAATAAGTAAATAAAAAAAATGTTAGGATGGGTAAAAGTCAATGTTAAGAATAATTATTGCTTCAAAGGCAGCAACTTCCTTTATTTTATTTTTTAAAAATATTTTTTAATTAGTTATTTGCAAAGACAGAGACAGGGAGAGAGACAGAGAGGATGAGAATGTGCATGCTAGGGACTGTTGTCACTGAAATGAACCCCAAATACATGCACCACCTTGTGCATGTGACTTTATGTGGGTCCTGGGGAGCTGAACCCAGGCCATCAGGCTTTGCAAGCACCTTTAACCACTTAGCAATCTCTCCAGCCCAGTTGTTTTTTTTTTTTTTGCTTCATGATTAAATAAACTCTTTTGTCAAAATCCATTATTCCCCATAAATTAATAGCAACATCCAACATCTCAAGCCTTATCTCACCTCCTAGTTGTGGCAAAAAAAAAAAACCTATTGAGGACTGGAGAGATGGCTTAGTGGTTGAGGTGCATGCCTGTGAAGTCTAAGGACCCGGTTTGATTCTCCAGGTCCCACGTAAGCCAGATGCACATGGTGGTACATGTGTCTGCAGTTTGTTTGCAGTGGCTAGAGGCCCTGGTGCACCCATTCTCTCTCTCTCTCTCTCTCTCTCTCTCTCTCTCTCTCTCTCGCTCTCTCTGTCTGTCTGTCTCTAATGAATAAGTAAAAATAAAACCTTTAAGAAAAACCTATTGATGCATTTATGCAGAACTCTCTGTGACTGTTTTAGTGTAGTGAAAAATAGATCTGAGTTGTAATCTAGGCTACATCTTCTGGAACTTAGGGGGTACTCAGCAAGTCTCTTAAACTCTGTGCCTCTCAGTTTCCATAATTATGAAATGGAGAAATGAATATATACCCCATAAGCTTCTATGGGGATTAAAATGCATGCCGGGAGTCAGCTCAGTGCCCTGCACACGGGTGATAGAATGGTAACCCACACCACCTCCATATCCACTTGTTGTCATGGCAACCAAGCTGAATTTTTATTGTAAATTTATCACCAAAAATTTTGAGTCAGAAGTCTTTGTTGTTCTCAGCACTTACTCCTTTGTTTATTTCCAGGAATTTTACAGATAGATTTGTTTGTATGTGTCCAAAGTTTTGCATGTGGCTTTCCAGGTAGACACATCCTTGTGTGGCCAGAGCATAAAGGAAGAAGATGAGTTTGTATTGATTTTCATGAGTGATGGCTATTGTACAGTTATGTCAACTGGCTCATCCAATATTGATTGAAGAGCAACTTGCTAGTGCTATGAACTGTCCTTGGTGCTGAAACTATATTTTAAAAAAACCCACCTGAATTAAGGAGCTCATAATCTAGCTGAGGAGACAAATGGCTAGAAGACAAGGAGAAGTATGGAAGGTGGAGATGCATTCAAGGTGTAAGCACATCAGGTGAGGAGATGGTACCTAACTTGACTCCAGGGAGTGCAAGAATGTCATGATGAAGCCAGTATTGGTGCCATCTACATCCTAACAGTGTGAATAGGAAGCAAGGGACAGTATAGCTTCCAGAACGTCCACTGGTCAGTGGTGTCTGATGCCTCACAAGCCAACAAAGTTCTTGACAATTAAGGACTGGGGAGATGGCTCAGTGGATAAGAGTGCTTCTTGCACAAGCATGAAAACCTGAGGGGCCTGATGCCACCTGAGTTCAATTCCTGGCATGCCCATCTAAACAGAAGTCTGAGTACTGGGCTTGGAGCTGAGCTATATTACCCCAAAGCCCACTCCAGTGACACACCTCCTCCAGCAAGGCTCCACCTCCCAAAGGCTCCATTAGCTGGGAACTAAGGATAAGCCTTAATCACAAACACATGAGGCTATGAGGAACATTTTACATTCAAACCACCACAGTGAGAGACTTCTTCTCAGGGAAACACACGGATGAGTGCTGGAAAGGAGATATCCAGTGTTTTCCTCTGCCTCTGTACGTGCTGTGTGCATCTGCACACATCCTGCGTGTGCCACGCACACACATTCTATACATACAAATGCAAAAACATAACTAGACCCTGTGCTTATGGGATAATGAGCAGCATTAGCAAGAAATGAATGTAAGAGCTCAGATTCAATGAAAGAAATAAGACCATCAAGGTGCTTATTGTGTAGATCTGTCCTTCATCCCCAGAAATAAATATCAAGACAAGGATTTTAATGTAATAAATTTATTCAGAAGGTGATACACAGAGGCACCAGAGAGTGTGGACAGAAAAGACTCCAATAAGGGCTGTGTTACTAAGCCAGTTACTACTGGGAACAACTGCCAGGTAATGTCACCAAGGCTCAGGAGACGGCACAGGACGAACGGAAAGCTGTTCCAGACAAGAACGGAGCCGTTCCCACCAAGCCGTTGCCTGCTGTTGGTGGAGGAAAGTCTCTAGGGACATGAAGCCTCCAGAATTTTGGTCAAGAATGCTACTGTTCTGTGCGAGGAAAGCGTCTGGAAGCCTGTCTCTTTGCAAACATAAAACACTGCTGAAATTCATAGACTTTTCATTTACTCTTGCTGCACAGCCTCACAGAAATGCTCACTGCCGCCCTCGTGGGGAGATTCTGTAAAGGGAGGTGCTGAAGTGACACTGGAAGTGGTGGGTCCCAGTGTCTGCTGCCCTCCCCTAAAAGGATCAGGGGTCCTGCTCTTGTGAAAAATGCTAGGACTGCTTAATAAATAGGGAGTAGCCAATGCAAGCCTCCTGAACACAAGGGGAATTGGGGGTTTGTATTTTGAGACAGTGTCTCCTGTAGGCCAGGCTGGTCTGGTTCTGAGAGATACTCTCAAGAATAACATAGCCACCTTCACCCTATAGGTTGTCTCATAGTTATCTTCACATTGATGGGACAAAACGCCTGATCAAAAGCAGATGATGGGAGGAAAGGTGTCTTATTATTATTTTATTATTTTGCTTACGGTCTTGAGGGGAAGCTTCATGACGGCAGGGGAAAGATGACAGAGGCTGGACATCACTTTTGCCACAGCAGGTGGCAAGCCGCAGCAGGAGAGTGAGTCAAACTCTAGCAAAGGTGAGTTGGTTATGACACCCCTAGGCCCACCCCAAACAACGCACCTCCTCCAGCAAAGCTCCATCTCCCAAACTGCCACCAGCTGGGGACCAAGCATTCAGGACACATAGTTTTATAGGAGGACATCTGATTCAAGCCACCACAGGTTGCTACATCTAAGCTACAGTTAAGTGAGAGAGCCAATTTCTGTGTGTCTCAGATGGAACCCACATATCCAAGTGCTCTACCACCTAGCTATATCCCCAGATTTCCAGACCAACATTGTTGGGAATAAAGAAGTTGTCAATATTAAAGCAAGATCTCCCCAGTTGACATTCTTTACTAGGGCCACTTTAGCTCTGGCCAAATAGTCTATATCCTTTTTGAATACGTCCTTGTCTGGGGGAGTGGGGGAGTTGGTTGCCATACAATTCATGGGAGGGGTTGGCATGTTAACACCATCCCAGACTTGATAGACATTTAAAAATTTTATTTAAGAGCGAGTGAGCGAGCGAGCGAGCGAGAGAGAGAGAGAGAGAGAGAGGGAGAATGGGTGCACTAGGGTCTCTAGCAACTGCAAATGAATTCCAGACACATGCATCACCTTCTTATCTGGTTTTACATGGGTACTGGGGAATTGAACCCAGGTCTTTAGGCTTTGCAGGCAAGTGCCTTAACTGCTGAACCATCTCTCCACACTCTTCACACCTTTTTGTTCAATATTTTATTTATTTATTGAAAGAAGGGAAAAGGAGAGAGGCAGATAAAGAATGAACACACCAGGGCCTCTGGCCACTTCAAATGAACTCCAGACTCATATGCTACCTTGTGCATCTGGCTTACTTTTACATGGGTACTAGGAAATTGAACCCAGGGCTTTAGGATTTGTAGGCAAGCACCTTAACTGCTGAGCCATCTCTCCAGCCCTTGATAGACATTTTTAATAAACATTTTATAAATATATCATTAAACTGAAAGATTTTACTGTTGCATTACAATTTTCATGGCATAAGGCTAGGCAGATCTGAATGGAACATTGAATGCCCACTACAGGTGTGTGTAGATGTATGATGGATGGGTGGTGCTATGTACTGAAGTCTGTGTTGCCCCAAAACCTTTATGTTGAATCCTAATTCTGAAGATGATGTTATATGGAGGTGGGAACATTAAGAGTCATTAGATCATGAGGACAGAGCTCTTGTGAAGGGGATTCTTTAGAAAAGATAGGCCAAAGAGCTACCTCATCTCTTCTGCAGTTGTAGGGACCCAAGGAGGAGATGACTGTCTATGAATAGGAAGTAGGCCCCCATCACCACTGCTGCTACCCTGATCTCAGACTTGATCTGTACTGAGAGCGCAATATGCCCATTGGCTACAGGCCCTAGTTAATGGTATTTTGTTACAGCAGCTTGAATGGACTAAGAGTAGGAAAGGGAAGGGTTTAAAGAGCAAGGTCACCTGCTAACTAGCTGACAAGGATAGCACTCAGTACTTAAGGTGGAACAAAAGGTTTAAAAAGGTCCATGTAGAAGCCAGGCGTGGTGGCGCACGCTTTTAATCCCAGCACTCGGGAGGCAGAGGTAGGAGGATCGCCGTGAGTTCGAGGCCACCCTGAGACTCCATAGTGAATTCCAGGTCAGCCTGGGCTAGAGTGAGACTCTACCTCGAAAAACCAAAAAAAAAAAAAAAAAAAAAAAAAAAAAGGTCCATGTAGGATGCCCAGCTAGCTCAGTGGCAGAACACAAGAGTCTTAAAATAAATGTCTTGAGTAAATGGAAGTGGAAGGTGACCAGATGTACACAAAAAGTCTCTCAGGCATGCTAGGGACTTGGGTTAACTGAGACTCATACTTCAAAAGCAAAAGCAATGGTATAGTCTAACTGTGAGGTACAAGCCAGCAGAGAAGATTAAATGTCTTCCTTCATGGGCCCTTGAGTCGGCTTGGTTTCCAGTGGCGTGAAGTAGAGGTCATTTTTTGTGGGGTATAAAAGTATCCACAGGGCTGGGAGATAGCTCCATTAGTACCTGCCTTGTATACATGAAGACATGAATTTGAGTCCCAAAGCCCATGTGAAAATACTGGTGGTGCACACCCATAATCTTAGTATTAAGGTGACAGACAGGAAGATCTCTGGGACTCACTGGCCAGCCAGTTTAACCTAACTGGTGAGCTCCAGTCCAATGAAAGATGCTGTTTCAAAAAAAGGTCTCTCTGAGGATTGAGGTTGTCCTTTGGTCTCCACTCACCCATGCACACACATTCATGTGCACCCTCACACATGAGCACAGGCATCCCCTTACACACGAACACACATATGCACACACACATTTTAAAATGCCTAATGAGGGGCTAGGAATGAGTCTTAGTGGTAATGTGCCTGCCTGGCATGTGTAAGATCTTGTGTTTGATTCTTTTGGCTGGCTTGGGCCTTCGACTTAAAGTTGTGCAAGGAGTCTGCTGCCCAGCCAAAGAGAGAAGGAGATCCAGTCTCCATACAGTTTCCCAGGCTGTCTCCCAGGCAGCTGGGCTTCTCGGGAAATGGTACATTTCTCTGCTCTGCATTAGGCTCGTAAAAGAAGTCTGTCCTTGCAGTCTGACACAAGGCTGATCTTCAGAAGCGCGTTTCCCAGGCCCCACTTCCAGCGGCGTGATGCGGACACACCCTCACCCTACAGCGCCTCATGCTCAAGCTGTATTTCCCTGGGAAGGTTTTCTGCCTGTTAGTATCAGGGAGAGAAACAAAAGGCTGTATATCAATTTGTTTATAGCTCTGAAGCATCTGTTACTTTGCTAGGTTTTGCAGGGAAATTTGGCATCTCATATCCATAAATGGGTTGCTCTGGGTTTAATTGTGCAGCTAACTGGAGCTATAAAGCAGAATTCGTGGTTGCTTGGAGAGGATTTTGAGAGAGAAGCAAATGAGCCCATAGGGCTACTTTGCTTAGAAGAAAATCCCTGTGTTAACTGTCTCCCCAACCCCCCACCAAAAGTGATGCACGTTTAGCTGTCAGTCTTGAAATGTACAGGAGTCTGGCTCCCCCACAGGTGATATCTCTCTATCATCTACCTATCATTTTACCTACCTATCAATTTACTTCTCTCTTTTAAAATATTTTATTTATTTATTTATTTATTTGTGTGTGTGTGTGTGTGTGTGTGTGTGTGTGTGTGTGTGTGTGTAAGAGAGAATGGGCATTCCAAGGCCTCCAGCCACCATAAATGAACTCCAGATGCATGCACCACCTTGTACATCTGGCTTACATGGGTACTTACATGGGGAATTGAACCTGGATCCTTAGGCCTGACAGGCAAATGCCTTAATCTCTAATCCATTTCTCCAGCCCTCACCCTCTCTTTTTGAGAAAGTCTCATTATGTAGCCCAAGCTGGCCTTGAACTTGCAATCCTCCAAACTTTGCCTCCTGAGTGCTAGGATTATGGGCGTGTGCCTCCACACCAGGCAAGACAGATTTCTGATTATTGGACTCCCAGAGAAAAAAGAGTGTGCGAGAGCAGGATTGGCCCAGATGGCCTACGGAAATGTGTGACTCCCAGACTCCCAGCAACCAATGGTCCCAAACTGTTAACCAGGTGAGCATTTGCTTGACCTTCCACGTGGTGCCATATGCAAGCACCCACCATGAAGGCGCTCCTTTGTGACGCACTCCACTTCCTCTGTGGAACATCCATGGGTTAAAAAATCCAAAACAGGCTAGAATCCATAGGGAAATACACTGAGGCCTCTAGTGGGGAGTGCGATTTGAAGACAGTTGGCCCAAGCTCTGTTCTCCTGGGGAATACCCTTGGTTCTTTTCAATCTCATCTCTCAAGACTATGGGTTAGGTTAGTGCTGGGTAGCCCTCCTATATTGGAGTCTTAAATTTTCTCTTCAAACCCATCCCTCACAGGACCTTAAGTCAGAGGCTTTGGCCCATTTTTATAGATTTGTGGTGGTGTTTCACAGACTGAATACTGAAAATGGCATCAATGAGTGATGATGGAAGTAGATGTCTAGGTGGGAACAGAGCTAGTCTAACTAGTTCAAATGGGATAAAAGTGTCAGAAAATATACTTTCTCAATTTTGCAGATGAAAAAAAAATGAAGTCATGGCAGCTACCCAAGGTTATCCAGCTGGAAAGGGCAAAGCATGTGTGTGAACCCAGAATGGTGTGGCCTTCCAGAGAGGCTGGGTTGGGACAAGACACTCCAGGATGGTCCCCAGGGCCCAGAAAAAAGATCCTGGGCATGACACTACCTGTGGTGGTGGGTGTTTGCGCCAGCATTCACCCCCTGTCTGAAAACTACTGGCCATGCATGAAGCCTCCAGAGTTCCTTCTGTGCCATTGGAGCCAGAGGAACCTGGACCTAAAGCTCAGCTCAACCCCTTCCCACTGTGTTCTCCTGACTTTACACATGGACGCCCTCTGCCCCTCAGGTTTCTCATCTATAAAATGGAGACAAGAACAGCGGTACTTCACAGGGTTGCTTCAAGGACTAAATAAAGCAATGAGAAAAAAAATGAGATTGTATAAAGCCCTCAGGGTGCTCCCTGACACAGAATAAGTACTCTGTCCATGTCAGGTGTCATGATTAATATTTATAACATGGAATTTTGGTTAGGCATGTTTCTGCTTCCTTCCTGACCCTGTCTGTTCTCCCTTTCCTCTGTCTCTGTGACTTGCCTATCATGGAGACATATAAAGCTCTTTCCCCACTGGGGCAGGACCCGCCTGTTCTGGTTTCTAGAGACAGGTCTCGAAGCCCCCCTTCTGACGCTATTCCTCTACTAGGCCTGAAAATAGTTCAGATCCTCCCCACCCATGACTGGCTGAGTGGATGCCCCCTCTTTCCCCCAAAGCAGGACCCAAGCTCAGGCTCAAAGGGTAGCTGTAGAATAACTTGTTTTGATCTTGCATTCAAGATGCATTATTTGATCTAATCTGACCAGGAATTACAAGCAGAAGTTACATTTTAACTTCTATCTGCATCCATTTTTTTATTTATTTGCAAGGAGAGAAAGAAGAGAGTGAGAGGGAAAGAATGGGTGTGCCAGGGCCTCTTGCCACTGAAAACAAATTCCAGACGCATGTGCCACTTTGTGTATCTTACTTTACATGGACACTGGGAATTGAACCCAGGCTGTTAGGCTTTGCAAGCAAGCATCTTAGCTGCTGAGCCTTCTCTCCAGTGCCCTGTATCAAGTTTTATAAGAATCATGTTTAGAACTGGGAAATAGGGCCATGATTCATTAGAATGGGCGAATATAGACAGTTTAACCAGATAAGCAAAACACACAACAACAAACTCCATCTGGGTGGTAATTCCAACCACTCAGACTTCCCTAGAAGCTCACTTCATTTTTTTTTTTTTTTTTTGTTTTGGCTAGTGCTCATTGTGACTCCTTGAATTCATGCCTACATGCCACAGAATACTCAATTTTTCTTGCATGTAATAGCTTTGCAAATATGTCTCTCTTAGATAACTCCTGTCCTGGCAAAATAATTCCTATTTCGCTCAGTTTTGGCTAGTTGGCCCACTTTTCCTGGGGGAGAAGTTCCTTGTCATCAGGTCCTCTTCAGTTTGACTCTCTCGTAAAGGGTGTCAGGGCCTCAGGTTGAGTTGTTGGGATGTGTTCTTGGCAGCAGTTGCCTTGCATTGCTGGGCTGGTGGGACTTTCCTGAGCTTCCTGGCTATCATTTTCATTCACCCTGTGACTCTTAGAGGCACGAATGGCCAATGTGTTCCAATTGGTGGCTGCTTTCGGTTTATAATATTCTGCAAGCACTATAAAGTGTTCTGGATTGTCCCCAAATGGAACATATGGATAATAGGGATATTACTGTGGTCTGGGAGTATCCCTGCAACTAAGTTCATTTCCTTTGCCAGTCCCTAAGGCTCTCCTTGGAAATCCCCACATATGTTCCTTTTAAATGTGAAATCAGAAATATGGATTTTTCCATGTGGAATTTTTCAGTTATAAATTTGGGGCAAATATTTTTAAAATAACACCAACATCTATAAAAACCAAAACAAAAAACATGATTGTGGAGCAAATGAAATGTGTGTTCAGATGTCACATCCTACAGGCTGCCAGCTTGCAGCCTGCATGCTTAAGCCATTGGCACTTTCTTCTTTCTTTGGCTGTTGGTTATTAAGGATCTATTAAGTGCTGGAGACTCGAGAAGACACTTGGCAAAGGAAAGGAAGCAGAAGACCCGCAGCTCTTGCTTTCAAAGATCTTGCAAACAAATTGACCAAGGAACTGTTGGCATGTGTTATTTTTTTAATTTTATTTATTTATTTATTTGAGAGAGAGAAAGAGGGAGGGAGAGAGAGATAGAGAGAGGGGGAGAATGGGTGTGCCAGGGCCTCCAGCCACTGCAAACTCCAGCAGACACGTGCGCCACCTTGTTCATCTGGCTTATGTGGCTATTGTAGAATCAAACCTGTGTCCTTAGGCTTTGCAGGCAAGTGCCTTAACCACTGAGCAATCTCTCCAGCCTGGCATATGTGTCTTAAATACTCTGAGGTATCTTCTCCAGCTTCCCAAGGCCACTGAAGACCTAGTGTCCCATTTTGCCGTGACGGTTAGGATCCTGTTGTGGAAGTCGTCCGCCCTGTGTAGATCCCTTGGTCCTTCTGTCAGTGTTCTGTAAGCTCACTAGTCTCAACTGCCCCTACCTTGAATCTTAGCATTCTGACATGGCAGGAATTGTAAGGATAGACATATTCTGGTTGCTCTTTTTAGAGGATGGTGACGACAGGGAGGGAAAACAGACAAAAAGAAGACAGTGCAAGTGGCAAGACCAGAGAGCAGCCTTTGGAGCTCACCATATTCGTGTAGAGTCTCCTGTATCTTCTCTCATCAGCACCAGTGTCTGCATTAGCCAGTGAGGGGTAAAGCATTGCGTCAAGTCTCCCTTTGCATAGGGAAGGAACGGAACCAGACTTTCACTGAGCCCCTGTTCACGTTAAGAAATAGAAGCACCCATGGGTGTCCTTGTTAATCCTCTTGGCAGCCCTTCAAGACATGCACTGTGGTTATTTTTCAGATGAGGAAACTGAGTCAGACATTTTCCAAAGATTATAGAACTAGTAGGTGACAGGGCTAGGGTTTGAGCTGAGGTCAGTCATTTGTCTGTAAGTGACAGAAACTCAGCTCTGACGAGGGAACTTATTGCCACTCAAGCTTTGCAAGTCCAGTGGTCTATTTAGTCTTAGGCCCATTTGGAAGCAGATTTCACATGGTAGCCTTGGTGGTCTCTGTCTTTATCATGGGGTACTCCACCTGCTCTTTGCACCCTCCTCCTCCCTCTGTGTGGTGCTGGCTGTGGAACTCAAGGCTTTATACATGCTAGGCAAGCACTCTACCATCGAGCTACATCCTCAGCCTTATTTCATTTTGAGATAAGGTCTCACAGAGTTTCCATGACTGGCTTTGAACTCACTTTGTAGTCCAGATTGTTCTTGAACTTGTCACCCTCCTGCTTCCGCCTCCTAAGTGCTGAGGTTGCAGGCCCATGCCCTTATGCCTGGTTAGTTCTGCAGTCTTCTATGTGCTGGCTTTACCTCTTAGACCACTTCTTGCATGCGTTAGGCAAAAAAAAAAAAAAGTCTTTCAACACTCTTATTACATAATATTTACAGCTTGAGTTCTCAGAGGAAAAGAGTTTTTTTTTTTTTTTTTTAACCAACATCCCCGTTTTCAGTGTTAGGGAATTTAGGATTAACTAGACTTGACTCACATGCTAGATCTGAGCAAATCCCAGTGGCCAGCCCACAGACCAACTCAGGAGGCCAGGGATCCACTTCAGTAGGAGGAGCGCAAGAGGATATGTTCCTTAATCAGGCCCACATGTCACAAACAAGATTCCCCAATGGAAAAGTGAAGGTTTGGTGCCAGCCAAAGAGGGAATGCTGCTGGCCGAGCATCATCCGTACTGTGTGATACCAAAGTTCTTTTTTTTTTTTTTTTTCATTGTTGGAAAAAAGACATCATTGTTGAAGTGAAGACAAATCAAGATAAGAGACTTAGCAAATATGAGTCATTCCCTATGTCATGTGACTGCTCTTCGTATCTATGTGAGCAGAGTCCTTAAATAGTCTCAGAATCTGGGGTCCAACCTTCACTGAGTCTGTGGATCCTGAGAGGCTCTTCGTTCTTTCTCATCATGATTCACTCGGTCCCTGGCTGGCATTTATGGGTTCCTTCCCAGGCCGATGGCCCCTGAGCCTTGTCTGAGGTTCAAGGCTGAAAGTCCCCATGCTTTGATGGCAAAGGGCTGAATCGGCCAGGCTGCCTTATTCTCTCTGGGAGCTTTCTCTGGGAAAGATTCCAGACACAAACAGACTTGGAGGAGAAACTCGGTAGTGGAGTCGTTACCTCCAGATTAATTTACACTCAGGCAACCCCCAGAGAGGCTGACAGACTGATGGATGGCAGGGCCTGCTGGGTGCGCAGCCACATTAATGCTGCCATGAACTCAGCTCATTAGCTCTGAGTGCCTCTCGTACCCTCGCCACACCTTGGACACAGCTAATCTCATGTAAAATGGGGACAGCTCTCTCAGGCCATGTGCACTCAATGTCAGGTCCCCAGGGTGGCTTTCCAACTGGGCTGTCAACCCAGAAGAGGGTGTTACCCTCCTCAGCCTCATCCACCATCTGTCTTCACCCTTACAAGGGCACAGTGCAGGAGACACAGGACACCTGGCCAGAACATAGTCCACAGAGGAACTCAGTTAACTTCCCCGGAGAAGTGAAGCAACAGTTCTAAAGATAGCAGAGCTCAGAGTTCCAGCGTTCCTGCCTGTAGGGCATGAGCTATGTGGACAATCATACTGGAGATCATCTACAAGAGGCCAAAACACATGATGAATTCACAGGAACCCAAGGAGGTAATCATTCACATTGGATAGCCCTGGGCTTGGGGCTATTTAGATAGAGATGCCCATCGGCATCACACCAGTACTGAATTTGTAGCAAAGACCCCAGTAGTATAACTTTGATGGCCACCTCATTCTCCCAGCAGGCATGGCCCTGTAATAAGACACACAGACTTTGGTTTTATCACTTTCCCTCCACTTACCTTGTCTGAGCCAGCACGAGAGATTTCCACGTCTCAATCGCCCTTAAACAGCAGCAGCAACAGCACAGCAATAATACAGAACATAAAGGCTGGGTGCTCAGCATATACAGTCAATGTTCTGTCAGTGTTGGGTGCTTTAAGGATTGACTCATTCGTGTATGTCTCTGCAGCCTTAGCCTCCAACACTGCTGTTTATATACAGTTTGGTATTGACCTTTAGACTCTATGCTCAGCTTTAGGTAAGAGTTCTGCCCAATGCATGGACCCAGCTCTAAGGGAGCCAGACAGGGTAATACAACCCACCAGGAATTCCCACAGGAGAGAAAGATCAGAAGAGTCCCAAATTGCTCATAGCCAATCGAAGTCTAGGGTTTTAAATACTAATGAGTTTCTCTTGAGAATTTAGGGGACTCAGAACACTAGCTTGCTTGTGGCCTAGAGATACAAGATGCATAGATCTGAGGGGAGCCAGGAGGTCTGTCATGAGCTCATGAGTTCCTGGGGCCTGGAGGTACACCGAGTCCTGGTACTTGTCTGGACTGTGACAGGTTCCAGCCCCAACAGATGCCTCTGCCAGTTCTCAGCAATAATGCTCAGTGAGTAATGGCTTTCCTCAGACAGCATATGGGCCTGGCAGAGTTTGGCAATCTAGAGACTCAGACTCCAGCCATATGGGCCCATTGCCTGAGCTGCTCTGGTCAAGTCAGACCATGCAGGGGAACGTGGGCTGGCAGCTTGAATGGGGACTGCTCTGAGCCATACTGGAAGAGTGCTGAGTTACAGTCCTTGCTGTAGTAAATCCCCCACCAGTCCAAAAACTTACAATGCAGTGTGGGGGAGGAAAACTCACCTGAGGTGTTTAATACTCAATAGGGGCTGAGCAAACAGTTTCCTAGCTTAATGTATGGTCACAATGACGCCTACCGTGTGCTAAAATGACATCAGAAACTCCCCTTACTTTATTGACCCCCCGATCGTGCCCTCCCACACTGTCTCAAAGCTTGGCCATGCACTTTGCTTTGGCTAATAGGACAGTAAAAGAAAAAAAAGTGACACATGCATACTCTTGAAATGCCCTTGGACACCAAGGCTTGTCCTTCTGCTGCCCTGAAACCCTGTGGAAGCCACTGAGCAGGACCAACATCTCCTGGAGGATGAGTGACAATGTAGACATGGGGTTCCCATCATCTTGGGGGTTCTGGACCAACATCCTCCCAGAGGTTGTGTAACCATGTAGAGATGGGATTCCAATAATCTTGAGTGTTCTGGACCAACATTTTCCTGGAGGACGGGTGACCATGTGGAGATGGGGCTCCTATCATCTCAAGTGCTTTAGACCAAGCTGCTATCGGTAAACCAGCCTATGGATTCACAAGCTGGTCACAGGTGCCCCTTTAGCTAAACTTAGCCCAGACTGGAACCACAACTCAAACCAAGCAGCCACCTGGACAGTCAACTGAGAGTAACTATGCATTCAGAATTACCTGGGCCATAGAGAAAAAGCCAGCTCCCGTTGCTCCCTCCCAGCCTGGGTTATCCATCTCCTAACAGTTTTAGGTGGATATTTAGTAGAGAGCAAGGGAAAATGGTCCAAAAAACTCACCATTTAAAATTAAATAAGATTGAATGAATATTTAAATGTCTTCTGCATTCCAGGATTTCAAACCTGATGATTTAGAGATTTTTTGGTTTTGTCTGCCTCCAGCATTCCCATTTAATAGCTTATGAGATAGACTGATTCCATACCAGCAGTAGCAGCTGCTTAAAAGTCACACTGTCCACAGGAGAAGACCCAGGCTCTGGATTCTTGACTGCTGGCTTCGCAAGTCCCTCCTCGCTCTCCCTTTCTTTTACCTTCCTTTCTTCTTCTTCTTCTCTTCCCTTCATCTCTTTTTATTTATTTTTTTCTCTAATACAAAGTCTCACTGTGTAGCCCAGACAGGCCTCAAGCTTGCAATCCTCTGCCTCGGTGTTCAAGTGCTGGGATTAGAGGCATGCACCACCACACCTAGCTCTGGAAGTCTTTGTATAAAGACCTCCTTCCCAGCGGAGTGTGGTAGGTGAGTGTGGTATAATGCTAACACTCAGGAGGCCAAGGCAGGAAGATCAAGAGTTTTTGAGGCCAGGGCCTGGGAGATGCTCAGTTGGTAAAGTGCTTGCTGCACAGTGTGAGGACTTGGGTTCAGATGCTCAGCACTCACAGTGAAAAGCTGAGCATGGTGGTGCAGGGCTGCAATCCCAGACCTGGGAAGGTGAAGGCAGAAGATCCCTGGAGCTTGGTAGCTAGTCTGTCTGAGTTAGTGAGAGATCCTGTCTCAAAAAATAAAGTGGAGAGTGACTGAAGAAAATACTTGACACTGACCTCTGGCCCATACACACGTGTGCCTGAGTGCATATGAACATGTACACACACACACACACACACACACACACACACACAAAATGAGTTTGAGGCCAGCTTGATCTGTGTTGTAAATTCTAGGCCATCCTGGGCTACACAATGAAATACTGTCTCTCAGAAAATGCTTCCTTCCCATTTTGCCTTTTATAAGCCATCATAAGGGCCATAGTCATGAGAGCAGACTGTCCTGAAGTCCTTGTCCTCTGTTCCCTGGATGCAGAGTGACAGGTTCTTGCATTCTGGGATTCAGGGATGCTCTTTCCCATCCCGCAGTAAGTCAGCTCTCCACTCAGAGCTGGAAGCCAGATTGCTAGTTCAAACTTGCATGGATCAGGCCACTAATGGGGGTGCAGTTGGCCGGGTGGTGCTGGCTGGTGACACTTCCTGGGGCGAGCACTCCATATAAGAAGAAACCCACTTCTTTGTAGATGATTCTTAACAAGCAGGATCATGGGTCCAATTTTGTTGGAGCCTCCCACTTCTCTTTTCAAATTTTTAAAATTCCAGTTCATTTATTTATTTCTGTATTTGTATGTGGTGTGTGTGTGTGTGTGTGTGCTGCATGTGGGTGCAAGTGTGGCTGTGTGTATATGTATGTACACGTGAAAGCCAGAGGTTGATGTTGGGTGTTTTTCTTAGTCACTCTCCACTTTATTTTACCGAAACAGGGTCTCTCACTTGAACACAGAGCTCACTGATTCCCCTACTCTAGCTAGCCATCATGTTCAAGGGATTCCAGTTCTCCTGTGTGCTGGAATTCTATATGAGTTGCCTACACCCACCAAGCATTTACATCAGCAAGCACTATACTGATTGAGCCATCTCCTCAGCACCCCCATATTTTAAGCTAATTCAGAAGTGTAATATGTTTGCTGTGTCTAGATGTCAAGTTGGCATCCAATACCATTTTACCCTTAAAATGCCATGTGAGCCAAATGAAATTTCTTTGGGGCAGCAATAGCCAGAGAGTAGCATTTGCTAGATTTGGTACAGGAGATAAAATGAAAGGTAAATGACAATAAAGATCAGAATGCATTTAAGGAGAAACTTTTCTTTGGGAAAATAAGTCTGGACAAATCATCTTTAGGGTCGATATGAGAAGTGAAGGGTGGATTATTAAGTAGTCTTTTCCTTGGGTTTATCTTCAGTGCTGCCATTTGACGTCCTGATACTCAGCTGACAAATCACAAGGCTGTCCTACTTCTGTGCACAGAGCAGATTTACAAGCCAAGTTCTGAAATTTTCATCTTGGAGTGTCTGCTCTGCTGCTGGCTGTTTGGGTATCTAAAGTACACAGATCTCATCTCCATCAACAATAAACAGTCTGGAGGAGAGCAGGGACCATCTGTAATCACTGCAGTGGAACCCAAGGGAATGTTTGTGTGTCTGGTCACTTCCCCACAGGGATATTTCAGGTCTGTGCACACTCCCCAGGTGGGCCTATCTTGGCCCTGGGAATGCATCCTCGTCCCTGCCAACCTGAGAGGAGAAATCACACAGGCTTCCAGGCCGCATGGTCTAACCACTACCAGCTGCCTGTTGATGAGAAAAAGTCTTAACAGGCTTCCTAGGACTTTGCTTCCCAAATCTGAGATCTCTGAGGATAAACGAGTGTTGGGCAGGGGCTGGGGAGATGGCTCAGCAGTTAAAGGCACTTGCTTGCCAAGTCTGCTGGCTCAGAATTTGATTCCTCAGTACCCACATAAAGCAGTGCACAAAGTGGTGTATGCATCTGGCGTTCATTTGCAGAGGTTAGAGGCCCTGATTTGCCCATTCTCTCTCTTTATCTTCTTGTAAATACATGAATAAAAACATTTTTAAACTAGAGTTTTGGGGAGCTGGGATGATGGCTCGACAGTTGAAGGCACTTGCTTGCAAAGCCTACTGGCCCAGGCTTTGATTTCCCATAGCCACATAAAACCAGATGCACAGAGAGGTGAATGAATCTGGAATTTGGTTTTCAAGGTGAGAGATCCTGATATACTCCTTCTCATTCTCTCTCTCCATCTCTCTCTCTCTCTCTCTCTTTTTACAAATAAAATAAAAAATTTTTAAAAAAAAACAGTGTTAGATCAAATATTTACTATGTATCTATTATGTGCTAGGTACTGTTCCAAAGCCCAGAGGTAGACTGAATAGAAAAGGCAAAAATCTCTGTGGCATCCTGGGGAATTGGCAGTAAACACGATGGCCATGAAGAGGAACAGTTAAACCATGTTAGAGGGTAGGAAATTCTAAGCAGGAAAAACTATAAAGCAGAGAAGGAGGCAATGGAGGAACAGGGAGGTGGAAATTTTGCACAGAGCAGCTAGAGAAGACTTTGCTCACAGGGGAAAGCTAGGTCAAAGACCTAGAGGTAAGGGAGCTGGCTAAAGACCCTCGGAGGAGTCTGTGAGTGAAAATGCAGGTGGGCAATCTCTGGAAGGGCGGCACGTGGTGTGTTCCACCACCGTCGAGAAAGCCACTGCTGCTGAAGGACAGAAGAGGAGGTTGGAGAGATAAGGGACAAGAAGCAGGGCTGGAGGACCTTGAATGTCACAGAAGGACTTGACATTTACTCTGAATGTGACAAGAAGCAGAAATGGGATGAGGTCTAATTTCCTCCATGTGCTCTGTTTTAGTAATCTGTGGGCTGCTGTGTGGGGACAGATGAGAGAGAAAGGGCAAAACAAGGATCAGTTAGGAGACAGTCAATAGCCACTCATGAAAGTTGACGGCAGCCTGGCTGAGAATAGGAAAAAAGTGCTCAAATCTTTTGATATATACAAATCCTTGAACACTTGACTACTACTGTCCTCTGTGCTATTGGGCATTCCCTGGGCAGACTATAGTGGGTCCATAGATCCCCTAAACTTGTCTGCAAAATGTTACATTGTGTATGATATATGCATGAGCCAGTCAGCATAGGGCAGAATAGCCCAGAGGTCACAAAGCCAAATGCCGCAATGAAATAATAGCCCAAGTTTATTCCACATCAGAGTGAACTCTCCATAATCTTAGGCAAGCTTTGAAACCTCCTAGTGTGTTCATCTGAAAGATTAGGGATATCCACAACTGTGCCTGTCTCAGAAGTTCAAAGTCAGAATCTAGGATTACAATCACACAACACATCATAGTGAGTGCTCAATATGCATCAGCTAGTTTTGTCAGTGTGGATGACTCCAGTAAGATTGAGGCTCTGAGTTTCTGCTTTCAACCTTGTCAAGGCCACAGGGTTGGTAAAGGGCTTCTTTTCCACCCACGGTCTAAATTAACAAGAGGTTGAGGTATATAGGGCGTTACCTGATGTCTGTGTTATATTCGGATCAGGGAAAGTGAAGGGAGCTAAGCCATTTGTAGAAACCTTCACAATCTTTGCTGCAGGAAGCCTAATTTTCTGAGTTAGTTATCAATAAATGTATTTTCTGTTTCTAAAACAGCACCAGCACTAATCTGCCAAAGACGAGAGACCTAGAAACTGGCAAAGTGGTATTTGAACTCACAGCCATCTGAAGCCAATGCCACACCTTTTGTTCTGACACCATGCCAGCCCCCAGATGTTCTGGAAGGCCTGGTGTAACAGGCCGGATGAGGGAGGCATCCATCACAAAGCAGTCTGCCTCAGCTCCGTCTCTGAGGACTAGTTTTACAGAGACCTCTTTGTCCAGCTTCCCCGGGCTTCTGGACTGTTCTCATAACAACATAAATCCCATTTGCAGTTCTCGCTGCCTAATACCTGTTAGGAAAACGCTCATTTCATTGTGGGTCCCACTGCTGTTCAGATGTTCGCAAGCAGGTCCATCATACATCCACAAGGGACAGTGTTTCTAAGCAATTTCCCCACAGCCTCCACCAGCAGAGCCTCCTAGAGCTGCTGTTTCATTAATGGGCCATCTTTATACTTGTTAATGTCTAATTACTGACACTAATGGGTCCGTGTATTTTAAAAATGAAATTATGAGTAATATTCAATTAGGAAAAGTATTTGGGAAACCAGTGAATCAGCCTGGCAATGGACACAAAGGATTGGTAGTTAAGCAGGCAGCCCCGGCTCGGGGACCTCAGAGAGCTACAGAAGCAGGATTAACTCCACAAAGAAACAGATCAAGGCCTGGAAGTGGAACGGAACGCAAGTGTGCACGAATTCATCTTAAGATTAACAACAGTCCCGGCCAGAGCCTGGGTTCAGAAATGGATCTAAAACTTAATTGCTACTGACTTTAAAATATTTTCTGACTTTGCATTCTCTGCCTAACATACATGGAACTAACACATTGGGAAAGGAAAAAGAGGGTAAAGGATCTTCTCTAAGCACGCAGAGATGAGCACTATTAACAGCGTGTTGTAGATCCTTCCGGACGTTTATGTTTCCATCTGTGTGATTTTGTGCACGTGCAGTAGTGTTTTAAGTCTGAACGGTATTACAGTAAATGACTGCATCCACTCTAATATGTTTAAGCTTGGTTATATACTATGGATAATATTCCGTATTAGTTATCTATACTCACTTCATCATTTTCAACAGTTGTGTGATACTCCAGGCCAGTCTCCTGCATCAGCTCATGTCCACATTTTTTTGTTTGTTTTTGGAGGTAGGGTTTTACTCTAGTCCAGGCTGACCTGGAATTCACTATGTAGTCTCAGGGTGGCCTCGAACTCACGGCAATCCTCCTACCTCTGCCTCCCAGTGCTGATTAAAGGCATGCGCCACCATGCCCGGCTCACATTTTTAATATTTAAACAAAACTCTCTTAAACATGCCAGTTAAATATGTATACATTCTTTATTCTCTTGAAGTTGTTATGGAAAAGCAGAACCTGGGCATGACTCGGTCAAAGATTTTCCTTCTAGAAGATGCTGCAGCAGTCTACACAGAGCCGTGCCAGGAGTGGATCTGCAGTGATTCCAGCTTCACTGTGGACAGGGCTCCTGTTGTTATCTCTTCCTGGCTACTGAGTGAGCATTCCTTCCTTCAGTTGTAGAGTTTCCACTTGAATTCCTGTCTTTACACATCCCGTGTTAATGCTCAGTGCCCAGTTTGTTTATGGGGTGTTCACTGCTTTCTTATTGATGTGTAGCAACTTTTACAACACAGGCTCTCTAAGCCCTGGCTGTGTGTGTTCCATATCCCATCACCCGTTTTACACATCTGCTTTGCCTTTATGATGTTTTAATATAAACACACCGAGCTGGAGAGATAGATTAGCAGTTCAGGTGTTTTCTCCAAGACCCACGTAAACCAGATGCACGAGGTAGCACATATGTCTGGAGTTCATTTACAGTGTCTGAAGGCCCTGGCATGCCCATTCTCTCTCTCTCTCTCTTTCTAGCTCTCTCTCAAATAAATAAAATAAAATTAACATAAACATGTCATATATATGTGTGTATATATATGTATACACACACACACACACACACACACACACATATATATATATATATATACACACACACACACAAAAGTTATAGTTTTGTATCCTCTCATTCCTTCCTCCCTCCCCATTTCTCTGAGAGCCCCTCCTCAGTAAGGTGCTTGGTATTCACTGTGGGGTGATTAGGGCCTCTGTCAGTCTCTGGCGGGGGGCTGTGCCTCAAGATATTTCTACCCACCCTGTGGCTCTTACAATCTTTCCAGACCCATTCTGGAAACAATCCCTGAGCCTGTTGTTGTTTTCCAGGCAGATTCTCACTCTAGCCCAGGCTGACCTGGAACTCACAGTTAGCCTCATAGATCAGTCTCCTGAGTGCTGGGACTACAGGCATGTGCCATCACATCCAGCTTTATGTTTTAATAGATTATATAGTTTTGCATTCTGGTCTAATAATTCTAAGTCTTTCCCATCATGCTTTCTGTCTTTGGTGTCATGTTTAGGCAACTTCATCATTCCATTAGTATGAAGGGATTTTATTTTTTAATTTGTAAATCTGTAATCATTTTAAGATGCATCTTGGGTATATGTGGAGGAAGAATTATTTTTCAAATGGCCAGTCAGTTTTCCAAACACTATTGGTGAAAGAACTCATTTCCACTAATTCAAATGTTACTATATCATTTATTAATCTCCAAGTACTTTTAATAAATTTTCTTCTCTATTTCACTAGTTTGTCTTATAGCATCACTATCCTTTTATTAAAAGAGCAATGTCTATTTATTTATTTTCTAGCAGAGAGAGATAGAAGAGAGACAGAGGGAATGGGTGCACCAGGGCCTCCGGCCACTGCAAACGGACTCCAAGTGCATGTGCCACTTCGTGCATCTGGCCTTTATGTGGATACTGGGGAACTGAACTGGGGTCATAAGGCTTTGTAGGCAATTGCCTTAACCACTAATCCATCTCTCCACCCAATCACTATCTTTTTAATTATTACACCCTTTCATAATATTTTATGAATAATTGTAAGCTCTATGTTCAAAATATTCTGTTCTCACTGATCTCCAAATGAGCTTTGAAAAAACAGATTAGCCTGGAGAGATGGCTCAGGGGCTAAAGGCACTTGCTTACAAAGCCTGATGGCCCAGGTTCTCTTCCCCAGCACCCACATAATGCCAGATGCACAAAGTGGCACATATGTCTGGAAATTGTAGTGGCAAAAGGCCCTGGTATACCCATTCTCCCTCTACCCATTTTCTCCCTTTCTTTTTCTTCAAGGAAATAAAAATATTGAAAAATAAATTAACAGATTATTTTGAAGAGAATTCATGTCCATAAACACACCATACTCTCACTTACTTGGGTATTTTGTGTATATCACCTAGTAGCATTTTATAGTTTTCTTCATGTAAATTTTTATGCAAATTTATTTAAAGACTTAAGATTTTTTGTTTCAGTTGTGAATAACCTTTTCAAGTCCTTCCCACAATATTGTCCAACTGGTATGTGTCTCCTTACTTTACTCTCTTAATTAGTTCTGGTAGGTTGTCAGTTGATTTTCTCTGGTTTATAGGAAGAAAATAGTATCATTTGCTAATTATGAAAAAAATCACCTTTTGTTTAGCATTTGTACCCATAGTTTCTATTTTCTTATTTTATTGCATTGGATATAGCTTCCTAATGATTGCAACCATTTCTAGGCTGTCTTAAACAAAATGTAAGCAGGTAGATAAATATTCTTTCTTTTTGGCCTATTAAGCACACTTGTAATAAACCTGGGCCATACTGTGTCACGAGCTGAGCCAGAGCATGTGGGCATGGCAGTAGGAGGAAGGTTCTGGTAAAAATATGGAACGCTTCATGAATTTGCATGTCATCCTTGTGCAGGGGCCATGCTAATCTTCTCTGTATCATTCCAATTTTAGTACATGTGCTGCCAAAGCAAGCATGGTAAATATTCTTTATCACATGAAAGATTATCCTATAATCTTAATTTAGTGTTTTGTTTTTATAAATGACTATTGAATTCTATATATACCCTCTCTGTCTCTTCCTCCTTCTTTCTTTTGATTTACATAACCTGGGACCTGTTTATTTTGCCTTTTGAGAACAGTGGTTCTTGGGGACACTTGGATTTATTTGTTAATTACAGTGTCTTGAGGATCATGTTCCTAATAATGTATCCTTAGTCATTAAAATAAATCTCTGCCTCTCTTCCTGCAAGCAGCCCAGTCAGCCACAGGAGCAGTCCCCTGCAGCCACATTGGTACTGAACATCCGGTACTTTCTGACATGGACCAGCCCGGCGATGGACACTTGGCTCAAACTGTACCAGCCAAACCACTCTCCTGGAGACCCGGAGCTGAGAATTACAGACAGTATTGAATCAGCTTCTGCCATTTGCTCAAATGAATCATTATTGTCTTGGTTCCTGGCTACTGTACTTTTTGAGGACTGTGATTTCCTATACTTTGTTCCTGAAATAATCTTTTAACTGCCTAACAAATCCCTTGGTCATCTCTATCTAATTTGGATATGTTTCTTCTACTCAAAGCCAGACAACACTTGTGGAGACAGTCATTGGGGGTCAGCATCCATTATATCACCACCTCCAGGGTGCTGACCATATTGGCATGACCTCAACTGAAGGGACAGCATGTGTTGTATGACTGCAAGTCCCTCTATATGTTAGCTTTTTAAGGTTACATGTTACTTTGAGACTTGAATTTTCACCCTAATTGCTATGAGAATGTTTTTTTTTTCCCCTATATATCAGTGCTCATTTTGGTCACTTCCTCTCTGGCCTAGTAACTTTCAGACAGCCAAACTCTCCATGAAAAGACCTTGCAGAGCATTAAGTGTTGGGAGCTACAAAGAGGGAGGGGCAAGGGAGGAATACAGGTATTTCCCATGGTTCCTCTTGGGTGGCTAAAAGGATCACAATAACTATATCATCACTGGTACTTCTGGAAACTTACTGTGTCTGAATTCTGTGAGCAGGAATGGTTTCAGAGTCAGAGGTGCTGTGGTAGAGGAGCTGATGACTTCAAGAAGAGCTAAAAGAAGGATCCTGGCTTGGGAAGTTAAAATTTTTAAGGGCTTCTTGAAGGAAAGGATTGAGTCAGAAGTCTATGTAGAATGACAACAATGACTATTCTCATTGGCACATCCATGAGAATAAGAACAGCCTTATGGCCCCAAGGGGACAAATTGGCAGCACACTTAATGACATGCCAGCTTAGAGGGCAAGATCTGGGAAGCACACCATTCTCAATCACAAGTTCTGTCATCCAGGGGCTCTAGTAGGGGGCAACCAGGAACCCCAGAATATCATGTGGAAGGTCCACTTCCATTTCTAATGCTTCCTTTACAACCTGCTACAATAGGGTGGCTGTATGTAGTTCACTCACTAATGGCCCCCAAAGACAGCAGGTCCCAACTTCTGGAACCTTTGGCCTTCTTAAGGAAAACAGTTTCTGCAGATGGGATCAAGTTAAGGGACCTTAAGTTAAGAAGTGGTCCTAAGCATCTGCTCTGCATAGACCTGGGCTTCTCTTCTGAGCTGCCTTCCTCTCCCCTGGGAGCTGCTTTAGACCTTCAGTATCCATCCCAGCACTCCCCACTCTTGGTTGTCAGCCTTGTTCACCTTTTCTGGAAGTCATCTAAGGTGGTTCGAATGTACAATGTCCCCAAAGCCTCAAATGATGGTTGTTAAAGCTCCTACTTAGTCTTCAGCTGGTGGAGCCTCTGGGAGTGGAACCTCGTTGGAGGTTGTGTGTCACTGGTGGCTGACCTTTAGATTTTATAGTCCAGTCCTCTTGCCAGTGCTACTGCACTGCTTCTCCACCTCCCCAGCTGATAGGATATGGTGCCACAGTCATCTGCTCTGCATGACTTCCTGAAATGATGAAGCTTCTCCCCCAAACTGTAAACCAAAATAAACCCTTTCCTTCCATCAGCTGCTTCTGGTTGCATGTTTTTTCTCATCAGCAATGAGAAAGTAACTGCTACATAAAATTGGCACTATGGTTGGGTTACTGTGATGAACCTGACCATATGGATTTTGGTCTTTTAGAACTGGTTTGTGGGAGGAATATGGAAGTATTTGGAGCTTTGGACTAGAGAAGCCTTGCAGTGCTGTAAGCAGAGCTTGGTGGGCCATTCTGGTGAAAGTTTGAGAGACCTGAATGCAGACAGAAGTGTGGCTTGTGAAGTCTCAGAGGGGAATTAAGGCTTTGTCAAGAACTGAGTTAAAGGTCGTTAGTGTGATATTTTGGCTGCATCCTGTTTGTGTCCCGAGAACTTGAACAGAGTAAAATTTACAAGTGAAGGTTATGAAACATTTGGTGCAGAACAAAACGTAATAAACAAATTTGAAGTCCAAGACCCAACCACTTTGGCTGCAATTGTTAAAAAGATTATCACTATTGAGAATGGGCCAGCTACTCTGAATTGAGTCAATGGGAAAAAGGTCCTTAGGGCAAAACCCAACCAACTGAAGGCTCAAGCTAGTAAGAATACAAACTGTTTTGAAAGAAGGGGGCTTGAAGGAAGAATGTTAAAGGATTTTCCTGCTCAAGATTGGACTTTATCCTCCCAGTTTAACCAATTTAGCAATGTCCCTACCTGGTACTGGCTTTGGAAGTGTGGCAAATGCAGGAAATAAAGCCAAGAAGTGTAGTCATGCTTCCAGGAGCTCCTGAGGTGCAGCAATGGGAGGCCCTGTGAGACCGTTGTGTAGAGCTGTAAAGATGAACTGTGGTCTACAATGGAGACCCCAGGAGTTTGGAGATGCCAGGACTATGGAATAGCCACCAAGGAAAGCTGATGGCTCTGGCTCAGGTGGACCTGCCCTGGAAATCAAGCAGCAGCTGGAGGCAGGGGAATGGCTGAAGCCTTTTGGAGCCCCAAAGATTTCATCACAAGTGCCAGAAATGGAGCTGCAGCATTTGATGTTTGCCCTGCATGTTTTGATCTTGCATTGGTACAATATTTCCTTCCTATGCCTCCTTTTAGTAATGGAAATATTTACTGTGTTACATTATGTGTTAGAAGTATGTAATTTGTTATTTTATGTTACAGGATCTTAGTTAAGAGACTGTCTTAAATCTCAGATGAGACTTTTAGACTTTTGAACACTATTGGGACTAGTAAAGATTGTGGGGACTTTTAAAGTTGTAATGAAAACATTTTGCCTCATGAGATGGTCATGAGTTTATGAGGCTGAGGGTAGAATGTGGTGGTTTGAATGTAAAGTGTCCCTCATCATCTCGAGTGTTTGTGATTAAGCATCCTACATAGTCCCCAGCTGGAGGACTCTTTGGGAGGTGGAGCCTCGCTGGATAGGGTGTGGCCTTAGTGCTATCACATTCTTGCTGCATCTGCCCAGCAGATACAACAAAATGTAATGCCTCGGATGCCTGCTCTGCCACGTTTTCCCTGGCATGATGAAGCTTCCCCTCCAGAACTGTAAACCAAGAAAAACCTGTCCCTTCCATTAGTGCTTCTGATCAGGTGTTTTGTCCCAGTAACGAGAAGGTAACTGCTCCACTGCTGATGACGCTTTGCTAACCCACTGAGCCTGGGCACATTTGCTAGCAGCTCTGCCTGCTGTGTCCTGAGTGAGAAGACTGGCTCTCTAGGAAGATCCCTGAGAATAGACTCTTGGCTAAAAGGACAGCTGGACAAGACACAGATGGCTTATTCTGAGTCCAGTGATACAAGAGCCCAGGGCAGGTGAGCTCGAAGGCTGCAGGAGAGGTGGGTCTTGCGGATGAATGGGAGGGCGATGGTGAAGCCTATTGATGTGATTGATGTAGGACAGCTGGGCTGCTGGTGTAACAGGTGCTGGGTTAGCTTGCCTTTGAAACACCACGGGAGGCCAATCAAACCACTTCAACAAATCCACAGGCTCTTCACAGCCTACAGTCTATCAGTTTGCAACCTCTGCTGCTAATTCTCTTCAAAGCCTGCCTTATGAATGAGACACACTCCCACACCATTGCCTTTAGATCTGGAAGCAGCCATGCCCTAATTGGCTTGCACTTGCCTTCATTCATTGATTCATTCAGCAAATGTGTGCTAAGCACCTATGAAATGCAGGGTGCTGTTCTCAGTATTGAAACTATAGCACTCAGCAGGCAGAGGTAGGAAGATTGCTGTGAGTTTGAGACCACCCTGAGAATACATAGTGAAGTCCAGGTCAGCTTGAGCTAGAGTGAGACCCTGCCTTGAAACACACAACACAAAAAAAAAAAACTGTAGTGGTAACAGGATTGGAAAGACCAAAGTTTGGATCCCCAGAACCCACATTTCCCTGTAATCCCAGATCTAGGGAGGCAGCGACATGAGGATCTCCCAGCCTTGCTGGATAGCTTTGTCTAGTTCAGTTAGTCAGCTCTCAGTTCACTGAGAGACCCTGTCTCAAAAAAAAAGAAAAAGTAGACCGCAATCAAGTTCAAGACAGATGATCTCTACTTCTGGCCTCCACAATGCACGGGCACCCTCTACACACATATGTGTGCATGTGTGTGTGCGAACACACACATACACACCCCAGTGGTGTAGATCACCTGCACTCATATGAACAGACCAGCAAGCGGAAGTGAATAAATGGCTTTGTTATTTTACAATGAAGGAAGGAAACAGGACAGGGTAACTGTTTTAGATGGAAAAGGTCTCTTCCATGGGATGCTGGAGTGAGGTTTGAATGATGAGAGGAAGGCAAGCCTAGGCAGAAGAGCATTCTAGAAAACAAGTGCAAAGATCCAGAGGCAGGAAGGTGGCTCAGTACATTCAAGAAGCAGAGGTGCCCGTAGCTGAGTTCCACAATGGCCATGTCGCAGTTTTCAAAACCATGGTAAGATATTTTATTATTGGGGGTGCCTCTCATCCATGAGTCCTAGAAGGGAGCTCCCTCCTTACTCTGGATGAAATATTATATTCTCTTTAGTTACCTTGCTTTAAAAGTTTTTTGTTGTCAGGCTGGAAGGATGGCTTGGTAGTTAAGGCCCTTGCCTGCAAGAGCCTAATGACCCAGGTTCGATTTTCCATACCCATGTAAAGCCAGATGAACAGGGTGGTGCATGCATCTGGAATTTGGGTCCTCCAGCTCCCTGCCACCTGAACATGTATCCTATGTGTACATTTGTACTTGATGTGTGCATTATACATCATAGCTATGTATGTCATATATTCATACATAATGATGACATATCAAAACAAGTTATAACCATGGTTATTTCTTTATATTTCTGGCATGTGTATGTGTGTGTACATGGTTGTAGACAGGCACAGGTGTACATACATGTGTGTGTGTGGTGTGTGTATGTGTGTACAGTCTTCAGGTCAACATCAGGTGTCTTCCTCAGTCACTCCCCACCTTATTTATTGAGACACCCAGAGCTCACTGATCCAGCTAGACTAGCTAGCCAGCTTGCCCTGGGGATCTGCCTGTCTATATGTCCCAAGTGCTGGGATTATAGCTATGTGAGACCATGCTCAGTTTATGTGGGTGGTGGGGATTGAATTCAGGTCTCATGCTTGTGTGGCAAGCACTTTACCCATTGAGCCATCTCCCTAGTCCAAGAACATTTTTTTTTTAATTTGTTCCATCCACAAATGTTTCCCAGGTGCCTAAAATTGTTCAATATGGTTTTAGGTGCTAGGAATTGCAGTAGTGAATGAAACAGATGGTAATTCCTACATAGGGTGGGGTCATGATGTCCTATAAAGAAAAAAATGCACAGCCCAAATAATAATTACTGCAAAGGAAATTCAAGCACCAACATGAGATTGGTGGGATGGTGATTCTCATGTGTAAGAGGGGAGTGCTGGTTGCAATTTTAAATAGGAAAGTTGGGGAGATATTAGACCAGAGATTCATGCACAGTAGGGGAGCAAGCTGTGGAGGCCACTGGGGATGAGCAGTAGGACACACAGGTGTCAAGGCTTTGAGGCAGAGTACACTGGCCAGGCATCCAATGGGGCTGCAGTCAGGAGCTACAGAGTGCATGATCAAAACTGTCCCATTCTGCACCACGCTGCCATTCATACACTACCTGCCCAACACCTCCTGTGTTCCAGGTCTCAGTTCAACCACAACCCCCTACAGGAAACACATAGACCAGACGAGACCAGATCAAAGTGAGTTTCCCTCTTCGGAAACACAGCACTTACTGGTTAGTTCCTCATTTACTACTGCTCATTTCCTGCTGGAGATTAATGTTTGTAGGTTTTATTCAGCTAGGAATCATAGGTTACAGATTTCTGGAATTTTCCATGAAGCCTAAGAGTGGAGATTTTGAAAGCAGAGGTAGAGATGTCCTCCAAGACAGGCTAAACAACCAATGATAGCATTTCCTGGCCCAATAAGGAAGACTTTGAGACAGAAAGGGTCATGGCACATTCTTATTTATTTTTGCATATGTATTTGTGTGCAGTATGCATATGTGTGTGTAAATATGCATGGGTGCATGTGTGTATGCATGTGTGCACATGTATGTGGAAACCAGAGGTTACACTGATGGTCCTCCTCAGTTACTCTCAAACTTATTTTTTGAGGTAGAGTCTCTCACTGAACTTGGAACTCATTGACTTGGCTAGACTAGCTAACCAGTAAGTCTAGGGATCCATCTAACTTCCCCAGGTGCTAGGATAGCAGGTGAGTGCCACAAGCACACCTTGCTCTTACGTGGTGGCTGGGGAACTCACCTCAGATCCTCATGCTTGCACAGTGAACACTTTACTCAGTGAGCCATCACCTCAGCCTCAGGGTCCATTCTTGTTCTAAAAAGTGTAAGGAGTCTGGCAGCTATCTTGCTAAAACTGAAAGAGGATAGTCAATTATTGATTTAATTACATTTTTATGCACTGCATTCAGTTATCTCACCTTCTGCAAGTTGGTGAGTCTCCGGGGTACCTTTCCTAGAGGACCCTCTTTGTGCTGAGAAGGATCGGAGGCGGTTTGCACTGTCTGCAAGAATAACTTGCACCAAGGGTACTGCAACATACTGGATGGCAGACTCCAACATGAAGGCCTCATATTTCCAAACCGTAGGTAATCTTGGGCTGGGAGAGCTGGGCAGGGGGAGAACCTGGGAAAACAAGGGCCAAGTGGTTTTATCACACTTCCGGTGACCATGGCTTTGATTTTTCTTTTGCTTGTAATTGGCATTGTTAAAAATAGTTTTCATTTATTTATTTGTGAGGAGAGAGATAGAACTAGTGTGTGTGTGTATGGGTATGCCAGGGCCTCCTGCTCCTGCAAATGAGCTCCAGACACAGCCACCAATTTCTGCATCTGGCTGATGTGGGTATTGAGGCATTGAACCCTGAGCCTGCAGGTTTTGGAAGCAAGTGCCTTTAACTGCTAAGCCATCTCTCCAGTCCTGGTTTTCTTTTTTGTAGTACTTGGTCACCATTTGATGAGATCACACACATGAGCCCAGAGAAGCCGTCCTTTTCCAATGCAGAAACAGGCTCACTGAGGTGAAGCAGCATGATGCCAAGCTGGGTCTGACACACTGGCTGTAAGCACCACACCCAGGCTTGAAAGCTTAGCTCTTTCTCCTGGAACCTCCTTACTAAGTCAACTACCTCCCCAGAATAGCTCACTCCCTCTCAAATGAAAGGAACTGGTTCCAACATATCCTTCATTGAGTTCTATTTGTATTAATATAGTGATCTAATTATCCTATCTTTCATCGTTCAAGAACAGAAAATATTTTGGTTGTCTTAGCAGCTGAGTTTGGTTGTTAGCACCCAAAAGCAATCCACATTGGGCTCTCTGGGAGGGTCACCATCTGCATTGGGCACTCTGGGAGGGGCACAGTTCACATTGGGCTCTCAGGGTGGAAATGCAGTCCACATTGGGTTCTCAGGGAGGGGAAAAAGTGTGTGATCTGTTACCTTTGGGACTAGCAAGCTCTTGTCTCTCAGTGGACATGGGCAAAGATTTGTAAATGAATGAATGAACAGCAGGTGGAGAGTCACCCTCCTAAGTCTCTCCTTCAGCTCCCCTCCAATGCTCCGAGTGGCTTATTAATTATGGATGGAGTTGGAAGCTCTGAAACAGAAGCTGATGTGGGTATAATCACACCCTGTGTTTGCATGATCATAAGTAGATTATTAAAAATGGATAAGGCAACCATAATTGGGCTCCAGCCTACCAGAAATCTTAGAGCAAGCAGATGGAGCATTCGGGCGTTTTCTGTGCTTTAATCTAAACCAGCAGGAGAAAAAGGAATTGATTAGAAGGTTGTCTTTCACATTCCATTATCGATGCCCAGGCTATCATTAGCAAATGGGCCACTGTAAGAGCCTTCCCCAGCACAGTCAGAGTCAGACGCAGGGGTTTTATTTAGAGAGTTCAACTTCGTTTTGTTTGTGAGCTCCTTTCAGAGTTTCGGCATCTGGCCAAACTTGTAAGTGAATTTTTCCCTAAACACATTTTCCTTTCATTTTGCAATGGGACTGGAAGGAAAATTATATTAACACATTTTCCACTGTTTATGCTTTAAAACCATCTCAAATACCCATCAAGAGGCCCAGGAAGGAAAAACAAGGAGGGGCTTTCTTAAAATGAAATTATCCAAAGGCCTCAGCTTAAAGACAGGCGTGGTGAGCAGAAAACAAACAGGTAATCACGACGGGGACACCACCCACTCCATTGCAACTGGATTGCTGAACTGTGATGTTCAGAAGGCTAAGTGTGGCACGTGCAGGGTTGACTTGCAATGTTGTCAGTTTCCGGTGGGTTTATTGGGATGTAGAACCCCAGGGGTACCTGCATTTGCAGTACTTGGATGGAGGTTTGTGATCTGCAACAGTGAATGAAGAGCTTTTTTGAGATTGTATGGTGCTCCTCGGAAAGTTTTTATTCTTTGGGGGGAGTGTGTGTGTATGTGTAAAGAGAGAGAGAGAGGGGTGTAATATGCATGTGGTATGTGTGGAGTACATGTGTGTACCCTGTGCCCATGCTGTGGAGACCAGAGTGGGATGTTGGGTGTCCTTCTCTATCACTCTTCCATCTTATTTCCCCGAGACAGAGTTTCTCACTGAACCATTTTTTAAGTAGGCTGGTCAATCAGTGACCTTAGTGACCCTCCTTTCTCCACTGACCTCAGCATGTGATACCATTCCCAGAGTTTTACATAGATGGTGGGGATTAAACTCAAGTCAAGTGCTCTTACCCACTGAGCCATCTCCCCAGCCATGGGATTTCATTTTTATTATTGAATTCCAGCAGGCATTAGATCTGAAAACAACCAAGGCATCAGGCATGGCCCAGCCCTGCTCTCCCAAGGAAAGACCCAGAGAAGTGTTGAGACATGCACAAGGCAGAGAATCCTGCTGACTCCCAGTCTAGGCTAGGCTGGCAAAGGGCTACTCCATGGAGCCCTCTGGGGTCACTGCCAACTTGATGGCCCAGCTACTAAACAAGTAGCAATAAGCCTGGCCTAACCTACCTGCTCCAGGAGGGGCTTTCCCACCACACTCTCCCATCAGAAATGCTCAACCCTGAAACCACTAAGGTGGGAGAGCTGAATTTCTTAGTGGAAGTAAGTGTTTTGGATTTATATTCTGTATATATTGGGGCAAGAGAGAAGAACAATCTTATATTAGCCAAGGAGTTCTATTTCTAGGGAAAGACAGAAGACTGGAGATTTGCAAATTTAAAAATACAAAAGTAAGCTGGCAAAACTGCACCAGGCCTGGCAACTTAGAGAAATGAATTGCAACTGGCAGAAAGAAACAGTGACTAAAGACATCTTAAGAGGATTGTCACTGATCATTGGTTTGCATAATATCTTTCTGCAGGCAGATTTCCATCTATTGAAAAAATTATGCAAGTTATACAAACCCACGGGGTCTATGTGACCTGGTCCCCTTACATGTGCATGGTTGTGCAGTGCGTGACCTGTTCATCTTTATGTGAAGTCAGTCAGTCCATCCATAGTTTACCACACTCAGGAAGCAGAGAGCTTTTGAAGAACTAAGTGAAGAAGTCTTCTATGGAGTTTATGTGTCCTCTGTGCCACTTACTGTCCATTCATTGTAGCAACAACACAAGGGCATTTCTTTCTAGGGTTAGGAGGCAGATCCAAACCCCTGCTTAAGAAGTAAGCAGGTGGGGCTGGAGAGATGGCTTAGCGGTTAAGGTATTTGCCTGCAAAGCCAAAGGATCCTGGTGGTTCGGCTGTCTAGGACCCATGTAAGCTAGATGCACAAGGGGGCACATGTGTCTGGTGTTCATTTGCAGTGGCTGGAGGTCCTGGTGCACCCTTTCTCTTTCTCTCTCTGCCTCTTTCTTTCTAGCAAATAAATAAATAAAATATATTTTTTTAAAAAGTAAGCAGGCAACCAATGCTTAATCAGGTGGAATGTCCCATGCCTTAGCTGTGATGAGTGGTTCAGAGATGAACATTGATCCAACCAAAACCAAAGAGTCATAACTAGATTTTTTTTTTTCTGGGGCCATAGGGAGAAAAAAAAATGTTCTTTCTGTTTTTCGTGAGGGCTGAGGTTATAGCATGGCACATAAGGAGAATGAAGTCAACATGTGAAAAGGGAGGGAGAAGAAGAGGGGAAAGGAAATGGATAGGATTCCTGATAACTCAGAGACTAGATCAACCCCTGCGCTGTTCAGCTCTGTGAAGCTAAACACATTTCCCTTTTGTTTCAGCCTGTCTGGGTCTGTTTTCAGGTCACGTGTCCACACAAGCCTCCTGAGCCTCCCGACCACCCTGACTTTGTGGGGAAGCTGCCAGGTGGGAGAGAAGCAGGCATGGAGAGGGGTTGGTGGGCAGCTGAGTCTTGGCAGTGGGGAGAAGGAAGGGGAGAATCCTTCCCCCAGGGAGCAGGGCTTCATGTGGACAGGCAGGAAGCTGCCACACAGATGGGGTGTGGACACTGGATTGTTTGAAAGGCTCCACAGTGGTCTCGTCTTGTGTGAAGTGCCGGCCCAGGATCATCACTGACATCATCACTGCACTGAGTCTCCCTGGGTTCTTAATCCCTGAATTTGCAAAATCCTCCAGTTTAAGGTCCATGTGGGTGAAACTACTAGAAGAATCTAAATAGAAATCTCATCAATTAAAACCAATTTTAAAAAGGAGAAAAGTGAAGCCTATGAAAAATGTTCATGTCATAAAAAGGGAGGAGGAAAAATGTGCTTTTGAAAGCGATTTACTACAGGAAATAGAAGTAAATTCGAGCATTTGCTTTGTACTTTCAAACAACTGTTTTAAAAAATGCAGACTCCATGAAACTAAAATATGGATGAGACAAGAAAGCAAAGAGATGAAAATAATTATGGTTTCAAGGCAGAGAGAAATGAAACCATTTAAAATGCATTTGATCCAGTAACGGCTAATAACAATGCAGAAAGCAATGCAGGGAGGGTGAAGATGGGTTTAAGAAAGTTCCTCAGGGTGTAGAGGAAGGGTACGAGTGAGGTGTGAGACATGGGATATGCCAAAGACAGACAGCATGAAGTAACACAGAGAAGATGCGCATTTGTAGCTGCTGGTGGTGGTACACCCCAGTCACTCCAGCACTTGGGAGGCTGAGGCAGAAGGATTATGAATATGAAGGCTACATAGTGAGACCCTGTTTCAGCAACAGTGAGACTGGCTCTGGGAGATGGCTCAATGGCTACTGCGCTTTCCGTGTAAGCAATACGAGGACCTGAGTTTGGATCCCCAGTAACCCCATGCAGCGGGATGCTGTAGCAGGAGCATCCGTGACCTGGCACACCCATGGCCAGACGGGAGGTGGAGACTGGAGAAGCCCCCAGGGCGAGTGAGCCAGCTAGACTGACAGCTAATGAAGCAGTGAAAAATGAGAGAACCAGTCTCAAACAAGGTGGAAGGCGAGGACTGACATGTAAGGTTGTCCTCTGACCTCCACAAACATGCTATAGTACATGCGTGTCTGCATATGTACACACTCACCAAAAAAAAAAAAAAAAGGGATAAAAGCCTAGGACTGTGGATGTAGCTCAGAGGTAGAGTGCTTACCTGGTATGTTTAAGACCCTGGGTTTGATCTCCAGCAGAAAAGGAGGGAGGGATGGGGAAAGGGAGAAAGGAATGTGAGTGTACCCAAGACTGCACTGAAACAAATGTAACAGACATAGTAGTTGATGTGAGAAAAAAATCTTCCTGAATTAAATAAAAATCGGGATCTGTGTTTCAGAAGATACAAATCATATCATAAAAGAATTCACAAAGACAAGTGCCCTGGGAAAATCCCAACTTCAAGGGAAGGAGCTCTATAAACATTCAGGGAGAAGCCTGGAAAGGAAAGACAGCTAGCCTCAGACTTCACCTCTTGGTGTGAGACATCAGACACCATCATGTTTTGGGGATCTGGAAGCCTATCCCTATCCCAGCTCCACACACACAGCCCCATGGCAGTTCTACCAGGCACAGCGGCAGGAAGACGTCAGGAAGTCCAACACCCGTTCTGCATAATTGAAATCACTCCACAGTCAGCTGACTCAGAAGACCATCGTGAGCTCCCCGTGCCCATGTTTAGATACTGAAAAGCTGATGAAACATATGCTTTCTAGGAACAAATATCATCAAAACTGACTAAGAACCGACCTGCTTAGAACAGTAAGTGGGCCAGGCTTCTTGCAGGACCAGCCAGCCAGCCTCAGAGGATGCTTCATCTCAGGCTTCAGGCAGTGGGGAAATGGCCTTCCCGATTGTTTGGTCGATGGCAGTCTCCCAGTCTTGGAGGAAGCCCAGACACCACGCTGTCTCCTGCTTTGGCTCCCCTGCCTGCCCCATGGCTGTCTGTGTCCCTCTCAGGATGGAGAGGATGAGGCTTTGGTCAAGTAATACCTTCATCCCATTCTCCTTCCTGCCCTTGGAGCCAGACTACAAAGGAACACCACACTAGCTGGTCCATGAACTTTATAAACTTTCGATTCTTCTGGCTCCACCTGCCTCTGTCTTAATTGCATTGATATCAGAGACACATGTGCCACTTTGCATCTGGTTTTACCTGGGAACTGAACCCCAGGCCAGCAGACTTTGCAAATAAGTACTTTCACCACTGGTTTGTGTTTTTATTTATTTATTTATTTTGATTGGGAATACTTCCCATGACCTTCACTGATGTTTCATATATACCTTACCCAATAATCTGAAGGTAGTTTTATATAGTCTTCTATTTATTGGCAATTTTTATGGATGCATATAAGGCATTTTGATCACAATCATCTCCCATTCCCTTCTGTTGCTGCCCTCCCCCGCCCTGTGTACTTTTCAGGGTGTCGGTATTTTAACTGGCTCCCGTCACATGAAGTCAGATGTTAAGTTGTCCACGTGGGAGTGTCGTGCCAGCATTCAAAAAGGCTTTGGATTTTGGAGCACTTAGGGTTTAATACTCTTGGATCAGGGATGCCCAACTTGTCTTTATACCCTGATGCACATTTTCCTTTTGTTGCGTTGTGGTGCTCATTGTCAAGGGAGTGAAGGGAGATAAAGAAAAAAAGACTTGGATGCTTGTGTTAAATGCCTGTCATTTCTAGAAGTCCTCCCCCCCCCCACACCAAGAACTCCTTATGTAGTTAAGAATGACCTTGAACTTCTAATTCTCCTCTCTCTTTTTTAATTAAAATCTTTATTAAAAATTTACATAATACCCTCCCATCACACTCCTTTGTCCCCCTCCACCGAAACCTCTCTTCCTTCCTCTTCTATGTGACGAAGCCACTTAGAGTCTTCTGATACATCCAGCAACGCGGGTGGATTTCAAAACAAGCTGACTGAATGAAACCGAAAGTAAGACACATTTGCATGCAACTGTCTGCATAAAGGTCTGTAACAGGGAAAATTAATCATGGATTAAAATTAATCATGGATTGGATCTATAATGTTCCCCACAGCGCGTGCTTTGAAGGTGTGGTTCCCAGTGCAGCATTAATCCACAGAAGGATTAGGAATTTCATGGGACATTGAGAGGTGATCGAGTTGGAGGAAACAAGAGGATCATTGGCACATGCTCTTGATGGGTGTGTTTTCTTCCTGGCCTCTTCTCCACCTGCCTCCCCCGACTGCTGTGAGGCTAGCAGCTTTACTCTTCTTTGTGCTTGCGCCACGGCCTCCTGCCTCACTGCAGGCCCACAGTGGTGCAGCCAAGGGTCCCTGGACCAAAATCTATAAGACCATGAGGCAAAAGAGTTATTTTCTCTTTTAAGTTGTTTAACTCAGGCATTTTGACATGAAGACAGAAAGAGAATAGTGATAGAAGACAGAACAGGAGTGGAGGAGGGGGGAGATTTTCTTCAGTGGAATAGTCACTGGTAAGTTTTGTCTATTAAATAACCCCACACCCATACTTATACACACAATCTTAATGAAATTCAGTGAGTCATAAAAGAGACATTAAAGTAGGAGGACTAGTCAGAAGAAAAGAATGGTAAAGGACAAGAGAAGCTAATGGGGGTGAATATGATCAACATATATTATATATATGTATACATATATTGTGTGTGAATGTATTTCTTCAAAAATCAACACATTAAAATTTTCTTAATAAATGAAAATTCTACTTCATAAAACAGAAGATAGAATACCTTTATGGGAACAACAAGCACCTTGAAAGTGGCACAATGGAATATTCTAGCTCTTGATCTGAGATGGGGTTACCCTGGTATATACAGAAGTAAAAATTTATCAAGCTGCACTGTTCAAATTCATACATTTTACTAATTACAAAACTACAAATCAGTTTTTAAAAATCTTCCACAGTAGGCGGAAATGAAATTCAATATAAAATTGATGGCATGTTCAGGAGGTTTTAAAATGTTTTTATAATTTTTTATGTGTCGATTAGAACCGGATTCTTTTCTCAGTTTGGGAAACAAGACTCTATAAAAAGAATGAAGGGTCATCTTGCCTGGAAGAGGACAGAATGAATTAGGTTCCTTGACATGGTGACATGAGTCACCATGGAGGCAGGTGGTCCTTGGGGCTAGAGAGTCCAGGCTAGCATGAAGAGAGAACTTGAGGGTTCTTCTGCAATAGAAAAACCAGCATTAGTAACCAGCTGGAGAAAAGCCTTCAATGTGAATGACAGAGAGAAAGGTCATGCCTGTGTGCGTGAGAATCATTAAGGGCTACAGAAGATAAGAAAGAGGACATGATGCTTGAGAGGGGAAACTTGGGGTCTAGGAGTCCTCTCTCGGGGGAGGTCTAAGAATGAGTGAGAATCTGGTCTTGTCTGCAGTGTCCCCTATGCCAGAGAGAATGACCAGAGCCAGCAAGGAGACTAGGAAGTGTAGCTGGGAGGAACCTTTTATTGAGCTTGCCTCATAAAACATGGTTTTCACAGTTGCCATTAGTGCTGCCATTTATTACTGCAGTAATGCCGCATTTAAACCTCCCACAAAACTCAGGCTTCACAGAACAATCACTTCGTTTTACTCCTGCGTCCACAGGTAGGCTGGAGGTTTGCAGGGTCAAATGACAATGGCCTCTCAATCTCAGCACTGTTGACATTTTCGGTCAGATAATTCTTTTTTCATGCATGAGTGTGTTGAGGCTGGAGGACCACCTGAGGGTCTTTTCCCAGGTAAACCATCACCTTTTTTGGAGGCAGGGTCTTTCATTGGTCTGGAACTTGTTTATTAGGCTAGACAGGCTGCCAGCAAGCCATGGGGACCTGCCTGTCTCCACCTCCCCAACTGTGGGATTACCCGCGTGCACCACCATGCCCAGCATTTTTACACAGGTCCTGAGGATTGAATTTAGGGCCTCCTGCTCGCAAGACAAGCACTTTACAGACGGACCTAGCTCCATGGCCCCAACAATTCTTTATTATAGGAACTGCCTGCATCCTGGAATATGGTTAGTAGCATTCCTGCCTTCTATAGTGGCTTATTCCTGGTCGTGACAACCAAAGATGTGTGAACACACTGTCAAGTGGCAAATCCCAATAGACAAAACCACTTTTGGCTGAGAACCACAGATGTGATAGACTGAGTCTGGGATGGGCTGATGTTAGCGTGGATCTCAGCTGCAGGTTGCACTCCACGCCTCTCGTCTTTTGTGAACCAGCTGCTTACCTGGGGCATGCTCTGCTCATGGGCCATTGCAGAGGCTCAAGAGAGTGAGTCCATATGCCCAGAAACATTTCAGACCATTGATCATGCTATATAAGCTGTCTTTCTTCCCACAAAGCATGCCACATGGTCAAGCCCACACTGATGGAGTGAGGATGCATGCTGTGTCTCAGGGGAGAGGAGATGGGAGCCAGTCTCTGTGGGATAATGATCTAGACTATCACAGTCTTCAACAATATAACTGACTTAAAATTGCATCAGAGCTGGGCCTTAATCCCAGCACTTGGGAGGCAGAGGTAGGATGATCACCATGAGTTTGAGGCTACCCTGAGACTGCACAGTAAATTCCAGATCAGCCTGAGCTACAGAAAAACTCTACCTAAAAAAAATGCATCAGTTCTGGGTTGTTCTTGAACTTTAATCTTAAATCAGAGAAAAACTTAGGAAATACAATATAACAAGCAGGTTTAGGCAGAGCCCATGAATCAGGAGAATACAGGCTATGCTGCACAGTTCGGGTGACTACAGCCCCAGCTAGCATCTAACTGCAGTGGCCTGAGAGGAGTAAGCCAGAACAGCCTGGCCGAGTCCAGCTATTCCGTGGAGCCATGAGTCAGAATTGGTTTACTTAGCTAAATTTTGGGGTTGTGGCAGTCAGGTTCACATTGCTGGCAGAAATCACCCAACCAAGAGCAGCTTGTGGGGAAAAAAGGTTTATTTAAGGAAGCTCCATGATGGCAGGGGAAAACAATGGCATGAGCAGAAGGTGGACATCACCCCCTGGTGAACATCAGGTGGACAACAGCAACAGGAGAGTGTGCCAAACACTGGCGTGGGGAAACTGGCTATAATACCCATAATCCTGCCCCCAACAATACAGTGCTTCCAGGAGGCTTTAATTTCCAACTCTCCATCATCTGGGAACCTAGTATTCAGAACACCTAAGTTTATGAGGGACACCTGAATCGAACCATCACATTCCACCCCTGGCCCCCATAAACTGATAACCATCCATGATGTAAAATGCAATGCATTCAGTTCACCTTTATTTTTTTCTTTCTTTTAAAAAATATTTTTATTGACAACTTCCATAATTATAAACAATATTCCATGGTAATTCTCTCCTTCCCCCCATTTTCCCCTTTGAAACTCCATTCTCCATCATATCAGTCCATCTTTAAAAGTCCCCATAGTTTTTATCAATCCTAATGATGTTCAAACATTCCCATAGTCTGTGATCTTTTTTGTTTTGTTTTGTTTTGTTTTTCGAGGTAGGATCTCACTCTAGTCCAGGCTGACCTGGAATTCACTATGTAGTCTCAGGCCTCAAACTCACGGTGATCCTCCTACCTCTGCCTCCTGAGTACTGGGATTAAAGGCATGTGCCACCATGCCCAGCTTGTTGTGATCTTTTAACTGAGCATTAATACCAAAAAATCCCCCCAAAACCTATAATGGCACAGAATACACATTCACACTACAAAAGATGGCATTGGGCATAGCAAAGAAATATTCAACCAATACAAGATTTACAACAACCAGGGCAAACATCAAACTCTGTAGCTCCAAGTCCAACAATTCTAGTCAGTGACAAATCTCCAAGTCCAATAATTCTAACCAGCAACAAGTCTCTGGACTTCAAATTCTGCCCCTCCAGCTAGGGTACTCACAGTCCTCGAAAATCTCCTCCAGGGCCAGCAGCTCTCCTTAGCAGCCGTTTTGTGGTCCCAGCATCTCCACTGGGTCTCCACTGCAACCCATGGTACATCCTCATGGCTCCATTGGGTCTCCATGCATCCAGCAAATCTGCTTCACCCTGCCCATGGCCATTTCCAAAACACAAGACTATGTTGCAAATTCAAGGACCCTCTCTTTCCTACTTTTCTTATACTCCATAATGCCAGGTTTAGTGTCAATTTGTTAATCCAGGGGGAATAAAGTAGACTTTGAAGAACAAGACACTTCATCATTCAGGCCCATTCAAAAGACTGTATTCTTTCTGTTGTCCCAATGCAAGTCAGCTAGCTCAATCTCAATGGTTATAATCTCTCATACAATCACAGCTGAACAGGCAGAAGTTTTAGCCCAAAGATTTATTTCTATGCCACATCCCTCTGCATACACCAGTATATTTCTACACAGTGCAACTCTGAAAATGTTCTCAGGACATGGGCATAACAGCAAGCCTCTCACACAAACTGCTACTAGCCCAGTCCAAGCAAAGCTCTTTTTTTACCTTCATAAGCCAAACCTCACAGTCCATAGTTCTTACCACATTCAGGTCTTTCAACTCTGACCAGATTAGTCCATCAAGCTGGACTTACAGTACCGCAAGCCGTCTATAAGGCCAAGGTTTCAAATCCTTCCAAATTGCTCCTGCAAAGGAGTTCCAAAAGGCCAAGGCCACATAGTCAGGTGTCTAGCAGCAATGACACCACTCTTGGTACCAACTTTACTGTTGTAGTCAGGTTTGCATTGCTGGTAGAAATCACCCAGCCAAGAGCAGTTTGTGGGAAAAAAGGTTTATTTTGGCTTACAGACTTGAGGGGAAGCTCCATGATGGCAGGGGGAAATGATGACATGAGCAGAGGGTAGACATCACCTCCTGGCTAACATCAGGTGGACAACAGGAACAGGAGAGTATGCCAAACACTGGCAAGGGAAACTGGCTATAATACCCACAAGCCTGTCCCCAACAATACAGTGCCTCCAGGAGGCATTAATTCCCATATCTCCATTAGCTGGGGACCTAGCATTCAGAACACCTAAGTTTATGGGGGACACCTGAATCAAACCACCACAGGGGTGGTTCAGTATTTGATCCTTAGAGCACTGCAATGCCAGCACAAAGTATTATTTATATTATCACACTACAAACCTAGGAGAAACATTCATCCATCCATCCCTAGCCTGGTCACTGTGCTTGTGGCCTATGTCACCCAGTAGACACTGTCCCTCTATCCAATAATACGGCATTCCAGTGTGGAGGAACCATCCGGTTCCTACATGGGATTTGGCAATTGGCTTCTATATGGAAATGCCAGGTTTTGCAAATAGAAATACATGATGCCAAGTTAAAGTTGAATTTCAGAAAACAATATATGTTTTTAGTATTTTATTTTTATTTAATTATGAGAGAGAGAGAGAGAGAGAGAGAGAGTGAAAGAGAGAATGGGTGTGCCAGGGCCTCAAGCCACTGCAAAAGAACTCCAGACACATGCACCACTATGTGCATCTGGCTTACTTGGGTTCTAGGGAGTTGAACCTGGGTCCTTAGGCTTCGTAGGCTAGTGTCTTAACTACTAAGCCATCTCTCAGCCCAGGAATATACTTTTCAAGTAAGTATGACCCATGAAGTACTTGAGACAAAGCAAAAAAAAAAAAAATTGTTGCTTATGTGAAATTCAAAGTTATTTACTTTGTTTTTTAAAAAATTCAAAAATTTCCAGGCTTGGTGGCACATGCCTTTAATCCCAGCACTTGGGAGGCAGAGGTAGGAGGATTGCCGTGAATTTGAGGTCACCCTGAGACTACATAGTGAATTCCAGGTCATTCTAGGCTAGAGAAAGAACCAACCTGGAAAAACAAAACAAAAGAAAAAACATCAAAAAATATTTTTTTAAATTTTTTTGTTTGTTTATTTTTGTTTATGTATTTGAGAGCAACAGAGAGAAGGAGGGGGGAGAGAGAGAGAGAATGGGCACGCCAGGGCCTCCAGCCACTGCAAACGAACTCCAGATGCATTGCGCCCCATTGTGCACCTGCCTAACGTGGGTCCTGGGGAATCGAGCCTCGAACCAGGGTTCTTAGGCTTCACAGGCAAGTGCTCAACCACTAAGCCATCTCTCCAGCCCAAAACATCAAAATTTTTACTATTGCTATTCAAATATGTTAATTACACAGATTTGCTACAAAATTCTCACATATGCACACACTGTATTTACCACGTCTATCCACACTTCTAACCTCACTCCCCCTTTCCTCATCCCTAAAATTCCTCTTCTATATCAGACCTCCCTCCCTTCCTATTTTCTTCCTTCCCTTCTCTCTTGCCTTTTCTGTCTCTCTCTCTCTCTCTTTCCTTCCTTTTATTCTTGTATAGGAGGCATTCTGTCCCCATATTAACCCCAAGAATAGGGGTGACCTACACTAAGCCAACAATAGCCTATATTCCCCTGCCCACAGCTATTGGTCCAGAAGGGCTAAATTGTCTAACCCAGGGCAATTGCAGAGGTAAACCAGGGATTTAGGTGGGAGCTATTTGAGGGGACCCTGATTCTTTTGCTGTGTTCAGTGCTATGAGTTTGTCAATCAGAAATGAGGATTGAAGTCAGGCAGAGGAAGCAGGTTTGTAAGGTGGAGCATAATGGCACTGTTGGTTCCTGGATAAGGCTTTCCCAGAGCTCCTCTGGGCATTTTCAGAGTCAGTGCACTATGCACCATGTCCCTTTTCCCCTTCAGTGGCGAGCTTGGAAGAAGTGTTGCAAGGAGGCCTGTATCAGGTGGGTCCCTGAGTGACCTCAGTTAAGTTGAGGTCCCCTGCTGGCTTCCAAACACATGTGGTATGCTTTGAAATAAACCTTCATTGTGCTAAGCTTGTTGGCACACTAGAGTTGTTGGTTGCTGTAGCATAGGCCAGTCTATTCTGTCTGTGGAAATAGAATTAGAACCAGACAATAAAATAGGTGGTATGCCCAAATATGGAAAGTGAGCTGTAACATGTCCATATTGCAAACATTTTAGTGAAAGTTTTGTGTATTAGTTGCTTTTTCATCATTGTGATTAAATGACTGACAGAAGAGGGGCTGGGGCAATGACTCAGTTGGTAAGCTGCTTATGATGTAAGCATAAAGCCCTAAGTTTGGACCCCCAGTAAATAAATAATGCCCGGTATGGTGCTTGTGATTAGAATCCCAGTACTGGGGAGGGTGAAGTTTGGGAATCCCTGGGGCTCTCTGACCAGCTAATCTAGCCAAATTGGTTGAGTTGTAGGTTCAGTGAGAGACCCTGATTCAAAGATTAAAGGGAGGAAGACACCAGTGTTGATCTCTGGCTTACACACACACACACACACACACACACACCCACACACACATGCACACTCATGCACGTCTGCACATTCACCCATACAGACACATCTTTGCTTACAATTATAGAAACACATATCCACACAGGCACACACCCCATGCAGACATACACATACCAAAAATACACCTGTAAAAGCAACCTATGGGAGGACTCATTCTGACTTACAGTTTGAAAGGACACAATCCTCCTTGGCAGGGAGAGCATGACCAGTTAACGGCAGCTGTGGTGGCATGAGCTTGAAGCTGCTCACTTACATGCTGATGGACCAGAAAACGGAGGGAAAGTGGGGTGTGGGGAGGAAGCAGGCCCATGTTATAATCCATGGGGCCTGTGCCCAATGACCCACTTCCTCCAACAAGGCTCCTCCCCCTAATGGTCCCTGTGATAGTTTGAATGTGGAATGTCCCCCACAGCCTCATGTGTTTGAGCCTCAATCCCCAGCTGTTAGGACCTTCTTGGAGGAGGTGTGTCACTGGGGTGGGGGTGGGGGTGCATGGCATATAGTCTAGCCTTGCTTGCTATACTTAGCTTGCTCTCTTACTTCTTCCCTGTTAAAGTGACAAGATATAACATTCAGTTGCCTGCTCTCCATGCTTTCCCTGCCATAATGAAACTTCTTGAAATTATAAGTTAAAATAAATCCCTTCCCTCCATAAGCTGCTTGTGGTTGGGTGTTTTGTCCCAGCAATGAGAACATAACTACTATAGACCCACATCCTCCCGAAAAGAGCACCATTAGCTGGGGACCAAGTGTTCAGACACAGGAGCCTATGTGGGGATATTTTATATCCAAACCATAACTGCTTGTTTTCCCTAATCTGTGCTCTTAGAATCTGAGTGGGATAGTTCAATTTTAAATAAGAGGACTGGATTATATTGAAGGTAAGTATATGCATCTGTGATCTCCCATTGGCTGGTGCTGGGGTGATGACACAGTAGTCTTCCTCAGAGATTGGGTAAGCCATTTCTACCAGGCAGATTGACTACATATGCTAAACCTGCTATTGGGGGACCATCCCTCTGGGTATTTACATTCATATTGCCCAAGATCATTCCCGTTTCCCAGATGAGAAAAACAAGGCACAGAAAAGCAAAAACACCAGCTAAAAGTGTGGTGTCTCCATTGCATTGTCCAAATCTGCTGGATTTCAAATGTTCAGAATGTGAAAGCTTTTCAAGACTCTCATGTTGAATGCAAGACTTTAGAAAGCAGCTGGATAATTTTATAGCGTATATAACCTGCTGCTAAGGTGAATGCAATCAATCTAAAGGCCTCAGAAAATCACCACAGTCTATGGTATGGTGTCAGGGTTTCTTCACATGATAGCATGCGTGGGGATAATCACAGAGCCGCTGTGAAGCTATGGGCTCTCTAACAGACAGCACAGAACAAAAGCGAGAGAGAAATCAACTTGGAAACTGAGAGCACTTCTCCACGAGACCAGCATGGGGGAAGGTGAGTGAGAAGTCACAGAGCCCCTCAGACAACGACACTGAGCAAGTGAGCACGATGGGGGAGGTGTGTGTGAAAGGAGAGAAGCCCTTCCTGGAGGCATTCAAAGGAGAATATTTCACCAGGACAGAAGCAACCTTGATATTAAAAAAAAAAAAAAAAAAACAGAAAAGAAAAGAAACTCACAAAACTGCACGGGAAGTTCTTTCTTCAGCTGGCGTGACCACCGCCATCTTTGGCTCCGACCTGTGATGAGCATCAGCTAATGTCTGCTCAAGCACTCTTGACAGAGCACTGTAATGTACTGGAGGCCATGGGAACTATCACCAAGGAGAGGACAGTCACATTTATCGACTGTACTATAGGCACGGCCCTGCAAGCGGTTCATCTTTCCTCATTTAGTTCCTGTAATAACCCGCAGAGGTCTTGCTCATTTTCAAAGGAGGAAACCCAAAGCTCAGAAGACAAAGCGACCTGCCCAAGGTCAAATAGCCCACAAGTGGAAGAGGCTCGTCTGGTCCCCAAATCCATTACATTTCTCTGCAGCTGTATCACAGTGAATATGAATAAGAATGACAGGCTCTGGATGGGGCAACTAAACAAACCCTCCTCTGATTGTCCTAAAACATATTTCCTCTTTATTTATTTATGAGAGAGAGAGAGAGAGAGAGAGAGAATGGGCATGCCAGGGCCTCTAGCCACTGCAAAGGAACTACAGACACATGTGCTACCATGCGTACCTGGCTTACATGGGTTCTGGGGAATTGAACCTGTGTCTTTAGGCTTTGCAGGCAAGCAACTGCTAAGCCATCTCTCCTGCCCCCTCCTCTGATTTTTTCAAGATGGGTTTTCTCTCTATAGCCCAGGCTAGCCTCAGACTCAAGAATCTCCTGTCTCAACCTCCAAGCAAGTGCTGGGGCCAATGGTATGCCCCACCAAGCCTGGCTCCCATTTTGTAATTATCTTTCTGACATTAAGGGAGAGAGAGAGAGAGAGACAGAGAGAGACAGAGAATGGGCATACCAGGGCCTTTAGCCACTGCAAATGAACTCCAGATGTATGTGCCACCTTATGCATCTGACTAACATGGATCCTGGGGAATCAAACCTGGGTCCTTTGGCTTTGCAGGCTAGTGCCTTATCTGATAAGCCATCTCTCCAGCCCCATTCTTATATAATTTAATGTATATCTTTTGTCTGGAGTCTGTTCTTGAAAACATATATTGTTTTGCAATGCAGGTTTTAAAAATTTTTATATAGATGGTATTTTCTCTTACATTTTTTTATTACCTCAGTGCTGTGCTTTTAAGGTCTATGCACATTACTGAGTGTTTGTCTGATCTGATGATTTTAATAACTGCAGAGCCCTCTGCTGTGTATCTACACCTTTGCCTACCCACATTGCCAGGGATCGACATCAAGATGACCCCCTAACCCTCTCACCATTGCTGCCCCACAGTGACTTTCCTTATACATGTCTAGTTATGGAGTTTTGTGAGAATGTCTTTGGGCTGTCTACCTAGGAGTAGAACTCTGGAATTTGATATGCTTAATTTGACAAGAATGTTGAATTGGCCACGTCTACCTTCCTGTCGGCAGTTCATGATGGTTTTCTGGCCTTCTCATCACCACAACGTGTGGCATAGTTTTGAATTTTTGCTAGTCTAACAAGCATGAAATGACATTTCAAATTGGGTTCATTTTAATATCTTGGCTAAAATGAGTTCATATAAAATATACATATTTTAAACTGCCTACTATGTGCTTGGCAGCATGGATAATTGGGAGCTAAGTACATGACTCAGCTCAGGCTCTTGCTCAGCCCCCATGAGGGAACAAGATAAGGACAAATTATGTCACAGGAGGAATTGCAGGTAAGACTTGGGAAGGGTTGGGGTTGGGATGTACTCAGTGATATATTGTGTTGACTGGGTCTTTTGATCCAATGTAGCAACCAATCAGAAAGGCCAGCTCCTGTCTCCATCTTGAAATGACATTAGACTATCAGGGTCTTTGCTAATGAGAAGAACAATCAATTTGCAATTTTACCAAAAGTTGGATTTGCTTTGATTCAAGAGTCTTCTATTTGGCATCTGTTGCAGTCAAGTTTTTATTGCTGGCAGAAAACACCGAACCAAAAGAAGCTTGTGGGGAAAAGGGGGGGTTATTTTGGCTTACATGGACACCAGCAACAGGAGAGTGTGCCAAACTGGCACTGGCATGGGGAAACTGGCTATAATACCTATAAGCCCGCCCCCAACAATACACTGCTTCCAGATGCGTTAATCCCCAAATCTCCATCAACTGGGGACCTGGCATTCAGAATGCCTAAGTTTATGGGGGACACCTGAATCAAATCACCACAGCATCCCACTAAACTGCTCATTGTGGTACAAAATGTTGCCATGACTGAAGGGATTATGGATTCCAGAGCAAAATAACTGGGGCTGCTTTTCACTATTGATGAAAGGATAAAGCAGCCTTTGGAAAATTTCCACCTCTATTCTGGGTCCTAGTGTCAGATAACTACCTCACATGTGATCTTGAATTTCCAAGATCAAACCTTTGGTCCTCCAGTGACACTGGTGCTCCATCCACCCAGGCCTGTACTGTGGTTTAAATGTGGTTTGCCCTTCTGAAGCTCATGTGGAAGTTTGATTGTCAACTTGCGGTATCGGGAGGTAGGGCCTTTTCAAAGTGATTAAGCTGTTCATAGGTATTCATGACTTTCCTGGGGACTATATTAGTTAACACAAGAGTAGGCTGTTCTAATGTGAGAATGTCCCTCTCAATGTAAATGACAAATAAAATATTGCAATAAGATACATATGTGAGTTGACAAAAGAAAGATAATTCCTGAATGCCCAAGATGATGAGAACTTTGATAGTTTGGATAATACCATAGCAACCTACAGTGATAAACCTTATGGAGGCTGTCTTAGTCTGTTTTCTGTTGCTACTGCTGAATACCTAAGACTGGGTACTTTCTAAGGAAAGGATTAGCTCACAACTCTATTGGCTGGAGCTCCAAGGTTGGACAGTCACATGTGGAAAGAAGGAAGACAAGCAGCTTTATACAAAAGACATACAATGCAAGGAGCAGCTTGCTGTATAATAAACCACTCTCACGGTAACTAATGCACACCCCAAGAAAGGCATCGGTCCCTTTCAAGGGCCTGTTAACCTCTGAGAGGCTCTACCTCCCAGTATCCTCACAAGGCCAATCAAACTTCAACATGAATTGTGGAGGACACAAAATCTATTTAGACACTGGCATGGGCCTTGGTTGGACAGAGCTATAATGCCCCAAAAGACTGAAGGAATGACCCTGAGTTCATATGAGGCAGTTAACTGGAATTGAGAACAAGAACTGAGCTAGGAAATCTTATAAACACTACCATTTTAAAGAAGGAAAACCAGAGAAATTCTGTCTACTCACTCAGGGGAATTGTTAGAACTCAGGGATTACCTGAACTTGCACATAGCATGGTCCAGGAACCCTGAAGCAAGAAACCAATGCAAAAATCTGGGCATGGTACCATGTGCTTCTAATCCTAGTACTCAGAAGACTAAGGCAGGGGGATCTCGACTTACAAGCTAGCTTGGAGTACATAAACAGTTTAAGGCCAGCCTGGGCTATACAACAAGACCCTGTCTCAATAAAAGAAAAAGAACATAGAGCAAAAGCTGAAAGCTTTCCTAGTGCAGAGGAGGCAAAGGCAAGGCCCCTCAGTGGCCACCACTTCTGGGGCAGCATGGTGCCCCGATAACCCAACCAAAAAGAGCTTAGGATTTAAACATTATGAAACACACCAGCAGTGACCCATCTTCATGGGTAGCAAGGAGACATGACAAAAAGAGAATGGGCCTTTCCAAAATGTGACATAATAAAAGATACCAAAGCAATTTCACATAACCAGAGAGACTTGGATAGCCACGCTGATGAGAGCACAGCACATTATGGGGAGAAAACAGGTAAATTCAAGTTTTGGCAAACATTCTAGTCTTTCCAAAGTGAACCGTTTTCTTGTTAAAAATACCCTTGAGCAGGGCTGGAGAGATGGGTCGGCGGATCAAGTGTTTACCACTGAAGCCTGTGTTTGATCCCCACTCCCCATGTAAAATGCTGTGAGTCATTGTGGGCTTCAATAAACCAATTATGCCAATGCTGATTGGTTATGTAGGAGACAGAGATGGGAGAATTTCCCAGAAAGCTCATGGTGAGTGCATCAAAGAAGAGCAGAGTGAGAACCCAAAAGAGAATCAATCACTGCCTCAAGCTACGTGGAAAGGTGAAGACTGACATGAAAGATGTCCTCAGACCACCACACACATGCCATGGCACACATGTGTGCCCCTCCCCCCACAAATAAAAAATACCCTTGCTGGGTGTGGTGGCACATGCCTTTTTTTGTTTGTTTGCTTGTTTTGTTTTTCTTCAAGGTAGGGTCTCACTCTAGTTCAGGCTGACCTGGAATTCACTCTGCAGTCTCAGGCTGGCCTTGAACTCACAGTGATCCTCCTACCTCTGCCTCCCAAGTGCTGGGATTAAAGGCGTGTGCCACCATGCCTGGCTAGCATGTGTCTTTTTAAATCCCAGCTCTTGGGAGGCAGAGGTAGGAGGAACACTGTGAGTTCAAGGCCAGCCTGAGACTACAGAGTGAATTCCAGGTCAGCCTGTGCTAGAGAGAGAGAGACCCTACCACAAAAAGCCAAAAAATTTACCCTTGAGCAAATGGGGAAAAAAAAAAAAAAAAAAACCAGAAGAAAATATCTTCAGTTAAGCAGAGAGATTAAAGGAAGGAAAATAGGGGTGAATGCTGAAATGGGAGAAATGCATTTGTAGGTGTAGCATGTGTCTAATGGAGGGCCCTATAACAAGGAAGTAGAGAAAATATTCAGAGATGATGGTTGAGAATGTTCCAGAAGTGATGTTTTTATTTAAAAAAACAACATTAGTCTTCAGAATGGAGAAGCAAAATGTGTCCTGATAATAATATAAATAAGTAGAATGGTGGCTACCAGAGGTTGGGATTGAGGGTGGTGGTGTAAGTTGTTGGTCTAAGGAGATAAAATTTCAGCTTGATAGGAGTACGTTCTAGGGATCTATAGTACATCATGGTGAGCATACAATAGCCATGTATTACATTCTTGAAACACTACAAATAAAATGAATCTAAATTTAGATATTTTGTCTTGACGTTGCTATCAAAAATATACTGAAAAGCAACCCCAAAGAAAAGACAGGTATTTTATATTCCAGGCAGGTTTTCCAACCAGAAAGGTCCAGAAGATGCTGAAATTCTGTCTTCCAGGATCTAAGGGGGAACTATGACATCATAGAATTCTGAGCAAAACTATTAATTGAAAATGAACAGAAAATAGAGACTTCTTTTTCAGTGCTGAGTACTGATCTCAAGGGCTGCACAGGCAAGGAGAGTACTGTACCACTGAACTACAACCACAGCCCAAAATAAAGAGGTTTTAATGAAAAAAAATTGAAACACTTCTCCAGTGAACAAATTAAACTCAGAGGAGGAAGTGGATGATGGACAACAATAATGAACAACGGAATTAGGAAAACTTCGGCTGACTCTAATACATGTTGCTTTATATGTTTGTTTGTTATTTATTTTGAGGGAGGATGTGTTTATTTTGGCTCACAGTTCAGAGGAATACAGTCCATCATGGTGGGAAAGGCATGGTGTTGGAAGCTGTTTGGTCCATGGTGCCACCATCAAGGGGAGTGGAGGTGTTAGCTCAATTTCTCATTTTATGCAATCAAGGATCCCAGGCCATGGATGGTGCTACTTCCTCCTCAGTTAAACCTTTCTGGCAACACCTTCACAAACACACACACACACACACACACACACACACACACACACAGAGAAGTATGAATAACTAATGAATGCCTAAGGTGTTTCTTAATCCAATCAGATTGATAATCAAAATTAATCATCACAAGTCCACCCTCATCAATTTAACACCCAAACACATTACTTTAAACATTCCACCCTTGGCCCCCACAGACACATGGTTATCTCATAATTCAAAATGCATTCCTTCCAATTTCAAAGGTCCCCATACTTCACTAGTAAAAGGTCCAAAGTCTCTTCTGATACTCAAAGCAATCTCTTAATTGTGAGCCTCTAAATAATTTACAATGAAACAAGTTGCATATGTAGAACATGCAGTGTCACAGAGTAGACATTTCCATTCCAAAAGGAAGGAATGGAGCCTTAGGGAGAAAAAGCCAGGTCAAAGCCAGACCAATGCAGCAAGACAAACACCAAACCTATAGTTCCACGTCTGACATCTGGGGTTTTTGGTGACATGTTTACTGTTTTTCAAAAAATTGAATAAATAATGATCATATGATTTGGATTGGGAAAAGTATGGCATATCTAAAATACAAGACAATTGCACTTGGTTTGGGGGGCCTGTAGTGACAGGAATTAGTATGCAACGGTACCTGTTTTCTTCTTCAGGAAGAAGGTAAAATACTGATAAATTCTAGACCAAGTCAAGTTAACACTATAAGAATAACCCTACAAGACAAAGCATAACAGGCTGGGGAAATGGCTCAGAGGGAAAAATGCTTGCCTTCAATCATGAGGACTTGTGTGCAATCCCTAGAACCATGTGAAAAAGCTAGGAGACACACACTTGTAATCCCAGCATGGGGGAGGCAGATACATGCTCACTGGCCAGCCAGTCTAGCCTATTGGCAAACTCCAGACCAGTGAGAAATCCTGTCTTAAAAAAAGGCAGGGCGTGGTGGTGCATGCCTTTAATCCCAGCACTCGGGAGGCAGAGGTAGGAGGATTGCCGTGAGTTTGAGGGCACCCTGAGACTACATAGTGAATCAGCCTGGGCTAGAGCAAGGCCCTACCTCAAAAAAAGAAAGAAAGAAAGAAAGAAAGAAAGAAAGAAAGAAAGAAAGAAAGAAAGAAAGAAAGAAAGAAAAGAGGTGGATGACATCTGAGAGAAAGAGACCCAAGGTTGTCTTCGGACCTCCATATGCATCTGCACACATGTGCATTCATCCCTGTACACAGACATGTACCCCCACAACTATATATACACAGACACACACACAAGCTAACAAGCAGACAACTCCCAAAGTAATTAAAGGGTAAAAGTCAGTGAAGCTGTTGAGCTGGCTTGGAGTTTGGGGCAAAGGAAGACATTCTGGGGCCTCTGGAGAATGTCGCAGAATCGCATCATCTCCTCCAGAAGTGCTGACATTTCTCCTGAAGGCAAAGGGCAGGTTGTGGAGAAAATTATCACTCTGCCATTCCCTCTCACATGCAGCTGGAATAAAACTGCTCCCATCCTCCATGGCAGCCAGCAGCTCGTTTGCACCTCTTCTCTACACCCCGACATGGTCAAGGAATCCCTGTCTTATGAGCTCCTTTTAGCAAACTGCAAGAGCAGATGATGTCTCTGAGATAATGAAGCTTCTTTGCCAAGCAAAGAACATACAGACTGGACTAGAGGTGACCTTTCGGGCAAGTCCAAGGACATGATGGAAATAATTCGCTGGAGGAGTTGTAGAGGAATCTTGTGCTGTTTGATCTGAGCCCAGCTCAAGGGGAAAGGCTCCCATGGCAGCTTCTGGCTCCATTAGTTTCTACTTACCTTCATGAATAGGTGTCCATCGTCCTCAAATCCAAAAGTCAGAATCGACTGGCTGTCAAATATGACCTGTGCATTACAGCAAAATTTAAGCTTCTTGTATGAGTTGAATATTGGCAATATCACCCCTGAAATTTCCTCTTAAGTCAAAAGCTATTTTGTCTTACTTTGCACAGCTTCAAGTTTATATGTATATTTTTTTCCCTAGAAAATGACCACTTATTTTACATTAAGAAGCGGAGATGAGAAGGACTAGACAACTGTGAAGATCCTGTTCTTGGTGCATGGGCACAAAGGTCCCCTTTGCAGTAAGAGGAGTTCTCTGAGAACTTGCAGTGTGGATGTATTTATAAATATGGGATGGGGTGGAGTATAGTTTTCATCACATTCTCAGAGAGAAATTCATGAACAAAATGAGAGTAAGAGGCATCCAAGACATTAATTCTAACTGGCAAGAATAGCAGGTGTGGAGAGGATATCAGATCTTTGGGTAAAAATGAGGGGGAAGGGTTGTGTCTCATCTTAAGAAAAAAACTCTGTAATATGCTGTCTTAAATTGAAGAAAAGGAGTGAAATGCTGCTACCCAGGAAGGAGAATTTCACATAACTCACAGAAGTTACCTATGCAGCAGCTTTTGTGGCAAGAAAACAACATTGAGAAGTGCTGCTCTAAGGTATGATTTAATTTATCAAGTGTGATTGACAGATCATTCAAAATTACAACTATTTTAAAGCTATAGGCAGGAAGGAACACTGTTATACTCCTCCCCCGTTCTTTATACTTCTGTTCTTGTCGAGAGCCCCTTCCAGGCTTTTGGAGCAGTTTCCCATTCTCTTTGTGAATTTGCGGCTGGGAGCCCACGGTCATCGGACTTTTCGGAGGGCGTCTGTCCTTGAGCTTTCCCAGTCCTGACCTCATGTGGTGCAAACTCGCATGTATTAATCCAACAAGCACTTATCGATCTCACTATGTGCCCAGACGTGGTCCTAGGTACGGGAGACATAAGTACAGGCAAGGCTTTGCTCCGTTCACATTCATAGTCATGCCTGGTGTTTGAGGGGGCTTAGTAGGAAGAGGATATGATAGGGGCATGGAGACCACCACTTAGTGCAGCTCACAGTCAGGGGAGCCCACATTGGCTTATGCTGTGCAGGCTGGACTCTGCAGTATAGTGGGAAGTTGAGTGTTTGTGGCTGGGTCCTGAGAGACTCAAGACTCAAGACTTCCCAGAAGAAAAGAGCCTCCCCAAACCTCTTCCCCAGGCTTCTCGAGGTAGAAAGGCCCAGCCCAGCAGACACTCCATAACCTGCCCAGTAGACACCTGCATGACCTGCCTCACACCCAGCACAAGGAAGCGCTGACTGTCCAGTGTCTGCCGGCCCTGACATACCACTGTCCTTGAAACAAATTGCCTCCTCTCTCCATCACAGCCTTGCCCTTCTCCATGACCCTTGCTCTTTCATAAATGCGGTTCCAGGAGCTTCCGCTGCTGAGCCTCAGCAGCGGTGGACACCTAATCAATAGCTCTTGGTAATGATTTTCTCCCCAGCCAGGACGCTGGCCCAACTACTCAGCTATGACACATCTGGACTGAACTAAACAAGGACATCAAGGTGGACGAAGAAGCAGTTTGTCATTTATGATGTTGCAGGACTCATCGTGGGGCTGCTGTAGGAGAGGCCTCCATCAGCTGTCAGAAGAGCTTCCCTGAGGCAGTGTACCAGCAGGCATCAGTGCTCCTTGGGCCAGGTATGAACCCATGCCAAGGAAATCCTGAGCCTGGGGTGTTGCAACCTCCACTTCAGCTGTATAGATGATTTTGGCTCAAAGACTCTAGAGCCAGGCAAAGCATCTTTAAGTCCATTTTCTCCCAGTTCAGCCATTCGCACATAATTCTCACAATTCTTCCCATATTGGTGCACAACTGTTCCCTTATTCTTTAAGTCACTTGCCATTTTTAAAAATATTTATTTATTTATGAGAATGGGCATGCCAGGGCCTCCAGTCACTGCAAACAAACTCCAGACACATATACCACCTTGTGTATCTGGCTTTACATGGGTACTGGGAAATAGAACCTGGGTCCTCCAGCTTTGCTGGCAAGTGCCTTGGGTGCTAAGTCATCCCTCAATTTTATTCACATAATTCTTGATTCCCCCCCAAGAACTTTGTTAGGAGTAGCACTGGAAACCCCATATCTCTTGCTACCAACAGTATGTAAATGTAACAAATGCAGAGAGGAACTGAAAATTAAATTCTAACTGGTATGCTACAGGTGTTAGAGAGTGTAAGAGTGATTAACATCAAATTAAAACTTTCTCCTTGGCTCAATTAGAACAAGGGAAGGAAAGTCAAAAAGGGAATAATATTGCCGGGTGTGGTAGTGTACGCCTTTAATCACAGTGCTTGGGAAGTAGAGGTAGGAGGATTGCTGTGAGATAAAGGCCACCCTGAGACTACATAGAGAATTCCAGGTCAGTTTGTGCTAGATCAAAACCCTACTTGAAAAAAAAAACACAAAAAAAGGAGGGATAATTTTTCACTGTGTACCTTCCTATGTGTAATTCATGAGACATTCCTAATTACCTCAGTTATTAGCTAAAACCATCAGCTTTTTAAAAGTTTCATTTATTTATTTGCAAGCAGAGAGAGATAGAGACAAGAGACAGACAGTGAGAATGGGCATGCCAGGGCCTCTAGCCGCTGAAAACAAACTCTAGACGCATGTGTCACTTCACTTTGTGTATCTGGCTTTACCTGGGTACTAGGGAATTGAACCTGGGTCACAGGCTTTGCAGGCAAGTGCCTTAAGTGCTGAGCCATCTCTCTGGTCTCCCTCCATCTTTTGAAGTAGTTCCCCTACTCAAGATACAAAAATCTACTTGAGCCTTTTAATTCTATCAATTAAAAAAAAAAAAAACACCTGATCCTGAGAAAGCATAAGTTATTGACCAAAAATGTCAAAAGCAAGTTGACGAGCGTCCTGGAACTAGAATTGGGGTTTCCTGACTCAGGAACAGAGTCACCACTATTGGACAGACCTGTTCTTGCAACTCAACACAGGACCCCTGACTACCATTCAGTTCCTTGGGAGAACTACACTTGATGCTCAGAGCTCTCCCACCCATGTGAGGCAGTTCTGGCTCACACGACTGTGTGGCAAAATCCTAACTCAGGCTGGCTGTTATCACACAGTGCCTCCAGGTCTTGTCTGTAGAATCCAGAATCAAACAAAGACTTATAGGCATGTTTCAGACAAGAAAATCAGAATAGGATTAAAACTGGCACTAGGACTCCTCAACCCAGACCAAACTCAAACTAGGGGACTTGAAGGTCATTGCCAAGTTAGTAATACTGAGTAGCAGATCAAATCATCCCTGGTGGGTTTCTTAGCCCCTAGTCCTGTATCTGCTTCCAGAGAAAAGGCTCTGTGGGAGAAAGGGGCTGGCTGAACAGTGAGACTAAAGAGGGCTCTGATATATCAAGTAATAGACACAGCATATGCCCCTTATCACTCCCAGCATAGGCCACTTTGAAATTCAGAGGCATTGAGGTGGGCAGTTATTGTGAAACCTGGCTGTACCCTTCCAATTTTTGTGGGCTATATTGACTGTCCAGGTGCACTTATCCACAGCGCCAGGTCTGGCTTTTCTTTAACACAGGCCAGACTCAATGCACAGGGAAGGCAACACCTCTTGGAGAAACTCTACCGTCAGGTCCTTAGGAGGGACGGAGCTGAGGCACTTTCTAATGATCCCATGAGCTCCCCAACAGAGTTGAATCTCATTCACCACAGTGAATAGCAACTAGCTACCTCATGGACTTTTCTCCGCTGCTTTCAGGAGTCACCCCTCAGATAAATGACTTGCACTTACGTCAATGTCTTTGGCTTCACTTGTAAGAAAATCAGCAAGTCAATATGTCACAAATTCAGGGAAACTAGAAGAGATCAATTTCTGTCTTTCTCAACAGAGGACCTTCCACCCCAGAGAGAGAACATCAAATGCCCAGCAATGCAAAAGAAAGACTTCCCACAGATCCAGTGAGAATGCTATGTTTTAAAAGCCCGAGTCCACTCCACAGAACTCCAGGAGGAGTTCTAGGATGTAAAAGATAATCATAAAGCCTGCTTCAGATTAAAGGGGCTCATTGCACCTTCAGCTTCCTCTGCCAGCCTCCCTGGTTCCCTTTGGTAGTGACAAATAGAAGGCTGTGTCTGTTCTGAGAACAGGAGATGCAGTTAACTTAGAGATCATGGGAGCAGAGCAACGCTTTTTACAGTACAAGATGAGACCATGCTGAGGGACGACCCAACCCACCTGTGAATCACAGCATGGGCTATAACAGCCCTCCGAGATATACGAGGAACCACTTCAGTGGGATCAGAAAGCACTCCTGAATTCAAGAAAGGAGGTGGCGGGTGGGGGGGGGGGAGGCTAGCTGAAGCTCAGATGGGAGTATAAACTGCAATGTTACTGATTGTATGTCCTGGGGGCTCTCCAGAGACCAGAGTTCAGGGAACAAGGTTACACAGCACTTATCCACCATGCAGTCTTGGGGTGAATGGCTATGCCGCTTATCAGGTGCCTCAAAAGGAAGAAGAAGAAGACAGTTTGGTAGGTAATAGTCATCTTCTAGGTGCTAAAACCCCTGACAACTTACAGTGACATTTAAATAGCATGATAAAGCCCATCAATGTCTCTTTTGGTTAAAAAACTATTATTTTTTGTTGTTGATCTTTGAGGTAAGATCTCACTCTAGCATAGGCTTTCCTGGAATTCACTATGTAGTCTCAGGCTGGCCTCAAACTCACAGCAATCCTCCTACCTCTGCCTCCTGAGTGCTGGGATTAAAAGTGTGCACCACCATACCCAGGAGAGAGAGAGAGAGAAAGAAAAAATGGGCACAGTAGGGCCTCTAGCTGCTACAAACAAACAATAGATGTATGAACCACTTCGTGCATCTGGCTTCACTTGGGTACTAGGGAATCAGACTTGGGTTGTTAGGCTTTGCAGGCAAATGCCTTCAATGCTGAGCCATCTCTCCAGCCCTAAAAAATATTTTTTAATTATGGTAAGAAAATAGTAACATGGTCATAGTGTTTCATGATAATTAGATGTCAGATTTTACCTAATATTTTTACAGCATCATAAAATATTTGAGCCCTTCAACCTATTTGGAAGAAATTATGGTTTTAGCCATTCTTTTTATTGCTATTTTATTTTTCCAATTTTTATTCATTTAGTTATGAAAGAGAGAGAGAGAAAGAGAATGGGTATGCCAGGGCCTCCAGTTGCTGCAAAGAACTCCAGATGCATGTGCTACTTTGTGCATCTGGCTTATGTGAGTCCTGGGGAATGGAACCTGGGTCCTTTGGCTTTGCAGACAGACACCTTAACTGCTAAGCAATCTCTCTAGCCTTATTTTATTTTTTAAAATATATTTATTCATTTGCAAGCAAAGAGAGGTAGAGATAGAGAGAAGAGAGACAGAGAGAATGAGCATAACCAGGGCCTCCAGCCACTTGCAAACACACTCCAGACACATGTACCACTTTTTGCGTCTGGCTTTACATGGGTGCTGGGGAATCAAACTCGGATGGTTAGCCTTTTCAGGAAAGTGCCTTAACCACTGAGCACTAGCTGCTCTACTCTTTAGTGTTTGTCTAAGAATTAGTTCTTGGATTTATTTCTAAAAAATCATCATTACTGGGCTGGAGAGACGGCTTAGTGATTAAGACTCTTGCCTGAAAAGCCAAAAGACCCAGGCTCAATTCCCCAGGACCCATATAAGCCATATGCACAAGGTGGCACATGTGTCTGGAGTTTTTTTTTTTTTTTTTTTTTTTTTGCGGTGGTTGGATGCCCTGGTGCGCCCATTCTCTCTCTCTCTCTCTCTCTCTCTCTCTCTCTCTCTCTCTCTCTCTCTCTCTCTGTCTACCTGCCTCTTTCTCCCTCTCTCAAATAAAGAAATCCACATAAAATATATTTAAAAAGTCATCATTACCATTTCTCTCAATTCACTGATTTCTATCTTTGTCTTTCTAAGTTATTCCCTTGATTTCTTTTCTTCTTCTTCTTTCTTTGTGTTTCATTCCTCCAACATTTGGGGTTGAATCCTCAGTCAGCAGGCTTTCTTCTCTTAATAAGGAAGTGAAGTTGTTGCTGACTACAGCTCTGGCCACATCTGTCTAGTTTCAATAGTATTGTACACATTGTTGGTTGCTGCCTAGTGTACACCTGTGATATTGACACTCTTCTTTTGCCTGACTGGCAGGTGCAATTTTAACTCCCAACGTTTTCCTTTCAATGATTTACAAGACAGACCCACATAAACATGTTATTTAGTAACATGGAAAACATTGGAATAGGGAGCTGTAAGAATCACAAATTGACTGCTTGTGTTAAGCTGGAATTGGGATCACATGGGCCAGAGGTGGGCTGTTGTTGTCTGCTAGGTCTTCTGATATCACTTACCTGTTTAAGCTATGTAGACATAGTGTTTTGATAAATGTTAAAAACACGAACATAAAGTGAAGTGCCTGAAAGTATCCTATGGACAGTGTTGGGGAGAAATAAGTTTTTTATTTTATTTTATTTTATTTTATTTTATTTTATTTTATTTGAGAGAGAGAGAGAGAGAGAGGAAGAGGCAGATAGAGAATGGGTGCACCAGGGCTTCTAGCCACTGCAAACAATCCCCAGATGCATGCACAACCTTGTGCCTATGGCTTACGTGGATACTGGGGAACTGAACCTGGGTCCTTAGGCTTCACAGGCAAGCACCTTAACCACTAAGTCATCTCTCCAGCCCAGAGAAGGAAGTTTTCACCCTGGTTTTGTATTATTATTTATTGTCTCTTCCAGCTGCTTCTTCAAAGTCCAGGAACAGCTGAGAGAAGCTCCATTCAGTAGGTGAAAAGAAACTCCACCAACTTAGTAGCGGACAGTTGGCAGACGAGGGAAAGAAATCATGAAAAGTGATCCCCATCAGTTCAAGATCACCCTGGGCTACATAAAGGCTTTGTCTTAAAAGAAAAAGTAAAGAGGGATGGGGATATAGTTTAGTGGTAGAAAGCTTACCTAGCACACACTAGGCCCAGAGTTCAAAGTACAATAATATAAAATTAAAAAAAGAAGAAAATTATCAGGCTGAATGAGCACCTAAAATCGAGCCCAGTTCAATTCATCAGAAACATTTGAAAAATGAAACACTAAAAAGTGAAGCCAAACCAGAGTAAGAATCGCTGGCCATTAAAATGAAAAAGCAGATATCTACAACAGGAAAGGTAACCAAAATTATCATAAGATAATGCAAACAAGCAGTAAATATTTTAAAATGCTTATTAAAAAATTAAATTAGGGCTTAGTGGTTAAGGCACTTGCCTGTGAAGTTAAAGGACCCAGGTTTGAGTGCCCAGATCCCACATAAGCCAGATGCACAAGGTAGCACATGTGTCTGGAGTTCACTTGCAGTGGCTGGATGCCCTGGTGCACCCATTCTCTCTCTCTCTCTCCTCAAATAAATAAATAAAAATAAAATATTTCAAATTGAAAGACATAATTTTCCTGCCTTACTCTGGAAAAGATAACTTACATTGTTACTAGTTGTGGTAATATTGAAACCAGCTCTTTGACATGACAAAGAATCCTTTCAGTCTGCTAGTGAAGTGAGCCACGTTGCCATAGGATAGGAGAAAAACTGGCAATTTGTACTAAAATTGATACTTTATTTTTTTAAGCTTACTTATTCTTAAGGATCAAAATTCCTCCAAAAGGTATTTTATTCTGAGAAAAAAATGCCCAAAATGCTTGTTGGTACCCTTAAATTTTTTAAGTAATGAAAAGTAGGGACAATCTAGAAGGTCATTGTTGCAGTCAGGTTCGCATTGCTGGTAGAAGTCATTCAACCAAGAGCAGCTTTTGGGGGAAAAAATGGTTTATTTGGCTTATAGATTTGAGGAGAAGCTCCACAATGGCAGGGGAAAATGATGGCATGAGCAGAGGGTGGATATCATCCCCTGTCCAACATAAGGTGGACAATAGCAACAGGAGAGTGTGCCAAACACTGGCAACTGGTTATAATACCCATAAGCCCACCCCCACCAATACCCTCCTCCAGGAGGGATTAATTCCAAAATCTCCATCAGCTGGGAACCTAGCATTCAGAATACCTAAGTTTATGAGGTACACCTGAGTCAAACAACCATATTCCACCCCTGGCCCCCATAAACTTATATCCATACATGATATAAAATACAATGCATTCAGTACGACTTTAAGAGTCCCCATCGTTTTTTATCAATCCTAATGATGTTCAAAGATCCCCATAATCCAAGGTGTTTTAACTGAGCCATAATACCAAAAAAGTCCTCAAAACCCATAATGGCACAAAACAAACACACTGCAAAAGAAGGCAATGATCATAGCAAATATTCAACCAATACAAGATTTAAACAGGAAAACACCAAACTCTGTAGCTCCAAGTTCAACAACTCTAGTCAGTGACAAATCTCCAAGTCTGATAGTTCTAACCAGCAACAAGTCTGGAGTTCCAATTCTGGCCCTCCAGCTAGGCTACTCACAGTCCTGGAAAACTTCATCTGGGGCTGGCAGCTTTCTTCAGCAGTCATCTGTGGTCCCAGCATCTCCACTGGGTCTCCATTGCAACCCATAGTTCATCCTTACAGCTCCACTGAATCTCTATGCAGGCATCCAGCAAAACTACTTCACACTGCCCATGGCTGTTTCCAAAATACAAGACCGCATTGCAAACTCAATGACCCTCTTTCCTGCATTTCTTATACCCCACAATACCAGGTAGGGTGCCAATTTGTTAATCCAGGGGGAAATAAAGCAAACTTTGAAGAACAGGACACTCCTTGAGCACTCAGGCCTCTTCAAAAGAGTCTACATTTGTCCTGTTGTCCCAATGCAGGCCAGTTGGCCCAATCTCAACTGCAGCTGAACAGGCAGCAGTTTCGGCCTAAAGATTTCTCTCTGTGCCATACGCCTCTGCTCATACCAGTCCATTTCTACATAATGCAACCCTGCACAAACTCTCAGGATATAGCCACAACAGCAAGCCTCACACACAAACTGCTTCTAGCTCACTCCAAATAAAGCTCTTTCTCACCCACATAAGCCAAAACTCATAGTCCATACTTCTTACTGAATTCATGTCTTTCAACTCTGACCAGAATAGTTCATCAAGCTGTACTTACAGCACTGCAAGGCATCTCTTAGGCCAAGGTTTCAAATCCTTCTACATTCCTCTTGAAAATCAGCTCCAAAAGGCCAAAGCCACACAGTCAGATGTCTAGCAGCAAATGACACCACTCCTCAGTACCAACATTTACTGTTGCAGTCAGGTTTGCATTGCTGGCAGAAATCACCCAACAAAGAGCAGCCTTTGGGGAAAAAAAGGGTTTATTTGGCTTACAGGCTTGAGGAGAAGATCCATTATGGCAGGGGAAAATAATGGCATGAGCAGAGAGTAGACATCACCCCCCTGTCCAACATAAGGTGGACAACAGGAACAGGAGAGTGTGCCAAACACTGGCAAGGGGATAAGGGGATACTGGCTATAATACCCATAAGCCTGCCCCCAAGAATACACTGCTTCTAGGAGGCACTAATTCCCAAATCTCCATCAGCTAGGAACCTAGCACTCAGAACACCTAAGTTTATAGGAGACACCTGAATCAAACCACCATAGTCATCAGTAGGTGGTCTGATTACATCAACAATAATATATCTATATAACTAAATGCTTCACAAACATTTAAAATCATTCTGTAGAACCATACCAATTGTAATGGAAAGACAACCATGTCACACTGTTAAATGAAACTGCAAATTATAAAATGGCATATAAAGCATGTGATATATATTATATACACTGACATGTACAGTGTAAAATAGTACTTAAAATATATAGTGATTTACTAGAAGAATGGATAACTAAGATGTGGTATATCTACACAATGGAATTCTATACAGCAGTAAGAAAAAATGACACAATGAAATTTGAGGACAAATGGTTGAACCTGGAACAGATCATTCTCAGTGAACTTACCCAATCACAGAAAAAAATTGCCACATAGTCTCACTCATCTACAGCACCTAATCTGAATATACCCAAGACACCTCACATACCCAGCAAGCATCTCATGGACTAGACACTAGGATGGATGGGGAGGGCGGGGAGGGCATCGAAGGGGTGGGAAACACAAATCTAGACCCAAATGGCAATGGTACCATAATTTACTACTTACTAAAAGACAGACCAAATGGCTGATCCTTCACCAGGCCCTTACAGGGAACACCTGAACCACAAGACACTGGAGAGGGTAGGATCAAGACTAACCTTAATCTTCTACATCTTCTCTCTCTCTCTCTCTCTCTCTCTCAACTCTCTAACTCTTGTATATTAGTTATCTTTTTCCTCATTTTCTTAGTGGGCACTGACCTGTAACTCCCAGTACCAGCATGGGGCTATCATCCACAATGAGCTTTTGATCAGAAGACCTACAAGGTTTCCTAAAAGACAGACAGATTCCTGTCAGAGTACTTGATGACCCATTAAAGGTTAGTGGTAAGACCCTACTGCTGAAGACACCTTATGTGGTTGACATGCAAAATGGAATGGCATGGCTGAAAGTTGGAAGAGAGTCAGTCCCCAGTCAGCGTGTCTAGTGCCAGAAGGTGCTACATGGGCGGCTGGGGGAAAATGACCAATATCTGTCCAAGCAACTAATGGTCTAACCTACTTAGCAGCAAATAACTTGTTGTGATGCCCACACAAGTGCAATAGTGGCGCACAGCCATGGTGGGGAACCAACTGCTCTTGATTTGGCTAACTGATCCCCTCAGTGGTATGGGACCCATAGCTGGAGCTGGGAAACAAGTCAGAACCATATCCAAACATAAGCCCACTCTCCATTATCAAGCTACCATCAATCATGGGCTACAAGAGGGCCTACACTTATTAAATTCTCTATAAAAAAAAGTAAGGGTTATCTCATTTGTCCTGGTGCTAACTTCCTCTCCGTTGGAGAATCTGCTTCTCTTTTTCAGATAGATGTAGATCCTAAGGAGAGAGCCACCCCATCATACCTCAAAAGGACCCCAGCTGAAACTAAGAAAAATTGGCGAAACAAGCAAGGGTGCTGTTTTCCTGATGAACTGGATACCAGCACAAGGGTGAAGGATATCAACACAGAGAAAAATCAACTCCTACCAAATCAGAGAGCCAGAGCCTCAGAGGCCCCCAACACCTCATCACTGAAGCAGACCAAAAATGAACCCAACATGGCTCAGGGAAATTTTGCGGAAGAGGGGGCGGAAAGAATGTCAGAGCCACATGTTGGGTCATGATATGCAGAGACATTTATCTTACCCATAACTGTGGGCTAACTCCACAGTGCATGACCCATATACCTCAACAAGGAGGTCCAAGGGGAGGGGGTAGGTCATGGATGAGCCTAATAATGGTACCAAACTGACTGTATTTGCTGAATACAAAACTAATTAATAAAGAAAAAATTAAAAAAATATATAGTGATTTATCTGGAATAGTAAAGATCAAATTTCTAATAGCGGTTACAACTATGAGTGACATTTTAGGTGAGATGTAAATTCTTTTATCTTTTCTGTTTTTTTTCCATAATGCTTAAGTTCCTATTAATTGTTCAGAAAATATACTCACATAATACAAAATATAAAATGTATATCATGAAAAATATCTCTCCAACCCCTGTTCCCCATCTGCCCAATTTCATTCCTAGGAAACTACTGTTACTAGTTTCTTTTTTCACCTTTGGAAATTTATGTATAAATAAGAAAATTTTAATATATCATCTCATTCTTCACTTATATTTTTTAATCATTTTTTATTGACAACTTCCATGACTGTAAACAATATCCCATGGTAATTCCCTCCCTTCCCCCACTTCCCCCTTTGAAACTCCACTCTCCATCATATCCCCTCCCCCTCTTTTATTTTGATGTCATCATCTTTTCCTCCTATTATGATGGTCTTGTGTAAGTAATGTGAGGCACTGTGAGGTCATGGATATCCAGGCCATTTTATGTCTGGAGGAGCATGTTGTAAGGAGTCCTATCCTTCCTTTGGCTCTTAAATTCTTTCCACCCCCTGAGCCTTAGAACGTGTGATAGAGATGTTTCAGTGCTGAGCACTCCTCTGTCTCTTCTTCCCAGCACCATGGTGCCTTCTGAGTCATCCCAAGGTCACTACCATCTGAAAAGAGAAGTTTCTCTAACTAAAAGTGAGAGTAGCGTTAATATTTGGGTATGAACATTAAGAGAAGTGCTTACTGGACAGTTTGGTGAGCATAGTATATACATTTAGCCAGACAGCAGCAGATGTCAAACCCCTAGGGCTCATGACTACCCCTGTTGTAGGTTTTCAGTATCAGGGCTATATTCTCTCCCATGGAGGAGGCCTCCAGCCAAATTAGAGGGTGGTTGGCTTTCCCCAGAACAGATGTGCCACTATTGCACCTGTTGGCTCATTTGGCCTGGCTGGCCAAGTATAAGGCTTGCAGTGTCCACTGTTGAGTATCTTCACTGGTTATTTCTCTCTGTCTCCCATTGAACTACATGCAGTGTGGCTTTTTCAGCTTTCTGTCAGCTGGTTTACATGGAGGAGGTTTTCAGCTCAGCTTGAGCAGGGTTTCTCAGTGACCTTGCAGCCCAAGTATGTGGAGTCTTCAGCAGTAGGGTCTTACCATCTATTCCTGGTGGGAAACCAAGGGCCTTGGCAATGGCCTGCAATGCTTTGGGGGCATCAGGGACCTCCCTGGCCAATAACTCACTGGAAGGTACATTCTTCCCTTTTATACAGAGATAACATGTTTATCATTTAGATGTTTTGGGGTGTGTGTGTGTGTGTGTGTGTGCATGTGTGCTCTGTGAACACATATGGAGAACCAAGGAGAACATTGCAGGTCCTCCTCTTTTTGCTCATCTGCCTGTTTCCTTGAGGTGGAGTCTCTCACTCAACCCACAGCCTCCATTTTCACCATTGTTTTTTCAGTTGACAAGCCGCAGTGGTTCTTTTTCCCTACACTGCAGGACTGGGTTAGAGACTTGTGAGGTCACACTAGCTGTTTATATGGGTGCCAGGGAATCAAACTTGGGCAGTCTCAGGCCTTCCTATACCCTCATGTCTACATAACAAATGCTCATATCCACTGAATCATCTCCTCAGCCCTGGATCAACTACTCTTATAATTAGAACACATGAGAGTTATTTCTATACTGAAGACAATGATAATAGAAACATATCTCAGATGTTGCGATATATAGTGTGGTAATTATTTTTGAAGTATAGCTAAATATAAAAGTAAATGTAAACACAAATAACTAGTGCTGGCCCTTCAAGAATGCAAGCAGATTGGTAACCACAGGACGTGGTTCAGTCAGCGAAAGTCTGTCTTTCATGCAGAGACTAGACAGAATGCTGGCGGGGTGGCGCCTACAACACGCCTAGTCACCTTCTCACCTATGTGTTGTCCTTCTCATCCTTTCCTTAATTTGCTCACTGGTCATACCCTACTTGGACCTCCTGGTCATAAATGATCCTGGGTCATTTCAGCCTCAATCATGAGTTAATCACCTTCAACAGTCTCTATTCCAAGTGGTTTCAGACCCAAGTTGTACCTTGGTCATCTAAAGAAAATGATTCGAAACTAATACAATGTAGCGACAGGAATGGGATTCTTGACAGGATGTAGGGCACCTTGTGAGCACGAAGGGAAAGCACCAGCCACACTGTTATAGCTGTCACACTGCTGTGGCTGTTTCCTCCCTGCATGTGTGCTCTGTGTCTAGTTCTGGATACCACAGACAAACAGAACACGGCTCATTCCTTATAGACAATCCAGAAACACTTTAATGTTGGTCCATTTCTAGCCAACCCTGCCTGCTGCCCTAAGCCCAGGCAACTGATGTTTCTTTTTTTTTTTCCCCTCTAGTGCTATGTTTGCCTGTTTGAAACATACAGTGCATAACCTCTCTCTCACTCAGCATAATGCCTTTGTGATTCATCCAAGTCACTGTTTTGAAGAAACATTAGGCATTACACAGGTGATTTAAGTTGAACCTGCAAGGGGAGGTAGGGTTAGCCTTTGGTGAATGTATTAGACAACAGATACCAGAATTAATCAAACCCAAAGTCCAGATACAAATTATGCTAAACCAATCTGGAGGAAAAGATCTAAAAATACTGCCGAGTTGGATCTTTTCCTCCCATTTTTCATGTCTGCTTTCACTTCCCATGATGCCCCCATGCATTTGCAATTTAAATTGGAATCACAGCTTTTTAAACCACTCAGACTTGGTAATGTCAGCCAGTCCCTTCCAAGCTGTTGATGGACCATGACAACCAAATATGATAAAGTAATACAGTGATAACAAAGCAAGAGAGAATCTCGGTGGGTGTGTCAGTATCTCCCAAAGTGTGGGCTATGGTCCTCACATGTATGAGCAGTTGAAATAAAGTTAGGTGGCCCATGCTGGTATATATGGTGACTTTGAATGCCACCTAATCATATCATTAGAAAGTAATTAGCTCTCCTTTTTCACTGTTTGATTACCCTGCTGATACCACGGAGAACGACTTAGGTGCCAGGATGCTGTTGGCATCTCCCTAATTGTTTTTAATCTCCCTTCTTCACAGAAAAGAGGCTGCCTCAGGCAGAACATGGCAGCCAACAGTGTTGGGCTAGAACTGAACTGTATTGTTTAGTGATAACTGCAGGTTTTTTGGGACTATTTTCTATTTCTGGCAAGAAAAGAGGCGTGTCCTTCTGGATGGTGACATTATGTTTCATGTTTAAATAAATGCTTTGAGAGAAAGCTATGAGGGACTTTAGCAGGATGTAAAAGAAGTGATATTTGTAGATATGTCCAAGATTAAATGACAAGATGGTACACAAGTAGCTAGAGGTTGGGAAACAATTTGTTAGGTTTCAGAAGGGACACTGACAGTCCCATGACTGGGGAGGTTTGGAGACATTGCCTGAGAGGTGAATGTACCTGGCAATCTCTGTCTACCCACGGGTCACACAGCCAGGCTGAGCATGAAATCCCTGTGGACCGCCCTTGGCATCAAAGCTCTGCTTGGCTATACAGAGAACTATGTTAACCTTGGCTGGTATTTGGTCTCCTGAGGGGTGGGTACTTTTCTGATAGTCTTTCCCTTCCAGCCTCCTTTGTTCTGCTGTGGTGGGTTGAATGCAACCCCTCCCCCATATAGACCATGTGTTTGAACACTTGGTCCCCAGTAAAGTGGCGCTATAACTGCAATCTTGCTAGAGGAAGTGTGCCACTGTTGATGTGTCTTCAAATATTACATCCTGGCCCTACTTCCGTCTCTCTACTTCCCCTGTGCTTATGTGACAGTGTGACACAGGCTTCCTGCTCCTGCCATGCTTTCCCTGCCATGATGGGTCCACCCTCTGGAAATATAAGCCAAAATAAACCCTTTCCTTCCATAAACTGTGTCTAGCCAAGCATTTTGACCCAGCAAGGGGAAAGTAACTGACATACCCCACAATCCTAGTGTTCCTCCTTCCTTCCATAGCACTAAGTGCCAATCAAGCTGAACAGACATCATTTTAGACTCAACTTTATGTTCCACTCCTGTATATCCCCAAGCCTCTCATTTTAAAAATATTTTTATTTACTATTTATGTGCAAGCAGAGAGAGATAGAGAGAAGAGAGACAGAGAACGAGAATGGGAGCATCAGGGCCTCAGCTGCTGCAAATGAACTCCAACCCTTTTTATTTTAAAATATTTATTTATGAGAGAGAGAAAGAGACAGAGAGAATGGAGGCACCAGGGCTTCCAGCTGCTGCAAACAAACTCTAGATGCATGCACCACCTTGAGCATCTGGCTTACATGCATCCTGGGGAATTGAACCTGGGACCTTTGGCTTTGCAAGCAAGCACCTTAACCTCCAAGTCATCCCTTCAGCACTCTCCATCCCTTTTAAATATTTATTTATGAAAGAGAGAGGTATGGGGGAAATGGGCATGTGAGGACCTTCTGTCACTACAAACTAATTCTAGACACATGCACCACTTTGTGCATCTGGCTTTATGTGGATACTGGGAAATCAAGCCTGGACCATCAGGCTTTCAAGCAAGCCCCTGTAACCACTGAGTAATTTCTCCAGCTCTCTTGCTAGGAAGTTCTTACTCTTTGGGATGGACCACATCTATACCAAACCTCCTGAATCAGAGTGTTATTGACCTTCATTTTAGGAAATGTCCCTAAAACATGAACCTTTGAGCTACTGCTCTGTCCAGCTGCTAATGCCAAGAGAAGGACGTAGAAGAATGGGGAGGCCTCAAGCCATTCTGCATATGACACTGTGAGCTCAAGGCAGTGACCATGTTTTTCAGAGATTCTATCTCATACAGAAGCAGTTTGGGACAGTGTCAGTAGTATAACTTCAACATGTGACAGGGATTCTGTGGGCACATGAAAGACAAGAAACCACGGAGACTGTGGGACACCCCCACCCCACCACACCAGGGCCCAGGTCTAAAACCCGGTGGGTTTCTTCAATCATGTGTCATCCTGGATCTGGGTTCTTCTCCTCCTCATTGGTTCCAGTGAGAAGACCCCAGCTTCCCTCACATTGTCAAATATCCACATTATGACAATGAAAGTCTGTTGTCTTCTGGACATGGCCCCCAACTTAGTGATGCTTGAAATACAGCCCTGGAAGAGGGGTCAACAGCAGTAATACTAAAATCTAGCTTTCGTGTTAGCTCTAAGGTAGGAACCACTGATACCCTCATCTCATGTTGGACAAACCCAAGGTTGAGATGATGGAGCAACTTGGGTCTGGGGAGATGGCTCAGTGGATAAGAGCATTTGTTGTACAAGTAAGTATGAGCCCCAGCATACACATAAAAAGCTGGACCTTGGGCTGGAGAGATGGCAGCTAAGGCATGTGCCTGCAAAACCAAAGGACCCAGGTTCAATTTCCCAGTACCCACGTAAACCAGATGCACATAGGTGACACATGCATCTGCAGTTCATCTGAAGTGGCTAGAAGCTCTAGTGTGCCCACTCTTTCTCTATCTTTTTCTCAAATAAATAAATGAATAAAATAAAATTAAAATTAAAACAGCTGGACATGGTCACACATAACTATAACTTCAGCCCTAAGGTGGGTAGAGACAGGAGGATCGCTGGTCAATCAGTCTAACTGACTCCAAGTCCAGTGAGAGAGACTGTCACAGGGAAAGAAGGCAGAAGAGCAATGGAGGAGCACGTCTTCCTCTGTCTCCACAGTGGGTTCATGGGATACATACATCTGCCTACAAACGTGTGTATACCCCCCACATACCACACATGCCACACATTCCAAACAAAAAAGATGAATCGATGAATTAAGTTATTTCACATCAAATAAGTGGGAGAGGCAAGATTGGAAGCCAGTAGTGCTGCTTATAAGGCCACCCTCTCAAGTCACAGAAAGGCAGGTCCTTGGCCTACAGAATGTAAACTAGTAAAATGCAATTACAAAATGGAGAGTTCACAGTTTGGTAACCCAGGCTGGTCTTGAACTTGCTATATACACCCAGGCTGGTATCTGAAAGCATTCCCTTTGCCTTAGCCTCCTCAGTACTGGAATTATAAATACGCACCATCACACCTGTTGCAAGTCTTAAAGGCCATATTTAAAGCTTTTTCTAAGGAAAGAAGGAAAGGAGGAAGGAAAGGAAGGAGGAAGGAAGGGAGAGGAGAAAGGAGACTTGGCAATACAGAGATGGCCAAAAAAAAAAAAAAAAAATCAGGATCAACTAGTGTTTATCCTTTCTAAATGGGACTTGTGTCATTGAGACAAATTGCAGTTTTAATGCCTCATAGTGAATGTCATTCATTCATTCATTTATTCACTCACATGCCTACAGACCCCCCTGAAGATGCCTTTGATGCTTTGGGATAGAAGCTCTGTAAAGCTTGGTCACTGCACCCCCTCACAATGTCACGTTCAGAATGTCTCAGAGCTTCTCCATTGTCCACACATTTCTATTGGTGTCAGTACCTGGTTGAGATGGAGAGGCTCCGGAGCTCATGCTTCCAACACGACCTTGTTTGCACAGTTGTCTTTTGAATCATATCCAAACTCAAGAACCTATACACAGCTTTGACAGACATTCTTCCCGGAGTTGCTTAAACCTAGCTCCTCCTCTCCAGCCTTGGAGGGTAATAGTTCTTTCCATGGGCGAAATGACTGACAGAGCTCTAGCCACATTACTTAGAATTTCTGGTTCAGGGAGATGCTCATGCTAGAGAAAATATGAGAGGGCGTCTGGAGTCGGGCTTATGCCACCACAGAGCTCTGCAGTGACTTAACTCATTTTTTCACAGAATTAATAATTCAGATCCCACACTGTTTCAGTGAGAAGTGGCTATAAACTGCAGAGAGTTTAACCAACCACTTCTGAAAGTGGGGATTGATCCTGGGAAATGCTACCTCCACTTTAAGCCATCTCGCCCGAGCACAATGAAAGCTGTTAGATGATTTCGTATCTTCATTAAAACCATCAAAGCAGAAACCCGCTGCAAAGAGCCTGCCAAAACAGCCGCACTCCCCACGCCTCAGCAGCTTTGGGGAAGCTGGGGAGAGCCAGAGCCCGAATCTCCTGAAGGAAAGCATTCTAGTGGTCAGTTCTGCTTGATGGAAGCCACATGCTCAAATCCCTCATCTGAGGATGCCATCGAGGCAGCTCCCTTGCCACGCCTGTGGCTGGGGCTGGAACAAGGGTAAGAAGCTGGAGTCACACATGAGGGACACATGCCTTTTCAGCTTTGGAGCAGAGTTAATAATTCACCTTCCAAAGGGTCTCAAGACATTACTTAAGCATTCTGCACTTTGTTGGCATGTGTGTGTGTGTGATGTGCGTATGTGTATGCATGGTCATATGCATGTGGGCAGGTGTGCCCGTCCATGTGTTCACATGCATGTAGAGAGCAGAGGTCAATATCAGATAATTTCCTCAAGCGCTATCCACCTTGTTTTGGGGAACAGGCTCTCATACTGAACCTAGAGCTCACTGATTTGACTAGACTAGCTAGTAACCGGCAACCTTGAGAGTTGTGCTTCTGCTTCCCCAGTGCTGGGGTTACAGGCTTCCACTGGATCTTTTACTTCTGTGTTTTGATTTTTTTATGTGAGTGCCTGTGTATCCGAACTCTTTTCCTCATGCTTGCAAGGTTGGCACTTTATCCACCAAATCATCCCCTCTAGGTCTGCATTCTGCATCATTAAAAAGGGCCTCAAAGACCCCTAGAAATAGGGGGCTGCCATCTTCCACCTACTTGGTAATGAAGATTCCAAGCTAGAGTTGAGCATAACATTCTTTTCTTTGTTTAGTTCAGGAACACATGAGGATCTATGCTTGAAAAGTCAGGCTATGGGCTAGACTGGTCATAGCATTGGGTTCAAACCTCAACCTGTCACTGGCGAGGGATGCAGCGCTTAAGAGACAGGAAGCACAGCACATTAAAACGCGGCCAGCATCTCCGCAGCATTGGCCCCTCCACTGTCTGTCACCATCTTCCTAGAATCCTCTTGCACACCTGACCCTAGGCAACCCATCAACAAATCCTGCAGCCACTTCTTCAGGCCGTGTCCAGCATCTGTCCACCAGGCCTTCTCCAGCCACCATATCCATTGCAACAGCCTTCCAACCACCTTTCCTGCTCTGACCACCACCCACCCACCTCCCAACAGAGCAGCTCCAGAAACCCTACTAAAATACAAGTCAGGTCACAGGACTACATAACACCTGGCTGCCCAGTGCCCAGCGTCTCCCTCAGTTACTCAGAGTAGAAGTCATGGTTCTCGCAACTGAATGCAGGAGCCTGCATTCTCTTTAAATTCTCTTCAAACCTATTCCTGCCCCTCTCCTCCCTGCTGTAGCCATACTGACACCCCAGGCCTGTCTCCAACACACCACTTACGCTGATGCCATCACCACCTTGGCTTTGGTTTTTCTGTTTTCTAGAATGTTCTTCCCATTACATCATTATATATTTTGTCCCTCCAACACCTTCAGATGTTAGTTCAAGGATCACCATCGCAGGGAGGTCTTTCCTAGCCTTCTTACCACAGATCGCACTACCTTGCCCCACCAAGCTCCTCCCTGCTCCCCGATGCTTTCACCGTGTTGCTTACTGCCATCTGACATAGATCCATGTCTTACCTGTTCACTGGCCATGTTCTCCCCGACCACACACAGGGCAGGTGTTTATGCCTACATGTTTCACTGATCTCTCCAGTGACTACTACAGAGCCTGGTACATAGAAGGTGCTCAATAAACATCTGTTGGCATGATGCCCAAATCACCAACATCTAACTTCTGCACTCTCTCACCCCATCAGAACCAGTGTGGCAGGCCAAATAAAGCGATATGGGCAATCGGTGAGTTCAGAATCAACTTACTAATCCATAGTGATGCCTCAAAACCAAGCATAGCCACTCAACAGATATTTATTGAGTACCTACTATGTGCCAGGCTCCTGGAATATAGCCACAAGCAGGGCAGACAAGATCTCTTCTCTTGGGGAGACATAAGTATGGAGAAAAATGAACGAGATGATTTTGACAGCAGCAAGAGTGTAAAGTAGATAGTCAAGGCAGGGTGGAGAGCTAGACAGGGGCAAGGACATGGAGATCAAGGGAGACTCTCTGAGGAAGTGATACACATGACAAGAAGAGTCAGGCCTGGAAGATTCTGGTAAAGGGGGATCCCAGTGGAGAATAGAGCCACTGCAAACACCTTAAAGCTAAGGCATCAGACCCCTGAGAACATCTTTCTTGAAGTACCTCCTTTGCATGTGAGCTCAAGGCCCACCATTCCTTGTGATCTGGGTGAGAACTAAAATGATCTGAGAGGGCTTGATTTTATGATGTCACTGTAAACAGAAGTGACTTGTCGGATGAATGTATTTAGAAATCATGTTCCTATATAGGACCATCTCTTCATCAGCCCCTAGCCCAATATGTCTAACTAAAGACATCTTGTCTGCCTACTAGGGTCCAAATAACAGACCACTTTTTCCAGGAAGCCTTCGAGAATTCCTCCAGCTGGTTTCCATCTCCTTTCCCTGCTGCCCATGCTCTTGTATCTCTAGCACTGTGCCCATTCCCTCCAACTGTGTGTCAAGTTCTCATGAACATTCAAAAGTCCATCAACATGCATAAAAACCTGGGTTCTGTTCATCTCTGTACCCTTGGTGTTCAGTCAATAAAGATATGGTGAAGGAATCAATGGTCAAGAATGACAGTTAATACTGTTTTGATCTCTTCTGTGTGCCTGAAATGTTAAGAGCACTTGTGTATACCCATTGTATCCTCACTGCTTCCCTGCCTGACAGCCAATACACCTGAGCAAATGGGAACCCTGAGCTACAGAGAAGCGACTGGTTGGTGGATGGACACACTCCTGTCAGTGGAGGATCTGAGACTCTCGTCCACTCCTTCCAGTTTCAGGGTCTGAGCTCAGCATCCTGTGTTTAAAACCTCCTCAACTCATATAGCCATCCTCCCTTATCATCCATTGGGGTTCAAAATTATCAAACAGAAAATTCCAGAAATGAATAATTTGTAAGTTTTTAAAAAATTTATTTATTTATTGAGATAGAGGGGAGAGAGAGAAAGAGAGAGAAAGAATGGGCATGCCAGGGCCTCCAGCCACTGCAAACGAACTCCAGACACATGTGCCCCCTTGTGGATCTGGCTTACGTGGGTACTGGGGAATCAAACCTGGGTCCTTAGGCTTCACAGGCAAGTGCCTTAACTGCTAAGCCACCCAATTTGTAAGTTTCAAATTGCACATTGCTCTAAATAACTTGATGGCCCATCCCACCTAGGAAAAGAATCACACTTCTTTGCAGCATAACCATATCGTATCTACTTTGCATCCACTAGTCACTTAGCAGCCACTTGGGTTATCAGACTGGCTATCATGGAATTGTGGTTCAAACAGGAAGTGTCCCCATAAGCTCAGATGTTGAATACCTGGTCTACCACTGGTGGCACTATTTTAGGAGGTCCTGAAAGCTATATGAGATGAAGCCTAGCTTACAGAAGTAGGTCTCTGGGGTTGGGATGGGTCCTTGGCACAATCTTGTCCCTTGGCCCTTGGCCCCTCTTCTCTCTCTCTCTCTCTCTTTGTCCAAGGGCATGGGGAGGTGCATGATCATGGATGGATGCCTCTGAAACTGTGAGCCAAAATGAACCTTAATTGTTCTCAGGTATTTTGTCACAGCAATGAGAAAAGTAATGAATACACGCAGTTCTTCAGTGCTTGTGTTCAAATACCTGCACTTTGCTTAATAATGGCCCCAAAGTGTAAGAGTAATGAGGCTGGCAATTTAGATCTGCCAAAGAGAAGCTGAAAACGCTCCTTTTAAGTGGAACGTTAAAAGTACAATAGGATGTTGAAAGAAAAAGAGAGAGCACATTCATGTAACCTCTTACAGCATAATGTGATAACTGTCCTAATTTATTAGTAGGTATTGCTATTAATCTTTTACTGTGCCCAATTTAAAAATCAAATTTTATCATACATGTGTGTATAGGGAAAAACATAATCTGTAAGGGTTTGGCACCATCCATGGTTTTAGGTATCCATTGGGCATCTTGGAATATATCCCCTGCCAATAATGGGGCCTATTATAATTTATGGTTTTTTTTTTTTATTTTTCCCATTTTGAGCCCAACCCATCCACCATTTTTGGAAATCGCTCTCTCTCTCTCTCCCTTTTGAGATCTATCTTTTCACTGCTTCCCAAGGAGCCTAGTGCGTTAAAGTGTAGTCACCATGGCACCAGCTTCAGTATTGACTTGTTCCTCTGCCCAGCAGTGGGCACCTCAGTGGCAAGAACCCACTTCCAGAGCAGTGCTGAGGACCATCTGCTACGTTCAAAAGCAGGCAGGGGGCGCTCTAGGCCCACAGCCACCTTCCACATTCACTCTGCGAACAGCCTGTGGGAAGTCCTGGGGATTGTTATCCATGGACAGGATCCGTCCACATGGATAAAAGGGTACCTCGACTCAGTGACATCCAAGAGTTGGGAGACAGCAGAACTGACACCCTGCCCTGCCCCAAGTGTAAGTCTCATGGACTGTTACCTTTGCAACTCAAAGGAGGAAGGGATTGTTGTGACTCCCGGTTTCAGAAGGTCCATCCCACTGTGGGACGGAAGGCCTGGCACAGTGCTTGGCAATGGCTGCTCACAGCACCGTGGACCAGGAAGCAGAGCACAGAACTAGAACCAGGACGGGCTCTCTCGCGACCCATCGCTGCCAGCTAGACTTAAAGGCTCCACAGTCTCCAAAAGCATTGTTAGCAGCTGGGGACCAAGTACCCAAAGCATAGTGCCGGTTGGGGTGGGGGAGAATGTTTCTGACTCGAACCACAACACCACGTGCCACTCGGAACAGAGGAAAGGGAACTCTACACCCAGAGATCGTTTGTGAAGAAACATCCTGTCCGATGTGAACCTTAAAATACAAAGAGAAACACCCCCGAGTCCCTTTTGAATAAGTGTCTGTCTCCTTAGTAAGAACAACTTTTCTCTGACTTGTGCAATGGCAACTGAAGATATGTAACAATTTAGGTGAATAGGACAATTGTGGGGGTAACTGTGGCTTTTCCACTGGCGGCAATAATGAATAAGTCCACCGTAATGTTGGGGGTTAACCTACTTTTCCCTTTAAATATCCACTTTTCTTTTTCTTTGTGAAACCTGGCTTTTCTGAAGCCTAGACGCCCTCGTGAATATTGCAAATCGAAACACTTCTCTTAATGCTCGCATTTGTTCTACATTTTCTCTTGGCTTGTCTCTCCCAATCAGTAACACATCAAAGGAACCTGATAAAAAGACTAGACCCATCAGCGCGTTGGCTTAAATTTGGGTTCGCTGTACACTTCAGCAATAAATATTTCCCATGACGTCGGTTGTGTTTCCATGTCCCCCGGAGAGCCTATGAAAGGGCATCTGACCAAGGGCGAGCAGATTTACTATCATGGTCACTCCTGATTATGTCAAGGAGAAAGGTCTCACATTGACATCAGTATTTCTTCAACGTCTTAGTACCTTCTGCTAATGGCCCCTGTTAAAGACAAAAAAAGGCAGCAGGCCTTGGAATATTCCAGTCATGATAGTTAGCAAACCTCAATGACCCTGCTTTGTGTTCAGTCTGTTTGCACGGTCACTGTCTAATAACAGAAGATGCTGCTTGTTTTCCTTTTCAGGGTGGTTTTAAATAAACAACCCTAGATAAAAGTTGCTTTGTAAAAGTATTTATTTCAACTACATTTGCATAGACTGTGTTAGGTTTACAAATGCATAGCACATAGTTAGAAGGATACCCTAACATGGACATGTGTCTCTACTTCTGGAAAGAGGAACTTCACAGCCAAAAGATGGGGCAGGTAGGAGGGAGAAAATATTTACGTTATCATCTTTTAATTGCATTATATGAATATATTAGAATATGTTATCTACTCCAAAATATACACACTAAGAAAAACTAGACTTGTTTTTTATGAAAGATCATAATTTTTAAAATTAAGCTTATTTTTTAGCTGAAGTATGAAACCATCTTAAAAATTTATATTAATGGTGCCATGATGTCAATCTACATATTATTGGTGCCTTAATTTCAATCTAAAAATGTCACCAAAGACTCATGTGTTTAAGAGTTGGTGCTTGTAGAAAATGGTGGAACATTTAACCAGTGAGGGGTGTTAGGTCCCCAAAGGAGTGCCCTTGAGAGGAGTTGCTGTATTCTATCCCTTTCCTATCTCTCTTTCAACCCTGACGATGAGGTTGGGCTTCCTCCACTATACACTCCCTCCAGAATGTACTGCCGTGGCACAGGTAGAAGCAGTGTCGAAGTCAGTGGTGAACTGAAACCTCCAAAACTGTAAGCCCTTAAAAACTTTCTTCTTTTTAAAGTGATTATCTTGGGCATTTTGATACAGTATTGGAAAACTAACACAAATGGAATATCATATTTTGACACTTGCACCTATGTTTGTAGTGCTTAAATCAGGTTAAACATATCTGTCTCTTCAAACATTTATCATTTCTTTATAGGAGACTATTCAAAATTCTTCTAGCTTTTTAAAAAAATATTTTTTTTTACTTATTTAAGAGAGAGAGAGTAAGAGGCAGATAGAGAGAAAGAGAAAACGGGCACACCAGGGCCTCTAGCCACTGCAAATGAACTCCAGACACATGTGCCCCCTTGTGCATCTGGCTTACGTGGGACCTGGGGAATCTAACAGGGGTCCCTAGGCTTCACGGGCAAATGCCTTTAACCAGTATGCCATTTCCCCAGCCCTCTTCTAGCGTTTTGAAATGTACAGTACAGGGTTGGTGATATAGTACAATGGCAGAACAAGTGCTGAGCATGCCCAAAACCTTGAGTTCAATCCCCAGTCCTAAGACAAATACTAAAAACCTCACAGAAGCCCAGTTCCCTGGTCCGGGTACCTGTATCAGATGGTGTGTGCACAGTTGTGGCGCAGAAATCTTCTTCTCTTTTTTGGATGGAAGTGAGACCTGAGAAGATAAAGGACCCAGTGTACTCCACCCTGGCCCCAGCTGAAACCACAGAGGAACTGGGGAAATGAGCAAGAGTGCTGCTTTCTCGGTGAACCTGATATCCGCACAAGGGTGAAGGATACACACACTGAGGACACTCAACACCTACCGAACCAGAGATCCAGAGGCTCCTAAGAGCCCATCACTGAACTAGACTTAAAATGCACCCAACATGGCTCAGGGAATTTTGCGCAAGAGGGGGTGGACAGATTGTTAGAGCCACAGTTGGGACATTATGCACAGAGACATTGCTGCCCCCACAATGCATGACCCGCAATCCCCATGGAATTGACCTGCATCCCCAATGAGGAAGGAAGGCCTCTTCAGAAAAGGGGCAGGGAGAAGGGAAAGGATGGTACCAACATGTGTTGTTTACATACCAAGTATGTCTATATCTAATGAAAATAAGTTTAAAAATTTTAAAAACCTCACAAAGATCACAGCACATTACTGTTCCCTCTAGCCACTCTGCTATGCCCAATAACACTTTATGCTCTGCCCCACCCATGACATAGTACACATTGATCAGTCCTCCTGCCTGCCCTCTCCTAAGCCTCAGTTAAACATCATCACTTCAAATGAGTTCACTTAAATGAGAATATTAAGAAGATGGTAGTAGAGGATGTTGTACGCTTTAAAGACGTAAAGATGATACCATAATGATTTAAGCCTAGAAAATATTGGATTCTCCCCCAAAGAATATGAGAGCTATGCCACCACTGTAAGATGGCAACGAGAAGTCCTCGGGCCTCCACCTGGAGTGGACACCCCTTGTTTTCTTATTTGGGAAGCAGACACAGAAGCCAGTGGCTGTGAGACCTGAGGTGGGACCACTGTCAACTCCTTTGATTTGAAAGTTTGGGAAAACACATCCAATAGACTTGTGCCCAGGAACCCCATGTGATGCTGAAGTCCCCCCCCCCATCACCCAACTGTTACCTCTGGCCTATGTCTCCTGGGAGACTGTGATCAATTATAGCCCCCTGACCCTCACCCCTTCTCATTATCCTACAGAGAAAGTCCCCAGAGGGTGAAGCATTGGACCAACAGCCCAGCTGTGTAGCCTGACAGGCAGCAATTACCTCTGAAATGCTAAGTTATTTCCACTCACTGGTGGCTTTTACCCACCTTGTCAAGCTGCTCGTGGACTACAAAGCACTTCAGCCCATCAGTAAAGCCCATTAGGAGAAAAAAAAGTGGCAGCAGAGCCAGCCTACAGCAGCCTGGCACTGAGCCTGGCAAATGGTAGGCGTTTGACAAGTAAATGGATTAACCCACCTTGGAGTTCGCTCTGGAGGAGATGGTGAGTGCCACAGGCTTAGCCCGGCGATGTGACCTTTCAGACCCCTCCCACCTGACTCACAGCCCTGGGTCTGCTTATCTACCTCCTTTTTCTCTGGCCCCTGACTGTTAGCCGTCACACATAGAGCTGGCCTCCCCTTCAAGTCCTTCAACAGATCTGGATCAATAGGGAACTGTGCACTTCCGCCCTCCACGCCCACTCTGCCACTCAGAAATGATTCATGGAGGGCTAACCAAGGGAGGAGCACCATTGTACACTCCTAGATGCACAGAACATCAGTGAGCACACAGGCAGTACCACTTATGGCATGACTGTGCACTGGAGCTGTTAGGGGCTCTTGCAGTGTGCCTCCACATCTCGGGCTTGTGGGGTCACTGCAGGTGTCTCTTTACAGCAGCCCTTGGAGAACACACCCACAGCAGCGCCTTGTCTCTGGAAAGCATCAACCCCACATCTTCCCTAATTGTACAACAGATGTGTTCAGAGAGATAGCCCCGGGTAAGACTCAGAAATCAAAGATGCGCACAGCTCCTTGACCCATCAGCAGAGAGCCCTGCTGGCTACAGAGATGCCTTGTTGGTATCCTGAGTGGCCACTGGCTCTCTGGAAGGTCCAGTGGGTTTCAGATCAGCTGGGGAAGCCAAGTGTTCAAGATAGAAGAATCCCGGAGGAGAGGGCTCTCCATCCAAGGCGGAAGCACCATCCTCTATAGAAGCCAGGGCATCCATCACCCACCACAAGACACATCCTAATCTCAGAGATGTTTAAAAAAAAACACACTGCACTTTCTAGATTCTCTGAGAAGTGATATTTTCATATTTTAGACCCCAGGCAGCCTTAGTATTATGTACCCCGTGGAAATCTCAGGCTCTGTCAGAGGCTCTGTCACCTCAATATCCACAACAGAAAAGCTTTGGGGGAATCCCGTTCCTCTCTCTCTCTCTCTCTCTCTGGTACATAAGCTCCGGGGAGATTTGAAAGCAGCGACTGTAAAAGTCCCTGTGAGCAACGACAGCTCTGCTGCCTGTTCTGAATGTTCCTCGGAGCCTGACAAGAACGCTACAAGTGCTGGAACCAACTATTCTATCTCCAGCCTGCCGGAGGCTGACAGAGAGCTACAAGACAGATGGGGGACTTGGGGACTCAATGGTTTCGTTTAATCAGAATGTGTGACATTCCTGTGGTCCTGGGCAGGAACTCCTTATAAAGACGTAAGTCTGCGAAGACACCATTCGTGCAGGCCATGCTTCTGCACACAGTGCGCACAGACCCAGGTGCTTTGTGTACTGCTGTGAGCAGGGAGGATTTCTGCACTCTCTGCTTCATGCAGAAGGCCCCTCATCTTTTGCCTTTGGGTAGGTTTCCTCCCAGTGCTGCTTTTCTGGCTTTGCTGTAAGCAGAGACCCACTGATGACAACGATCTTGGGATTGTGACAGATTTCCTTCTGCGCCCTTTCTCCTCTGTCTTACTTAGTTGCCTCTGGGGCAAAGACTGTGTCTTTTTTTTTTTTTTTTTGTCTCACACAGTCCCAAGAACACCATTGATGCTGAACAAATAAATAACTGCAGTTGTGAAATGGAGTCTAAAATTTATAGAACAGGCTCATCTATCAAAATTTGGACACTAGAGCACAGAGTCAATTACCACATATTAACTTACTCTTGTTGGCATTTTAATGCATTTAGAAAAGATTCACTTCCTTTATATTCACACACACACACACACACACACACACAGAGAGAGAGAGAGAGAGAGAGAGAGAGAGAGAGAGAGAACCAACTCATAATGCCAGGAAAATTGAAGATACATTAAACAAAACTCAATGCTTTCAGCACAGACCCTCAAAACTGCTGGACACAGGATAGCTTATATTTCTTTATAAGAGGGGCCATTTGTAAACACCAGTAAATAATTGCACCCTACATGGGATGTCTAGAGAGCATTCTCATATAAACTGTACTGTGTGATTTTCACAAGATTGTAAAATAGTACATTCAGCATGACTCCCATTTCAAAGGTGAGTAAATTGACAGAAATAAGTGACTTTTAACAATGCAAAAGGAAGGACAGAAATGATAGAAGAAGAAAAGCAGAAAGGAAATGAAGAGAGGGAGGGAGGAAGGGAGAAAGGAAAGGAGGAAGGAAGGAAAGGAAGGGAAGGGAAAGGAGAAAGGAAGGAAGACAGGCAGGAAAGTGAGAGAAAATAATCCGTAGCAATGAAATGATTTCCTTAGCAATGAACTCTGCAGTCCATTTGAGCAGCAGGTGGAACACAGGGTGTTCTAACCGTAGTGCCGCTCATGGTGATAACAGAAGTGCTGGTAGCAAAGTCCCTGTAATCATAACGGTAGTAGTATCGTCACTGCTTTATGTTTATATACCACAGGGTTTTCAGGCCTCTTCCAGGCACATTGCTTCATTTCTTGCTCAAATCCAGCTTCAGGATAGTAAGGGTCTCACATATGACAATAGGCACAACATCTAAGGACCGTCTCTGGTCTTCTGACACCCTGCGTCCCAGTCTGGACTCCTCATCAACTGGTGTTACTTTGCCCCCTGATCGAAGCAGTTACTGGATCTAACTCCACAGGCCCAGCTGCTGCACTTTGGGAAGGAAATGCGAAGAGGGGAACATAGGCCACACACAGGTGAGATAATGGCCAGAGAGGAGACCACAGAAAGGTATTAGAAGGATTCCTGTGCCCTGGGCTGGACTCTCTGAGAGTGGTCTGATTGGTTGGTTCCCAAGATGGGACCCGAATGAGGGTAAGGGAGGAAGATGCAGGCTCTGTCTACTTGCCCTCTTGCTGATGGCTTCTCTCTGACTATATCAACTTGCCTTCAGGGCTTAAGATCTCCATGCACCCACAGAAAGAAGTCCCCACTGTGGCCTGAGAGCAATGATTTCCATCTTTTACTTGCCTCGGGACTTTCTGGCCTAAGGGGTGCCACCAGGGGCTTCAGAACCAGAGAGCATCTTAAGATCCGCAGCATATGTATAACCCCTGCTTGGAAAAACACAGCGCACCATGGGTGGGAAGGTTCCTCAGCATGTCTGCCCAGCTGTGACATGACAAGAAGATCCTGTCACCCACAGTACCTACCTCACAGAATTCAGAAAGAAAAGGAGAGCACAGACTTAAAAAAACTCCAGAAATACCCAGCATTTCTGCAAGTGTTCCATGCTACTTGAATGCTGAGAAGGGATAAAACACAGAGAAATGGGGTATGGGGAGATGGCTTAGTGATTAAAGCGCTGGCCTGCAAAGCCTAAGGACCCAGGTTCAATTCCCCAGTACCCATGTAAGCCAGGTGCACAAAGTGGTGCATGTATCTGGAGTTCGTTTGCAGTGGCTAGAGGCCCTGGTGCAACCATTTTCTTGCTAATAAACAAATAAAATACTTTTTTTAAAACACAGAGAAATGTTCTGGACACTATGGGAACAGTGTTCAAATGGAGGAGTGTGATCTGGTGCAGAAACATCGATCCTCAAACTGAAACCCTTGACTGAGGGGGTGTTGGTTTTCAGGAGAAAGAAGTGCAAATCTCACGGTCCTCTCCTGACTGCGGTGGGCTTCCCAACCTTCCAAGGCAAGTGATAGAGACTGTGGTTATGACGAGACCTCTGGGCTAATCTTCCTTTCTTTTCAAAATATCAAGGAAAAAGGTTGTTGGGCAAGGGGGGCGGGGCAGTAGAAAAAGAAGTAGAACTGTCAGTGAGCTTGATGTTAAATAAAACCCAAAGACTCAGCTGAGAATTTTCGCAGAATCCGAATGTGCCAGGGGGAAAAAAAAAGGCATGGCTCCCATCTCTAAGGTTCACAGCTAAGCTGGTCTAGAATCACACATGCCAAGGTTAAAAATAAAAGGCAGCCATCCCTGAATGACACAGGCTCCGGGAGAGAAGCGTGAGGTATGCTGTTTGGTGCGGGCGGGAGAGGAGAGGGAAGGCCAGCCCGGGCTCCGTGTACAGGTGTTTATTGGAGGGCACATTACCTAAAAGCCAGCTGCTCAGAATTTCGCTGTTTTGCACTAAAAGACACTTTACATTGGCAAAAGGTTTCATAATGCTCTTCAGCTTTTCCATCGAGGAAACTGGCACACATTCAAGTGTGGCTGTGGCTGACCCTCTGGAGCACAGCACAGCTGTTTAGTGCATCTGCCTCCCCCACCCCCAGGGTCTGGCTCAGACAGTATCCTCACATACCTAGATGGGACACCCATGGGTCACAGTGAAGAAAGTATGGTGGGCTATCCACATCAGTGTGGAGTTATACCTGTCACCATGTTCCACTAACCAGGCATGATGGTGCTGGGGCCACCCACAGGCCAGCTGTCCCCTGCTTGGCTCCACTGGAGACAGACTGTGTGTCTGCCTGCTGGGACCGTACATGTGCATCTCTTGCTCCAAAACCACAGCCACTGCAGGCCAGGGCCAGCTGGCAACGATAACAAGTTAATCCTGGGGTTCCCTCTTCTTACAAATCCAGGGTCCTCTATTAGGAGTCCCCTGGGGCCCTCTTTCTAATGAAATCATCATATGTCCAATAGGTTTATGACTGTGTCAGCAACCATGGCCCCCCTCCACAGTTACACACTATTCAGATATTTTAAGAATGTCTTTTGGGGGGTCAGGTGAATGGGGAGACTTCTGTGACCCTTACATCATGGGACTCCCTACATTACACTAATCCCAGGGATGCCCTGACTCAACGTGGGTGGCCAATAGGCACTGGGAGCATTGGCTGAGAGTGTCACCATGCAGAAGCCTCAATCTATGTCCAGACACGACCTGGTGGGAGAAGTCTTGTTCCCAGGGGTGCAAGGAGAGAATGAGTAGTCTATGTATGTCTGGCTGCCCCTAGGATCCTGGCCAACTTTTATTTGAGGTGCCTGCCTATATTCCAAAGTCCTCTTCTTGATTTGGATTAGAAGTACCCCAGTGTCCTTTTTACACCTCTCAAACATTTTCGAAAATGCCTTAGGAGGCAGACAGGAAAAGAGCTATTTTCCTGCCTGTTGTAATGGATAAGGAAAGAGGCTGGGAGAGTTTAAGAAACTTGCTGAAGCCAAGTGAGAGACCCAGGGCTGGAATCCAGGGTTCTTTTCTTCTCTTTTTTCCTTTTATTGTTTTTCAAGGTAGGGTCTCGCTGTAGCCCAGGCTGACCTGGAATTCGCTATGTAGTCTCGGGCTGGCCTCGAACTCACAGTGATCCTCCTACCTCTGCCTTCCTAGTGCTGGGATTAAAGGCGTGCGCCACCACGCCCGGTTTAAGGGGTCTTTTCTTTACTCCAAGACTACTGGCCCAGGTCCCAGAGGCCATAGAGTCAAGCCCAGCACAGCCGCAAAACCCCGTGATGGCCTTTCTCATTCCCCTTTCCATTTGGAGACCTCATTCTGCCTGGACGGTGGGGACCGCCCCCAAGCAAAGCCCCAACCCAACCAAAGCCCAGAATTCTGCCTTGCAGAAGCCTCCTTCTATGTCCCCATATATCCTGGGGTCCCCAGAGGTGCAAGGGAAAAGTGGACAGTTTATGTATGTATGAGGCCCTTGTCATGACTTCCCTTTCTTCCGGTGCCACAGGCCAGGGAGGACGAGGTTAGGGTCAGGGTAGGGCTGTAGTCAGGCAGCATCTACCCTGGGCTGCTCCTTGCCTGGGAAAGCTTCCTCTGCCCTAAAAGCCTGAAGCGGAGTCAGCTCTGGAGCCCTCCCCGGGAGGTTTGGCTGAAAACCTTTCCCTTCTTTCCAGCGACTCCAGGAACAAGGGAGGTGGGGGACGCCCTTTGCAGTGCGGGGCTAGGTAGTCGAGGGGAAAGTTCAGGGCTTTGGCTAGAGTCTCCCACCCCCACGTGCCATCCCGTACCCACACCACGGGCTGGATTCATGGGAAGGGAGAAGCGACGGCTCCATGGATAGAGCGGATTGGAGACTCCACTCACCCAGTGGCGCTCCAGTAGCACCCCCTTACCTATACCAGTCCAGCCCCCGGCCGTAGTTCCTGTCGAAGAAGTGAGGCTCGGTGCCCAAGGCCCGCACGTCCGGGTGCACGCGGATAAACTCCAGCACGGCCCGGGTGCCCCCTTTCTTCACGCCCACGATGAGTGCTTGGGGCAACCGCTTGGTGCCCAGCTTCGGGGAGCCTGAGTGGTTGGAGCCGGAGAGGCGAGGGGCGGGCGCGGCGGCCGCGGGCGCGCTGGGAGCGCCAGGCAGGCTGGGCGTCGGCCCGGGGGGATCGCAGGGGCGGGACTTCGGGAGAAGTTTCTGGCCGCTCGGGCTGGGGCCGCGGAGGCAGCGCGGCGCGCCTAGGAGGCGGCTCCGGCCCAGGTCGTCGCAGCAGCACAGGAAGCTGTAACACAGGTAAGTGCAGGACAGCGACAGCGTGAAGGCGAAGAGCAGCCTGCGCGCCCTTCGCGGCTGAGGTGGCCCCGCGCGGCCCAGGACCCTATAGGCCATAGCTCCATGGGCCCGCGCCGGGGGTCATGGTTTCCGAAGGGGCGCCTGCGGCGGAGCTGCTGTGGCCCTGCGATCGCCTAGCGGGCTCGCGTGGCTCTGCCAGGGCGATGCGGGTGGGACGTTGGGGGCGCCGTCTCCTCCTCCCGGCGCTGCTGGCCGGGGCGCGCACCATGCCCCGGGATCCCGCGGGCGAGGGCTTGGCGGGGAATCGGCGACCGCATCCCCCACGCCTCCCGGTGCCGGGTGATGGGGGCTCCGGGCAGCGGGGCGGCTCCTGGCACTCCTCGGCCCTCACGCGCGCCGGGTTCGGAGCGCGCCCAGCGCCCGAAGCCCCATTCTGGATGCTCGGAGCGCCGCGCGAGCCACGCTCGGCTCGGCCCGCGGGCAGGCGGGCGGGCGGACCGGACGGGGGCGCTGGCGCCGGCCGCGATCCGGCTCCTCGGGAAATGCCGAGCGGAGCGCGCTGCCGGCTCTATTTAAGGAGTCGCCTGACGTCAGCCGCGCGGGTCCCCCGAGCCCGCGCCGCGCCCGGGGACCTGGCCCGCCCCCTGGGTCCCCACTCTCTGATTCCTCTCAGGGACACACGACCGTAGGCTCTCCCCACGCGCACCGCTCCCTCAGGAACCCTGGGGGTGGTGAGGGGAAGGTGCCCTGGCACATGATGCACTTCTGCTGGAGGCTGGACATCCCCACTACGTTGGCCTCTGGACGCCAGGGGTAGAAACCTAAGTCGACATTGCGCCAACACCCAGAGCACACACAGACCCGGGCGTATCTCCATACCCCGCGAGACGGGCTCCCACTCACCGACCCACACGTGCACGCATGGCCCAGGAGCACGCGCGCCCAGACCTGGACACACCCCTCCACCCCACCAGGGAGAGAGAGGGAGGAGAACTCCCCTGAACCCGAGCATAGGAATACCTACACAGCCCCGTCCCCTGCCATCTCGCCAAATAGACACCCGCAGGCCGAAATGTGACATCGCGCTGCGGTGTGCGCACGCACACCCGGGACCCGGGCGCACGCTGCACAAACGGATGGGTAGAGAGCTAAGCGTGAGTGAGATTCCGTGACTAGGCATCCAGCTCCGTACCACCCCCCGGCCTCCCGCTGACTCACACCCTGGCGGCTCGCTCTGTCTCACACCCAGGGAACACACCTCCACCCCGGTTCTCACACCACCTCCCCCGGGGCCTGGGGAGCCGGCGAGCCCCTGAGCCACGCTCCGCACCCGGCCGGCTCCGCCTCTCTTGGCTGCCCCCTAGCGGTGGACTGCTGCGGGGAGCTGTCCAGGGTACCAAATGCTCCGCAAGGCCTGGCTGGGCTCTGTGAGCTTTTTCATAAAGTGGCACTAGAGGAGGAAATAAGGGACAGGGAACAATTCCACTTCGAATGATTCCCAGATGACTGCTCACAGGACAATTCTCAGTGACCATCCCTTGAATGAAGAAACCCAGTGCTGCTCTGAGGGTCCAGACCTTCTTATACAGGCTCAGATCCTGCATCACAGGCTGAATTAAGAGTGGAGCACAGCTGAGTTGTTCTGCAACGGTGGTGCCAGTCACCATGCCCAGTATTCCCAAAGTGGGTACTCCCATAAGATAAGAACTCCTCCACTCTCAGCCACCATTAAGTTATTGTTGACTTCAATCCATAACCTGATCACAAAGGTCCCAGAACTAGGAAACACTTTGTCCCCAATCCACGGACATCCTTAGAAAACCCGGATCAATCCTTCAGACAAAGCTACTAACTACCACCGCGTGTCACACGTGTTAACTCCTCTACTATTTCCTGCATTCTCAGGTTGTTACCACGATCCTCACATGGCTCTGGATTATTCTAACAGTAGGTAGCATGTGTCAAGTGGCAGCTTTGTGCCCTTAATGTGCAAATCACTTAACAGGCTTTTCCTCGTTTATCTTTGTAGATAGGCATTATTATAATTCCTCATTTACCGAGAGTGAAAGGAGGTTAAATAAACACATACTCAATAATTGGCAGAGCTAGGATTAAACCCAGACAGCCTGACTCCAAGATTCAAGGTTTTAATAACAGTGCTCTGAAGCTTCCTCACTTCCTCTGAGCATCATTCACATAATTCCATCCCAGGCTCTGCTCCCGGATGTGAACTAATTTGTCTAGATCGCTATTGAAATCTGGCGTGTGAGACTAAATGAGGATTTTAATTCCAGGTATAGATTGAAAAGTTCAACAGGATCCTCATGCCCCATCTGTAAGCTCAATTTCTAGTCATACCACCAAAGACCCTCACTGACTTTTTCTTGTAGCCATATCACACTGTCAACACCACGAGGCAGCAGCCAAGTGAGATCTCTAAGTGTTTCCTATAAGTGCTGAGCATGGAGGCATATCTACCCCATACTGTGCTCACTCACTGGGCTTTTTTGGTCCTACCACATAGGTCCTTACACATTTGAGCTGATTAAATTTCATTTCATCTCATCATTTCACTGTTGCAGTTTTTTTCCAGTTTCTTCCTGAATCTCAAGTCATGATGTAGCCTTCATATATTTTAAAAGTAGAAAGACCATATCCACTTTATTTTGTTTTTAGAATCCTGGGGATGGAACCCAGGGCCTAGTGCATGCTAGGCAAGCACTGTACCACTGAGCTACATCCCAGCCCCAGCTGTTCTCTTGATATCTTTTGTACTTTGGGCAAGGGTGTTGCTTACATTCAGCCTCAGTTTTCAGCTATAAAATGGGGAGCTAGGATTAGCCCCCCACAAAGCCTCCTGTGGGCCCTGCTGGTGTGTACTTCTGTGATTAGATGATTTCCTAAAGCCCAAACCAACTTCTTGGCATCATCTCATCTCCACATCTGATTACAATTTAATTAATTCTTCACTCAAATTATTAATAAAAATGTCAAAACATATGCATTGAAAGGAGTTGTAATACATACTTCCAACATTTTTTACATGCTATGAACCTGTTATTTCTGCACTCCTTTGTTAAATTACAAGGTTAGATGTAGAGTAATGCACTGACAAGTGTTTTCTTCCCTTAGGACAAAAGAACCATGGATATAGTTATTTCTCATAATTTTGTGCTTACTTCATCTTTGAAATTATTTTAGTCATTGATTATTTATTAATTTATATGAGTATGCATGCTCTCCAGGGTCTTTTGCCATTGCAAAAAAAAAATTCCAGATGGATGTGCCACTTTGTGTCTGATTTTACATTGCTGAGGGAGAATCAAACCCAAGCCAACAGGTTTTGCAAACAAATGCCTTCAACCACTGAGCCATCCCCCCAGTCCCTATTTTAGACTTTTAATTCATAGACTCCAAAACTCCAGTTACATAAGAACCAGGCTGATTTTTTTCCCTTCAAAACCCCACCAGAGTAACCAGCATGACTGGGATAGAATTCTTGAGGGAGTGAGATGGTGGATGAGCCTGCTTGTCATCCTCCACTCCCATCATTTTACAGAAGCATCCTGGTTCTCTCTTGGGAGTATCAGACGGGATAATGCTGAGTTGTGTGGTCTGTCAGATAACGCTCACTGAAGAAGATATATATCTATTTTTCTATCACATGCATGGCTGGGTGAAAGGGAATCTGGGCTGGCATGGAAACTGCTCAGTGTTAGGGAGCCAAGTTCTTTCTGCCTGCCCCTCCACTGTGTTTCCTCCATCCTCATGTAGCTGTATTCTAAGATGATCCACTCAAATCCAGTCATCATGTTCACATTGTGAGAACAAAAAAGACAAGGAAATGCATGCCACCTTCCTCTAAAGCCATTCCTTGAAAGTGGGCTGTGCTGTTTCCACCATATGTAACTCGCCAGAATGCTGTCACATACTTTCTAATGTTAAGATATCCTTTAAGAGTAGTCCTGATTTGGGGTGATTATATGATTAGCTAAAACATGGAGGCTTTGTTCCCAATGAGGTACTGATAAACAGTTATTGAAAGCAATTAATAATCTCAGACAACCTTGGAGAAACAATTTTCCTATGTGATTTGTATGAGCTGAATCTAGATCAAAGGCAGACATGTGACCAAGTCCAATACCACCATTTAATTATTGTATTTCAGTGTTGAAAGCAATTAAAAATCTTTCCAGTAGCAATCAGTAACAGAACTTTTATGAAAAAAATTCTTCTTCTATGATGAAATAGACTAAAATAAATTTGATACTTCCACTGGTCACCTCTGCCTTCAAGAGGAAAATCCCCAAGGATGAAGAAAGGGAGGAGAAAAAGCAGGGGTATGATGGAGAGTCAGATTCTTGATATTCTAGATCTAGCCATGCTGGGAACATGGTCCCTGTATATTTTGATATAGCTAATTTAACAATTTTCTATTACCTTTAACAAAAAGAGTTCTGAACTGGGCACGGTGGTTCACACCTCTAGTCCCAGCACAGGAGAAAGGAGGACTGCAGTGAGTTTGAGAGGCCAGCCTAGGCTACATAGTGAGTTCAAGACCATGTTGGGCTATATAGTGAGACTATATCTCAAAAAGAAAAGGAGAGAAAAAATAGTCCTGGTTAATTATTTTTAAGTCACATCAATTGCAAGAGATGGGAATAACTTTTTTCAATTTACTTATCTATTTGAAAGATAGAAAAAGAAAATATGGAGAAAGAGAGAGTGGAAGAGAGAGAATGGGTACACCAGGGCCTCTAGATGCTGCAAATGAACTCCAGACACATGTGCCACCTTGTGCATTTGGCCTATGTGGATCCTGGGGACTTGAACCTGGGTCCTTTGGATTTGCAGGTAATCACCTTAACCTCTAAGGCATCTATCCATCCTGAGACAGGGATAACTTTAATAAATGCTGGTGGAAGTAGAGTGGATACTTATTTTTAGGGACATACACAGGCAAGGACTGGAACTATTAAAAATTTGAGATGGGGCAGAGGAAGCAACAGCTTGCTGGGGTGTGGGTAATCAGCTCTTCCCGGTCCTTCACCCACTCCATCTAGACTGGTAGCTGGTGACTGGTGACTGGTTCACAGGTCTGCCATGGAGGGTGAGCAGATGCTGGAGGGACAGACGCAGGTTGCAGAAGAAAACACTCACTCTGATTACGGCCACACAGACAACGTGGAGAGGATAGTAGAAAGTGAAAAGATTAATGCAGAAAAGTCATCAAAACAGAAGGTGGATCTACAATCTTTGCCAACTCGTGCCTACCTGGATCAGACGGTTGTGCCTATCTTATTACTGGGACTTGCTGTGCTTGCAAAGGAAAGACCACCAAATCCCATTGAATTCATCGCATCTTATCTTTACAAAAAAAAAACAAGGGACAGTTTGAAGATCAAAACTGACTTCTTGGGAAGAAAAGAAAACTGGCTGCTACTGTAGATTGACACAATTACGAGGCAGCTTGAATTGCAGTGATTTGTCCCTTTCAAATGTACACAAACCTTCAGGACAACAGAACATTTTTCTGGAATTGCAGAAAAGAAGATATTTCCCTTATTTTGATTAATCACCATACTTATTTAATGAGCATCAACTGTGCATTTTTTCTCAGATCTTTTACTTTGTTTTTAAGATGACCTTCAAAATAAACCATCAAAATACCAAAAAAAAAAAATTGAGACAGGCTGGAACAATGGATCAGCAGGTAAATTACTTATTGTACAGAACTGAAAACTTCAGTTTGGATCCCCAATACCAGTGTAAACGTTTGGCATGGTGTCACCCAAGTGTAATTCCAACACTGAGGAGGCAGAGATAAGCCTTGGGGTTCACTGGGTAGCCAGTCTAATGAGCTCTAGGTTCAGCAAAAGACTGGGTATCACATCTGTATCACTCTCTCCAAGGCCCAGGGAACATTGTGGAAGAGGGAGCAGAAAGAATGTAAGAGCCAGAGGACGGAGAGGAGTGCTGTGGAATGCTGTCTATTATATACATGCCCTCCCAGTGACAGTTATCTGCACAAGACCTGCACAATACTGAGATAAAGAACAATCTAACATGGGTGGGGAAGAAAGCAACGGAGAACAAAACACCAAAGTAGAAGAGGGACTAGTTGGAAAAATAAGGGGTTCAGTGGAAGGGAGAGGAGAAAAGTGAAGGTAACGAGAGGGGACTAGGATCAAAATACATTATATACATGTATAAAAACTGTCAATTAAAAAGTTTAAAATAAAAGAAGACCCTGTCTAAAAGAATAAAGTGGAGCGCTACAGAAGAGGACACCCAGTGTCAACTTCTGACCTGCACATGCATGCACATACATATGCGTGCACGTCTGCACACACAAATAAACATACCTTCATGGAAACATTTTCCCTGGTGAGACATGAACATACATCTATTCACCCCAGCTAGGACTCAGATGACAGACCAAAGTATGATTGCACCAAAATCAGTTTTGGTGAACCAATGAGTTTATTGGGGTTACTTACAGAGCAGGGTGAGGTGTTGCTTACAGAAGCATGGGTGACTCAGAGGTGGCTGTGTCACCAAAGCCCACCTCAGCACAGGTGATGACTCACAGAAGCTGCATTGGGGCTCGCTGAACAACCTGCAGGCAGCTCTGTTGGTTGGAGAGTCTCGAGCACACTGCATGGCTTGCATGCATTCAGTCGAGAGTCTCTCCCCAAGCAGTTGTTTTCCCTTTATGTACCCTTAGGGAGGGGCCTTGTCACCTTTTACAAGACTTGTGACTTCCGGAGTCTCCTGAGCTTCCTTCCTCCCCACCAAAAGGGAATATTTCAATTGTTTCACAACCCTGGTTAAAATCTGCCTTTCCACATTTGCTTAGCACTCCTATAACCTTCAGGAGCCATGAGTGAACTTTTAAGGTTCAGCTCTCCCAGGTTTGACCTCTTGAGTCTCCAGCGCCTCCCTCCTCCCTTCAAGAGGGGATGTTTCAATTCAGAGGAATTTTATATAAAACGCATGCCATATACATACCCATCCCCCTAATACACATGGCAAAGAAAGAATTTGAGACACCCATAGAATCCAGCTACTTTTTCCATCTTCTCCATTTCTTTTTGTATCTTACTTATTTTCCTTTTATCCTTTCTCTCTCTCTCTCTCTCTCTCTCTCTCTCTCACACACACAAAGAAAGAAAGAAAGAAAGAAAGAAAGAAAGAAAGAAAGAAAGAAAGAAAATTTGAGACAGCTGTAGAATCCAGCTATTTTTTTCTAGCTTCTCCATTTGTTTTTGTATCTTACTTATTTTTCCTTCACCTCTCTCTCTTACACACACATACAAACACACACACACACACACACCATAACTTGGGAAAGGTTACTGATTTGTGAATAACTGTAATGGACTAGCTATTATAAGCAAAAGGGGGAATAAAGCAAGGGATTTTGAAGTTTGCCATAGAATTAGAATGATTGGAGCACCAGACTCATGAATAATAGTGAGCATGGGACACATTCCTCTGTCTTGCCTTTCTTTCTCTAGGTATCCATTTCTTTTTTGCACTAGTGTTTTAGTGAATCTTCCCTCCCACTCTAATCCCCTGCATTGAAGACCTTGAATTTGAAATTATAAGACAATGAACTTTTCTTGTCCTTACTTCTTTGGACCTAATCAAGCCTTATTCAGTTTTATTTCAGTGTAAGTTTCACATCTTTTTCTGAGAGCAGAGTTTTGTAAAATCTGAGAGAATATCCCAAAGTGAGCAATTCCCATGGGGCAGAGGACAGTGAAGTGGAGTCACACGGACTGTCAGGTCTGTGAGGTGCAAAGTTCACACAGCACCATGAGGGTACACATTCAGAGTCTGCCATTTGGAAGGCGGTTGAGAGTAGGGTAAGGGAATGTTGTAATCCTACTCCATTGCCTGATAAAATAGAGGATGAAAGCTCAAAGGCCCCCAGATCCTGCATGTAGAGGAAAGGTGGATCTAGAAGACCAGATGCCATGGTGGTTTTAAGGACTTTCAAACATTTTAAGCCAATTACTATTCTCCACATTAGTTCCTGCTATTATTGTCAATAATCATAATCATAATAGGCTCTATTTATTGCATGTTTCCTCTCTACCAGGGACTGGGCTGAACTTGTAGATGCATTATCTAATTTAATCCTCTCAATAAACCAATACTGTAGGCATTATAATCATCCTTATTTTATAAATAAGGAAGCTATCTCAGGTGGGCTGAGTGTCCCATGTTCTCTCTCCCAGATACCGCAGGACCTAGGAGTGCAATGGAAGCATGAATGAGGAGCTCTGGGATCAGCCTCAGTTTCTTGGATTAGTTACTGCTCAGCATCCCATGAGAGGATCTGCTATTATTTTACCTCTACTCTCTTACCTCCCATCTTACTGTATTGCCCCTTTTTTTAAAGCACAATTTAAATGCTTTACTTTTTTGATAAAGCAGAATATAATAGAAAAACAATTAGTTTCCAGTAATATCTATACTTCTATTCATAATTAAGTCCTCCATAGACATGTTACCTGGAAGTAAAAGTCTGTTACAATATGCAAAACTTCAACCAAATTGGCTACTTTTTGTGTCAGGAAAGTTTATCTCTTGTAGGAGGAATGATGTGCTATGTAAGTTGGCTGTAAGGTCACAGCTTCTAGGGCATGGGAACTATTATCCTATCCCCACATTGAGGAGTTCAGTGCATCCAAAATCTATAACCATGCTTGCTGGCAACCATTGATATTTCAATCAGGTAAAAAATAAATTAAGAAATCCCTTAACTGATGTTCCTTGAATTACAACATTAAAAGGTCCACAGTTTATACTATGAAATTCTGGCCAAGAATTACATTGGAGACCCCCTTGCTCAGATTTTGGTTAGCAGTAAGAATCTTTCATAATGGGGCTGGAGAGATGGCTTAGCGGTTAAGCACTTGCCTGTGAAGCCTAATGACCCCAGTTTGAGGCTTGACTCTCCAGGACCCACGTTAGCCAGATGCACAAGGGGGCGCACGCGTCTGGAGTTCGTTTGCAGTGGCTGGAAGCCCTGGCGCGCCCATTCTCTCTCTCTCTCTCTATCTGCCTCTTTCTCTCTGTGTCTGTCTGTCACTCTCAAATAAATAAATAAATAAATAAATAAATAAATAAATAAATAAATAAATAAAAAGAATCTTTCATAAATTCAAGCCTTTATTATTCAGTAATTTGTCAGCTAGGATGCATTCAGACAACAGCTGTAACTACAGAAGAAGTGCGCTGCCTCAGTGAGACGACGCCATCGAGAACACTAGCAGACAAGAAGGATCTGTGACTGGATAGTAGAAGTGCAGCACAGCAAGACAAGCATGCTCATATGCTGGCTTGTTTAAGCCCCAAGCCCTCAACCCGTGGTTGAAATTCAATTAGTTTTATTCCTATGGTTCTTAATACCAAGAACTCAAGCTCCATGAGGGCTAATGTCTAATTTGTACTCCAAACCAAGTAGCAGTTCAAATTCACTATTTCTGAGGCTGAATCCATACAGACTTTACGACTAAGTCCAGAAGGCCATTATTATATAATATCATAACAAATTCTGAAAAATAATTACTTGTATTTATAGATGTTCCTTCAGATATTTATCTATAATAAGTTTATCAGTGAACATTACTTAATGTATTATAAATAACTGCAACTTACTAATTAAATACTTGAATACCTGAACGAAATAGGAAGAACAGGACTCAGTTAAAAAAAGGAACTTTAAAAAGGAAGGTGAAAATCTTATCACACACTATCACTTTTGGAAGCAGCATAGAAGGCGCAGTCAAGGGTTCAAACACTGGTGAAATGGGTCAAAATTATGCAAAAAATCTACATTATTATCAATGACAGTACCACAACTGTGCCCTTTATGATTAAGAATCATTCCTAAGAATTTTCATTTGGCACCAGATGGTGTATTTAAGAGAAACACTCGGGATATCTTAAATCAGATATGGTTTTGTTAAGTCACAGGAGAATTTTTACAGGGAAGCCAGGGGTTGGGGGAAAGTATGGGAAATAGATTGGGAAAAAATGATGAGTCATCATCTAAATAAACAAAGCATTGATCACTCCAAGCATTAGGTCAGATACTAAAGCAACTGATATAGGCTCAAGTGGTTTATAAAACCTATAAAAAGACTACACCAGCAAAGTGCCTGTTCATCTGTCAAAGCTCAGACACGAAAACAGAAAACATTTTAGCTTAAAACTTTATCTCAGGAGAATCAAGATAACTTCACAAATGAGTAAAAATACCTGAAAGCAAATGTTTTTAAAAACTCTAACACCCAAAATATAAAGAAAAAAAAACTAGTGAGAAGACTTGATCAATCCATGGAATGATAAAATGGCCAGACATTCTATATCTTCCCTCCACATTAACAGTTCCATGGAAGACCAAGGGAGACTAGACCTCCCAGACTTCTGACTTGCCTTCTTAATGGGACTAGAAGCTCCTTGGTGGCAGGGACTAGTTGTTACACCCAGCTCAGCCTGGCCCATGGAGTTTGGACTGTATGCTCATGTTAAGATGTCCTCAGTTTCTTCATCTTCTTCCTCTTTCTTTGGTGTCCCACCATTACCCTCATCCAGGCTCCCAAGGAAGAGCTACTATTTCATTTCAGACCATATCAAAAGTGGATGACTTGTGATGTCAGGGCAGATGCTAAGCTTGCTCATTATTACAACAACACAGTTCAGCTGGCCTGGTATTGGTCATTTCCTTTAACCACAGGAAGCAGCTAAGAATGGTACTTCTTCCAGTGTCACCCCAATTCATCATCTCCCCAAAATACAGATCTCAGTTGACTAGGAGGGGATGATTGGAAGAGAGATTCCCCAGAGAGAAACATAGGGGGATATACTGGTTGGTTTGCATCACTTTTTCAAAATTTCCTCCTAACTACTTGTGCTTGTTTTGTTAAATTTTTCTGAGTCTCTTTAACAATTTTATTATTCAGTTAAAATATACCTGGTGGAGAAACAAATGAAAATATTGACATAAAAAATTATAACATCCAGGACTTTGTTAATATTTTACACATTGTTAATTCTGGTAATATTATTGATAAGTTATTTACAGCAATCTGTTTACTTTTTTGTTTGCTTCTGGTTTAGCTTTTACCCACTATTTTGTAAATCATTTTTCTTTTACTTCATATCATGGTGAATTTCTTATCTCATTAAAGCGCAGGCTTATATAGTAGGTATTTCAGAAAGTGAAAATAATTTTCTACTAGAAATGCTAGGCATAAGGATGGTGCAAGCTCACAGCTACTATTAATGGAGAAAGCCTAACCTGCATTAATTCAATACAGAAGTAAGCAGAGCATGCGTGAATGGGTGGGTCCTGGTAATGTTTTAGATTCGGGACCCAGCTTTGCCTGACATTGCCCTGCTAAGCGACAAGGAAGCACAGTGGTTAGGGGTATAGTCTCTGGAAGCATATCCTCTGGGTCCAAATGTTTATTGTTGCCTTTGATTCTGGGATTAACAAGACAATAAATATAATACACTTAGAATGAAGCCTGGTAATAACGAGCCTTCAGTGAGCACTGGCCACGACTACACTGAGAACTGTTCGATGACATAGGTCAATACATTTTCTTTTGGGCTTAAGCTATTTTGATTGATATTGATAGCAATATGTACTTTTCAACTAGATGCACATCTTTCTACTAACTTGAAAATGGTATTGACAGCAAAATAAAATCAACCTCTTTTCTCAGAAATCAACTAATACCCCCTCCTGCTATGAATTCATTGTAAATCCCCAATACTTTAAATATCCTAGGGAAGTAACCAGGTGTTCTGTCTAGACACGGCTCATGGCCAAGGTTCAAATCAAGCTTCCTGGAGAAGTGGGCAGATAATACCTCACCCAATCCTTTGTCAGGAGGACAAGTGCATTACCCAGGAGGACACAATCCAACTTATGTTAAAGGACTGAGTTGTCTGCTTATTGATCATCCCTCAGGTCCTCTCTTCCCTCTCTATTGAGTCTGAATGCCATGAATAAATATGACCTTCACTTTGTTGCTTACATCATCAGCTTCCTTGACCCTATCTCACTGGACTGTATTTCCTGGTTAAAATCATTTTTCTTCCCACTCAGTGCTTGCACCCATACAGCTGAATACAGCGAATGCTGAGGCACAGTGACTCGTCCCACTTAAAATTCATCATTTCTAATCTCAAGTGGACTCTCAACACTTCCTAGCAATCACACTCCATTTTCTAGTCCATTCATTCTCAAGTCCTCCCATGAAAGTCCTGAGTGCCACCCGTCCTCTCCTCAAACCTCTGACATCTCCTTCCTCATCAGCTGATGACCTTGCTCCTACTTCACAGGTCAAATAGAAGCAATCAGAAGAGAGCGTTTCCCCGTCACTTCTACCCACCTGCCTGCATCTGTGTATGTAGAATTTTACCGGGTGCTTCTAGACAAGATTGGCTCTTCCTCTTCTACACACAGCCAATCGGTTCTTATCTTCTCAAGGGCACAACTCCAGCAGTCCTTCCCTTTCTCTCCTGCATCAACAGTATTTCTCTTTGCACTGGATCCTTCCCAACAGCAGCCAGGTATGATGTTATTTATTCCCTCATGAAAAGAAGCTGCCTTGCCTTGACCTCACCTCTTCCTCCTGTGACTGCTCCATTTATGTTCCTTCCTTACAGCTCAGCTCTTCACAAGAGTCACTTCTATTCACCACTTCCTCCCATTTGCCCCAGAACCCATACCAATTGGGATTTTGCTCATATTGCTAAATTCAATTCTGTTTTTCCCAGTGCTGCAGTACCGGGAACTAAACCCAGAGCCTCACACATGCTGGACACAGAAGCTTTATGCATTCGAGGCAAGCACTCTACCCTCAGCCCCTTGGCTTACTTCCTTCTCATTGACCCTGCCAGAGGCAGCTTTGACACTCTTTCTTCTTGAGCCTCTTTATCTACTGTAATTTAAGACACACACACTCCTGGTGTGTCTACATCTCCTTCCGTAGTTTCCTTGTGCTCTTGACCTCTAGCTTGGAATAGCCTATAAATTTGCACATCATCTCTGTTCTGCCAGTGCCATATCCACCAGTGACATTGTAAGTTTCATGGTTTAGTATGTCATCACACCCTTACTGAGCTCAAATGTGCTTCTCTTGTGCCCTGAACTGTCAATGTACTTGGCTGTCCACATGGAGGTCTAATAGAAATCACAAACTAAACTTGTCCCAAACTGAACCCTTAAAATTCTCTAAAACTTAATTTTATCACAGTCTTAGTCATCTAAATAAATAGAAACTCTAGTCATTTAATTGTTTAAACTGAGCCAAATCGACTTAATTTCAAGTCATTTCTTCCTCATACTCTACACACATCTGATCTGTAAGCAAATCCCATTCATTCTCCTCAAGACATGACTAATTCTCCCCACCTCCATCGCTATCATCTATGACCAAGTCACCATCCTTTTCCATCTGGATGCCTCAAGTAACTGCGATAAGTCATGTGTTCACTCTCTTAATTCTTTTCTCACTCTTCCATGCTCTCCTTTGGCTTGCAAGTTGCTACATGTCTATAAACCACACTTCCTAGAATTTCTAGTTGGGCTCACCCAAGGGGAGGTTCAGGCAGGACACTAGAAAACAGAAGGAAGGAGCCTTGGTTCACTTCTAGAAGCGTCTCATAGAACGTGAGCAGCAACAGCAGTGCTGGGTAAGTACCGCTGCCTCTTCATCTCAGTTCGCTGGGCATGAGGGGTGGAGTGGGAGGGTCTGTAAGCTCAGCAGCCCACACTAGGCTCTGCACCTTAAGTGCTAGCCTTTATGTGGACTGCTGGTGGATGTGAGGATAGTTCCTTAAGTCAGGGGTGACAGGAGGCTGTTCTGTAGCGGTTCCATTCAACAGCAGCCATGGCTCGGTTAACATGACTCTCCTATGTGCTCCCACAGCTGAGGAGGAATAGTTCCTGCAGTGATGGATTTTAAGTAGCTTTGCCCTTCTCTCTTTCCTTGGCCAAGCCTTCCATCACTTTTGGAAACAATCCCATAGTCAATTCTTTGTGTTTGAAATTCCTAGAATGGTATAATTTTCTAGAGCTCCCTAGGTCTTCCTAAGTCCAGTTCCAAAAACAAGAAGGATCCTTGTATTTGAAGCCCCCACTCCCTTCTAAACTCACCTAGGCAATATCCACTTGGGGGGGGGGATAAAGATTTAATCTAATATAAGACCTTCTGAGGCAGTAAGCCAAAACTAACAGTGCCAGCTTTCCAAACCATGCCCTTGCCCAGCCAGCACACTAACAGACAACTAATAGATGCAAGAGTTTCTATTCAAAATGAAATACAACTGGAAAGATCTGCACGAGGCTCATGAATAAATGCTATATAAAGGGTTATTACCTTTTTATTTTAGGGAGATCAAATTTATTTGCTAATATATTTACTTACCCACAGAAAACACTTACAGCTACTTTTATTTCAGATTATTAGACAAAATGTCTCCTGTTAAAGTTAATAAAGCCTTGGACAATTTTAAAAGTAGTCATAATTATCAAGGAAAAAATATATGCTGAATTTTAATGCATTTGCTTGTAAAAAAATAAAACATTGAGTAATCCTTTGTCTATAGTTTTGAAAGATGAATCTAATCATTTTAATTTCTATCATGGTTTCTAGCTGTCCTGAGAGTTTTGCACACACCTGCTGTGTCTGGAAGTTTTGAATTTCACATAAAGGATGCTTCTAACCAAATTCACCTCAGCTTTTGTCTACACTTGACCTCTTCCCACCAGCCTGTCTGAGGTCCCTCAGAAGGGAGTTCACCTAACTTCCTGCAGAGTAAGTGACCAGGGAGCCAGCCATGCTGTTTCCTGGTTGTGCACCTGGCAAGGCTTATTGGAGGTCTGTTATGGTTCATCTTCACTGTTGAGTAGACTGGATCTAGAATTATCCCATCCACTAGTGAGGCACTCTGGGTGTGTCTGTGAGGATGAACTGAGGGAAATGTCCCAACCAGCACATGGGAGACACTGTCCCCTGGGTTGGGGACTTGGACAAAATAAAAGAGAAAGGAGAAAGCTAGCTGGACACGGATGTTCCCTCTCTCTTCTTATTGTTCATCAACAAGTAAAGCACAGTCCTCACCACCACATCCTGCCACCAACATGTCCCACCCAAGTACGTGGGACAGGGGACCACAGACTGAAGTTTCTGAAACCATGAGACAAAATAAATGATTCCTTCCTTAGGTTGTTTTGGGCACAACAATGCAAAAGTAACTAAAACTCATCCACCTCTCAGCCTTGCACCTCTTCTCTCTGCTTCTCACAATCCCTGATGCCCCCCAGGCACTGAGCCTTTTGTGGGGGTGTCATCGAGGGCAGCACTTCCACTTTTTGGCATGCAGTGGCACCTTTCTTGGCGCTGCTGCATCAGGTCTTCTTCCTAAGCTCGTAATGTCTTTGCTGCCGCATCCTCTCACTGCATTCATCTTTGTAGACAAATGCCTTTACTTCACTCTTCAGATGCTGTGGGGTTATGAAAATACAATGTGTGACAGACTTCTGAAAGAACCTTGAACTTCTCCAACAAAAAGCACTCGGGTGGTGGCTCTTAAGCTAATCTCCCTTTTCCAAAACGACTGCTCTTTCATGTCTGAGTTTCCAGCCCTGACAATTTTCAGATGCGTAGCCTGCAGGTAGTCAGCTGCAGGCAGGTAAACAGTTTAGAGAGGTCAGCTGGTGGGTAGGTGGGAAGCCTAATGAATCTGAGCTATAGAAGTAGCACATGAACTCTTCCTTTTGTGAAAAAGCAGACAAGTGCAACCAAAGAAGCAAGGACAACATGCTCTTTGCCCATCCTCCAGCATTGTGTGTGGGTTCTCTTCCTCTCCTCCAAACTTTCTAACATGACCACAGTCTCAGTAGTGCAATTACAGCTTTAAAAAAACCACGCTTTCACATACAGAAAAATGGGACAACCCCCAGAGTATTTTGTTGAAGGTTTTAAGAGTGAATATAAATGATTATGATGCCCTCCAATTTGCTTTTTGCACACAACATGCTAATGCCTACAGATTTAACTCTGCTTCTGCAAAAAATATTTCATCACATATGTGATGCCTCCAGTTGTTTCCAATTTAGATTTATTTATATATCACAATTTATTCTACACTCTCACAGCTAATGGATGTAGACATTGTATCTGATGGAGATGAAATTTAGCTGCATGTAACGGAGAACCTCCAAGCAGCAGCCATTTGGGTAAGATTCTATTTGTCTCTTTTCTAGAACGTCTGAGAGGAGAAGCCAGGGTCATTCAGGCAGGGCCATGGCGGGGTCCTCCCTTGTGGTGGAATGCAAGTGCTGAACCTCCCAAGGTTGCATCCCCAGCCCAGATGGCTGCTTACAGTGGGGATAAAAGAACTCTGCCTCCCTCTTAGAAAAACTTCTCAGAAGTCTACACTGTCTGCTGACTTTACATTGGTTATAAATTAGTCACATGGCAACAGCTGGCTTCAAGGAATGCTGGGCCATGTCTATATGTCTCATAGACAATTTGTTTTTAAAGACAACATGAGTATTTGGAAGGCAGGAAGAAGTTTCTGCCTCAAGTTTTATATATATATTTTGACACAGGGACCAGTTAGACTATCCTTGGCCAGTTAGACTAGATTCTGACCCTAGACCGGAAAAGCTCCCAGTGTGCTGGCTATTAACTAATTGATAGGTCACAAGACAATGCGGGACTGAGAGGAAGAGTGGCTCAGGAAATGCATTTTCAGGATGAGAATTAGGGCTGTCACCAGCCAAAAGTCCTGCTCAAGCTAATCCTAGAGTGATAACATGTTATCTACTTCTCCCAAGGTCCCGAGGTGTGACAGGCATGTTTTAACTTTAGTACATTCTCTCAAAGTGGCCATGTTAAGCAATACTTCTCCAGCAATTCCATTTGATTTTAACTATGCCAATCAAGAAATAATTTAAAATATAATTTTGAGCTGTCTGTGGTGATACATGCCAACAATGCCACCCTTCAGAAAAGAGACAGGAAGACACTGCATTCAAGACTGGCCTGATCTACATCGCGAGTTTCAAGCCATCCTGAGCTACATTGGGCCACCATGCCTCAGAAATCCAAGGCCTGATGACATAGCTCAGTGGTCGAGCTCTTGCCAATAACATTCAAGGTCCTAGATTTGATCCTCAGTAGCATAAATTGCCAGTAATATAGAAGAAAAAAAGTGATATCCAGTTTTTGTTTTCATTTTCATTCCTCTACTGAAGAGGGCAGGAATATTCCTGTATGTTTCCTGGATATGTGGAATTTATTGTCTGTAAATTGATTCTTCACCGATTTTCCCAATTTTCCTGAAATTTGTTTTTGCATGTGATCTGAGGTAGTGCTCTAAATTTTTCCAATTGGATAAGCAATTGTCTAAAATCAATTGCTGAATAATCCCCTTTTTCTTGAAATAAAGAACTGTACTTCTCATCTCTGACTGTCTATTTGAGTTCATGAATTTGTTTATCAGTATTTATAAATAGTATTGTTTTAACATGTTTGACTTAGCAATATTTTTACAAGATTTAAAAACTATTCAAGCAAGAAGAAGCATAGAGATTACACAAATGGCTTCTGCAAATAAACATGAGAATAATATGCTGCAAATGGGTTCCAGATGCCTGTGCTGCTTTGTGCATCTGGCTTTACGTGGGTACTGGGGAATCAAACTTGGGGTTAGGCTTTGCAGGCAAGCATCTTAACTGCTGAGCCATCTCTCTAGCCTCTTTTGCAGATTTTAAATGATAAAGTTATAGTCATCAAAACAACGTGGCATTAACTCAAGTCAAAGCCGACAAATAGATTGTCATGTTTGGATGTGGACGTTGGAGTTGAGGCAGTTTGTTTGTCAAAACAAATTCCAGATGAATCAAAACACTTTATCTTAGAAATTAAGCTATAAAAACAATTACAAGAACATTTGAGATAAAAGAACAGGTTAAATATAAAAACAGTAGAATATATTGTAAGGGATAAGGCTGATAAATTTGGGCTACATGAACATGTAATATCTGTATATTTAAGAAATATAAACAAGATTTCTCCAATAGCATTTAAAGCAAATGTATTATAATTGTTGTCACTTTGACAAATACCTGAGGGGAACAACTTAAAGGAATTTATATTGGCTCATACTTTCAGAGGTTTCAGCCCATGATCTCCTGGTTGTGTTTCTCTGGGCCCACCACAGTGAGGCAGAGCATCTCCATGGAAGGCATGATGGAGGGAAGTTTTTACATCATTGTATCTGGGAGGGAGGAGGGAAAAAGGCCAGATAGGATATCACCTTCAAAGACATAACTCTAGTAACCTACTTCCTTCAGCTAGGCCCCATCTCTTAAAATATCTGCCACTTCCCCAAATAGCCCCACTATCTGGTGACAAAGCCTTCACTACATGAGCATTTTAAGGGAACACTTTATATACAAGCCATAACTGACACCAAGAAAAATTAGCACATATATGTACACATGCATGATATGCATGTACATATGCATATTGTTGTAGTCACCTTCTTGTTGCTGGAACAAAGCACCTGGCCAAAAGCAGCTGATGGGAGGAAAGGCTTTGTTTTGGCTTACAGTTTGCAGGGGAAGCTTCATGCTGGCAGGGAAAATATGGTAGAGCAGAGGCTAGACTCCTTGCTACAGCAGGTGGAAAACAAGCAGGAGAGTGAGTGGAACTCTAGCAACAGGGACCTGGCTGTAACACACCCCTAAGCCTGCCTCCAACAACACACCTCCCCAGCAAGGCTCCACCTCTGAAATTGTCATTAGCTGGGGACAAAGCATTCGGGACATGTGTGTGTGTATCTGTATATATACATATACGTATATATGTTATATATACACAAATATATATGTATACACACACACACACAAACACACACACACACACATATATATATATATGTATATATATATATAACAATGAGTCCTTTAAAATCAGTAACAATGAACATCACAATGGAAAAATGGCTAAAGCACATGACTGTTTCAGAAAAGAAAACGTCACTAATTTACAAATGAGCATTAAAGAAGTACACAATAAAACAATGCTGGGCTGGAGAGATTGCTTAGTGGTTAAGGCATTTGCCTGTGAAGCCAAAGGACCCAGTTTCAATTCACCAGGACCCACCTAAGTCAGATGCACAAGGTGGCACATGCATCTGGAGTTCATTTGCAGTGGCTGAAGGCCCTAGTGTGCCCATTCATTCTCTCTCTCTCTCTCCCTTTTGCAAATAGGCTATATCTATATCTATATCTATATCTATATATATATATATCTATATATATCTCCAAATAAAATGAATTAGCTACCAAATGATTTGCTCCAAACCAATGGGAAAAGTGTTAAGGACTAGAGTTATTAAATTGAAACAACAGTGCTGGGGGACAAGTTGGCAAGTTGTATTACAAACTTTAGAAAGTATTCATATCTTCTTACTCAGGGTAGAAATTAATCCTAAGAAAATAGGTTCTAAATATGTGTAAAGGTTTGGGAAAAGGTGGGAGCCTCAACTTTAAAGCTGCACTGAGTGGTTTTTGGTTAACTAAACCACAGTCTTGCTCACCCAGTGCCAATCTCCTGTCTCGATCCAGAGTTGGCTGGGAAAGGGTGAGAGATCATCGATTAGAGAAGGAAGGCGATTGGTATCAGGCATGGGTTTCTGCATTTGTCCCCTGAATGATCAAACCTCATGGTTTAATGCCAGCCCTGGCTGAACACTCAAATCATCTGGGGAGCTTTTAAACCAATGCAGGCATCTGAGGCCCTTCCGGCCCTGATTCAATCGGACCTAGGTGAGGCCTGCGCATGAGTATTATTTTTAAAGCTCCCTGGATGATTCTTCTGTGCAGCCAGGGTCAAGATCCACTGCTAACCAGAACTCCCTTTAAGTAGATTAATTACCCAGACTATTGACCAATGCTGGAACAAACAGCCCTCAAGAAACCCCAGGGTAGGCAAGCCACTGCTTGAGTCTGCCTGATCAGAAATGGCCAGTGGCCAACCTTATCCCCCAAGAGACTGGCTTCCCTGGACATGCTAGCACCCAGCCAGCCAAGTGTCTGTTTGATTTAATGCCAAGGAGGTCATGGGCAACCTTGACAAGCACACTTACAGCGGAAGATTCTTGACTGTTCTCTGAAAAACTGCTGCAATGCTACACGCCAGTGCGCATTTCCATTGTTAGCCTCGGTATTACCTCCATCTGTTGATAGAAGTGTTGGAGTGTGAGCTGCGGCACTATCTGGTATTGCATAAATAAAGACAGACAAACTCCCACAGTCTCCCACTTGCAGGGGGGCTACTGCTCCCTAATGGGTCCCTCCTTCTCTCCATGCTTTCTTTTTCTACCCCTGCCCCACCCCCAGTTCTGCTGCCTTCTCTCCTCCACTCAATAACAAGTTTGCAGTTTACACTCCATTTCACATAAACAACTTTCTCGCACTTCCTTGCTCACATGGTGATGGCTTAAGGCTTAGCCGCAGACCTTGAAAATGTTTCTTTAGTTTCATCAGCAACTTGCTTTCCCATAATCCTTCCAAAGACTCTAGTTCTGCCTCCCAAACTCCCCTTTCCCTGTCTGTGAGCTGCAAGGACGATAGTTCACTTCAGATACTTTGTCACCACGCTAAGAGGTGATATGTTAATGCCCAGAACCCCCATTTCTGACTATGATATGAAAGAATAAAAAGAATAAAAACATGGATTCTTTTCAATTTTTCTGAGCCCTTTACACATCAGTAAATTTCCCAGGAGAGAGGAAATGGAATGGGGAATATTCTAGACCAGTGTTTCCCAAAATTCAGTAATTCTTATTGCATCTCATAATTTCTGCTGCCGCCTATTGATCCAGATGAGGAGCAAAGACGCCTTTTTTTTCTGGTAGATCATTCACTATGGACTGGCCCACATGGATACCACCTTGCCTGCTCTGGCAGGACTAGAACCTGCGTCTGACTCAGTCTCATCCACGTTGGCAGCATGCAAGACTCCCTAGCAGCTGCTTCCCGCTTCTTCCTCAGCTTAGCACCCCTGTGGGCTGGCCACTTCCGAGTCTGGCTCTTGAGCCCACCATCCAGCCTGCATGGGAAGAGGGGGGATTTCTTTATATCTGTGCGATTTCCTGCTTTGCTGTGTTTATGATCTCTCTTGAAGCCGTGAGCCCCTACCTTTCTCTTAGTCCTCTCTGACCACCATGAGAGGGCGATCTTTTGGCGTGGGCTCTCCTGCTTTGCTTCCCAATGGTGTGTGCCCAGACTTTTATGGGAAGGAGAGTTTCTCCATCTCTTTTGGCTTGGGCCTTCCTGCTTGCCTTCCCTCCAGATCCTAACTCCCCCCCACACACACACACACCGCCCCAGAATAAATCTCATATGTCACAATTTACCATTCTCTGAGTCCATGATTTCAATTCTTTGATAACTTTGACAAGAACCCAAAGTTGGGGTCCCTGGGCCTATGATCTCCTGCATCTTTGTGGACATCTAATCCCTCCCTGGACTCACTCCTGCATTACTATGACCTAAGTCTGCGATTATTTCTGTAGCATTTCTCATTCTTTCTGTTTCTGTTTTCAAGATGAGGTTTCATTTTGTAGTTGAGGCTGTCCTTAGATTTTCATTAATCCTCCTCATCCTCCTGAGGGGCAGGATGACAAGAGTGAGCCACCACTGCTACCCCACTATCAGCTTAACTTAGCTTTCAACTTAAATCTATCTATCATTCTATCGATCTATCCATGTGTCTATCATCTATCTGTATCTCAAAAGAAAAACACAAACGGGGGACTGGAGAGATGGCTCAATAGCACTTGCTTGCAAAGCCTGATGGCCTGGCTTTGATTCACCAGTACCATGTAAAGCCAGATGCACAAAGTGGCACATATATCTGCAGTTCATTTGCAGTGGCAGAAGGTCCTGGCATGCCCATCCTCTCTCTTGCCCTCCTTCTCTCGCTCAGTAAATAAATAAATATTAAAAGTATAATAAAGACCAGAGTCAGTGCAATTGATCTTTATCACAAGCACAAGTACTTGAGTTGGTAACCCCAGAACCCACATTAAAAAAATATATATTTTAAGGGCTGGAGAGATGGCTTAGCGGTTAAGGCATTTGCCTGCAAAGCCAGGACCCACGTAAGCCAGATGCACAAGGGGGCACATGCATCTGGAGTTTTTCTGCAGTGGCTGGAGGTCCTGGAGTGCCCATTCTCTTTCTCTCTCTCAAATAAATAAATAAATGAATAAAATATATTCAAAATTATTTATTTATTTGCAAGGAGAGAGAGAGAGAGCCTTCAGCCACTGCAGACGAAGTTCAAATGCAGGCACCACTTTGTGCACCTGGCTTTATGTGGGTTTTCAGGACTCAAAGTTGGGTCATTAGGCTTTACAGTCAAGTGTCTCAGTCACTGAGCCATCTCTCCAGCCCAATACCCACATTAAAAAAGAAAAAAGGCAGATGCCCTGGCAAGCATTTGTAATTCTAAGCATGCATGTAAGCAGAAAGGGAGGTGGAGACGGAAGAATCTGCGGAAGCTGGCAGGGGAGGGGACAGCGGGCCTGGTGAAACTGGGTGAAGCAGTGAACGACGTGAGACCCTGTCTCAAGGAGATGCAAGGCAAGGACTGACACTCAAGAGTTGTCCTCTGACCTCCACACACATTTTGTGGTGTACACACACACACACACACACACACACACACACACACACACAGTTAAAAAGGACCAGAGTCATTTTTCCAAAACTGAAGATAATTTTTAAAACATGTATGCTATAAAGCACAGTGCTGATGACATCCTTTAGAAACTATTGCCTACTAGAGGCTGAGTTTGAGACTCACTCTCTCTTTTGCTTAAAAGGTAAATAAGCACGAAAGGTGTCAAAGACATCTTAGCAGCAGACTGGTGCTTTGCAAGTACTCAAAAGGGCTGGAGATGTTTGGAAAAGGACAACTCTCTTTGTAGGCTGATGGCTGTGTGTGACATACTTGGTATTTTCCTGGTGCTCACAAACACCCCACACTTGGAGAAGCCAGTCCAAAGCTTACTTTGATTTCTACTGAAAACCTCTATCTGCTTCTTTTCCTATTTCAGCTAGACACAGAAGTAAGCTTGAATATGACTTGGGATCCTTTCACCTTTAAGCCAGGCTGTCCATCCATTAACAAAATATCTCCCCATGAGATTCCAATTCAGCCATATTGAATCACAGCTCAATGCCCCGCTTCTAAACGTGTATCAGGTGCAAAGACAAGCCAGGGAACCCCTTTCCTAGGTGCCCCCCCTAAGCAACATAATACTTCCAGCACCCTCAGAAGCACCTGGCTTACACCCTCCCAGCTACTCAGCTCAATAGCCCCCATATTCTTTTTTTATTTTTATTTATTTGAGAGAAGGAAAGAGGGAGAGAGAAAGAAAGAGAGAGAGGGAAGGAGGGGGAGAGAATGGGTGCACCAGGGCCTCCAGCCACTGCAAATGAGCTCCAGATCCATATGCCACCTTGTGCATCTGGCTTACGTGGGTCCTGGGGAATTGAACCAAGGTCCTTTGGCTTTTCAGGCAAATGCCTTAACCACTAAGCTCTCTCTCCAGCCCCAGCCCCCATATTCTTCATTATCAAATTGATTGAATTGATAAACTAGTTAGTAGAGCACACCCCTGAGTATGTCTGTAATGTGTCTCTAGAGATGACTAGATCCAGAGGTCCTGACCTAAGGAATGGATTAATATGGCAGCAGATTCATCTGATGGCATTACTGGGAGGTCATGAAAGGAAGGACCAAATCTTCTGAAACTGTAAACAAAATTGATCCTTCCTCCCTTATGCTGTTTCTGTCATGTTTCGGGTGTTTCTGCCACTAGGAATATGTCTTTGGCAAATAACTCTTGCCCTGGCCTCTTCTGAATTACCTCTTTGCTTCCTGTCAACCATGATGTGAATAACTCTCCTCTGCCACACACTTTTCTGCTGCTGTGATATTCTGCTGAAGCACATGGGGCCAAGTGATCATGGGCTGAATCTTCTGAAGCCATAGAAAAATTAATCCTTTCCCCTTATGTTGTTTCTGTCATGTTGTCAGGTATTTCTGTCACAGCAAAGAGAAAAGTAGCTAACACAGTCCCCAGACCCAACATTCAAAGTGCTCCAGCCATAAAATGTTCTCTTATGTCTTATTACCTCCATAGAAATTAAAAGTTATTTCCTATATATTAATTATTTCCTATGTATTGGGGAAAAAGAAGGGAAGGAGTCTGGAGAAGCCTTTTCTACACCTCAGCAGTGATACAGTCTTCACTTCTTAGTTGTTTACCATCTATTTTCCATCTCTCCTGGGATTCCCTAGGTCTGTGTTTACAACCACAGCCTGTGACTCCTTGGCCCTACATAAGGCTAGCGTGGTGGTTAATGTTACTGTCCATTTGACAAGCTCTCAAATCACCTGGGAGACAAATCTCTGGGCATGTCTTTGAGACAGTTTCTGGATTAGGTTTATTGAGATGGAAAGAACCACCCTGACTGAGAGTAGAACCACCTCATGAGCTGGGGTTCTGACGTGAGCACCAGCATTCATCACTCTCTGCTTTCTGACTGAATATTAAACATGACCAGCTGCTTGACTCCTACTACCATGCCTGCTTCCTGTCCATGATGGACTGGACCTTGGGACTCTGCTGAATAAAGCCTTCCTCTCTTAAGTTGCTTCTTGTTGGGCATTTGATCACAACAAGAAAGGAACTATTGCAGCTGGTGAGAAGAAAGTAATCCAGGCTAAGATGGTGAAAATACCCTTGAATTCAGCCTGACTACCTGCTCCGAGGGACAGGCAGCAAACTCAGCCCAATGAGTGGTCTGACTCAAAATCTGACATTTTTGGAGAAAATAGGCCAGGGTTTATAGTCAATTGGAGGTTGCTTTTGACATAAATTTTAATGTTGAGGTACAAAATCTTATGTCATTCTACTCTCCAGAGATTTCACAGAGGTAAAGCCTGTAAGTCCAGGAGCCAGGCCAACATGAACAGAGTCTGACTTCTATTGCTACCCAAATATCTAACCTCTTAGTGTATCAGCCTTAATATCCTTTGGGAATGGCAATAACAACAGAGATTACATCTTGGAGTTACTCTGAGGGTTAATTAATATATGGAAAGAGAGTTGAGGGTCAGATGTGGTGGCCCATACTTGAAATTCCAGCACCTCAGAGGCTGTGACAAGTTGATTACTAATGAGGCCAGGACAACTTGGGTTGCAGAGTGGGACTTTGTCTATAAAAATGAGAGAGAGAGAGAGAGAGAGACCGGGTGTGGTGGCGCACACCTTTAATCCCAGCACTCGGGATGCAGAGGTAGGAGGATGTCATGAGTTCGAGGCCACCCTGAATTACATAGTGAATTCCAGGTCATCCTGGGCTAAAGTGAGACCCTACCTTGAGAAACAAAAAAACAACAACAGCCGGGCGTGGTGGCGCACGCCTTTAATCCCAGCACTCAGGAGACAGAGGTAGGAGGATCGCCGTGAGTTCGAGGCCGCCCTGAGACTCCATAGTGAATTCCAGGTCAGCCTGGGCTAGAGTGAGACCCTACCTCGAGAAACCATAAAAAAAAAAAAAACCCTGAGAGACAGACGGAGAGAGAGCTTTGCATAGTGAATGCTTAGTAAGATGAGCTTCCAATACACCATTGTCACCATCATACTCATCAGCACTCAATCTCTGAAGATGCTGGGTAATATCTAGATGCTGACACATCATAGTAAACATTTGCTCTTGTTTTAGGCTGACAAACTTTGAGCATATTTCCCACTTATGGAAATCCCTATATCATGAGTGTTAGTGGCAGGCAACATACATCCTGCACTGAGAAGGAAATACTGTCAGCTTTCCTTTTCCTGTAGCTAGGGATACCCCAAATTTTCCTATGTTGCTTTCCATGGAATGAGGAGTCTACAGAGCAAAGGAGATGGCCCACCTATGACTCTTTATAGACCACCATCAAAGCATCATGGTTAAGCAGTCTTAATACATTTCCAAGCCTTCTCTTTCCCAGATCCACTCTGCTCAAGGTGGACTGCACTGACCATGAACACATCTGAGCCAAGAGGGAGGCTGATAAATGGAAATTTGCAGAAATAGGTAGTGTGAGAGTAGAACTTGAATGCTTACACACTTGTGTATAAGGCAGCTTAAAGGGGGGATCAGAAGTAGAAAGAGAAGGGAATTTGCCATCAGTCAAGAGATGGCTTGCGGGCTGGAGAGATGGCTTAGCGGTTAAGCGCTTGACCCCAGTTCGAGGCTCAATTCCCCAGGACCCACGTTAGCCAGATGCACAAGGGGGCGCACGCATCTGGAGTTCGTTTACAGAGGCTGGAAGCTCTGGCGCGCCCATTCTCTCTCTCTCTCTCTCTCTGCCTCCTTCTCTCTGTCGCTCTCAAATAAATAAATAAACAAAAAAATTAAAAAAAAAAAGAGATGGCTTGCCTCACACCATTACCTTCCTTTGAATTGACCTTCCAGGATGTGCTAAAGACATATCTGTTAGGGGCTGAAGAGATGGCTCAGCAGTTCAGACTATTGTCTGTAAAGCCAAAGGACTCAGGTTTGATCCTTCAGTACCCACATAAAACCAGTGTGAAAGGTGTCACATGCATCTGGGGTTCATTTGCAATGGCTAGAGGCCCTGATGTGCTCACTCTCCCTCTTTCTCTCTCTTTGCTGTCCTTTTGTTCCTCCAACCTGTAATAGTAATGTGTATATGCCTTGTACCATTGTATGTTGGATGTATGCAACTTTTTTTTAATTGTTTTAAATCTTTGTTAGTGTTTTTTTAATCTAGTGGCTTTAGAATTACCTAGGAAACAAACCTCTAGGTGTGTCCTTTAGGGTGTTTCCAGAGACATTTAACTAAGGTAGGAAGCAGCACCATTCCTGGGCTACATTCTTGGACTGAATTAAAAGAGGAAGACATGAGCATCAGCACTGATTTCTCTCTCTCTTCTCTCTCTCTCTCTCTCTCTCTCTCTCTCTCTCTCTCTCTCTCTCCTTCCTGACTTCAGATGCAACAGAATCAACTGCCTCATGCTTTTGCCACCACAGTTAGAGCCATTCCTGCTACCATGTTGTCCCTGCCCTAATGTCACAACTACAGCCACTCCTACAGACTTAGATCAGACTCGTGAATATATGTCTTGTTTTGGTGAAATATATTCTGCACAACTTTTATCCATTCTCTCTACATATAATGAGAATGACGGGAAGAGAATAAGCAAGCCAGCGCCTCTTGCCACTGAAAAGAAACTCTGGACACATGCTCCACTTTGTGCATGTGGCTCTATGTGGGTACTAGAGAATCAAACCTAGGCTGATAGGCTTTATAAGCGAGTGCCTTTAACCACTGAGATGGCTCCCCAGCTCATTTTATCCATTTTCTAATCTGATTTTTTTTTAACTGTTAGAGGTCAGAGGTCTTTCTATATTATAGTTACTGGTTCTTTGCTGAATACATAACTGATAATATTTTCTTTCTGCAGTTTGTCCTCACTCTTTCCACAGGACCTTTTGAAGAGCGAATGTTTTAAATTTTGGTGAGGTCAACTTTATAACATTTCCTTTTATAGATGATACTTTTGGTGCTAAGTCTAAGAACTCATATCTTTGATATTTTTCTAATTTTTCTGTAAGTTGTTTAAAATTTAATATTTTTAATTTTTTAATTTTTTAAAATTTATTTATTTGAGAGTGGCAGGCAGAGAAAGAAAAAGGCAGATAGAGAGAAGGAGAGAGAATAAGCGTGCCAGGGCCTCCAGCCCCTGCAAACGAACTCCAGATGCATGCACCCCCTTGTGCATCTGGCTAACGTGGGTCCTGGAGAATCGAGCCTCGAACCAGGGTCCTTAGGCTTCACAGGCAAGCACTTAACCGCTAAGCCATCTCTCCAGCCCTTTCTGTAAGTTTTATATTTAAAAGTACATTTTATACTTAAGACCATGATAAATTTTTGGTTTTGCATAATTATTTTATATGTAGCTATGTAAATAAATATATGCTATTATAAAAACAATTAATATTATAGCTTACATCCTTTGTTTAATCATATTTTCCTACAAAGTCTTATATTAGGGGTCTTTTTGTGTACCAGCACAACTTAATCGAGTTGGTAGTTACTAATATAATAAGTCACTGTACTGTTGTGTCATGAGGCAGGCATATTTAAAAACATGTTTACATTGTCCCAATATCCATTTATTATAATTCTTTTGAGCTTACAGCAGGCAGCATTGGTGTCTGTTGCTTGGAGCTAAGAGCTCTCACACGAGCACATAAGCTGCTTTCTGAGGTTATTTAAGCAAACATCACATGCTGCCTATGTCAGACAAAGAGTTGAAATCTGGAAAACAAACAGTTCTTTCTCCCTTGAATTCTTCAGGCTTCACTGTTAGACTGAATAAGAGAACCTTTTATGGTTCAGTGTCACCTCCTTCCTGCATGTGATGAGCTACTTCCTGGCCACAGAGGTCACGTTATATATGCTTGTATTGCAAGTGCATATTTAAGTGTTTACACAGATTTCTTTTTAAGGAGCTGAGTGAACCAGTGCCAAGGTTGAGGCTTATAGAGGTCATATTCTTTGCTCAGAGGTTCCTAGAGCCACAAATCAACTTCATCTGGGGGAAGTTATCAACCTCTGCCTGCTCACCTGGCTTTATGGGGTTATAATCTTCCAAGGAGGGACCTATGCACAGCTGGAGATGCACCCCAGGTATGCAGGTTTGAATCAGGTGACACCCGTAAACTCATGTGTTCTAAATGCTTGATCCTCAGCTGATGGCAATTTGGGAGGTAGAGCCTTGCTGGAGGAGGTGTGTTGCTGCAGGTAGACTTTGAAGGCTTATTAGCTCTAGCTTGCCAGCATTAAGTCAACTCTCTTTTCTTTTAATACTTTATTTAGTAAGTTAGCTATGAGAGAGAGAAAGAGGCACAGAGAGAGAGACAGAGAGATAGACAGAGAGAGAGAGAATGAGCACACCAGGGCTTCCAGCCACTGCAAACAAGCTCCAGATGCATGCTCCCCCTTGTGCATCTGGTTTATGTGGGTACTAGGTAGGGAATTGAATCTGGGTCCTTAGGCTTCACAGGCAAGTGCCTTGCTATTTTCCACCTGCTGTGGTGGAAGTAATGTCCAGCCAAAATAAACAACTTTTTTCCCATAAGCTGCCTTTGGCTGGGTGCTTTATACCAGCAACAGGATAATAACTGCAACACCAGGGAACTCACCCACATTCATGGCAATGACCAAATGTCTCTCCCTTTCAAATATTCAAAAATTAAGATCTCTTTTGGAGAATGCAGTCTATGCTTGACTACTAGAAAGTTCTACCCACAGGATATGACTTTCATCACCTACAATTTCTTCCTGTCTGTCATAAGCTCCATTACCTACAACATAGTTTGTCAAGCTCAGTTCTATGGACATTTAGAGCTGGCTCACTCTTTGTTCTAGGGCTGTTCTTGTATTGAAGAGTGCTGGGCAGCATGCCCACCTCTTCCTTCTAGAAGCCAATAGTCATCTGTCCTCCTCTAGTTGAGATGACCAACAGTGTCTATAGATGTTGTCAGGTAGCCACTGGGAGCCAAAATGCCCCTGAGGACCACCTGTCTAAAACAATGCTTGTCTCCAGTGATGGAAACTCACTCTGAGAAAGCCCTTTAACTGTCTGAGAGGTCCAGCTATAACAAATTTATTCTGCCAAGTAAATGTTTCCCTTCCCATAAATTCCATCTTTGAGTTATAATTTCATTTTCTTTTATGCATGCATGTGTGCATGTGTGTGTGCCCATGTGATGTGTGGTGTATGCACATGTGTACAGATGCACATGCCCCATGTGCATGTATAAGAAGGCTGGGGAAGATGTTGGGTATCCTCATATTGTTCATCCATGTATTTCTTTTCTTAAGAAGGGGTCAGATGGGGTCTCTTCCTATCTATCAGTGAACCCCAGCAATTCTCCTGTCTCCACTGCCTCAGATGTGCATGGCCACACACAGCGTTTTATGTGTTGATTTGTTCAAATTGAATGACAATGACCAGCCTGAGAGACCCTCATGCTTAAGCTGTAAGTGCTCTAAACCACTGAGTCATCTCCCCAGCCCCTATAAGTCCATTTTCTAACACCACACCAAAGCAGGCTGTTCAGATTTCAAAGTCATGTCCCATGTTGCCCCTGCAACATTCTACGTTTCCAGAATCATTCCTTGCTCCTCATGCAGCATATTTTCCAGACAATTCACCCTCTGCCAAATGTCCTCCAGTTTTTTTTTTGTTTGTTTGTTTGTTTTTTGTTATCCCTCCTAAACTGCAGCACCGTGTTGAGCACAGCATTCCAGGTGCTATGGTCTGAGGTCTGAGGAGGAACTGTTTCCTGCCCAGCTCTGACCACGGAGCTCTTAGTGCACCCCCGGACCACATTAGCTGCTTGCTTGGTAACCACATCCCACTGTTGACTCAGACTGAGTTCTTGGTCAATTAAAACCCACAACTCCAGCACACACATTGCTCTTAACTTCACTCCATCCTGTGCTGCGGCCAACGTGTTTGCATGTGCACAAGTGTGTGCGCACCATAGCCTAATTTTAGTATATTACATGTATTGTTGTTAAATTTCCTGTCCTTGTTTCATATGTCATTTTAGTACACAACATATTTTGAATCCATATTCATTATTCAACACAAGAGCCATTATGCCCAATTTTGTGTCATTCACAAGTTATTAGCTTGGCAGTCCTCCTGCTTCCTCACTTAAGCTATTGTTAGAAACATTGTCCAGAGCACAGGCTGGATGAGAGCTCTGTGGGACTTCTGAGACAGCTTGCCTCAAATGACATGGATTCTGTGATACTTCAGCATCCAGCCCATCCTTCAGTCCACATTCCTGCAGTCTATCCACAGGAGAGCAGGAGAAAAGTTGATTTGTTCAAATTGAATGACAATGCCAAGCCATAACAGGAAAGAATTCCAACACACGCTACAACATGGATGAACCTTGAGGACATTAGATTACCTGAAATAGGCAAGTCTCAAAGGACAAATATAGGATCTTTGTAAATGATTTAAAATTAATTTAATTTATTTTTCCATCTTTGACATTATCATACATTCATTTTGATCTCATTTTCCTCAATTACCCTCTGTTATCCCCCTCCCATTAGCTACCTTAATCTTTCCCATTAATCTCCATCTTACTCTCATGCTTTTTTATAAACACATCAAGTTAAATTAAGGCTGCTTGCATGATCATGATAGAAGACATATTGTACAGTAAAAAGTGAATTGTAAGCTGGGTGTGGTGGCACACGCTTTTAATGCCAGCACTCGGGAAGCAGAGGTAGGAGGATTGCTATGAGTTCAAGGCCACCCTGAGACTATGTTGTGAATTCCAGGTCAGCCTGGACTACAGAGAGACCCTGCCTTACAAAAACAAAAAACAAAAAAACAAAAAAAGAAAAGAAACTGAATTGTATAACTTCTATATCACATTCCAGAGACTAATCCTCTCAGAATCAGGAGGTGAGGTTAGTTTCATGTAACTTACTTGGCAACCATATTATTTTTTTTCTAAGTGTTCACAAAACAAAAATGTAAGGGTTCACTTAGGTGTTAGCCAATTAACTTGTCTTTAGTTTCTTGGACATTCCTTTATTAGGAACAAAGAGTCCATCATCTATTATTTTGAGACAGGATCTTGCTATTTTTCTCAGGCTGGCCTCAAACTCATGATCTTTCTGCATCAGCCTCCTGAATGCTGGGATTACAGGCATGCACCACACCCAGCTCAAGATGAGTACTTTTGCCCAGTCTCCTGGGGCTTCTTTTCATAAATATAGTGACCACTTGCCATCCTAGTGTGTAAAGACGGATGAGACTCAGTATCTGCAACTCAAAGTCAAATGTTTACTGGCAGTTATTTGGTAACCCAATTTTCAAATATTGTAGAAGTGTTGCGGTTCAAGGAGAGTCTATGCTGTGGTTTGGAAATGAGGGGCTCCTTCAAAGTTCATGTAGTGAAGGCTGGAGCAACAGCGGGTGGTGCTACTGAAAGGTTACTGGATGAGAGGCCCCTATCTTCATCTACAGGTTAAATTTAACGGTATCATTGGGAGGTGGTAAAGACTGAGGAGGATGTTTAAAGGAAGTAGGTTACTAAGGGTTACCCTGGGAAGATAAACCTTATATACTGTGTCATGGTTTGATTCAGTTGTCCCCAATAAACTTAGGAGTTCTGAATGCAAGGTTCCCAGCTGATGGAGATTTGGGAATTAACACCTCCTGGAGGCAGTGCATTGTTGGAGGCTGGCTTATCAGTGTTATAGCCAGTTTCCCCATGCCAGTGTTTGGCACACTCTCCTGTTGCTATTGTCCACCTTATCTTACCTGGAGGTGATGTCCACCCTCTACTCATGCCATGGTTTTCCCCCACCATCATGGAGCTTCCCCTCAAGTCTTTAAGCCAAAATAAACCTTTTTTTCCCACAAGTTGCTCTTGGTTGGGTGATTTCTGCCAGCAGTGCGAACCTGACTACAGCAGCAAAGTTGGTACTGAGAGTGGAGTATCATTTGCTGATGATTGTGACCTATGTAAAGAGAATGCCAGAAAAGAACTGATAAGTGGATTATAACGTGTTGCAACACGTATGAGCCGGTCTCAAGTTTCAGTGAATCACATTCAAATAACAATCAAATCTTGACAAATATTCTCCACCAGTGGCCATACAAAGAATGAGGAGAGGGGGTGGGAGCTTAGAGATGCTGGTGTAGGATTAGGATTTGGGCTTCTTAGTGTATGAGTTAGCTTTCTCTGTCACTAAAGCAAGTACCCAAGGTTATGACTTATAAAAAGAGAAGAGTTGTTCCAGTTCACCATTTGAGAGGTTTCAATCCATTCTCAGTGGGCTGCATTGCTTTTGGGCTGGAGACAGAGTAGCACCATCATCGTGGCAGCGTGTGTGGAACAAAACCATTCACCCCATGGCTGGGATGCAAAAAAGAGAAAGAGGACGTGGATTGAGAACCACTCTCCCCTTTGAAGGCACACCCCACAATAACCAAAAGATCTCCCACCTGGCCTCAAAGTGTCTGCCACCTGTCAATGGTAGTAAGCTTGGTCATAAGGGGCCTTTGGGTAATTATTCCAGATCTAAACTATAGCTCATGCTTCAAAGGCTAGACCTATATATCCTGTTATGTCAGGGCTATGATCTGAGGTGGCCAATATTATGCTCCAACCACAAAGGGCATCACTTTGCTGAATAAAATTTTCAATTGTTATGTAAGGCAATCTCTAAGCCTTTCCAGACCAGAGTTTCCTTCATCTAGGAACATGAGGTAGAGTGCCCAGAAGAGAAGGCAATCTCTTCTCAAACATTCCTGCTGTATTTAATGGCAAACTGGAGAATCCAAAATGGCTATGTTGTACTTCTTAGCAGCAGGGAAGCAGTAGCCCATCTCTTTCCAGAATCCCTAACCCCTGATGAAGTTGTCTCTTGGGGACAATAAAGTCTAGTACACTGCCAGAAGAAACTGGCCTTGACTGCCCTCATTTTTAAAAAGCAAACAAACAAGAATCCTCTTTGTGTATAAACTCTCACTACTAGGTACACAAGAGCTCAGCTGCCTCTTCTAATGCGATCATGGATAAAGAGACACTGCCCTGCACAAGAGCTATTCTTTCCAACAAGACCCTACCTCACAAGAATGAGCTGAAAAGTCGATGGAAACAGACCCACAATTGGATGGCAGCCTGGGTCCAAGCTTGGGGGAGAGCAAAATCTCCATGAAAGAAATCAAGTTGGGGGATTGGGTTGACAATTATGTTAGGTTTGGGGACCCATTTTCTTTTCATCTCTCTTTATTTTCATGGCACTGGGGATGAAACTCAGACCCTTGTGTATGCTATGTAAATGCTTGACTACTAAGCCCCATCACCAGTCATGGGCTTTTTGAGTGAGAAAAGACCTTGCTGTAGCCCAGACCAGCCTTGAATTTGTAATCCTCCTATGTCAGCCTGAGTGATGTGCTGGTGTGACAGGCATGCACCACCCTGCCTGGTGCTGTCTTGTTCCTTAGATTTCATTTGTAAAGATTCCTTACTTCAAATCAGAAGACCATTTTCTTTATTGGAAACAAAAATCCAAGTTCTGCTTTTAATCTGTCATCTGTTGGCACAATCCTGTCATTTATCTTCTTGCTTCAAATATACCCCCAAATCAATTTTTCTTGTCCTTAACATTTTTGCAAGCCTTAGCTCTTTTTTAAACAACAACAAAAACAAAAAATGCAGCCTCCCTGAAACCATTCATGACCATGCTTGACCATGCTGTGCATTCTCCTTTGGTTTCGCCCCTCTTTCCATCATTTATGTACTGGCAATATAATACCAGCGCTCACTATTTTTAAGGATCCCATCCTTACCCATTTTCCCCGTGGGAATTTATAGGAAATTATCAAACATCTCTTTATTGAGTTGCACAGATTCTGCTTTGCATTTCTGGCATGGGATCATGGCCTATGAAAATGTCAAAGCCTTTCTGTCTGACAGTTAAGCCATGGAGCACAGGAACTCATTTGATCTTCACAGATCCACATGAAGTAGGCAAGGCAGATATTAATGTCCCCCACCTCCCAGCTGAGAAAGATGGATCACAGAGAGGTCACACAAGGTTATAAGTGAAACTAAATTCCAGATCACTTGACTTCTAGTCACCTGCCACAGTGTTCAGTGAGAGCATTGACTGGGCATCTGCCACGGCTGAGCATTGCCCTAGACTGCAAGCATACATCAGTGAGCACAGCAAGTGCGGTGGTCTCAGGGGACTCAGGCTAGCGAGGACAGACAAGTAAACAAATAATATAGAAAGTATGCCAGATGGCGATATGAAGGAGAAGGGTGTAGCTGTATATTGGATTAGAGCATGCCTCACTGATGTGATATTTGAAGGATATGAAAGAAATAAGGAAGACACGTAGATAAGTGGGTGGAAAATGTGATTCAGGCAGAAGGAAGAGCCAGTACCAAGGTCCTGTGATAGGAATGTGATTGGAGTCCTTGAAGAACAACAAGAGGAAGCTAATGTGGTAGGAACAAAGTAAATACAGGAGCCAGTATCAAGGGGTAAGGTCAGAGGTACCAAAGTTAAGGTCAGAGGTACCAAAAGGCCTCCGACCATGCAGAATCTGTGGGTTATTGTAAGATCTTGTAATTTCTTGCCAGTTTATATAGAAAGCCACTGGGTTTCTAAGAGAATTGAGTGTGGATGTTATTCTAATTTGAGCTCAATGAGAACTTCAAGATTTCGGACTTTGGGTTGGATGTTTCACTTCTAGAAATGAGAAGGATTGTAGAAGAAGAAAGTTTTGGGGGTGGGGTAGGAGTTAAGAGTGAAGGCAGACATGCCATTTGGAGGAATGGGGAAGACTTAGGAGAGGTAAGGTGATTTGGGCACAGAGGAGGTTGAAGACACAAGGTTGTAGTTACTGTCATGTTGTTGGAATAAAAACCTGACCCAAAGCAGCTGATGGGAGGAAAGAGTTTGTTTTGGCTGACTGTCCCAAAGGGAAGTTTCATGATGACAGTAAAAGATGGTAGAGCAGAGGCTAGACATCATTCCTTATCACAGCAGGTGGAAGATAGCAGCAAGAGAGTGAGCTGAGTCCTAGCAAGGGAGAGCTAGCTATGTCACACCTATTCCCAACCCCAACAACACACCTCCTCCAGCAACGCTCCACCTGCCAAATCGCCACCAGCTGGGGACCAAGCATTCAAAACACATGAGTTTATTGGGGACACCTGATTCAAACACCACATTGATAACAATATAGCAGCTCTAGAAGGTTGATGAGAAGGTCTGAGAGGATAAGACAGGGCAGGAAGTCATTAAGGAATGCAAGACAGGGTGGGCTGAGGACATCTTTTATAGTTCTGGTCTTGCAGATCCCACTCATTTCCTGACCTTGCTATTTGAAAGGTTTAATGTCTCAAAGCTAACAGACTCCAGCCCAATCCATTGATCTTCAATCCTAAATATGTACTTTCTTTTTTTAATTTTTTTGTTTATTTATTTATTTATTTATTTGAGAGCAACAGACAGAGCGAGAAAGAGGCAGAGAGAAAGACACAGAGAGAATGGGCACGCCAGGGCCTCCAGCCACTGCAAACGAACTCCAGATGCGTGCACCCCCTTGTGCATCTGGCTAACATGGGTCCTGGGGAGTTGAGCCTCGAACCGGGGACCTTAGGCTTGACAGGCAAGCGCTTAACTGCTAAGCCATCTCTCCAGCCCCTAAATCTGTACTTTCAACAAGCTTTCCCATTTCAGCAAGTGGCAGCACCATCTTCCCAAAACCCTTAAGACATCTTTGAGCCCTTCCCTTGCCTACCAACCCCCAGGGCAATTTGTCATCAATGTCTACAGTGTTGTCTTCTCTTATAAGATCTCAAATTCATTCACTCTATCCCTTCACCATCACTGTGACAGTCTAGGCCACATCACCCCTTTGCTTAAATTCTATGAAACAGAAATTCCAGGTTATTATTGCAGGTTAAAGTTTTGTCTGCCAAGGTCTGTCCCATTCATCTGCCAGGATCCTTATGTGCTACTTTCCTCATATCTGAATAGCAACATACATGCAGACTGACATGCAATATTCTCTTCTTAAAGGGATCTAGGCTTATCTCACATCTAGACAGCATTTATTTCTGACTCAGAAAGTTCTAAGCCTACCATATCTTTTCCAAACACACACACACACACACACACACACACACACACACCATATAGCTAAATAGATATAGATATATGAATATATATATGAATATACATATATATATGTATAATTTTGTTTCCCTTGTGTTGGAAGATAGCTATTCTTGCCAGGTATGGTGGTGCATACCTGTAATCCTCAAGAGGCTAAAGCAGGAAGATCATGAGTTTATGGCTAGCCTGTGCTACCTAGTAAGTTCAAGACTAGCTTGAGCGATATGGGAAGGCTCAAAAAATAAACAAAACAGCCGGGCGTGGTGGTACATGCTTTTAATCCCAGCACTCGGGAGGCAGAGGTAGGAGGATTGCCAAGAGTTCAAGGCCACCCTGAGACTACATAGTCAATTCCAGGTCAGCCTGAGCTAGAGTGAGACCCTACCTTGGAAAACCAAAAAAAAAATAAATAAATAAAAATAAACAAAACAAATAACTCCTCCCATTTTCTTGCTTGAAAACTTGCTGCATAATTTCTTTGTCTTGAAAAATGTAAAATATATCTAATGGCATGCCCTTTTCATCAATTTTCTTTGCATAAGAGAATGATTAAGTTTTTTTTTAAATGTAACAGCAGGAAAGTTTGGCTGGGGGTATAGCTCACCCTCTGCTTGGTAGACTGCTTGCTTAGGATATGCCAGTCCCTTGGTTTGATGCCCAGCAACAGGAAAAATAATATGAGCCTTTTTGCTTGCCATGCATTTTACAAATCTGTGTTCCTTAGGCTGCCATCCCCCTGCCCCCTTTACATGTTCACTTCACTACTGATGCTTTCCACACAGGAGAAATCCTCAAACCTTGAGTCAAACACGGCCATGACCGGCCCAAACAGATGTATGCTTGTGGCTGCCTCTCACAACAGTCATGGACCGTTCCCAGTGCCCAGCAAGATGTACCTGTGGAGCTGTGGCAGAAGCAGAAAGCATCCATTCATGGATACACGTGGCCCATCCTCTGGGAAGACGATTGGAAGGAATGCAATCTGGAGATAGCAAATAAGATTAGAAGCATTAGTCTAGCCTTTGTGTTTTGTTAGGTTCTTAGAACAGATCAAAGTTTGTCTTTATTTCCACAGTCAAAAAAGAAAAAGAGGCTCTGGGGCCAAAAAATGTCATTGCTAATTCAATTTTCTTTGTCTAACGTACATGTCACTCATCACCTTTTGATTCTGCAGCTGTTGTCTGCTGGTGTAGTTCTTAATCCTGTTAGGACTGAACCTTGGCCAGTTGATAAACACAAATGAGACCCTGTGCCCCCGTCCATTCTCCAGGTATTTCTGTTATGAAATTTGGAATTACTGGGTTCTCAGAAGCCCAGGGGAGATAAGTAGCCATTGGTGGACATCTTTCCCAAAATGCTTGCCTTTTTCCCTCCCCACCTGCTTTCTGGATCACATGAGGAATGTGGTGTGGGAGTAGGAGTGGCCTGTTTAGCTAGTTTTCTAACTCACTATGTAACCTAGGTTGACCTCCAACTCATGCTCCTCCTCCTGCCTCAGCCTCCTGAGCACTGAGATTACAGCTAAGCCTTTCTAAAACACAAAAGTTGATTCCTTAGGGCCAAATCAGAGGTAATTCAACACAGCCCACAGTTGAGATGGAGCTATGAGCTATGATTGAAATAGTACGGAGCCCTTGAAGGTTGGTGAAAAAAAAAAATCATTAAACGTATAAAGCTTCCAGAATTTGTAATCCAAATCTATAAACAGATTTCCATATACTGATGTAGAGAAGACGCAATTATCATTCATCACCGGTCTGTTATTGTCAGAACATCTGAGCCTCAGCCAATCCGGTAGCAGCATTCATGCTTCTCCACGGCGGTGCCCCAACTGGAGCTCAAAGTGAAGGGGACAGGAGACGTATGCTGAATAATTCAGGCCCTGCATCGCCCCTGAGCTCCCTCTTCATTGTGTCCAGTTCTCTGCAGATCTGGAGCTTTGTGTACCTCTATGGGTTTGAATCAGGAAATTACCTCTATTGATTTTGCAGGAGTGTGTGATATAAATTTACATTCTGTCTTCCTGGCCTCCTGCTTAAATGACAGTGGGTGCCCCCTCCAAGCAGCCAACTACACACCCACCATTCAGCTTGCTGTGTGGGGTAGGAGCCTCGGCCTGTGGGAGGTGCTCTGAAGGTATTTCTTTGTCCATAGTTTTAATATTTGAAATTCTGTTTGTGAATGGTTCCTAATATCCAACATTTCTAATATACAATAAATAAGGCCACAGTCACCTAGGTACCCAGCACTAACATTTTTCAAGTGGGCACATTTCCCCATATTTTCTTGCGATGTATTTGCAAATGTCACAGGTAAAGCAAAAGACGCCTACCTCCCTGGTTCATATCCCAGCCTGGCACCCTCGTGACTTTTAGCCTTTGAGTGTGCAGAAATGTCTGGTGAATTCTGTTGCAGAATGTTAGGAAGAGCAGGTACCCTGGGATTAAAGTGCAGTGTCACTGTGAATGGTTAATACACCAGAATTTTATCAAGCCATTAAAAAGAATGAAATTATTTCATTTATGGGAAAATGGGTGGAACTGGAGATTATCATGTTGAGCAAAATCTTTCAGGCTCAGTAAGACAAATATCACATTTTTTTCATATGTAGAATCTAGATTACACACACACACACATACACGCACACATGCACGGGACTATCTGGGAAGAGGAAGGAGACTAGCAAGAGAGATAGAGGGAGAGAACATGAGAAGATAATGGAGGATGATTTGTGGTCAAAGGACATGATATTCATGAATGAAAATGTCAACATGAAGAAATCATAACACAATGAATATATATTGCTCACTTTAAAAAATATCGTATTTGTTATTATTTATTTATTAGATACAGAGGGAGGGAGAGAGACCAAGAATGAGTGCGCCAGGGCCCTCCAGCCATTGCAAACGAACTCCAGGCTCCACCTTGTGCATCTGACTTTATGTGGGACCCAGGAAATCGAACCTGGGTCCTTAGGCTTCGCAGGCAAGCGCCTTAACCACTGAGCTGTCTCTCCAGCCGCACTGAAAAGACCCTACTGCTAAAGACACCTTATATGGTTGACACATAAAATGGAATGGCATGGCTGGAAGCTGGAAGACAGTCAGTCCCCAGACAGCATGTCTAGTGCCAGAAGGTGCTACATGGGCGACTGGGGGAAAATGACCAATATCTGTCCAAGCAACTCATGGTCTAACATACTTGACAGCAAATAACTTGTTGTGATGCCCACACAAGTGCAATAGTGGCACACAGCCATGGTGGGGAACCAACTGCTCTTGATTCTGCTAACTGATCCCCTCAGTGGTACGGTACCCATAGCTGGATCTGGGAAACAAGTCAGAACCATATCCAAACATGAGCCCACTCTCCATTATCAAGCTACCACCAATCGTGGGCTACAAGAGTGCCTACACCTATTAAATTCTCTATTAAAAAGTAAGGGTTATCTCATTTGTCTGGTGCTAACTTACTCTCCATTGGAGAATCTGCTTCTCTTTTTCAGATAGATGTAGATCCTAAGGAGAGAGCCACCCCATCACACCTCAAAAGGGCCCCAGCTGAAACTAAGAATAATTGGCAAAACAAGCAAGGGTGCTGTTTTCTTGGTGAACCTGGTACCAGCACAAGGGTGAAGGAGATCAACACAGAGAAAAATAAACTCCTACCGAATCAGATATCCAGAGACCCAGAGGCCCCCAACACCTCATCACTGAAGCAGACCAAAAATGAACCCAACATGGCTCAGGGAAATTTTGCAGAAGAGGGGGCGGAAAGAATGTCAGAGCCACATGTTGGGTCATGATATGCAGAGACATTTATCCTACCCATAACTGTGGGCTAACTCCACAATGCATGACCCATATACCTCAACAAGGAGGGGCCAAGGGGAAGGGGTAGGTCACGGATGAGCCTAATAATGGTACCAAACTGACTGTATTCGCTGAATACAAAACTAATTAATAAAAAATTAAAAATTAAAAAAATATTGTATTTGTTTGCAAGGAGAGAGAGAAATAGAGAGAGAGAGAGAATAGCCACATCAGGGCCTCTAGCCACTGTAAAGGAACTCCAGATGCATGTGTCTCTCTATGCATCTGGCCTTATGTGGGTACTGGGGAATTGAACCTGGGTCGTTGGGCTCTGCAGATAAGTGCCTTAACCCCTGAGCCATCTCTCCAGCCCATGAATCACTCTTTAATGTAAAGAAATGCTGAGTGCTGTCTATGTGCTCAGCACTAGGAACTTGAGATTTCACATGTTGGCACAGGAACCCGGGTGACCTTAGGCTCAAGCTGCACTAAGTAGTTAAAGACAACTTTTCTTTTTTTTTTTTTTTTTTTTTTTTGGTTTTTTTCGAGGTAGGGTCTCACTCTAGCCCAGGCTGACCTGGAATTCACTATGGAGTCTCAGGGTGGCCTTGAACTCACGGCGATCCTCCTACCTCTGCCTCCCGAGTGCTGGGATTAAAGGCGTGCGCCACCATGCCCGGCCTAAAGACAACTTTTCTCTTACTCCCTTACACTACACATAGGCAGCGAGACTTTTCTCCTACTCCCTTACACTGCACATAGACAATGAGACTTTCTCCTACTCCCTTACACTACACATAGACAGTGAGACTTTTCTCCTACTCCCTTACAGTACACATAGACAGTGAGACTTTCCAGCTTCCTTGTGACTACCAGCATTGCAAATCCACACTCTTTCCTGGTCACTTAGTGTGCGAACACAAGAGTTTCTTTAGGACACTGTCTATCCAACTCTTTTTACCTGTACCCCCAGAAAGAATGTACTTAAATTGTCATCAACATACACACAACATATATAATATTTGCAAAGCTAGTAGCTAATCCTACCATGTGCAAGAAACCTAAATATTCTTGCTTTTCTTCTTTTACTCTTCAGGGACTTATCTTGGTTTTGCAACCTCTACTGAGGTTGTAGGTACCCAGAGACTGCTTCATGAGATGAGGGACATTGTGCGGGCACTCTCCCAGACCAACATTTAGAACTGCATTTGCCCCACTAGAAGCAGCGTTAGATGTTTCTATCTCATGCACATCCACCCCTGTGCCTGTCAGTATCAGACAACTGACAGTTGCAAAAGAAACTCATCACTATTTCAACTGGCATCTCCTCATTTCTGCTGGAAGTGACTCTTTCATCTTCCATGTGAACTTTTAGGCTCAATATCCAATGCAAGCATAAGGTGTGTTTTTGTATTTATGACTAAATAATAATATCTATTAAATACCTTTTTTGCAATTAAATTATTTAAAAAGTGATTATCTTTGAATGTAGTGTGAGGAAGGCATACCTGACTTTCTGCTCTTCTTGCCCAATTTTATTGTTGAGGAATTGGTCTATATGACATTAGGTCTTTGGTATTTGTCGCCATTGTTGTATAGCCTGGGGAAATTTTAATAACTATACCAGGTGTGCTTAACAAGAATGTATTCTTATGTTTAGGCTCAATATCTTCAGCATGAACATTGAGATCAAGCTTATTAATTGCAACGTTCAAAACTTAATATCCTTTTATAGTTTTCATTTCTTTGATCTATCCATTTAGAAATGTTTATTAAAATCCCCTTGTGCGACTGGAAATGTGTCACATTTTTCTTGAAATTCTATTGCCTTGGCTTTATATGTTTTGAAGGTGTGTTGTTGGATGAAAATGACGTAAATAAATGTGTCATGATTACTTTTAAACACTGGTATGCTGACATTGGTATGTTAGCCTTCTTTGGGTCATAATCTGTCTAGAATACCTTTATTAAAAATATTTTATTAATTTATTTGCAAGCAGAGGGGGCATGAGGGTGTCAGAATGAGAGAAAGGAAATAGGCATGCTAGGGCATCTTGCCACTACAAACAAATTCTAGATGTATGGACCACTTTGTGCATCTGGCTTTATGTGGGCACTAGGGAATTGAACCCAGACTACCACACTTTACAAGCAAGTACCTTTAGCTGCTGAGCCATCTCTCAAGCCCCTAGAATATCTTTTCCATCTTATTATCTTCAAAAGTTACTTTATAGTTATACTTCTAAGTAGCATATAGATACATTCAAATTTTTGTAGTGTGTGTGTGCATGTGTGTGAGTGTGTGTGTGTCTGCTCAAACATGTGAGTTGGGACATGTGTGCAACACAGCACAGGTGTGGAGGTCACCCTCACCTTCCATCCACTTGAGCCAGGGTCTCTTGCTGTCCATCACTGCTCACCAGGCTACCTGGCCTGCAGTTTTCCAAATGCTTCTCCTATCTCCACCTCCCTTCTTGCCATAGGCATGCTGGGATTATGGATGCCAGCTATAGTATCTGGGTAGTGTTTGTTTGTTTGTTTGATTTTTTGAGCTTGAGTGGCAGTTTATTTACTGGAGTACAGAAACTTACCAGTGGCTACCCTCCCCAAACAACCATTAGCTGCCCATAGCTCCTCTATGGGAGGAGCAGTCTTCTGAGCCCTCCCCCATCCATGATGGGGTGCTGACTGCTCAGTCTTGGACTACAGGTTCTTTGCCCCTCTGATCTGTGGCACAGTTTTATCTCTGGTGCTTCCCAGGGTCATGTCCCAGTCATGTCTTTTGCATGCGGAGAGTTCTCAGTTACTTTTCGCACAGGTCACCGTTGCTGCAGCCACTGCCCCGTCTGTGAGCCTTCTTCCCGTCCATCCTTCCCTATGCTTCTCTGTAATGCTGAGCATTACAGAGAGTGAAACCATTTGGTGAGCCTTCTGTGGTCCCATCTGCTCAGAAGCACCACCAGCCTTTCTGAGCTAGAATCTCTTCCAGAGGGCTGCTGCAGAGGGGGCGGGGGCAGGCCTCTCCTGCTCAGGAGCCACAGGGTTCATTCTCTGGCTTCCTGTCTATCTTTGACTTTCTCTAGTCCTCTCCATCTCTGTCCTTCTCTGTCCCCTACCTGTCTCTATCTCTTTTTCTGTCTCCTACCCATCTCTCTTTCTGTGTCTCCCTGTCACTATCTCTCTTTCTCTGTCCCCCTACCCATCTATCTCTCCTTCTGTATACTCCTGCCTATCTCCACCTCTCTCTTTCTGTGTCCCTCTACCTATCTCCATCTCTTTCTCTTTCTCTATCCACTACTTATTTCTGTCTTTCTTTTCCTCTCTGTTTGCTACCTTTCGGAGTCTTTGTCTCTGTCTCTCCCTGTTTCTCCCTGTCTCTATCATTACATCTGTCATTCCATCTCTTTTCCTCACTCTTCTCCCTTCCCTTCCTCCTAGGCTGTCACCCCTGCCTCCACCTCTCGTCTACAAGACCTGAATTCTAGTGGAAGAAGTGGAAGTGGACTCTCCCCATTTCCTCAGCCAATACACTTTGTCTGCGTGGGACTTTTGCTCATATATGCCTGTGTGTGGTGTGTGTATGTGCATGTATGCATGCTCACATGGGTGGTGGTGCACAGGTGTGTGGGTGTGCCTAAGTATGGGGCTCATAAGTTGACATTGAGTATCTTCCTCAGTGATTGTCCATCTTATTTACTGAGACAGTGCTGAACAATTATAGCACTGGGATTACAGACATACCCACCCAGCAGTTACATGTGTGCTGGGGATCCAAACTCAGGTTATCATGTTTGCACAAGTGCTTCATCCAGTGGGGCTCCCCAGACCCCTGTACTTGGACTTTTACATCCCTTTTCCCTGAAGGTTCAAACTTAGAGCGCAAAAGTCCCCCCCCCCAAAAAAAAAAAAAACTTTCGTTTCTGATTGTCACTCTGCTGAAAACATCTCATGAGTCTGTTCCCTGCATGAATTCAATCCAGGATGCAGGAGAAGAGGAAGGAAGTGTATGGAGCAAAATAAGCATCAATGCCCATCAGGCTTCCCCAGAGTGATGAAGACTCTTCAGCTATAGAGCCTGATACCCCTGATTTCACCACCCTGCCTGTGCTGCTGGTGCCAGTGTGAGTTGGGGCTAGTTACATCACCCCTCCCAGCATTTGTTTCCTTGTTTAAATATTTTAATTCAAGGATAATAAGATTATGTACCCTGTAGGCTTGCTATGGGCACTCAATGAAACAGTGGCGCCGTTATAGGCAATCTTCAACTAACCATGATTAAACTCACATTAGGGACAGACGGCTTGACCATGACATAAAAGAAATAGGCATTTGATAGAGACTCTACTTCAAATCTTGGAATCGATCCTTGCCTGAGCAAGTAATATGTAGTGTGACCCAGAGTCTCAGTCAGCCCCATGATCTCGAGGGGAAAAACCAATGATCTACAGTGCATGGCAGCACTATGCTACAATGGGTAGTGGGCTGCAAGAATTAAATTCATTTTTAGTTTAAGTTGGATTTATCAGGAAATACCCCCATTGTAAGTCAATATGTATCTGTATTTCACCACCTGGCATGCTACAGATTAATTGCTCAATAACAGATCGGTATTTTTATGAGCACATGAGCAATGTTGGAGAATCAGTCTTTACTTAGGGCTGGATAACCTTGGGTGAGTTATTTACACTCTTCTTCCCTCAGCTCCTTCACATGTCAGAGGGCTGCACAGGGGTGTCATTTCTTATATTTAAGAGTTTTAATGTTTATTATTATTTAATAATATTTAATAATTTAATAATATTATTTATTAAATATTAAACATAATATTTAATATTTTTAACAAGATGTTTTGTATGGTTACATAATGTGTTGGTACTCTCTTTTCCCTCATCCCTGCCCTTAATAACAATATTTCCAAGCCTGTAGTGAAGGTTGTGTATCCTTTCACCAATACGCTATAGATCAGAAATACTATGGATTTGGGTTTTTTGTTTTAATTGGAATAGCTGCAAACATAAGATATGCTGGGGGATGAGATACAAGTCTAACCCTGGACTTTATCTACCGTCCTTAGACACATGACCCAAAGGTGATTTTATGCAATGTGCTTAGTACACCTGCATTCTGACTGCACCTATCACGTATATTTCCCACTCTTTTTTATTAATTAGTTTTGTACTCAGTGAATGCAGTCAAGCTGGTACCATTGTTAGCCTCCTCCATGTCCTCCCACTCCCCCTGGCCCCTCCTTGTTGAGGTATATGGGTCATGCATTGTGGAGTTAGCCCACAGTTATGGGAAGGAGGAAATGTCTCTGCATATCATGACCCAATGTGTGGATCTGACATTCTTTACACCCCCTCTTCCGCAAAATTTCCCTGAGCCATGTTGGGTTCATTTTTGGTCTGCTTCAGTGATGAGGTGTTGGGAGCCTCTGTGTCTCTGGATATCTGATTTGGTAGGAGTTAATTGTTCTCTGTGTCAATCTCCTTCTCCCTTGTGCTGGTACCAGGTTCACCAAGAAAACAGCACCCTTGCTTGTCTTGCCAATTATTCTTAGTTTCAGCTGGGGCCCTTTTGAGGTATGATGGGGTGGTTCTCTCCTTAGGATCTGCATCTATCTGAAAAAGAGAAGCAGATTCTCCAACAGAGAGTAAGTTAGCACCAGACAAATGAGATAACCCTTACTTTTTAATAGAGAATTTAGTATGTGTAGGCCCTCTTGTAGCCCATGATTGGTGGTAGCTTGATAATGGAGAGTGGGCTCATGTTTGGATATGGTTCTGACTTGTTTCCCAGCTCCAGCTATGTGTCCCCTTCCACTGAGCAGCTCAGTTAGCCAAATCAAGAGCAGTTGGTTTCCCACCATCGCTATGAGCCACTATTGCACTTGTGTGAGCATCACAAGAGGTTATTTGCTGGTAAGTAGACCATGAGTTGCTTGGACAGATATTGGTCATTTTCCCCCACTCGCCCATGTAGCACCTTCTGGCACTAGACGCACTGACTGTCTGGGGACTGACTCTCTTCTAGTTTCCAGCCATGTCACTCCATGTTACGTGTCAACCACATAAGGTGTCTTCAGCAGTAGGGTCTTACCACTAACCTTTGGTGGGTCATCAAGTACTCTGACAGAAATCTGTCATTCCTTTAGGAAACCTTGTAGGTCTCTCTGATCAAAAGCTCATTGTGGATGATAGCCACCTGTTGGTACTGGGAGTTACAGGTCAATGCCCACTTAGAGAAGGAAGAAAAAGATAAATAATATAAGAGTTAGAGAGAAGAGAGAGAGTGAGAGAAAGAGAGAGAAAGAGAGAGGGAGAGAAGCTGTAGAAGATTAAGGTCAGTCTTCATTTTACCCTCTTCAGTGTCTTGTGTCTCAGGTGTTCCCTTTAAGAGCCTGGTGAAGGTTGAACCATTTGGTCTGCCTTTTAGGATGTAGAATTTTATGGTAACATTGCTGTTTGGGTCGAGATTTGTGTCCCCCACCCCCTCCCCTTCCCTCCCCTCCCTCCCCACCCACCCTATTGTCTAGCCCTCCAGATGCTTTCTGGGTATGTCAGCATCTTGGGTAGATTCAGGTGAGGTGCTGTAGATGAGTGAGACTATGCGGCAATTATCTTTCTGAGATTGGGTAAATTCAGTGAGCATGATCTGTTCCAGGTTCAACAATTTTTCTTCAAATTTCATTGTGTCATTTTTTTCTTACTGCTATGTAAAATTCCATTGTGTAGATATACCACATCTTAGTTATCCATTCTTCTGGTGATGGACATCTGGGTTGATTCCAGCTCTTAGCTATTGTGAATTGAGCCACTATAAACATGGTTGAGCAAATCTCTCTGGATTGAGGCTTGAAGGTTTTAGGGCACATGCCCAGTAAGGGAATAATGGGGTCTGTTGGTAACTCTATAGTCAGCTTTTTTAGGAGTCTCCATATTGCTTTCCAAAGTGGTTATACCATCTTACATTCCCACCAACAGTGGAAGAGGGTTCCTATTTCTCCACATCCTCACCAGCATTTATTTTCATTTGATTTTTTGATGTTTGCTATCCTTACTGGGGTAAGGTGGAATTTCATAGTTGTTTTAATTTGCATTTCCCTGATGATTAGGGATGATGAACATTTTCTTAACTGTGTGTTTGCCATTTGTATTTCTTCCTCTGTGAACTGCCTGACCAGCTCTTTGCCCCAATTTGTGAGTGGGTTGTTTGACTTTTTATTGTTTAGGTTTTTGAGTTCTTTGTAGATTCTAGAGATTAGGCCTCTGTCAGTTGGATATTCAGCAAATACTTTCTCCCACTCTGTGGGTAATCTATTGGCTTTGTTTATTGTTTGCTTGTCTATGAGGAAACTCTTCAGTGTCATGTTATCCCACTGGTTGAGTGACTGTTTAAGATCCTGTGCTAATGGGGTTTTGTTCAGGAAGTCCTTTTCCATTCCTATATAGGGAAAGTTCCTCCTATATTTTCTTCCATTAGTAGCCAAGTTTATGGTCTTCTATTGAGGTCTTTGATCCATTTGGACTTGAGTGTTGTGCATGGCGACATGTGTGGATCAAGTTTCAATTTCCTGTATATGGTTATCCAGTTTGTCCAGCACCATTTGTTGAAGATGCTGTCTTTTCTCCAGGCTATATTGTTAGGGCCTTTGTCAAATATCAAGTAGCTGTAGTTGCTTGACCCAAAGTCCGGGTCTTCAACTCAATTCCATTGGTCTATACTGTTGTTTTTATACCAGTACCATGTTGTTTTTATTACTATGGCTTTGTAATATAGCTTTAGATCAGGTGTGGTGATGCCTCCAGAGGTATTTCTTTTGCTGAGGATGTGCTTGGATATCCGAGGCCTTCTGCCTTCCCATATGAACTTTGAGATCATTTTTACTATCTCTGTGAAGAACAATGTTGAGATTTTAATTGGAATTGCATTAAATATGTACATTGCCATCTTCACAATGTTAATTCTGACTCTCCAGGAGCATGGGAGGTCTTTCCATTTTCTCAAGTCCTCCTCAATTTCTTTTTTGAGTATTTTTATGTTTTTATTGTATAGATATTTTGCTTCCTTGGTTAAAGTTATTCCAAGGTATTTTTGTTGTTGTTGTTGCTATTGAAAAATGGGACCCTTATTAATTTCTCTGTATCTTTGTCATTTGCATATAGAAAGGCTACTGATTTTTGTGCATTGATTTTGTATCCTGCTACTTTGCTATAGGCGGTAATCACCTTCAAGAGTTTTGGGATGGAGTCTCTTGGGTCTCTTACGTATAGAATCATGTCATCAGCAAATAGAGCTAATTTATCTTCTTCCTTTCCAAATTGTATCCCTTTTATTTCTTTCTCCTGTCTTATTGCTTGAGATAGGACTTCCAGTACTATATTGAAGAGCAGAGGTGAGAGTGGACACCCCTGTCTTGTTCCTGATCTCAATGGGAATTCCTCCAGTCTCCATTAAGTATTGTTTGGGCCTTAGCAGCTTTGTATATTGTCTTTATTATGTTAAGATATTAACTGACCATGCCAATTATCTCCAATGTTTTGATCATGAAGTGATGTTGTATTTTGTCAAAGACCTTTTCTGCATCTATCGAAATGATCATGTGGTTTTTGTGTTTAACCTTGTTTATGTGGTATATTACATTGACAGATTTCCGTATGTTGAACCACCCCTGTGTTCCTGGGATGAATCCCATTTGATCAAAGTGGGTAATGCTTTTGATGTGTTGTTGGATTCAGTTTGCGAGGATTTTGTTCAGGATTTTTGCGTCTAAGTTCATCAGGGAAATAGGCTGGTAGTTTTCTTTTCTTGTGGCATCTCTGCCTGGTTTCAGAATTAGGGTGATACTAGCTTTATAGAAGGTGTTAGGGAGCTTTCCCTGTTCTCCAATTGTGTGGCACAATTTGAGAAAGATTGGTTTGAGTTCTTCCATGAAGTTTTGATAGAATTCAGCTGAAAAGCCATCTTGTCCTGGACTCTTCTTTTGGGGGAGGTTTTATATTACTTTTCCAATCTCAATGAGTGTGATAGGTTTGTTTAGGAGATTAATCTGCTCTGAATTTAGCTTTGGTAGGTGGTATGTGTCCAGGAATTTATCCATTTCCTCCATATTATCCAGTTTTGTGGAGTAGCAGATTTTGAAATAAGTCCTGATGATTCTCCCAATTTCACTTATGTCTGTTGTGATCTCTCCTTTTTCATTTTTAATTTTGTTAGTTTGAAGCATCTTTTTGGCTTGATCAAATTGGCCAGGGGTTTGTCCATCTCGTTTATTTTTTCAAAGAACCAGCTCTAGCAATGGAATCATCCACACGATTATCGGTCCTTTGTTGCTTTTCTGCAAGTTCTACCAGTACCTTGGTCAGGATCTAATCATGTTTTGATTAGAGACGTTCATTGTAGGACTGGGTGATCTTACTGGATTTACTTGCATTTGATTTTTCAGGTTATTTCTTTTGCACTGTGGTCTGCCCATCACAGTGTATGGGCAGGGAGAGTAGGACCGTGGTCTTGATGGGCGGGGGAAGTGGTGCCTCTTGGGGGAGCTGGTCTGAGCTAGCAGGCAGGCAAGCAGATGGGTAGAGTGGTCCTGAGCTAACACGTGGGTGGGTAAATCAGCCTGACCTCAAGCAGCAGGGGGAACCTGAAGCAGCCTGAGGCCGGATGCTGAAGCAGCCTGAGCTCTCACTTGGTAGAATGCCAAAGCAGCCTGAGATCATGCAGAGAGGGACACTGAAGAACCAAGCACTGAAGCAGACTAAACTTGTGCATGGTGGGACACTGGGACACTGGGACACTGAAGCAGCCTGAGCTCGTGGGCAGTGGGACACAGGCTGGTGGGTGGCGCGGCAGATGGGGTACTGGGCCTGAGCTGGAGCAGGAGGACAGGCAGAGTGATCCTGAGCTCACATGAGTAGGTGGAATGGGCCTGAGCTCTCACGTGGGCAGGTGGGCAGCTGGAGCAGTAAGCAGGCAAATGTGCAGAGCAAGCTAAGCTTGCACGAGTGGATGGGCGGTGTGCATGTGGCAGGCTGATGGACCTAATAGAGCCTCCAGTGAGCCAGTAGGTGGAGCCTACCCAAGGTCATGTGTGGGCGGGGGTAGCAGAGCGATCACCCCTGTGCAGTGAGGCAGGTGGAACTATGCTGGCCTGGGTCCCCCTTCCTACAGTATGTGCGGGAGTATCCTGAGGCTGGGACTATGGGTATGGTGGCTGCTTGGGGGTATTGGGGGACTGGTGGGCTACCCGCGAGTGAGAGAATCAGCGATTCCCTTTTTTTCCCCTCTGCGCCCTCCCACTGGTGATCTATTAGAGATTGCTGTCCCCTAAAAAAAAACCCAGTGAACCCTTAATGCCTTGCCTTTCTTTCCCAGGGAGGTGCAGCACAGTTAGGTGGTTGCCATCTTAACCAGAAGTCTATTTTGCACTTTTGACATCATCGTGTTAATACTCAAAGTTTCAGACTCTGGACCGTTTTGGATTTCAGAGTTTTGGATTAGGGATGCTCTCAGTTTCCTTCCAGGTCTCTTTAGCTCACCACGGCTCTTTCTGCCTTCTCTCTACAGAAGCCATCATGCTCAGAGACGCTTCAGAAGTTGCCCCCTCTCCAAGGTTACCTACAGCCCAGGGCTAACAGGTACAGGGGAATATCAAAACCAATCCCCTTTTTCCAAGCTTCATCTTAGTTGTGGTGCTCATCCCGTTTCATCCATCCTCACTCACTGACTGAACAGTTGCCCGAGAGAACTCTGTTCATTCACTTGGGTTGTAGTTCTAGACACCTGACCCACATCACAGTGAGGCTTAGAACCCAAGCATTTCTGATACCGCAGGTGAAGTTCTCCTCTTTAATGCTTTAAATTCTCAACTTCTATTTAATACTCTTTCAAGTTCTCAACTTCTCCTTAACATACACACTCTCTAAGTTGTTTCGCAGACATATAATGTATGATTGACATGTGACTAAGTGCTACAGAGAGTATCATTCATTCACTTCTTTATTCACAAAATGGTTATCAAGGAGTTCCTAGGTGCCAGACACCATTGCGGGTCCTGAAAACCATTCACAAATCATAATTATGTAAAAACTTGAATTTTATCATGATATTAGTACTTGTCATTTATTATAAACTCTTATGCATCAGATCTTTTACACAGACTGAGATTCACAAAACAAGTAAAATTCACATTATTTTTGCTTTCATTTGTTGAGGTACAAAAGTCACATAACTTGTTCAGTCACGCAGCTAGGAAATTGACACAGGATTCCTATGGAGGTCTCTCTGTATCTCATACCCTCCCAGTTAACTTCATTGCCTGGTTTGTCACCCAGGATGCAAGTGTGAGCTTTCTTCCCACTATGCATGAGTTAATAATGGTGAGACAATAGAAAAGAGAGAGGAAAAAAAGGGCTGGAGAGATAGCTTAGCGGTTGAGCCCTTGCCTGTGAAGCCTAAGGACTGATACGAGCCTCGGTCCCAGGACCCACGTTAGCCAGATGCACAAGGGAGCACATGTGTCTGGAGTTCATTTGCAGTGGCTGGAAGCCCTGGCATGCCCTTTCTTTCTTTCTTTCTTTCTTTCTTTCTTTCTTTCTTTCTTTCTTTCTTCTCTCTCTCTCTCTCTCTCTCTCTCTCTCTCTCTCTCTCTCTCTTCTGTCACTCTCAAATAAATAAGAATGAACAAAAAATTTTTTTAAATATTTTAAAAAATAATGGTAAGACAAGATCTTTTTTATCTTGCCCTTACCAGATATGAAAAGTGCTGACACAGGGGACCCTGCAAGCTCTACTGCTGGTCAGTCAGGCAAAATGTATCAACTGGTGCAATGGTGGCATGTTTGTTTTAGGGGAAACCAACTGATTGGATTAGAGGCCTGCTCCACTGGAGAGAATCCATGTCTGCTACTGGACACCTAGTCAGAAGCCTATGGTTGAGGAGATCATAAGCCCTTGGGGGAAATAATAGTATACTGTTATCAGATAAATGGATATATTATGATGACTAAACTGCCCTCTAGTCACTTATGTTTATGCCTATATATTAATGCTACTCTCACTTTCAATTAGAAAACCTTCTCTTTTCAGATGGCAGTGACCACTCAAAAATGAACAAACTGCTGAGAATTGACAGTGGAGTGTTCAGCATAACATGAGACATCTCTATCACACACCCAAAGGCCCAGGGACCATTGCAGAGGAGGTGGCAGAAAGAGTGAAAGACCTAAAGGAAGGGGAGGACTGCTTACAATACTGTCATAATACTACATACACAGGTTCTGCATAATAGGAAGAAACATGATGACATCCAAATAGAAGATAGGCTAGTTGGAAAGAAGAAGCTTTCAGTGGAGGGGGATTTGGGACGGGGAAAGGGAAAGTGTGGGGAGGGGATCATGAATATATTATATTGTCTCTATGAAAGTTGTCAATAAAAAAATAAGAAAAGAAGTGCTGGCATACTAGGCCCTTGGACATAGTTGTTGAATGAATGAGTGAGAAAGGCTTGTCTGAGGGTAACCTGTTTCTAAACTAACACTTCATGCCCTCTACCCTGGTAGATTTCTGTTTGCTTTTAGTTTTCCATTTTAGAAAAGGCTGGTAGGACAAGATACAATCTAGCTTTCAATAATCCATTTCAGTTTAATTCAATAAACAGTTTCTATGTTGTTTTAAATTTTATTTATTGACAATTTTTATATATGGATATAATGTATTTTGATCATAATTCCCTCCCATTATCTTCTCTTCTCCCTCCAACTAAACCCCTCCTTCGTCCAATCTAGTCTCTCATCTACTTTGATGTGTGTGTGTGTGTGAGAGAGAGAGAGAGAGAGTCACTGTGTTTATTTAGAGGTTATTTACCCAAGCACATATAACTTACCAGCAACTATACTACTGAGGAAAATGTCTCAACCATACTTGACAACGCTTAACTGCCAATAACTCCTTGGGGAGAGATGGGGGTGCCATGCCCTCTTCCACAATCCATGACACAGAATGTCCATGAACCCAGAATTGTGCAGATCTTGTGCAGGTAAGCATGGCCACTATGAGCTCATGAATATACCCTATGTTACTAATGTTGGGAAACTCCTGGCCAGTTTCTAGTAATTGGCCTCAAATGAGGCCATTTAACGCCAGTAGCAGATTCCAGTGCTTTGAGACCCATCAAGAAGAAATGCAACTGGAGACAAATGAAGTTACCCAGACATCTGGAGTGTGTTCTGGCATCTAAAAGGAGATCATGTCCAGAAATGTCTACATATGTTCAGGACAATTTTGGACATGAAGGCAGGCCACAGGTTGAATACTTTGTTGGAGTCAAGGAGTCAGGTCAAGACCATTTGCAGTTATGAAGCAAGTAGGTGCTTTTGCTTATCTCTGCTGCATGGAACTTCTTTGGTCATTGGTCAGGTCAGAGAGAGACATGTGACCCAAACTGAGCCAATCAGAATATCTGTCTTAAAAATTTGAACAGATGGACCCAGAACCTGGAAGTTTGAAGCTGTGTGTGGCCAGAGCCAAATGTTGTAGAAAAGGTTGACGAAGTCTCATGACTGAGGTCCCTAGAATGCCCTGTCCCAGTAATTCCTTCAGTTGGTTGTTCACATTTCTCTAGGAGTCTAAGAACCACTATGTACTTGTATCCTTCCAAGACATTTCCCTTTTCCCACTTAAACTAGCAAGATTGGGTGTTGTTGCCTGCAATCAAAAAAAAAAAAAAAAAAAAAAAAAAAAAAAAAAAAACACCAGGTACGATACCACCAGATAAAGATGGGAGAGCCATCCTGTAGCTTCCTTTTATCTGTATTTATCCTTCTGTGCTGTATTTCCCCTGATTCTTAAGAGGGAAATTGAAGAGGTTCTAACACTTGCAGTCTAGTGGGAGAGACAGATGTACACAAATCATTTCAACACAGTGCAACAAAGTGCTCTAATGGCAGTATGATGACAGTGTCATGAGAACAAAAAGGATTTTCCAACTCTGTTAGGGGTGGGAGAAGAAAAGGCCTTTACCAAAAAGGTAAAGAGATAAAATAGGAAGAATAGTGCATGTAATTTGCTGCTGTCTGTGGGAGCCATTTTAGTTGAGACAGTCTAGATTCAGCTGTGTGAGGGGTTTAGCATGGAATCTCAGGGGTTGAACCCATCAAGGTTTACTTTCCCATGGTGATTCATATGCAGCAAGGTCAGTAGGGGTCTGATTCATGAGCTCATGTGCGGATCCAAGATGCTGGAGGCTGAGCCATCTGGAATGTGAAACGTCCTTGGCTCCCACAGCTGAGGCAAGAGAAACACACAGAGTCATTGTGACCATAGAAGTTTTTAATCTAGGGGGTATACATACCACTTCCACTCCATGCCATTGTTGACCAATTATCACATAGCCCACCATGGGCATTGTCTGCTGGTGTCCAAGAGATGAGACCCACATGAGGGGAATTCAACAATGACTGTTAGTAGAACCCTTCTCTTGCTTCGCACATTTCTTTGGTTTCTTTCTGAGTCATGTCAATTCATCCCCTCTGGTTCCAATACCATGACAAATCAAATGATATTGCCGAAGCCATAAGACAGGCTGATGAGTTGGCTCAGATGATAAAACATGAGGACCCAAGTTTAGATCCCCAGCAGCCACGTAAAATCCAGGTACTGTAGGATGTGCCTGAAATCTGAGAGCTGTGGGGGATGGGTGGAGACAAGAGGATCCCACAGACTTGCCAGCTAGTTAGTCTAGCTTAATCAGTGAACTCCAGTTTCTGTGAGAAACCCTGTTCCAAAAATATAAATGGAGAGGCACTGGGAAAGGGTGCTCACTGGGGGCAAGTAGATGCCAGGAAAGTGTTCTTCCTGGAGGCAGATAGGCACAAGGAAAGTTTGGTCACATGAGGCAAGCTCAGAAGTGCCGGTTCCCCACAGAAGATATGTTGGGACAGGTTCACAAGCAGCAAGCCATCTGTAATCATTGATCCCAGACTATACTGTGACTGAGATCCAACCTCCCAAATGGGGTTCCTACTATCCACTAACTCCGTCTGCCACCAGTTGCCCAAGCCAAGTCTACCACCAAGGACAGGGAGCAAGTACCTGAGTGAAAATATGACCCTGCCTGGTTACTGAGTTGGCTAGGCATTCAAGGCCCCAACCAAAATTTTCAGGAGAGTGAATACACAAGAAAGGCCTGGCTCAGACTCAAGCGCACCCAGCCAAAGCATGTGAATATACCACCTTCCCACTCCTACCTGGACCAAACCCAAACAACGCAATCAACCTGTATTCCACAGAGATACTAATTACTATATTCCCAGCAAATCAAGACAACTACCTCAAGATGGGAGAACCCCAATGCAAAACAAAGAACACAAGATACCAAGCCAAGAGATCTATACCAAGGACATTCAGCCACATATTGGAAGCCTCCATTGCAAACATAGAGGAAACTCAAGCCATGGAACCCCAAAATTAAGCTCTGATAAATATATTAAACAAACTTAATAAGGCCATGAATAAAAGAATAGAAGAACTAGCTGAAAACTGAAACAAACAACTCACATAAGAGTCTAAAGAATGGTTAAATGAAGAAAATAAACAAAAAGAATTCAAGAATGGACTCAAAGCATGGATGAATGAAATAGAAACAAATCAGCAAAAAGAACTCAATACACATCTGAAAAATATTTAAGATAATCAAAAAGATCTTGATAGAAGGATAAAGGAAATGAAGGAGAACCAATAAAATATGATCTCAATGGGCAGTGAATAAATTCAATGAAAATATAATCAAATGCAGGAATGAACAAATAATAAGCAAGTCTAATAAAGAAATGAAACTATAAAACTATAATTCACAAAGAGATGAAGACACTGAAAAAAAAAAACCTAACAGACAACAATGAAATAACTCTTTTAAAAGGCTCCCAAGAAAGTGTCATCAACAGAGTAGACCATATGGAGGATAAACTCTCAGGACTTGAGGACAAGACAGAGTAAGTAATCCAACAATCCCAAAACAATGATAAATTCAAATAACATGTGAACAGAATGTGAAGGAAGTATGGAACACCTTAAAGAGACCAAATATTTGGATTGTTTCATACAAGAAGGGGAGGAAATACAGGCCAAAGGCATAGAGAACATCTTCCACAAAATTATCAAAGAAGGCTTCCCAAACCTCACAAAATAGAACCCCATCAAAGCGCAAGAGGCACTCAGAACACCAAACTGACAGGACCAGAGAAGAAATTCCTTGTGTCACATTATAGTCAGAACTCTAAACACAGAAAAACAAGAAAGGATTCTAAAAGCTGCAAGAGATAAACAACTTGCTACATATAAAGGTAAACCCATCAGAATTGCCTCTGATATGCCAATGGAAACTCTAAAAGCCTGAAGAGCCTGGAATTGAACATTCCAAATCCTAAAAGAACATGACTACAAATCCAAAATACTATATCCAGCAAAATTATTCCTAATAATTGAAGGCAAAAGCAAAACTTTCCATGATAAAAGCCAACTATATGATTATATGAGCACTAAGCCAATCCTATAGAGAATATTGCATAGCATACTCCAAACTAAAGAAACAACCATTCCCAAAAGTCTATAGGAGGGAAAAGTAACAACCATGAGTAAGCTACCAAGCCAAAAGATCCCCATGAAAACACATAAGGTGCATGAAAACACCAAGTTACACAAAACCTCCAACTCAACAGAGATTAACTCTCACTTCATAGTTATAACTCTAAACATCAATGGTCTTAACACCTTAATCAAGACACAGGCTAAAAAGCTGGGTTAGGAAAATGGACCAATCCATTTGCTGTGTACAGGAAACCCACCTTACTTTTAAATATAAACACCACCTTAGGGTGAAAGGGTGGAAAAGATATTCCAAGCTAATGAAAATATGAAACCAGCAGTGGTGGCTATACTGAAACCAAAACTAATAAGAATAGATAAAGAAGGCTACTTCAGGGCTGGAGAGATGGCTTAGCAGTTAAGGTGCTTGCCAGCAGACCCAAGTTTGATTCCCAAGTGCCCATATAATGCCAGATACACAAAGTGGTGCATATGTCTGGAGTTTGTCCACAGTGGCTAGAGGTCCTGCTGCACCCATTCTCTCTCTCTCTCTCTCTCTCTCTCTCTCTCTCTGTCTCTCTCTCTCTCTCTCAGAAAAAGAAAGAAAGAAAGCTATTTCATATTCATCAAAGGAACAACACAATAAGAGCATATTACAATCATAAACATATATGCACCAAACAAGGGAGCACAAAATTTTACAAAGCAAAATCTGTTAGACAATAAACCAGAAATACGCCCCCACCACAATCACAGTATGAGACTTTAATACTGTGCTATCATCATTAGACAAATTGTCTAAGCAGAAAATTAACCATGAAATAAGAGAGTTAAACAATATCATAGATCAACTGGACTTAACAAACATCTACAGAATATTCCACAGTATATACATTCTTCTCAGCAGCTCATAGAACCTTCTCTAAAACAGATCATATATTGGGGCACAAAACATGTCTCAAAAATTCATGAAAATCAAAATAATTCCATGCATTATATTAGATCACAAATCAATAAAGCTAGAGATTAACAACAAGAAAAACAACTGAAAATTCACCAGTACCGAGAGGCTGCAGAATTCACTATTAAATAATGCATGGGTAGTCAAAGAAATAAATAAAACGAAATTAAAAATTTCTGGAGCTGGAGGGATGACTTAGCAGTTAAGGTACTTGCCTACAAAGCCAAAGGAACCAGGTTCAATTCCCCAGGACCCAGGTAAGCCAGATGCACAAGGAGGCGCATGCATTTGGAGTTCATTTGCAGTGGCTGGAGGCCCTGGCATGTCCATTCCCTCTCTCTCTCTTTCTCTCTCTCTCTCTCTCTCTCTCTCTCTCTTTCCCTCCCCCCTCCCTATTTATGTATCTCTCCCTCAGTCTCTCAAATAAATAAATAAAAATAAAATATGTTTTAAAAACTTCTGGAGCTGAACAATAATGAAAACACAACATACCAAAACTTATGAGACATAATGCATTCAGTCTTAAGGGGGAGGTTTATAGCACTAAATGCTTTCATTACAAAAACAGAAAGATCTCAAGTCAATAACTTCACCATCCAGCTAAAGGTATTAGAAAAACAAAAACAATCCAAACCCAATAATGCCAGACATACAATAATAATCAAGATCATAGTAGGAATCAACGAATTGGAAGTAAAAAAAAAATAAAATTGATGAATCAAAGAGCTTCTTCTTCAAAAAATAAGATTTATAAACCCCTAGCCAATTTGACCAAAAGGAAAAGAGAGAAGGCTCAAATCAACAAGATCAGAAATGAAAAAGGAGATGTTACAACAGACCCTGGTGAAGTCTGGGAGAATCATCAGGATATATTTCAAAGATCTACACTCCATAAAATTGGAAAACCTGGAAGAAATGGATGAATTCCTTAAATCATGCCACCTACCAAAACCAAATATAGAAGAGATACCTGAATAGAGATGCAACATCAAATGAGATGGGAGCTGTAATTAAAAGCCTCCCAACAACAACAAAAAAAAGTCCAGGCCCAGATGGTTTCACTGCTGAATTCTACCAAACCTCACTGAAGAACTAAAGCCAATATTTCTCAAGTTATTCTACAAAATTTAATAGGAGGGAATGCTCCCTGATTCCTTCTATGAAGCTAGCATTACACTAATACCAAAACCAAACAGAGACACCAGAAAAGAGGACTATAGACCAGAAACTGATCTACATACTACATCATATAAACAGACTCAAAGTCAGGAACACATGAGCATCTCTATAGATGCAGGAAAGGTCTTTGACAAAATTCAACATCCCTTCATGATTAAAACACTAGATAAGATAGGATGGAAGGACCATATTTCAATATAATAAAGGCAATATACAACAGACCTAAAGCCTATATCATAGTGAATATGGAAAAACTTGAAGGATTCCCAATTAAAGTCTGAAACAAGGCAGGGGTGCCCACTCTCACAACTGCTTTTCAACATAGTACTTGAAGTCTTAGCACAAGAAATAAGACAGGAGAAAGATATAAAAGGATACAAATTGGAAGGAAGAAGTCAAACTGGTCCTATTCACAGATGACATGATTTTATACATAGGAGAACCAAAAAACTCTACCAAAATAACTCCTAGAAGTGATAAATGCTTTCAGCAAAGTAGCACAATATAAAATCAACACACAAACAATCACTAGCCTTTGTATATATCAATAACAATATGAAAAAAATAAGGAAAGCTGTCTCATTTACAATAGCCACATATACACATGCACAAATCAAATACCTTGGAATCACTCTAATCAAGGAAGTAAAAGACCTATATAATGAAAACATTAAAACAGTGAAGAAGAAACTGGAGGAAGACATGAAAACACAGAACAACCTTTCTTGCTCATGATTGGAAGAATTAATATTGTCAAAATGGCCATCCTACCGAAAGTGATACACAGATTCAATGCAATTCCAATAAAAATCATAGCAACAGTTTTTTTACAGAGTTTGAAAAATGTCTCAAAATTCATTTAGAAGCACAAAAGGCCTCAGCTAGCCAAATATGTACTCTGCCAAAGAAACACCTCTGGAAGTATCACCATACCTGATTTCAAGTTATACTATAAGACCATTGTAATAAAAACACCGTGGTACTGGCATAAAAGCAGGCACATAGATCAATGGAATAGAATTGAAGATCCAATTATGAGTTTGAGTAACTACAGCTGTCTGATCTTTGACAAAGGAACCGAAAGTGCTTCCTGGAGCAAAGACAGCATCCTCTACAAATAGTGCTGAAGAAACTGGACAGACACATGTTGAAGACTGAAGTTGGATCCCTTCCTCTCGCCTTACACAAAACTCAACTCCAAATGGATGAAGGACCTCAACACAAAACCCAAACTCTAAATCAACTAGGAGAAAAAGCAGGGAGAACACTCCAAGATATAGGTATAGGGAAAGACTTTCTGAACAAGACCCCAATAGGCTAGGGAATCAGGCAAAGTATCAACAACTGGGACCTCATGAAAATAAAAAGCTATTGCACAGATAAGCAAACAGAGTCAACAGACAACATACTAAATGGGAGAAAATCTTCACCAGGTATACCTCTGACAAATGTTTATTATCCAGACTCTACAAAGAACTCAAAACCCTAAACAATAAAAAACATCAAACATTCTACTCAAAAAATGAGGCAGGAAATTGAACAGAGAGTTCTCAAAGGTAGATATACAAATGGCCATTAAACACTTGAAGAGATGCTCAACATCTCTACCCATCAGGGAAACTACAAGTTAAAATGACTATGAGATTCTATCTCACTCCAGTCAGAATGGCAACCACCAAAAAACCAAATGACAGCACACTCTGGTGGGGTGTGGGGAAAGAGGAACCCTTATCTACTGCTAGTGAGAGTGCAAACTTGTACTGCCACTATGGAAATCAGTATGGAGACTCCTAAAATGGTTGAAAATGGAACTACCATTAGATCCAGCTATACCTCTTTTGGATATATGCCCTAAAGACTCTACTACATACCACAGAGACACTTGCTCAATTATTTTATTGGTCTCTATTTACAATAGCCAGGAACTGGAATGCAACCTCTACAGGTAACCAATTGTTCTCTGATTGGACATGAGGCCTTATCACTGGGAGAGATCTTGTATCTGGTACTGGATATCACAATCTCATAGTTATGAAACTCAAAATTCAGAGAGAAGCCACCATTGCTCTCTGAAGTGGGGACTTGCACATCAAAATATCTCTCAAATAACTTTGTATACCCCATTTAACCTAAGCTGCTCTCACTCTTGGTTGGAGAATCTGTTTTATTTTACATATAGCAGAGAGAACAGAGGAGCGCCAAGATCCATTGATAATACAAGAAGATGGCTGACTGCCCATCATGAGATGCCACCTTTACCACATCTTCCAGGGCCCAGGAGAAATTGCAGAGGAAGCTTGACTTTTATCAAACAAGGGAAGCCTACCCATCCAGAGTCACGACTGGTCATCTTCAGTGAAGGTGAAGGATCTGGTTGGTCCATGTTGCATCCAGTACTGTCCAGGTCCAAGAAAGTCTGCCAGGCCAGTTGACCAGGGGGAAAATTCACTTAGGCCAGGAAAAAGGAGGAAATGGGGTCACCATCTTCACTATCTTGTGTATATTGTCCCTATAAAAGGCCTTTTTCCCCCTATCTATCTGGCTAGCCAAGGAAACTGCCTATCTTTATAGTGTTTCAGTATGCTGCAATAGTCTTTGGAATTCCTATTTTAATGACCATACTCCATTGGGTTGATGTACTAAATTTTCTTGTTAGACATTTAAATTGTTTATATTTCATTGTAAAAAAAATTACTACAGAGAACATCTTCATGAATAAAGACTGCATGTATTTAAAATATTTTCCCTAGAATGACAGTTTTGGGGGTCTCACAGCCATAGCATTCTCTGAATTTACAGCACTATTAAAGGTTATGGTTGCCTCAAAAAAATAAAACAGGGCTGGAGAGATGACTTAGCAGTTAAGGCACTTGCCTGCAAAGCCTAAGGACCCAGGTTTGACTCCCAAGATCCCACATAAGCCAGATGCCTAAGGTGATGCATGCTCAATGTTGTGTATGTGCATAAGGTGGTACACACATCTGGAGTTTGATTGCAGAGGCTGGAAGCTTTGATGTGCCAATTTTCTCTCTCTCTCTCTCTCATGAAAAAGAAAAACAAAACCATATATATATATATATATATATATACATATATATATATATATATATATATATGATAGTTAAGGTGTTGTCAACTTGATCTGTTTAGTAATCCACAGAAATCCCTTTCCGGTGGGTCTCAGAGGTTGCTTCTAGGAAGGATCAACTAAAGGAGGAAGTCCTTCCCCCAGAGTGGGCAGCCCCTCTCAGGAGGGGACTTGATATAAGGAAGCTCAGGGTATAAAGAGCCTCTTCCTTCCTTCCTTCCTCCCACTTGGCTGCTGGAGCTGCTCGCTACCTTCCAGCGAGGATTGAAGACCACTGCGGATTAAAGACCAGCATCAACTGAAGACCCACATGGATCAAAACCCAGAAGCTCCTCAGGAAGCCTCCAGGCTTTCCAGCACCATCTGCAGTACCAGGTCGGGACTGCTGAGGCATCTGGCCATGTGGACTGAGCAGCTACCAGGTTCGGTGATTCTTGGGCCTGCAACTGCTATTGGACTACTGTAAACTAATCCAATAAATTCCCTTTTTAAAATACTTCATTCTAGCGGTTCTGTTCCTCTAGAGAACCCTGACTAATACAGATTTTGGTACCAGAGGTGGTTCTAGAGAAACAGAATTGTAAGGATGGATTTCTCTAGTGGGCTTCGTGCTATCTGGGGTTGGCTCTCCAACTTCAATGCTACTAAAGGCCCTACTGGTGATAAGGAGAGCACTTTTACTGGAAATAAGGAGGGCACTAATAATCCATGGTGTGCACTATTTAAAGAACTCCGTGAGATAGATGTATTTGGTGATCCTGCATCATGTCTTGTGAAGAACAAGGAATTTAGAGACACTGTATTTAAAACATTTGAATATTTGTGGAAAAGTAAGACCAATGATGAGGCTGGTTGGTTGCTTTTAGCATCTCTGGACAAATTAGTGAGGGAACAGCAGAAGCTCAAAAAGGAAAATTCCAAGCTTAAGACCCACATACATGATCTCAAGGTTTATAAAGGTGCCCTGGAGGAGAGTTTCCTCTCTAGCCAGAACAGGGCTCAGATTGCAGAAAACCAAACCCAAGCTCCCATTATGAGATTGGCTAACTTGCAATGTAAACTCAAATCCCAGCCTCATCAATTATCAGAAGTTAAAGTGAGGGCACTGATTGGAAAAGAGTGGGATCCTGTGATTTGGGATGGTGATGTGTGGGAAGACTCTGAAGAACCTGGGGACATCGAAGTGTTAGATTCTGAAGATGTTTTGAATGAAAATATGACCTGCCTCTCCCTTAGCAGCAGTTGTATCCCCACCCCCACATCCTGAGGTATTACCCTCCCCACCCTTGCCTGAGGGAATTCATCCCTCTTTGTCTGAGGAATCAGCAGGAGGTGCTGGTGCTTCTCAGTTCCCACCCATCTTTGCCTCTAGGCCTATAACCAGACGGAAGACTAGGCAGGCCCCTAAAGGTGAGATAAAAAGTGTGACACAGGAGGAGGTGAGGAACACCCCTAAAGAACTTCAGGAGTTTTCTAACTTGTACAGGCAGAAGCATGGGGAATATGTATGGGAATGGATTTTAAGGGTGTGGGATGATAGAGGAAGGAACATAAGATTAGATCAGGCAGAATTTACTGAAATAGGCCCATTGAGCAGAGATTTTAGATTTAACAATGCAGCTCATGCAGTTGGAAAGGGTGCCAAGAGTTTATTTGATTGGTTGGCTGAAGTATGGATCCAAAGATGGTTTACTGTGAGTGAGCTCGAGCTGCCTGATATCCCTTGGCTTAATGTCGATGAAGGGATTAAAAAGCTCAGAGAATTGGAATGCTGGAGTGGATTTGCCATGTAAACTCATCTTTGCCCCCACAATGGCAGCATCCAGGAGATGTGCCCTTCACTAAGACTATAAGAAACAGATTTGTGAGTGGAGCACTGGCATACTTAAAGTCCCCTATCATTGGTCTTTTATGTAAAGAAGACCTCACAGTGGGAGCTACAGTTGCTGCATTACGTGATTTAGATGCAATAGGTATAACTGGATCTCAGGGTAACAAGGGTCAAGTGGCAGTGCTGAATCACCAAAGTCGGGGTGAACATGCTTTTTGTAATAGACAGCATAGGCAAAATTATGCACATAAAGGTATGACTCGTATGGACCTTTGGAATTGGCTGATTAATCATGGTGTTCCCAGAAGTCAAATAGATAAGAAGCCTATTGAGTTTCTTCTTGATCTGTATAAGCAGAAAAGTTCCAGAGCAAGGGAACATAAAGCCACTTTGAATTATAGCAACAGAGAATCAAGACCTCTTAATCAGTTTCCAGACTTGAGCCAGTTTACAGATCCTGAGCCCTTTGATTGAAGGCGTGGCTGGGTTTCCTCGAGGAAGGACCCTCCTGCAACTGCCAAAAGTTTCATTATTAAACTTACGCCCAAATGCCTATGGTTGCTACTCCTGTTGCAATGCCTTCTGGCCCAAGCATACACCTATGGCATCATGGGGTGTGCCCTATGATCAATTGGCTGAGGAGGAGAGGTCTAGGGCATGGTTTACAGATGGTTTAGCATGTTGTGCAGGCACCGCCCAGAAGTGGACAGCTGCAGCATTACAGCCCCTTTCTGGGACAACTCTGAAGGACTGTGGTGAAGGGAAGTCTTCACAATGGGCAGAACTTCGGGCAGTGCATATGGCTGTGCATTTTGCTTGGAAGGAAAAATGGCCAGATGTGCGGTTATACACTGATTCATGGGCTGTGGCCAATGGTTTGGCTGGATGGTCTGTGACTTGGAAGGGGCACAATTGGAAAATTGGTGAGAAGGACATTTGGGGAAGGTGTATGTGGATAGAACTCTCTGAATGGGCAAAGGATATAAAGATACTTGTGTCCCATGTTAATGCTCATCAGAAGGTGACCTCATTGGAGGATGACTTTAATAATCAAGTAGATAAGCTGACCCATGCTGTGGATAGTGGTCAACCTTATTCCTCAGCCACCCTTGTCGTTGCCCAATGGGCCCACGAACAAAGTGGCCATGGTGGTAGAGATGCAGGCTACCCATGGGTCCAACAACATGGACTTCCACTAACTAAGGCTGACCTGGCTACAGCTACTGCTGAGTGCCAAATTTGCCAGCAGCAGAGACCAACTTTGAGGCCCCGATATGGTAGTATTCCTCAGGGTGACCAGCCAGCAACCTGGTGCCAAGTTGACTACATTGGACCTCTTCCATCATGGAAAGGGCAACGTTTTGTCCTTACTGGAATAGACACTTATTCTGGGTATGCATTTGCCTTTCCTGCACGTAGTGCTTCTGCCAAAACTCCCATCCATGGGTTTACAGAGTGCCTTATTCCCTGTCATGGCATTCCACACAGCATTGCTTCTGACCAAGGAACTCACTTCACCACCAAGGAAGTATTGCAGTGGACTCATGCTCATGGAATTCACTGGTCTTACCATGTGCCCCACCATCCTGAAGCAGCAGATAACCCTGACTAACACAATACATATATGGAGAGTGATTGCAGATGACACCTGACATGAACCTCTGGCCCCCAGACATTGCATTTATATGTGCAAGTGCACCTGCACACACATGTGTGCTCAACACACATCCAAACATATACACCACATACATTCTATACATGCACATGTATGTGTATGTGTGTGTATCCAGAATCCAGAATCTAACTACTTCTTACCACTTTCATTCCTATCACCCTGGTCTGAGTTACCCTCATCCCAAGAGCTTTCCCACTGGATTACTTACTGGTGTTTCTGCCTCTGTTTTACCTGTGACCTGTTCTTAGCACAGAAGCATCAGGCCTGACATTACAATCCACTCAGGGATCTCTTAGTCATTCAAAAGAGAAATCATGGTGAGACAACTGATACCAACTGAAGAAGGCTTGACTGGAGGTTATACAAGAGCAGTCCCACCAGGAAAGGCTACTGAGTTGGCTCCCTGAGGAAGTAGGACACAGTTTAATGGTCTGGCTGCTGTGCACTTGACAGTTGTTGCCTGCAACTCTAGGATTTCTGCATATGTCCCATCTGTCTTCTGCTCTCAGCACCAGTCATGGGGATCTGCACAGGATGACAGAGGAGCTCTGCCTCACCAGGAAGGTCATGTACAGGGTATATTCAGGAATTCTGCACATGAAGGGGTTGTGAAAATGGCTCTCCTAAACTTGGAAAGAACTTGGTTGTTGCAACATGGTAATCTTAAACCTGGGGGAGGGGTGTGGGAATCTGGGCCTTCCTAGTTCATCTCACTATTGAAGATGTATCCAAACTTCACTCTTCCACTCAAAACTCCATTTTGGGTCTCTATTGTATCTGAAGGACAAGGCAAAGTTCTTGCCATGACCTACAAGGTCCTACATGGCATGGCCTTCTCACCTTACCCCTTCTCGTCTTCATCTCCTCTATACTCGTTTCCTTGCTGCTCCTCCAGCACTAGACTTGTTCCACTCTCACGGGCTTTACTCCTTATGTTCACTGAAGCCCCCCCCCCCCCCACAAATATCAACCTCCTTAACTTTGGTACGACTTCCTTCAAGTCTGCTCAGAAAATATTCAATATTGAATGAATCCTCCCACTGCAATGTGTGTGTGTGTGTTTCCTTCTATTGAAATGGACTCTGGTTTCTTAAACTTTTTCCCTCACAACTCCCTTTTTTCCTAAGAAATTTTAATGTGACCCCAGGTGTATTGGTATATAAAATAAGTATACAAATCAAACATTGACTGATAATAAACCACAAGGAAATTTATTTGAAAACAATTCTTTGGGGCTGGTAAGATGGCTTAGCAGTTAAGGTACTTGCCTGAAAAGCCAAAGGACCCAGGTTCAATTCCCCAGTACCCATGTATGTACTCTCTCTTTCTCCCTTTCTCTCTCAAATAAATAAGTAAAATATTTAAAAAATTCTTTGATATGGATATAAGTTTATCATTTATTAAGATTGTATACTAGGGGCTGGAGTGATGGATTAGTGGTTAAGAAACTTTCCTACAAAGACTAAGGACCGAGGTTCGATTCCCCAGTACCCACATAAAGCCAGATGCACAAGGTGGAGCCAAGGCTAAGATGGATTCACAACATGGGTCAGCACTGCCAGAAACACCTCAAATTCATTGCATATTTAGTGTTGAATTAATTTTTGGTCATTTTACATTCAGAAAACTCCCTCTTGCCAAGTTTCTTATAACCTCCACTTTCACTACACCAGTGAAGCCAGAGACTACACAGCTCACCTGTTCTTTGCTTGTCTCTTGTTCCTCCTTGCTGGCAGGCGCTTTCTCAGGGTGTAGATGACATTTTACAATAGCCCATTCACTTGATTTAGCCTAATCATTTGGAATGATAATAGCTACTTGATAAGTGCACCATCAATATTTGCAGAATAAGTTAATGAAATACAATTTTTCTCCCAGTGAACCTATCTGGTGAAATTATCTTATCCCTCTGTGACCTTGTATTATAAAATAACATTTGATAAGCACCGTAAAAGCAGAAGTCAGGGCAGAGCCCTTCCAACACTGAGAACATGGGGTTCATACATTATCCGTCCCCAAAGGCTATAATAACCCGAGAGACAAAACTCATCAGAGTGTTAGTTAAAAAGTGACCTCACAGTGGCTCTCACTACCTGCACAATATAGGCCCATCAGCATTCGTCATGGATGACGGAGCTGGGCACAAAAAGAAACCAAAATAAAAGGTGACTGCAGCTGGGTGTGGTGAGGCACACCGTTAATCCCAGTACTTGAGAGGCAGAGATGGGAGGATCGCCATGCATTCAAGGACACTCTGAGACTACATAGTGAATTCCAGGTCAGCCTGGGCTAGAGCAAAAAAAAAAAAAAAAAAAGAAAGAAAGGAAGGAAGGAAGGAAGGAAGGAAGGAAGGAAGGAAAGAAAGAGTGACTGGTTAGAAAAAAATTCAGTGGAAGGAGGCCTGGAAGGTAGGACAAAAGAAGGTATTATCATCAAAATACATCATGTGTGTGTATGAAAACTGTCGATCAAAAGATTTAAAAGAAATCTCTAGTAAACACCTCAATGAGGTTTTAGAATAGGGCATTTGATTGAACATGTCTGTCACAGGCTGAGCTTGCGATACTCACATGACTGTCTCTATGCTAAGTCCATCTTGATAGCCAATAATGCACACACAGAACTGAGCCCCACAGGCTGGCCACCCTGCTCCTGACGTTGCTGGCACCCCTGAAGAGCACCTAAACCTGGAAAATAGACACGTAATGTTGAGGGTGGGAAAAAGACTTTGTAAGTGTGGTAGCAGGCAGAAAATGAAATAAAAGAATAGGAAACCATACCAAATAAAAATGTCCCAAATTATTCCAAAATATGCTACATTTCTTAAAGGCATATATTCAAAAAATATGTATCTTGGGGATGGGAATATAGCTTAGTGGTAGAGTACTTGCCTAGTATATATGCACAAGGTCCTGGATTCCATCCTCAATAGAGAAAGAGAGAAGGAGGAAAGAGAGGAAGGGACGGAGGAAGAGAGGGAGGGAGGAAGGAAGGAAGAAAAGAAAGAAAGAAAGTGAGAAAGAGAGTGGGAGGAAGGTAGGAAGGAAAGATGGGAGGAAGGAAAGAAGAGGAGGGAGCAAGAGATGGAAGGAGGGAGGAGAAGGATGAAACATATGTTTTCAAAGGCAAAATATTATGATTCATAATATAAAGTATGTATAATGTGATATGTTAAGATCTAATATATAAAGAGTCTTACAAATCAACAGCATAACAATCAACCATCCCAATAGAAAAAAAAAAGGTCAATGGATCTGAAATGTAAACTTATAAAATAAATACAAATAATTTAAAATTTCTACACTCTGGTTGGGGAGATGGCTCAATCAATAAAGTGCTCAATGCACAAGCATAAAAACCCAGAACTGGGGAGACAGAGACAGGAAGGTCCCCAGTGCCTGTTAGCAGGCTAGTGTAGCCAAAATCAGTGAGCTCTAGTTTCAGTGCAGAGCTTGTCAAAAAAAAAAAAAAAAAAAAAAAAAAAGGAGAGAAACTGAGTAAGGCAACCAGGCACCCAACACCAACCTGTAGCCTCTAAGAAAGTAAGTTCAAACAAAATCAATAACGGATTCATAGCTATGAAACTGACAACTAATATAAGGGTATGATCTAGGATTAGCAAATGTGCAGGGGAGTCAGCATGCTATGTGCTACATTTCCAAGGGGAGACATGACTTGCCATTAGGTACCCAGAAATCATGACATCATCTGTGTGCTTCCTTCCTCCCTCCCTTCCTTACTTGCTTCTTCCTTCCTTCCTTCCTTCCTTCCTTCCTTCCTTCCTTCCTTCCTTCCTCCCTCCCTCCCTCCCTCCCTCCCTCTCTCCCTCTCTTCCTCTCTCCTTTCCTCTCTAAAAACCATAAATATGCATTAGCTATTAGAATGTTGGTTTGAGGGAAGAACCAAAATCCACCAACATGACAACAAAAGATAGCTGACACCCCATCATGAGATGAGCCACCTCTTACTCAACAGCCAGGGTCCACATGAAACCACAGAGGAATCGGATTTGAGCAAGCGTGCTGCTCTCATGGTGAGCCTGACAACCTGTGACAGGGTGATGGTGATAGACACTGAGGACACTCAAAACATACCAAAGCAGAAATCCAGAGGTTGCTGAGGGCTTAACAATAAAGTAGACTGACAACACACCTGCCAAGGCTCAAGGAACATTACTGAAGAGATGGTGGAAAGATTGTAGGAGCCACAGGGTGGGAAGCAGTGTCCAGAGGCATTGTCCCCATCCCCACAAAGACTGACTGCTGCTCTCACAACTCATACCCACAACCCCTGGTGAACACCAGTAACCCCACTGAGGGGGGCTGTCAGTGGAGTGGAGTCAGGGAGGAGGGGAATGGAAACAACACATTATTTGTCCATACAACAAAATTTCTAATAAATTTTTCTTCTATTTTTTTCTCAATTTTTATTAACATTTTCCATGATTATAAAATATATCCCATGGTAATACCCTCCCTCCCCCCACTTTCCCCTTTGAAATTCCATTCTCCATCATATCCCCTCCCCATCTCAATCAGCCTCTCTTTTATTTTGATGTCATGATCTTTTCCTCCTCTTATGATGGTCTTGTGTAGGTAGTGTCAGGCACCATGAGGTCATCGATATCCAGGCCATTTTACGTCTGGAGGAAGCAAGTTGTAAGGAGTCCTACCCTTCCTTTGGCTCTTACATTCTCTCCGCCACCTCTTCCGCATTAGACCCTGAGCCTTGGAAGGTGTGATAGTGATGTTACTCAGTACTCCAGTCATTTCTTTCTAGCACTATGATACCTTTTGAATCACTCCAAGGTCACTGCCATCTGAAAAGAGAAGATTCTCTACCCAAAGTGAGAATAGCATTAATATAAGGGTATAAATATTAAGAGAAGTGCTTAGTGGGCAGTTTGATAAGCATAGTATATACGTTTATCCAGACATCAGCAGATGTTACACCCCTAGTGCTCATGACTACCCCTGTTTTAAGTTTTCATTATCAGGGATGTATGCCCCCCCATAGAGAGGGCCTCCAGTCCAATTGGAGGGAGGTTGGTTTCCACCATTACAGATGTGCCACTATTGCACCCGTTGGCTCATTTGGCCTGGCTGGCCAATTATAGGGGTTGAAGTGTACCCTGTTGAGTATCTTCACTGGTGATCTCTCTTTTCTCCCATTGAACTACGTGTAGAATGGCTTCTTCCAGCTTTCTCTCAGCTGGTCTACATGGAGGAGGTTATCAGCTCAGTTCCAGCAGGATTTCTCATTGGCCTTGCAGCCCAAGTATGTGGAGTCTTTAGCAATAGGGTCTTACCATCTATTCCCGGTGGGAAACCAAGGGCCTCGGCAATGGCCTATAATGCTTTGGGGGCATCAGGGACCACCCTGGCCAGCAACTCACTGGAGGAATCCCATCCGTGGCACTGAAAATTTTCTAAGAACAATCTATGGCTCCTGAGTGTTCCATTGTCCAAAACTGGAGGATTCCATATGATTTATTTGCATCCTCTTAGATTTTGATTAGCCCTCCCTCCACCTTTCCTTTACTCAATCTCTTCCCCTGACCTCACTTTGGGCCTTTTCACCCCTGTTAATCTATTCTTCTACTTACATATATATAATACCAACCTATTAAGTACCCTCCTCCATTCCTTTCTCTTCCCTTTATATCTCCTTTTTAACTTACTGGCCTCTGCTACTGAGTTTTTTTCCTTCTCACACAGAAGTCCAATCACCCGGGATCCACATATGAGGGAGAACATGCAGCGCTTGGCTTTCTGGGCCTCGGTTACCTCACTTAGTATAATCCTTTCCAGATCCATCCATTTTCCTGCAAATTTCATAACTTCATTTTTCTTTACCGCTGAGTAGAACTCCATTGTATAAATGTGCCACATCTTCATTATCCACTCATCAGTTGAGGGACATCTAGGCTGGTTCCATTTCCCAGCTATTATGAATTGAGCAGCAATAAACATGGTTGAGCATGTACTTCTAAGGAAATGGGATGAGTCCTTAGGATATATGCCTAGGAGTGCTATAGCTGGGTCATATGGTAGATTAATTTTTAGCTGTCTTAGGAACCTCCACACTGATTTCCACAATGGCTGGACCAGATTGCATTCCCACCAACAGTGTAGAAGGGTTCCCCTTTTCCCACATCCCCACCAGCATTTATTGTCATTTGTTTTCATGATGGTAGCCAATCTGACAGGAGTGAGATGGACTCTCAATGTAGTTTTAATCTGCATTTCCCTGATGACTAGGGATGTAGAACATGTTTTTAGATGCTTATATGCCATCCTGTATTTCTTCTTTTGAGAACTCTCTATTTAGCTCCATAGCCCATTTTTTAATTGGCTTGTTTGATTTCTTATTATTTAACTTTTTGAGTTCTTTGTATATTCTAGATATTAATCCTCTATCAGATATATAGCTGGCAAAGATTTTTTCCCATTCTGTAGGTTGCTTCTTTGCTTTATTAACAGTGTCCTTTGCAGTACAAAATTTTTGTAATTTCGTGAATGGTTAATCTGTGGTTTTATTGCCTGAGCAATTGGGGTTATATTCAGAAATCTTTGCCAAGACCAATATGTTAAAGGGTTTCCCCTACTTTTTCCTCAAGCAATTCCAGAGTTTCAGGTCTGATGTTAAGGACTTTAGTCCATTTGGACTTAATTCTTGTGCATGGAGAGAGAGAAGAATCTATTTTCATCCTTCTACAGATACATACCCAGTTTTCCCAGCATCATTTGCTGAAGAGGCTGTCTTTTCTCCAATGAGTATTTTTGGCATTTTTATCGAATATCAGGTGGCTATAGATACCCGGACTTACATCTGGGTCCTCTATTCTGTTCCCTTGATCTACATATCTGCTTTTGTGCCAGTACCATGCTGTTTTTGTTACTATGGCTCTGTAGTATAGGTTAAAATCAGGTATGGTGATACCACCCACCTTATTTTTGTTGCTCAGTATTATTTTAGATATTCAAGGTTTTCTGTGATTCCAAATTAATTTTTGGATTTTTTTCTCTATTTCCATGAAGAATGCCTTTGGAATTTTGATGGGGATTGCATTTCATGTGTAGATTGCTTTTGGTAAGATTGGCATTTTCACAATATTGATTCTTCCAATCCAGGAACAAGGGATATTTTTCCATTTCCTAGTGTCTTCTGCAATTTCTCCCTTGAGTGTTTTATAGTTTTCATTGTAGAGATTCTTTACTTCCTTGGTTAGGTTTATTCCAAGGTACTTTATTTTCTTTGATGCAATTGTGAATGGGAGTGACTCTCTGATTTCATCCTCTGTGTGTTTGTTGTTAGCATATAGGAATGCTACTGATTTGTGTGTATTTATTTTGTATCCTGTTTCATAGCTGTAGGCATTTATCAGCTCTAACAGTTTTATGGTAGAGTCCTTAGGGTCCTTTATATATAGAATCATGTCATCTGCAAATAATGATAACTTGATTTCTTCCTTTCCAATTTGTATCCCTTTTATGTGAGTCTCTTGCCTTATTGCTATGGCTAAGACTTCCAGTACTATATTAAATAAAAGTGGGGACAGTGGACACTCTTGTCTTATTCCTGATTTTAGTGGAAAGGCTTCCAGTTTTTCCCCATTTAGTAATATGTCAGCTGTAGGCTTGTCATAAATAGCCTTTACTATATTGAGATATGTTCCTTCTATTCCCAGTCTCTGTAGGACTTTTATCATGAAGGGATGTTGGATTTTGTCAAATGCTTTTTCTGCATCTAATGAGATGCTCATATGGTTTTTGTCCTTCAGTCCATTTATATAATATATTACATTTATCGATTTGCGTATGTTGAACCATCCCTGCATCTCTGGGATAAAGCCTACTTGGTCAGGGTGAATGATCTTTCTGATATATTCTTGTATTCTGCTTGCCAATATTTTGTTGAGAATTTTTGCATCTATGTTCATGATGGAGATTGGTCTGTAGTTTTCCTTTTTTTTTTTTTTTTTTTTTTTTTTGTTCTATCTTTGCCTGGTTTTGGTATCAGGGTGATGTTGGCTTCATAGAAGGAATTTGGTAGGATTCCTTCTTTTTCTATTGTATGGAAAAGCTTAAGAAGCAATGGTGTTAGTTCTTCCCTGAATGTCTGGTAAAATTCAGCAGTGAATCCATCTGGGCCTGGACTTTTTTTTAGTTGGGAGATTTTTGAGAACTGCTTGGATCTCCATGCTTGTTATAGGTCTATTTAGGTGATTAATCTCATCTTGATTTAATTTAGGCAGGTCATATAAATCAAGGAAATTATCCATTTCTTTCAGATTTTCATACTTTGTGGAGTATATGCTTTTCTAGTATGTCCCTATGATTTTTTGAATTTCTCTGGCATCTGTTGTGATGTTACCTTTTTCATCTCTAATTTTATTAATTTGTGTCTCTTCTCTCTTTCTTTTGGTCAGATTTGCTAAGGGTTTATCAATCTTGTTTATCCTTTCAAAGAACCAACTCTTTGTTTCATTGATTCTTTGGATTATTTTTTTGGTTTCTATTTCGTTAATTTCTGCCCTAATCTTTATTATTTCTTCCCATCTACTGATTTTTGGTTTGCCTTGTTCTTCTTTTTCCAAGGCTTTAAGGTGAAGCATTAGGTCATTTACTTGTGACCTTTCTAATTTCTTAATATAGGCAATTAAAGCTACAAATTTACCTCTTAGGACTGCCTTCATTGTGTCCCAGAGATTTTGGTATGTTGTGTTCTCATTATGGTTTGACTCTATAAATTTTTTCGATTTCCTTCTTGATTTCTTCATTGAACCATTCATCATTTAGTAGTGTGTTGTTTAATTTCCATGATTTTGTGTATGCTCTATAGGCTCTCTTGCTATTGATTTGTAGTTTGATTCCATTGTGGTCAGATAGAATGCAAGGAATTATTTCAGTTTTCCTGTATTTGTTAAGATTTGCTTTGTGTCCTAATATATGGTCTATTTTAGAGAATGTTCCATGTGCTGCTGAAAAGAATGTATATCCTGCAGCATTTGGATGAAATATCCTGTAGATATCTGTTAGGTCCATTCCTTCTATGACCTCATTTAGTCCAGATGCCTCTCTGTTTATTTTTTCCCTGGATGACCTGTCAGTTGATGATAGTGGGTTGTTGAAGTCACCCACTACCACTGTGTTTTGTGTTATCTGTGACCTTAGTTCTAATAGTGTTGTTTTTTTTGATGAATTTGGGGGCCCCCATGTTAGGAGCATATATGTTTAGGATTGTAATGTCTTCCTGTTGGAGGGTGCCTTTAATCAATATAAAGTGACCTTCCTTATCTCTCTTAACTAATGTTGGACTGAAGTCTACCTTGTCAGATATTAGTATAGCAACCCCTGCTTGTTTTCTAGGTCCATTTGCTTGAAACACCATTTTCCAAGCTTTCACCCTAAGATAGTGTCCATCCTTTGTAGAAAGGTGGGTTTCTTGGAGGCAACAAATTGAAGGATCCTGCTTTTTAACCCAGTCTGTGAACCTATGCCTTTTGGTTGGGGCATTGAGGCTGTTAATATTAAGAGATAATATTGAAAGGTGTGTATTCATTTTTGCCATTTATTTGAAGTTCTTCCAGTTTTACCTTTGCTCTCTTGTGTTAATTAGTATTTGAGTATTGTTTGTTTTTTCCTGGTTCCTTATATGTGTGCTTTTCTTTTTCTTCAGCGTGGAGGATTCTTTCAAGTATTTTCTGTAGAGCTGGTTTTGTCTTCAAATACTCCTTTAGCTTGTTTTTGTCATGGAATGTCCTTATTTCTCCATCTATTTGAATGGATAGCTTTGCAGGATAAAGTAACCTTGGCTGACAGTTGTTATCTTTCAGGATTTGGAATACATCACTCCATGCCATTCTGGCTTTTAAAGTTTGTGCTGAGTAATCTGCTGTAATCCTGATAGGTTTGCCTTTATAGGTAACTTGATTTTTCTCTCTGACTGCTTTCAATATTTTTTCTTTGGTTTGTGTGTTTGGTAGTTTGATTATAATATGGCAAGGAGAGGTTCTTTCCAGGTTTTGTCTGGCTGGTGTTCTAAAGGATTCCTGTATCTGCATTGGCACCTCTTTCCCAATTTGGAGGAAGTTTTCTTCTATGATTTTGTTGAAGACACCTACTATGCCTTTGGAGTGAAATTCTTCTCCTTGTACTATGCCCTGAATTCTTATGTTTGATCTTTTCATAGTGTCCTGAATATCTTGAAATTCCCACTCATACTTTTCTATTAATTTGTCTTTCTTTTTGTTGGACTGTATTAGATCTGCCACCTGGTCTTCTAGCTTAGATATTCTGTCCTCTCCTTCATCCATTCTACTGGTGAGATTTTCTACAGAGTTTTTTATTTCATTAACTGTGTTCTTCATTGCTAGTAATTCTGACTGGTTTTCCTTTATTATTTCTATTTCCTTGTTTATGTCTAGTATTGACCTCTTTATTTCATTAAATTGCTGTCCTGTGTTTTCTTTGATTCCTTTGATTTCCTCTTTCATTCCTTTGATTTCTTCTTTGACTTCTTTAAACATATTTATAATCATTCTTTTGAAATCTTTCTCATGCATTTCCTCTAACTCGTTGTCACTGGAGGTCATTTCTGAGGCATTAATACTTTTTGGTGGATGTATATTATCTTGATTTTTGGTGTTTCTTGTGTTATAATGTATATATTTTTGCATCCTGGATTATTCAATGATTGGATTTTTGAGTTAGCTGAGTATTATTAGATGTATCAGTCAATCTGATGTTATATAACCTCAGAGTATTTATCCCAGAGTAGGTATTATGACAACCAGATCCTCTAACTGTCCCTTAGAGTGTGTGGTGCCCCACCCACAGCCTTAATCCTGACACCAAAGGAGGTTAAGAGTTCTGATCTGTTGAGGGTTCCAAGTCAGCTTGTGACCAGGTGAGACCCTTCCCTGGTGTAATCCCAGTCACCTCTGCTCCTGCTTGGGTCCCGTTGTCGGTTCAAGTAGGCGTGGCTGGGTCCCTGGACCGCTGCTCTGTTCGCTGGAGCCGGGCCCTGGCGGTGGGGGAGGGAAGGCTGCCGATGCTGCTCTAGTTCTCTCGCTGTTCCACGTGTTCTTCTACCTTGTGATCTGCTCCTCCGTTGTTCACTGCCGTTCTCCCTTCATGTTTCTTGAATTTGCGGAGAGCTCCAGTGTGAGTGGAAACTCCCCTCACCTGGCTTTTCCTGTGGCTCAAGCCGAGCCTGGCAGCTTTCTGGCTGCCGCCGCTGCCACGTTCCGCAGACCTGCAGGAGCTGCTCCTGCCAGCCTGTGTGGGCTCTGGATGCTCTGGATCTCTCCTACTTCTCCGCTGCCATTTCAATTTGCTATACACCTCACTTTTTAGTAAAAGTGTGTATTTTGCTGCGTTCTTTTTTGGTTTTGTCCCCCCTAGGCTGCTTTGGCGTGGTACCTATGTCGCCATCTTAACCAGAAGTCTCTCTAATAAACTTTTCTTAAAAAAAGAATACTGGGTTGAATATTGGTTATATTAGCAAAATAAAAATCTGGAATCAAATGTCAAAAAGAAATCAGTCCTTGTTCCATCTTTACTAGTTCAATTATAGTACTTTAAAACAAAAACTCAGAAGATCCAGTCACTGAGAAAAAAAAACTAGAGAAGGAAAAGAAAGAGGCCTGCGGCCATCGTGCAGACATTCAGCAATATTCCTTCCACTCAACAGCGTGTCATTGAGCATGCAGTCAGCAGTCAGCACCTTGACATCAAGACCAACAAGACAGGGTCACTGCCATCAAGAGACCCACGCTTATTGTGACAGACATTAGGTCAACAGGATTGAAGAGGCCTGAGCTGACTGTACTTATGCTCTTTCCCCACCCAAATAGAAGTCTGTGCTGGCGTGTCTCCCAAGCTTGAGTGAATCGATAGCAGTAATCAGCTCCTGAGTAGGGTTAGAGAGAGGCTCACACCAAGAAGGAAGGTAACTGGAAACTCCAACCCCAAATGATGTATCCATCGTTACCTATCACTAACATCAGCTCTCCAAACAACGTACAGTTAGGACCTTCCATTGCTGAGGGTTAGGAGTCTAAGGATGGCTCAGCTGTCTGCTTCCAGGGCTTACAAAGTTGCTATCAAGATGCCATTCAGAAGCCGGGTATGGTGGTGCATGCCTTTAATTCTAGCACTTGGGAGGCAGAGGCAGGAGGATCACTATAAATTCGAGGACAGACTGGGCCAGAGGTGAGACTCCTGCCTCGGAAAAACAAAAACAAACAACATGCCATCCAGGGACTGGGGAGATGGCACAGTGGCTGATGAATTATTGAGTTTGGATCCTCAATTCCCAAATTAAAAGCCCAAATAAAGCCAGACATGGTACAGCATGTTGGTAATCCCAAAATAAAAATAGTGAGATAGGAGAATCAAGCTCACACACAGTGATGCACTAGAGACCTTTACTCAAACAAGGTATAAGGAGAGGACCAGTGCCTGAGGTTGTCCTCTGTCCTCCACATGGGTGTTTTGGCATGTGCGCACTCACACATGCATACACACACACACACACACACACACACACACACACACAGCCAGGCCTGAGAGCTTATACCAAGGTTTGACAGAAAGAATCGGCAATCAGCAATCATTTTCCAAGCTCATACAGTTGTTGGCAGGATTTGAATCCTGTTGGCTGTGGGTGGGGAGTATCCTGCCAGCTCTTGGCCAGGCCATCACTACCAGCTCCCAGCTGTTTGTTGGCAGGCAGCTTCTCATATACTTACACGTGGGCCTCCACGACATGATGACAGGGAGAGAGTCCACAAACAAGATGCACTAACTGTCATGTGCATTACAATCAGGAGAGTGATCCCTACCAGCTCTACCCTAGTACGTTGCTGAGAAGGGAGCCACAGGTTCTGCCCACCCTGGAGAGGGGAAGATTGTCAGAATATGTGAATACCAGGAGATGCTTTGGGATGAGCTTATAGTCTGTTCACCACAGGACACAAAAAGAGAATGGCTTGTTCACTGCAGATGCACCCTTAGGAAGCCAAATCTGAGTGGAGGGTGGGCTGAGTGCTGTCCGCCAAGTGATGGTCAAGCTTGCAGGACGGTTCCCAACTGTACAAGACAGTCCACCTCATAGCTTCATCTAGGCATGAATGGTGTTTTTTTAAAAGATATATATACATATATATATTTGTTTGTTTGTTTGTTTGTTTGCAAGCAGAAAGACAGAGAGAGAGAATGGGCACACCAGGGTCCTCTAGCCACTGCAAACAAACTCCAGATGCACACGCCACCTTGTGCAACCAGCTTTACATAGGTACTGAGGAACGGAACCTGAGTCTTTTGTTAGACTCTACAGGCAAGCACCTTAACTGAGCATTCCCTCCAGCCTGTATGTGGTTTTATCCAGGGTAAGAAACTGAGACTCAAATACCCACATGAGCTGGGCAGGTAACAGAATGTGTCCTTCGGCAATTCTATGAAGGGGAGGTGTCAAATTGGAGCACAGGACCCATCACAAAGAGATGACAGCCAGGTAGCTTGGGGTTTTTAGCCCCCAGCGTACACACAAGCCTGTTCTCAACCACATTGTCCCATAAAATTTTCCTAGACTTGAAAAATATTTGTGGGCTCAGTGAAACACATTTGCAAACCAAATCCAGCCCCTAGGACCCCAATTTTAGATCCCAGCCTGGCCATTTGCAGGAGAATAGAGTGAGCAAAGCCATTTGCTGAATTTCAACCCAGTATTTCCAGCCTGCTGGCTTCCTGGCCGTTGCTAACTTGCAGTCTTCAGAGCGCGTGCTTCTGTGAACTCCTCACACGCAAAGCACGAGCAGCTGCTGATTAGCTTCACGTTCCGGGAGCTCTAAGGGCTCCGCATTTGGAGAGAAGCGCACTCATTAAGAAGTCATTTGATAAAAATTAATCCCTCCAGGAATATTCTGGACTCAGAAGAAAGCCGCAGCAAGCTCATTAGAAGGTTGTAAGTACCCAGTCCACCTTGGAGACCCCAATCCTCCCCTGGGTCTGTCTCATAGGCTCCCAACAGCTGCTACAGAGGCTGGGGACAAGATGCCAAGGATTCTAAAATCACAGAAAAGGATATAACAGAACTTTGAACTCCAAGGCCACCATCAGTCCCCTACCCCCTGAGCCTGACTTCTCGGTTTTAATCACTTCCACTTAAGCCTGAGAATGAAGGGACCGATTTTCATCTTACTGAGTAGATTTCGGAGCTTACCTCGCCTAATCCTTGCAGATCTGTCACTGACCAGCAGAGAATCACTAAATTAGTGTTGGGGGTCAGCACAGAGGGTCTCCCTGAAGAAGGAACATCTATCTCTCTGGACTCAGCCAGCCATGTGCTGTCTACCTTCCCCCTCAAGCGACAGTGACAAGTCCCTAGGGGCCTGCAAACCTGCCCAGAACAGGCCCAACTTTAATCTCTTACTAACCCAGTTATAAAAAGCTTTTATGTAAGTCAGTGGTGGAAACAATGGGTCTGGTTTTTCTTTTCTTTTTTTTCTTAAATGTTTCTATTTTTATTTTTTGAAAAGATAATGCATGCACATGGTTAAAGGACAGCAGAACAAAGGGGAAGACCATAAAGGAGGAACTGTGCCCCCAGCCCTGAACCTCAGTTCCTCACCCAGGGCAGTCACTGTTGGGCTAAATTCTTAGGTAAGAAAGATGGCTGTTTTTTAATTTTCTAATTTGGTCTCAGAAATAGCCAAAGGCCAAATGCAGCCCACAATAATGTAATTAAAATGAATGATGTGGCTGTGCTCAGAACATGGCAGGCGAGAGAATGATTGCGAGCAGTTTCACACACTCTGAGCACACAAAATCTGTCTGTGTGTGTGTGTGTGTGTGTGTGTGCGCGCCGCGCTCGTGCACGGGGGCGTGCGCACCCGCATGTGCTCCTGTGTTGGACAATGTATGTGTCAGGGTACGTGTGTTTGTGTGCTTGGTCCCTCCTCTCTCCGAAAACACTCGTCAATTCCATAAACATTTATTGTGTGCAGCTGTCCCAGGCTTTCCTCCCAGTGCTATGGGTTACACCAAGATAAATCATATAAGGGCCCTGGCTTTGGGGAGCTTACAATAAGAATAATTCACATTGGATTGGCCCCTTTCCCTTTACAGGGGAATTTTTTGGAGAGTAATGTCATAACTCAGGCCACTACAGCCTGAGGCATGCTGGGACGTGATCAGACAGGACTGGTAGGAAGGGGAAACCAGCATGGGGGATGGGAACACAGAACTGGCAGCTGTGGCTGGGTCTAACAACTGCTGAGGACCAGGGACTTGGGCCAGATCTTCAGACCCTCAGGGTCAAAGAGGCCTGGGAGCTTCATCCATCACATGACCCTGCCCTAAAGCCCAGCTCTGCTACTAATTACAAATGTGGTTCTGGACAGAGCCCTTCACCTGCACATGTGTCTCCAACAAGAGAAATCATAGTTCCCTCCTTCCAGCGCTGATGAGGACTGGGGAGATGAGGCCAGACTAGGCAGAAGAGAACTTTTTAACAAACACTCAGTAAAGTGAGCTTCCCCACTGTTCCTCTGTTGGTATTTTTCAATGATGTGAATCTCCCCCATTTCATAGGAGGAGGAGGGTCCTGTGGTGATGAAGGTGGCAGATCAAACACACCAGAATTTATTCTTCTAAATTTCACTTTCACTGGAAGCCCTCACCCTGATCCTGGGCTTGTTCTGTCTCCTTCTCATTCTAGCCCCAACACAGCATAAGAGAAATTGAAGACTGCTCAACAATGTGGACTATGACATACACAGACTCTGACTCAACCCCCAGCACACCAGGTCACCAGACTCACTTCTTCCACATGCAGTCCCGGGAACGACATGGCTTTGCAGGAGCACCCTAACTCCATGTCTCATGGGCATCTAAGCTTTGAAAGTATCCGTCAGAAGTCCTGCTTGAGCAGAGGCTTGAAGAACGAGTCGGAGTGTCTACATGGGAGGCAGGGACGTCTGGAATGCAGAAGAGAACATTCCAGACTGAGGAAAGAGTATGTGCAATGGTCCTGGGACAGAAAGGCACATAGTGAATTAGGAAAGAAAGTGGAAAGAAAAGATAATGTGACTGCAAAACAGACAATAAAGTGGGAAATAATTTAAATAAATGAGACTGAATAGGAAGACAATAGCTCGATTGCAAAGAAGGTCATGGCCAAATATGTTCAACACTGTGCTGGATCACTCAGGCCCCCTTCCTTGAGGGTCTGACAGCTGAATGCTGGCCACCACATAGATGGCCCTGGCTGCAGTCTTACCTGGTATCACACCCTTCATGAGGTCGCTCATACCCAGTGGCATAAAGACATGGTCAGCCTTCACACAACACAGGACAGCTGTGCTCGACCACCTTAAATTCTCCATTCCCCTGGGGACATGCTGAGGCTGTTGTGGGCTAGGCCCACACTGTCACCCAGCTCCTCCTGCGCACTCATTTCCATCCCACCTGGTACTGAAACCCTAAGGAAATGCCTGTGACTGAGAAGGTCATAAGCTCTAGGGGGGAAAACACTACTGTTGTCTGGCTAAATGGATATATTATGCCCACCAAACTGACCTCTGAATACTCAAGTTTATGCTCTTATATTTATGCTACTCTCACTTTCGGTTAGAGAAGCTTCACTTTTCAAATGGCAATGACCACTGGGGTGACTCAAAAGTCATCAAAGTGCTGAGAAGAAATGACAGTGGTATATTGAGCCCTAAGTGAGACATCTCTATCACACCCTCCCAAGACTCAGGAGCCACTGTAGAAGTGGTGGTGGAAAGAATGTAAGAGCCAAAGGAAGAGAAGGACTGATCTGAAGTACTGTCTTCCAGACACAAAGTGGCTGTGGTCTTCATGACCTCTCAGTGGCTAATGCTCCCCACACAAGACCTGTATAACAGGAGGGAAATCATGACAGCAAGATATAAAAGACACTAGTTGGAAAGAAAGGATTCAGTGGAGTGGGTATTTGGGCAAGGGAAAAGAGAGGGTAGTGGGAGGGCATTATGATCATGATATATTGTCTATATGTATAGAGTTTTCAATAAAAAGTTAAAAAGGGCTCAGAGGCTAAAGGCACTTGCTTGCAAAGCCTGATAGTTCATGTTTGATTCCCCAGTATCCATGTAAAAGTCAGATGAGTATATGCAAAGTGGTGCATGTGTCTGGAGTTCAATTGCAGTGGCAAGAGGCCCTGGTGCAGCAATTCATTCACTCTCTCTCTCTCTCTCTCTCTCTCTCTCTCTCTCAATCTCTCATTTTTTCTCTGCTTGAAAACAAATAAAATGTTTTTAAGGTTTTAAAAAATTATACAAATTAGATGGAGAGTGGCTGGAAAATATACTTAATGTCAACTTCTGGCCTCCACGGGTACACATGTGAACTCACACACACATACACATGTGCCCACACATATTAACATACATGTACAACAAAGGTCTTGGGATTTTATCCTAAGATCCATGGAGAAATGGGTTACTGAAAGTAGTAACACAGTCTAAGCTGCGTTTTAGAAGGCTCTGTTGGCTCTGCTGTAGATAACGGGTCAGAAGATGAATGGATGCTTCTGAAGGAATTGAGAAGTCTTGCCCCTCAGGGAGCTCCTTGAACTGACCCTGTGCACAATGTAATGTCTCTGTGTAACACTGACCCACGCAGCTGTGTGTCTGGAGCTGCCTGTCGGAATGAGAGCACTACTGGAAATGGGGAGAGGTATAAGTTACCTCAATAAAGTCAAAATGAGGAGCACAGTGCTGGGAAGAGAAGACAGTGGTTTCCTGCAATGACGGCTTCCGGAGGCCCCTTGCTGTAACACCTCAGGAACATGCAGCTTACGGTTCGGAGGTCATGCTCATGCCCTCTGCAGTGGATTGACACCTCCGTCATGGGACAGATATAATCTTTACATGAATGGCATAATGCACGAGTTCCCAAAGTGTGGTCCTTGGACCAGCACTATCAGTGTCACCAGGAACTCGTCAAAACACATGAGCTGCTGGTACCTGAATCTGAAACTCTGATCCAAGCTCTCTAGGGGGCTGAGATGCAAGCTTAAGTTTGAAAGCCAAGCTTGTGATGGTATTATTGGTTCAATAAGAATTCAGCACAAGCAGGGCATTGTGGCTCATGCCTTTAATCCCAGCACTTGGGAGGCAGAGGTAGGAGGCTCGCAGAGAGTTCGAGGCCACCCTGAGACCACATAGTGAATTCCAGGTCAGCCTGAGCTAGAGTGAGACCCTGCCTCAAAAAAAAAAAAAATTCAGCACATATACTTGTGTTTAGATGAGTGGGACCTCACCTGAAAGTTAGGCTTGTTGTTTGTAAAGAACAGCCATTACGGTTGGGGAGATAGAGCACTTGCTGCTTAAGCATGAGGGCCTCTCTGGCCAGAGACTACCAGCTTGAATCCCCAGAACCCACATAAAAATCTGGGTGTGGCCACACAAGTCTCACAGGGAAGCAGAGATCAAAGACTCCCTGAAGTCACTGAAGGGCAGCAACTCTGGATAGAGGGAGAAAGCGCATCTCAAGGAAACATGTGAATGAGTGATAAGAGAACACCCAGTGTCTCTGTCCTCTACATGCATGTGCATGGGGCATGCACCTGCACGCATGTGCATCACACATAACACACACCACCACATACACATGATATAGGTAGGTAGGTAGATGATAGATAGATAGATAGATAGATGACAGGTATATTGCATTAACCTGGAGAATAGGCATTCATCCCTGGCTGTGCATTACTACCTGTACTACTTTAAAACCAATGGCCAGTACTTGCCCAGACATCTACCTTGTCTGTCATGTAGGAACCACAGATAATGGTGATGCATGATCAAGAGGACTAACTCCTGTCCCCAGCCACAGACAGAAGACTGTGTGGGCAGCAAAGAGAGGATTGAGTGGCCAGGACTAAGGAACAATTCTTAAGTCAGTGGTCACTAACCCTGACAGCACACCAGCCTCATTTAGGGCATCTTTCAAAAACCCCAGAGCCAGAGCTAAGCTAATTCTCCCATGTTCATTACAGTGTGAGCATCACAGGGGTCCTGGAAACAGGCTAGCAGTGAGAGAAAGGGGGAAATTTGGCAGAGACTCTAAAAATATATAAACTTCTTGGAACTATAACTATGGTTCTTAACCTGGAATGGGGATTCCCACTGACTAGGGAGTACCTTTCAAATAATAAATATGTTAAGTACATGTGTGATAATGATGATACTATGTAAATGAGAGTAAGGCAGAAATTCATGGAACAATAACATTTCTAGAAATTGATGTAAACATTTGAAAGACAATGTAGTATAAGGTAAAATTCATATGTTTCATCAGGAGTTATTCATACAGTAGTCAGTTAACATGATACTCATTGAGGAAAAGATAAGAACCATGCCTCACACCATATTCTCGATCAGTTCTAGATCACTTTTAAAGTTTCACGTGACAATAAATCCACAAGGAGTTTGAAAACATTTTTGGTGAATAGCTGTGGAATTTAGTATGGGGAAGGGTTTTCTAAACAGTGCATCAAAGGCAAATACCATCAAAGGGATGGCTGATGGATTTGCATTACACAAAAAGCAAACCTTTATCTATGTCAAAACCCACCATAAACAAAATGGAAGGACAAATAGTACAGAGAAAAGTATATCTGCCAATGCCATATCCTTGGGTAGAAATAACTCCTTCAACGCAGGAATAAAACCTACTATCCCCACAGAAAAAGATGCAAGAGGGGGCTGGGAAGGTGCTCACTGGGTAGACTTCTTACTTAGCATAAACGAAACCCTGGCGTGGTGATTTGACTGTGTGTCCCCCATAGACTCACGGTGTTTTATTAAAGCTTGTAACTTGGATCTCCAGCTGCCTGGCTGGAGATACCACGGGGGGGCAGATCCTGGGGCCCAGCCTTAAGGTATATTTGGGGGCAGATCTGATTTCCAGCCCAAAGATATGCAGAGCAGGCTAAACTCTGGCAGGGGACAAGGTAGGGGTGGTGGGAGGGGTGCCGTGCTTCTTGCTGCTAGTTTTGTGCTTATTGCTTTTGGTGTTGGCTGTCTGCTGGTAGTTCCTCTCTGCTTGGATCTATGGAAGTCAGCAGCTTCTTCCACCACCGATGGAACTTCCCCCGGATCTGTAAGCTTGAAATAACCCCTTCCTCTCCTAAACTGCGCCTGGTTTGGATGTTCATCCCAGCAATGTGAAAGTGACTACAACACCTGGGTTTCATCTCCAACACAACAAGGCATGGTGGCATATGTCTGTAATCTAATGTTTGGGAAATGGAGGCAGGAGAATCAGAAGTTCAGGGCCATCCTTGGCTATATAGTGAATTCGGGCTAGCCTTTTCTATATGAGTCCCTGTCTAAAAATATAAAGGAATGAAAAGGGGGAAAAGAAATCAAGCTGTGTTTAAACACCTGGTTCCCAGATAGTGAGATATTTAGGAAGTTTGTGGAACCATTAGGCAGTGGAGCCTTAGTGGGGGAAGCACGTCACTGGGGCCTGACCCCACATGCTGTTCCCTTTCTGCTTCCTGAGTTTGGTGAGATGACCAGCCTTCTATTTTGGCCTACCATACGTTCCCTACAATGATAAAATTTCCCCTCAAAACTGCAACTCAACCCCTTCTCTTCCATTAAGAAAAAAGAAAGGAAAAGAGGGATGGAATGAATGAGGGAGGGAGAGTACACAAGACATGAATGGACAATTCACAATAAAAAAAAAAATTGCAAATGTCCCAGAACAGAGAAAAGTATAATTTCACATCATCAGGGATCAGAGAAATACAAATCAAACACCACCTTCAATACTAAATTTGCTTTAAAATAATAGGAACTAGACTAATACAGTGTTCAGTAGGATGTAGGAACAGGGACACAATTATTTACTTCAGGCAGGAATATAAATCAATTTCTATCATTTCTGACTTTACACTGAGTGAATGATAGATGTGCAGAAGGTTAAAGATTCCAGATTTTTTTTCGCATAATGCTTTTTACAATGACAAAAAATAAATGAAAGTTCTCACTGTTAGGAGAATTCAGGTGCATATGTAACTTTGTCTTTTAAAAATGAAAAAACAACAAAATATTAAGAGGTGTTAACTGCACATGATGAAAGGGCAGGTGTCTGTTGATCTGTTCTCTATGTCCTGAAACACTACCGTCTTTCCAGTTGTGTTCAAACATGGTGTTATAAGAGAGGAATTTTAGACTTGGGAAACTAGCAAAAATATGTTTTCAGTGAAACTAAATATAGATTATAAGAGCTTTTGAATATGAATATAAATTTTATTTTGAAAATATGGGTGCAAAGAGAAAATTGATATGCCACAATACTTATTTATGCATTTACATACTTTATTTATTTATTTATTTAGTTAGTTAGTTAGTTGGTTGGTTAGCTATGAAGAGAGAGTGAGTATAGGGATGACAGGGCCTCCTGCCACTACAAACAAACTGCAGGTGTGTGCACCACTTTATGCATCTGGCTTTACATGGGTACTGGGAGATTGAACCCAGGCAGCCAGGCAGGTTTTGTAATCAAGCATTTTTGACCATTGAACCATCTCCTGATCCCCGTATGTTGCTTTCATCTTCTACGCATTGTTCTGTGCTCTCTCTGTGAAGCACACTAAAATCATATCTAGTTGTACATGGAAGACATGCCTTACTTCGAATGCCTAGTGATTCTGAACATATCCTTCTTTTTAAAACTACCAAGATGACTATGAAGAACAAATTGATGTCACACAAGGGGCCCCATTAACTCCTCAGTGTGAAAATTAGAAGTAAAGTGACCATGTTTCAAGTTTCTTGAGCTTCTTTGCAGCAAAGCTTGATGTTTTACCCATCAAACAAATAGTCACTGCAAAAGAACTTTGTGCATCTGACTTACATGGGTACTGGGGAATCAAACCTGGTTCCTTTAGCTTTGCAGACAAGCGCCTTAACTGCTAAGCCATCTCTCCAGCCCCATAATAATATCTTAACCACCATCAAAAAAGAGGAAGCTTCTTGCCCCAGGGTACCAGACAAATCCAAGGGATGGTTTCCTTTGGGACGGTAAGACAACTTTGACACAACTAGCCAAGGTGACCAGGGAAAGTGAAGATACTGCGGGCCATGCCCGAGTCACATGTTCATAATGGGAGATGGGCCCCATCTCATCCAAGGAACGTGAGAAAGGGGAAGGGTGGCTTGCAAGGGAGAACCAGGGTGCAGTCATAGGGATGAGCATTGATGGCAAAAATGAGAAGTGCCTCTTCTCCTTTGTGTGTACATGCTGAAGGACTCTATGAGTGGCCACTGCCTGCAGATGAGCTGGCTATTTCTGTCTTGCAATAAACCATGAAGCATCACTACAATAATTTCACATTTTCTTCACCATCCCTTGGTAAACTGGAACCTGGGATTCCTCTTGTTCTTGCTCACTCTCCAGCACTCCCGACTTCTCTTCTCTGATTTTCAGCTTCCAAAGCACTCAGCACCAGCTGGCATGCTATATTTCCTATCAGTTTGCCCTGTGTCTACTGACACTAGGAAGTAATCTCCTTGGAGTACAGTGTCTGTCTTGTCCATTGCTGTAGTTTCAATGTTTAGGACAATGCCTGGCACACAGCAGGTGCCCAGAATACATACCTCTCTAGGAATGTCTATGAGGGCATTTCCACAGAGGTTTACCTGAGGAGGGAAGACCCACCCTGCACATGGGTGGCTGCATCCCACAGAGCAGGGTCCTTATCATTGCTGTATTTCCAATGTTTAGGACAGTGCCTGGCTTACAGCAGGTGTCCAATAAGTATTTGTTGAATGAATTCACAGGTGGGTGAGTGCAAGGATGGATGGATCAATGAATGAATTAGTGAATTTTACCTCTCATTTCAAAAGCATCATGTTCTCCTTGAAGATATTTCTCCAACAGGGATAAAACTACCCCATCCCTGTAGCAGAAATTCATTACCTGGGACATTTAAATTGCTGAATCCTGAGAGAACAAATAGGCAAAGGGAGAAAACAACAACATAAAGAAAACCACTTTGGTGGTTCTGAGCTGATGGCTGCCTTGCCAATTGTCTCTCATGTGCTCGCTCTATCTCTCTCTCAAAATAAATAAATAAATAAGGTAGAGCCAGGTGTGGTGGCATGATGAGCCTTTAATCCCAATACTTGGGAGGCAGAGGTAGAAGGACTGCTGTCAGATCCAGGCCAGCCTGAGACTACATAGTGAATTCCAGGTCATCCTGGGCTAGAGCGAGATCCTACCTCAAGAAAAAGTAAATAAATAAATAAATACAGTGGATAGAGATTGAGATAGAAATGTGACATTGACCTCTGGCCTTCACATGCACACACACACACACACACACACACACACACAAACACAAATGAATATGCATACACACCATACACACATACAGAAAAGGAGAAGAAAGAGAAAGAGGAGGAGGCAAGGGGGAGGGAGAAGAAGAGGAAGAGAAAGGAGAATGGCTCAGCACAGTTTGCCATCTCGCCTGTTAGCTTGAGAACTCTGTCAAACCTTGTCCCATATCGTATGCTGTCTTTACCACATTTCAGACCCTAGCAGCAGAGACTGAAGTCTGTCCGTCTTCATGGTCTTCCTTTGTGTTTTTCTACTTTGTAATACATAAGGCAACACACACCTAGAAGATTCCAGGGCCTCTCAGAATGTGTTTGGAAAGCACACAAACTTCAAAAACAAACAACATTCATCTTGACAAGTGGCACTTGGGGTCAATAAACAATACAGACCACTTGGGGTACTCACTGAGTGCCAGACCCTGAGCTCCACAATTCACACATGTAACATCATATAATTCTCCTGGCAATGTACAGTGGTTTCCATTTAGTAGAAGAGGAAGTACAGTCATGCAGGTTAAGCAGTCTACCCAAAGTCACCTGACAAGTCCACACAGGGACAAGATTCGATCTCAGGTCGTCTGCTTACACAGTCCTGACCACTGTGGTGATCATTTTTCAAGAAGACATGGAAGGGGCTGGAGTGGTTTAGTGGTTAAGGTGCTTGTCTGCAAAGCCAAAAGACCCAGATTCAGTTCCCCAAGACCCATGTAAAGCCAGATGCACAAGGGGGTGCATGTGTCTGGAGTGCATTTGTAATGTCCATTCTCTCTCTCTCTCTCTCTCTCTCTCTCTCTCTCTCTCTCTCTCTCCTTGCAAATAAATAAAAATGTTTTTAAAAAGAAGACATGGAAGGAAATATGCTCTTAATTTTGTAATTTCAGGCTTGGATGGACCCAGGATTCCTGACTGTATTCACGGCACACAGTTCCTCAGCAGCACAGCCCTTGCACCACACTTCCTACCCTTCTTGGTTTCTGATCTATGACTTCCAACCTGTAGAAAAGAAGTAATTATAGGATTTCTGGAAGCATCACTTACTGAAGCTGTCATCCCCAATCCTGTTATCAAAGCTGTCTTGTAGACAGAATGCTTTTGTAGTTCAGAGCAAGGACTAATATTCCCAACATGGACCCTAACCCCCAAAGTATTCCCAATGATAAGTTCTGAAGGATTAACGAGCACTCTGAACCAGTCCTCCTGGGGTTCCACAACAAAATACACAGACTGGGAGGCTTATTAAACACAGGTATTTTCTTCTCACAATTCTGAACGATAGAAGTCTAAGGTCAGAGTACCAGCAGAAGGGAGCCTCACAGTCTTGTGATTCTTCTTGTGATGACGCTAAACCCATCATGGGGACCCCCACCTTCATCACCTCATCTATTGTATTTACTTCCCAAAGGTCCCACCTTCAAGTGCTATGATCTGGGGAGAGGTCAGGGCTTCAATATATGAATTTGAGGAGGACACAGTTCAGTGCAAGGCACATTCTCAGACAAAACAGAAATTCCTTCTTCAATCCCAACAAGGATCTGCACAGCAGCAAAATGCAAATGGTAAGAATAAGAGATAAGGCAGTTCCTTCTTGGCTCAGCAAGAAGGCAGCCATGATATTAGACACAGCCAACCTAGCTGAGCATGGAGCAAAATGAAATGCTCTACATGCAACCTTTTAAAATTATGTAGAGAGAGACTGACATGACTGCCCATTTTACAGAAGAGGAAGTGGAGTCAAGAGGAAGTAGAGTCACAGAGAGGTGGAGGGATGTGGCCAGGCTCCTATGGTTACTGGGTAGCACCAGGGCCTTTGCACATTACTGCCTCGTGGTGCTTTCCTACTAAGTACCTTGGGGGGAAGTCTTGACCAGCCAGATCATTCCTCAGAACACTGACACATGGGCAAGTACAACAAAGCAGAGGCCCATGCTCCCTGGATTTACAACCCAGCTCTGCTTCATCCTCGCTGTGTGTTCTTGAGCAAGTTTCCTGACTCCTCTGAGCCTCACGTTTCCTCAACCATCAAATGGAACAGGTGCTATGTAATAGGCTCACTGTAGAGATTTAACAAAGTAACACACATGCTCTCTTAGTGATGTACGTAACATTAATAACTGCTCAGAACAACTTGCGAAGGTGAAGAGGATGGTAGTGGTTTGGCCCCAAGAGAATCTCCATGCAGCCATCTGAAAGTGTGCCTGATCACATGGCCCTTGGGAGGCGCCTGAAGCCCCTTTACTCGGGACTTGGAACTGTGTAGGTGCTCATTAAACATTTGTTGAATGAGCGAATGGACAACCCAAATCACCCCCAGCCTGGTGACCGAGTCCTCTCACACTCCTGGAATGCACATTGATTTGTTCTGGATTTCTTGATAATTAATCTCTTGACAAAATTTAAGACCTGTTAATTACCCCTGATTAATTAGGGTGAACTTTTTAATTGCTTCCCTAAGCTGAAATACACTGTCAATAGGCCCCGTAATTAGTGACCCAGTAATCAGTTTTAAACCAATTATCCCAGGGTAACAAGTGAAACCAGGCAAGAAGTGCCCCAGGGGCTTGGGCCAATTTCAGTGGAACTTGGAATAATACAAATTGGCACTTGTGTGAGTGAAGAATGCATGTTCTGTGTAATTGGAATTACAGAAACTCAGATTCTCCAGGGTGTTTCATTTGTCTGGGTTTTCAGGCCTGTATTATTTGAAAGCAATAAGTATGTTTCTAGACTACCCAGTCAGAAGCCTGGAGCAGATTCTCGGGGTTGAATGGATGTCTTTGTATACAATTAGGGTCATCACATAAGGTGGTACATGTCGTATACTCAGAAGCTCTAGGGGTACCATTCACACTGCAGCCTCTATGAGCAGCACCCCTAAAGACTGTGGAATTTATGACCTAGGTGCAATTTTCTTAGGTCATGTGGTGTAAAACACAGGGACTTAATCATGTTCCTTCAAAGAGAGTGGTGGGCTTGGAGGTATGCTAAACTTTCCCCAAATGGGGAAATGCCAGCAGCTTTCATGGTCTATTCAGAACCACGGAGTTGTGTCAGGTGTATCTTTAATTTCTGCTAATCTAACCACTTGATTTAGAAAAAAAAAATTAACGCAAAGAAATAATAACTTCAATAGTACAGGCAATTCTGCTTGCATGCCATTCAGTATACGCACACCCATAGTGAGCCTGGAATAGGGCTTTCCTTGCACCCGCTGTTCTTTGTGCTCCTCTTATAAAGAGACTATCACACTGTGTGAAGTAGTTAAAGATTAGAACCTTTCTTCAGTGTTATTAACTTTTTAAACGGCAGGACCTCCGTGCCAGCCATTTATTGGTGTCCAATTGAAGGAACAGTTTTCTTCCCATCGTGGAGGAACATGAATGGACTGGGCTTTCTGAAAGATGACACATGACCTCCAGCACAGATCATTTCTGAGTGACTTGCAAAGGTAATTTGAAAACATGAAATTTCTCTCCTTTTCTGCTTATTTAAAATTTTTCTTTTACTTTTTCTTTTGTCAGTACTGGGGATAGAAGTCAGAGCATCATGCATGCTAGGTAAACACTTGACCAACTGAGCTCCATCCTCAGTGAAACTTTTCTTCTTCCCAAAACAAGGCAGAATTCCAGCTCAGGAGAGTGGTGTATGACTTGCTTTTTTCAACAGATACAGATCCAGGTAGACCAGTTGGACCTTAGGATTTGGCTGGATTTGCATTCAAAGTATATGAGATGCTTTCTCTAAAGAAATGCAGATTCACATCTGGTTTGGTGATACTTTACTCTGGAAGCTGAGGCAGGAGGATCAAACTTTTCAGGCAAGCATGGGCTACAGAGTGAAACCCTGTCTCAAAAATAAACAAATAGGCATGGGAGATGGCTCTGTGGGAAAACTACTTGTCAGGCAAGCATGAGTTCAGATTCCCAAGTTGTAGTGGTTTGAATCAGATTCAAAACTCGTATTTTGACTGTCTGGTCCAAGTTGGTGGCAATTTGGGATGTGGAACCTTGCTAGAGGAGGTATGTTGTTGGGAGACAAGCCTTGGGGCATTATAGACAAGCTCCCCCTTGCTAAAGTTCAGCTTACTCCATTGCTGCTATTATCCACTTGTGGAAGAGGTGATGTCCAAACGCAGTCTGTGCCATGCTTTCCCTGCCATCATGAAGCTTCCCTTTAAGACCGTAAGCCAAAGTAAAACCCCTCCTCCCATCAGCTGCTTTTGCTCAGGTGTTCTGTGACAGCAAGGAGAAGTAAGTACAATACCAACATCTATATTAAATGCCAGGAATTGGTGGTCTCTGTGTGTAATCCCAGGCCTGGTGAAATGGAAGCTGGGAATCCCTGGGGCTCACCGGCTAGTTAATGTAGCCGAATCAGTGAGGTCTAGGTTCAGCAAGGCACACTGTCTCAACGAATAAGGTGGAAAGTGATTGAGGAAGAAGACACCCTGTACCAAGCTTGGCCTCCATGTGTACCACACACATACACATGGACACATACACAATCAATAAGTAAATAAATAAGTACAATTGCAAATTCTTGGTTCCCATCTCAGACCTATTAGACTATTCTGTCACATGGCCCCAGAATCTGCATTCTAGCAAGCAAGCTCTATGAGCTTCTGACATGTGCCCACAACTGTAAGCTCAGACCAGGAGAGGAAAAGAATCTGTGCTGGTCAGTGCTCTGCCCACCACACCTGGAACAAGCTTGGCCCCTAGTGAACATATGATAAATATTTACTAACTGGCTGCAAACTAGCCTCTGGCAATTGCTTTGGCTTCTCAGTGCACAGAGCAGAGGTGAAGAGACCAGCCAGGCTCTGGTCAAAGGGAATGTCTGTCTCCTCCCTTTGCTCAGGGATTCTCCAGTGCAGTTCTAGGGCCTGCCTGAGGAAACTGCAGCTCAGCAAGGGCCCTGCAGCCTGCTTCTCAGCCTCTGTGCATCATCTCTCAGAGGCCATTAGCCATTCATTTAAGGCCTAATCCTCTAATCCAACTGTTTGCTGAATTGCCAAGTGAGAAATATGTGCAGACACAAGCCACTTATTCCTGGTTATATACAGCTGGCGAGAAGGGGGCAGCTGAAGAAAGAAGCTTTGGGATTCGCTCTTTGAGGTTCTTGGAGGTGGGTCTCCCATCCAGGCCTTTCAAATGTTAGACCTCAACAGCCTAGCAAGGTCTATTCCCTGAGGAAATGGCAGCACGGCCCTATGTTGAGAATGTTATAGAAACGTGATGCTCTACCCAAACACATCATTCTTTCAGCAAGCATTTATTGAGTATCTATTGTATGTTTGGTGGTGCTCAAGTTGCCCGGGATACATCAAGGAATAAAATGGCCTCAGAGCCTTGCTTTGTGGAGCTGACAACAAGCCTCATGTGCTCCCAGTTCTCTGTCTCTTTACTGGGTATGGCAACTCTTCCTGGGCTCACCCTGTTCCCTTGCAAAAGAACTCTAGGCTGCTCCTACCAGTACCTTCTCCTTACTCACCTCCTCTATTAGAATGTAGCAGGGATGGTGACCTGAGTGAGGAGGTGACTAGAAGTTTGGCACTTGTATTAATAACTCTTATCATTGCTCTGACCAAATACTTGGTAGAAACAACTCAAAGGAGGAAGGATTGTTTTGACTCCCGGTTTTGGTAGTCTTAGTCCAATGTGGACAGAGCAGCTTAGTTCACATCATGGTGGACAGGAGGCACGGGGAAGTGGATGCAGGTTCACCTGGCTTTATTCCTGTGATGGTGTAGCACATATTCAGTTAACCCTGTCTGGAAACACCCTTGGGTGTATCTCACCTTCTTGGGGATTCTAATTCCATTCACAATGAAGATTAATGATTATAGGCCTGAAACAGAAGAAGCCTTGGAAATCTTCAAACACTTGTCGCTTTCTTTTCCTATTTCATTTTCCTCCTTTGTCTCTTACAATCTCCTGGCCCCAATTCTGATCCCTGCAGCAGATACCGAATTGCTCCTTGCATCTGTGGTTTTTTGTGCCCTCTTGTTTCCATGGAGGTTGACCAATGGAAGGCAGAAGGGACAGGAAGGTGGGCCATCAAGACAGTTCTTTTTCTGGCTTCCTTTCTCAAAGATCACTCAGGGTTCTGTGTCTCCTAACAAAAGGTCACTGTGACCTCTTAAAGAGGCTTCCTTGCTCTATATACCTCTCCCTCCCTTTGGGATATGGGATAACAACTCCTCATAATTCTCCAGGTGATATGGGGCTAACAACTCCTCATGATTCTCTTTTGCCCCACCCACACTTTGGCGACCGAGTTCCTTCATAATCAACCTTTCTCGACTTGCACTGACTTGAATATACCATCTGTTTTCTGAGTGCAACCTCCTCATAAACTCCCTCTCTGCATTCTTTTCTTGTGCACTCTTTGTAGAGGAGCAAAGACCAAGGCTGTAGATTCCGTCCTTGGCCCACATCTGGCCCCCAGATGTGTCTTCTTGGTATGTACTTTGCTGAGCCAACCAAACAAAAAGCAAAATCAGGAAGGGGGCTGGGGGTGTTGGTGGCTTAAAGGATGAAGTGTTTTCTGCACAAGTATGAGGGCCTGAGTTTGGAACTCTGGCACCCATGCAAGTATGACTGTAATCCCAGGGCTCAGGGGGCAAAGATGGAATCCCCAGGGTAATCTGACAGCTAGACTAGCCAAAAGAGTTAGCTCTGCATTCAAGTGGGAGAACTTGCTTGGTAAATCAGGTGGAGAGACTGAGGAAGACTGACCCAACACAGCCTCTGGCCTCCATGCTACACACATGCACACACACGCACACACACACCCCATATACACACACAGCACATACACAGAGACATCACATGCACATGTAAAGCACATTGAGTGTGCAGCTTTGCTTGCAGTCAGGCTTATTGACAGCATGCCTATATTCTGTCTGGGTCAGTGTTAGAGCTGGTGTCAGCTGCCCACCCTAAGGCAGAGTACTTTCCTGTCTGTCACGGTCACTGCCATCCAATGGTCTCCTTGATCCTAACTGTCCTTCACCAGCCACTCATTGTGATACTTAACTTGCTTTTCTCAGAGTTCCAAGGAAAATATCTTTTTCTTTTCTTGTGTCTAATTAAAAAAAATGGAAAAATAATAGTTAGGAGTGGGTAGATGCATGGGAATAGGGCATAAGCAAATTTCTTTGTAGAAACAAATTCACCCTACTTTGTAACACTGACCCCCACCCCTAGCCCTCAGCCCCAGCACTTACTTTTATTATCTTCTAAACATAAGAATGGATTTCAATTTTTTTTCACTAAAATAGTTTTAGCTACATGTCTGTCATAAAAACATCTCTGTGTATCCTGGGATGACTGAACTTGAACTCCTGATCCTCCTGTCTCCACCTCCCAAGTGCTGGATTATGGGCACCATCAAGCTGGATTTATGCAGTGGTAGGGATCAAACCCAATACTAGGCAAGCACTCTACCTACTGAGCAACATTCTCAAACCCACATGATCGTCAAAATTTTTATTTTATTTATTTATTTGCAAACAGAGAGAAAGACAAAGACAGAGAAAGAGAGAAAGAGGCAATGGGCGGACCACAGCCTCCAACCACTGCAAACAAACTCCAGATGCATGTGCCACTTTGTGCATCTGGCTTTATGTGGGTTACTGGGGACTCAAACCTGGGTTCTTAGGCTTTGCAGGCAAGCACCTAAGCCACTGAGCCATCACTCCAGTCAATTTTAAACACCATAAGAATTTTATGCAGTGGCAATTATGACTCCCATTTTAAATACAAAGAAACTGAGGCTCAAAGAAGTGAAGGAGCCTGGACAAGATCACAAAGCTCACATGATAATAATCAGAACTCAAGCATTTGCATGCATCCCGAATTCTCACCACCTTTGAAGCTGTGCATTCTTCCTTATTGAATACAAGTCTTGTTTTCTTTAACAATATAGAGATCTTTCCACATGCATATATGCAACTCACCTCATTCTCCTTAAACGCTGTGGAGCATCGGGAGGGGCCATAGCTGTCTAACAGCTGCCTGTTGGTGGACACCTATTGTTTGCCCGTGTTTCATTATTAGGAAGAGTGATAAAATAAGTCTCTCTCTCTCTCTCTCTTCCTATCTTGACATACTTTTGTGAATAGCTCTATAAAGCAAATTACTAGAACTGGAATTGCTTTCTCAATGATACATATATTTTAAGTTTTGATAGGTACAGCTAGATTTTTTTCCTAGACCAATTCACTAATGGGAATGCCTGTTTTCACAGCACTCTGTCTGCTAACGCTTGCTAGTATTAATCTCCCATCTTCCTGGGCCAGGCGGAGGGTCATGTATTATTACTTTACTTGCACTTATTATCATGATGATTTGTACACAGGTCACTCACAGCTTGCCTTCTATCCCTTGCCCATGGTGGGGAAGGGTGCAGCTTTTTATCTCTTATCAGAAAATCCCAGTTTAACTGAGGTTAAAAGTTCCTGAGAGAGCTGGAGAGGTTGTTCAGTGGTTACAGGCATTTGCTTGCAAAGCCTGATGGCTCAAATTTGATTCCCTAGTGCCCATGGAAAGCCAGATGCACATAGTGGCATTTGGGTCTGGAGTGCATTTATAACAGCAGGAGGCCATGATGAACCCTCCCCTCAAAAAAAATAGTTGTTTTTTTTTTTTTTTAAAGATTTCCTCAGAATGATTCCAAAAGTAACTTCAGATAGTCTCTGGTCCTAAGAGAAGACAAGGGATCTCTTGGATTTGTTTAACAAAGTTGATAAGAACTGATCCAACCCAGCGCCTTCACTTGATGATCTCAAGTAAGAGTTGGTAAGACCACAGCACGGGCCAGGAAGGCTAGACAGGGAGCATCCTGTGACCCACGTGTGAGTGACATGGGTGTCCCGGTGACATCAGCAAAGACGTCGTGTGGGGACAGGAGTTCTCAGTGCCAGGGGCACAGAATCCCACCACCAAACCACCACCTGGAGGTGCACCTACTTCATTGCTCTGGAACTAGGTTAAGTACTAGTTTTTGCTGTTATTGTTTAATGTGTGTCTGTGTTCATGCGCACACACACATGCCACCATGTGCATGTAGAGTCTGAGGACAAGCTTGGGGTGTTTGTCCTCTCCTTCCATCTTGTTTGAGTCAGGATTTCCCTTGTTGCTGCCCCCCACCACCACCACAACAGCATATGAGCTGCCAGATTCTCCTGGCCCTGCTGCCCATTGCCACAGGCATGTTGGGATCACAAATGTGTGTGCCATTTTGTGCCCTCCTAGAGGCCTCACGTGGGTTTTAGGAACTTGAACTTGAGCAAGCAAGATCCTTTAATCAACGAACCATCTCCCTAGCCATGCAGTTTGTTTCTGTCCTTGCTGGTGATTGCACCATGTATCCATGCCATTAGTCCTTCAGTTTCCAAACCTGTCAGATGGCTAGAACCACCAGGGTTCTCACATACCTATTTGACCACACAGGCTGTGAAAACAAAATGTAGATTTACAATCTTCACTTCAGAAAGATGCTGAGGAAGTGGGTCTGAGGTGGTCTTGGTACTAGATAGGCACTTGTCTTCCAGTATCTGTTGGGACCTGTGTCCATATCCCACCCTATGCCAAAAATCTTCTGGAACTCAAGTCCCTTAGATAAAACAGTGCACTAGTTGTGTATAACCTATATATACCTGCCCATATTCAGTTATCTCTGGCTTATTTTAAATTCCTAAACAGGGCTGGAGAGATGGCTTAGCAGCTAAGATGCTTGCCTGCGAAGCCTAAGGACCCATGTTCGACTCTCCAGATCCCATGTAAGCCATACACACAAAGGTGAGGCAACTGCACATGCCCACCAGGTGGCACAAGTGCCTGAAGTTTGATTACAGTGCCAGAGGCCCAGGAGAATGCATCTAAGGAAGATCTCCCACTTGCCATGTTCCTTGCTGGGTTTACCTTGAACTCCAGGCTAGCTGCTGCATCCCACCCTTACTCTGTAGAATCAAACAGAGAGACCTTAGATAGGTGGAAGAATTCCTTTTATCTTGTCCTTTTTTGTAATTTTTTTATGACAGAAAGAGAGTGTGTGTGTATGTGAGGGAGAGAGAGAGAAAATAAAAGAGAGAAAGAGAGAGAGAGAGAGAGACAGAATTGGCACACCAGGGCTTCCAACCACTGCAATCAAACTCCATACATGTGCACCACCTTGTGCACATATGTGACTTTGCATACATGTGTCACCTTGTGCATCTGGCTTATGTGGGATCGGGAGAGGTAAGCATGGGTTCTTGGGCTTCACAGGCAAGTGCCTCAACCACTAAGCCATCTTTCCAGCCCACCTTGTCATTTTTTTTGGTTGTGCATTTGTTTTTATTTTGTTTTTTAACTTTTTGTATTTTTTGAGAGAGAGTCTCACTATGCAGCCCAGCCTGGCCTTGAACTGGTAACCCTCCTGCCTTAACCTTTTGAGTGTTGTGCTACCACCCCTGACTCTTTTTACCTGTATTTAATGACTTTTGAACCTGCAGTGCCATCTGCACAAAGGTCTTCCCTGGTTCTACAGGCCAGCCCCCTTTTCCTACCCATTCCCACACCACTGCCCAGAATGGCACTCTCCAGATTTCTAACTGCCTACAGGCATAATATATTGTTTAAATTTGCATTTCTCTTATTGCTAATGATTGAACATCTCTCCATATACTTATTTTAAATTCAAAACTTTCCATTCTACCAGACTACCTTTTGTGAGATTAGTGCTGAATGAATTTCACCTCCCCACATTTCATCAGGTATCTGTTGGAGTTCTGGTCTTCTCATAGCTCCTGGCTCTGAGGACTGAAGCAAGGTGGCTCATGGGGAGTGTATCTAATTGCATTCTTACAGAATGGAGGCAGATTTCTTCATTGGTTGCTTCCTTTGCCCATTTCTCTAAGCTCCACAGCCAACTCTGCTGCCAAACTCAAGTTCCCATTGCAACCTCCCCTTCCCACTGGACATGACCTTGCACTTTAACACAATCTGTGTTTTTCCAGTGGTCCATTGACTAGTCAAGGTTTCTGCCATACTCAGTTTGGGGCTTCAATAACAAATTAACGAAAGTCACATGACTGTCTTAGTCTGTTCTTGCTGCTGTAACAAAAAATCTCAGGTTGGATAATTTATAATGATAGAAATTTACTTATCAAGGTTCTGAAGTCCGGGACATCTAAGATCAAGGCTCTAATAGGTATTGTGTATAAAAAGATCTAGTCTCTGCTTCCAAGACGGTGTCTTGAGCAATGTATCCTCACATGTTGGAAGAACAAAACCTGTTTTATAAAGGCATTAATAGCATTCACAAACAATGCACTCTTATAACCGCAGAAATTCCTAAAGTCACCACATTTAGTACTATTGTGTTGGGGTTTAAGTTTCAACACAAATTTAAGAGAGTTACAAAGAATCAAAGCGTAGTGTAGGCCACAAGCATTTACTTCTCATAATTCCAGGACCCAATGTTTGTTACTTTTGTGCACTGCAACCAAAATACCCAAGAGAACAATTTAGAGGGAAGATTTATTTTGGCTCATGGTTTCAAGGAGTTCAGTTCATGGTCATGTGGCCTCATGGGCTAGGGCAGAACTCCACAGTGGAAGAAGGGAAGGCAGAAAACATTCTTAATATCAAAGTAAGCAGGAAGCAGAGAGAGGGGAAGAGACCAGAGATCCCAAAGAACTTTCAAAGTGGTCACAGCTCCCAGTGATCCACTTCCTCCATCGAGGCCCCTTTTCCCAGTTGTAGTCAGCTCTGATAAACATCCAATCAGGTACAATTTATGGGAGAAGCTGGTTTATTTCAACTTACAGATCCAGGGGAAGTTCCATCAATGGTGGAAGAAGCTGGCCCCCTCTCACAGATCCCAGCAGAGAGAAAGAAAACCACCAGCAGCCAGCACACACCAAAAAGGCAGCAGACAGGAACCACCTGAGCTCAAACTGCTCTCTCCACACCTTAGGACTAGAATCACATCCCCCACCCCATGACATGCCCCTCTGTAGCAAGAATATGCTTGCCATGGGCTAAAGTTGTAACTCAGTTTTCATAAAACACCTGAGTCTATGGGCCATCCATTTACACTACCATATTCAAACTACCACAGCAGTGTTTCCAGAAGTTTCAAATCATGCCATCAGCTGGGGACTCAAACATTTAACACATGATCCTGTGGGGGAAAGTTTGTATTCAGACCATCCTAGGGTGGCTAGGACATCTGAGATCAGGGTGCTAGTGGTCCCAGGGTCTGCTGATGGCTGCCTTCCCAGTTTTCAGACAATTGTCTTCTCACCCACTGGGAAAGGAGCTACTGAGAACTAGTGTCCTTTCCAGTAAGGTGCTGAACCCGTTCATGATGACTCTGCCTTAATGGCTTCATAATCTCTCCAAAGCCCACCTCCAAACAGCATTCCCTTGGAAGTTAGGATTTCAGCTCCTGGGTTTGAGCAGCAGAGTAATGCCAACATTCAGTCCATTGCAGTTTCTTGAGATGCAAGAAACAGGAAACATAAAGGGAAACCACTGGAAAAGCCCCAGGACATCAAAGAGTCCAGGAAGGTTTTGGACATCTAGCACATGGCAGAGACAGGAGCCAAGGGACTTTAGGAGCTCTCAGCAGCGGGTTTGCACACCTCTCTGGGTTGGTGGTGTCCAGAGTGGTATGCATGCACCTTTGGGTGTGATAATATATCCTTTGAGATGTAGGGAAAATACACCATTTCCATTTCAATGTTATTTTTGTTTACCTTATTTCCCTTTTATTGCACTGCAATAAATACATAATAAGCATGCTTGTATAAGTTAAAATAAGTAAATGTACAACTTATATTCATGTGTAGCTAAAATACAAATATGGGGCTGGAGAGATGGCTTAGCAGTTCAGCGCTTGCCTGTGAAGCCTAAGGACCCCGGTTTAAGGCTTGACTCCCCAGGACCCATATTAGCCAGATGCACAAGGGGGTGCACACGTCTGGAGTTCGTTTGCAGTGGCTGGAGGCCCTGGTGGGCCTATTCTCTCTCTCTCTTTCCCTCTTTCTCTCTGTCACTCTCAAATAAATAAATAAAAATAAACAAAACAGATGTTTAAAATACAAATATGTTCTACATCCTTCTATACAGAATACTGTCTAAGAACCAGCGGCATGAGCGGTATCTAAGCACTTGTGGGAAAGGCAGAACCTCAGGGCCCATGCACACTCAGTTCAGTTTTACAGGCCATCTCCTCCTAATTCAATCCAGAGCTTTAGAAGAGTAATTCTATTCCCATCACCTTCTTCCTTTCTTTGGCTTCTTCCTCTGCCAGGCTCCTTCCTTCTTGTTCCTTTAGTTTAAAAACAAGTTTCTATGGATGGACATGGACATAGACCGATGGCGGCAGAGTGCCGAAAGGGGCTGTTAAAGAGAGATTGAGTGTTTCCCTTACTAGCCTCAGCTAGTAAAAATGCCCTATTACAAATATAACCTTATTATTTTCTTATCGTTCACTACCCCAGGTAATTTGGTTTTCTCACATTGATCTATGTCCCTTATAAAGCACCACAGCCACTATTCCTACCGCTTGGTACATAGATTCTGTGAACATGTAGAGACAAGCACATTATGTAGGATCTGTGTACTCAGGACCTTGGAGCATTCATAAGGGAGGAATTTGTGTAGCTCCAAAGCTAGTTGCCAGCCTAACCAGCAGGGCACAGGTGTGACACCACATCACAACAGCCTGTTCAGCAGAGTACGACCGTGTCACAGCAGCCTGTTCAGCAGAGTACCATCGGATCACCACAGCCTGTTCAGCAGAGTACCATCGGATCACCACAGCCTGTTCAGCAGAGTACCATCGGATCACCACAGCCTGTTCAGCAGAGTACCACCGCATCACCACAGCCTGTTCAGCAGAGTACCATCACATCACTGCAGCCTGTTCAGCAGAGTAGCATCGCATCACTGCAGCCTGTTCAGCAGAGTAGCATCGCATCACTGCAGCCTGTTCAGCAGAGTACCATCGCATCACTGCAGCCTGTTCAGCAGAGTACCATTGCATCACAGCAGCCTGTTCAGCAGAGTACCATCGGATCACCACAGCCTGTTCAGCAGAGTACCACCGCATCACAGCAGCCTGTTCAGCAGAGTAGCATCACATCACAGCAGCCTGTTCAGCAGAGTACCACCGCATCACAGCAGCCTGTTCAGCAGAGTACCATCACATCACAGCAGCCTGTTCAGCAGAGTACCATCGCATCACAGCAGCCTGTTCAGCAGAGTACCATCGCATCACTGCAGCCTGTTCAGCAGAGTACCATTGCATCACAGCAGCCTGTTCAGCAGAGTACCATCGGATCACCACAGCCTGTTCAGCAGAGTACCACCGCATCACAGCAGCCTGTTCAGCAGAGTACCATCGGATCACCACAGCCTGTTCAGCAGAGTACCACCGCATCACAGCAGCCTGTTCAGCAGAGTAGCATCACATCACAGCAGCCTGTTCAGCAGAGTACCATCACATCACAGCAGCCTGTTCAGCAGAGTACCACCGCGTCAGGGCAGCCTGTTCAGCAGAGTACCACCGCGTCACAATTGCAGCTGAACAGGCAGCAGTTCACTCAAAGATTTCAGTTTTTCTGTGCCATTTCCTCTGCTCACACCAGTTCATTTCTACACAAAGCAACCCTGCACAACTTCTCAGGACACGGGCATAACAGGAAGCTTTTCACACAAACTGTTAGCCCAGTCCAAGCAAAGTTCTTTCTCACCCTCATAAGCCAAACCCCACAGTCCATAGTTCTTACTGCATTCAGGTCTTTCAACTCTGACCAGAATAGTCCATCAAGCTGTACTTACAGCACTGCAAGGGAGCTCTTAGGCCAAGGTTTAAAATCCTTCCACATTCCTCTTGAAAATCATTTCCAAAAGGCCAAAGCCACACAGTCAGGTGTCTAGCAGCAATCCCACTCCTTGGTACCACTTTAATGGTGCAGTCAGGTTCACATTGCTGGTAGAAATCACCCAATCAAGAACAGTTTGTGTGAAAAAGAGGTTTATTTTGGCTTACAGACTCTAGGGGAAGCACCACAATGGCAGAGGAAAACGATGACATGAGCAGAGGGTGGACATCACCCCCTGGCCCACATAAGGTGGACAACAGGAACAGGAGAGTGTGCCAAACACTAGCAAGGGGGAGCTGGTTATAACACCCATAAGCCCGCCCCCAACAATACACTGCCTCCAGGAGGCATTTTCCCAAATCTCCATCAGCTGGGAACCTAGCATTCAGAACACCTAAGTTTATGGGGGACACCTGACTCAAAGCACCACATCGCCACACACCAATGCTGAAATACAGGCACATTCTTTGCCTCAGGTTCAGGCTTACTGTGTGACTAGATCAGTTGCCAGCCACAGCTTCCTCCCCAGGGATGAGAATGAGTGAGTGGTTAAGCCCTTGCGCTTGCCTGAGGGGAGAGCTGTCTCAGTCTACACTTTCTGCATTCCCCCACCTCCACCAAGGGAGGGTCTGTCGTTTCAGGCACCCTTACATAATAGGCTAAATAATATCTAAGAAGACACAGGCTTCCTGCGGTTCTGCAAGTTAATGATGTGCTGTCCAATTAAAGCCATGCCCAGCCATCCAACCCCTGGAGTCTTCCCACCCATCTCCACCCAGCTGATGATATTTCCACTTCCTTTGTTTCATGTCATGATGCTTTCCAAATGTCCTCTCTGCCAAAGACTTGGCCCCGGAGGCTGTTTCTTACCACTTATTGCTTCTGCCTCAGGCACACTATACATTCCTTTTCCTTGGCTTAGCATGAAGCTTTCTTTCTGCAGATAACCAGGTCCAAAAAGGCAGCAGACTCTCTCAGACAAAAGACTCGGTTGACCATATGGAATTAGTTAAATTCAGAAGAATGCTCTTTCTCTAACTTCCATGATGTCCCTTGGCCCACAATGAGAACTCCATTTTCCTAAGCCCGTGACTTTCTAGACGTTACCTCTGAAGAATCAATAAGCCTCTCTCTTGCCTTATAAGGTTGAAAAGTTCTTACAGACAGATTTTGATTTGCCAAATTTATCTGCAAAAGACTAGATTTTGGAAAAATGAATTTCCAGCCAAGATTTTTCTTTGACAATAAAGACTATTTGAGAAATGGGGTGGCCAAAAGAATCTCAGTTGACATTAAGGTGTCTATCTCTGAGTCCATAGCTTACGCAGTGTGCGTGCACCCATGCCCAAGTAGTGTAGCTATGCTGTGACATGTCCTTCTCCCACCTAGATTGCTGAGTTGAGGCTTGCTAGCTATTACCAACTGAGTATTTCTTTTCCGTTCTTTTAAGACAGGATCTCAAGTAGCCCAGGCTGATTTTCAATTCACTATGCAGCTTAAGATGACCTTGAACTTCTGATCTTCCTACTGTCAGAGGTGCTCCTGTTCAGACCAGAAGAATAAGCACACAGTCCAGAGGGTCTCTGCAAGGTGAACTTTTGCTTCTCCAGAAAGTGTGCAGCTGCACAAATCTGGCCAGGCAAGCCCTCCAAGCTGAAGTCTACAGAGCTTCTGTCCCTGTGGCACGGGATTTGAGTTTGGCCTCAAATCCTGCCACGATTCACTGATTTGAACTTGGACGATATGAAAGTAGAAGAGGGGATTAATCTTCATGGTCTTGATGGGACATGCTAAACATTCAGAAAGGAAGTGATCATTAAAAAATGGCTTCGTCACTTAAAATGGAGTTACTTTCTTTGACAGAAAATACTTTTTCTTTCACTACCTCCACCCCCCCCCAGAATATTGGGATTACATAGGTGTGGACAAACACATTTGATTACTTGGGTGCTGGGAATGAACCCAGAGTTTCGTGCGTGCTAGATAAATGCTCTACCAACTGAGCTACATCCCCAGCCCTCAGCTGTCCTTGCAGTGCCCATGTACCTATGCCTACATACGTCTACACTCCAGGATTGGACCACGCTTTGTCTGGAGACATCAGAAGGCAGAGCTGACACATATGTTCAAAACCACTTTTCTAGGGATATTAACATGGATATATCAATTAATAGGTGTTGTTTTCCCCTACATAGTAATTCAATATAAGTAGAGCAAATGTTCAATAGAGCACCATCTATTTAATCTAAAGATAAATATTGTATATAGGTTAATACTTAATCCCTCATGGCTTTTCTCTCTTCTATGAGAGGTAGACTAATAAGAACTCTCTTCCCCTTCCCAACCCCTTATTCCACCCTGAGCTTCCCAAGAGTTATCTCCAAGTCAAGGCTTACTTATAAAGAAAATGGTCATCCACTGTCATCTGCTATCACTACTTCAGGCCTAAGAAAACCTTGAAGTAAAAATGCCACATCCCACTAGCATTAATCCAAATGTCCCAAATTCCTCCCATCAATTAGCTAAGCAGAAGTTGAATTTAGCTGACTACTGGTGTATTCAGTGCTTTCTACAAACAATGACCTGTTACTGTTTGAGCACTTTCTCTGAAGGTTTAATAGCTTTATCCTTCATAAACTCAGGCTTGCATCTTCTAGTCCAATATTTTATCTTATAAGCAAGCTAGATTGACTACTTTCTGTCCATGCTTTCACTAACAGAAAGGCAAAATCAGGGCTGGAGAGATGGCTTAATAGTTGAGGCACTTGTCTTTGAAGCCTAAGGACTCAGGACTGATTCCCAGTACCCACATAAGCCAGATGCACATGGTAAAGCATGTGTCTGGAGCTCATGTGCAATGGCTAAAGGCCTGGTGCACTAATTCTATCCCTCTCTCATAAAAAATGAGTAAATAAAAATTTATCATTTAAAAGGCAGAATAATTTGCAATTCTTCTTGGTTCTCGGTTTCATAGAAAAGAAATAGCTATGGAATAGTATAAATATAATACATACTCATCTAGCATGCACTCATGTTGAGACATGCACAGTGCCAGAGCCCTGGAAAGAAAGCCAGAAAAACAGGATCCTTGACTGAGAAAGTGATGTCCTGAATTAGAGTCTGCATCTGTTCTCGGAGCATTTATTAAAAATACAGATTTCCACTGGGAATTGTGGTGAATACCTGTACAGTGATTTGTCAGTTGAATGAAGTGCAATGATTTGGATGTGTTTTATCCCTCAAGGGCTCATGTAGGAGGCTTGGTCCCTACTGTGGTGGTATTAAGGTTGTGGGGGTTTGAAAGGTGTGGTTTAGTGGGAGATCCTTAGGTCAGTTAGGGTCATGCCCTTGGAAGGGACTGAGGGGCTCCAATCTTTTCAGCTTGCTGTCTCTTGATATGAGCTCTACCTCCCACACATGATCCTATCATCTGCCAGCCTGGGCTACATAGCAAGGTTCAGGACAGCCTGGATCATGAAGTGAGATCTTGTCTCAAAACAAACAATTAGCCGGGCGTGGCGGCGCATGCCTTTAATTCCAGCACTTGGGAGGCAGAGGTAGAAGGATCACCGTGAGTTCTAGGCCACCCTGAGACTACATAGTAAGTTCCAGGTCAGCCTGGAATAGTGAGACCCTACCTTGAAAAACCAAAAAAAAAAAAAAAAAAAAAAAAAAAACAATTATAGACAGATAGATGATAGGTAGGTAGGTAGGTATATCGACAGATAGGTAGATGATAGATAGATAGATAGATAGATTAGATAGATAGATAGATAGATAGATAGATAGATAGATAGATAGATAGATAGACAGATAGATAGGAGATAGATAGGAGATAGATAAGTAAACACATGGATGGATGACAGATATGATAGGCAGATGATAGACAATAGATGATAAGGTCTGGAGAGATGGCTTAGCCATTAATGTGCTTGCCTGTGAAGCCTAAGAACCCAGGTTCAATTCCCCAGTACCTACTTCAGCTAGATGCACAAAGTGGCACATGCATCTGGAATTTGTTTGCAGTGGTTGGAGGTCCTGACATGCCCATTCTCTCTATATATCTATCTCTCTCTCTCTCCTCTCTCTCAAATAAATAAAATTTAAAAGCAAAGAAAAGAGATGATAAATGATAGCTACATGACGGATAGATAACAGGTAGATGGAAGTTCTCAAGCCATACACGAGGATCAAAAGATCCCAGCGGATTCTGACAAAAACAGTAATCCCTAAAATGGAAAAGTACATGAATGGGAATTTAAGGAAAGAAACTCTTTAGGACAATAGGAGATGGTTTCTATGAGAGACTGCAGCCATATTGATCAAGGTTCTGTCAGGGGACAAAAGTCACACCAGATTACTAGGCTGGAGGAATATCAGGAAAGGAGTATGTTACAAGGTACAAAGTTGATAACCAGGATGATTGGAAGGAGACAAGGAAACCTCCAAAGTGTGATGAGGCATGACCTACACGAAGCAGCCTCTGCCACTGGAAATGGGGCAGCCAGAGAAGAGGCTGGTGTTAGGAAGCCTCAGAAGCTCAGAGGAGGTGTTCTGTGGATCTGGGATCCAGACCTCTGAGGAGGGTGGTGTGAGCCTGTTGGTGCTGGAGCCTCTTGTGAAACTAAGTCTGTGAGTTCAGAAAACACACACACACAAACACACACGATCCAGAAGGAGGCCTCTGGTTAAGGAGATGATCCACAGGAAATAACAAATCTTGCCTTCCAGTTTCAACCTCACCGTCTCCCTGTAGTGACTCCCCTGCCCCCCCCCCCCCACCATGGACAGAGCCTAACAGGGTGTGGCTAGCAAGCCTAACAGTTGGAATGTGGTTGACAGTGTCTCAGCCCGAGAATTATAAACACCAACGCAGAAGATTAGGCTTGTCACCAAGGTACAGTAACTTAACAATTGCACAGTACATGCAAAAAGGGTGGGGCTCTGCTAGGCAGGCATCACACCTCACAACACTTTACAAATGGAAGTTATTCAGTCCTCACTACAGAGCCCAGAGAAATCAGATGGCCTGTGAAAGGTTCCACAGTAGCTGATGGAGCTGGATGAGCCAACGTTTATCCCATGAGTTGGCTCCAGTCTTCACAGAGGACTCGGATCAGGCTGTTATTCTTCCTTCCCCGATTTTTTCCTAGAATTGGCTCTTATTCCACCTGACCCTCACTCCAGAGGGACTAGTTCCCAGGTGTCATAAAAGGAAAGTTTTCAGGCTGGAGACATGGCTTAGTATCTAAAGTGCTTGCCTGCAAAGCCAAAGGACCCAGGTTCAATTCCCCAGGTCCTGTGTAAGCCAGATGCACAAGGTGGCACATGTATCTGGAGTTCATCTGCGGTGGCTGGAGGCTCTGTCCCGCCCATTCTCTCTCTCTCTTTCTCTATCTGCCCCTCTCCTTCAGCCTCTTTCTCTCTGTCTCTCTCATAAATAAATAAATGCATTAAAAGGTAAGTTTTCATTTTTCCAGTTTCCTGAGTTTACCAAGACTTCCATGTGACTGGGGTGTTAGCACTGTCCCAGCTGCATGGATAAAGAGGCGTTGTCTCAAGCTCAGAAAGTTGAGTAACCACCTCCTCCAGAGGACCATCACTCAATTAGGGTTCCAGGCTCCACCCCACAAGGCTACTGCCAGTGTCCTGAAGAATACTGAGGGGTGGGTGGGAAAATGTTCATAGGGTGAAGTAAGATAGAAGCGGGCATTCGTGGTAAAGATGGGCATCAGACTGGACATTTATGCAGGAGGTGGAAAGCCAACAGGAGTACCAGGTGGGTCCCTTAGACTGGTTAGAAGAAAGAAAGCTAAGCTATTTCTCCCTCCTTCAATTGCTTAGACGACTTCAGTCTTTGGAAAGAAAGCTCTGCCCTCCCTCCACAGCCCACTCCGCTCCGCTCCGGGCTTTGTCTTTCTTGCTCAGGATGTTTCAAGAAGTCACTTATCTGGACTCCTCACCTCTATAGGCCTTTCTTTGGCCTTTTATCACTTGGCTTCTAGCCAACACTTGGTACCGCTGGCTATGGCTTCCATTTTGAATTTTCCCCTTCCATTGGCTCCCCAGATTCCGCCGTAGATGTTAAGTCCATTCTACCTGCTCCATGAGAGAGAGTTGCTCAGTTGTAAGCAACAGAAACAAATGGTGGGGGTAAAATAAGTCTGTCACGAGGTTTTGAACTAGCTAGCAGCATGCACTCGCATCCAGTTCTCGGCCCTCCCTACAGCCATAGTGGCTTCGTAGCTCCCCCCACCTGTTTGGCCAATGAGAACAGTGTGGCACACGCAGGTTCCTGCAAAAGCACTGGCGTTTCTCTCCCCTCCTCCTCCTCTTTCTTCTCTTCCTCTTCTGCCTTCTCTTGTAAACCTGGTGGGGGGGGGGGGCAGTAAGGCACGGCCAGCATAGCTCAGTTCCCCCAAACTGTCCTAGCTGAGGTCATCTTACATGATTTAATTCCCAACGACTAACCGGTCAGGTGAGGGAACCCAGCCAAGAGCAGTAGAAATGTTAAGCTGATCTTCATGTAACTGCAGCTTCATGAGTTAATGTAGACCAGAAAAGCCTAGGGCGTGATCCGCAGATCCATGAGGTGAGTGCTTCACGATTCGAGCCACTGAGTTCTGTGATCCTTTCTTACACAGCATTCCCGTGGCAATAAATACATATGACACCAAGGGCAAAGGCAGGAGCCCAAGCCGCAGAAAGAACAGGGAAAGGCAGCCCCTGGAACTCATGAACTGGGGGTGAGGGGGTGCTGATGGACAAGGAGCCTTTCTGAAGACAGGCGGGCTCCCGGGCTCCGATGTTTTTCTTTCTGTGTTTTCTCCCCCAGTGCCTGGGGGGCTCCTCCCACCATTCTTCTCAACCGTTTTAAATCCCAGACAAAGACCTTCCTAGTAGGAGGAGGAAAATGATGACATCAAAATAGAAGAAAGACTAATTAGGAAGAAGGGATTTAATGGAGGGTGGACTTAGGAGGGGGAAAATGAAGGTGGTGGGAGGGAAGTATCATGGTTTATTGTTTATACTTATGGAAGTTGTCAATAAAAAGTTTTTTTTTTTTTTTTTAATCCCAGAGGGAAAAAAATCTGATTGGGGAGACTGTGGAGATGGTTCAGTGGTTAAAGGTGCTTGCTTGCAAAAACCTAATGGCCTGGAGCTAGATTCCCAATACCACATAAAACCAGATGCACAAAGTGGTTCATGTGTCTGGAATTCATTAGCAATGGCAAGAGGCTCTGGTGTGCTCATTCTCTCTCTCTCTCTCTCTCTCTCTCTCTCTCGTGCATGCATCTGGAGTCATTTTCAGTGAGTAGTAGGAGGCCCTGGCACAACCATCCTCTCTCTCCCTCCCTCTCTCCTCCCCCCCCCCACATAAATAAATAAAAATATTTTAAAAAGAATCTCATTGGCTAGGCATGGGACCTGAATCCACCTCTAGCATCTTGAGTGACAGGTGACTGCTACCCCCCAAATCACACACTGTAGGCAAAACTGGTTCCCTGGAGGGATATGGAAATGCAGTTACCCATAAAATGAAGAGCAGCAGAACGCCTCTGCAAACCCTGGCTTTCCCTCAGGTTTTACAACATCCACTTGTCCGTGAGCCAGAACACAGGAGCGTGGCTGGGTTAGATGACAGATTGAGCGTCCAAAAGATTCTTGAACAATTGGAATCAAGGTCCAAAGCTGGCAAGATGAGATTAAGTACAGATTAATGTGAAGGCTTGTGCTCAGGTCCAAAGGAAATAGCAGCTGGCAGAAGATAAGATGGGGTGTTGATGTTTAATGGTAGCTTGCGTGGGAAGATTAGAAGCTCAAAATGAGCCAATGGGGGAAGATGGCAGGTGGATGCGAGGGATAGAAGAGTGGGGTAAGGACAGCACATCTGCCTCCTGGGTGATTCCCTCAATTCTAAATGACACACTTGGGACACCAACAGTCTCAGAGGGATTGAGTGGCCAGCACGCTGTACCAGGCTGCGGGCTAGCTGCTCCACCTGAGCGATCTTAATCAACTCATGCACACGTGATGATCGTTCCCCTTCCACAGGTGAGGTGAGTGAAGCAGAGAGGTTAAGAAATTTTGCCGTGGTCACACAGCTGCGGTTGGAGCCAGGCAAAATGTCCCTGGAGCTTACTAACTAACGCTCATAACCTCTTGTTGGCCTGGCTCCCTGGAAGGGAGACAATAGCACCCCACTCTCAGGTGCCCTCAGTTAGTACAGCAGATCTGCCAGGAGCTTTCCCAGGCAGCCATTCACTGTCCTGGGAGAGGAGTGTTAAGTCCCCGCTCCACGTATGTGACTTCATAGTGAAGAACTAGATTGTTGGGGCCGATTACTGAAGCAAATGGTACACCCTCCCACAGTGAGCACATTTGGGAGTGAGGGAAATAACTGAGCATTGGATAGATGAAATATATTCTGTTTAGCTTCCAGGGCATGAAGCTGGGTCAATGGGTAGAATTTACAATGAGATAACTTTGTCTTAGAGTTTTAAAGTTCTTCTGGCATAGATCATACTAATAATCATACTAAGTCTAAGAATATAAATATTAATGCATTTACTGTGCATTTATTAGGTTCTAAGACCCTCACAATCATGGCATATAAATACATATTAGTAATAAAATCACAAAAATAGCTGTCATTAAGTCTGCTTACTCTACGCCAGTCACTGCCAACAACTTTTAAAGGGTAGATGTTAACATCACCTATATAATAAATGGTGTCACACAGCCAGATTGAGTGCCCATGGTCAGGGGACATGTGCACCAAGTTGCCTGATTTCAGCCCAGTGTTCCTAGGGAGTAGGCTAGGGCCCCTGGAAGAGCAGGGAAGGATGGTAGAGGCATGGAGACACTGGAATTCCAGCACTCCTTGGGGAATGTTCTAGCTGAACTCTCCTCCCACCCCTGAAATCTAAAGCCACAGTCTAACACTAGGTGAATTCCATCAGATAAGCCTTTGCACAGAGGGGCCGTGCCTGACCCCCCAGTGCCCGAGCCTGAGCCGTGCCGCCAGGCGGTCCTGGTTCTCCTCGCTGCCCAGCCTGCCTCCAGCCCTGAGGAGCTCAACTCAGCTCAGCGGGTTTTATTAACAGTAGTGTTTATCAGGCCCGCTCCTGGCAGGCTGCTGCTGCGGTTTATTAGGACTTCATTTGGAGTGTAAATTGTTGCCGGTTTATAAAAAGGCTCTGGCGGAGCAGTCCCACAGGGATGGCCCCTCTCTGCAGCACTGGGCAGGCCAGCTCTAACTATATCATTGATTTCCTGCAGGGCTGGGAGCTAGGGACTGTGTGACATCAGTGACATCTGGGAGCCAAGGCAGCCAGATGCCTTCTTGTGTCGGCCTCCGCATCTCCAGCTTGCCAGGGATCTCTGAGACACCGGCCCTGCAAGGCACGCAAGGTGGGGAGCTGACCTGCTCCAAGGACATTTGCCAGTGCGGTGGCTTTTGAGAATCTCCTTTCTAGAGTCAGGCAGGTTTGGGACCAATGTGACCTTGAAATTTGATTCAGCAAAGAAAAATGAAGAATGTGAATTTCATATCAACAATGAGTAGTATTTTTTGGCATAAGTATGGGGAATGTTTATCTGAAGTTTTAAATTGTTAGAACCAGAATGTCTCCACTTTTTGAACTCTGCCATTTTACAATATGTACATTTCTGATTCCCAGAAGTGACCCAGTCCTCCTATCCCAATTGCAAATGAATTGTCATTTTCCAGAAATGGCCCATATCACCTGTCCAGGTGTCATTTCCCTGAAGTAGCCAGGCAAGGTGGAGCACCCTGCAACCAAGCAATTCAGTGACCCCACTTCCCTGCTCTGCCTGGCCAAGAGCCCTTCTCAGGTAAAGCCCCTCTTAGCTGTAAAGTCATGTTGCCTCTTGTTTCATTTCCTACTTTTTCCCCATCATAAATGTGGTTGAATACCCCACTTCTCACTGTCCTTCACCACCCATTAGCCTCTCCCTTGCCAAATCTGGCAATTTCTCTTGCACCTGTGTGTCTAACTTGTCCCCTCTCCAGTGTCATTCCAGGTGCCCCTGCTCCCTCCTTCCCCAAGACAGCCCCCTTCCGCTTGCATGCCTCGTGGACGCCATGACCCTTTCTTGTTCCCTCCTCCCTCAAGAGCTCTTCCTCTCCTCTTATGATCCCTCTATTATTTTCACCACGTGCACATGCACACACATGCACACACAATTGTAAATCTAGGTTCTACATATAGCACAAAACGTGTGGTGTTTGGTCTTTCTGAGTCTGGTTTGTTTTGCTTAACATGATGATATCTAGTTCAACCCACATTCCTGCAAATAACATAATTTTATCTTTTTTCATTCACAAATTTCACAAATTCCATTGTGTATATGTGCCACATTTTCTTTATCTATTCCTGTGTTGATGGACATCTAGGCTGGTTCAAATTCCTGGCTATTACAGTGCCAGCATTACTGTGCTGCATTGACTTTTCATTACTACTTCAGTCTTATTGGTTGTTATAGATCTGTTGAAGTTGTTGTATCCTCCCTTTTTATTTGTTTTGGGTTTTTTAGCCAGGGTCTCACTCTAGCCCAGGCTGACTTGGAATTCACTTTGTAGTCTCAGGGTGGCCTCAAACTCACAATGATCCTCCTACCTCTGCTTCCTGAGCGCTGAGATTAAAGGCATGTGCTACTATGCCCAGATGTATCCTTTTCTTATAAAAATATTTTATTTATTTTAAAGAATAGAGAGAGAGAAAGAATGAGAATGGATATGCCAGACACATGTGCCATCACGTTGTGTATCGGCCCTGGGGAATGGAACTTGGGCTATCAGGTCCTGCAAGTAAATGGCTTTAACCACTGAATCACCTCCCTAGCTCATATATGTCTAGGACTTTTCCATTCTTTCTAGATTTTTCCATATTTTTTGGAGTATAAGTTTTCAAAGTATTTCCTAATGATTCTGTGGACTTCACTCTATTTTTATTAACCTGGGTCTTCTCTTTTCATTAGTTTGGCTGGGGGGTTTTCAATCTTGTTTATTTTGACAAAGAACCAGCTCTTTAATTCTATGTATTGTTCTTTGTATCTCCTTTTCATTCGGTTTATTTCTTTCTGACCACTGCTGCCTCGGAGTTTGGGAGTTCTTGTTCTCCTAAGACCTTATAGTGCTTCATTAAGTTATTTACTTCAGGTATTTCCAACTTTTTAATGTAAGCACACATCACAATGAGCCTTCTTAGTATTGCCTGCACTGTCCTCCAGAGGTTCTGGTAAGCTGTTCTTTCATTTTGATTTGATGCTTCAAATTTTTAAGTTTCCTCCCTCATTTCTTCAGTGACTCACTGGTCATTCAAGGGTATGTCACTCAGTCATAATTGTGCAGTTTGTGTACTTTTTCTTGCTACTTATTTCTAGCTTTATCACACTATGCTCTGATAAGATACCAGAAACTGTTTTGATTTTTATGTACTTGGCAAAGCTTAATTTGTGGCCTAGAATGTGGCCTGTTTTAGAAAATGTTCCACAGGTTGCTGGGAAGCATTTGTATTCTTTTCTTTGGAAGGAATATTCTGTATGTATCTATTAAGTGTATTTGATCTATGGTATATTTCAACTTTGAAGTTTCTTTGTTGATTTTTAGCCTGGATGACCTAACTACCTATCCATGAGAGCCATATGCTGAAATCACCTACTGTTACTGTGTCAAGACCTATTTGACTATTTATGAGTCCTTGTTTTATGATATTCAGAGCTCCAACATTTGGTATATATGTGTATGTAATTGCTATACCTTCTCGATGAATTGTCTCCTATTTTGATAATCTAGTGGCCTTTTAGTGCTTCCAGTTTTCATATTTGAATAGCTATGCCATCTTGTTCTCAGCCTCTATTCCTTTGGTAGATTGTTTTTCATCCTTTGGTTCTCAATTTGTGGATATCTTTACTAGTAAGGTGTATTTAGGAGACAACTGATAGCTCATTTGTCAATCCTTTCAGCCAGTCTGCATCTTTTTATTGGTGAGTTAAGACCATTGACATTGAAAGCTGTTCTTGAGAAATGTTTACTAATTCCTGTAATTTTGATGGATATTTTTCCACTCAGTTGTACAATTGTTTGTTCTTTACTTTCCCCATATTAGTATTAGGAGTTTGTTAATTAAACATGATGAATTCCTTCCTAGCTCTCATTTGTTCATGTATATTCATGTAATTTATTTATGCCTGTACTATCAGGATTGAGACTTCTATCCTCCTCTATATATAGTATTCCTTTGAGTATCTTCTGCAGTTTTGGTTTGATAGTCATGAGCTGCCTTTTTTCTTTTTAAATATATTTATTTATTTATTTATTTGAGAGAGAAGAAGAAAGAGGCAGATAAATAATGGCATCCGGGGCCTCCAGCCACTGCAAATGAACTCCAGATGCATGTGCCCCCTTGTGCATCTGGCTTACATGGGTCCTAGGGAGTTGAACCTGGGTCCTTTGGCTTTGCAGGCAAACACCTTAATGGATAAGCCATGTCTCCAGCCCATGAACTGCCTTTTTTGTGTTTGTTTTAAAATGTCTTTCTTTCTCCATCAAATTTTAAAAGGACACTTTGCTGGACATTGCAGTTTTGGCTGGCAATTATTTACTTTCAGGATTTGGATTATATTTTTTTCCATGCTTTCCTTGTTTGGGGGGTTTCTGATGAGTGATCTGATGTACAGCCAAAAGCTGAGAAGTGATCTGATATTTTCTTTGTGAATTGATATTTTTCCCTCATAGCTTTTATAAAATTTCTTATTTCTTTATTTATTTTCAAGGAGAAAGAAAGAGAATGAGAATGGGCATGTCAGGGCTTCTAGCTGCTGAAAACAAACTCTTTGTGCATCTGGCTTTATGAGGGTACTGAGGAATTGAACCTGGGTCATTAGACTTTACAGGCAAGGACCTTAACTTCTGAGCCATCTCTCCAGCCTCGCTTATAGCTTTTAGTATTGTTTCTGTGCTTTATATTTTTGACATCTTGACTGTACTGTGTCATGGAGAGGTTCTTCTGTGATCATGTCTATTTGGGGTTCTAGATGCTTCTTGGGTTTGGATGTCTATTTCTTTCTCTAGATTTGATGAAATTTTCTGCAATAATTTCACTGAATAGAATCTCTGTGCCTCAGCTCCTCTTCTATGCTATCAATCCTTGGGTTTGGTCTCTTGATCATATCCCAGGGTTCTTGGACATTGTGGTCATGCTTGTTTTTTTTTTTTTTTTTTTTTTTTTTTTTTTTTTTTTTTTTCTTATTGAACTTTGAGTGTAGTAGTTCATCAACCTCATCCTTCATCCTGATACTCTTTCTTATTAGCCTGTTGGTGATGTTATCTACTGTTTTTGTTTATTTAATTCATTGAATTTTTCATTTCTAACATTTCTATTTGGTTTTTCTCAAAATCTCAAATTCCTTGCTGAATGTTTCTCCCAGCTGCTTTTTCATCCTTACTGCCGATTTCCTCAGCCATCTTGCAGATCTTTGCCTGTGTTGCTGGTTTTCCTTTCCAGGCCCTACATTATGTTCATCTGCTTGTTTACCTCCTCTTTCAGGCCATTGATCACTGGGAACAGACAACTTATTTCAATACCTTTGAGTTCAGGAATTGAGGTCATGTCCCCTTGCCTTGTCATGTTTCTTGAGTCTCAGCATCACAATTTGTGTATATGTTGCTTTGAATATCTCTTCCAGTTTTATCTAGGGTCTTCCTGAGGGCTAAATCCCTAGTACCACACAGTAGGGAGAAAACAAACTGGGTAACTGGTTGTAAGAAAGGTCAGGATGTGATGTGACGCAAGTAGTGTAGGTGCATTGGGTCTTTCATAGGTCCTTGGGATCACTGTAATCCAAGCAGGTGACATGTGCATCAGGTGACTGACAGCCAGAGAACTCCCCACTGGCCTTGAAGCTTCAGCTCAGCATGGCTTCCACTGCTTGATGCAGCCCACTTGAGCTGCCATCCATCCATCTGTCCATTTGTTCATCAAGACCTACACCAGTACCTCACCTCACCCCTGTGGCCCTGTGCCTCTGCAATTTGGCTCTGCACCGTGGCTCAGCTCCATGAAACTCTGGTGATTCTTTTGAGAATTGTGCCAGACAATGCCTGTAATGACTCAGCACAACATCTAGCGCATTATTATGCTCCATGAATATCACTGGCTGTGTGATTATTACTACTCTATTTTTGTATCATCCACTTTACAGTCTGCTGTGGTCATTTGCTTACACCCTCACTGTTACACCATCAGTGTCTAAGAAAAGCTGTTGAGTTCTGATTTTTGTGTCCCCGGTGTGTAAGACATTCCTGGGACAGAGTAATGTACACTGCATAATTTGTTTGATTATCAGTTATGACCAAAAGGTCCAGTGAGAGAGAAATCAGTGATCCTGGGAATATTTCCTCCAAAAGTCAAGAGTCCCATTTTTTTAAGAGAAAAAGAAAGCTTTCCTATCTATAGACACATATTTGTAGCTTCACAGTTAATATGCAATGGATTACTGAAACACTACCATGGCTTGGATTTGGGTTTTTCCTCCCTGTGGTTCTCAGGGTCCTTGTCTAAAAGATGGTAACAGTGACAGTACGAAAGCCATGCAAGGTCATGCAGGTAAAGTGCTTGTCACACTGGCAGGTACATAGAGCTTGGCAGCCAATAGTTATAAATGGTAGTTGTTATTTACACCAGTCCTTGTCCTGTGTTGCCAGGCAGAAATGTGTGGGAAGACAGCACGAGCCTGGAAAGAGGAGGGTCCAGTGGATGATGAGGGAGACATGGGAGCTGTTTACCCGCAGCCTGGAGGCCAGGGCAAGGATGATGGCCTAGCTGAGTCCCAGAGGAGACCAGAGACAGCTTCAAGGAGATCTGGACCACAGCCACATGATACAAAGAAGGAGGCCACGTTGGCCCTCAATCCCTTCTGAGATGTCAGTTTAGTGTCTATTCCACCACATACAAGTGGGCACCATGAGGTCAGACATTTTTAACTTTTGTTTGCCACTGAAATATTCTAGAACAGTTGGCCCAGAGTATGTATATCAGCCAGGTATATCCATCAGTGACTACTACAGTCTTGGTGCTGCATAACAAACCAATGGAGAAAGGAAATACAAAGCAGAAGTAGATGAAAAGGAATGATAACTGCTAGCATCATACTAACATCACAACATGTATTTGTTGGATGAAAAACCAACAAGCACTCAGCAGGTGTTCTGTTCCCTCCCGTCCCTGTCGCGTGTGAAGGGCTTCTCGCCTTATTTCCTAACTCTACTTCTCCTTCAACTCTTTCCCTTTAGCCTTTGCAAACATGCTCATCTCACATCAAGGAAGGAGAGATAGAGGTGGAGGTTGGAGAAAAGGAGGTGTTGTAGCTAATATCTCATTGCTGGCACAAGCCACCTGATGTAACTCAAGTAGTATAGGTGCCACTGGATCTTTTGAAGGCCCTTAGGATCACTGTAATCCAAGCATGTGACATGTGCATCAGGTGACTGACAGCCACAGAACTCCCCACTTCCCTAGAAGCTTCAGCTCAGTATGGTCTCCACTGCAAAAGAAGCTGGTAGAAGGGAAGCATTTATTTTGGCTTACAGTCTCCAGGGGAAGCTCGGTGATGGCAGGGTGGAAAGATGGTAGAACAGAAGTTGGACATCACCTCCTTGCCACAGCAGGGGGCAAACAGAGCAGGAGACTGGGTTAGATGCTGGCAAGGAGAAGCTGGCTATATTACGCCTAAGCCCTCCCCAACAACACACCTCCTCCAGCAAGGCTCCATCTCCCAAATTGCCATCAGCTGAGATCCAAGTAGTCAAAACACATGAGTTTATGGGGACATCTGGCTCAAACTACCACAGAACAATAGGAAAGCAAATAAAAATGCAAAACCTAAAAAAAAAAAAAGGCTAGGGAGTTGGCTCAGCAATTAAAGGCACTTGCTTGCAAAGCCTGACAGCTTGAGTTTGATTTCTCCATACCCACGTAAAGCCAGATGCACAAAGTGGTGTGTGCATCTGGAGTTTCCAATGGCAGGATGCCCTGGCACATCCATCCATTCTCTCTCTCTCTCTCTCTCTCTCTCTCTCTCTCTCTCTGTCTTTCTGTATCAAATAAATAATAATTTTTTTAAAAAAAAAAACTTAGGCAAGAATGGTTGCTCACACTTGTAATTCCTACACTTAGTAAGCTGAGGTAGGAGGATTTCCATGAGTTTTAAGCCAGTCTGAATTACAAAGTAAATTCCAGGTCATGCTGGACTAGTGTGAAACCTTACTAAGAAAACACACACAAAACATGTACGGCTGGAGATATAGAGAACCTGCCAAGAATGCACAGTGCCCTGAGTTCAAACTCAAACACCTCCATGAAAATTATCTCCCCGCCTTACCTCCTCAATAGCCTTCAAGGCTAGTATATCTTCTTAAGAGATATGCACTCTAGGGACAAGGGAGATGGCTCAGGCAGTAAAGTGTTTGAGTACAAACATGGAGCCCCAAGTTCAGACCCACAGCACTCTAGTAAAAGGTAAGGCAGGTGTGGTGGTGGCACAGGCCTACAATCCCAGCGCCGGGGGAGTGAAGACAGGAGGACCTCCGGGGCTTGCCAGCCGGCTAGTCTAGTTGAAGCAGGAGAGTTCCAGGTTCAGTGAGAGATCCTGTCTCAAAACTAAGGTGGAGTGCAACTGAGGAAGACACCCAGCATCAGCCTCTGGCCGCCATACACACACACACACACACACACACACACACACAAACATGCATACTGCACACATACAGGCCCAGTCTGAAGCATCAACAAGCTGCATGTTTTGTGCACCCCCTCCCCCAGGTAAAGAATTCATGGCTAGAACAAGCTGTTCCAAGGATGCAGGGTCAGAGGAACACACATTCCTGGGGAGGATACAGCCTCCTTGGAGACAACTCTGAAAAACATCTATGAGAACTTAAAATACACTTACCCATTGAGTCAGCAATTCTACTTCTAGGAATTTGTCCAACAAATGCCTTTACAGATTTAAAAATAAAGATTGTAGAATAATGGTCATTACAACAGTGTTTGCAGGAATGAAAAGCTATCCATAAGTATGATATAGCTATCTAATAAAACATTACTTAGGCATTAAAATAATGAAGTTGATCTACATGTTGTGACTCATAAAGTTTTCTAAGAAGAATTAAGCCAGGGATACTGAGCAGTATAATAGATATGCTGGTGTGTGTGTGTGTATGTGTGCACGCACACATTTATATTGCATAGAGTATTTCTACGACGTTGTATAAGAAACTGTTTCTAATGGCTGCTTCTTAGGAAGACAACTAGAAATGACAGAACTTTCTGGGATGGGAAAGAGATAACTTTTCATTGAATACCATTGTGTTGACCATATACATTAACAATTGTTTTCTTTTTGCTTTTGTGGTGCTGTGAATAGAACCCACGGCTTTGGGCATATGAGACAAGTATACTACTAGTGAGCTACTTTCCCAGCCCTATTGTTTTAATTTTTAAAACAAATATTGAGGGGGGCTGAAGAGATGGCTCAGCTGTTAAGGCATTTGCCTGCAATGTTTAATGACCCAGGTTTAATTCCCCAGCACCCATGTAAAACTGGATGCACAAAGCAGTACATGCATTTGGAGTTCATTTGCAGTGGCCAAAGGCCCTGGAGTACCCATTCTCTCCCTTCCCCCGTCTCTCTCTCTCTCTCTCTCTCTCTCTCTCTCTCTCTCTTCTTGCAATGACTATAAGTATTTTCTTTTAAATATTGAGGGCCAATAAATATTTTAAATGCTTTTTTCTAGTTATAATACATTTTGACAAAAAATGAAGAGTAATTTTTTAAAAAAGAAAAAGGCACTGGTGATTCTATCATCCAGATCTAACCACTGGTGACATTTTTTGGTGGATATGTCATTGCTTGTTACACCTTTACTGTTTTTCCCCAGAATGCTAGTGTTTTGTATCCTTTTGTTTCCAAAAAATAAACATTTGGCCATACATTGGGCATAGTTTCCCATTAAATTAATCATCAAGATAAATTTCTGAATTACAGTGGCCACAGTAGAAAAATCCCATAATGTTTTTAAATAGTCATTTATTATGGGGCATTTGGTTGTCCCAGATTTTTTAACTATTATAAATGCTGCATCTTTGCATATACATCTCATGTTTCTTTCCTTGTGAAAATTTTTTGCTACAAAATTGCTAAGTCAGGTACAGCCGGGCCTGGTGGCATGCACACTTGCCATGCCAACATCCAGGAAGCAGAGGCAGGAGGACCGTGAGTTCCAGGCCAGCCTGAGCTGCATAAGGAGACTGCATCAAAGACAGGGAGGGACCAGAGGTACCTGTTTCATCTTTATTAACACAGAAAGTGTTTATGCTATATTAAGAAAGAAGCAAGACCTAAAGTAGTATAATTCATTTCTGTACATGTATATGTGGGTGTATGTGAGTTCACATACTGTCCACACTCCATACATATACATAGATGTGCATATGAAGATAGATGGCTACCTATTTATCTATGAACAGATGACATAAAATGTTGAGAACAGACACACCAAGAAGTTAATCCTTGTCTCGAGTTGGTGGGGTCTGTGACTCACCTTTTCTTCTTTGGGACTCTTCTTGTTCAAATATGGCCTGCAATGTGTGCTGTGGTGTGTCACCCAGAGCCTGCTGTGGTGAGGGAAGAGGGCTGACTGTCAGGTGCTCTCAGCTGAAACAGTTATCGCTATCAGCTAGGAAAGGGTCTGCACAACACACACACACACACACACACACACACACATCTCCTTGAGACATCTGCATACAACTGGCTGATATTGGCTTGGCTCATGCAGCCCTAGTCTCTGTCCTTACTCGGGCTCCACAGTCTCTGCCCGGTCAGCAGAGGTTCTGTGGGCCTCACAGCCCTGCTTCTCCCTCCGGCAGTGTCTTGCCTTACACTCCGACTGGTGGGATTCTGAGCTCAGCCTCCCAATAAACTGCTGCACATTCTTCACTCAGAGTTTGCTTTCCAGGTACCACAAAGTTTAACATGCGACAGAGGCACGTACTAATTTGTTAATGAGGAAAACTTTTGCTGCTAAAAATTCCCTTTAAAATGCCCATTTTTTTTTTGGTGTATATGATCTTCCTCTATAAGAAACTTTTTTTCTCCCCAAAGTAACCAATAATGTGGTCTGATATCAATCTCCCAGGTCACACTGGGAAAGACACCAAGACAATTAATCAATTTGCCTCTTTGTCTTTCGATAAATTCCCTTCCAGTGGAGCCTGACCCTGACCACTTGACATTTCCACAACCCACTTGCCACCTTACACATACTAAATGACTTCTTGTTGTCCCAAACTTGGAGATTTTAATCTCGTGTATTAAGCCAGCAAGGCTCAGTAATTCCCTGAATGCATTTTTATTGACTTTGTAAATCAGACTTGCCCACATCAGGGACTGTGACCAGGAAGGAGGTGTTTGTCTGTGAAATTGGCTGGACACAGACCATTGACTGTGATGATAGCCAGTGATTTGTGAGGCCAGATAGACAAGCCACATGCGCTAAGCAGATTAAAATATAACAAAACAAAAAGGTTCCATTACCAGGAATACTGTCGAGGAGCAGCAGCATGCTGGTGATAAAGGACAAAAACAAACTCATTCCAAGTCTGGAAGGAAGCCCAAAACACCACTTCTCGTCCTCTTAGGTCAGCCGAAGAGAAAGTGTGGGAACACTAACCACAGCAAAGGGGACGATTTCTGCAAGCCCTTAGCACAAAGCCACAGCTTGGGCTCTTGCTTCTCGTAGGCCTCGTGTGCACAGCCACACATATCTTGGCACATGGCTACAGGAATAAAAAAGCTAGAAACTGATTTCATGCTGCCAAAGACAAAATCTAAAGAAACCTAAGTGTCCATCCCACGTTCTGACTTCATCTTTCTTCTTCTCACGCTTACTCGTGCTCCTCCAGCCACTCCAGTACGCTAGCACACTCTGGCCCAAGGGCCTTTGCACCTTCAAGTGCAACTTGCAGCAGCACTTTTCTCCAGTCACCCCTAAGTCTAACCCGTTCACTCCACTCAGGTCTCCAGGCAGATGCCATCTCCTTATTTTACCTGTGTGTGTGATGTGCATGCATGTGCATATGAATGTTTGCATATGCCTGGGTGCACTTGGGTGAGGGTGTGCATGCGTCTGTGTGTGGAGAGTGGAGGTTCACGTAAGGTGTCTTCCTCGATCACTCTGTTGGGTACTGCCAGGCACAGGCTGGAGCCTTCATGAGATGGGCCTGAGCTGCCAGGCATGGCTAAGGACCCCCAGGCTACAAGAGGCCACTCCCTCTCCAAGCCTGGCACAACCTGAACTTAGGCTTTGCCCTGTGACCTTTGGCCAGCTGCCTAGGAAACTCCCTATCAGCCAGCAGCCTTCACACAGCCCATCCCCCTGCGACCCTCTTCCCACCACTAGATCACCTGCCCCCTCCCCCCGCCATTGCCTATGCGCTGGAACGAATGTCCCCATATTATGCATAGGCTAGCAACCTTTAAACCCACCAATCCCCTTAGGGTCCTCTTCCTGCCATCAACTGCTTATAAATCTATTTTCCTGACAATAAACCAAGAGCTGTTCACCAAAACTATCTCCTGAAAGTCTGTGCTTTTGCGCACTCACCAACAGGGTTGCCTGTGCACCTTTGGGGGGACTGCAGCTGGCCCCAGAGCGAGGACCCAGGAACCCACAACTCTCCACCCTGTTTATTGAGGCAAGGTCTCTCCCTTGAGCCCACAGTTCACCTATTTGGCTAATCTAACTAACCATCTTGTCCCAGGGATCCAACTCTGCCACACATACCTGGCATTTGTGTGGGTGCTACAGGTTGTCACACTGTGCAACAAGCACTTAACCCACTAAGCCATCTCCCCTGTCCCAGATACACCACTGTAATGAAGTCTTCCTTGGCCAGGATGGTGATGTGTGCCTATAATCCCAGCACTCAAGAGGCTGAGACAGAAGGATTGTAAATTCAAAGCCAGCCTGGGTATACAGTAAGATCTGTTCCAAAAAGCAAAAAGAAGGAAGAGCAGCAGGAGAACAAGGAGGAAGAAGAGGAAGAGGAGGAGGAGGAGGAGAAACCCTTGCTTTCCTTTATCAAACAATCTGAAATGTGCCCATTGCTCTCCAGCTCTCCATTTCCCTTTCTTTTTATTCCTACGAATTGCTGTGAACGGACACGGCGTTATGTAGTGCATGCTTTTGTTTACTTGAAGGCCTGCTCCTCCTGGGAGCAGGGCCTATGTCTTGCTTGCTGCTGTGTGCTCTGTGCTTACAACAATAAGCACTCAAATATTTGCTGAATGAAGGCAGTGTGTATCCCAGCTCCTGTTCTTCTAGCTGTTTTCATTTAAGTGGCTTAATTCATTCATGTATTTGTTCACCAAATGTTTGTTGAGGAACTTTCATAAGCCAGGCATGGCTGAGTCCTGGCTCTTATCCAGCCATCTTATCCATACCACCACGTGATGGTGAGCATAAATTTCCATTGTTCTCTTGAAACTTAAGGTGTGACTTTATCTCCAGTCAGTTATTGAAAAGAATTGGATGTGTGCCATCCCTACAGTCAACAGGAAGACACAGTCTTGCAAACAATGGGGAGATGATTATTCAGAATTCCATAACTTCTTTCTCTAGAATTTTCTTCATACTCGGTTGCCTCCTAGGCTGTGTCTTCCCTGTATAATCTTATCTCATTTCAGCTCCTGACTGCCCTCCAGGGCTGGTTCTCTGTTTCTTAGACATAGGAAGGAATGCTTAGCCTGTGACCTTGTCTGCGTTTCCCAGCATCCCATGCAGGTCGTGTGAGTGTGTGAATGATTTCTGCCTGATGGGATGTGCACTTCAGTGACATGGCCATGTCCCAGTAGTCTTCACCAGCACTGTCCAATGGAAATGGGATTTTCTAGTAGCCATAATTTTCAAAGTAGAAACAAGTTAACTTTAATAGTATGATTTATTTAGGTAACTCTATTAGCTACTTTTCTCATTCCTGTGACAAAGATGCCTGAGAAAAAGGAGCATGGGGAGGAAGGGCTTATATTGGCTTGCTGTTTGCAGGGATACAGCCATGATGGGAAGGCATGTCGGCAAGAGTGTGAGGCATTGCACCCAACATCAGGACGCAGAGAAGAGACAGGAAGTGGCTATAAAACTCTACCTTCCCAAACTCCACCACCAGCTAGGGACCAAGTGTTCAAACAAACGAGCCTCTGGAAAATGTTTCACATTCAGACCACAATAATATATTCAAATGTCATTGTTTCAACATGTGATGAACATAAGAAACGTACATTCTTCTCTATCTTGGGTCTTCAAATTCCAGTGGGCATTTTACATTGACAGCACATCTCAGGGACGATGTTAAATCCATCAGGAATATTGGTTCTGTATTTTGATTTCATAAAATTCAGCTGAAAAGTCACAGTCCATACACCCATGTTCAAGCACAGTTAAAAGTTTTTCAAGGGCTAGAGACATGGATTAGCGGTTAAGGCGCTTGCCTGTGAAGCCTGAGGACCCATGTTCAACTCTCCAGGTCCCACGTAAGCCAGGCACACAAGGTGACGAAGCATACAAGGTCACAACATGGGCACAAGATGGTTCACATGGGCACAAGATGGTTCATGCATCTGGAGTTTGATTGCAGTGACTGAAGGTCCTGGTGCACCAATTTCCCTCCCCCCTCTCTCATTAAAAAAAAAAAAAAAGTTTTGCAATAACTAAACAGGGAATGATTTTTTAATTTAAATAGAAACCAGTGAAAATGAAATTGAATACAAAAGTGGGGAAAATAGTGCCCTGCACTAGATGCTGGTTATGATTGCTGCTGCTGTTATTATTACAACACAGAGATCAATGGCTGTCGCTAAAGGAAACAAATAAGGTGTGCAAATAGGAACAGGAGACTTTAAGTTCAAGCTTCCAGCTCTGCTTGGTTCTTCAGTATTCAGAGCAAGCCTTGTGCGTGGCCTTGGTCATCTGCTCACCTAGGCAGCTGATGGGCTTCACACCCACGTTATTACCTCCTCTTGCCCCCGAAGTTAGCCCTTGTCTGTTCTGGTTAGACCCTGCTTTCTATGTCACAGAGCAAATGATGGCTCCCAGGCATGAACTTGTTAATTAATTTTGTTTCATCTACTCATGCTTTTGATCTTATGCCCTCTCCCTCCTTGGGGACATTCTCTCCACAGTAGCTTTTCTCTTGCTCTTGGCTCCTTAGCCTCTCCTTTCCAGCTGCTCTTTCTGCCTCAATGGGTCATCATGCCTGGGGCCGTCTTACTGTAGGAAGCTTCTCACGGCCCAGCCCCAGCCTCTTCCTAGCACCCCACCTGCCGAGATTCTTCAAAAGCGAGTCTGCCCCTGCCAGCTCAAAGATTTCCTACCATTCCCTCCAGGGCAGCTCAGGAAAAGGTGAGGGAAGGGGAAGGCTTTCAGGTTGCTGAGGAAAGGATATTCCAGATGGAAGGCTAGAAGTGCATAATCCCCAAGGTAGGAATGTGCTTGGATTGGCTAAGGAACATGCTGGGCTGGGTGGGACAGAGTAAGCACTGGGGAGGGTTGGAGATAAAGGCAGGCAGCTGTAGTCCAGGCGTGGGAGGGAATTGGCTTTGACGGTGAGTGCAATGAGGAGGCATGTGAAGTGTTTTAAGCAGAGCAGTAGCAGGCTCTGATTTACATCCTACATAGCTTCTTTTTCCAAGAGGCAAGTGTAGAAACAGGAAGCCCATGAGAAGGTGATTACAATATTCCAGGCAAGAGAGGATGGAGCTGAGACCAGAAAGGCAAATGGAGATCGATCGAGCCTAGTCCTGGGTCTACTCTAGAGGTAGAGCAAGAAGATCTGCTGCTGCTGTGGCTGTGGCCGGAAGAGAAGGAGAAATAGAAAGTTTGGGTGTGGTGGGGCACACCTGTCACCTTAGCTCTTTTGGAGGCCATGGCAGGAGAATCCTGACTTCTGGGCTTCCTTGAGTGAGACACCATCTCAAAAACAAATAAGAGCCTGGCATGGTGGCGCACGCCTTTAATCCCAGCACTCGGGAGACAGAGGTAGGAGGATTGCTGTGAGTTCGAGGCCACCTTGAGACTACATAGTGAATTCCAGGTCGGCCTAGGCTAGAGCTAGACCAAATAAAAAAACAAATAAAATAAAATAGTAAAAGAAAACCATGAAGGATGCCCCCAGGTTTTGTCCTCTTGTACCTGTCATTCACTCATCCCACAGCCACCCGCTCTCCTTCCTCGGAGCTGTCACACCCTACATTATAGGAGTATCAATTTAAAAGTGTGCCCCAAATGGGTCCTGAAGAGTCCGTACCATGATCACAGCAGGAAGAGAGGTGAGAGACGAGGACATGTACTGAAAAATTGATGAAGTCTGTCTCTGTCCACTGGTGGTTCGCAAACAATGCCCACAGTTGCTAAAAGAAATAGACATGTCAGAGACGGCTCAGCGGCAAAGACGTCTGCCAGCAAAGCCCAATGACCCGAGTTCAGCTCCCCAGTACCCACATAAAACCAGATGCGCAAAGTGGCACATTCATCTAGAGTTTCTTTACAGTGGCTGGAGGCCCTGGTGTGCCCATTCACACCTTTAAGTCCCAGCACTCGGGAGGCAGAGGTAGGAGGATCAACATGAGTTCAAGGTCAGCCTAAAGAGTGAATTTCAGGTCAGCCTGGGCTAGAAAGTGGGAGGGGAGAGGAAAGGAGGGAGAGAGAAGGAGGAGGAGGAGGAGGAGGCAGTTATTTATGCTTGTATCCATAGTTGAGTGCTGCTCCCAACTTTAGTCAGAGAAGCTTCTTTTGCAGTGGCAGCAATTACTGGGGAGACTCACAGCTTGTCAAAGCGGAGAGTAAGTAACTACTGAGTATTCAGTCTTGAATAGGACATCCATGTCACCTGCTCCCAGGCCAGGGGAACACCGTGCAAGAGGAAGTGGAAGGGAAGTGCTGTAGAACACTTGGCATGTCGGTTGTACTCATGAACGCATAACAGATGTGGTTGCCCGCACAAGACCCGCGCAGGATTTGGCCCCTCAACAGTCTGCCCAAAACGGTGGAGGTCTCATGAGACTTCACAGGTCCCTGAAGTGTTGGTGGCAGGTAGTGGTTGCTAAGGGGGAGGAGGGAGAGACATTTTCTTCAGTGGCTTCATGCACCAACAAAGAACCCCATATCCATGCTCATGCAAGAAACCTAATTAAACTCGATGGGTCAACAGCAACAACAAGACATGAAAATAGAAGAGGGGGGGTCAAAAGAGGGGGCAAGAACAAGTAAGGGGGGCATGATAAAAATACATTATATACATGTATGAAATTGTCAAAAAAAAGTAGTCACATTTGCCTGTTATATAGAGATCAGATGGCAACTACTAGAAGAAATAGCTCAAAAGACTTATCATTAGTTGCTTATGAGAAAGTGTATTGAGAGTGGGAAGGGGAAGGAAGGAGTATTAATATTGGGTTGCATGAAAAGCTATTTTGCATGTTGTCTGTTTTCTCTTTTTGTTTCTTTCCACTTTTAAACAAGGACTGTGTATTATTTTCTTTAAAAATGTAAGAGATCAAGCCGAGGAGATGGCTCAGTGGGTAAAGATGCTTACTATAAAAACCTGACAGCCATCTTTAAACTCCCTAGCAGTCAGTCAGAGGACATCACACAGTGTCTGTCATATCAACACATTTACAGCAAAGGGGGAGGAGACAGGAGAATCCTGAAGCTCAAGGACCAGCGAGCCTGGTGAGCACAGCTGCAGACAAGAGGCCCAGTCTCAAAAACAAGTCAGAGGAGCTGGGGAGATGTCCATCTATGTGCTTGTTTGCAAAGCCTGCAATCCAGGTTCAGTTCTCAAGCCATCCATGTAAGCTGGATGCAAAAAGTGGCACGAGCATCTGGCACTTATGTGCAGCTGGAAGAGGCCCTGGTACTCCTACACACACAGTTCACATGCATGCACATGAATGAATAAATAAAAAGGAACAGTTCCATTTAAAAACTAAATAAGCCAGACATGGTGGCACATGCCTTTAGTCCCAGCATGTAGGAGGCTGAGGTAGGAGGATCACCATGAGATTGAAGACAGCCTAGGAATACAGAGTGAGTTCCAGGTCTGTCTGGGCTAGCGTGTAACCCTGCCTGAAAAGTAAACAAACAGCTGGGTGTGGTGGCGCACGCCTTTAATCGCAGCCCTCGTGAGGCAGAGGTAGGAGGATCACTGTGAGTTCAAGGCCACCCTGAGACTACATAGTGAATTCCAGGTCAGCCTGGGCCAGAGTGAGACCCTACCTCGATAAACCAAAACAAAACAAAAAAACAAAAAAAGGTAAACAAACTAATCAAATAATAAATTTGAAAAACCTAAATGATTTTTGAATTAAAAAAATAAGATGGAGCTGGAGAGATGGATTAGTAGTTACGGTGCTTGTCTGCAAAGCCTAAGATGCATGTTCGAATCTCAAGGTCCCACGTAGCCAGGCAAAGAGTGACACAAGTGTGCAATGACACACATGCACACAAGGCTACACACACATCTGGAGTTTGTTCACAGCAGCTGAAAGGTCCTGGCATACCCATTCTCTCTATCTCTCCTCTTCTCTCTCTCTCTCTCTTTGACACTTTCTCTCTCTCAAAAAAAAAAATAAATAAGAAAAATTTAAATATAGGATGGAAGGCAAGAACCAACACTAAAGACTGTCCTCTGCCAGCTACACATTTGCTGTGAAGGGCATGTTCTGGCATTCACACATGCACACACACACTAAAAAAAAAAAAAAAACCTTTTAAAAATATTATTGCCGGGTGTGGTGGTGCATGCCTTTAATCCCAGCGCTTGGGAAGCAGAGATAGGAGGATCGCTGAGAGTTCGAGGCCACCCTGAGACTATACAGCAAGTTGCAGGTCAGCCTGGACTAGTGTAAGACCCTTCCTCGAAAAACCAAAAAAAACCATTTATTTATTTATTTATTTGAGAGATAGAGAAAGAGGTAAATAGATAGGAAGAAAGAGAATGGGCATACCAGGGCCAGTAGCCACTACAAACGATCTCCAGACACATGTGCCACCTTGTGCATCTGGCTTATGTAAGTACTGGGGAATCAAACCTGGGTCCTTAGGCTTTGCAGGCAAGTGCCTCAACCCTTTAAAATAAACCCTTTAATTTTTTTTATTTATTTGCAAACAGAGAGATAGAAAGAAAAGAGACAAAGAGAATGAGCATGCCAGGGCCTATAGCCACTGCAAATGAACTCTGGATTCATGATCCTCTGTGCATCTGGCTTTACGTGGGTACTAGGGAATTGAACCCAGGTCATTAGGCTTTGCAGGCAAAGGCCTTAACCACTGAGACATCTTCCCAGCCCCTAATAAAACCCTTTTTTAAATGTATGCAATTTTCCATTCCCACAAGTCTCCAGCACAAGGTCCGTCTTTGTCCTTCAGCGATGATTATATTTCTTTCTTTGTCTAGGCTTTTCTTAATTCCTCTTATTGGCATCATGATGTTTATCTTGCTATAAATTTTTTAAAAACCTTGGGCAAAACAGAAACACTTTGGCGCCTCAGTGACACTGGCTGTCAAATGCCACTCCTAAGCTTATTTCCCATGGCACCGCTGGAGTGACAGCGCTCCGTGTGGCAGGTGGAATGAGCTGCAGGCGTGTTTGGAGTTTTCATTCTTTGGCAGAGATCATGGCAGGGCTGTGTGATTGCCCCTCTCAGCTGTTACCTGTAGACCATGGCAGAGCTAGTTGACATTGCTCCTGATGATCGGACAGATCCCGCGATAAACGCCCATGCTACACGAAAACAATCCCGATGCCTCTGTTGCCTCGGGTCTGGAAAGCGTGGCCGGATGCCTTTGGTACGCTGGACTGACATCTTCTCCTTCCCACTTTGTACCTTCCTCTTTCACTGAGTTCACCCGGTCACTCCGGATGCTGACCAGCATCCAGCCTGCTCTTTTCCTGGGCAGCTGTCTCTGCCTACCCTCTTTTTCCAGTAGCAGTGATTAAGTTGTACAAAGGAAGGAGTACCGTCACATTTTCATGCATGTGTACAAAGTGCTTCTTGATCATGTCGCCCCCTGTATGCTCTTGTCACCCTTCTTCGTTTCCTCTTCCACGTATTTCATATTCCCGTATTAAATTTCCCCCACCCCAGATTCCATAAAAGAGGAAACCATGCAATGGTTTCTGGGTTCCATTCATTTTCCTGAAAAAAACGGCATGATTTCTTGTTCACTGCTCAGTAGCACTCCGTTGTGTTTACATACTGCATCTTCTCTATCCACTCATCTACTGGTGGCATCTAGGCTGAGCGGGTGAGTCACCAGTACAAGCACTGCTGCAGGAGACATAGACTGTAGGTATGTGTGGTGTGCCCACCCAGAGCCCTTCAACCCCAGCTAGAGCTGGGTCACACGGAAGTTCTATTTTCAGGTGTTTTTTTTTTTGGCGGGGGGGTTCGAGGTAGGGTCTCACTCTAGCCCAGGCTGACTTGGAATTCACTATGTAGTCTCAGGGTGGCCTTGAACTCACGGCGATCCTCCTACCTCTGCCTCCCAAGTGCTGGGATTAAAGGCGTGCGCCACCACACCCAGCCTATTTTCAGGTTTTTGAGGAACTTCCACAGTGGCTACATAAATTTATATCCCCTACCAGCCGGCCGTGTGGAAGGATTCCCTTGTCTCCACATCCTCACCACCCGTCCTTGTGTTCTCTTGCTGACCGCCATTCTGACTGGGGGAGATGAAGCTCGCTGTGGTTTTCAGCTTCATTTCCTGGGTCTGACCTGAGCACCACTGTGTCTGATCTGCCTGTCTGTTAACCCTGGCCCACTGTTCCCGGCTGCCATGGTTTCAGCGTGTTCCCCAGAAGCCCATGAGTTGCAAAGTTAAGCTTCAAATTCATGTGGATGGGATTTGAAGGCAGGCCTTTGGAGGGTAACTAGGGTTAGAAAATGTCATGGGGGGAAAGGGGCCACAACTGGAGAGATGGCTTAGCAGTTAAGGCGTTTGCCTGCAAAGCCAAAGGATCCTGGTTTGATTCTCCAGGACCCATATAAGCCAGATGCACAAGGAGGCACATGTATCTGGAGTTCGTTTGCAGTGGCTAGAGGCCCTGGCATGCCTATTGTCTCCCTCTCTTTTTCTCTGCTGCCACTTTCTCTCTATCAAATAAATAAATAAAATGTATTAACAAAAACAGAAAATGTTATGGGGTAGGGGTCTTATGATAAAGTTGGTGGCTTCAAAACCAAGAAAGATCTAGCTGGTATATGTCAGGTGTATGACCCTTGCCCATGCAAACTCCTTAAGCTTGGATTTCCTGGCCTCCTGAACTATAAGAAATAAATTTATTTTTTTATTTTTTAAAATGTTTTTATTTACTTGACAGAATGAATGGACATGCCAGGGCCTCTTGCCATTGCAAATGAACTTCAGATGCATGTATCACTTTATGCATCTGGTTTTATGTGGATGCTGGAATCAAACCTGGGCTGTCAGGCTTTGCAAGCAAGCGCCTTTAACTTCCAAACCATCTCTTTATAAATAACTGTGTTATAGTCAAGTTATATTAATGTGAGATGGATTAATTCGTCAGCCCAGGCTGGTTCCATGAGCTTTTCTTTTCTCGGGCCACTGAAACCCTTAGTAACTGCCCTGTCCACTTCACCCTGAAGGCTGTCTGGGGAGTGAAGCCTTGTGCTAATGCTATACGTTCATTCACATGTGTGCTCACCCTGCAAATCTGTCTGTTTGGTCAGGCACTAAGGGTACCACAGTGGGCAGGATGGCCAGAAACAGACTCCCCCGGGCAAGGTAGACAGCAAAACAAGAAACGACCACAGCGAGCTCACAGAGGATGAACACTCGATGCTGAGAGGACATGTGAATAAGAATGACAAAACGGGAAGCAGACGGGCTTGAAAGGAAGTGGCAGTCAGCTGTGCAGGAGTTTGTGAGGCAAGTGGGGGAAGCAGAAAGAATGTTCCAGAAAGGTACATCAGATGCAGTGGCCCAGGAGAGAGTCCAAACAGACACAGGGACAAGATGGCAGTGTGCAGGAGAGAACAGAGGGGCAAGCAGAAGCTGGCATCCAAGGCCGTGCCATTCCGCTTAGGGAGTTTGGGCTTCGTGTTAAAGCTCCAGGGAGCGATGGAGGGACTCTAAGCAGAGGACAGACATGATCCAAGAACTTCTTTCTCACTACGCTACATCGCAGGGTTTATTGTCACTTCCATAGTCAGGACACAGCAAAAAACAACAGATGTGAAGTATGCTTGTTTTGGGTGTGTATTGTGTGTACAATGTACGTGTGTGCGTGCCACAGTGTGCATGTGGAGGTCAGAGGACACCTTTGGGGTGTCAGTTCTCACTTTCCATCTGCTTTGAGGCAGAGTCTCACATTGTTCATCACTGCTTTTTTTGTTTATTTTTATTTATGTATTTGAAAGCACCAGACAGAGAGAAAGAGGCAGAGAGAGAGAGAGAGAGAGAGAGAATGGGCGCGCCAGGGCCTCCAGCCACTGCAAACAAACTCCAGACGCGTGCGCCCCCTTGTGCATCTGGCTAATGTGGGTCCTGGAGAACTGAGCCTCGAACTGGGGTCCTTAGGCTTCACAGGCAAGCACCTAACCGCTAAGCCATCTCATCTGGCTAACATGGGTCCTGGGGAAAGGAGTCTCGAAGCAGGGTGCTTAGGCTTCACAGGCAAGCGCTTAACCACTAAGCCACCTCTGCAGCCCTCATTGCTGCTTCTTTCGCCAGACTAGCTGCCTCCCAAGCAGCAGCTTCCATAGATTTTCCTATGTCTGCCTCCCTCCTGGCCTGTAGGCGTGGCAGGATTACAAATGCCTGCCACAGTGCCCATCCTTTTATATGGCTGTCAGGGTTCCACACTTGAAAACTCATATGTAGGAAGTGTTTTATCTACCGAGCCACCTCCCCAGCCCCATATATGAAGTTTTAAAACTGTTGGGGGTTGGAAAGATGGCTCAGCAGTTAAGATGCTTGTCTGCAAGGTCTTACAACCCCTGTTCAATTTCCCGGTAGCCACATAAAGCCAGATGCACAAAGTGGTTGCATGCATCTGGAGTTCGTTTGCAGTGGCTAGAGGCCCATTCCACCCCCACCTTTGCAAATAAAAATAAAATAAAATATTTTTTAAAACAAAAACTGCTAACCCTTACAGAACATTTGCAGCCAAGCTCACTCCCCTCTGGGCCCTCTGTGGCATCCTTCTGGGTAGTCCTGTTTGACATTGCTTTAATTACAAAGATATACAGAAGATGTAGGTGTAACAGAAAATTATTAACCTTAAAAATTTTATGATGGTGATAAGTATGGACGCTGTAAGTGAAAACACAGGAAAGGAATAGAAAAGTCCCCACAGGCTCACCAGTGAGAGAGGACCACTGTCTTCCCACATGCCCACACACAGCTCCATAAACCACTATAAACATGGCATTGCTCCACATGCAACACATTTCACAATCTACTATTTTCTTTTACTTAACAAATATCACCATCATTTTCCATACTATTAAGCATGTTATTCAAAGACTTCACAGTGAGAACATTCACATTGAGTTGTATAGATTGTCTCTCTCCCCGTGTGTGTGTGTGCGTGTGTGTTGTCCCTTCAGTAATAACTCCCAGCACAGAGCCCCTAGAAAACAGAAAAGTCCACGCCAAGACTAGTCAGCTGTAACTCGGTAAACATCCCAGTGAATGCCCTTGTGGTCTTTCATTTTCTGTGCATGTGTTCATCTCTGAGAAAAACTCATCATTTTTAAGAAAGGGAAAGAACACAGTTTTCCTAGACGTAAACATAGTACCTACCATTGTGTATAACCTGCTTCGCAGTAAGAAATATACTTTAAACATTTTTCTATGCTTGATAAGTGTTTCTGTGTGAAAGCACTATTGGAGTTCTGCCCTCCACTTTTATTTTATTCAGGGTGAAACTTGCCAAACCTTCCTCATTGTTCTTATTTACCTCAAGAACTCTTAACTACTAAGAAAATTCCAAGTTCTCACTCGAAAAGTAGGGAGAGGGCTGGAGAGACGGTTTAGCAATTAAGGCACTTGTCTTCAAAGCCTAAGGATCCAGTTTCAATTCCCCAGAACCCATGTAAGCCAGATGCACAAGGTGGCACATGTGTCTGGAGTTCATTTGCAGTGGCTAGAGAGCCTAGCACACCCATTCTATATCTGCTTCTCTTTCTCTCTCTCTCTCTCCCTCTCAAATAAATAAAGAAATAAAATATAAAAAGGTAGGGGGAAATATCCTCTCTGTGGCATGATATGAAGTCTAACGTGGACGCTTACCTCCCTGTCTAATGTCCAGGGTCCCCAGGAATCTTCTTGTGAAACCTTAATAGCGGCCCTCCCAGGAAGAGTCAATTTCCTCTTCCACTATACACCCATCTAGGCTCATGCAATTCTCCATCCCACACTTACCATATGGTATGATATAAACAACTTGGGGGAGAAAACTTCTTTGGACTCATGGTTTCAAAGGATTCTGTCCATTATGGCAAGGAGAGCAAGGGGGCAAAGCGGTTCACGTAACGGTGGCCAGGAGGCACAGCGAAGGGATGCTGGCATTTGGCTGGCTCTCTCCTTCTGCCCTTTTGAATCCTTGAGAGCCCTCAGCCCGTGGGTTGGCACCGCTCACATTCAAGGTGGGTCTCCAGCCTCCGCTCATCTTCCCTGAAAACACCCTCAGAAGTTCACCTCACCAGTTCCCTGGGTGATTCTAAACCCAGTCAAGTTGACATTGAAGATTAATTATTACAGTCTCCAGTAATGTTAAGAGATGCTGTTAGAGAACTAAGAGAGACTGGTCTTTCTCACCAGATGCATTTACTCCCAAGGGAGTGTGTTACTTAACACGTTGGGCTGATACAAAGTGAGCCTAGTTACTGGTGCTGATCTCTTTTGCATTTATTTTGTCCTTCTTATGCCATTTGACATAGCAAGGTTCCTCACCAAAAGCTGAGAACTATAAGCCCAAGTAAACCTCTATGCTTTATAAATCATTCAGTCTCAGGTATTCTGTTATAGCAACAGAGAACACACCAATACACTCCTCTGTCTCCTTCAATCATTCATTTCTTCTTCCTCCACTACCTTGCTTCTGGTTCCCATGTTCTCCCAGAAATCCAGTTACTGACCTCAAGAAGTCACTAGTAACTATGAATCTCTACCTCCAAAGCTGATGGCTTCACTTTATCTATCATCTCCCAAATGCAGAACATTTCCTGCAGGAAAAGATTTCCATGAATCTGCTATGAACTAGTTGCAGGAAACAGAAGGATGAACAAGGCAAATTTCCTCCTCTCAAAAAGCTCACAGTCAAGTAAAAAAGTTAAATTTGAGTATCTTCAGAAACAATAAGTTTATACCCAAACATGTAGATCACTGCTTGTCCTTGAATACAGAGCATCCAGTCTCTGATGGGGTTTATGTGATTCCACTGCAAAATATCAGGGGATGCTTTTCATATAACCTAAAATGGACATTAGGCACTCTACAGTTGACCAGCAGCAACCTGCACCACCTGACCTGGCAATTTCCACTGGACACCACGTGTCACTGAGAAAATGGTAGGTTAGGACTGATGGCTGACCCAGGGCTCAGTCAGAGGTTTTGGTGGCAGTCATTCTCTGTCGAGCTGATGAGTGGGACACGGACCATGTTTCCCCACTTTCCTCACAGTCTCCCAGGGGCAGAGTTTTGAAACTACCAGTCTCCTCCCATTAAAACAAGAGAGATCAGATCCTTCTTGTCAGGGTCCCAAGTAGACATAAATCACTAGATAAAATAATGTCTCCACCTTACAACCTTCACCCAAAGCTGCTACAGACTGGTGGGCTGTATATAATACATGTGTCTTGTTTGATCTACGTGGATATTTTAAACTTAGCTGCCAACTAATTTCACATAACTAAACAAATTTTCAGCTTCTTTTGCAAAAGCTGGAAGACAGGACACAGGGTCCACACGCCTGCATGCCACATTCAGTGCAGCTGGGAAGCAGGAGCTCTCTGAGGTGGCAAATGTCCCACCCCTGCCTGCTGCCTCTTTGTTACATGCCTGAGCCCTATAGCCAGTCATAGTAACTTCAAGTCCCAAAAATTCTTTTCATCCCAAAATGACCAACTAATTAATTTATTGGCTTTTCTAGTGAGGATAAGTCTTGCCTAGAAAAAAATAAATTACAACAGAACAGATTCCAAGGGCTATTTTTTCATTATAAACAACCAATTAGTCTTGAGGAAGCAAAGAGCCCTCCCTCCCTCCTTGCAAAAAGAGCCACCCAGAGATGAATACATTTTCCAAGACTCATCTCTGATCAACCTTGAAATGAGCTCAGAGATCTCCCAGAGCCTGTGTAATTAGCTATTTCTCAAAGGCAGGGCTTCCTTACAGGGGGTTCAGGCCACTTTAAATTAACCCTTTGTGACCTCACCATACATTGATAACAAAAGAAAAGCTCACTGCAAATCCCAGATGCTCCATACAAGAAAAGTTTGAAAAGCTAGCCTGCAAAGGAACAAAAGAGAAATGTTCTTTTTCAAAATGCTTTATTTATTTATTTATGAGAGAGAGAGAGACAGACAGAGAGAGGAGCACCAGGGCCTCTTGCTGCCGCAAACAAACTCTGGATGCATGTATCGATTTGTGTATCAGGCTTTACATGGATTCTGGGGAATCGAACTTGGGATGTCGGGCTTTGCAAGCAAGCGCTTTTAACCACTGAGCCATCTCTCCAGCCCAAAATAGGCATGTTCTTGTTGACTATTCTGAGTAGTGTTCATTGACCCCCTTTTGGGAAAACCTATTGGAAAGTAGGTTTCAAGATATACACAGCAAGTATGTATTATTGGACTCACATCAGACCACTGTGTGTCCATCATTCTTGGTTGCAAGTATAGCCTCTGCTCCACTCCCAGAGACAACAGTGGATACAGGTGGGGTGCAGCTGACGTGGCAGGTGCACTATGGGCAGAACCAGGTTGAAGTCAAGTCCAGAACTTGGCTCAAGACTCTGCTTCCAGAAGAGGAGTCATGGGGTCAATGGTATAGCTCTTCTGCCCACTCCCAACTCCAACATGTGTCGGAAAGTCCAAGAGGTTTGGAATCCAGGAAGTGAGGGATGAGAGGCTGGGCTCCCAGCCCCTTTCTGGAACATTCAGAGGCACCAGAGGAGCCTGAAACAAGGGTTTCCTTACTCTGTAACCAATCCCAAAGGCTGAATCTCATGTCAACTAGGAGATGTCATCCTCCCACACCCTGCGAAGACTGTGCGGACCAACGAGCCCACACAGGTAACCAACTTCCTCAATCCACCCCCTGCACCACACACACACACTGACATGCCACCCTGCAGGAATGGATGATTTTCACAAAGGAAGTAGAAAACACCACCTTCCCCTTCAACGCCCAGCACAGCTAGCGTCAGTCTCACCTCCCGGGGGAATCTTCCTCCATCTTCCTCCTGTCACCCTCGCCCCCAGCCAGGAGAGAATCTGCTTTCAGAGCTCAGTCTTACTCGAGGCCGACTTCGAATGAGTCACCACGCTCAGATACTTCCGCCCTTCAAAAACCCTTCCCTGTGCACTTCAAGAGGAAGCCTGGCCTCACTGAGAACCAGCCCCTGGGGAACTGGCTGGCCCTGCCCCTTTCCTACCGAGCTCTTCCTCCCTACCCACCACTACTCTTTCCCGGATCTAACTAATGCCCTGTATACATTTTGTAAAGCCTATGAAAGAAAAGACTCGCCAGGGAAGCCCCAGCACCCAGAACAGTTTAGAACATATATTTAAAGTATTGAAGGATAAAGGACTAAAGACTGAGTTACTTATTTATTTATGTGTTTATTTATGAGAGATAAAGAGGCAGAGAGAGAGATTGGGCACACCAGGGTCTGTAGTCACTGCAAACGAACTCCAGATGCATGCACCACCTTGTGCATCTGGCTTACATGGGTCCTGGAAAACTGAACCCCAGTCTTTAGGCTTTGCAGGCAAGTGGATTAACCACTGAGCCATCTCTTCCCCCTTTTCAAAAAATGTGACAGGGTCTTACTATGTAACCCCACACTGGTCTTGAGCTCAACATCCTCTTGCTCGTCTGCCTCCTCAGTACTGGGATTATAGGTCTTAAAGGGTGGATTTTTTTTTTTTTTTAATTCCAACTCAGGACTTTTTGGTCACACCAACTTCTGGCTGGTACAGGATAGAGTAGAACCTTTCCTTAGCAGACTTTGTTGGGTGAGATCTTTTTGCATGGCTGCAAAGAGCCTCTGCCTTCCCCCATGTTACCATGTTAGGCACCTCCGGGTCCTGGATGTGTCGGAGAGACTTTAGGCTTTGTTCCTGATGTCTGTGACAAAACCCCTGCAGGAACCCCCCAAAGACAGCTCCTTCTGTTGTTCCTGGGCTCTCTTCCCTCACAAGCTTCTGCATTCCCCAAATTGGCCTTTTGTTCTCTTTCACCTTAAATGTGGAACTGAGCTCCCTTTCATAAAGATCTGGGCTGTAATGAAAGCAGCAGGAAGTATACAGAGATACTCTGCACGTCAGAAGAAGAGACCCTGCCCGTGAGGTTGTTGCAGTTACCTTCTCTGTTGCTGGGACAAAGCACCCGATCAAAAGCAGCTGATGGGAGGAAAAGTATTTATTTTGGCTTACAGTCTCAAGGGGAGCTCCATGTGGGTGGGAGGGGCAATCACGGTATGAGCAGAGGCTGGACATCACCTGTGCCACAGCAGGTGAAAACCAGCAGCAGGAGAGTGAGCTGAACTCTGGCAAGGGGAAGCTGGCTATAATGCCCAGAAGCCCCTCCCCCGCACACACACCTCCAGCAAGGCTCCACCTCCCAAATTACCATCAGCTAGGAACCAAGCATTCAAAACACATGAGCCCATAAGGAGCCATCTGATTCAAACAACCACAAAAGTCAAGAGGAATTAATTTGATGCCAAACAGAAAAGGAAGAAGACAAGCTGGGAAGGTGGCTCTGTGGCTCAAGGTGCTTGCTGCTAAAGCCGGCTAGCCCAGGTCCAACTCCACAGCCACCCATGTAAAATCAGATGGGTGTTCATTTGCAGTAGCAAGAGATTCCTTCATGCACATACACATAAAAAATAAAAATAAGTAATAAGTAATAAGTAGGAGGAAAAGAAGGATGAGGGTAAAAAGGTAGGAAGTAAAAAAGCATTTTTGAAAACTATTTATTTATTTATATGCAAGCACAGAGAAAGAGAGAGAATGGGCACACCCAGGCCTCCTGCCACTGCAAACGAACTCCAGATGCATGCCCACTCTGTGCATCTGGCTTTTTGTGGGTACTAGAGAATTGAACTTGGGTCATTGGGCTTTGCAGGCAAGTGCCTTAACCACTGAGCCATCTCTCCAGCCCAACTGAAAACTTTTTATTGACAATTTCACGCATAAATACAATGTATTTTGTTCTTAATTCCTAATTGCCTTTGTTTGTTCCCCCTCTCCATCCCTTTCACTGAACCTCTTTTTTTTTCCAACTACTACTTTTATTTTTGTATCTTTTTTGTGCCCCTCCATCATCCATGTAGAATGTTGATGGGCTCAGTACTGTGCAGGTCTTGTGGTGGTAATGACAGCCACTACTATGAAGTCATGAATGCAATGGTCACTTCACATCCAAAGGATAGTGTCCCGAAGTCCTCCTCACCATCCTCCAGCTCTTACATTCTTTCCATCCCCTCTTCCACAATGTTTCCTGAGCCTTGGAGATGTCTCATTTAGCACTGAGCACTCAACAGTCAGTTTTTCTTAGCACTTTTACAAGTCTCCCCAGTATCCACAACCGTCTGCAAGAAGAAGTTTCTCTGACCAAAAGTGAGAGCAGCAATGATCTATGGACATAAACAGAAACGTTTAGATAGCAAATTGATGGAGGCAACAAATGCATCCAGTTAAACAGCAGTAGCAGTTCCCCTCCCCTGCCTCCAGGGTCTAGGACTTTCCCTGCTGTAGCCTTTGTACTAGGTTTCAGTACCAGACATGAAGTCCCCCCTGTGGAGCAGGTCTCAGATCAAGAAAGTCACTGGTTATCCCAATATAGTCATGCCACTATTGTACCAGTGGGCACATCTTGCCTGGCTGGTCAATTGTGTAGCACATAGGGTAGATGCACCATTGGTTAGAACTGTTGATGACTTTTCTCCCCCAGAAACCTACATAGCACTTTTCAGCACTATGACAACCAGCCAGCAGGAAGGAGGCTTCCATCTCAGTTCTAATTTGATTATTCAGTGTCCTACCACTGGTGCATGTGGTGTCTTTAGCTGTAAGGTCTTCCCATCTAGTTCTGGTGGGCAACCAAGAGCTTTGACAATAGTCTGTATTGTTTGGAGCCTTGGAGGCCTCCTGACCAATAACTTACTGGAAGACATCCCACCCCCCTGGCACTGGGGGATTTCCTGCAACAATCTTCGGCTTCTGAGAGCAGCATTATCCACACCCAGGGGGAGTTTTTGTCCAAACTCTCCTTTTTATCTTAATTATATTTTTAATTAGCTATCAGAGAAGTAGGTCTTCCCATGGCTTTTTCATAATGTCTTTAATTTTGTTTAACCCTCCTCTCACCCCTCCTTTCCTATAGTCCCTTCTTTTGACCCCACTTAAACCTTTCCATCCCCAGTATCCCATCCCTCTACTAACATATCTACTATCTCTTCCCTTGAAGCTCACCCCCGTCAGGGCTCCCTGATAGCTTCACAGTCTGTACTGACTCTTCAACTTACATGCACATCTAAAGAAAATGTTAAGGTGTAGAGAGACTTCATTAGACTAAGAGAAGAAAGTGCAGAGGATTTCCGCCATGTGGAGGGCAGCAGGGGACAGGGAGCCCATGTGGGAGTAAGGGTGAAGCCTCTGCATGAGAGCGAGAACATGCGGGTTGTCTTGGTGAGCCTGGGCTGTCTCACTTCGTGTACTTTCCACGTCCATCCATTTTCCTGCAAATAAGAAAGCATTGTTTAACTATCAGATCTGTGATCGCGACAAGATCCAATGCGCTTTTCTCGTTGATGAAACTGGAACAAGTAGGCATGATGAGAAATTACCTGAAGATTAACTGTAGTTTTTAGATTACTACCTAAAAAGACAATAATCAAATTAGGATGCACTTTGGAGATAATAAGTAAGGAGAAGTTACACACAGAAAACAGAACCAGCCAAGTAAAAGGTTAACAAAAAATTCATTCTTTCCTGCCAAACTCAGCAGAAATCGCAAAATAACAAAAACCGAACAGAACAAAAACAAACAGTAGAAATCTGAAAAGGTGCAAGCATGCTATGGAATGAGAACAAAATAGATCTAAATAAAGATAATAACTGGAAGATAAATTGGGCTTTTGTTGAGACCAAGAGACACACGTAGAAACACTGGATAGAAATAATCCCAGCAAGTATTTGGGGAGCTGTCTTGATGGCCTCACACTTGGACCCCACACCACCACATGGAGTTTGTTACACACACCTAAAGCAGCATGATGAGCAAGGCCAAAGTAGAATGGCGAGCAGGGTTCCCATGCCCAGCCAGCTTGCTGTGTGGAGAGAAGCACAAGAAGAATTTGTACGTACAAAACTGAATAAAGCATTTGAAGACCCATGGCAGAAAAGAAGACAACGATCCAAGGTCAGCACTCAAGATGAAGAAAGTGTGGTGACAGGAGTGTTGGCCTGAAGTAAAGAAAATAAAGACAATCACTCTCAGCTGTTGTTTTAGAATGTGTACAGGTCCACTGCCCTCTCCCAAGTAGGTTCCTCTTAAATAATTAAAAAATGATGGGGGGGGGGCTGGAGAGATGGCTTAGCAGTTAAAGAGCTTGTCTGTGAAGCCTAAGGACCCAGGTTTGATTCCCCAGGACCCATGTAAGCCAGATATACAAGGTGGCACATGCGCCTGGAATTCATTTGCAGTGGCTAGAGGCCCTGGTGAGCTCTCTCTCTCTCTCTCTCTCTCTCTCTCTCTCATAAATAAATAAACAAAATATTTTTTTAAATGATGGGGTTAGATTCACAAACACTAGGGAGATACTGGGAAGTTCCATAATGAAATTTCTCATTTTCCACAGAAAGAAGCATCCCTAAATTGTAGTTCTGAAATTGATCTTGATAGTATAACGTAGGCTCGAGAACTTTCTAGGAAATCATTATTTACTACTTGAGGGCTGAAGAGATGGTTCAGTGGTTAAGGCACTTACCTGAAAAACCTAACAACATGAGTTCAGTTCCCCAGTACCCAGATACCCAAAGTGGCACATGCATCCAGAGTTTGTTTGCAACAGCTAGAGGCTCTGTTGTGCCTATTCTCACCCCCTCTCTGTTTCTTTCTGCTTATAAACAAACAAACAAATATTTAAAAAGATATCTTTTTATAAAGTATTTACTACTAGAATTAAAATTGAGGTATCTCTCAAGTTTTTACCAACAGTAACAGAAATCAAAACATTTTGTTGAGGATGGGCTGGAGAGATGGCTTAGCTGTTAAGCACTTGCCTGTGAAGCCTAAGGACCCCAGTTCAAGGCTCGATTCCCCAGGACTCACGTTAGCCAGATGCACAAGGGGACACATGCGTCTGGAGTTCGTTTGCAGTGGCTAGAAGCCCTGCTGCGCCCATTCTCTCTCTCTCTCTCTCTCTCTCTCTCTCTCTCTCACCCTCAAATAAATAAAAATAAACACAAAATTTTAAAAACATTTTGTTGAGGAAAAAATGAAAATAAAACATTGAAAACAAGATGGCAAAAAATCAAAAGCAGGTCACCAGTTAAAAATAGCTGTTGATGGGGTTAGAAAGATGGCTCGGCAGTCAAAGACACTTGCTTGCAAACCTTCTGGCCCAGGTCCAATTCCCAAGCTACCCCCATAAACCAGATGCAAAAAGCAGGTGTTCATTTGCAGCAGTCCTAACATTCCCATACACATTTACATGCAAATAAATAAATTTTTTTAGCCTAGCGTGGTGGCACATGCCTTTAATTCAGCACACAGGAGGCTGAGATAAGAGAATTGCTGTGAGTTCAAGGCCAGCCTGGGACTACAGAGTGAGATCGTGCTTCACAAAACAGGAAGAAAAATAGCTGTTGGCTACCAAGTAAGGTGTCCAAGGCCCAGGAAAGCAAAGGCTGCATGGCCTCTCTAATACGCAGATTTTAGCTTCTGGTTTTTATATATTTGTATTTATGTGGGAGTGAGTGTGTATAGAACACAGAAAACTAGAAAAGGACTCACAGGAGAAGAAAAAGGCAGTTTTAAGGACAGCAGTGGGGAGAGTAATAGAACACATGAGATATCAAAGTGGAAGGGGAACGCTGGAGGTAGAAGAGTTTGAGCAGGGATAGGGATGAGGAGCAGGACATGGGGGAGTGAATAAGGATGCATAAAAATGCCATAAAGAAACCTGCTACATTGTAAGCTAATTGAAAATAAAGTAAAAAGTGAACAGTTGTTGGCAAGTCATGAGAAAGTCTCAGGGAGCCTGAAGCGAGGTGATGGCAATATGGATGGATCCAAAGCCATGTTCAAGGGCTCTGTAAGAAGTGGCATGTGATTAATTTGCCAAATGGACATGGAGGTGAGGATTCAAAGAGAGGGAAGAACGCCTAAGTGGTAGTGTGTGCAGCACTCTGGAGGCTGAGTTCCAGGCCTTGTAAGCCTTGTTGAAGGCACCCCCTCCCAGCTTGCCCACGATCTCCCATACCTTGTTGGGAACCAGGTCCCCATATGCTCATATTTATGGGACTTTCTCTTCTCAAAGGAGGTCAGGTGCAAATGTGGCAGAAATTAGCGAAAGCCATGTTGAGGGGGCACAAGTTGTTCACTTATAGAGCAAACCTTTCTTCATTGATGTCTAAGTAGTCCTTTGAGATAGATATAGGTGATGTCTGGCTGCTTCAGATGCATCCTTTTTTTTTTGTTTTGTTTTGTTTTGTTTTGTTTTGTTTTGTTTTTGAAGTAGGGTCTCACTCTAGCTCAGGCTGACCTGGAATTCACTATGAAATCTCAGGGTGGCCTCGAACTCATGGTGATCCTCCTACCTCTGCCTCCAGAGTGCTGGGATTAAAGGTGTGCACCACCACACCTGGTGGAGAGGGTCTTTTAAAAAAGCATGCATCTGCCGGGCATGGTGGAACACACCTTTAATCCCAGCACTCAGAAGGCAGAGGTAGGAGGATCACTGTGAGTTCGAGGCCACCCTGAGACTACATAGTGAATTCCAGGTCAGCCTAAGTTAGAGTGAGACCCTATCTATAACTAACTTATATTTCACCTTATAAAGGATAGAAGTCATTTTTATGCAATTTCCAAACTTCATATAAAACTTTTCCAAATTATTGTCTGGCAATGAAAATATCAATATGCTTCTAACAAAATAACAAGGTAATTAGTGAAAACAAGAAAAAAAGAGTTCCAGGCCAACATGAACTATACAGTAAGACCCTGTCTCAAAATACAGAGAGAGAGTGGTGGTGGGGGGGGACAGCTAGGATCACAGGTTCCTATCCTGTGTGACCAAAAGGACAGAAGTGCCACCAAAGGGGGGGGGGAACACTCAGAAAAAGTATCAGGCCAGCCATATTAACTGGATATGCCTCAGACATTTTGATATATGTATGAGGCTGGATGTTTATATATATGGTCTGCCATAGAGGAAGGGTGTCCACCCTGCCAAGATTTTCACCGATTACTATACCTGGAGGGGTTTCTCAGCACAAAACTTTATGCACACTACAAAAAGATTTATAGAGAATTATATAGTCCCCACCAAGGAATGAGAACTGTATGCATTTCAGTCCAAATGGAGGGATAACTGAAAACAACCAAGTATGAGTGATTTATATCTGCAGTTCTGACTTTCATTTCTGTAAAAGAAATAGTAGAGGGTCAGGTGGCACATCGGGTCCCCAATCTCATTTTCAATTCTGGACCTACTACTTACCAACTATTGACATGCTCCCAGACACATTGGCAACAGTGGCCATAACAGTGGGTTGTTATGAGGATTAGTACACGTCAAGGGTTTACATGGTACGTGACATTCAGTAAATATCACCTGTTGTTCTCACTGATGTTCAATTTGGAGTCTGCTTATTGCCCCATCCCAATGTTCTTCAGCCACCCTTTTCACCATTTACTATTATTTTAATTTAGACCTTACTGATGTTTAGACAAAATATGCCTTACAGTTCATGTGCTTGCTAAGAGATTTAAATAAGTACCACACCTGTATTCATGATGTGGCAAGAAGGCTTAACCTCTCTCCAACAGGACTCCAGAAGTCTTAGCAAAATACTAAATATACTTGATTCAAATGTATATCAAAATATCTAATTACAGGCTGGAGAGATGGCTTAGCAGTTAAGGCGCTTGCCTGCGAAGCCTAAGAACCTAAGAACACTTGTTCAAATCTCCAGGTCCTACGTAGCCAGATGTAAAGCATGCAATATCTCACATGCACCACAAGGGGGCGCACAAATCTGGGGTTCGTTGACAGCAGGCTGAAGGTCCTGATGTGCCCATTCTCTCTCTTTTTCTCCCTTTTCTCTCTCTCAAAAATAAATAAATAAATACATATTTTGATGTGTATATATGTGTGTTCATGCATGCATGTGTGTGTGCATTTTCTATTTATTTCCTTCAAATTACTGTACTGTTAGTTTCAAAATCTGACACCAGTGGGGCATGATAGCTTACGCCTTTCATCCCAGCACTTGGGAGGCAGAGGTAGGATAATCACTGTGAGTTGGAAGCCAGCCTGGGGCTATAGAGTGAGTTTCAGGTCAGTCTGGGCTAGAATGAGATCCTACCTAAAAAAAAAAAAAAAACTGACACCAGGAAGCCACCGGGAAGCCTACCTCCCAAGATATTCTGTGGATAAGACTCCCTGCTTTAGCCTCTAGTCTGTGAATGCCTCTACACACTCCAGTTTCAAGGCATCCCTCCCTAGTCTGGGCTTGGCTGCGCAGGAGCAATGCTCACAGTTGTGGGAGAGGGAGGGCCCCCCCCAGTGCAGTCTGGGCTGTGTGTGAATGTGACTGCGGACATCCACCAGGCACCCCTGAGGGTTGTCCAAACTTAAGACAATGACAACCAGCAAGACAGAAGAAGAGACATAGTTTCTCCACTTCTTGTTCTTATAGGCCGGTTGTGGTCCCAGCAGCCAGAGAAAGGCCAGTTCTGGAGTCACACCCAAGGCAATCTTGCAAACGGAGGCTCCCAGCGTACCTGCTTCGTGGTGCTAGCCTTCCTGTGCAGCCTCGCTCTCCGTTGTCTATGTAAGCCCCTCCCACGTTTCCCTCCAGGTCTGTCCTCCCTGCAGAACAGGGAAGCCCACATGCCATCCACCCATAGTTACCTTAGTCTTCATTGGCTTGTGACATGTCTCAGCCTAATGTCCTTAGGAGAGAGCCATGGCCTTGTCATGGAGCATCCAGGGCTGGTGCTTACACAGTTGCATGTGAGGTCCTTCAGCTTCCTGGGGGTGAATAGCAGCCACGTTCTCGGCTCACCTCTCTCTGGCCATAGAAAGAGCTTCCTACTCCCCTCACTGGGTCCTTGACTATCATTCCAGTCAAGACGTCACCTCTGAGGACTTAGTTTCTTCCATGTCTACCCAGATGGTAACATGCACGCCTCCTAAGCTGGCTCAACCAAATGAGCAGACCTTTGCGAATGCCATGCATTTGAACTAAACACGTTTTACACACGTATCATTACCCTCCTGGACTAGGTTTCCTCTGCCCAGTACTACCCAGCAGGAGCCGTGAACCCGCACCACACTTCACAGAAGGCGCGGTGACCAGTTGCCCCAGGACCCATAGCCAGTGGCATTCCTATTCGACACCATCCCTTGACTCTGCACATGCTGGTTGGTGCCACCTTCCCAGACCTTGGGTCCTCTGTGTTGGTTGTCTGTGTTATGTTCAGTGTCAGCACTTCTAATAATGTAGTCATCGCGGCGACCCGAGGAGTTCAATGATTATTAATCTTGATGTGTTGAAGCTGGGAAAACTGAGGCACAGAGGAGCTAAGTAACTTATTCCAGGTTACGTGGCTGGTAATTAACAGAGGGGGCTCCAAAGCCAGTTAGTCTTCCCCATCACCAGCCTCAATGCTTCTGCCTCCCTGCCTCACCAGCCATCATAACCGTAGTCCCACATGTACTGCCCAAAAGACCTCCCCATCACCAATGAGGTGCATTGTATGCCTTACACAATTATTTTTTCATTCATTATTATTTGCAAGCAGGGAGATAGAGAAAATGAGCACACCAGGGCCTCTTGACACTGCACGTGGTTTTACATGGGTACTGGGGATTCAAACCTGGGCCATCAGGCTTGCTAGAGAGCACCTTAACCACTAAGCCATCTCTCCGGGCCCTTTACGCAGTAATTTTTAAGGAGCCCAGATGTCCTGTCTGGGCTATTCTGCCTTCTGCTGACATGTTGACAAAGAACTCTTGCGGCCAGTTAGAGTGGCAGGGGCTTCCTGGCCAGAACGACTCAGGAATGAAGCCGCCTGTTCTTTCTGGCTTCCACACTGCTGCAGGCGTTTGAACTGCAAGGAAGGCTTGGTGGGAAGCTGGGCTTTGAGACTGTCTGGCAAGCCAGGCTGTGGGGACAGACGTGCACTGCTGGAAGAACACTGGGGGATGCCAGTTTGCCTAGCAAGAGGGCCATCATGAGGTTGTCTGGAGTCAGAGCAGACCAGGCGGTTGCCACTTCCTGCTCTTGCAACAGGTTCCACTCGACGAACCAGAGGCTTTGCCTGTGGCTTTGTTACAGCCTTTGGCTGACAAGCAGCCACCCGAGTCGAGCATTGGCCACCCCACAGTGTCCACATCCCAGACCCCTCCCAGGGAACAGGGGACCTTGGGCGACAGAACTGAAGCCAAGCGATTATTTCTTAAAGTGTGTTCCTAGTTCTAGGTGGCCATTGACTGACAGGGGCCCAGAGTAGCATCTTTAACAGATGACTCAAGCTCTCTATTTCAATCTGTTCCAAATTCTGCAGTGACAGTCGATTTTTTTTAAGCCTTGTCATCTTTCAGAGCCATTAAGTCAGCCTGTTGCTGAGACCTAGCTGTGGATTTACACTCTTTAGCAGACAAGCTATAAAAGGCGGCTCTCTCCTGTGCACCCACTCACCTCCCGTCCCACCACTACACACTAAGAAAGAGCAAACTGCTTTTGGCTGCTCCAGACGTAAATAAATAACAAAGAGCATGCCTCCAGTGCCCTGAAAGTGGAAGGACATGCAGAATTTTCAAAGACATCCAAGATATTCTTTAGGTTTTTAAAAATTCATTTATTTACTTATCAATCAGAGAGCAAGAGAGAGAGGATGGACACACCAGGCCCTCTAGCCCCTGCAACCAAACTCCAGATCCATGTGCCACCATAGGCATCTGGCTTATGTGAGTTCTGGGGAGTTGAACCTGGGTGCTTAGGCTTCACAGGCAAGTGCCTTAACTGCTAAGCCACCTCTCCAGCCCGTTCTTTAGGTTTTAATTCAAAGGAGGCAGTGGGAGGGAGTGGTGAAGCCTTGGAGCGTGCACGCTGGGGCCAAGTCCTGACTTTACAAACAATGTGACTTTGGGATGCTACTTGGCTCTTGTGGGCCTCAGTTTCCTTATTTTTTAACTTGATAATATCAATAGGAACTACCTCTGTATAGTTTCAATTAAATGAGAAGCTGCATGCAGAGTGAGTGGCTCAGGGAAAGGGCATCATCAGGGAACCTGGATCTTACTCAAGGAAAGCAAGGAAAGATAGTCACTGGATGAAAACCACCAGCAAAAATCCAAATCCCAAAAATCCAGGAGTTGGAGGCAAGGGTCAGTAAGGACAGAGACAAAGTGGCACAAAGAGGCACAGCTTCTAACAGCCGGCTTCCTGGAGGTTGCTGGGAAACCTCTGGTGTCATTTCTTACATGTTTTTAAAGTGTGTGGGGGGGACAATGTAGAGAGTTTCCTGGCGACTTCCAGTCAAGGCAGGAAGACCAAAGTCCTTGCTGTTGAGTGAGCTCTCTAGAGAGAGGTATTACCAAAATGAAAGTTATTTTTTTAATCTTTTTTAGAAACAGTGAAGGTAAAAGACGTTCTTTGAAATTAATTACAGAGTCAGAACTGGCTCTGCTTCTAAGCTCCTCTTTGGCCTCATAAAAATGGACTGAGATTCCCAGCAGGGCAAGAGAAAGAAATGTTTTCTTTAGCGAGGGACTGGGGGGCCATTTCTCATTCTGCCTCCTTCGGGCGAGAATCCCAGGCGCTCCGACCTCCATTTAGAAGACTTCAGTAGGGAAATAATAATAATAATATGTTCTGTTCCTCCAAGATTGTCAAGTGTCATGCAGATATTAACTAATTAATTCTCCAAAGTCAGCAGAGAAAACTGCTTCCAAAGATTTCTGAGCACTCTTGAAATGCAAATGCAAATGAGGTGGCACCCCAGTCTGTCCCTCCCTGGCCCACAGCCTAGGAATGGCTCCCAGCACCTAGAACCAAAGCAGAGCTCCACCTGGAAGGTGCCACAGGACCTGGTCTTACTCCTTCTGCTCCACCAGCTCCCACAGCAACCTGCCAGAGGCTTTTGCCCTCGCTGCCTCCGTGCCTGAATTCTCTTCCCCTCACTCTACACACAATTGTTCTCTGCTCTCAAGCTTTAGTATGACCTTCACTGAAAGAGACCACCTAGACCACTCACATGTTCTCTGTTTTCTGTGAGACACTTTCCACCAAGCTACATTGTCTTGTGTGTTTGTTTATTTGGTGTGCCAGTCAGCTTTTCATTCTTGTAACAAAATACTTCAAATGATCAATTTAAAAGGGGAAAGATTGGGCTGGGAAGATGATGGCTCAGTGGCTAAAGGCGCTTACTTACAAAGCATGCTGGCTGGGGTTCAATTCCCTAGTACCCACGTAAAGCTAGAAGCACAACGCGGCACGTGTGTCTGGAATCTATTTGCAGCAGCAAGAGGCCCTGGTGTGTCCAGTCATTCTCTCTCTCCACAGATAAATAACTTAAATAAAATAAAGAAGAAAGCTTTATTTGGGTTCACAGTTTGGGAGGTTTCAGCCCATGCTTAGTCAGGAGGTCCCTCTTGCTTTGGAGCCTGTGACAAGACTTCATAGTACTATGTATGATAGATTAAACCCTCTCAGTTTATGAGTGGGGCTCAAAGGAGAAGAAGAGGAGAGAGTTGAAATATCACTATCCCCTTCAGAGGCATGTCCCGGTGACCCACAACCTACCACTATGGCTCAACTCTTAAAGTTTTCTCTACCTCCCAGTAATGCTAAGCTGTGGACCAAGCCTTCAACACATGGCCTCTCGAGAGACATCCCACATCCAGGTGATCACACATGAGCGTTGCTTTTCTGGCTGGAATATGAAACATCAGGTTACTCCTGTTCACTGTTCTATCTATAGTACATATTGCTACACATACCACACAGTAGCTACTCAATAATTTTTTCAATGCAAAACTAAGTGAAAGTAAAAATAAAAATTTGATCAATTCACAAAATTAGTAGAGAAATAGAGTGACATTTTATGCTTTTATGCGTAGAGCACCCATCTCTAAGGTGCTCAAGACTCTGAAAAATAAGGTCTCAGAGTTGCTCCTCCTCCCAAGCCTTGTCTTTTCTCGAATAGACCCAGAATGCTCTCACAGTGTCAAATTCACATCTTTGGACTACAATTGCTATTCCCAAAGACCATGTCTTCTCACCTGGCCCTCTGTGTTCACCTACATCCTGGCAGGTGTTACACCTCCGTTTGACATCCTGGTAAGATACAGGCATGAAAGTATGACCACTGGGCCACAGCACTGGGAGCCTTGGGGATCTAGCATGCTCCCTTGATGATGTAGAATAAGGTTGTCCCCAGGAAGCCAGGACTAAACGCCAAGTGCCCCTTCTTCCACTGGACCATGAGTCTCCAGAAAAGACCTAAGAGTTATTGCCAATTAACGTGTTGTGCACCAAGTGAGACTCACAGACACCCTGTTGCATTCCCCAACACTCAGGCGAGGCACTGTGGGGCCCACTTTACCTACACATAAACCGAGGCTCAAAGAAGTTAATTTGTTCCAGATCACGAGATGCCAGGAAAAGAGGCCACATTTGAATTTAAGTCTACTAAACTTCAAATATTCTCTTGTTTCCACCCTCATATCATCTCCCTGGCTCACTGTTATGTTAATGTTATCTTAAATGTTAATTTAATAGTTATTTTAAAGTTCATGATAATGTCGAGATAGTGTGAGCCAAATTCTCACAAAAGCAAGCATATTCCAATAATAATATTAAAGCAAAAAATAAATGATTCCTTCATGTTGGTCTCTGTACTGTGTTATCTCAATTCAATTTGTATCAGCATCCCAAAGTGGTGGGAACCAGGTTGCCTGGGTTTCGATGGTAGCTCAGTGACTCTGTTTCCCCATCAGTACACTGAAGAGAGCAGCATTGTAAGAGTTAAATTAATACTCTAAGTGCTTGCAGTCATGCTTGGCACATAACAAGTATTGATAAATGTTTCCTGTTATTACTCAGTATCATGAAACACAGGCCATCATGTGGCTGACTGTGTGAGTCAGCTTCCCATCACTGTGACAAAACACCTAAGAGAGACCAGCTGAAAATTGGGGCAGGTTTATTTTGGCACATGATTTCTGTTAAAGGTCAAATAGCCCCTTTTCATTGGGCAGAGTGATGTGATGGCAGTTATTTTAAAATCAAGAACCAATATAGGTTCAGTGTAAACTACCTCTGTCTTCTTTCCCTGAATTTGCATTATAAAGCAACTCAGCTGTGGCTTAGCAACCGCTACCTAACTTTGTTGCTGGCCCTTGAAGGAACTTACCCCAGGACCTGGTTCTTTTCCTGGCCAGAGAACCTTCAGCCTCAAGAAAGTTTCAGTTTAATAACCTCATCCAGGGATCCTCTAAAATCCTGTGCTAACTTCCCAATCAGCTTCCCTGATACCTGCCAGCCCTTCTGAGCACTGCCTAGAAACCTGACTAGTCCAGCCAGGTGTGCCATGTCTGCTCACAGCCCATTCTCACCATTTTTCTGGAAGCTGGTTTCTTAGGCTCTCTGCTAGCTGACTTCTGATGAGATTTGGCCAATAGGAGTGATCGGTGGGAAAGCTCAGTCAGATGAGGCATTCTCTTCTCAGTCTCTTCTCTTCTCAGTCTCTCTGCTGCAGACAGGGACTCTGGAAGCTACCATATCTCCTCTATGGCTTGAACTTGGCTGCACAGACCCCACCATGGATCTAATTCCCAATGGCAAGAACTGTGACCACTGCTGCCCTGGGGATGAAAGAGCTAACAAATGAGCCTCGGGAGGGGCGGGGCGGGGGGTAGTCTAGATAGAAACCATAATGCTGGACAGCTCCAGCTGCAGGGTTTTGCTACCACCACCTCTTCCCAGCCCACAGCAGCTCCTGTGTTTGTGACTGGAAGCTGCTTGGTTTCTTGGCTCTTCGTTCCCCCATATTGCTAATTTCCTCTGTTAAATCTCCTCTGTTCAAAATACCCAGATAGATTATGTTTCACTGGTTGGATCTTGAATGATTAAGACTCCATGAGGAAAATCCAGTCCTATCAAACTCTGGTACCAACTCATGGTTGCAGAAACATCTTCCTCTAAGTAAACTAGGTTCCTACTATCCTGAAATTTCTCTGTTCCCCAAAATACACTATGCCCATTCCTCTGTGTGTCATTTTCTCTCCCCTGAAATTTCCTTAGTCTGATCACATCCCCAGTCTCCCCTGTAGTGTAGATCTCCACATAGAAGTCAAAAGCACCCTTTTAAAATTATATCACATTTGTCCCTTCTTAAAACTATCTAGTACCTCCTGATGTGACCCCAAAACTCCTTGGTATGATTCAAAAGGCCTTATGTGCTTTGGCCTTCCATCCCTGCCCTGGCCACCCTGGCCTCTTTGCAGTTCCCTGAGCAAACAAAACCTAGTTCCTCAAGTCTGAACACTCCTTGTTCCCCAAGAGCTTCTCATTTCCCCTTCCTTACTGGAGGTCTCACCCCAAATGTCCTCTCCTCAGAGTGACCTTGTCCTCTTCACCTAGTCCAATGTCAATGTTACCCCCTCTGACCTTATTTACTTGTAGTACATCCTTCTAGATATAGCCCAAAATTGACTCATTCGACTTCCTCCTCAAAGCCTCCATGGGATACTTTACTTGTTTCTAGGCTCTTTCCTGAGAAGCCCATACCCACCCTAAGATGTCTAATACTGCCCTTTTCTTAAACCTCTTTCTCTCTTGATGCTCATACTAAATATAAGCTAAGACCTTTCTCAATAAGCTCTTAATTTTTCTTCATAAATAATAAAGAATACTGTAGGGGCTGGAGAGATGGTTCATCAGTTAAGGCACTTGTTTGCAAAGCCTAAGGACCCTGGTTCAATTCCCCAGTACCCAAGTAAGCCAGATGCACAAGACGGTACATGCTTCTGGAGTTCATTTGCAGTGGCTAGGGGCCCTGGAGCACCCATTCTCTCTCTCTCTCTCTCTCTCTAATAAATAAATATTATTTTAAAAAATGAAATTAAAAAAGAATGCTGCATTTGTCACTGTCATCTTCACTGGTAAGAGTTATTGACCACTGCACTGACTATGCATGAGACACTTTCTAAGAGCCTGACACATATGAGTTCATCGAATTCTCACAAAGCTCTATGACCAGTCCTATTATTATCCCCACTTCACAAAGGAGACACTGAAGCTCCAGGAAGCAGGTTACATATCAACCATCAGGGGATGAAACAGACAGGGAACATGATCTCATTCCTTCCCTACCGACTATGTGTTGGGTCCCAATGGAGTACCCCTATCCTCAATAGTGGGGATACGTGTAGTAGCAACACAAATCAGCCTCTGTTTACATAGAAATTAGTCCAGGATTGGAACAGACAGCAGTTGCTTAATTATATTTGAGCTACATGCTGGGAAGATGAAGTTCAGGGTGCCAAGACAGTCAAGTACATGGTCATAAGAAACTCAGGGGATGGAGTAGAGAGATGGGTCAGTGGTTAAGGTACTTGCCTGCAAAGCCTAATGTGCCAGATTTAATTCCCCAGTACCCACGTAAAGCTGGATGAACAAAGTGGCACATGCACCTAGAGTTCATTTGCAGCAGCTGAAGGCCCTGGTGTGCCCCATTCTCTCTGTCTCTATTTTTTTCTCTATCTCTCTCTGCTTGCAAATAAAAAAAAATATTTTAATGAAAAAGGAAGCTCAGGGAAGATGCCTGGGTGGTGGAAGAAAGGAGAGTAAGTAAATTTCCCCATGCCAAGGCCTTGGGCAGAAAGGATCTAACTGTTTGGGGAGCTAAAAGGAAGCCATCATAGCCTCAGAAGAAGACAGTCAGTGAGAGAAAACTTTTGAGAGCAGTCATGCATAACCATGGTAAGCCAGGACCCAGGGTTGCTATTTCTGTAACCCCAGTGAATTAGTCAGCTTTCTGTTACTGTAACAAAATGCTTGAGAGAAACAACAGAAGGGAAGGTTTATTTGTTTCATAGTTTCAGAAGTTTCTGTTCATCCTCACTGACTTCATCACATTTGGGCATGTGGTGAGGCAGACCAAGATGGTGGAGGACATGTGGTGGGGCCAAGCTGCTCACCTCACCACAGACAGAAAGCAAAAAGACAGAGTGGAAGAGGCCAGGATCCCAATATCCCCTTCAAGGCCCCATGACCTAACTTCCTTCCACAAGGCACTAACTCCTGAAGGTTCCACCACCTCCCATCAGTGCCACAGGCTGGCCACCAAACCTTTAACACATAGGTCTTCCTGAGAATAGTCAAGATACAAAATGTAGCACCGTTGGGCACAGTGCAAGGGTGTCACAGTGGTTGTGGTGCTCATAACTACAGTCAGTGAATGAAGGAATGATTTTACGACAAGAAGAAGCAATGTGTGTGTCCTGGCTGCCAGAAGCCACTTTACTCCTATTCACCAAGTCAGAAATTTCAAAAAGAACAGTTACCTTTAGACTTTGGCAAAGAAAAATCCTACCAAGGAGAAACTAGATTTAAAATAAGATATTGATATTTTTGCATGGAGAAGGGTTTATTACTTTCATTACTAGTGTTTGGACAATGGTTATTCAGAACATGGGAAAAGTAACAAGCCATGGAGGGGGTATTTTTTCTTTGTTTTTTTTGTTTTTTTATTTTGGTCTTTTTGTTGTTGTTGTTGTTTTGTTTTTACTGAATTTAAACCCAGATGTTCAGCATCAGCAAGAATCTATGGTTTAGGAGAACTCTTTATTTTTCTATTTTTCTCAAATAGGTCATGTGTATTTGTGGGATAGTTGTTTAAGCAAATAACTGCATAACCCCTGGTTAACAAACCAGCTTTGTATTATTCTAGGCGCCAGAAGCCAATGGCAATTTTCTTGGCTAGGTGGACAGATAGGAGACAAGAGCCCTTGATGGGTTGGTATATTCTAACTCAAAATGGCAAAGATGGTGACCCACTTTTTCCTTCTCCCTGTCCTAAGTGACGTTTTCGCTGGCAGGTTGGCTTGGCAGACTGGTTTTGTGGGTGGGGTGGTTTGATTCCAGTGAACCCCATAAACTTATATGTTCTGAATGCTAGGTCTCCAGCTGATAGCAATTTGGGAATTAAAACCTCCTGGCAGCTGTGTATTGTTAGGGACAGGCTTATGGGTGTTATAGCCAGCTTCTCCATGCCAGTGTTTGACACTCTCCTGTTGCTGTTGTCCACCTGATGTTGGCTAGGAGGTGATGTCCACCCTCTGCTCATGCCATCATTTCCCCTGCCATCATGGAGCTTCCCCTCGAGTCTGTGAGCCAAATAAAACGCTTTCCCCACAAGCTTCTATTGCGTGGGAGTTTTTGTGAGTAATGTGAACGGACTACAACAGTGGGGTTCCTGGGGCCTGTGCAAATCTGGATGTATCCTGGGCCAAGCAGCGCCTTCCTCTTCATTTAACCTGATTGATCATGGACGCTGGATGGGTGGCCTTCCCTCATTCAATAACTATCCAGTTCCAGCCAGGACCACAGATTTTCCAACTCTGGAATGCCCTCCTCCCAAAGGAGTCTGTTCTCTCTGCTCTCGTTTCCTCTTATGTTGAAATAAGCTTTATTCTTTTAAACACCTTCCTGCCTTATAATTCTTTAATGAGCAGAGGAAACAAGCCCAACACCCTAGACAGTGTCAGAATGAGTAAGCTTGGCTCCCTCTCTCTAAAGCCATTTCCAAGCTCAAGAGCCTCAGCCTGTGAATGCAGCAAAAGAGTGGGTTGTGCCTGGATGTCCCAGAAGGAGCCCAGTGACACCCGCCACAAACTTCCGTAGAACTAACTATAAATTGCAACATTTGAGCTGGGAAGCTGCTCAGTCAGTAAAGTGCTTACCATGCGATCACAAGCACCTGAGTTCAGACCCCAGCATCCACAGAAAACCAGAGTGTGTCGTGCTGGGGAGGCTGAGACCGGAGGCACCCCAGGGCTCTCTGGCTAGCTTGTCTAGCTCAGCTGGTGACCTCCAGGTTCAGTGAGAGACCCTGTCTCATAAAAACATGGAGAGGGGCTAGAGAGGTAGATTAGAGGTTCAAGTTGCTTACCTGTAAAGCCAGAGGACGCGAGTTTGATTCCCCAGGAACCATGTAAGCCAGATGAACAAGGTGGCACATACATCTGGAGTTCATTTGCAGTGGCAGGAGACTCTGGTGTACCCATTCTCTCTCTCTCTCTCTCTTTGTGTGTGTGTGTGTCCCTCTTTCTCTTTCTTCTCAAATAAATATATATATAATATAATATATATAACATATATATATAATATCTATGAAGTATATATATATATATATATATATATATATATATATATATATATAAAAGTAAGGAGAGAATGATGAGGAAGACCCCCCACCTGCTGTCAGCCTGTGGCCTGTGGGTGCCATGCACACATCCACATGCAAAAAAACAAAAATAGTAAGAAAAAAAGATCATACTTCTGTGTTGTCTAAAGCACTGGACTTTTGGTCATGGTCATTTGACACAGCAGCAACTAGTTCTGTAAAGGGCTGGGGAGGTGCTGGAGAGATGGCTTAGCAGTTAAGTGCTTGCCTATGAAGCCTAAAGACCCTGGTTCAAGGCTCGATTCCCCAGGACCCACGTTAGCCAGATGCACAAGGGGGCACACGCATCTGGAGTTCATTTGCAGTGGCTGGAAGCCCTGGCACACCCATTCTCTCTCTCTATCTGCCTCTTTATCTCTCTGTCTGTCGCTCTCAAATAAATAAATAAAAATAAACAAAAATTTAAAAAAAAGAGCTAGGGGGTGGGACAACAATCTGATTGGCATCAGATTTCTCATTAGCAACAAACTTTAGCTAGAAGACAATGGAGCAAAGGTGTTCAAGCCTATCACAATGGGTTAGAAAATCCAAAGGCAGAGGAGGCCTGTGGGACAGATTCAAGCCTCAACAGATATGGAACTATACCAGGCAACCAAGGTCAAATACTGCCACACTCAAAGACACACCCAAGTCTGACAAACTTGTAAAAGTCAGGCTGGAGAGATGGCTTAGCAGTTAAGGCACATGCCTGCAAAGCCTAAGGACCCAGGTTCGATTCTCCAGGTCCCACATAAGCCAGATGCACATAGTGGCGCATGTGCCTGGAGTTCATTTGCAGTGACTAGAAGTCCTGGTGCACCATTCTCATTCTCCCCCCCCCCCATGGTAATAAATAAATAAAAATATAATCTTTTTTAAAAAGCTTGTAAAAATCCCATGTAATTTCTGTATTAAACTATATGAGGCCATAGAAAAAGATCAAATTCCTTAAGTTGACTAAGTCTTCAAAAAAAACCACAGCAGTGCAGTATGCACACAGCTCTGGGACCGTCTGTTCCCTCCTGGCCATGGCTACTTTACTAGCCAGAGACCTTGGGCAAGTCACTCATTCCCTTCCTAGGCTCCCTTCTCTTTTTAAAGATGGAGAAAACCTGCTTTGTACAAGTAGTTGTGAAGATTAACTGAGTTTATTCATCTAACTGCTATGCATACATGGTTGATATGTTATGAAAGGAGAATCACCTTATTATTTAAGCCCAATTAAAAACACAAAAGATGAAAGCAACATGCACATTTACTTGTGTCAGAATGTAATTTTCAGTGAAACATTGGAAAATTAAATCCATCAGTGCATCAAAGATGAATGCTTCCATATTGGGAACAGAGAATGGCTTCTGTAATATTGATCACTAGAATGTACTATATCGACCAATTGAAGTGGAAATTTTAGAGCTGTGTGGTTGTGAAACAAATCTGTAAAAGTCAAGAACCTTTCTCTGTGCTAGTCATGACTACGTGCCATGTTCCTCTAAAGTTTTTATTGACAACCTCCATACACAATGTCCCCTGATCATAATCCCTTCCTCCCATCTACCTATGTTCCCCTTCCATGTCCCCTTTCACCAAACCCTTTTTTCTGACTAACCCCTCTTCTGTTTTGGTATCTTTTTTTTTTCTTGCCCTCCTGTTGTGCAGGTCTGTGTCATGAATGCAATGGCCACTTTGTGTCTGGAAGACATTAAAAGCACTCTTCTCCATCCTTGGGTTCTTACATTCTTTCTGCCACCTCTTCTGCAATAGTCCCTGAGCCTTGGGGTATGATAGAGATGTTACTCCATGCTGAACACTCCACTGTCACTTCTTCTCAGCACTTGGATGAGTTTTTAGTCTCCCCGGTAATTGCCACTGTCTGAATAAAAGATGCTTTTCTGGCCAAATGTGGGAATAGCATTGATGTGTGGGCATACTTAGAGAGAATTTGGTGGGTATAATAGATCCATTTAGTCAAAATACAGTTGTAGCTTCCTCCCTAGCCACAGGCTTGTGTCTAGGTTTTTAGTACCAGGCAAGAATTTCCTTCCATGGAGCAGGCCGCAAATCCAATCAGAGAGCAGTTGGTTTCTTCATAACAGACATGCCACCATTGCACTAGTTGGCATATTTTGCCTGGCTGGCCGGACATGAAGCTTGCAGGGTCCACTGCTGGTTAAGCCCACTGATGACAGCTCTCCACCAGCAGGCTGCATAGCTCTTTCCAGCACTAGCACAGTCAAAGGGCGGGGGGGGGGGGGAAGCTTCCAGTTCAGCTTCAGCTTGATTTCTCAGTGTCCTGCAGCCAAAGCAAGCATATACCATTTTTAATAACTAAATAAGTTGAGACGGTAAGTTGGGACAACATGAGAGAGTCTTATAAATCTGGTATTTATTAAATATGCACTGTTAGAAAGCTAAAATAGCATAAATGGACCTACTTTGTCAAGATGGGTGATCATAAATACCAGAGGCCAAAAGATCCCTTAAGAAATCACTGCAATAGTCCAGTGAGAAACTGAAACAGGACAGGGGTCTTTCCAGAGGAATAATTGTCAGTACAATTTTGAAGAAGTGAACAGAATTTGTTACCTAAAGTCCAGACTGGGCAGATATTTTACTACCTGCCTAAGGAACATGAGAAAAGAGGGTATTTTGGAAAAGACAGCATTGAACTTAGTCATTGATTTTCCTCTTTTTTTTTTTCATGTGTGGTATGAATGTATGGTGGTTTGATTCAGGTGTCCCCCATAAACTTAGATGTTCTGAATGCTAGGTTCCCAGCTGATGGAGATTTGGGAATTAATTCCTCTTGGAGGGAGTGTATTGTTGGGGGCGGGCTTATGGGTGTTATAACCAGCTCCCCCTTACTAGTGTTTGGCATGCTGTCCTGTCCCTGTTGTCCACCATATGTTGGCCATGGTGTGATGTCCACCCTCTGATCATGCCAGCATTTTCCCCTGCCAGTATGGAGTTTCTCCTCGAGTCTGTAACCAAAATAAACCTTTTTTCCCACAAGCTGCTCTTGGTCGGATGATTTCTGCCAGCAATGCAAATCTGACTGCAACAGTAAAGTGGAACCAAGAAGTGGGATTGCTGCTAGACACCTGACTATGTGGCTTTGGCCTTTTGGAAATGATTTTCAAGAGGAATGTGGAAGGATTTGAAACCTTGGCCTAAGAGATGCTTTGCAATGCTGTAAGTACAGCTTGATGGACTATTCTGATCAGAGTGGAAAGACCTGAGCAGTAAGAACTATGGACTATAAGGTTATGAGGGTGAGAAAGAGCTTTTCTTGGACCAGGCTGGCAGTTTGTGTGAGAAGCTTGCTGTTATGCCCGTGTCCTGAGAAGTTGTGTAGGGTTGCTTTATGCAGAAATGAACAAGTGTGAGCAGAAGGATATGGCACAGAACAAAATAATCTTTGGGTGAACTGCTGCCCATTCAGCTGCAGTTGAGAGATTACAACCTTTGAGATTAGGCCAGCTGACTTGCATTGGGGCAACAACAAGAATGTAGACTCTTTGGAAGAGGCCTGAGTGTTCAAGGAGTGTCCTGTTCTTCAAAGTCTGCTTTATTCTCCCCTGGATTAACAAATTGGCACCCTACTTGGTATTGTGGAGTATAAGAAATGCAGGAAAGAGAGGGTCATTGAGTTTGCAACATGGTCTTGTTTTTTGGAAATGGCCATGGGCAGTGTGAAGCAGGTTTGCTGGTTGCCTGCATGGAGACCCCATGGGGCCATGAGGATGAACCATGGATTGCAGTGGAGACCCAGTGGAGATGCCAGGACCATGAGATGGCTGCCAAGGAGAGCTGCCAGCCCCAGATGAAGTTTTCCAGGATTCTGAGTAGCCTAGCTGGAGGGGTGGAATTGGAATACCAGAGACTTGTTGCTGGTTAGAATTATCAGGCTTGGAGACTTGTCACTGACTAGAGTTGTTGGACTTGCAGCTACAGAGTTTGATGTTTGCCCTGATTGTTTTAAATCTTGTATTGGCTGAATGTTTCTTTGCTATACCCAAGGCCATCTTTTGCAGTGTGAATATTTATTCTGTACCATTATGGGGTTTTAGGGGATTTTTTTTTTTAGTATTATGGCTCAGTTAAAAGACCTTGAATTATGGGGATGTTTGAACATCAGTAGCATTGATAAAAATGTGGGGACTCTTAAAGCTGGACTGAATGCATTGTATTTTACATCATGTATGGATTCAGTTTATGGGGCCAGGGGTGGAATGTGGTGGTTTTACTCAGGTGCCCCCCCCCCCATAAACTTGGGTGTTCTGACTGCTAAGTCCCCAGCTGATGGAGATTTGGGAATTAATGCCTTCTCGAGGGAGTGTATTGTTGGGGACAGGCTTATGGGTACTATAGCCAGCTCCCCCTTGCCAGTGTTTGGCATACTCTCCTGTTGCTATTGTCCATCTTATGTTGGCCAGGGGTTGATGTCCACCCTGTACTCATGCCATCATTTTCCCCTGACATTATGGGGCTTCCCCTCAAGTCTGTAAGCCAAAATAAAACTTTTTCCCACAAGCTGCTCTTGGTCAAGTGATTTCTGACACAATGTGAACCTGACTGCAACACATGTGTGTATGTGTGTTCACATGCTTGTGTTCAGAGTATGTATGTATATATGTATGTATTTACCCATGCACATGTATATGTGTGTGTAGGCCAAATATTAATGTCTTGTGTTCTCCTCAGTCACTCACTGACCACTTTAGTTTTTGAGATAGGGTCTCTCACTGAACTTGGAGCTCACCAGTTTGATTAGCTAGCCAACTTGCCTCTTCAGAGCAAGCTGCCTGTCTCCATTTCCCAGTGCTGGATAAGCATGCAGTGCTGTGCCCAACTTTTTTTTCAAATTTTTATTAACAACTTCCATGATTATAAAAAAAATCCCATGGTAATATCCTCCCTCCCCCCACCACTTTCCCCTTTGAATCTCCATTCTCCATCATATCTCCCCCCCACTTCAATCAGTCTCTCTTTTATTTTGATGTCATGATCTTTTCCTCCTATTATGATGGTCTTGTGTAGGTAGTGTCAGGCACTGTGAGGTCATGGATATCCAGGCCATTTTGTGTCTGGAGGGAGCATGTTGTAAGAAGTCCTACCCTTCCTTTGGCTCTTACATTCCTTCCGCCACCTCTTCCGCATTAGACCCTAAGCCTTGGATGGTGTGATAGAGATATTGCAGTACTGAGCACTCCAGTCACTTCTTTCTAGCACCATGATACCTTCTGTGTCGTCCCAAGGTCACTGCCATCTGAAAAGAGAAGATTCTCTACCAAAAGTGAGAGTAGCATTAATATAAGAGTATGAACATTAAGAGAAGTGCTTATTGGGCAGTTTGATAAGCATAGTATATACATTTAGCCAGATAGCAGGAGACGTTACACTCCTAGGGCTCATGACTACCCCTGTTTTAAGTTTTTAGTATCCGGGATGTATTCCCTCCCATGGAGCAGGCCTCCAGTCCAATTAGAGGGCAGTTGGTTTCCACCATGATAGACGTGCCATTATTGTACCCGTTGACTCATTTGGCCTGGTTGGCCAAATATAAGGCTTGAAGTGTCCACTGTTGAGTGTCACTGGTGATTTCTCTTTCTCCCATTGAACTGCATGCAGAATGGCTTCTTCCAGCTTTCTGTCAACTGGTCTACATGGAGGAGGTTATCAGCTCAGTTCCAGGAGGATTTCTCAGTGTGTGCCCAACTTTTATGTGGGTGCCAGAGTTGTGAATTCAAGTCCTGCTTGCATGGCAAGCACTTTACTATCTGAGCCATCTCCACAGCACCTCATTTTGTTTTTGAGACAGCATGTTGAGGTATAACCCACACTGGCATCAGACTTGTGATCCTCCTGCTGGAAATACAGGCGCATGCCAACTGAACTTGATTGTGAAGTACCATCAGAACATGTAAGTGGTTGGAAATGTGTGTCCTAGGCTTCAAAACAGAGATGAACAGAGAGATTATTCATGGAATGATTGCTTATTAAAGCTACAAGAGGAAATGAGATCCGCCCAAAAGAATATGTAGTCTATATGGAAAGCAAGACAGAACCTAATATTATATTGATATTTGATCAATGAAGGATGCCAGTTCAATGAGATGATTGAGTGAGGAGAAGTATTCCACAAACAATTCCATGGCCAGCAGTCTGGTCCATCCTGTCACATGCCCTCCAGGTTGTCAGGACAAATGAGTCCAAGTGGAGCACTTGGGCTGTGTGGACACATTTTGCATCTGGTTAAACAGATAGGGAGTGAATCAGCTACACAGTCTATGCTACTTCTCTGTAAAAATGGCCAAGAGCTTCTTGGCTTCCCACCAGAACTAGACGGTACGACCCTATTGCTGAAGATTCCACATGCTTAGACTGCAGATCACTGAGAAATCAAGCTGGAGCTGAACTGACAACCTCTTCCCTGTAGGCCAGCTAACAGAAAGATGGAAAAACTATGCTGCATGCAGCCCTATGGGAGAGAAAATTCATCAGTGGTGGTAAATAGAGTGGACCCTGCAAGCCCCAAGATTAGCCAGCCAGGCCAAATGTGCCAACTGTTGCAATAGTGGCAAGTTTGTTATGGGGGAAAACAACCAGTCTCTAATTGGACTGGAAGCCCACTCCACAGAAGGGAATACATGCCTGATACTGAAAACCTAGTCCAATGTCTATGTCTGGGGAGGTCATGAGCCCTAAGAAACTAATATCTGTTGTCTGGCTAAATGTATATATTATACCCACCAAAATGCCTTGTAAGCATTTTTTAATGTTTATACCCATATATTAATACTACTCTCACTTGTTAAAGAAGCTTCTTTATTCAGATGGTGGTGATCACTGGGGTGACTCAAAACTCTCCATAGTGCTGAGAAGTGACAGTGGAGTGTTCAGCACTAGGTCATCTCTGTCACACCCTCCAAAGCTCAGGGTCCATTGTGGAAGAGGTGGTGGAAAGAATGTAAGAGCCAAAGTTAGGAGAGAAGTGCTTACAGTACCGTAGTCTTGCAGACATAAAATGGCCTGGAATCCCATGACCTCACAGGGCCTGGCACTACCTACACGAGACCTCCATAATAAAAGGAAAAGAGGATGACATCAAAATAAAAGAGAGCCTAATTGAGAGAGAGGGGGGATTTGATGGAGGGTGGATTTGAGAGGGGAGAATGGGAGTGGAGGGAGAGAATTATCATGGTTTTATCGTCTATACTAATGGAAGCTGTCAATAAAAAGTAAAATTTAAAAAGTCAAAAATGCCATCCTTTTGCAAGCTGGAGAGATGGCTTAGCAGTTAAGACACTTGCCTGCAAAGCCAAAGGACCCAGGTTTGATTCTTCAGGACCCCACGTAAGCCAGATGCACAAGGGGGCACATGCATCTGGAGTTTGTTTGCAGTAGCTGAAGGTCTTGGAGCACCCATTCTCTCTCTCTCTCTCTCTCTCTCTCTCTCTCTCTGCCTATTTTTGTATCTCTCTCTCAAATAAATAAATAAAAATATTTTAATGCCATTCTCTCTCACACACCATCTTTTTCTCTCTCTCAAATAAATAAATAATATATATAATTACATATGTGTATATAATTATAATTAAAAGGGCTGAAGATATAGCTTAGTGGCTAAGGCATTTGCCTGCAAAGCCAAAGGACCCACATAAGCCAGATGTACAAGGGGGCATATGCCTCTAGAGTTTGTTTGCAGTGGCTAGAGGCCCTCGCACATCCATTCTCTCCCTCTCTCTCTCTCCCTCTCTCTTTGTCTCTCTCAAATAAATAAATAAATAAATAATATATTTTTAAAAGTTAAAAATGACCAAGCTTAGAAATCAGATGAACATAGATTCCAACCCTAGGCTCATTGTTGGACATTTGTCAACTATTTCATATCTCTGAGCCCAATTTTTTCCTATATATAGAATAATACTGGTATTAACTTTGTAGGAATGCTTGTGTCAATTGACGTAATTCATGTAAGTGGCTTAGAATGTCCTCTAGTAGATAATAATGGTCAATAGCTTAGGGATATTATTATTTTAGTTTAACAGAACCCATCTGCTGAGAAAGGATAGAAAATAGAAAGAAAAGGAGAAACAGCAGCTATGTGCACTTAACCAGGTAACTTCTGTGAACGTTTGTATTGATTGTCAACTTGAAAGGACATAGAATCGCCTGTGAGGGATTATTGAGATTTGGTTAGCTTCCAAGCCTGCCGGTGATAATATGTTCATTGAAGTAAGAAGACCCACCTTAACTGTGGGCCTGGTCCTGGACTATATAAAAAGGAGAAGCAAGTTGGGCATGGTAGTGTACACCTTTAATCCCAGCACACACAGGAGGCAGACGTAGGAGGATTGCTGTGAGTTCAAGGCTACCCTGAGATTACAGAGTGAATTCCATCCAGGTCAGCCTGGACTAGAGTAAAACTCTACCTCGAAAAACCAAAAAAGAGAGAGAGAGAGACAGAGACAGAGAGAGAGAGAGAGAGAGAGAGAGAGAGAAGCAGGGCTGGAGAGATGGCTCAGTGGTTAAGAGGCTTGCCTGCAAAGCCTAATGACCCAGGTTCAATTCCCCAATACCTATGTAAAGCCAGATGCACAAAGTGGTGCAATCTGGAGTTTGCTTGCAGCAGCTAGGGGCCCTGACATACCCATTCTCTCTCTCTCTCTCTCTCTCTCTCTCTCTCTCTCTCTCTCTCTCCTTCCAAATAAAATAAAAAGGAGAAGCTGGCTGAGCACCAGCATTCATTGTCCCGCCTCCCCACTGTTGAACTGGAAGTAACCAGCTCCTGCCACCATGCCTTTCATGCCATGACGAACTGTAACCTGGAACTGTCAACCAAAAACAAACTGTTTTCTTCCTTGAGATGCTTCTGGTTGGTCGTTATCCCAGCAACAAGAAAGTAACTAGACAACTTGCCACAGCTTTTTAAAAACATGACCAGGAAGCGGTATGGAGCTACCATGAGAGATCGTGAAATGAGTCCAGAATCCTGAGCACTAGGAAGCTCTTCCCAGAAACACTCAAGTACTGAGCCATAGACTTGGGTAGAACACAGGAACCATGGGAGAATGCTGCAGAGTGGCATGGAAGGGTTAAAACAACCTGGTATGCAATAGCATGGCTACAAGCAAACTAGGAGACTCCATTTGATGTGTAAGGTGCGGCATAGTTGTGAGATTTGTGGGGAAAAAAAAATATCAAACTGAGTTCTGGGGAAAGGTCTGGGAAACTTGACCTTGAGTCAGAGGGATAGATTTAGGACATCTCACCAGCCATTTTTCTTCTATTTCTGTTGTTTTCATCCTGTTTCTTACCTATGGACCTATAATGCATTCAATAATCCTTTTTCTTTCTTGGCACATGCATATGCAGTGAGTGTGCATGTATGTGTTTGTATGTTTGTGGGCACATGTATGTGTGTGTGCAAGGGCACATGCATGTATGTGCACGTTGTGGAGGCCAGAGGTTAACATCAGGTGTCTTCCTCAGTCACTTTATGCCTTATTCTTTGCTGAACATGGAGCTCACCATTAGGCTAGAGTAGCTAGCCAGCAAGCCCTAGAGAATATCCTGTCTCTGCCTCCCCAGGACTTGGATTATAGTCATGCACCACCACACTCAGCTTTTACATGGGTACTGGGATCTGAACTCAGGTCCTCTTCCCCTGACCTCACCTAGGCCTTTTTACCCCCATTAATCTGTTCTTCTACTTACATATATACAATAACATCCTATTAAGTCCCCCTCCCTCCCTTTGTATTCCCTTTATATCTCCTTTCTAGCTTACTAGCCTCTGAACGTGCCTGATCTCATCTGATCTCAGAAGCTAAGCAGGGTTGGGCCTGGTTAGTACTTGGAAGGGAGATGGCAATAATTATACATAGCTATTTTGGAGCCAGGCAAGCACTATGTTAAGCAGTCTCCAGGGTGGTTCTACAGGTCAGAAAGCCTTTGATGTTAACTAAAGTTACGTAAGTTTTCAAAGAGGAAGCAGTAGAACTGGACTTGAACCTGGGCAATCTGAACCCCAAAGCTGAGCGAGTAAGCATGGCACATACTGAAAGTAGAGCATCATGGAAGGTAGCCTCTAAACGGACCCCAATTATGCCTGACTCCTACCAGCCACATCCTTGTATAGTCCTTCCCTTTGAATGCAGGCTGGATGGTGTGGCTGCTTCTAGCAAACAGAAAGCAGCAGAGGCGATAAGAGGTCACTTCCGGGCTCAGACTACAAAGACTGGATCTTCCATTTAGAGCACTAACTCTGAGGGAAGTCAACTGCCTTGATATGACCCATCCATAGAAACTCAAGTGATCCAGGTATGGTGGCACACGCCTTTAGTCCCAGCACTCGGGAGGCAGAGGTAGGAGAATGGCTGTGAGTTTGAGGCCACCCTGAGACTACATAGTGAATTCCAGGTCAGCCTGAGCTAGAGTAAGACCCTACCTCAAAAAAAAAAAAAAAAAAAAAAAAAAAAAAAAAAAAAAAAGAAAAGAAAAGAAAAAGAAAAAGGAAAGGAAAGAAAGAAAAAAATTCAAGTGGCAAAGAACAGGAATTCTTCCAGCCAACGGCCAGCAGGAAACGGGGACTCTCAGCTGCAACTCCCCACAGCCAGCGGAATCACCCCAGCATCCACCGAGAGGCCTTAGAAGCAAAGCCTTCCAAGCTGAGCCATCACGAGGCCCCCACCGGGCCTGCACTCCATACCCCCATGAGCCACTGATACTCAGCTAGGTTCCTGCCCAGATTCCTAACACACTGACACAATGAGATACTCATCTCTTGTTTTAACCTGTTAAGCACTGGGGTATGTCACAGGAAACTTCCTCAGGAGAGATGTGAACACAAGCGTTTACCCCAGATGGGGCTCAGCTGGCAGACCAAAGTATGACTGCACCAATACCACTTCAGTGGACCAGTGAGTTTATTGGAGTTGCTTACAGAGCATGGAGAGGGGTTATTTATAGGACTATGGAGTCTCCAAAGCAGCTACTTTGATGGAGATTCCTATGTCAAAATTACTCCGTAGATGCTCCTCCCTCAGCCTCAGCATGAGGGCTTACTTCCAGAGCCTGATTCCCAAGGGCACCACCTAGATGGAGCTCCTCGCTCCTTAATCTTTTGCCCTCTATACACTCCATCTCCCTCTGAGGCCATGAGACCTCACACCACTGCACACAGCTGGCACTCAGGTGGGGTCTGATGACCCCCCCAAGCTTTCTCTTGAGTAGCTTTCTGCTGCTTCTGATAAAAAAAAAAAAAACTGACAAAGTTATCGACGCCTTTCAATACTGAGGAAATTTGCCATGCAACAGTGCAATTGGTTATGCTCCTCCCTGTGTGACAGACACTTCCTCATGTTTAGCCTAGAGGACTACATACAACCTCATCCCTGACGTGGGAATTTATAGGGACACAAGGACATGAGTAAGGAATTTTAGCAGGGCGTAGTCTAGGGTTGGCTTGAGAGGGAACACAGCTGTTCTTAAAAAAAAAAAAAAAAACATCAAATACGCATCTGGATGGTGAAAGTTGACTTAGGTCTTGAAGGGTGAATCAAAGTTAGACAGATGGACATGGCAATGAATAGGTAATTAAAGCACAGAGAACAAGCATGTGACAAAGCGTAGAAGATAAAATAGCAATTAATCCTTCTGGGTGAGTTAGCCAGCATTAGAGATAACCAGACAATGGAGTATTTGAGTGCTTTGTAAAAACCCCAAGTGTTCACAAGAAACTGTCGTGTACAATGCACATTTGATTTATTTGAGAAACTACATATTTTGAAGTCATTTTCAGGTCAGAGGTCACGCACTGGCATCCTCTGGGGAACATGGGCTGACATTTTTGTTTGTCCTTCGAAGTTATTATACTAGCCTGAATTAGTTTGTTCACATTTAGCAAATAAGGGATTTGAAAGATGAAATCCAGCTCGGATTGGAGTATCAGAAGAGCTGGGAGTGGGGGCACACGCCGTTGATCCCAGCCTGGGCTAGAGCGAGAGCCTACCTCAAAACAACAAAATCAAAAGATCCCATCACTGGGACGGTGTTTCCATGTAGCAACAAATTGGCTGCAGTAAGGAGCAGCTGTCTGCTTTAGACAGAGCACGCACACTCACGGCTGCCGGAGCTCCCCTCTGGCCCGTTGAAGGCACTCCACTTTGCACTTCCCGCAAAGGGAAGACCAAGATGCACTCAGTGCAAACACGCCATCTGTGAGGGGTGTGCTGGTGAGCCCCTGCCACCTCCTCAGCTCAGCTGCCCCTGAAAGGCTCAAGCTGAAGGGAGCATTGCCTCACAGGGGTGACTCCTACCCCCTCGTGTTCATGTAAACTTCCTGGGGTCTTGTTAACACACAAATTCTGCTCCCGTGGGTCATCGTGGAGCCTGAACTTGTGCACTGCTAACAAGTTCCACGATGATATGGACGCCGTATGTCCAACACCACACTTCAGGTTGCATTACACAACCCCAGAGAGTCAGGGTTATTCTGGGATTTGGAGTTTGTCCTCTGCTTAAACAGAACCTCCTCTATCTAGCTAAGCCAGTCCTCAGTTTGGGCTTGCCTGGGGATGGAAGATGAAAGAGAAAATGATAGGTGTGTTATTCTTTCCAGAATTTGGGAAAGTTGAATAATATTTATTAGTATCTTTGATATGCCTGGGATAGTTTATTTAATACACACACTCACACACACACACACACCCCTCAACAACAAAAACTGTCAGCATTCTGCATCCAGACTGCCTAGGTGCATTTCCTCCTTCTGCGACTTGGAAAACACATTACCAACTTCTCTGTGTACCAGTTTCCTAGCCAGTAAATTAGGGATCACAGTAGCATCTCACAAAAAAGTGAGTGACCACATGCAGAGTACTCAGGACAGTATCTAGCATTAAGTAAGTGGCCAACTAGTATTTGCTATTGCTAATAGCATTACTTTATGGATGAGAAAAGCAGTGTTAGGGAAAGTTAATTTTGTCCCAGAGTAAGATTTAGGACCATTTATTTTTCCTTTCCAGTGGCTTGAAAGTAAGGAAGAAGAGGCTTTGGTGAGAGCACATCCCCTAACTTTCATGCCCTCCCTCCAAGTCTCCTGTATTGCTTTCCAGCTTCTCCTTGCCCAGGAACCATGGGCTCGTGGTAATGAGTGAAATGTATTGACTATGCACATCCTCTCACCTAACCTAACTCATAGTGTGAGTAAACGGCGTGTGTGTTAATCTTCAACTCTGCAGGTGGAAGATCAGAGATTTCCCGAAGTTCACGTACCTGGGTGAGTTTGGGGTTCAAACCAAAGGTAATCTGACTCCAGAAGGAGAAAGCTACACTGCCTGGGTAAAAGCCGCATGTGAGGATGGTATCACTGAATTCTACCAAGCACCTGAGGAAGAAATCATGCCAGCTCCTAATTTAACTCATCAGAGAATAAATAGTGCCCACTGCCTGAATTCATAAGACCATCATTACTCTACTAATAGAAATCAGACAAAAAAATTATAGACCAACATTATTCATGATTATATATGTAACTAATAATCAAAAATTAACACACTGAGCCCAGTAATATTTTTTGAAGATTTAGTTTTATTTATTTATTTATTTATTTATTAGAGACAGAGAGAGAAAAAGAGAGAGAGAAGGGGCATACCAGGGCCTCTAAGCCACTGCAAACGAACTCCAGATGCATACGCCACCATGTGCATCTGGCTTAAGTGGGACCTGGAGAATCAAACCTGGGTCCTTAGGCTTGGCAGGCATGCACCTTAACAGCTAAGCCATCTCTCCAGCCCAGTATTTTAAAGGATAATATATTATGACCTACAGGGTTTATCCAGAGGTGCAAGGTTGGTTTAACATTCAAAAGTAAATCAGGTAGTTAAGCACTTCAGTAAAACATATTAGTAAACCAAGAAATATATACATATGGTTATTTCAATAGATATAAAAATATCAGAATCAACAACATTCACTCCGAATTTTAAAAAAATCTCTCAGCAATGTAGTATAGACATTTTCTAATCTCAAATATCTACAACTAGTACCATGATGAAAGAATAACTGTTTTTCTCTGAGAATAAAGAACAAGACAGAGTATCCAATATAACCAGTTCTATTCAACCTTGTACTAAAGATTCTTGCCAGTTAAGTGAACAAGAAAAAAAGAAAACTAGAGGTATTCAGATAGAAGTGAAACCTCGTCCTCTAATCCAATAGAACACAGAGACTACTAAAACTAGCAAGCGCATTCAGCAAGACTACAGGAAACAATCTCAATGTACAGAAGTCCATTGAATGTCTATGCAAAAGCAATGAATAGTCAGAACTTGAAATCAATTAAACAATACCATTCGCCCTGCTGGTTGCAGTCTGACAAGTGGTGCAGTCCTGCAGTCTCCTGTAGCCAGGGTCCAGCATCACTGTGGTGGCTCAGCAGGCTGACTACATGCTCATCCCCAAGACCAGTCCACTCCATTTTTCAGGAGCAGGTGATAGGAGGGTCGGTGCATACCTGGCAGAATAGCAACCTACAAGAACAAAGATGGCAGCTTTGCCAACTTGAGAATGTACCTGCATGGACTGGTGGTGCTGGGCCTCCAGAGCCCCTGCAGTGGTATACAAGGCAAAGAGAATGGCAGTCTTTTTTATTTTATTTATTTATTTAGTTGAGAGATGGAAAGAGGCAGACACACACAGAGGGAGATAGAGTGAGAAAGAAAAAGGGACAAAGAGAGAGAGAGAATGGGCATGCCAGGGCCTCTAGCCATGCAAAGGAATTCCAGATGCAAGCGCCACCTTGTGCATCTGGCTTATGTGGGTCCTGGGGCATCGAACCCAGGTCCTTTGGCTTTGTAGGCAAACACCTTAACTGCCAAGAGAATGGCAGTCTTTTGAACAAAATAGAAGAAAGTGAAAGAAACTGGTCAAGCAGTACAGGCCGGGGAAGGCTTTAGCACCCTTAGTACCAGGAGGGGCCATCAGCAGATAATGGTCTGGTTGAGTACACCTGAGTACTCAACACCTGGCTGAGTATGACATGGACGGAATGGTGCATGATGAAGATTTGCCTTATGAGAACATTAAAGTTTCTATACTTGAAGCAGTTTGGAAATATTCTCATTCATTCTCGGTGGAGATTTTTACTTGGCAGAGTGACTTGGCTTATACCCGGGCCATGATGAGCAGTGACAAAGAAGATTTAACTGTCCAAGTTGTGCTGACTCTTGGAGGCAAGGATGGAGGCACATTATGTGAAAGCATCAAACTGAAACCAAAGGTAATCACCATGATAGAAATTGGCCAAATGGTGATTGATGGATGTATGAAACGTATGTGAAGAAGATGCGGTGACATCTTAACCTTAAAGGAGGCTGCTACCAGGTCCTCATAGAAAACTGCACTCTGGTACTACAGAGGTACCCCAGAGAAAGGAGAGGGTTTCTTATGTGATTAATGACTTGAGAGCCATTCCAATCTCCATATCTCCAGAAGATTCCACACAGATTGATTCTGGACCTCTCTATGAAAGTACTGAAACAGGATGGGGAATATTGTACACACGGGATATTGTACACTTTGACAAAGCCCAGTCCTTCTATGAAGAACAGCTGAGGCACCTGTACTGTCCTGTGGGATCCTCAAAGGACAGTGTCTGTGGCCCTTCATACTTGGAATTATGGGTGTTTTGTACTGTTTGGAAGAAAGGTAAGCCTTAGAGATGAGCACCCCTGGTCCTGTGTGCTGTAAGTAACCTCCCTGACTCCCCAATGCTGGCTTTGCCATCAGGAGTCAGACAAGTGATTATGAACCTTCAAGTTTCTCTTTCTTTCTTTCTTTCTTTCTTTCTTCTTTTTTTTTTTTTCAGGTAGGGTCCCGCTCTAGCCCAAGTTGACCTGGAATTCACTACATAGTCTCAGGGTGGCCTCAAACTCATGGCAATCCTCTTACCTCTGCCTCCCAAGTGCTGGAATTAAAGGTATGTGCTACCACACCTAGTCCTTTCTTTTTTAATTATTATTTTTAATTTTTAAATAGCTAAAAGGAAATGCATATCATGATGAGTTAGAGTGTTAGTAGTTTTGGGAAGTCAGCTAAAGGACCATTAGACATCAAAGCAAAGACTATGAAGTACACTGGCCCCCTAGAATGTGATCTTTATTACTTTTAATTTCTATGTGGGTTTTTTAAATTTTGTTTTGTTTTGATTTCAGTAGACCTTTGAGGTGGACATTTGGAGGAATGAGCTTCACTGTTTGCTTCAGGAGGGAAGTTCTCCATGGTGCTTCTTCCCCTCCTCCAAAACTAAATTAGATTTTAAAGTTTGGTTTTTATGACAGATAAAGAAGTGAGTTATCTGGGCATGGCAGCACATGTGTTAATCCCAGCACTTGGGAAGCAGAGGTAGTAGGATTGCTGTGAGTTTAAGGACAGCCTGGGACTAGAGTGAGTTCCAGGTCACCCTGAGCTAGAGTGAGAGCCTTCCTCAAAAAACAAAGAACAAAACAAAACAAAAAAAGTGAATCAGCAATGCTTCAATGAAAACAAGAGTCCAAAATGATATTCACAATAATACAAAAATTTTAAATCCTTAGAGATAAATCTGACAAAGAATGTGAAAATTATAAAATATTGCCAAGAGCAGTTAAAGACCTAAACAAATGGAGAGGTGCACCATGTAGGTAGGCTCAAAGTGAGATAAAAGTCCCCAGGAATATTTTGTAGAAATTTATAGGCAGATTATAAAATGTACATGAAAGCCCAAAGGATCTAAATAATTAGGAAAAAGGAACAAAGTTATAACACTAATCCTACCTGATTTCAATACTTAGCTTGAATGATGCTATAGTAATCAAGAGAACAGTATTGTCCTAAATGTACATAAATAGATTAATGGAACAGAACAGAGTCCAAATATAAAGCTCCAAGAAACTGCTAGATTTTTAACAAATGTTAAATTGTTAAGGCAATTCAGTGACAAAATACTTCCCTTGAAGCTGGCCCTGGAGGCTGGGGAGATGGCTCAGCAGTTAATGGAATTTACCATTTAAGCATAAGGGTTTGGGAGGGCCTGAGACCAGCTAAGTTTAACTCCCAAGAGTCCACATATAAAGTTTGACATGGGACTGGAAAGGTGGGTCAGTGGTTAAGGCATTTGCCTGAAAAGCCTAAGGTCTAGGGTTCGAGTGTCCAGTACCCACATAAAGTCAGATGCACAAAGTGGCACATGCATCTAGAGTTTGTTTGTAGTGGCTAGAGGCCCTGGCATGTTCTCTCTCTCCCTCTCTTTCTCTACCAAATAAATAAATACATAATTTTTTTAAAAAGCCTGACATGGCCATGCATGTCCATAACTCCAGGGCAAAGGTGTGGAGACCAGAGAATTGCTGGGGCTTTCTGACAGAGATCAGCAGCTCTGAGTTGAGGGAGAGACCCCATCTCAAGGAAGTATGCTGATGCACAATACAGAAGGGCACCCAAAGTTCTCTGTCCTCCACATGCACATGTATATACCATGCATATTACACACACACACACACACACACACACACACACACACCAACCTGGTACTAGAACCATTGCATACCCATGTGATGGTTTGAATACAAAATGTTCTCCATAGCCTCAAGTGTTTGTGATTAAGCTGCCTACCTAATCCCCAGCTGGTGGAGCCTTTGGGTGGTGGAGCCTTGCTGGAGGAGGTGTGTCATGGGGACAGACTTGAGGATCATTAGTGCAGTTCACATTGGATGCAGCTACCTTGTTTTCATTGCTCCTACCCTGCCACTGATGTATGAAGATATGAGCTGGTTGCTGTGATTTCTCCACCTTGATGCAGCTTCCCTCAAAAATGTAAACCTAAAATAAACCCTTTTCTCCCATAAGTTGCTTCTGGTTGGGTGTCTATTTTTATTTTCATTTATTTATTTGAGAGAGAGGGGGAAAATAGAGAGAAAGTGGGCATGCCAGGGCCTCCAGCTGCTGCAAACAAACTCCTGATGCATGCACCACCTTGTGCATCTAGCTTACATGGGACCTGGGGAATCAAACCTGGGCCCTTTGGCTTTGCAGGCAAGCATCTTAACTACTAAGCCATCTCTCCAGCCCACTGGTTGGATGTTTTGTCCCAGCAATGAGAAGGTAACTGCTATAGATGGGTGCTGGGAGTAGGACTGTTACTGTAATGAATCTGACCTGTGGGGTTTGGTTTTTTGGAGCTAGATTGAAGGAGGAATATGGAAGGCCTTGAAGTGTTGTAAGCAAATCTTTATGGGCCATTCTGGTGAGAGTTTGAAAATCCTAAATGCAGAAAGATGTGTTGACTGTGAAAGCTCAACTTATAAGGTTTCAGAGGAGGGGAAAGGACCTTTTGGGGCTGGGTTAGAGATTGCCTGCATTCTGCCTGTGTCCTGAAAATCTGAGCAAAGTGGAATTTAAAAGTAATGGTGCATTTGACAGAAGAAAATATAGAGCAAAAAGATATGAGAGTTGTAAAGTTTGCTGCAGAAAAAAAAATTTAAGAAAGTTTGAGGTTGTATTTTAGACCACTTATGTTGCAATTGTTGAAGGGATCACCACCATTAAATACAGGCCAGCCTACTTTCATGCCTTGTTCTGTCACTGAGTTGAGTTAGGGTTGCTGACATGGTCATGAATGGGAGGTTATTTACTGGAAAATGTGCATCCCACCAATACGTGGAGTCTTTAAGAAAAAAGGACATGAAAATAGAAAGGAGAATTGTTAGGGAATAGGAAGAGAACCAAGGTAAGGAAAGATCATTGTGAGTAAATAATAAGCAAAGTGCCTTCTCTACATGTATGCAAGTGTCATAATGTACCACTCATATATACTACTGAAAAGGTTAAACTGTCTGCTTTGTGAATCAGTCATTCTATTCCTAGCGGTTTAGTCAAGAACAAGTGAAAGCATGCATTCAAAATTAACATGTAAACACTCACAGCATGGCCAAACCTGCACACACCCCGAATATCTATAGACAGGTAAATTAAACTAAGATATGTATTCGTACAATGGGGCACTACTCAATAGTAATAAACAACAGACCATGGATATATTCCTCAAGATGGATAAAGCTGATGACAGTTATGCCAAGGGAAAGAAATTAGACAACAAATAGTACACAATGAATTGATCCTTTTTTATAAAAGTGTGGGAAATGCAATCTAATGGGAACCTGAGCAGAAGCAGATTATGGGACGAAGGGATTTCCAGGGTGCTTCATCGTGGCTGAAGAAGCTGGCTCACTTTACATACACTGACAGCAAAGAGAGAAAGAGCAGCCAGCACTCAAGCTGCCGCTGAACACATCTTAAGGGGGGGATTCCAGATCCACTCCCAGGGACCCTCCTCCTTCAGCAGGGCTCCACCTTCTGGGGACTGAGTAGGAAGCCCAACCAAAAGTCCCTGGGGCTGTGGGGGCATTTTATATTCCGACCACCACAGTGGGTGAGGAGAATTACAAGAGGACAGGGACTTGTGGAAGGTGGTGAACATGTTCATTATCTTGGTGCTAGGAGTGATTTTAGTGGCATAGAAATATGGTAAAAGTTATCAAAATATGCATTGCATATATGTACAGTTTATTATATGTCAACTATAGATCAAAATTCTGATGTTGCTCTGGGTGTGGTGGCCACATCTTCAACCCCAGCACTTGGGAGGCTGAGGATTGCCAGTTCAAGGCCAGCTTGGGCTAGGTTGAGTCTACTGCCTACAAAAAAATATTAAAAAACAACTCATGGGCTTGGGACTAGAGAGATGGCTCATTCAGTAAAGTACTTGGCTTTCAAGCATGAGGACCTGAATTCAATTCCCAGAACCCATGTCAAAAGGTCAGGCATGGTGACTCGTGCTTTTAATCACAGCCCTGCAGAGGCAGATATAGGCAGCCAATCTAGCCTACTAAGCCACTGAGAGGCTTTGTTTCAAAAACAAAAAAAAAAAGAAAAAGAAAAAACAGGATGGCACCTAAGGAATGACACTTGAGGTTGTCCTCTGGTCTCCACTCACATGCTCCTGCACACACACACACACACACACACACACACACACACACACAAATATGGTAAAAACCTATCCACTTGTACACTGTACATAGGTGCAGTTTATTTTATGTCAACTCACACATCAAAACTGAGGCTTTGACTTCGCAGACAGGCAGGCGAATGGAAGGGCATGGCCACTTTTGCTTCCCTCATGGCCTGAGAAACAGGACAGTTCCCCACTGCATTTTTTTCAACAGGCCTCTTTTATTACCTTGGGGCTCATCTGTCCCCATTTTTATTGCCTCTCTTGACTCCTGCCACTCCCAAGAACCAAACTTGATCACTAATTGCACTGTCCTGAGATTGGTGTCCCCTCTAGGAAGTGGCATTTATTAGTTCAGAGCTTTTTAAAAATATTTTGTTTTTCCTTATTTGAGAGAGAGAAATAGGCAGGGGAAGAGAGAGAGAATGGGCATGCCAGGGCCTCCAGGTGCTGCAAATGAATTCCAGATGTGTGTGCCCCTGTGCATCTGGCTTACATGGGTTCTGGGGAATTGAACCTGGGTCCTTTGGCTTCACAGACAAGTGCCTTAAACACTAAGCCATTTCTCCAGCCCTGAGCTTTTCATTATTTTTTAATCTTACCACAATCTGAGGCTCTGCTTTAGCAAACAAAAAGCACTCCATAAAGATATTCCAGCTAATTTGATTTACTGATTAATTAATTGGAAAAGCTATAAATCCTATAAAGTGTTGTTTCTGAAATCTAATGGAATTTAAGGAATTTAGATTTTACTAAACTTCTTGCTTTCAAAAAAATAAAAAACGAATAAGATCTTTGGTTTCCACAGTTTTCATAATTGCTCCCTATCGCTTTTATAGTCAGAAAACTGTCTCTAAAAATAACTAAATAAGTAAATATACCACTGAAAATTTTAAAACAGCCCCAATAGGTACACCGGTGACTGGCAAAATCAGACTGGGTCTTTTCATTGTCTGGGTTTTGTCAGAGCTTGGCATCCCACTCCCTTCTCCTCTTAAGTGGTTCTGGAAGATTCAAATGGAAACCACAGAGTGAAATGAGGCAGTGGATTCATGGAACAAGGCAATCGGGAAAAGGAGCCAACACCAACCAGAGTTGTCTGCTCAGGCAAAAACCCTGATCCAGCAAATTCATCAGAAATTTCCAGCTATATTTATAGTTTTGGAAAGCTTTTGGGAGGTGGAACGGTCCTGGCTCTCAGAAGTACTGGGGATGCCAAGGTTGGGTTTATGAGTCCTTTCCTGACCTCTGAGGAGACATCTAGGCCTTTATTTCTTCCTTTACTTAGCAGAATAAAAAGCACCACTTAGGGCTGTAAATGTAACTCAGTGGCAGAGCATTATAGCTAGCTTCCATCCCTAGCACAGAAGGAAACATATTTACTAAATATTTGTTGTGTTTGAGAACTAGGTTGAATCATCTCATTTGTATAAACACACTACTTTTCAAAAGAAAGTTTTTATTTGGGCTGAAGAGATGATCTAGTAGTTAAGACATTTGCCTGCACAGTCTAAGGACTCATGTTCAACTCTCCAAGTCCCATGTAAGCCAGATGCACAGTGATGCAAGTGTGCAAAGTTGCACATGTGCACAAGGGGGCACACCCATCTGGAGTTTGATTCCAGTGGCTAGAGGCCCTGGTGCACCAATTCTCTCTCTCACTCTTTCATTTTCACATAAAAAGGGCAGTATATTGGGCTTTCCTCAACAAAAGTATTTATTTTAGGGACAGGGGAAGGAGAGGAAGGGAGGGAAGGAGAAAAAGAGAGAGAGAATGAGCATGCCAGTACCACTTGCTATTACAAAAGAACTAGAGACACATGTACCACTATATGCATCTAGCTTTATGTGGGTGCTAAGGAATCAAACCTGGGCCAGCAGGCCTTACAAGCAAGCACCTTTAACTTCAGAGCCATCTCCCCAACTCAGAAACACACTACTTTTAACTTCCATTCTCTAATGGTGTAACAGAGGTTTCATGGGATTAAGGAACTTGGCCAAGGTCCCTGCAGTCAGATAAATGATGAATTAAGGACTTGAACTTGGGTCTGCCTGGCTCTGGAGCCTGAGGTCTCGGCCTCTGCGTTGCTGTGGAGCTCAGATCTGTGAAGATCTGATAATGTAAAAATGAAAGGGCGAAGGGAAGAGCCACTTTTTAGTGTCTGTCATGAGCCCAGCACTTTTCAAAATTCACAAGTATCCAGCCAGGGAGATGGCTCAGTGGGTCAAATGCTTGCCACACAAGCATGAGGACCTGAGTTTTGATGCTCAGTTTTCACTCAAAAATCTGGGACCATGGCTGGAGAAGTGGCTCAGTGGGTAAAGCACTTGCCACTCAAGTCAGAGTACCTCAAATCCAGAGCGCCTCTATAATCCAGCCCTCTGACTGGGAAATGGGAGATGGAGAAAGGAGAACGTCCTGGAAGCCCATGGTGAGTACTGCAAAGATAGACAGAAGAGCAAAATCCAGAGAGAAGCTGTGACTCAAAGGAGGTAGAAGGTTGAGGACTGAGCCCAACGTTGTCTCTGACCTCCACACACATGCTGGGATATGTGTACACCTGCTCTCCCACACACTTGAACATGCACACACCCACACAACGTTTCTTAAATTCTTTTTGAAAAGCTGAACCCAGCAGTGCACGCCTGCAACCCCAGCTGTCGGGAGGCAGAGGCAGAGGCAGGAGGATCCTTGAGGCTTATTAGCAAGCCAGTCTAGCTAAGTCTGTGATCTGAGGAAGACACTCTGATATCAGTCTCTGGCCTGCACTTGCATGTGTGTGTGCACATGCACACACACACACACACACACACGCACACACACACAAAACATACCACAAAAATATACACATGCCAAAAAAATCTCATAGGTATGAATTGCCCTTGTTTTGAAAGATGAACTTAATATATTTCTTTCCATTCTCTTCACCACCAGAACAAGTTTTCCAAGCAGCTGAGTAGTAATTTATTGGCCTCTCCTTCCACCTCTGCAATCCCAGAATGCCCCACACCCCACGTTAAACTCGGAGGCTGTTCTTCCACTGAGCTGTTCTACCTGCACTTGGGGGTAGCAAAGGGCTCAGAGATTCTCTAACCCTCTCTTCCTTCCCAGAGTTGCCAGATCTGCCTATGTAAGGAAAATTCCATTCCTCTTCCTTCACAGTAAGTACAAACTCAAATCTTTTTTATTTACTTTATTTATTTTCAAGCGGGGGGGGGGATGGGATGGACAAGCCACTGCAAATGAACCCCAGATGAATGTGCCATTTTGTGCATCTGGCTTTATGTAGGTACTAGAGAATCAAATCTATACTATCAGGCTCTGCAAACAAGCACCTTTAACCACTGAGCAATCTCTGCAGCCTATTTTGTTGGTGTTTTGTTGTTGTAAGGGTCTCACTCTAGCCTAGGCTGGCCTAGAACTCACTCTATAGTCCCAGGCTGGCCTCGAATTCACAACAATCCTCCTCCCTCTGCTTCCTGGGTGCTGGGATTAAAGGCGTGTGCCACCACGCCAAGCCAAACTCAAATCTTAAAGGACACAAACACCCACTTAGCCACCTGATGAAAGAAGCAAAGGCACACTTCAGCCTTCTCTGATAAGCCTCCAGTGAGAAAATTAGACACAACTCACTCCCCAACAGGCTTGAATTCCTAATGAGTTCCTGTGTTGAACCTATGCTACCTCAGTCAGTCCTCACCACAGTGCTGGGTCGTTTATGTGCAGGTTTAAGCAGGAGTGTATGGCTAGAATTCACTCTGGGCTTTGGTGTAAGTAGGTAACAGCCCTTCGTGCCAAAGGCGGGTATGACGTTAGAAGGAAGTATCTAGGAAAACCTTCCCTGCCTTCTCAATGACTTATAAATATATTAACTATTCAGTCCTCTAAACAACTTTATTAGATCATGGGTCAATGTTGGTGGTGTGCTCTTGAAGGTTGTGCCACCAAGGGCTGAGGTTCAGTTTGTCAAGTGCCTGCCTGAGGACATGAGTTCGAATCCCCAGTACCCACAGAAAAGCTGGATATGATGGCATGAGTGGGTAACCCCAGCACTGGAGAGGTGGAGACAGGAGGTTCCCTAGGGCTTGCTGACTACCTACTCTGGCCCAAGCAGAGAGCTCTGCGGTCAGTGAGAGTCTCAAAATGTAAGATGGACTATAGCAGGGAGGTCATGAGCCTTAGGGGAGTTACACCTGCTGTTGTCTGGCTAAAAACATATATTATGCTCTCCAAACTGCCCAGTAAGCACTTTTCTTAATGTTCGTATTAATGCTACTCTCACTTTTGGTTAGAGAACCTTCTCTTTTCAGATAGCAGTAACACTGGGAAGACTCAAAAGGCACCATAGTGCTGAGAAGAAGTGACAGAGGAGTGCTCAGCACCGAAACATTTCTATCACACCCTCCAAGGCTCAGGGTCCCTTGCAGAAGAGGTGGCAGAAAGATCATAAGAGCCAAAGGAAAGGCAGGACTGCTTACAATGCAGTCTTCCAGACACAAAATGGCCTGGATATCCATGACCTCACAGTGCCTAGTACTACCTACACAAGACCATCATAATAGGAAGAAAAGATGATGACATCAAAATAAGACAGACTAATTGAGGGGGGATATAATGAAGGGGGACTTGTGAAGAGGAAAGTAGAGATGGGGAGGGAATTATCATGGCTTATTGTCTATAATTATAGAAGCTGTCAATAAAAAAGTTTAAAAAATAAGATAGAGGGCTGGAGAAATGGCCTAGCAGTTAAGCATTTGCCTGTGAAGCCTAAGGACCCCGGTTCAAGGCTCCATTCCCCAGGACCCACATTTGCCAGATGCACAAGGGGGCACATGCATCTGGAGTTCATTTGAAGTGCCTGGAAGCCCTGGTGCGCCCATTCTGTCTCTCTCTCTCCCTCTCTCCTCTCTCTCCTTTCTGTCTGTTGCTCTCAAATAAATAAATAAAAATAAACAAAAAAAAATAAGATAGAGAGTGACTGGGAAAAACTCGCCATGTGGACAAGTGGCCTCCATGCATATGCACATGCACCCACACATGCATGTGTCCTCATACACATAAATACATGTGCACATATACCACACACTGGACAAGCATATCTTTGGGGGATCAGACGTGGTGTTGGTCAGTGTCCCTTATGTAAATATCCCCACGTAACTAATGGCAGGCCACCAATGTGACATGGTTCTCCAAATGGGAGGGGCACACAGTGCCTTGTCCCTGTGAAGGTTCTCATCCTGCATCACCCTGAGAGGTTCATGTGTGTCACCGCCAGCCTGCAGACACGACAGCCACGAAGAGCCCCGGGAGCACAGAGCACTGTGAAATGGACTAGCCTCGTTAGGAATTGATGAGCCTTGAGTATTTATGACCTTTGATTTTAATTGCAAGTTTATAAAATTTAATTTTTAATAATGGCATCTTTAACAAGCAGCTCCCAACGGTCCTGCTTATTAAATAGTTGGCCCTGACAAGCTTTCTCTGACCTCTGCACATCACCGGTCATTGTGATTAGTTCCATTTTAACTAAGAGGAACCTGAGGCCGGGGAAGGCTGGGGACCCTGCACCCCTTCGAGGTCACCCACCTTGCAAATGGCAAGGGGAGAGTTCAAACCCAGGCCATCCAGTTCTAGAAGGAGCTGCCTGTCTGTGGCTTGTCTTTTCTGACCAGACAGCCCGTAGGTTTGCTGTGCTTTTCTCAGACATACATCAGCTGCAAGGGCGAGACCCAGCAGGGCTTTGGCTGAGTGTGGTTTCTTCCCAAGACCTTGGGGGTGAGTGAAGACGTCTAGGAGCACCCGCAGCTAAGGCGTCGGCGCCCTGCGATTGGCTGGGGAGGACCACGCAGCCCGGCAGGCCTGGCCCTGGGAGCTTAACTGCGCCTGCGTCCAACCGCGCATCTATTATGGAAAGGAGGGTCCCTTAATGTAGCGCAAATTATAGCTGGAACACAGGCAAATTGCCGGCTTTTACTAGCACATAAACTGAGCGGAACCTCTGAGATAGATCCGCATTACACTAAACGGCATCCATAATTCATACCTGCGGCAGAAGCGCTTCCCTCTCCTCTCCGGGGCCGGGCGATCTATTATTGATGGGCCCCTGAGAAGGCCCCGGCCATCTGCCCGCGTGGCCCATCCCTCAGGCGGTGGCGAAGCTTTACTCATCAGAATCAACACCCAATTAGTTTCCTAGCAGGCCCCGGAGGGAGGATTATCGGAGGAATCGGAATGAGTGCTTCTAGCCCAGCACCCCCGTGCCACCCCTGCCAGGCTGATCCGTGCCCGCAGTCCCGCAGCAGCAGGCCAGCGCTCCTGCTCGCTCTGGAATGGGCATCCTCCCTCCAGACTCAAGGAGCATCCCGCCTCTGCGCAGAGGGCTGGTGGACCAGAGCTTCAGGCTGTCTGGGGAGAGGCCACCGCTTCCTCCCAGGAGGGGAGGTTAAGCCTCTGCAAGAGACTCCCTTCCTGCCACACCTGAGTGCAGGGAAAAAAAATAAATAATAATAATAAAGTACCAATTAAATTCTGAGGCCTTCAAGAAAGATCTGACAACCCTGTAAGATGGGTATTGACCATTCCCTCCACCTTATAGATGGGGAAACAAGTAGTTTAGCCAAGGCCACTCAACCTACTAGATGGCAGTGACAAGGTTTTGAGCCCAGAAAACCTGGTGCCAAAGTCCAGTCTTAACCGCTGCTCCATGCTGCCATCTAGAGGAGGAGTGGAGGGAACGCACAAGCTGCGCCCAGTCAGTGGCAAAGGTAAGGTGACATTGAGCAGCAAACACACACTGCCTGCTGACAAAAACAAACAGAAAGCTAATCAACCGGGAACCAACTAGTTAAGTGAAGAGGATATGCTCTTTCTGGACAGCTGTTTCATATGTGGCTTATGGCTCTATTAGATGACTATTTTTTTTTTTGATGAAGTTGTTGAATTTGTTGTTGAGGTCTGCGCTGACGCTCATGTATGTCTGTGTACATGCGGGGCAGCTTGCTCGTGAACTCATAGCCACAGGCTTGTTTTAATTTATTGATCATAGCCTCTTCAGAGTCCATAGACATTGATAACCCATGAATTAAACGTTTTGCTAGCATTCTTGCATAGAACTTTTGAAAAACATCTTTATCACCGATATATTTGAAAACAGTAATGAAGCTGGTGAGTTTGTCTTCCACTTCATTCTCAGTCATCCCTTTTGCAGACTTCTTTGGTAAGTTGTCACAGTACTTAGCAAGCAGCTCAGGAGCTTTGCAAACAGATTTGGGTTCTCTGTAATTTACAACAGATGTCAGGGCCTTATCTAATGCACTCATAAAATGCTGATCACTATTTAACAGTTGTTATCTTTCAGAACTTGGAATACACACTCCAAACCCTTCTGGCTTTTAAAGTTTGTGTTGAGTAATCTGCTGTGATCCTGATGGGCTTGCCTTTGTAGGTAACTTGATTTTTCTCTCTAACTGCTTTCAATATTTTTTCTTTGGATTGTGTGTTTGGTAGTTTGATTATAATATGGCGAGGAGAGGTTCTTTCCAGGTTTTGTCTGGCTGGGGTTCTAAAGGCTTCTTGTATCTGCATTGGCACCTCTTTCCCAATTTGGGGGAAGTTTTCTTCTATGATTTTGTTGAAGATGCCTCCTATGCCTTTGGAATGAAATTCTTCTCCTTCTACTATGCCCTGAATTCTTATGTTTGATCTTTTCATGGTGTCCCGAATATCTTGAAATTCCCATTCATACTTTTCTATTAGTTTGTCTCTCTCTTTGTTGGACTGTATTAGATCTGCCACCTGGTCTTCTAACTTAGATATTCTGTCCTCTCCTTCATCCATTCTACTGGTGAGATTTTCTACAGAGTTTTTTATTTCATTAACTGTGTTCTTCATTGCTAGTAATTCTGACTGGTTTTTCTTTATTATTTCTATTTCCTTATTTATGTCTTGTATTGACTTCTTTATTTCATTAAATTGGTATCCTATGTCTTCTTTGATTCCTTTGATTTCCTCTTTGATTCCTTTGATTTCTTCTTTGACTTCTTTGAACATATTTACAATCATTCTTTTGAAATCTTTCTCAGGCATTTCCTCTAACTCATTCTCACTGGAGGTCATTTCTGATACATTAACTTTTTGGTGGACTTATATTGTCTTGATTTTTAGCGTTTCTTGTGCTATAATGTATATATTTTTGCATCTTGGATCAAGTTAATGCTTGGATTTTCTAGCTAGCTGGGTATTCTTAGCTGTATCAATCGATCTGATGTTATATATCTTCAGGGTAGGAGCTTAAGGTGTTAAGTGTGGCTCTTAAGACTCTCAGAGTATCTACAAAAGTGTTCCTAGGGGTTGGGTTTGCCTGCTATGGGAGTATCCAAGTAGGCTGAGTGGAACAAAATACAGATAGATTCTAAAATTTAACTAAACAATGTACACATTCAATGAAAAGCAGCACCGAGTATTTATGCAAGAGTAGGTATTATAACAACCAGATCCTTATCAACAAAGAGGTTAAGATTTCTGGTCTGTTGAGGGTTCCATGTCAGCTTGTGACCAAGTGAGACCCTTCCCTGGTGCAATCCCAGTTACCTTTTTGGATGATCTTGGTCTCAGTTATGCTGTGCTCTGCTTGTGTCCCTCTGGTGCCCTTTGGGTTCAAGTAGGCTGGCTGGATTGCTGGACCGCTGTTCTGTTTTCTGGAGCTGGGCACTGGCTTTTCCTGTGGGGCAAGGTGAGCCTGGCAGCTGTGGCCCCACAGACCTGGTGCTGCCGCTGCTGGATCTGCCGCTGCTGTAGCCACTTAGGCCTGCCTGTGTGGGCTCTGGATGCTCTGGATCTCTCCAACTTCTCTGCTGCCATTTTAATTTCTTATACACCTCACTTTTTAGTAAAAGTGTGTATTTTGCTGGGTATTCTTTGGCTTTTTCTCCCCTAGGCTGCTTTGGTGTGGTTCCTAAGCCCCCATCTTAACCGGCTGATGACTATTTAAAACAGTGTTGATAAGTTGGACAAATTTCCCATGGACTTCCAAAACTGATTCCACAAATAATGTTGGCATGTTTTCCTGAGTGAGGTTACTGGTTGCTCTAAGGCCCTTGTCATGAATGTGATTTTGCAACTCCTGAAGCATATGAGGTAGCCCAGTGGACATGGCCTGGAGTAAAACATACATATTTGCCATGTCATCTTTTTCTCCTGTCGAATGATATTAAGGCATTCTGCGTGTAAGAACTGTAAGTGGTCTGCAACCATTTGCTGCTGACATTCATGAGTCACCTTAGTATATGAACTTGGATTTAAGTATTTTTGACAACAAATTTCTTCATCTTTTAATCTACCTAAAACCTTTTCCATATACTGTGAGCAATCTGATTCTTGTAATAAATTTGAAGCTTCTTGCTTGTAATATTCTCCTGTTTCAGTCAGAAAGGGAGACTCAAAGATTTCCTGATAAAACTTTAAGGGGAAATTTTTTTCTTATACTGTTCAACATGAACAAAGGAGTTAATGACCCCATGGGTTACTTTCTGGTTTGGGTCTTCTCCACCATGATCATTTTTGATCTCTCGGAGCAGCATTTGTATAAGGATAGTCTGAAGTGGCTCAACCATTAACTTCCTCCACATATCCAATGCTAACTCTCATATTTCCATAAGTGGTTCATTCATATCTACACCACCATAACCATATTGAAGGTCAGCTTCAGTCAATTTATTCTTTTTAATAAACTGGGTATTGAGATACCTGTACAAGCAGTCCATGTAGTCTGTCTGCACCCTTGCTGTATTCTTCCCAATACCTGTGCAAGTTCCTAACGTGATTTAAAAAAAAAAAAAAAACCAAACCCTTTGTTTCTGCATAAAGTCTTTCTCCCAGCGGTTCAGGATAGGCCACACATAAAGCATAGATATCTGAGAAACGATCGTTCCACGTTGCTCTCTCGACGTATTCCAACATGACAACTGCTTTGATTGTAGTTAGGAGCTTGTTCCAGGTCTCATCAAAATCTACTACTCTTGGTTTCAAAGAGCAGGACCAGGGTGCAGAGGTTAGAAGGATGGGTAGATGGTGAGATGTGGAGCTCAATCGTTCTCCTGGACCGCTGGCATTACCCCTGCCATGGCTCCAAAATCCCCCTTTAAACAGATGCTGGGAAAGAAATGCTTTGACAAAAAAGACACTTCTGGGAGGCACCACGGTGCTGAGAAGAAGTGACAGAGGAGTGCTCAGCGCTGAAATATCTCTATCACATCTTCCAAGGCCTAGGGTCCACTGCTGAAGAGGTTGTGGAAAGAATATAAGAGCCAAAGGAAGGGTAGGACTCCTTACAATGTGCTCCTTCAGATGCAAAATGTCCTGGATTGATGACTTTTTTTTTTTTTTTTTTTTACTTGCAAGCAGAGAGAAACAGAAGAGATAGGGTAGATAGAGAGAATGAGAATGGATGTACCAGGGCCTTCAGCCCCTGCAAATGTATTCCAGGTGTATGCGCCACCTTGTGTATCTGGCTTTACGTGGGTACTGGGGAATCGAACCTGGGTCGTTAGTTCCTTAACCACTGAGCCATCTCTCCAGCCCAGATGACCAATTTTCAAATGACTAAATGAATTAATGGCTGTTAATGCCGGTGACTTTAAAAAGATACATCTTTCTTTTCTTTTCCTTCCTTGCTTTTTTCTTTCTTTTCCTATTTCTCTCTCTTTCTTTCTTTCCTCCTTCCTTCCTTTAATTTTTCAGACAAGATTTCCATGTGTAGCTCAAGACTGGCCTGCAACTCACAGCCCTCCTGCCCCAGCCTTCCAAGCCCTGAGACTACAGGCCTGGCTGCGAGACCACATCTTCCTGAAATGAGCCTCAGGGAGGGGTGGAAGAGACTCTTGGCACGTGAAAGGTTGAGCTGGTCTGGACAAAGGGGAAACCATCTGGGTTTGGAGCTGAAAGAAAGCGAACATGAGGAGCTGGTTCGGTTACACACCTTCCCAGGTGCCAGCCACTGTGCCTGGCCTGAGGCAGGAATAAGCAGCGTGTGGATTCTGACTAGTCAGCCAGGGAAAGAGACATGTGCATAGCGAACTAACATGTGACAAGATAACAGAACTGGGTACAAGCCAAGGACCCTCTCAACCATGCCTTTTTCTCCCCACCTATACCAGTTACCTTCTTATTTCTGGGACAAAACACCTGACTAGAAGCAGCTTATGGAAGGAAAAGGTTTATTTCTGACTTACAGTTCTGAGGAGAAGTTTCATCATGGTGGGGAAAGCATGGCCAGAGCAGACAGCCAGGTGTCACCTCTCCACATCAGCATTCAGGAAGTAGCCAGAGACGGCTGAATGTAGCAAGCAGGGATGGTCTATAACACCCCAAGGCCTGTCCCCAGGGACATGCTTCCTGCTCCACAACCTTTCCAAACAGCGCCACCAACTGGGAATTACATATTCAAACACATGGAGGCTATGTGAGATGTTTAACATTTAAACCACCACACCACCCCAGGGGAGGCAGACCCCGACCTGAGGAAGTTATAAAATGTCATGATCTGATGCAACTCCAAACACAAGCCCCCATGCTCTGCCCAGCTCTCACCCTGCTCAGTCATTTTTAAAGTGTCCCTGGTCACCTCCCTCTTTAATTTTCTTTATTGCATCTGTATGTGTGCAGGTGAGTATGTGTCCACCTGTGTGTGCATGTATGCGGAGGCCAGAGGCTAATGTCAGGTGTCTCCCTCTCTTCCTCTCCACTTTATTTATTGAGACAAGGTCTCTCTTTGAACCCAATGCTCACCAATTCAGTTAGCCTAGCTAACCAGATTGCCCCAGGGATCCACTTATCTCCACCTCCCAAGCACTGGAGTTATGGTACACACCACCACACCCAGCATCTATGTGGGTGCTGCAGACCCAAATTCAAGTCCTCACACTTGTATAGCAAGTGATTTTGCCAACTGAGCCATCTCCCTAGCCCCCATCTCCTTTCATGTCTCATAGTTAGTTCCTCAGACCTTGAACTTTCTCCCTGGAAAATTGTGAACAAACATAGGAAGAGCTCACAGCTTCCTCTAATCCATCTATATCTTCTGTCCTTCACATCTTACCTTTATCTCTCCACTCTGTGGGAAAAGCTTCAGCGATGGTCCTTTTGGCTTGAAGTCTATGATGGGCTCAAGCCATAGAGATGTGTGTGAACAGAAACCAAGATGCCACATGGACCTGAGAATGGAACTGGAAAGGGGGGGATGCAGAGCCAAGCGGACTTTGACTTATTAAGGGGACATCAAAGAGGCAGCCCAGCAAATAGAAACAAGGATGGAAAATCCACAGGCAGACAAGCATCAAATAGCCTGGGATGGGGACAGAATGTGATAGAGTTTTTGCCAGAGCAGAGTTCAGCAGGCACAAAACTCCATTGTCAGTGGAGTCACTTTGGGCAAGTCTCTTAATCCCTTTGAGCCACAGTGAACTTGCTACAAAGAGGATAACATTACTTTCCTCATAGATCTCAAAGGGCTGCAAGGGAATTAAGCAAGGAATAAATTAAAATAGTTACCACACAGTGAAGCAGCCAGCCAGTAATGGTCACTACCCTTTGAGGATAAATGTCTAAGTAAAGACAACATTACCTGATGCTGACACTTCTAGAAAGCCCCAGTCATATGTGTGCTATAACGGGCAGTAGGGCAGTATAGTGGGCATGCCCATTCCCTTGGGATGGAGGAGAGGCAGAGCCCTTCACCCACTGCTGTTGCAAAGGCAGGAGGCAGATTCCTTCACTCAGATGATTTGATATCCCAGTCCCCAGGCCTGCTGTAATCAATTATCAATTCATGTCTGCTCATTGGGGGGGGGGGGCGGGCATGTGCCTGGGCACTCTTGTGCCATGCTGTGCATGCAGAGGTCAGAGGACAACTTTCAGGTGTTGGTCCTCACCTCCCACCTTGTTTGACGCAGGGGCTCTCATTCTCATTGCTGTTCACTGCTGCATCCACAGGCTAGCTGGTCTGCAAGCTTCCAGGATCCTCTCCCATCGTCACCTGCCCTCTTGCCCTTGGTGTACTGGGATCAAAGAAGCACAACACAGTTTCTGGCTCCTACATAGGATCTGGGAATCTGAACTCCCATACTCAGGCTTGATCTCCCCTGATCAACACTTGTAACACTTCCTTTTATTCCCCACCACCACCACCAAAAAGAATGTCCTAGTTGAGATGGCTAATTATATATCCTGCCTACAAAATGATTTACCAAGTCCAGATCCTTACAAAGATTCCCATGGAAGAGACCTCCAATGTCTCCTCTTTGGTGTCTTGCTACTGAATCTCCCCATGTGACTAATTCTAGCCAACAGATGTAAGCAAAGTGTGATATGTGACTCCAGGGAAATTGCTTTCATCTGGAGTTTCTACTGCTCACAAGCAAATGTGATTCTAACTTCCCAGAACCCTCAGCTCTCTCTGTCTCAGGTCACGGGGGGCAAGAGGAGGCGAAAGGTATGGAGTCATATGCTTGCTTATGGATGGAGTCAGACTGCTCTGATTCCTGACCCTACATTTTCCTAGTTTTCAAATAAACGTGGTTAAGTTACTGAACCTCTGTCTACCTCCATTCTTTTTTATTTTTTAAATTTATTTACCATGGGGGGGGGGAGAGTACGGGTGTGCCAGGGCTTCCTGCCACTGCAATGAACTCCAGATACCTGTGCCACTTGGTGCATCTGGCACAAATACTGGGGAATTGAACCAGGCCAGCAGACTTTGAAAGCAATTGCCTTTACCTCCCCAGGCCTGTACCTCCTCTCTTATGACTTACATGTAGATGGAATTAGCAGCTTCCTTCTAGCTTACATGAATATGAGCAATGCAAAGCGTGTGGTGTTCTTCACACAGTGTCCGGTACATGGTAAGCCCATATACCTGGTGGTTATAAAAATGGCTGCCATCACTCTGTTATTTAACATTACTGTGGTTTCAGCTCCCTACAAACAGCTCCTCTGCGCTTAGCTATACAACTGTACCAATATAATCTCTCTTACCTGCAGCTATGGACACACTTAGTGTTTTCCACCTATGGTGAGCATCAGAATCACCTTGGGTAGATGAAAAGAAGGCCAAAGCCAGAGGCATCCTCTACTCTACAGAGCCTGAGATGTCTGGGTGATTCTGTCTGGATGATTCTGGGCCAAAGTGTGGAATTCAGCACACATCCAGAACCAAGGGAGGGAGAGCGGGAGGCTGAGATTGGTAAATACAGAGTGTGGAATTCAGCGCACATCCAGAACCAGGAAGGGAGAGTGAGAGAGTAAGATTGGTGTCTTAATCTATTCCATTTTCTTATGCTATAAGTGAACACCTTGAATGAATATAAGAAGAAACTTATTTCTTAAAAATCCTGGAGGCTGGGAAGCCCAGTATGGAGGGCTATGTCTGGTGGGGACTTTCTTGCTGGCTGAGAACTCTCTAGAGGCACTAGAGATGACACATTTACACATTAATGGGAGGGCCCTTGTGACCTTCTTACAGGTCCCACCTGGCCTGTTATTGGAATTTTCATGAGGAGGATTCAATTTCACCATGAATTTTGTGGGGACATTCACATCACAGCAGTGAGCCACAGGAATGAGAATGAGGAGGAGTTCAATTCCACCCACTTATCTCTAATTTGGGTCCATGGCACCATTCTCTCTCACTGGGAACCTAGCAGCAGCCTCTACAATGGTCCTCACATCTCTGAACCTTAGCGCCCAAAATACTGTGTCCAAATCTCAGGCTGAACCTGATGCCCTTCTCTACCCTGTCATTAAAACCAGTCCCAAGCAGGGCGTGATGGCACATGCCTTTAATCCCAGCACTCAGGAGGCAGAGGTGGGAGGATCACCATGAGTTCAAGGCCACCCTGAGACTACATAGTGAATTCCAGGTCAGCCTGGCCTAGAGCAAGACCCTACCTTGAAAAAAAAAAAAAAAAACAGTCCCTAGCTGCCCACTGTCTTCAGGAAATCCAGCCATTTTTAGGACTCTCTGCAACAAGATCTCTGCTGATATTTTTAAATTCAGTGGTTCTCAACAAAGGACAGTTTGGTCCCCCACAGACATTTGCTAATGCCAGGAGATATTGTTTTTAAAATATTTTATATTTTTATTTATTTGAGAAAGAGATAGAGAAAGAGGGAGATAAAGAGAGAGAGAATGGGCCCACCAGGGCCTCTAGTCACAGCAAACAAACTCCACAAGCATGGGCTGCCTTGTGCATCTGGTTTACATGGGTCCTGGGGAATCAAACTTGGGTCCTTAGGCTTCGTAGCTAAGTGCCTTAACTGCTAAACCATCTCTCCAACCCTCGGGAGACATTCTTGATGACCACACATGGGAAATGGGACTGTTGATATCCAGTGTATGAAGACCAGAAATTCTACCAAACACCCCACCATGCACGTGGAAGTCCCCACAACAAAGAATGGTCCAGCCCAATGTCAGCCATTGAAGTGCTCACCTTGCTTTTGAATCCTTATTCTCCACAGTCCAACCTCCTGGGCCATATTCCACTGATACAAAGTACGGCGCTTTCCCTGCGCTTTGGTCGCTTTCCTGGAGTGCCTCCCCAGAATCCCCTTCCTCTCAACGTTTGTCTCGGCGAAATGCCATGTGCTCTATCAGTCTGGTACATCTCTTCTCCCAGAAAGGCCTCCACTTGGGAGCACTTACCCAGAGGGAAGCCCCCTATCCCATGACACTGTAATTTTCTGTTTTCTGGGTTCCCTTCCCCCACAGTGCTCTATGTTTGTGTTCAGTTTTGTGCCTACCTGCGCTTGGCTAGTAACTGGAATCCAGTAAGTGTTCAATGCATGTTTAAGATCAAGAAATAAGAGCTAGTCTAACAATACCTCTATAGGCAAGCCAATATAATATAGCAAAGCGGTGAGCCCGGAACTGTTGCCTGAGGCTGACTCTCATGGAAGTCCGGGAGTGTGTTGCGTTGGGAAGCCAGTGCCAACCGAGATTCACCATGACAGACACTGATCTCCCTGAGCCTCAGTGGAGGGAGGCTGCCTTCTGAACAAAGCTGGGGGTCTGTCTCCATGTCTTTCTGAGACCCCCACCCCCTCATTTATTTTCAGCTCTCACATTTTTGGCATGGAAATATGCCTCCCCTAGGTAGTAGTATCCCAGGTCTCCCCAGGTAAAGTGATCCTCCCTACTAACACCCTTGCCTCCTCTTCCCCGGCAAGCGTCTGGAGTAGTCGGTATGCAGAAGTTCCCCTTCCTATCATGACCCAACATAACTGTGGGCTAACTCCACAATGCATGACCCGTATACCTCAATAAGGAGAGGCCAAGGGGAGGGGGTAGGTCACGGATGAGCCTAATAATGGTACCAAACTGACTGTATTTGCTGAATACAGAACTGACTAATAAACTAAAAAAAAAAAAAAAAAAAAAGAAGTTCCCCTTCCACAAAGTACCTCCAGGGGCGCCATTCACACTATGCTCTGTGAGAATGGCCTCAGAAGAAGAGAAGCCTGGGGCATTGAGTTGCATTCGCTCCTCCATTCACTGTTTGCCGGCGCCCAAAAATCACACTGGACTGAATGTAGACAGCACCATGTCTGCCAAACCAAATGGACATTTAAAAAAAAATCTATTTAGTTAAGAGAGAGAATGGGCTCACCAGGGCCTCTTGCTGCTGCAAATGAACTCCAGACACATGTGCCAGTTTGTGCATCTGGATTTAAGTGGGTACTGAGGAATCGAACCCCAGGCCAGCAGGCTTTTCAAGCAAGCACCTTTAACCAGTAAGTCATTCCTTAGGCTAACAAATAGTCATCTGAGTAGTGCTCTACTTCTGGGGTTGGTTATAGGGTTGACCTCCCCCTGACTCTGAAATTCCACTCTCTGGTCGTTTTTGCTTCTCCCGCTGACTGATCCTCCATCTCCGCTAAGTCCTTAGTTTTTAATGTTAACCTGGATTCTCTTCTTGCTTCTTTTTCTCTTCTTCCACTGACTCTTTCTGGGTGGTGAGGAGAGAGTGGCAACAACAGACACCCTACTTCAAATTAGGTAGAAGGCAAGGATGGATGATACTAGAAGTTCTCTAACCTCTACTCCAGCTAACCTGCTGCATGTGTGGCAAACAATAGAGGCTCTGCCTCAAATAAGGTAGAAGGTGAGGATTGATACTAGAAGTCCTCTCACCTCCACATGCGTGCCGCGGTATGTGCACACCACACTCTCTGAAAGAGAAAGAGAGAAAGATAACCAGAATTTTAAACAGAGTTGTTTTCTAAAGGTAAGAGACCAAGAAATTGTATTTCCACAATCCCATCCAATGTGAGTCTCTTGTCAATCAGTGGGACCCATGAGGAAACATTTGAGACCAAACCTTGGTATTCTGACTCTGTCCACGATCAGCTCGGAATAACCTGGGTCGGTTTGTTGGTTGGTTGAATTGAGACAGGGCCTCATCTATCACAGGCTGACCTCAAATTCATTATGTAGCTGAGAATGACCTTGAACTTCTGATCCTCCTGCCTCCACCTCCTGAATTCTGGGATTGCAGGTATGGACCAACATTCCCAGTTTATGAACCCAGGCCTTTGATCATGCTAGGCAATCTCTCTACCAACCAAGCTACATTTCCAGCCCTGAGACTTAATTTTTTTCTTTTCTAGTAATGGACTGTGTCCTTCCAGATCTGATGGCCATGAACGGCAGTTTCAAAATAAATAAATAAACTCAATCTCATTGTTAAACTATTTGGAATACTGTACTTCAATGTGCCCATGACCCATGACCTAAAGGACAAAGTCCAAAATGTGAAAGATTATGATGAAAGTGGGGACTTAGTGACTGTGAGAAATATCCCATGACCCCAAAATACTTCCCCAGTGCTTTCTGTCTAGCTTACAAATAGTAGTGACTGAGGGGTGATGAGAGGATGCCATGTTGATGGGGTCTGGCCTGGTCTGCCCAGGAGGCCAGAACCCCATCATTCCCCAATAAATCAGGGGACCATTTTTCACAGAACGGAAGTTCAATACTCCCATCGCTTTCTCCCCTAACCAGCCCTGAGATTGCTCTGTGCTCTTTATTACCTTTCAATGACTTAAGCCCCTGAACTGAATAACTTCATCAAGGTGTCAACCTAAACAGATTTTCCCCATAATGGTCCAACTCTCACAGGTTCTTAATGAAAAATATTGATTCCCAAGGATTAGTTGCAGATTTATGTGTTGGGATGCTGATCTCTCTGTCACCTGACACCTTATCAGTGGATGAAAGGAGCTAGTTTTCCTTCATGGTTTTAAAAAAGCAATCACCAGCTATGTCAAGGGGCAGCTTAGGTCCAGAAAAACAAATAAAAGTCTGGGTCGGAATCCTTTGGAATACTTAACAGGCAGTGGAGGAGGTGGCAGAGGCTCAGTGGCTCCAAGACACCCATCTGCCTTTTTTCATTAACATCTTCCCTGTATGGGCACAGGGGAGTTCAGACTCAGAGAGGCTGGACGAGCAAACAGGACAGACAAACACCCTTCTTGGTGGTGTGACTGATCTCTGGGACACAGTAGGGGGAAAGCATGTCATGTAAACCCTGTCTGGAGCCAGAGACATGGCTGGAAGGAATTCAGCAGCTGCTGTCTCAGAGTAGCATTCAATCAAGGCCAGTTTGGGTTGGTTGTGCCAACTCACTCTGTTAAATGCAGTTTTCAAGTGATAAAGTCACAGCTCTAGTGTCTAAAACCTCAGTGGGCTACAGAGCAGAATCCCTCCCATCACCCATGCGTGGCTGGAATCACATTCATTCTCAGACTCTGACAAAGACTGATTGAGGGCTGACTATGTGCCAAACCCTGTGCTAGGCATTTGGAGCACAATGGGCAGCAAAGAGGGATATAGGTTTCTGCCTGGATGGTGAAGGCAGACTGCAGATAGTGAATAAATAAATAAACAGATGAGCAAACATAGACATAAGCAAATGTGAGATTATAACTGCAATTGGATAAGATGCTGAGAGTGGGCATATAGGACTGAAACAGCCTGGAATGATCACATTAACTGTGAGAGGTCAAAGTGATGGTCAAGCAATGTTGTAGTTACATTCTTGGGCTGGAGAGGTGGCTTAGAAGTTAAGGCACTTGCCTGCGAAGCCTAAGGACCCAGGTTTGATTCTCCAGGTCCCACATAAGCCAGATGCACATGGTGGCACATGCATCTGGAGTTCATTTGCAGTGGCTAGAGGCCCTGGCACTCCCATTCTCTCTCTCTCTCTCACTCTCTCTCTCTCTCTCTCCTGCTCTCTGTCTCTAATAAAGAAAGAAAGAAAGAAAGAAAGAAAGAAAGAAAGAAAGAAAGAAAGAAAGAAAGAAATGTTATAGTTACTTTCTCATTGCTGAGAAACCAAATGCAGCTGGTGGGAGGAAAGATTTTTATTTGAGCTTACAGTCTTGAGCAGCAGCTCCATGATAATAGGGGAATTCTTGGCATGAGCAGAGGCTGGACATTACCTCTGCTACAGCAGGTAGAAAACAGCACCAAGAGAGTGAGCCACATTCTGGCAAGGGAGAGCTGGCTGTAATACCCCAGAGCACGCCCTCAACAACACATCTCCTCCAGCAAAGCTCTACTTCCTAAATTGTCACCAGCTGAGGACCAAGCATTCAGAACACATGAGTTTATGGGGGGCATCTGATTTAAACCAACGCACTCCACTCATTATCATGCAAAATGTAACATGCAATGCATTCAGTCCAATTTTAAAAGTCAATTTTACCAACTCAACACTGTTCAAGTCCAAGGTCCCTTAACTGTGAGCCTGTAAAACAAAAACGCATTATAGCACAGCATAAACATTCATAGTGCAAATGATGGCAGTGAGCATAGCAAGGAAAGATTGAACAAATGCAAGATCTAAAACAGGGCAAACACCAAATACTATAGCTCTAAGTCCTACATATGTGATAAAGTCTCTGGGGCGCCAACTCTAGCTGGGCTACTTGAAGCTCAGGGAAAACTCCATCACAAACCAGCAGCTCTCCTTGGCAGCTGTCCCACAGTCTAGGTATCTTTCAAAAATCCTAGGGTTTCCATTGCAACCCATGGTTCACACTCATGGCTCCACTGGGTCTTCATTCAGTCCAAGGACTGTAACAACCCTGCCTCACATTGCCCAGTGGCCATTTCAAAAACACAAACCACATTCAAATCCAATGATTCCTCTTTCCTACGTTTGCTATACTCCCATAACACCAGGTAGACTACAAATTTGTTAATCCAGGAGGGAATAAAGCTGGCTTAGAAGAGCAGACACTCCTTCAACATTCAGGCCCCTATTTTCAAGAGTCAACATTCCTTCTGATATTCCAATAAAGAACAGCTGGCCCAATCTCAATGGTCATAATCCCTCAGACAATCACAGCTAAAACAAGCTGTAAGCCCAACTTTCATGTCTTTCTGTTTCATGTCCATCTGCTCACAGCAGTCTATTTCTTCTAAATTCAACCCTTCACATGTTCTCATGACACAGGAAGAGTACAGCAAGCTGCTCACACAAACTACTTTTAGCCCATTCTGGACAAAGCTCCTGCTTCCCCTCATAAACCAAACAGCATACAGTTTTTCCTGCATTTAGTTCTCTCAACTTTGACCAAGATGGTCCATCAAACTCTGCCAAACACTGCAAGGCATCTGTTAGGCCAAAGTTTCAAAACCTCCCACATTCCTCCTACCAGTCAGTTCCAAAAAGCCAATAACCACACAATCAGGTTTCTAGCAACAGTAACCCCACTCCTGGCACCAATTTTCTATTGTAGTTACCATCTCATTTCTGGGACAGCGCCTGACCAAAAGCAGCTAAAGGGAGGAATCATTTTTATTTTGACGTACAGTCTCAAGAGGAAGTTTCATGATGGCAGGAGAAAGCATGGCATGAGCAGAGGATGGACATCACCTCTTTGCCACAGAAGATGGAAAACAGCAGCAATAGAGTAAGCCCAATTCTGACAAGGAGGATCTGGCTATAATACTTCTAATCCTGCCCCCAACCACACACCTCCTCCAGTAAGGCTCCACCTCCAAAATTGCCACCAGCTGGAGACCAAACATTCAGAACATGAATTTATGGGGGTTATCTGATTCAAACAACCACAAGCTAACACTTGAAAAATGAGAAGAGGTTTCATTGGGAGAGCGTGGAAGGTGGGGAATTTATGCACTAGAAGTAGTATGTGAAAATATTATGTTCTGGAGGAAAAATAGCAGAAGAGATAAGGGCAGGGAAAGAAAGAGAGAGGTGAAACTGGTCCCAGAGGGCTCCAGTGGAGAAGTTACAGGGCATTCTATGGCACTAGCTCACTATTCCAAGTGCAGTTGGGAGCCATTGAAGGGTTCTCCTACCTGCATTTGGTGAAGAGCAATTTGGCTGCTCAGTGGAGACTGAATTGCAACAGCTTTGGAGTAAAAGCAGAGAGAAGGTGGTTGAGGAGGTGACAGCAATTGTCCAGGTATCAGGAAATAGGCAGTAATGCTGTGGAGATGGACAGAAGGGAAGAGAAGCAAGGGATACAGAGCAAACATCAACAGGCACTGAGGCTGAGCTGAACATGGGGAGCGGCCTAAGAAGACAAAAAGTTGGTGACACAGATGACTCCAGGTTTCTCATATGAGAAGGGGTGGCTCTCCACTTTGTGCCCCCAACAGTCTCTCTAAGAGCTGTTGTATTTTCAGAGCAAGGTTCTCATTTCTGTTCTCTTTTGTGATGGTTTACGTTGACTGCCACCTTGACAAGACCTCAAATCATCTGAGAGGGATTATCTAGGTGAGGTTGGTCTGTGTGTGTGTGTCTGTGAGGGATAAACTAGATGAAGTTAACTGAGGTGGGAAGACCCGCCTTAACCAGGGGTGCTGGCTGAGCATCAGCGTTCATTATTCTCTGCTGCCTCACTATGGACCTCGTTCAAACTGCCACCATGCTTCCCTGATACAATGGTCTATAGCCAGGAACTATAAGCTAAAATAAACTTTTCTTTCCTTAAACTGATTTTTGTTGGACATTTTATCCCATTCATTTTAGTATTAGAAGTTGACAAATACTTCATCGTAGATCAGGGGTAGCAAAGTTCTCTAAAGAGCCAGAAGACTTTGAAAATCCTACTATCTCTCTCAATTTCTTGAGTTTGATGCTAGAAAACACAACAGCTATGGACAATGACAAAACAAGCCATAGTGGCTGTGTTCCAATAAAACTTTATTTTAAAAGAGTGGTGGACAGGATTTGGGCCTCTGACTATATTTTCTTATTTCTACCTTGGAAGCCTCTACATGGTCCTCTTTAGCCATCTAATGTATTCATAACCACAGTTCAATCATAGAAAACTCTTCTCACTTTTCAACATGTCAGGCCATTTTATTAGTTGCACTTCTCAAGCCTTCATAAACTGTTCACTTTTCTGGTTCCAGTCATAGGAACAGAGCCCTCAAGACTAGTGCCTGTCACCAGGCGTGGTGGCACACGCCTTTAATCTCAGCATTCCAGAGGCACAGATAGGAGGATCACTGTGAGTTTGAGGTCACCCTGAGACCACATTGTGAATTCCAGATCAAGATGTGCTAGACTTGAGACCTTACTTCGAAAAACCAAAAAATAAAAATAAAAATAAAATGAAAAGTTTAGTGCCTATGTTTCTCTGATGGTGCTGCATGAGTGACCCAGTATAAGTCCTCACAAAGCAAAGCTCTCCTCATAAAACACAAAGGGCTTGTCTTGAGGGTAATAAATGGATGTGATTTTTTTTCTTTACTTTTTTATTTTAAATTTCCTTTCTTTCTTTTTTTTTTTTTTTTGTTGTTGTGGGGGATGGAACTCTAAGCATTTGACCTACCAATGAGCAATACCCACAGTCCTGAAGTTTTTTTCTTAAAAAGAGAATATATGAACAGTTCACCAGAAACAATAGACCAATGGATAATACTCATATGAAAAGGGGCTTGTACTGTTAGCCACTTTGGAAAAATGTAAATGTCAACTACAGTAAGACATCACCACACAAACTGAAATTATTACACTAAAAATGACTCATAATTCCAAGGGTTGATAAGAATATGGGTTGTGTAGAACCTTCCTATAATATGACGGAAATGTAAAATAAGTTAAGCCTCTTTGGAAAGCCATTTGGCAGCTTCTTAAGTTATCATACAACCTAGCAGTTCTGCTAATAAGTATCTACTCAAAATGCAAATAAAGGGCCAGGACCTGGCTCAGTGGCAAAACCTCTCAGCCCAGATTCAATTTTCCCAGTACCCACGTAAAGCCAGATGCCCATCTGGAATTCGGCTGCAGAAACAAGAGGCCCTGGTACACCCATACTCTCTTTCTCCATCTTTCTCTCTCATGAATGAATGAATAAATAGAAAGTAAATAGAATATTTTTATATTTTATTTATTTGATTGAGAGAAGAAGTGAGTGAAAGAGTCAGAGAGAGAGAGAGAGAGAATGGGCACACCAGGGCCTTTAGCCACAGCAAACTCCAGACACATGTGCCACCTTGTGCATCTGGCTTATGTGGGTACTGGGGAATTGAACCTGGGTCTTTAGGCTTCACAGGCAAGTGGCTCAACCTCTAAGTCATCTCTCCAGCTCTAGATAAAATATTTTTAAATGCAAATAAATCAACGAAAGACATCTATGCAATTTTTCATGGCCCCAAAGCAGGTAATTCTACTTCAGAGACCCCAGTTGATAAATGGATCAACAAAAAGCCACATATATATTTTTTTCATATATATATATATATATGAAAGAAGCAAACTTACCATGCTTGGGATAACAAACCTAGAAAGCACACTAAGTGAAAGAAGCCAGACACATGACCACACGGTGTGTAATTTTGTTTGCAGGAGGATCTTATGGAAGGCCAATGGGCAAATGTGGAGATGGACAACAGCATGGTAGCCACCCAGAGCTGGAGCCTGGAATAGGACTGATTGTAAATAGAAGAAAATTTTAGAGGGTGCTCAAGTCATTTAAAATTGGATTATGCAAATAATTGTGTGTTTATGTGACCTTCCCCAAACTCATGTAACTGTGAATTTAACATGGTAAATTTTGTTGTATATAAATTATACCTCGTTAGGCTGTTTTTTTTTTTTTTAAATTATAAACAAGGATGGGAGTGAAGGAGAGGAAGGAGGAAAAGGGCAAGAAGAGGGAAGAAAATGGAAAAGGAAGGGAGGGGAGATGAGAACTGACTTGTGGGTATAAATTTACGTATAAAGAAGGGAAGAGAAGAAGAAGGAAGAAGGGAGAAAGAAAGAAAAAGAAGGGAGGGAAGGAAGGAGGGAGGGAGAGATGGAGGAAGGTAGAAGGAAGGAGGAAGAATGGAAGGGATGGAGAAAGAAGAAGGAAGGAAGGGAGGAAGAGAGGAAGGAGGGAAGAGGGAGGAAGAAGGAAAGAAGAAAGGAAGGAGGAATGAAGGAAGGGAGGGAGGAAGAAAGGAAGGGTGGGAGGAGGAAAAAGGAAGAGAAGAAGAAAGGAAGGGAGAAGGAGGGAAAGAGGAAGGGAAAAGAAAGTAAGGTGGAAGGCAGAAAGGAATGTGGAAGAAGGAAGGGAGGGAGGGAAAAGAGAAGGAAAGAAGGAAGGAAGGGGAAAATAAGAGTGCTGGACTGAAAATGAAAAGACATACATATTCTCCTTTTTAGGGATGTAAGAATTTTTTGTTCCCTTAGGAAAATACACAAGGGTGACTTGCCCACTCCACACATCTAGTGGCAGAACTTCTAAGGCTGGACTCTTGCACATGCTCCCTGGCTTACGATGTCATTCTTCCCTCTCCTGTGGTCCAGCCGAACTTTTACCCTCCAGTCCTTGTCTCAGCCTCTCTTGTTCAGAGAAACCTCATATGCTCACACAGGAGCAAACCTATGCTCTTCACCACTTCTCCATGCCATCTTTCTTCCCTTTGCTACAATGCATCACTAGTCAGCCCCACTGCATAGGGAATGATCATAACCAACCTTTCTTGCATGTTTCTAGGGGACCAGGACCCTCATCCATCTCCACGAGGGCTCGCCCCGTGCCCGGTGCTCCTCCAGTGTGCAAGCACAGGGTGTGCTCGTGCTCACTTTTCACAGATTGCTCATCTGGTGGAGAATTACTACCCTGCTCTACAAGTTCCCACAGATGGCTTTATTTTCCATTGCTATTAAATTGGTTTTGAACAAGACATAATTCTTCAAGTGCCTGGTGAGTTCTCTGGGTTTGCTCAGGCAAGATTCCATAAAAATGTAAATAATCGGAACACTTCTGGGATTATTTATCACGACTGACTTGTGGCTGTAAATTTATGTATTAATTTCAGCTATAAGCTGCAGTGGGGAAAAGATGAACAGTTGAAAATAGACTCTCCCACTTCACGTCCTCTCTATATCCCCATTTCTCCTCTGCTTCTAGTGAACACAGTGTGGCGCAGGACCACAGATTGAGTATAAGAGGAGAAACAGGATCAATAAGAGATCAAGTGGCAAGAATGGAAGAGTTGTCTCTCTGGAGGCCATACCCCTTGCTGTTGAAATCCAGGCCCACTAGCCTTCCTTCCATTCCTCCTGCCCATGCCTGCCTCCGGACTCTTGCACATGCTCCCTGGCGTATGATGTCATTCTTCCCTCTCCTGTGATCCAGCCAAACTTACCCTCCAGCCCTTGTCTCAGCCTCTCCTGTTCAAAGAAGCCTCATGCCCACACACCCATCAGAGCAGCCTCTTCTCAGAAAGTGGTAAGTTCCCTCACCTAGCTAACACAACTGCAATCCTCGTCTCCATAGGCTTTTTTAAAAATTTATTTTGGGCCAGGTGTAGTGGCGCACACTTTTAATCCCAGAACTTGGGAGGCAGAGGTAGGAGGATCACTGTAAGTTCAAGGCCACCCTGAGACTACATAGTGAATTCCAGGTCAGCCTGGGCTAGAGCAAGACCCTACTTTGAAAAACCAAAAAAAAAAAAATTATTTTGGGGCTGGAGAGATTGCTTAGTGGTTAAGGCACTTGCCTGCAAAGCCATAGGATTCAGGTTCAACTCCCCAGTACCCACATAAGCCAGATGCACAAAGTGTCACATGCATCTGGAATTCATTTGCAGCAGCTGGAGGCCCTGATGCACCTGTTCTCTATCTGCCTCTCTCCCTCTCTCTCTCTCTCTCCCTATCTCTCTCAAATGAATAAATAAAAGTAAATATTTCTAAATTTGTTTTTATTTGCATAAAAGGTTAAGTTCTCTATCCCCTTGCCCCTGCTCCCCTTTCCCTGAGGGCCCTCCTCAGTGCAGTCGGTGGTATTCACTGTGGGATCATGAAGGCCTCAGTTATTCTCTGTGGGGAGACAGTGCCTCAGGGTATTTCTACCCACTCTGTGGCTCTTACAATCTTTTTGCCCCCTCTTCTGCAATGTTCCCTGAGCCAAGACAGCCTGTTAGCAGTCTAGTTTCATGTTGAGTTCTGTGTGACCTCTGGGTTTCTGCTCTGATGAGTTCTTTTTTTGTTTATTTATTTCAGAGCAACAGACAGAGAGACACACACACACAGAGAGAGAGAGAGAGAGAGAGAATGGGCACGCCAGGGCTTCCAGCCACTGCAAACGAACTCCAGACGCGTGAGCCCCCTTTGTGCATCTGGCTAACGTGGTTCCTGGGGAATTGAGCCTCGAACCAGGGTCCTTAGGCTTCACAGGCAAACGCTTAACTGCTAAACCATCGCTCCAGCCCTCTGATGAGTTCTGATTGACCACAGTGTCTGTCATCATCTCCCTGGAGCTGGTTGTGGGACTGGCAGTGAGAGCAGTCCTCACGTTGCTGCTGCCATAGGCCTTTGAGGGCTTAGTATCTGTCACTCTCTCACTTGACAGTAAACTTCAGGAGGCCTGGGGCATTGTTGTCACCTGCATCCACTGAGCCTGGAAGAGAGTTGAAGATGGAGAAATGAGTGTTAAATAAAAGAGCAATCTCCTTACAGCAGAAGCCATAGCTGGACTCCTGAGGGCCTCCCTGTGCACACCAGCTCCTGACTTGTGTCCATACTGTGCACACAGGCTTGTGGTGATTTTTGCTCATCCCACAGCCACACCTGCTCAGAAGATGGCTGTCACTTAGCCTGCATGTGCTGAGAGATGGGAGTGCCCGGGAGCTTGCATTCCCCTTGGAGGATGGCCCTTTCCCAGTGAGTGCCAGACTTGGACTTCTAAATGCACCCCTTCTCATTCAGGCATGGTAGATGTGGGGAGCAGCCGTCAGTACCCTGGAGTGCTGCTGTGACACACAGAGCCACGGTGCCCCTGAGCTGACCTGATCCACTGTCTTTTTTACTCTCTCTCTCTCTCTCTCTCTCTCTCCTCTCAGTATTGTCAAGACCCCCTCCTAATAAATCACATTTATGCAAATCTTTGTCTCAGGGTCTGCTTCAGAGGAGCCCAGTCTAAAACACAGAACCTTCTGCTGGAAGGGTTCTGGCTGGGCTGGTATTAATATCACAAATCTCAGCAAGAAGGCATTGCAACCGGACAGATACGACCATCTGCTGGCTCAGATGAGGATAAGGTAAGTCTGTAAAGAGCAGACGAGGTTCATGCCAATGGGCCCAATTTCATTACACTTGAGTCTTTGCCCTGATGACCATGTGCCCCACTGGGGAGGGGTCACAAAGCCCTGTCAGTGATATTTTAGTCACACTAGACCTAGGAGCCTGGGGGCCAAGGCTGACCTGGGGGTAAGCCAAAATCCTTTCTACCTGGCCCTCTCCAAGGCCTCAGCCAAAACCAGGGCAGACTTCTAAAATGGCCAGACTTCCCACTTGAAAGAAACAAGTATTAGGCTCATAGTTACTGAGGTTTTGTACTTCGCAGCATTGGGAACCGAAACCAAAGTCTTGTGCATGCTAGAAAAATGCTCTACCACTGAGCTGTATCTCCAGACTTCTTTTTACTTCTTTGTTTTTGAAACACTTTGATTTGGGCTGGAGAGATGGCTTAGTAGTTAAGGCACTTGCCTGCAAAGCCAAAGGACCCAGGTTCAATTTCTCAGACTCATGTAAGCCAGATGCAGAAGGTGGCACATGCATCGGGAGTTCATTTGCAGTGGCTGGATGCCCTGGTGTGCCCATTCCTTATCTCTCTCCCTCCCTCTTTCTCTCTAAATAAAAATAAAATATGATTTTTTTGTTTATTTGTAAGTGTGTCAGGGAGAATGGGCTCACCAGGACCTCCCGCCACTGCAAATGAATTCCAGATGCATGTGCCACTCTGTGCATCTGGCTTTACATGGGTACTGGGGATTCAAACTCAAGCCATAAAGTTTTGCAATCAAGTAACTTTAACCACTGAGCCATCTCTCCAGCCCCTTTACTTCTTTATTTTAAGACAAGGTCTTACTAAGTTATTCAGGCAAGCCTTGAATTCATGATCCTCCTACCTCATCTCTCAAGTACTGGGATTACAGGCCTGTGCTGCCAAATCCAGTTTACTGAGAAATTTCTATGAAGGAAAGTCAGAGGGTCTTTTCAAAAAGACCAAGGGGAGTCTATGAGAATGAGGCTAGCAGAAGGCTTCTGTTATGGTTTGACTCCCAGTGTCCCAAAAGCACATGTTTTTGAATACTTGACCCCAGCTTGAAGCACTATTTGAAGGTGGTGGGATCTTCAGGAAATGGGACCTGGCTGCTAAAAGTAGGTCACTGAGACAGGCATCTGGAGGTGATACCTACCTCTGGTACTGGCCCATGTTCTTCACTTCCTGGTCTGTGCCACATAAGAAGTCTCTGCCACACATCTGCCACCACGGACTCCACCAGGCCTTTCCCGTCAAGACAGAATCTTCTGAAACTGGGAACCAAAATAAGCCTTTCCTTCCTTATGTTGGCTCTATCAGACACTTTGTCACTGCAATGAGAAAACAGAAAGAAAACTTTCTCCAAGGAGGGGCCTTTCAATCAAGACCAGAATTTGGAAAGGAATAGATTACTTCCAGAAGGGCTGGTGTGATGCCTACGACCCCTACCCAGCCGTCTCCATCCTGATCTCAGGAACTCACAAATACTATTATGTTAGATCACCTGGGAGGAGAGACCTTGTGGAAGTCATGCACTGAAGGATGGTGGGTGAGGCAAATATAGCATATCATTTGAGTTAGTCTGTATCACAAGGCTTTATGAGGGAAAAGGGGATAGAAGGGTTGATAAGGTATGACAGTGGAGGCAGAGGTCCGAGAGATGCAGCCATGAGCCACGGCACGCAAGGAACTCTCTTCTGGAATAGGCAAGGGTTCTCCTCCAAGCTTCCTCTAGAGCCTCCATACAGACACACAGCCTCTCTTCTGGAGTAGGCAAGGGCTCTCCTCTGGAGCATCCTTCAGAAGGGATGGCTTTGATCTTAGCCCATTTAAGCCACTAAGTCTATAGCAATATTTCACCCTAACCTAAGGAAAATCAAAAGAGGTTCCAGGACAGAACGGCAGGCCTGAAGTTCTGAGGTGCACATGGAGTCTTTTTTTCTGTGTGTGTGTGTGTGTGTGTGTGTGTGTATAGTTGGTGTGATGTTGTATATGTATATGGTATATACATGTGTGTGCCATATGCACATGTATGTGAAGATGTGACTTCCCATGTGCATGTGGAGGCCAGAAGAGAACTTCAGTTGCCCTCTTCCATTACTCATCACTTGTTTCCTTGAGACAGAGTCCCTTCACTGGTTCTGTAGCTTTGGCAGTTTCAAGAGCCCAGCAGTTCTTCAGTTTCTGCTCCCCACAGGACTGGAGCTACAGACATGTGTTCCCATGCTCAGCTATTTATGACGGTTATGGAGAGTAAAGCTCAGGTGGTCTCAGCACCCCCCTCAGGCCCTCATGCTTGTGCAGGAAGCCTCTTAACTACTGAGCCATCTCTTCAGCCCATGGTGTATTTTATTATATTTGAGAAGTGTGCAGGTGACCAATGGGAAGACATTTAAAAGTTTTAAGTCTGAGCTATTTGCAAAGGTCACTGTGGCTGCTATGTAGAGATATGAATGGGGAAGGCCCACAATGAGGACCCTAAGCAGAAGCTGAGAGATGAGCCAGGAGGACTTACCGCCATCAGGAGTAAGCATGCTGGGCCACATCAAAGCAGTGGGGATTCAGGTAAAGAGATGTCTGCAAGATATATTTCGGACACTGACTTATGGCTCTGGGAAAAAAATCAAATAAAATAATTTGGACATCTTAATGCCAGGGGCCCTTTGATCAAATAAAAGCCAGCTTTTCAGAGGCCACATGTTGGTTCCTGACAGTGACAAACGATGTCACCACACAGGTAGTCCCCAGAGCAAGGACTTGGGGATGTTCTGGTAGAACAGAAAGGGTAAAAGGAAAATGTATGTTCCTTCCTGAATGTCTAGCGACAAATGACTGTCTAGTGAGAAAGAAATTCAGTCCAAGTACAGAAGGATGGGCCAGCCAGGCGGGGGACACTTGAGAAGTCAGAATGTTATTTATGGGGACAATGACTTATTCTCACAAACAGCTATGAAGTCCCAACTTGTCTGAATTATGTGAAATTCTCAAGTTCAGTCTCCAATGTGAAGGTACAGAAATGAGCATAGATCCTTCAGGAATTCAGATTTGATGTGAAGTATGTCCACAGACCTGCCAACAGATGTTACAGAGAGTTGGCACTGTTAGAGTCATGCCTGCTGATGGAAGTGTTAAGCAGAATCAGTGTTCTGATGTTATTTTTAAGCCACGAGTGGGGGGATCATGCTTGTCCTCAGGGTGACCTTCCTAAGAGTCATTGTCACTCACAAGAAATAATCATTATAACTGTGACACCAACAGCAAAACAAGAGGAACCATTTCTTGCTTGAGCACCTACTATACTTAGCACTGTGACACAGACCTGTTATTACCCCCCAATTTAGACAAATAAGATGGGAGCCTGAGAATTAACTTGCCAGCTTCCTACAAGGAAGTAGTGGAGATGGACTTACTGCAAAACTAAGTGCTGAACCAGGAATCTGAAACTTATAGTCCAAAGGCGAAATTCCAGTTGTCCTTGTTTTTGTAAATAAAGTTTTATTGGAATACACAGCATGCCCATTTGTTTACCTACTACCTCTCATATTTCTAGGACAGAGCCAAGGACTTGCAACAGAAGCCACATGGCCATAGAACCTAAAATATTTCCTACCTGACCCTTTGCAAAAGAAAAGCTTTCCAATGGCTATTCTAGATCCATATCACACACAGTGCATTTCCTCCTAACCCTCCTACTTCTTCATGCCAACTCTAACCCACTCACAAGGCAGAGACTTATTCCTGGTCATTGAATGAGTCACCAGTATCTGTCCACTTCCGTCTGGCTCCCATTGCTTTTCAGGCAAGATCCCTGCCAGCCTTCCTCCCAGGCCCACTCTACTTTTGGGAGGAAGGGTGGGACAAGTCCCAGATGGCAACCAGCCAGACTCCAGGATCCCTGGAGTGGCCAAGAGCCATGAAGTACCCAGGAAAAGGAGCCAGAGGACTTTGTTGAATCACTCTCTTCCCAAGCATGACTTCTTGAGAAATCTAAGTGTTATCTATGGAGACAGCTTCTTTTTCTTTCCTTTTTTTTTTTTTTTTTTTTTTTTTGGTCTGGACAGAGAGAGAAAAGGCACACCAAGACCTCAGCCACTGAAATAGAGCTCCAGATGCTTGCGCCACCTAGTGGGCATGTGTGACTTTGTGCTTGCTTCACCTTTGTGCATCTGGCTTATGTGGGATCTGAAGAGAGATTGAACATGGGTCCTTAGGCTTCGCAGGCAAGCACCTTAACCTAAGCCACCTCTCCAGCCCTACAGCTTCTCTAGCCAGCCACAGTCCTGTGTCTTCAACAACATACTTCCCAAGCATAATTTCTATGACATGGCTTTCTATGGAGGAGGGCATAGAAACCCTATAGCCATGAACATTGTCCTCTGAGCAGAATAGCCACTACCATCTTCATGGGAGCAGCTGTGACTCCCCAAGAAACACTCAACAAGTTTGGACCTGTTGACTTTCCCTCACTGAAGGACAGGCTAGGGGTGTAATTAGACCTCACCTGAGATTCCAGCCACATCCTCATGCAGCCCTACCCCAGCTGCATATAATTCTGCCCCCTGAAGGGAGGATGCCATCTACGTAGCTATGAGGAAGTCAGCATCCCTGCTGGGTGAGACTTTTTGGTTATACAACTGTTTGAGGACCACCCTCACTCTTGTAAGTAAAGTTGTTGGTTCAGTGTTGCAGTTTCTTTCTCATTGCTCACACAAAACATCTGACCAAAAGCAGCTGGTTGGAGGAAAGTTGTTTATTTTGGCTTACAGTCCGGAGGGAAAGCTTCATGATAGCAGGGAAAAGCATTGCATGAGTAGAGGCTAGACATCGCTTCTGCCACAGCAGGTAGCAAACAATAGCAGGAGAATGAGCCAAGCTCTGGAAAAAGAGAAACTGGGTATAACATCTCTAAGCCCACCTCCAACAGTGCACCTCTTCCATCAAGGCTCCACCTCCCGTATTGCCATCAGTTGGAGATCAAGCATTCATGACACATGAGTTTATGGGGGACATCTGATTCAAACCATCACATTTGCCAAACTAGTCTAGGGTGGAATCATTATTTTGGCCTTGTCATTGGTGCCCTATTATTGGTGAAAGGTCCTCAGGAAAAGTTAGCCTGTTGCCTTTATGTGGTTATGAATTTTTGAGCCATGGCATGCTGTTTTAAATCTAAGAGCTTTATAGATGTCCTTCAATCTTTCTTAAATTCTCACTGAACCATAGAGTTATTTTGTTAAGCTAATAAAAAGTGTAAATATCGGGCTGGAGAGACAGCTTAGTGGTTAAGCACTTGCCTGTGAAGCCTAAGGACCCTGTTTAGAGGCTCAATCCCCCGGTACCCATATAAGCCAGATGCACAAGGTGGCGCATGCATCTGGAGTTCATTTTCAGGGGCTGAAGGCCCTGATGCACCCATCCTCTCTGTCTACCTCTTTCTCTGTCTGTCTGACACTCTCAAATAAATACATAAAAATAAAAAATGTAAATGTCATGTATTATCTGTCAGTTAATTTTAGAATTTAAGTCTCAAAGTTCTGTAAGTTCCAAAACAGAGAATTTTTGTATCTCTTTATGGATTTAAGCCATCTCTGGTGCTTAGTAACTTTTTGTAGATGTCACACATGTCATGTCATGTCATGTTGCAAGCAGTCTGCTAACTTAAAATGTTTGTTTGTTATTGCAAATAAGACTTTTAATGATAGTTATCTTGTTACTCATTTGTAGGTCTTCAACTCATATCCAACTACTGTAATGAAATTCCCAGTGAGGTTCTTAAAACTCTTAATATGCAATGATGTCACTTATAAATTCTATCCTGGATTCTTTCTTTCTCGTGGTTGTATCTCTCATCTGTTGTGTCATAATGTCACTGGTTAACAATGTCACACCATGCCTCTGCAATATCAGTGAAGGTGAATATATTTGTTTGCTAGGGCTGGATAATTCATTACCTCAGGTGGGGGGATTTAAGCAACGAAATTTATTTTCTTGTAGTTCCAGAGGCTGGAAATCCAAACATCAAAGCGTAGGTGGGATTGGCTTTACGAAGTCCTCTCCTCTTGAGTTATAGATGGCTGCCTTACCCTGTCTCCACATGGCTTTCCCTATTCTCATGTTTGTATCCCAATTTCCTCCTCTGATATCCTTCAAGGACAGGCACCCCCGGTAATGTACTTCCTCCAACTAGGTTCCACTTCCTATAGTTTCTACCACTTCCCAATAGTTGGAGAGCAAGCCTTCAACACACAAGCTTTGGGACATTCCAGATCCAAATTATAACTCTCCCCAAAGTCCCTCACCTGCTGACACCATCACACTGCAAGTGATGACCTCAGCATAGTACTTGAGTTGGGCACAAACATGTAACACCATGATGTGAGTGATATAGTACTTGGGCTCACCATAATGACTTCATTTTAATTTGATAAACTCCTTAAGGACACTATCTCCAGTCTCATTCTGAGGCACTTGGGGTTAGAGCATCAACACACAAATTTGGGGGTACCAAAATTTGGTCAGTTCATAGCAGTAAGCAACCTTCTCTCTTATGGAAATATTCCTAGTGTTTAATCTGCCAGTCTGGGGTGTGATCAGGTTTAAAGGATATATTTTTAACGTGTTCCTATTCCACATTTCCAAATGGCTTTTTATCGAGAATGAATCTTAGATCTATTAAATGTTTTGGCACTTATTGATATATCTTTGTAACATAAAATATTAATGGATTTCTTTTTCTAAAACAGCTCTAGATCAACATTTGAAAAATGTAAATAAATTTATAGAAAGCAGTGGGAAAAGAATTTTTTTAAGTCAGCTATAAATTAGACAAAGAATATACACAGATGAATTAAGACAAATGAAACAGTGTTGATCAACAGACATTAGAAAAATCTCCACTTCCCTAGTAATCAAGGAAATGCAAATTAAAGCAGAAATAAAATTTTCATCCTACACAAAAGTTCACAGGAATGTGGAAGAGAGAAGTCTCATGTCCTGCTGATCAGAGCAGGCTGTTTCAACCTTGGTCACATGTGCAGGCGGGGAGTGCACACTGCTTCACATTGTCACAGCCTCTTGGAAAAGAAGCAGTGCCGCCTTCGTTCTAGTTTAGGCTGCTGCAAGACACCACAGCTGGGTGGCTTACCAACCACAGAAAGGTTTGTCGGAAGTTGGAAGCTGGAATTCTGAAAGGAGAGCATCAGCCTGGCCACGCTCTGACGAGGAACCAGGTTGCAGAGGGCTACCTTCGCCTTTTACCTCACAGCGGTGCCTGCTCTGTGGAGTTCCTTTTATTTTATTTTAATTTTAATTTTTTTTGAAAGATAGACAGAGAGAGGGAGAAAGAGGCAGAGAGAGAGAAAGAGAGAGAGAGAGAGAGAGACAATGGGCATGCCAGGGCCTTTCAGTTTCTGTGAACAAACTCAAGATGTGTACACCCCGTTGTGCACATGTGCGACATTGCATGCTCGCATCACTGTGTGTCTGGCTACATGGGACCTAGAGATCTAAACATGCATTCTCGGGCTTCACAGGCAAGGGCCTTAACTGTTAAGCCATCTCTCCAGCCCTGGAGTTCCTTTTATAAAAGGACAAATACAATTCCTGAGGGTTACACTTATGACTTAATTAGCTCCTGTATTAGTTTTGTGTTGCTGTGACAAACCACCTGAGTTCAACAATCTAATAAGAAAGGCTTACGCTGGCTCATAGTTTCAGAGCTTCCGCTTCATGGTTGTTTGGTCCCATTGCTTTGGGCCTGTGGCAAGCCAGGACATCACACCCAGGAGCATGCAGCAGATAAAAGCTGCTCACCTCATGAAGGTCAAGAACCAGAGAACCAACAAAAGAGGAAGGGAACAAGTCCCAGCATGTCCTTCAAGGAGGTGCCTCTAATGACCTGCATCCTCCAGCTAGATCCCACGTCCTCCTATAATTTCTACCAGTTCCAAATAGCTGGGGACCAGACCCTTAACACTCCAGCTTCAGGACATTCCAGGTCCAAATTATAACATGTCCCAGTGTCCCATCATCTGAAGACAAGACTTCAACATAGGAATCTGAGGTGAACACAGGCACTCTGAACATAACAACGTCCACGTAGGAAAATGGATGCATTTGTATGAACAACGACCTAGGTACATCTGTGTCAATGGGACAAATGCTCAGAGATGTAATCTTAAGAGAACAAAACCAAGTTCCAGAGGAACATATTTAAAATAAAACCAGTCATGAAATTTTAAGGAGACACAAAAAAATATGTAGCAAAATATTTATGGATACTCATAAAAGTTGTAGGATAAAAAGTAGAAATTAAGAACCTAAATTCCAATTTAAAGATAGTTGTTACCTGTGCTTTTTGCAAGGGGTAGCAGAAAGCAAGAGGGAGGGAGAGATGGAAGCCAAGAGGGGTACAAAAAGGGTGACTCAATTCATCTATGAGATTTTCTTTTCTTTCTTTTTAGATAAAATAGTCAGCAAAACAAAAGTGTTTGCATTCTTTGGACAAATTCTACTTGGTCATGGTGAATGGGTCTGTTAATGTATTATTGAATTCTTCTTCTATGATTTATTTATAGTTTTCATCTAGCCCTTTGGTCTTCTCCTCTTTTCCCACTATACTCTTCAAAATTGGATTTCAGGGTTGTACCACCCTCAAAAATGAATTAAATGGTTTTTTATGCTTTAGTTTTCATAATCTGGAACCATTAGTTGAGTATAGAAATAATCTGTTATCACAAAATTTGAAGGAAAAAAGCACATTAGGACAATTTCTGTGTAAAAAGGCTATTTTAGAGTTGGCATTTAGTAATATATTTTATGTTTATATGATTTTCTCATCCAGGCTTATTCCCTTTTCATAAGTCTACTTTTGTAATTCATATTTCACAAAGAGAGCTCTGCATCACTGGGTTTTTTCCATCTCTTTATAAAGAGCTGTACATGGTCATATCTCGGCTCTTTGAATCCCTCTGGTGCCTTTGAAAGGTCCTGTGTAAAATTTGTTTGTTTCTCTTCTGCACCAATTTGTCAATTGTATCTGTATTGTGAGTTTACTTCCCAGAGCCATGTCTGGTACATTTCTCTCACCTGACCTCACCTGCATAAGAATCCATGGATAGCTACTTTGTACCTTAAAGGATTTCAAGGATTTATTTTCTTGATTCTTTTTGCACTTTTTTTTTTTTTTTTGCTAATTTTCATACTTCTTGATTTTAAAGCTAACTTCATTTATTTTTGTTTGCAACAATAAAAAGCAATTTAAGAGCTTTGGCAATATCCTGAAAGTTTTCACATGTATTCTTCACATTCTCATTATTCTCTAAATGGTCTTTGACTGTGTGTTTTATTTCTCCTTAGACACAATAATTTCTTAGGAGATTGTTCCTGCTACTCCATTTCCATATGACAACAGCACTTCAGCATAAATATAAAGAGCTCAGGCAGTGAGTGCAAGATGGACAGTGTGCCCAGCACAGTGCCTGTCACTCCATTAGCATCTGCTGGATGGGCTGACCCAGACACAGGCATCAAGTTCTGGTCACCATGAGAAATAACAGCAACTCTGCAGTTACAATCATAACCATAAAATAAGTGGAAAAGAACCAGAGTTTTTTCTCCAGCTCATTTCACCTCAGGCCTCCACATATTATTCATGGAGAAATGACCCAACCACAGGTACCTTCATTCAGCGATGCACATGTAATGAACTTTTTGGCAATTAGAGCCAAATCCTACTGCCATACTTAAGAGAATGACCGAGTGCAGAATATGTATATATATCACATTAAAATGCATCTTCTGATCCAGATGTGGTGGCACATGCCTTGAATCCCAGCACTTGGGAGGTTGAGGTAGGAGGATCTCTTATAGCTCAAGGCCAGCCTGAACTATAAGGTAGGTTCCAGGTTAGCCTGGACTAGAGTGAGAAACTATCTCCAAAAAATGCACCTTCCCTGTGTACATCCAACCTTCCAGCACGACCAAAGTCAATGGATAATATCACCCCATCAAGGCCAAGCATGGCACCACATGGCATTGCAACTAACACTGGCCAATAGGAGTTCTTGCCAAAGTTCCCTGAAACATACTTTGATACAACAGTCAGATCTTCATAAGTCTACTGTAAGATTTAATATGTCAGTCTGTGCCTGTCCACTGGAATTTCTTTTAAGAAAATGGGTACAAATTTTCATACATATATGAAAACTTCATATATGTGTGAGTTTTCCTTTCAAACTATAGCAGCAACACTGTATGCTCCTGCACATGCTCTTTCCTTCAAAGGTCCTAATGTAACTGTTTGGTAGTGGGCTGGAGAGATGGCTTAGCACTTAAGCGCTTGCCTGTGAAGCCTAAGGACCCTGGTTCAAGGCTCCATTCCCCAGGACCCATGTTAGCCAGATGCACAAGGGGGCGCACGTGTCTGGAGTTAGTTTGCAGTGGCTGGAGGCCCTGGCGCGTGCATTCTCTCTCTCTCTCTCTCTCTCTCTCTGCCTTTCTCTCTCTGTCTGTCGCTCTCAAATAAATAAATAAATAAAAATGATAACTGTTTGGTAGAGATCTTTTCATGCTTTTCCTGAGTGCATACAGACAGTCATACATGCAAAATCACATGAAAGGCTTTCTACTTAAAACAGAATCTTCTTCAAAACTAGGATCATACTATACAAACTTGCTTTGTCACTTCACAAGAGAGGACAGGTATCCCTGCTCATATCTGACTTTTTCTCAAAAACTATACAAAATTCTAGAATATGACATAATATAATGTATTCATTACGTCCCATTTTTCCCAACATTCATTTTACTCACAGATTTTTGCAATTTTTCAGGTATTTTGTTAAATCCTCTGGAATGACTCAAAAGGCACCATGATGCTGAGAAGTGACAGAGGAGTGCTCTGCACTGAAACATCTCTATCAGTTTCCAAGCCTAAGGGTCCATTGCCGAAGGAGTGGCTGAAAGAGTGAAAGAGCCAAAGAAAGGATAGGACTGCTAACAATGCAATCTTTCAAACACAAAATGGCCTGGATATCCATGATGCCACAATACCTAGCACTACTTACACAAAACCCTCATAATAGAATGAAAATACAATGACATCAAAATAAAAGAGAGACTAATTAAGAGGGGGAGAGGATATGATGAAGAGTGGATATATGAAGGGGAAAGTGGAGGAGGGGAGGGAATTATCATGGTTTATTGTCTATAATTATGGAAGTTGTCAACAAAAAAGTTTAAAAAAGAAATACAAATTCCTCAAAATGCACTAAGAAGTGTGCATTTTGAATTTCAGTAGTTATGTTCAGATTTTGAATTTCAATAGCTAAGTCCCGATTTTGAGTTTCAGTAGCTGCATCCAGACTTTTTTTTTTTTTTTCTTTTGGCTGGTTAAGGTGATTCCTAGTCACACTAGAGAAGTGCAAATCTTGGTTGCCTCCTATAGTAACACAAGCCATACTTAGGAATTATTTTGACTTTGACCAAACTGATTAATACCTAAAGCAACCTTACTGTCATTTTTATCTGCATATCCCTTTCCCCAAAATAATGAGCAGAATTTAATTTTCTTATTAGCTATTTAAATTTCTCTTCCTGAAAATTGCCTACTCCTTTTCTTTGCTTATCTCTTTGTTGGATTCTTTTAAAATTCTTTTCCACGTGCAGAAGGTCTTAGCTGATTAGAAAACTTAGCGTTGGAGTCCTCCCAGTACTCTTCCTGGGCTATTAAGCAAAAGCACAGAGGCTTTACTGGGCCAACAGAGAGCTGAGGTGCTAACGCCGTTTTTGCCTCTATCCAGATAGAGGAAAATCAATACAGAGACAACAGACCAGATCTGAAGAGACAGAAAGGGCTAATGGTAGCATTGAAATATCTGGCTAGAGCCATACTTGAGCTAGAAGGGTTTAGCCATTTGATTCCCCAGCTATAGGAGCAATACATTCCCCTTTTTGGTTTGTGTCGGGTTTCTGTTGCTTCTAATCCAAACCTTCCTGATGCCATTAACTTTGAACTATTGGAACCTAAAACTTGAACAAGACCTTAGCATCTAAATTGATTTTCTCAATTCGAGGTACAAATAATTTCAGAACTATCTTTACTGTTCCTAAATAACCTTCAGGTTTTCTATGATGTAGAAAGTTCCAGAGGTTTCCTGACACAATAGCATGTCCTAAGCTCAAAGGAAGAATTCATAGTGCTTGTCAATTATATTGGTCACCAAAAAGAAGTCAAGTCTCCAAAAACCACATGGTTTATACACTGAACTTGTCTGAAACATTTAAATGAGGCCCAAGCAAAAAAAAAAAAAATGTGCAGAGGCCTAAGTTACAAATAAATGACTTTTAGGCCTTTGGGGTATTTGTGAAAAAGACATTCTTGAATCTACAGGTATGCAAAGAGACAGACTAGATGGCCAAGTGCCCATTCGGAAACATAGTTCTTATCATAAGGTAGATCTTTGCTCTGTCTTTAACTATAGGACTAATAGGTGGTGCTATAAGTGAAGGAACAAATAGCCTTGTACATTACAAATCTTCATAAACTTTAACAGAGAGATTCCAGTGTCTTCCTGAATAGACAGAGACACAAGATATTGAAGTGCTAGGAGTTGATGTAAGCTTTGATCAGAAAATCCTAGCCAGGTTCCTTATATATCATACATAGACATCCTTCACTACAGCAATCATGATGCTCACCATGTGCCAGGCTAGAAGGAAGTGGTCTCTGTAAATTTCTTCATTACCTTTGCCCATATAATAAAGTGATGAGTTAGGCAGCAGGGCATAGAAGATATCAGCATTTAGCAAGGTTCTATCAAGTAGGAATGGAATATATTCTGATGAAGTAACAAAAAAAGTATCTCAATGAATTAACACACCCAAAGTGTACTCTTTCTCATAGCACTACACGATCAGAATGGAAAGGCAGAGAGGAGTTTGCTAATCTTAGCTTGACAGGGGTCTCTGCCTGAACTCTTTCCAGGACCACCATAGGAAAATGAAGGGAGCACAGCAAACTACATGATTTTAATTTTAAAACTGCTAGTGCTTATTATGCATGCAGAGCAATGGGTTTCATCATAACATTTCCAAAGATCTACAAGGTACTTCAATCACATCCACCCCTTCATGGTCTCTTGTCTTCCTTCCCCCCAAATAGGTACACTTTTTTTTTTTTTGAGGTAGGGTAGTGCTCTAGCTCAGTCTGACCTGTAATTCAGTACGTAGTCTCAAGTTAGCCTAGAACTCACAGTGATCCTCCTACTTCAGCCTCCCAAGTGGTGGGATTAAAGGCATGCACCACCATGCCCAGCCCCTTCTTTTTCCAAGTCTTTTTTTTCTAGATTCTAGATATGAAAGGAATTATGTGATACTTGTCTTTATGAGTCAGGTTTATTTCATTTAACATGGTGATCTTAAGTTCCAGTCATTTTTCTGCAAATGACATGGCGGCATTCTTCTTTGTGACCAAACAATACTCATTGTATATGTGCACCCCACTTTCCTTATCCATTCACCCATTGATGGGTGCACAGGCTGATTTCATAACTTGGCTATTGTGAACCATGCCATGATAAATAGGGAGGTGCAGGAATCTCTGTGGGGTGCTGACTTAGCTTCCTTTTGTTATATACCCAACAATGGTAGAGCTGTATCAATGGTGGTTCTAGTTTTACTCTTTTGAAGAACCTCCATACAGATTTTCATAGTGGCTATACTAGTTTAATTTCCCACTAGCAGAATACAAAGGTTCTTATTTCCTGGCTTCTGGCACTATTTGGGAAGGCTGTGACCCCTTTAGGAGATGGGTCCTAGCTCACAGAGGTAGGTCACTAGGGGTGAGACTTTGAAAGTTATAGTTGAGCCCTGGTTCCTGTTCCACTCTGCTTCCTGATCGTCATCACCACACCCTCCCACTGCCACACGCTGGGCCACTCCACCTTCCCTGCTGTGATGGACTGCACCCCTCTAAAACCATGAGCCAAAATGAACCTTTAACCTTTCCTCCTGTAAGTTGTTTCTGTCAGCTACTTTGGTCACAATGACATGAAGCTATCAAATACAGTTCCTTCTCCCAGTATGCTCCCCAGCATTTGTTGTTTGTTTCTTGATATAGCCATTCTGACTGGCTCTCAACTGGAACTCAGCTCTTGTGGCTTCATCTTGTGTTAAATTCATCAAATAAGCTCCCATCCATATTCAGCATCAAGGCAGGAAGAGGAGAGAAATTACACAAGTGTGTGTGTGCAGTGTGTGTGTATGTGTGTGCGTGTGTGTGTATGTCTGTGTGTGTGCATGCATGTGTGTGTGTGCAGCAACTACAACCACAAAGCACAAGCTTGTCTGACTACTTCCTGAAAGCAAAGATGTAATAACTGTGAAGGATTCTCAGGGGGTTTTGCTTTTGTTTTTCAGGCATTGCTGTAAGTTTAAAATTTTTTACTATTTCTTTTTTTAAAAAAAAAAACATTTTTCAGGGCTGGAGAGATGGCTTAGTGGTTAAGGTGCCTGCCTGCAAAGCCTAAGGTCATGTTGGACTCTCCAGATCCCATGTAAGCCAGATGCATAAGGTGATGCAAGTGCACAAGATTGCACATGCGCACAAGGTGGTGCACGTGTCTGGAGTTCAATTGCAGTAGCTGGAGGCCCTAGCACACCAATTCATTCTCTCAGTCTCTCTCTCTCTCATTAAAAAATTTCAAAAAAAAAGGGGGGGGGCTGGAGAGATGGCTTAGCAGTTAAGGCATTTGCCTGAAAAGCCAAAGGATCTCAGTATGATTCTCCAGGACCCACATAAGCCAGATGGACAAGGGGGTGCATGCATTTGGAGTTCGTTTGCAGGGGCTGGAGGCCCTGGCATGGCCATTCTCTCTCTCTCTCTCTCTCTCTTTTCTTCTTCTTCTTCTTCTTCTTCTTCTTCTTCTTCTTCTTCTTCTTCTTCTTCTTCTTCTTCTTTCTCTTTCTCAAATAAATAAATAAAATATTTTTTAATTGCAAAAAATGTTATTTTTCCATTTGGTTCATTTTAATACATTTACATAATGTATTTTGATCTTTTCCCTCAACTACTCTCTCATTCCTCCCCCTTCCATTAATACCTTTCTTTCTCATTAATCCCCATCTTACTCCCCTGCTTTAACTTTTTATTGACAACTTCTGTGCATATAGATAGTATACGATGATCATAATCCTCTCTCACCATCTACTTTTGTCCCTCCAAAATCTCCTCCACTGAATCCCTTCTTCTTTCCAACTAGTCTCTCTTCAATTTTAATGTCATCATTTTCCCTCTCCTCTTATGCAGGTCTTGTGTAGGTAGTGTCATCCACTGTGAGGTTGTGAATATCAAGGCCACTTTGTGTCTGGAGGACAGTATTATAAGCACTCATCCTCTTCTTTTGGCTCTTACATTCTTTCCACCACCTCTTCAGCAATGGTCCCAGAGCCTTGGAGGTGTGACAGATATGTCTCAGTGCTGAACACACCACATTCGTTTCGTCTTAGCACTTTGGTGAGATTTGAGACTCTCCAGTGGGTACCACCATTTGTAAAGAGAAGCTTCTCTAACCAAAAGTGGCAGTTGCATTAATATATGGGCATAAGCATCAGTATTTTGAGGGCAGTTTGGTGGGCATAATATGTGCATTTAGCTACACAACAGTAGTAGACCCCAACCAGGGCTTATGACCTCACCAACCAAAGGCTGGTTTTCTTTTATTGGTTTGTGGGGGGTTTTGTTTGTTTGTTTGTTTTGTTTGGTTTGGTTTGATTTGTTTGTTTGTTTGTTTTGTTTGTTTTGTTTTTCGAGGTAGGGTCTCACTCTAGCTCAGGCTGACCTGGAATTCACTGTGTAGTCTCAGGGTGGCCTCAAACTCACAGCGATCCTCCTACTTCTGCCTCCCAAGTGCTGGGATTAAAAGCATGCGCCACCACTCCCAGCTTAACCAACCATAGGCTTTTGATTAGGTTTTCAGTACAAGGCATGAAATCCCTCCCACAGAGTGGGTCTCAAGCCCAATCAAAGAGCAATTGGTTTCCCCCATAACAGACATGCCACTATTGCACTAGTTGGCACATTTGGTCTGGCTGTAGAGTTTGCAGGGTCCACTGATCATTAAGACCCTTGATGGCCTTTCTCCCCCAACAGGCTGCATAGCTCTTTCCAGCATCCTGACAGCATCAACAAGGAGGAGGCTTCCAGCTCAGCTCCAGCTTAATCTCTCCATGTCATGCTTTTATTTTTCAACCTTCTTAGTTAAAGTGCGTTTGTTTGCATGATCATGGGTGGAATGATCAACTAACCAGCAGCTACAATGCTGAGGAACTAGACTCACCTCTCCAAGCAATCATTCACTGACATTAGCTATGTAGAAAGTTTGGGATTTCAGGGACCCTTCCCCCATCAATGGTGAAGTATTGACAAGCTCAGTCTTGTGCAGGAAACCACAGCCTCTGTGAGCTCATGAGAGTAACAGCATCGATGTGTTCAGGAGACAACATTCCACAGCCCTCCCCCCATCCTCCTGGCTCTTAAATTCTTTCTGACTCTCTTCCATAAGGTTTTCTGAGCCTTGGAGAGGTTGGCCTAGATGTCCTGTTTGAGGCTGAGCACTCAGTAGTCACCAAGTTATAATTTTACACTTTGCCTGGCCTCATCTTTCCATCACTGCCCACATTTCTGTCTCTAACATTTTCCTATAAGAATTTTTGTCTTTTCACTTTACTTTGACAGAACTTTTAGTCTCCTGGGCATAAAACAAGTATGTATTTGGCTCAGGAGAGAGGATGTGTGTGTATGTGTGTGTGTGTGTGTGTGTGTGTGTGTGTGTTTTCCCCAAATGAAGTTTAAAAACCTTCATTTTATATTCAGGAATAAATGAGAAGTAGTGTTATTTATAATTGGTTCCCTCTAATTCAGACTAAATGTAGATTCATCCTAATTGATAACACATAAAATTTAATTAAACCTTAATAAAGAGCCTGGGAATGAGTCCTCCATAGATGATATCAGTGGTAATGTCAGACGCCGCGTGCTGCTGTGCTACAGATAAAACACAGCTCAGAAAAGGATTTTGGGGTTTTGTGAAAGTCCAGTTGCAGGTCATTGCCTCAAATCTGACACTCATTAAAACTGAGGATAAATCTAAGAGATGGTGTTCTCCACACAGCTCTCTGATAAGAAGTTTGGACTGCAAGAGTTCCGGCAGCCTCCTCTCCCCATCTGGTCATAAGACCGTGCGGTTCCCTGACCTTGAAGCCACTCGGAGTCCTTACCAGAAGTTTCTGTCAGAGCCTGCATTTTATCAGATAAACCCCACCCTGCTACACATCTCCTTGCAGAAATCCAATTAACGCAGCTACATAAACATCACCCTTCTGATCACTGTTCCCAGCACAGTAACATTTTTATTTCATGTACTCACGAATACTTTTATGTGTTCAGGAGTGATTGAGAACCGATCTTCCGTGGTCAATCACTTCAGAATCTAATTACTTAAAACATGAATAGAGAGTGCAGGGAGAGGAGGGGTTCTGCCTCCAGGGCCAGAACTCCTTCCTTAGAAATGGAAGCAATCACACCAACAAACCCAGATGCCTGTAGAGAGTAGGAGGTTTATCGAAGACAGAAAAGGGCTGGATGGGCACCACAGCCCTTTCCACTTCCACAACCACTTCTCCACTGAGGCAGGGCCAGGGTAGGGACTCTTATTTAAAGTTTCTTAATGCAGACACAGGAAAGATGGCTTAGTTGGTCAAGTATTTTCTTTGCAAGCATGAGGACCTGAGTTTGGTCCCCACATAAAACAGCCAGGTGTGGTGGCATGTACTTGTAAGTCCTGAGGAAGTGAAGACAGGCAGATCCCTGAAGCTCACTGGCAGCCAGTCTGGTCTACTCAGTGAGTTCCAGGCTAGTGAGAGAGCCTGACTAAAAAATGATAGAAGTGTCTGAGAGGAACAACACCCAAAGTTGTCCTCTGACCTCTATAGGCAGAGAAAGAGAGAGAGAGACAGAGAGAATTTCTTACTTGGGATTATAATCTAAAAAGTGAAATTAGATTTTGTGGGTTTTTTTCTGGGTTTTCAAAGTAAGGTCTCACTCTAGCCCAGGCTGGTATGGAACTCTCTTTGTAGTCCCTAGATGGCCTTCAACTCATAGCAATCCTCCTATTTCTGCTTCCCGAGTGCTGGGATAAAGGCATATATCACCTCACCTGGCTTAAATTAGATTTTTTTGCAGTTTTTACTGTTATTATTATTATTATTATTAACATATTTCTATGGCTACATCATGTGTTGGTATTAAATTAGATTTTTAATTGACAGGAAAAAATTGAAATACTCTACAGATCTTTGAGTTTTGATTTATAATTCTCTTCCTATGTCTTTGAGGTTGTCTATTTTTTTTCCATTAACAACCCAGCAGGATAGTGCTTATCTGTAATTCCATTATCTTGGAGGCTGAAGCAAGAGGATCACTATGAGTTCAACACCAACCATGGCTACACAGCAAAACCAGTCTCAACCCTTTAACTAGTACTTAATGAATGCTTACTATGTGCTAAGTACTGTTCCAGGAGCTTAAATTCTGGTAGGAGGAGGCTAACAATGACAGGAAACATAATGAGTGAAGCCTGCTATATGGGAGGCATGGTGAATGTGAAGCAAAAGCAGAAAGGACAGCGCAGCAGGGCGGCTGTGCTGGCCAATGCTAGCTAGACAAGGTGGCCAAGGAAGGTCTCCTGATCAGAAACAGTGGAGCAGATGCTCAAAGAAGAACGAGGGCGGGGAGCAAGGAAATGGCTCGGTGGGAACCTGTGCATGCATGAGTACTTGAGAGTGTCTGATTCATCCTGAGTGCCATTCTTCGTATAAACTGCTGGAGTTAAACACATGCCTATAACTCCAGGAAACTGGAGATCTCTTGGGCTCACTGCTCAGCCAGTCGGACGGCAAAATGGCACCTCTGGGATCAGTGAGAGATTCTATCTTAAGGAAGAATGTTGATGACTACTAGAAGAGGACCCAACATTCTCCCCTGGTCTCCACACATGCGCATACTTCACACACACACACACACACACACACACACCAAAGAAGAAGCAAAGTAAAGGTGAGGGAGTAAGCCATACGCATATCTAGAAGAGCATTGCAGGAAGAAGAAATAGACTAGTGCAAAGCCCTAATGCAAGAGTACTTCTGCTGTGTCCAAGGAACAGCAAACCAACCAGCATGCCTGAACTGCGCTGAGTGAGGGGAGAGCCGCCAGTGGTTAGAAGAGAAACCAGAAGGGAAGTGGAGCCCCATGGAGCCTGTTAGGTCACTGCAGTGACCAGGAGGCTGTGGGCCATGTGCCAGTGGCTCAGGGAAGGGTGGCATCAGCAAAAGTGGGAAGAAGTTTCTAGTGTCTAGGTCAAGTCTAAAGGTAGAAGCAGTAGGAATGCCTGGTAGTCTGGTCATTGGGAATGAGGAAAAATAGAAGGTTCAAGGACAGCTTCAAGCTTTTTGGCTTGAACAACTGGACAGGCAGGAAGGCGCTCTAGCCACCCAAACCTAAATTTTCCCAGACAACTTTAAACAGCTAAGATGACCCCAGGAATCAGCCCCTATTCGGGAATAATGACAATAACAGCGATCGCCCAGCTATACACCAAAGTGTATGCACGTTGCATTTAATCTGATATCAACTCTGAGCCACACACTGCTCACTGCTACTTAGCACCATTTTCTTCATGAAGGCATTGAAGCTTAGAAAAGTTAAGTAAGGGGGCTGGGAAGATGCTTGCAAAGCCTTTGGCCTGTGTTCCACTCTCCAGCATCCATGTGTAGCCAGATTCAAAATGCTGAATGCATCTGTGGTCCCAACGCACATACCCAAAACAATGAGAGGCAGAACCAGAAGAGTCCAAAGCTGCTCGGGTGGGCCAGCTAGTCTGACATTCAATTACAAGTTAGCAGTTCATTTACAGTGGCAAGAGACCCTGGATCAAAAAGGTGGAGGACGGACACCTGATGTCATCCTGTCACTTTCATGTGTGCACATGTTTACACACACACACACACACACACACACATATAAACAAGGTCTTTATTTATTAATTAGTTTTGTACTCAGCGAATACAGTCAATTTGGTACCGTGGCCACCGCCCCACTCCCTCCCCGCCCCAATCACAGTCCCACCCCCCCACACCCATGACCGCCACCCCATCCCCTCCCGGCCCCAACCACCATCCCACTCACCCCAGCCCCCGTGACCGCGGCCCCACTCCCCCTGCCCCTCATGAACTCTGTCCCACAAAAGCCATCCCACTTGCCAGTGCCCCCCATTCTCCTGTCCACTTCGGGCCAGCTGACCACGCACTCCCACACCACTAATCACAGAACAAGCCTCTACATCAGGTCCTCGGGCCCCCACCAGAGCCTCACAGGCTCCTTCCCTCTGAGCAGGCAGGCCCAATTGACACCAGAAAAAGAGTGGAAGCAAACATAAGAGGGTATAACTGCTAGACACACTTCAAGGATAGACTATAGCTTCCTCCTAAATTAAATAAGGCTTGTACGCTGTGATGGGCAGACCACAATGCATTGTTCTTCAGAGTTATTAAAAAATTATCTCAAAATTCATATGGAAAGACAGAAGGCCTTGGATATCCAAGCATATCCTCAGCAAAATAAACACCTTGGAAGCATCATCATACCTGATCTAAAGCTATATTACAAAGCCATAGTAATAAAAACAACATGGTACTGGCATAAAAACAGGAGTATAGACCAATGAAACAAAATTGAGGACCTGGACTTTGGGTCAATTAACTACAGCTACTTGATATTTGACAAAGGCCCTAACAATATAGCCTGGAAAAAAAGACAGCATTTTCAACAAATGGTGCTGGACAAACTGGATATCCATATGCAGGAAATTGAAATTTTATCAACACATCTTTCCATGCACAACAATCAAGTCCAAATGGATCAAAGACCTTAATATAAGACCAGAAACTCAGTTACCACTGGAAGAAAAAATAGGAAGAACTTTCCATGATATAGGAATGGGAAAAGACTTCCTGAACAAAACCCCAGTAGCTCAAGATCTTAAACAATCACTCAACAATTGGAATCTCATGAAGCTGAAAAGTTTCTTCACAGACAAACATACAATAAGCAGAGCCAATAGATTATCCACAGAATGGGAGAAAATATTTGTTGGCTATCCAACTGACAGAGGCCTAATTTCTAGAATCTACAAAGAACTCAAAAACCTAAACAATAAAAAATCAAACAACCCACTCACAAAATGGGGCAAAGAACTAGACAGGCAGTTCTCAGAGGAAGAAATAAAAATGGCAAACACACAATTAAGATAATGTTCATCATCCCTAATCATCAGGGAAATGCAAATTAAAACAACTATGAGATTCCACCTTACCCCAGTAAGGATAGCAAACATCAAAAAATCAAAGGAAAATAAATGCTGGTGAGGATGTGGAGAAATAGGAACCCTCATCCACTGTTGGTGGGAATGTAAGATGATCCAACCACTTTGGAAAGCAATATGGAGACTCCTATAAAGGTTGACTATAGAGTTATCAACAGGCCCAGTTATTCCCTTACTGTGCATTTATCCTAAAAGCTCCATGCCTCAGTTCAGAGAGGTTTGCTCAACCATGTTTATAGCTGCTCAATTCATAATAGCTAAGAGATAGAATAAACCAAGATGTCCATCATTAGATGAATAGATAACCAAGATGTGGTATATCTACACGATGAAATTCTACCCAGCTGTAAGGAAAAACAACACAATGAAATTTGAAGAAAAATAGTCAAACCTGGAACAGATCATTCTCAGTGAACTCACCCAATCACAGAAAGATAATTGTCATATAGTCTCACCCATCTACCGCATCTAACCTGAATCTACCTGAGATGCTGACATACCTAATAAACATCTTGAGAACTGGACAATAGGGAGGGTGGGGCGGGAGGGGAGGGTAAGGGTGGGGGTGGGGGACACAAAACTGGACCCAAATGGCAATGGTACCATAAAATTCTTCATCCAAAAAGACAGACTAAATGGTTGAACCTTCATCAGGCCCTTAGAGGGAACACCTGAATCACAGGCCCTGGAAACAGTATGATGAAGACTGACCTTAATCTTCTCCTGTTTCTCTCTTTCTCTCTCTCCCTCTTCTCTCTCTTCTATCTCTTTTATATTACTCACCTTTTTCTTCCTTCTCTTCTTGGGTACTGACCTGTAACTATCAGTACCAGCATGTGGCTAACATCCACAGTGAGCTGTTGATCAGAGAGACCTACAAAGTTTCTCAGAAGAAGACAGATTTCTGTCAGAGTACTTGATGACCCACCAAAGGTTAGTGGTAAGACCCTACTGCTGAAGACATCATATACTGTTGGTACATAACATGGAGTGACCTGGATAGGATCTGGAAGAGAGTCAGTCCCCAGACAGTTAGCTCATCTAGTGCCAGAAGGTGCTACATGAGAGACTGGGGGAAAATGACCAACATCTGTCCAAGCAACTCGTGGTCTAACCTACTCAGCAGCAAGCAACCTGAAGTGATGCTCACACAAGTGCAATAGTGGTACACAGCCACAGTGGGAAGCCAAGTGTTCTTGATTTGGCTAATTAATCTGCTCAGTAGAACAGAACCCATAGCTGGAGCTAGGAATCAAGTCAGAACCATATCCAAAAATGAGCCTGCTCTCCATTATCAAGCTCTCACCAATCGTGGGCTATAAGAGAGCCTACGCCTATTAAATTCTCTCTATAAAAAAAAAAGGATATCCATTTATCTGCCTCTAACTTCACTCTACATGGAGAATTTGCTTCTCTTTTTCAGATAGACACAGATTCTAAGGACAGAACAAGCCCATCACACCTCAAAAAGACCCCAGCTGAAACTAAGAGTATTTGGGAAAATGTGCAAGAGTGCAGTGGCACTTGGTGACCTTGGTGAACCTGGTACCAGCACAAGGGTAAAGGAGATAGACACAGAGAACACTCAACTCCTACCAAACCAGATATCCAGAGACACAGAGGCTCCCAAGACCTCATCACTGAAGCAGACCTAAAATGAACCCAACATGGCTCAGGGAAATTTGTGGAAGAGGAGGCAGAAAGAATGTTAGAGCCACACATTGGGTCATTATGCACAGAGACACTGCTTCTTACCCATAACCGATGGCTAACCCCACAATGCATGACCCATATTCCCCAACAACGAAGGTCCCTGTGGAGGGGGGAGGACAGGGAGGAGGCTAACGATGGTACCAACATGACTGTATACACTGTGTACATAACTAATAAAAAATGGAAAGTTGAATAAGGGCTGGGTGTGTAGATCACTGGTAGTACACTTGCCTAGCATGTACAAGGTTCTGAGTTCTACCCATAGCACTGCAAAAATGTTAAGGGCTACAGAAATGGCTTAGTGGTTGAATCACTTGCCTGCAAAGCCTAAGGACTCAGGTTCAGTTCCCCAGTACCCATGTAAGCCAGATGCACAAGGTGGCACATGCGTCTGGAGTTTATTTACAGTGGCTGGAAGCCCTATCCTGCTCATTCTCTCTCTCTCTCTCTCTCTCTCTCTCTCTCTCTCTCATAAATAAGTAAAATATTTTTAAAAGCTAAATATATATGTCAGGTTACAGAGTTCTTTCTGCCTCTTTCTCTCTTTCTCTATCGAATAAATAAATAATTTAAAAAATTTAATCTGGACCAGGCCTCACACATCTGTAACCCCAGTTTGTGGGGACAGGTGACAGAGACCAGAGAATTACCAGGCTCAGTGATAGACAGCAGCTCCGTGTTGAGGGAGAGAATGTTTCAAGGAAATACAGAAGGGAGCACAAGGAGAACCTAATGCTCTCCTCTGGCCTCTGCACACATGTGCATGGGGTGCACACATCTGCACACACGTGCATGTACCACACACTCCACATACTGCACACATACCCTACATGCACACACAAGAAGGAAAAGAACTTGTGTTCTCTTCTTCCTTCCTTTGCTGCCATCTCTCTCTCTCTCTCTCTCCTCTCTCTCTCTCATACATCAAGATTATCATTTACAAATGAAGAAGGCCCTCATCAGAAATGAAAACGATCAGCACCTTAATCTTCTATTTCCAAGCCCCTAGAGCTGGGGAAGATAGATTTCTATTATTTTAACCTCTCACTACGTGATATTTGGCTACAGTACTTAAACCAAGACAAGGCAGGTGGCATTTTACCCACCCTCCACCCCAAATTAGCTTGGTGGGAACAAGAAATGGAGTCAAGTGAGTTGGGAGAAGTAAGATAATGTCCCCATACCCAGGAAACATAACTGTCCCAGGAAGATGATCAATGAGCCATGAGTGTCTGAATGGCGGCCTGGCCCAGCACGCGCCTCCTGCAGCAGCAGCACGTCCACACTGAAGACACGCTCTGCGCTGCTCAGTGAGGACACGGGCTGGACAGGGGAAAGCTCCTAACAAATCCACGGGCAACCCAGAATGTTGGTGGCATATGCAATTCTGCAAGTGATTTTCAAGGCTTATTTAAATGCATCATAACTGCCACTGAGCCGAGTGTCTATTCCCAGTTCTTTTCCTTAAATGTTAAAAACTAAAGACAGCATTTACCATCTGCTATAGTTTGAGGTCTGCTCCTTCCCTCAAGGCCTCCTGACATGCCAGGCCCTGAATGGCAGCCCCACGTGATACAGCTCACCAGCCTACCAGGAACATCTAGAAGCCGTTGGAACATCTGTTGGCCTTTCCTCTGCAATACACAGCTGTTGTGAACTTGTAACTCTTGCCTCTCAAGTCACTTCAGGCTTGTGGACTATCAGAGGCCTGGGCCATAAGGCACTGAGCTCAGTTTCCTCCTAGTGTGGGTCCTTGGACCTCTGTGACACACTCAACAAGTACCCACAAAGCAGCTTCTCCATGCCAGGCGTGGGTGGAGATGGAACACTGATAAACATACAAGAGCCAGGGTCTGCCCTTCAAAACAAAGTCTAGATGAGAAAAGCAACTTTGAGTAAGTGTGCAGGCTACTGGGAGGATATGCAGACCACTTCAAGAATACATAATAGGTAGACTTAACTGGTGCAAGTCTCCTGGAGTATACAACATTTGAGCTAATAAATGAAGTGGGCCTGTCTGGGCAACAGGGTGAATTCAAGGTCAGTATGAGAAACTTAGTAAGACACAAAGCCTCAAAATTGTTTTAAAGTAAAAAAGATAGTTGGAAAGAAAACGAGGAGGAAAGAAAGTGAGAGAAAGAAAGAAAAAGGAAGGAAGGAAAGAAGGAAGGAAGGGAGACAGAGACAGAAAGAAATTTTAAAATGCAGCAGCTGGGCTACAGAGATGGCTGAGTGGTTACGTGCTTGCCTATGAAGCCTAAGGACCCAGGTTCAATTCCCCAGTACACACGTAAGCCAGATACACAAGATGGTACATGCATCTGGAGTTCGTTTCCAGTGGGTAGAGACACTGGCATGCCCATTATCTCTCTCTCTCTTCCTCTCTTTCTCTCTCTCCTTGGCCCTCTCTTTCCCTCTCTCTCTCAAAATAAAAAAATAAATAAAATATTTTTCAAAAAATAAAAAATGCAGCAGGTGGGAGCTGGTGATGGAGGGACTTGTGAATGAAATTGTTCCAGGTAGAAAGAACAGCATGAAAGATAGTTCTGAATCAAGAAAGAGCATAATGGCAATTTATAATAGCTGGGAAATGGAACCAGCCTAGATGTCCCTCAACTGATGAGTGGATAAGGAAGATATGGCACATTTATACAATGGAGTTTTACTCAGCAGTAAAGAGAAATGAAGTTATGAAATTTGCAGAAAAGTGGATGGATCTGGAAAGAATTATACTAAGTGAGGTAACCCAGGCCCAGAAAGCCAAGCGCCACATGTTCTCCCTCATATGTGGATCTTAGCTAGAGATGATTGGGCTTCTGTGTGAGAAGGAAAAAACTCAGTAGCAGAGGCCAGTAAGTTAAAAAAGGAGATAGAAAGGGAAGAGAAAGAAAGGGAAGAGGGCTTTTATTAGGTTGGTATTGTATATATGTAAGTAGAAAGATTGAGATGGGGAGGGGATATGATGGAGAATGGAATTTCAAAGGGGAAAGGGGGGAGGGTAATACCATGGGATTTTTTTTGTTATCATGGAAAATATTAATAAAAATGGAGAAAAAAATAAAAAAAAAAGAAAGAGCATAATGGTTTGGAAGAAAGCAAGCACCGTAGGACAAGGAAGAGGACGACAAAGCAGAAGTACTAAGTTGTGTCAGTCCTGACAGATCAGTTCAAGAAGCCCATTGTTTATGCAAAGGAAGGAAGGAGTTGCTAAAGGACTCGAGTAGTAACTTAATTAGACTTGCATTTTGAAAAAATGAGTGTGATGCCAACAGAGATGGAAGAAGCAAGAAAACACGAAGATGCATTAGTCCACTGCAATGGTCCAGGCGGGAGGCAGGGTAGTGGCTGGCATCACCATGGAGACAGTGGAAACTTCAGAGAGGATGGCATCTACACATGTTTTAATTGTATTAGGCATAGTTCGCTCAAGGAACAGAATCAATAGAGTGGATATGTATTATAAAGAAAATGTATTAGATTGGATTACACACTATGGTTGGACAGTTCAACAATGGCTATCTGCAGGCTAGAAAATCGGAGAACCCAGTGGCTGCTTGGTCCATGAGCCTGGATGCCCCAGCAGTCCTACTCTGGCACCGAAGGCCTGGAGCATTCCGGGAGGCTCTGCAGTCCATATTGGAAGGTTGAGGAAGCTGGTCCCGGTGTCTGCAAAGGATAGCTGCATGCAGTAGCAGTGAGCAAGGGCAGTGAGGCAGAAGGTTGTGTGTTCTCTGGAAGCTTCTTTGTACACAGCCTACCACTGGAAGGACTGCCTGCTCAGGATGAAGGCCTTCCTCCCTCCCATTAATCCTTCCGAAGCACCCTCACAGAGGCGTGTCTCTTACTAATCTGATTGCTAATCTGATCAAGTTGACAGTAGCATTTAACCATCAGACTTGGTGAAAAGTTGCATGAGGTGGGCGGGAGAGAGGATAGAATAGAGGCTGATTAGGCCTCTTAATGATGCTGGTGTCCATTTTGACAGGATAAAGGATGCAGAGAGGAGTAAGAGTGGTGCTGATTTCTGCATATGCCCAGAAAGACAATTCTGCTGGCCTTCTATTCCAGTCATTTTTTAGTCTGATTCTCATTATATTAAAAAATATAATGCCAGAAAAGACACCCCCCCCCCTGCAAGTCCTGCTTTGTTCATGTGTGCTCTTGTGGGCAAAACCAGACAAGTGGACACAATGGGCAGCCAGTGATCCAGTTCAACACTCACTTGCAGAACCTTGGGCAGCTCCCTGCTCCCCCCTTCTCACAGACCAGATGCGTTATCAGCCTGAAAGCGTGGTGCCCTCCCTTCTGTCCCACACTGCCCCACTGACCTCCTCAGACCCTGCTTTGTGTATGTGACCTGCTCCCTCACATATGGCCTGGAACTCAAACCACACAATATAAAGTTCTTCACCATCTTTTTTTTTTTTTTTTTTTTTTTTTTTTTTGGAGACAGGATCTTACTATGCAGCCCATAGTGATCCTTCTACCACAGCACCTCAAGTTATGGATTATAAGTGTGTGCCAACATGCCCGGTTACCATCTGATTCTTGATGTAAAAGACCACAAAACTAGACTAAGGAGAGATAGGGGCTGGAGACCAGAGAGAATCCTTCCAATATCTGAGAGGGAGTTGTGGAGAGGACACTAAACAGGGCACCAGGAAGGGAAAGAGGAGGGTGAGAACCAGCTGGAAAGGAATGATGCACTGTGGGTCCTTCAGTGCTAGAGAGACCTCAGAATGATACGCGGGAGAGGAGCTGGGGGAGTGTCCAGGACAAGGGGAGGAAGAACTACAGGCCAGGACTCTTGATACCACCTTCAGAGGCACCAAAAAACAATGTGCACTTAGAAATTCAGTCTGAGTCAAGGATACGGCATGGTGATGCAGAAGACACTTTAATAACAGTATTGATTTAGGTCCCAAATTTCTAATTAGAAGATAAAGGAAAAGGCGAGAATATGAGGTAATTCCTTATGCACTCACATAGCATGATGTTCATAAAATACTTTCTTACGTGGAGGAAAGGACTGTGGTGCAGAGCACATAGTGTGATCGTGTTTGTGTGTTTGCACAAACACCTGGAAGAATACACCCGAAACTGGGAGCAGTAGTCATCTCAGGAGCTGGGACCACAGCAAGATTCTACTTCCTGTTTCAGAATGGCTCCCTCTCAGGCTGTTCAGACTGATTGTTAGCAACAGATATTTTTATTGCTCAAGGTCTGGAGGCTGAAAAGTCCAAGATTTTGGTGCTAATGGATTGAAGACCTAGTAAGCATCTTTCTTCTGATGACTCCTCAATGTGCCCTCCCATGGGACAAGGGACAAGCATGTTCCTTCAGCCTCTTCTGTGAGGGCACTAACACAGTTCATCATAGCTCCACCCTCATGATCTAACAAGTCCCAAAGGCCCAATCTCCTGATACTCCCAATTCTACCATATAGGGGATCTACGCTCCACATGTGAATTTTGGGGAGAGAGACACAGACATTCTGACCACAGCAAATTCTACACTATATAGTATGTTTGGTAAGTTGTATAAGTTGTAAAAATAAATAAATACTTCTATATCAGTTAGAAAAAGAGCCACAATTCCAAATTCCCTAAGAACTTCTTCCCCAATCTGTCCATTATCCAGCAGGTAAAGAGTTAACATCAAGTATAGCAGAGAACTTCTGGGATCCAAACTTTAAGCTTGGTGTCCATTCTAGTTGGTCAGCTGGCAAGCTGGGAAAATTGTTACTTTTTAAGATGTCTATTGTTCCCTCCCCCTCAAAACCCCTCAAAATTATATTCATTCTTTTTGTTTAAAGGCCTAGTGTTGGCTCCAATCAGAACTATGTAATGACTATCCTGCTGGAAGAATTTAAGAACAGAGTTGCAATTTTTATTGTGGTCATGACTCACATGTCAAGTGACATTTGCATAAAGACCAGCTCTCAAAAGCTTCCAGGGTTTGAGAATCATTCTGATTTTCATTCCAGCCTCATGTAAGCTGCAGAATTGAACGTTCCACTCAGGACTCTGCCTCATGCCGCCACACCCGAGCAGGATACTCCTCCCCGTCTCAGCTCCCTGTTGCCCTCCCATGTCACATTTCCTGTCTCAGCTCCCTTCTTCCCACGTCACATTTCCTGTCTCAGCTCCCTTCTTCCCATGTCACATTTCCTGCCTCAGCTCCCTTCTTCCCATGTCACATTTCCTGGCTCAGCTCCCTTCTTCCCATGTCACATTTCCTGCCTCAGCTCCCTTCTTCCCATGTCACATTTCCTGTCTCAGCTCCCTTCTTCCCGTGTCACATTTCCTTCCTCGGCCCCCTTCTTCCCATTTCACATTTCCTGCCTCGGCCCCCTTCTTCCCGTGCCACCTTTCCTGCCTCGGCCCCCTTCTTCCCGTGCCACCTTTCCTGCCTCGGCCCCCTTCTTCCCGTGCCACCTTTCCTGCCTCGGCCCCCTTCTTCCCGTGCCACCTTTCCTGCCTCAGCTCCCTTCTTCCCATGTCACATTTCCTGTCTCAGCTCCCTTCTTCCCATGTCACATTTCCTGCCTCAGCTCCCTTCTTCCCATGTCACATTTCCTGTCTCAGCTCCCTTCTTCCCGTGTCACATTTCCTTCCTCGGCTCCCTTCTTCCCATTTCACATTTCCTGCCTCGGCCCCCTTCTTCCCGTGCCACCTTTCCTGCCTCGGCCCCCTTCTTCCCGTGCCACCTTTCCTGCCTCGGCCCCCTTCTTCCCGTGCCACCTTTCCTGCCTCGGCCCCCTTCTTCCCGTGCCACCTTTCCTGCCTCGGCCCCCTTCTTCCCGTGCCACCTTTCCTGCCTCGGCCCCCTTCTTCCCGTGCCACCTTTCCTGCCTCAGCTCCCTTCTTCCCATGTCACATTTCCTGCCTCAGCTCCCCTCTTCCCATGTCACACTTGCCTTCTGTCTCTTACTATTTCTTGACTAACCTCCACCACCATGCGTGTTTTGTCGGCACTCTGAAGATGGACAACCTGCCTGACGAAATGTAGCCATTCTGACCGTACCCAGCCAGCTGCCTGCTTGGTGGTAGACTTCCCAGGACTTTTATTGCTATGGGTACATGTCATTCACTGCTTGCGGTCACAGCTGTTTCTGCGCGGCTAGTCCTAGAGAAGACACAGAGCCTGTTATAGGACAGCACTAGTGTAAGAAATACTCCCCCATTTGAAGGAGCAAAGTTCTCTGTCTGCCTGCCTATTCCAATGGCCATGGTCTATATATAGACCTTCTTCCATCCATAGGATCTTTATCATGTTAGAGGATTAAAAAAAAAAAAAACATGTGTGTTTAAAATGTTCTTCACAGGACAAAACACAGTCAACTATTCCATTTATGCCATGCTGGATATAAGTAGGAGTCACTGCCCTAAGGGGAGCCTCTGTGTGAGAGGCCAGTGTGACGCAAGTTAAATGAAGGCGTTCAGTATCCCAGTGATTGGCCAATGACTGGTTCAAGCTCATAACAAAACCCCAAAGTCCCATGTTCTGTCATGATGAGAACAATTTTTCTCTCACAGAGAGGATTCTTATAGTCAGAATCCAGTGTTCTTCCACACAGGGACCCAGGCTTTTATCCTCTATGGTTTCTCTATCCCCTCCCTGAGACTTTGGAATTATCTGTACACGCCTGGCAGAGAAAGAATGAAGAATTTGCCACCGCTTCAAAAGCCCAGTCAAGAAAAGGATTGATAGGTTCAGTTGGCCAAATGATCTACAAGCATGCTCTACAAGCATTCAGACCTGAGTTTGGATCTTCTGCACCCATAGAGAAGCCAGCCATGGTAGCACACACTTGTAATCCCAGCACTGGGCAAGCAGACACAGAGAGATCCCTGCAGCTCACTGGCTAGCTAGTCTAGCCAAATTGTTAGCAAAGTTCACTGAGATCCTGCCTCCAAAAAAGAAGTTGGGGGCTGGAGAGATGGATCAGAGGTTAAAGTGCTTGCCTACAGAGCCTAAGGACTCAGGTCCTGAGTCCCCACTACCCACATAACCCAGATGCACAAGGTAGCATGTACATCTAGAGTTTGTTTGCAGTAGCTAGAGGCCCTGGCATCATGCCCATTCTCTCTCTCTCTCTCTCTCTCTCTCTCTCTGTCTGCCTCATAAATAAATAAAATATTTTTTAAAAAAAACTGGGTCTGGGGAGATGCTTCAGCAGTTGAAGACTCTTGTCTCTTGCTTGCAAGACCTAATGACCTGGGTTCAAGTCCCCAAGTATTTATATAAAGCCAGATTCACAATGTGTTGCTTGTGTCTTGAGTTTGTTTGCAGTGGCATAAGGCCCTAGTGTACCCATAGTCATACTCTATCTGTCTATCTTTCTCAAGTAAATAAAAACATTTAAAAAATAAGTTGGAGAGCAACCAACAGAAACAGCCAACACCTGCTTCTGTCCTCCAGGAACGCCCTCCACACCACCCACACACGTGAATACGCATGTGAACGCACATGCACACACAAAAATAACAGTAATGAAGCCAGGCTTGGGGGCGCATTCCTTTAATCCGAGCACTTAGGAGGCAGAGATAGGAGGATCACCATGAGTTCGAGGCCACCCTGAGACTGCATGGTTAATTCCCGGTCAGCCTGGGCCAGAATAAGACCCCACCTCAAAATAATAACAATAATGATGATGATGATGAAATAAAAGCCCTGGCCCAGCTGTGAGGTACAACATTCCTGCGCTTGTCCCATGGGTAAAGACAGATTGACAATCATACAGCAATGCAAGTTGCATGGTCATATGCCCCTTGCCTAGGAAGTTGTCCCCAGCAGTGGCTCTAGAAAGGGGCTCATGAAGTTTTGCCAGACGGTTCACCATCTATCACAGCCAAAGAAATAGGTCACTCCAAAGGACTCTAAGGGAAAAGCATCTCCCAGCGGAGGCCAAGGAAGCATTTTCATGTCCATTCTTCCCACATCTCTTAATAATATACCCATTTTATATATCACAGGGTCTTTTAAGATAATGAGAAGTTTAAAATTAGAAGTTTGTACACAGGAAAAACCCTTATGCTAGGCTGAGCACTGTATAGCCTAATGCCATAGAACCCATGGGCATCAGGAAGCAAATGAGGCACTCTATGGTGCTTGGAGCTAAATTGTTCTCTGTATTAGTCAGCTTTCGACCCCAGAAGCAATTAACTGATAAAGAGAAGAGCTTCTAGAGATCCAAGTCCAAGGTCAAGGGGCCCCCATATTTGGGACTTCTGCTGAAGAGAATAGAAGAATGAAGAATGAAGAGACATATCATTGCAGGAGTGAACAGTGAAGTCAACCATGCCCCACAGGAGCCAAGAAGCAGAAGTGAGTGGGGCCATGGAGGGGCACCCCCCACCCAGTGACCTAAAGACCTCCCTTTAACCCTCATCTCCTGAAAATCCATCGTAGCTTCCAACAGCACTCTCCTAAGGACAAGTCTTACACATAAGGACCTTTAAGAGACAACAGCATCCAAACTATAGCAGTCGCCCTTCTATGTGCTACTGCTGCCCACAGAGCGTCTTGGCACTGTTCTCAGTCATACTTCCTGTCCTTGGCGGCCATCGTTCATCCCGGGAGGAAATTCTGAAGCCAGCTCCCAAAGTCTGTGTCTAATAAAGTAATCTCCTTAAAAAAATGTATATAAGCAACTGCTACTGGTCCATAATGAGCATTTTTTTTATTTTTAAAAGTCTTTTCTTTCATAGGGAAGAAATGTAATTCATTCTTTTCCCCAAAAATAATAAAGAAAATTGCTACTGGGAAAGGTTTGGCATTTGAAACCTAGTGGGAGATTTCTCCAGCAGATGGTTTAGTGACAAAAAAGCTTTTAAGAATTTCTGACTGCTAGAGAGAAAAGGAAAGGAAGGAGAGGGAGAGCCAGAGGGGAAGGGAGGGAGGAGTGAGGAAAAAAAGAGAGGGAGAGAGAAAACAACTTTTATTCGACAGCCTGCTGAAAATACAGAGCCAGGGTGTCTGTGGGTAGTGCCCAGGCATGCACAGTTTTAAAGCCCCATGGTTGTGTTGAAATCCAGTGGCCCATGGTTTGCTTCATCTCTGAAGCTGGGCTGTCTCGTTATCTTGGCAAACACCATGCATTCTTGGCCCCTGGTTTATTATATTCTATCCATCCAAACCTGCTAGTGGCAGGCTCTTCACCTGGGACCTCGTCTTTTCCCCACAGTCATTTGGCTGGTGCTTTACAAACCCCATGAGAGGGTGCCAGGGGATCTGATGGCTTTGTTTGGAAACAAGGGAGGCAGAGTTCACAGCTAATCCATTCAGAGCCATGTCACAGTCAACAGCTCCATCAAATGGCACTGCTCAGGTCCTTGGGAAAGACAGGGACAGTATGTTGGGAGTGGGTGGGTCACAGGCTTCAGCAGATGATCTGTTAATATCCAGCACTACCCTCTGCTAGCTGAGTGCCTAGGTCCCCCCAACCTAGTTTATTTGATGTATGAAATGGAAATGGATAGTGTTAACCCTACAGCGTAAGAAGTGAAAAATGTGAGGAAGACATCAGAGGAAGAGCCTGTCATGGCGTAGGAAGTTAACCATGAGCACTGTCATGACTACATGTCCCCTGACCATCTTCCCCCTGGGAGGATGAGAGCTGATTAGCAAAGGTCAGCAGCATAAAATACTATGAATTTTCTACATACACAGTGTCCTGCAAGGCATGATGTCACACGCCTGCAGACCTAGCACCCGGGAGGCTAAGACTTAGTCTATGTAGTGAGTCCCAGGCCATCCTGGATTACAGATTAAGACTCTCCCTTTAATTTAAAACACAAAACAAGGGGGCTAGGGTGACGGCTCCATGGGCGAAGTGCTTCCAACACAAGCGTGAGAACCTGAGTTTGGATGCCCAGCACCCACATAAATGCTGGGCATGGGGATACGTGCTTGCCATCCCAGGAATGGGGAGACAGAAACTGGGGAAACCCCAGGTCTCACTGGCTTCCTGGTCTAGCTGAATTGGTTGGCTCTGCGTTCAGTGGGAGACACTGTTTTAAAGAACAAGTTGAGCAGCAATACAGGAAGACACCCAGCAATAAGCTCTGGCCTCCACATGCATGTGCACACATACATACAGATACATACATGCACATACACCATACACATGAATAAAGAAAAAAGTTACCCAGAATAAAGTATGGAGACAGGCACCCTTCTCTACTATCCTCTATGTAACATAGCTACCACTGGATAGATTCTTGCCTCTAGTCTAATCTACAGATGTCACTAACCAGAAAGTACCTCCTGGTACCTGAGGCTGATGGTGAGAAACAGCAGGTACAGGTCACTACAACAAAGGTTATAGGAGTGACTCCTGTGAAGTCCCACATGGTCAAATACAAAATTATATGTAATTCAGATTAATCACATAGATAGACATAAAACACCAGACTCTAAATATTATTTACCCAGCATCAAACAGATGTTTGCTTCCAAAGCCACAATCTCCTCTAATTGGCTGGCACTGTACTGCAGAAACTCCAATGCAAGCTTATGTTCTATAATAAATGACAAATGCCTAGAAAAATCCTCTGTGAATTGACAGCCACCCCCTCCGGCATGCAAATTATGCTGAAACTCCATTAGCAGCCACAGATAAGCTCATCTGCATGATTGGCAAACTAGTGGGTAAACACACCCTTGGATTCATTGTCCAAATTCAATTTGATCAGTTCAGTCTCTGTTTTTAGGAATCATTTGCTTGTTAATTTATTCATTCAGCCAATGTTCACTGAGCAGCTATTCCCAAACAAGCACTGTCTTAGGTTTTAGGAACACAAAGTTGAATAAAGATATGATCTCTGCCTTGAGGGAAGAAAAAAGGGGACAAGACCCATAAAGAAGTGAAGTGAACACAGTGAACTGGTACAGAAATAGAGATGTGGGCAAGCTTCCCTGAGAAGTCAGAGGAAGGATCGATTCTTACAGAGGATGGGGATGGAGTGCAGATTTTCAAGGTGAAACTTAGAGGACCCTGTTGGCTAGACAGACATGAGGTACAAAGGCAGGCTTCAGTGGAGAAAACAGCAAGGACACATTACAAAGGATGTTGTCATATTCTTGGAACCATGAGCAGTTTGGTCTGTAAGAGCAGAAGATGCAGTAGTCAGCTTTGTTTTGACTTCTTTCAAATTACCACGTGGGCATGTAAAATGTACAGTTCCTTGAAGAATGACATGACCTTATCTGTGGAAATTTAAAGTGTGCATGCCTTGGTGGTGGTGGAGAAAGTATAGAAGACAGTGATCCTTCTCTAAGGGCCTAGTTAAATAAACCATGGTTAATGAAGAAAAAAAGCATTATTTTTCTTTATTTGCATAAAGAAACACTGGAAGGGCATGTGAGAACCTAATACTACAGGATGAGGACACATGAGAACATAATACTACAAGGATGAGGACATGTGAGAACATGATACTACAGGGATGATGACATGTGAGGAGCTCATACTACAGAGATGAGAACATGTGAGAACCTAATACTACAGGGATGAGACATGTGAGAACCTAATACTACAGGGATGAGAACATGTGAGAACCTAATACTACAGGGATGAGAACATGTGAGAAGATGATGCTACAGGGATGAGGACATGTGACAAGATGATGCCACGGGGATGTGGACATGTGAGAACCTAATATGACAGGAATAAGGACATGTGAGAACCTAATACAACAGGAATAAGGACATGTGAGAACCTAATACGACAGGAATAAGGACATGTGAGAACCTAATACTCCTGGGATGAGGACATGTAACAAGACGATGCTACAGGGATGAGGACATGTGAGAAGATGATGCTACAGGGATGAGGACATGTAAGAACCTAATAGTACAGGGATGAGGACATGTGAGAAGATGACACTACAGGGATGAGGACATGTGAGAACCTGATAGTACAGGGATGAGGACATATGAGAACCTGATATTACAGGGATGAGGACATGTGAGAAGATGTTACTACAGGGATGAGGACATGTGAGAACCTAATAGTACAGGGATGAGGACATGTGAGAACCTGATATTACAGGGATGAGGACATGTGAGAAGATGTTACTACAGGGATGAGGACATATGAGAACCTGATATTACAGGGATGAGGACATGTGAGAACCTAATAGTACAGGGATGAGAAGATGATACTACAGAGATGAGGACATGTGAGAGGATGATATTACAGGGATGAGGACATGTGAGAACCTAATAGTACAGGGATGAGGACATGTGAGAAGGTACTACAGGGATGAGGACATGTGAAGAGCTGATGCTACAGGGATGAGGACATGTGAGAACCTAATAGTACAGGGATGAGGACATGTGAGAAGATGATATTACAGGGATGAGGACATATGAGAACCTGATATTACAGGGATGAGGACATGTGAGAACCTAATAGTACAGGGATGAGGACATGTGAGAACCTGATATTACAGGGATGAGGACATGTGAGAAGATGATACTATAGGGATGAGGACATGTAGCAAGATGATGCTACAGGGATGAGGACATGTGAGAACCTAATACTACAGGGATGAGGACAAGTGAGATGATGATACTACATGGATGAGGACATGTGAAAAGATGGTGCTACAGGGAAGAGGACATGTGAGAAGATGATATACTACAGGGATGAGGACAAGTGAGATGATGATACTACATGGATGAGGACATGTGAGAAGATGATGCTACAGGGATGAGGACATATGAGGAGCTGATACTACAGTGATGAGTACATGTGAGGAGCTGATACTAGTGGGATTAGGAAAGAGGTGAAGTCAAGATTCTGCAACGTATGTGTTTATCTTGCATATCATTTTTTTATTTTTGAATCATGTTAATGCATGGCCTATTTAAACAGTGGAATTAAAATTTATGTTTATTTATTTATTTGAGAGAAAGAGAAAGAAAGAAGCAGAGAGAGAGAGAGATTGGGCATGGGTGTGCCAGGGCCTCCAACTGCTGTGAACACACTCCAGATGCATGCACCACCTTGTGCATCTGACTTACGTGGATCCTGGGGAATCAAACCTGGGTCCTTTGACTTTGCAAGCAAGTGCCTTAACTGCTAAGCCATCTATTCAGCCCTGGAATTAAATTTTAAAACTCAGATTAAAGTGTTTAAAGTGCCTCATGGCTTGTGGCCCTGCAGTTCCAGTCTTGGTATCAACTACAGAGGATCATTCACACATGTGTGCAAGAGAGGAATACAGGAAAGTATGCTTATTGTGGAGAAATGGCCAAATGGTCCAGTAGTAGAATCATGCAACTATACTATATTCCTACTTTACAATATTATGCAACAGTGGAAGCAATGAAGTAGATCCATGTCCACTAGCAGGGACAAATCTCCCAGACTTACTGGTGCATGTGAAAATGTAGAATGTGGTTGATAGTCATGAGATGTGGCAAAATGGGGGTTGGTAGGCACAAAGTTTCAGGATGAATAAGTTTGGGAAATCTATTATATAGTACAGGGACTACACTTAATAATAATGTAGACTAAGAAACTCATTATTTTATATAATAACTTAAAATTTAATTTTCAAAAATGATTTGGTTTTAAAAGAGAAAACTATGAACAGTAGATCTTATTATCACAAAAAAAAAAAAATGATGAGGGGGCTGGGGAGATTGCTCAGTGGTTAAATGCATTTACTTGCAAAGACTCATGGCCCATGTTCAGTTCCCCAGCACCCATGTAATGCCAGATGCACAAAGTGGTGCATGCATCTGGAGTTTGTTTACACTGGAAAGAGACCCTAATGTGCCCATGTTCTCTCTCTCTCTCTCTCTCTCTCTCTCTCTCTCTCTCTCTCTCTCTTCCCATATATACATATTAGAAATTATAAAAATGATGAGTATATAAGGTAATGAATATGTTCAGTAGCTGAATAAAAAACACTTCATAAGGGGCTGGAAAGTTTGCTTAGCGGTTAAGGTATTTGCCTGCAAAGCCAAAGGATCCCAGTTTGATTCTCCAGGATCCACATAAGTCAGATGCACAAGGGGGCACATGTATCTGGAGTTCATTTGCAGTGGCTGGAGGCCCTGGCACGCCCATACTCTCTCACTCTCTCTGTCTCTCTCTCTCCCTCTTTCTCTCTCTCTCAAATAAATAAATAAATAAAATATACCTTATTTAAAAAACACTTCACAATACCATCACATATACAAACATCACATTGTACACCATAAATATATCCAATATTTTTTTTCATTTTCTTTATTTTTTATTATTAGTTTTGTACTCAGTGAATACAGTCAAGGTTGGTACCATTGTTAGCCTCCTCCCTGTCTTCCCCGCTCCATAGGAATCCTCCTAGTTGGGGAATATGGGTTATGCATTGTGGGGTTAGCCATCAGTTATAGGTAGGAGGCAATGTCTCCGTGTATCATGACCCAATGTGTGGCTATGACATTCTTTCCGCCCCCTCTTCTACAAATTTCCCTGAGCCATGTTGGGTTCATTTTAGGTCTGCTTCAATGATGAGGTCTTGGGAGCTTCTGTGTCCCTGGATATCTAGTTTGGTAGGCATTGATTGTTCTCTGTGTCTAACTCCTTCACCCTTGTGCTGGTACCAGTTTCATCATGAAAACAGCACTCTTGCTTGCTTCCCCACTTATTCTTAGTTTCAGCTGGGGCCCTTTTGAGGTATGATGGGGTGGTTCTCTCCTTAGGATCTGCATCTATCTGAAAAAGAGAAGCAAATTCTCCAATGGAGAGTGAAGTTAGCACCAGATAAATGGAGCCCACACTATTAAATTCTCTCTAAAAAAAATATCCAATTTTTTTCAACTAGACAATAAGTGAAAGATCACAGAAAGACATGATGCCATGAAGGTAACACACACATGTGCACATGCGCACCCACGTGCACACACACACACGCACACATATCTACTAATGACAAGCTGCATGAGGTGAAAGAGGTCATACCCAATTGGCAACCATTTTGGTTTCTGGAGAATTCTGGGGTAGTAGTCTTTTGTAGAGAGCCAGATAATAAATATTGAGACTGTAGATCTCACCTCTGCCATAAGTAATCAGCAATTCTACTGTAGTGTGGACACAGCCACAGACAATATACAAATGAGGGGCCTGTGTTCCAATAAAACTTTATTCAAAACAGGTGAGGAGCCATATTGGTCCAGCAGTAGTTTGCTAACTCCTAGTTTATAGAACAGGAATGAGAGGTGTAGGTTAAAGGCTCTTTTATATAAGAAGAATGAAAGCATCTCTTAATGGTACAATATAACTATTAAATTAACTAATAAAATGAATGGAAAATGTGGGCTCATAGGTGCTCTTAGACTACCATAACAAACTATTACTAGGTAGATAGCTTAAATAACAAATATTTGTTTTTGCACAGTGCTAAAGGCTAGAAATCCAAGGTCTCTGGTGAGGAATTTCTTTTTGTCTTGCAGACAGCTGGCTCCTCACTGTGTCCCCACATGGCCTTTTCCTCAGTGCTCAAGGGGAAGGATGAAACATGCCCTGATATGCCTCCTTCCCCTCCCCTTTCTCCTAGTCCTCTTCCTCATTCTCTTTCTCTTCTTCTTCCTCCTTTGGACACAGCCCTATTAGTTTTTGGCTCCATCATTTTTACTTCATTAATCTTAATTACCTCCCTAAAAGTATATACCCAAATATTGTCACACTGAAATGAGATGTTCAACATATGAATTTGAGGGAAACACAATTCAGTGCACAATAGTGGACCAAGGCTTATATCCTCTATAGTAATAGAATACACAGGCTTGTCTTCTGAGGATTCTAGAGGAATCAGTCAAGATTACGGTCCCCAACAGGAGGAGGCCCAGCAAGAGTGTACAGTTCCTCACTGTTGGCCATCTCCTTCTCCACTCATGGGCATGCTTTATGTGCATTAGAAGCCTTCTCCCCACCACCCAGTCCTCCTCTGGATATCTCCTCCTCTGTTAGACATCAAAAAAAGAGTGTGTTGAGGGGAAAAAAGACTATGGCAGGAACACAGACCCCCTTTGGTTCTTCTGGACCAAACACACATCTCTAACGCCCCACCTTAAGGAAGAAAAGAAAAGTCAGGAGAAACTGGGCCACCACTGGGGGAAGAACAGAGACGGGGCACAGTGGGTGATAGAGACCAGCTTCTCTAACAACTCTTAGCAGCTCAGCTCTGATCCAATCACATACCCTGGTCAGCAGAACCAATCAGCAACCACCTGTTATGTAAAACAGCTGTGCCCTTTTGTTATAACGTAAGGAAGAGTTTCTGTCCCCTGTCCCAAAGATCTGAGGGACTTTCCCAGCTATATTTAGTAGCCACCCAAAGGGTTCTGGTACATAAAACACCTAGATCATTCCATTTCAAGGAACTGTCTAACATGGTAGCCATACTAAGCATCCTTTATTAAGCCACATGGTAGATGGCTGAGTGGTGGAGTCATCCCAGAATCCAGTGTTGAATAAACAGAGGGACTTAGAGTTGGCACAGTCTTTCTTCAAGTCTCCCTCTGAATTTGTCTAAACTTCCCACTCTATTGGTTTGAGATTCATCTTGTTGGCTTAAGGCTAGAGAGTTTTCTTCAGAATTCTGTCTGTCTACTTCTGTAGGTAAGCCAGCCTCTGGAGCAGCAATGCCCAAGATTCCTGGGCTTCCTGTTCTATGACTAAACACAGTTTCCTGTTCACTGTTGCTTCTCCTCTACAGCTACAAAATGCACTTACTTCCACATTCACTGCTCTCAGCCAAGGGGCTGGATCAGGAATTGTTATGGCAGTTATTTGCTTGAGCAAATGAAGTGATTTTTGAACAACTGAGACGTCTAAGCTAGTGACCTGACTAGCATAGGGAGAATCAAGAGGTTGGGGCAAGGAGAAAGGGAATAAGGAGTTCCCTTGCCAGGCATGTATAAATCATCCAAGCAAAAAAAGCAGACATTCAAGTCTAGAGTCTGGCTATATGTGAGGGCACATGCTGTAAAGCCAGCCCTCAGAAGGCTGAAGCAGGCAATTCCAGGCCAGCCTGGGCTATATAGTGAGACACTGTCTCAAAAAATAATAATAATAATATGGAACTTGGCTCTAGAAAAGAACTCAATTTAAAAAAAAAATGAGCAAAGGCTATGATCATTCAGTTCACAGAAAAAGATGAGTAATGGCTCTTAAATATACAAACAGATGTTCAACCTCACCCACAGACAAGAAATGCATGCTGACTGCCTGAATACCATTTCTCATCTATTACACGGAGAAAAAAAATTCCAAAAATTTGAGACCACATTTTGTTGATAAGGGCTGTGGGAAAACAAGAAATCTCATACATTGCTGGTGAGTATGTAATTTCATATAATCACTATGGAGAGCAATTTGGCATTCTAACAGAATTACAAATACGCATATCTTTTGTCCCCCAAATCCCACTTTGGTAAATTTATTCTAAGGATATTCATGCACATGTGTGAAGTTATATTAATGCAACATTACACATTACAGCAGTGTTTGTAAGGCAAGTTAAGAGAGGTTCTCCAGAGAAACACAACCAATAAGATATATATGTACAGATATATATAGAGAGAACTACATATTGTTGCGATTACCTTCTCATTGCTGGGACAAACACCCAACCAGAAGCAGCTTGTGGGAGGAAAGGGTTTATTTCAGGCTTACAGGTTCTGAGGGAACACCATCATGGTGGAAGAAGCTGGCTCACTCCAGATGCAACTACAGCAGAGAGAGAAACAGGCAACACCAGCAAGCACAAACAGCCAGAACTCAAACTGGCTCTCTACGTACCTAGCAGGGCTGGACTCAAGATCCAGCCCCAGTGACACACCTCCTCCAGCAGGGCTCCACCTGTTGAGGACTTATACGGGAAGCTTAATCAAAAATACCTGAGTCTGGGCTGGAGAGATGGTTCAACAGTTAAGGCATTGGCCTTCAAATTCCAGCAACCTGGGGTCAATTCCCTGGTAACCATGAAAAGCCAGATGCACAAAGTGGTGCATCCATCTGGAATTCGTTTGCAGTGGCTAAAGGCCCTGGCATGCCCATTCACACACACACTCTCTCTGCAAATAAATAAATAAAATATTTAATTGTTTTATTAATTAGAGAGAGAGAATGGGCATGTCAGGGCCTCTAGCCACTACAAATGAACTCCAGATGTGTGCACTACCATGTACATCTGGCTTATGTGGGTTCTGGGGGGAGTCAAAGCTGGGTCCTTAGGCTTCTTAGGCAAGCACCTTAACCACTCAGCTATCTCTTCAGCCCAAATAAAATATTGTTAAAAATACCTGAGTCCATGTGTGACATACATTTGCATTCAAACCACCACACACATATGTACTTATACACACACACAGACACTTGGCCCTCTGTGTCCACAGGATCCATATCTGTGGATTCAACCTCAGGTAGAATATTTGGAAAAAAAAGATACATTTACACTGAACATGGCCAAGCTTTCTTCTTGTCACCATTCCCTAAACAACACAGTACAGCAGCTATTTACATTGTATGTGTATGGTACTTTTAGGGACCTAGAAATGACTCGAATTTTACAGGAGGTCACACAGGTTACATTTAATATGGGGGACCTGAGCAGCTGTGAATGTTGATACCTGAAGAGAGCGCTAGAAAAAGAGAGAGATATGATAAGAAACTGGCTCACACAATTATGAAAGCTGAGAACAAAAGACCCAGGAAAGCTGATGGTGCGAATTCCTGATCCTGGGTTCAAATGTGAGAGAAGACTTATGTCACAGCTCAAAGACAAACAGGCTGAGATAGAGAATTCCTTATTTTTTTATTTGACTCAGGCCTTCCACAGAGCCGATGAGGCCCACCCACACTGGAGAGAGCAATCAGCTGTGCGGTGTTCTGAGTTAGATGTTAATCTTATCCAGAAACACCCAGAATAATGTTTCTCCATGTATCTGGACAGCCCATTACCCAGTAGAGCTGACACGCAAAATTAATCATCTCAGCAAGTGACTGGAAGCCACTCAAACGTCCACCTGTAGGAGTCGGGTTAAATATATTATGGGCCATCCAGACAACGGAACATTGTGTACAACCATAAATTTTAAAAGGAAAAAGAAGGGACAATGGCCATGTCCTCTATGTCCTGTCATGGAAAGCAAAAATAACAAAGTGATGGACATGTGCATAATGTTTTTATATGCATTTTCTTGTATATGCATAAAGAACTTCTGGAAGAAGCCCTAAGAAACTAAGATCAATGCGCACTGTCCTGTGAAGATAAGAATGAGGCAAATGCAAGGCAAAGGAAGGGGAGACAATGTTTGCTCACTCTGTTTCTATCACCTGGGCATTTAACCATTAAAGTAATGTACAAGTTGAAAATCTGAGAATCCAAAGTGCCCTGAATTTTAAACTTTTTGAACGCCAACCTGACACCACAAGCAGAAAATTATGTATTATGAAATTTTGTCTCATGTTAAAAGTTGTTTAAAATACTGTGTAAAATTACTTTCAGGCTATATGTATATGATGCATATGAAAGGCGTACTTTTGGGTTTAGGTTTGGGTTCCACCCCCAGGTTATCTCATTGGGTTTATTCAAACTCTCCAAAAATCCAAAAACCATCCAAAATCCCAAACACTTTAGGTCCAACACATTGCTGGATAAGGATGTTCAGCCTGTACCAGATTCATATTAAAGAATTCAGAAGGGATAAACAAGTGACAGGTGGCTAGGAAGGTACAACTTGGAGCCACCAGCACAAAACCAGCCCTGGGAAAAGCCATAAGAAGATGAGGTGGTCCAGGTGGCTGCAGAGAGAAAAGGAGACAGATCCTGGGGGACACTGACATTTGGGGAGTAGGGAAAACAGAGGTTGTGAAGAGCAGTCAACACGGGTAGAGGAAAAGAGAGGCTGGTTGTCTCAAGAGAGCATGTATGGTCTCCTGGTAAGAAATCTAAAGCGTAGACTTAAGCAGTGGAATCACTTCTGGAATGATATATTGAACCAGATAGTCTGTATTTTGTTTGTACTTTCTGTAGAAAATATATCACTTAGTTACATTTCTTCCATGGAATTCTTTTCTCTCTTGTCGGTGCAACCTGATTTGAGATGTAAATAAACTGCAGAGATAATGCCCGAGCCTTGTCAGACTCCAAATTCTGCCACGAGCCTGGGATGAAAGTGATGATGAATGGGACAAGGGCTGCCATATAATCCCCTCTGTTTTAATACTCGATTATCATGTCCCGCATCTTCCCCAGACCTGAGACTCCACACATTACAATTTCTTTGTTCCTTCCACAATACTTCTATCTCCATTGCATCTCTAGTCTCCTTTAATATTGTTCACTATTGAAATGAACACAAAAAACCAATTACCCAGGTGACAGCAGGAGCTGGTCCTGTGCCCACCCAGCCACACAAAGAGCTAGATTCCCTGTTCAGATGATTAAGAACCCACAAAGCCAAGCCCCTCACCCATACTGAGGCTCCTGAGAGCTGCCACAGGACAGCTGGAAGCACTTCAGACACATCCAGCCACCTTGGTGCATGTCTGTTACCACCATTTGATTCACAGGCCAGATCCTTGTCAGTGTGGCAGTTAGGAGCAGAGACTCCCAGAGCGGCTGAGTTCAAATCCTCTCCATCTGTAATTCAGATCCTGCTGCTAAGGATGTGGCTTTGCACAGATCCTCAACCTCTTGGTTCCTTCTAGTTTCCATTTATAAAGAGAAATGAACTGGGCAAGGGGGCACATGCCTTGGATGCCAGCACATGGGAGGCAGAGGTAGGAGGATTGCCATGAGTTCAAGGCTACCCCAAGACTACATACTGAATTCCAGGTGAACCTGGGATAGAGCAAGACCCTACCTCGAAAAACCAAAAACAAAAAGGGTGGCTAATAAGCCAGGCATGGTGGTACCCACTATAGTCCCAACATTTCCTAAACTGGAGCAGGAAGATTTTCAGTTCAAGGCCAGATTGGGCTATATAGTAAGTTTCAAGCCAGTTTGGAAACATAGAAAGAACAGTATCAATATAATAGATAAACCATATTGTATGGAAGGAGAGAAGGTTAGCACTCCCAATGACAAGGATGGAAGAGGCCCTCAGGGCTAACAACACACATATGATTAAGGTATAAGTAAATAAAGTAATAAATAAATAAATGTCGTACCGACCTGTTATGAGTTTGTCACCCTACTCCCATAAGTGCTGGAATTCTATTCCCCAGTACTTGTGCAAAAGATTTTATTTAGACATAGGTGATGTAGTCATAAACAAATTGAGAAGTTGAATTAATTGCTGTTCTCATTATGGGGACAAAAACACCTTACAAAAGCAGCCTAAAAAAGAAAGGACTTATTTGGGCTCACAGTTTTGGTCCATGATAAGAGGTAAGGCTTGGCAGAACTCCAAGTAGTACGTGAGTGGAAGGAAGGCATTGAGGAATTCATGATGAAGGGACTGTGTGAGGGAAGGCAAGGTGAAATTCCTGGTGATGGCTGTGTACGGCAAGGAACGGTGATGGGAGTGTGTGAGGAAAGGCATGGTGAAACTCCTGGTGATGGGTGTGTACGGCAAGGAATGGTGAAACTCCTGGTGATGGGAGTGTGTGAGGAAAGGCATGGTGAAATTCCTGGTGATGGGTGTGTGAGGGAAGGCATGGTGAAATTCCTGGTTATGGGAGTGTGTGAGTGAAGGCATGGTGGAATTCCTGGTGATGGGAGTGTGTGAGAGAAGGCATGGTGGAATTCCTGGTGATGGGAGTGTGTGAGGGAAGGCATGGTGAAACTCCTGGTGATGGGAATGTGAGGGAAGGCATGGTGAAATTCCTGGTGATGGGAGTGTGTGAGGGAAGGCATGGTGAAATTCCTGGTGATGGGAGTGTGTGAGGGAAGGCATGGTGAAATTCCTGGTGATGGGAGTGTGTGGGGAAAGGCATGGTGAAATTCCTGGTGATGGGAGTGTGTGGGGAAAGGCATGGTGAAATTCCTGGTGATGGGAGTGTGTGGGGAAAGGCATGGTGAAATTCCTGGTGATGGGAGTGGTGTGAGGGAAAGGCATGGTGAAATTCCTGGTGATGGGAGTGTGTGGGGAAAGGCATGGTGAAATTCCTGGTGAGGGGAGTGTGTGGGGAAAGGCATGGTGAAATTCCTGGTTATGGGAGTGTGTGAGGGAAGGCATGGTGAAATTCCTGGTGATGGGAGTGTGTGGGGAAAGGCATGGTGAAATTCCTGGTGAGGGGAGTGTGTGAGGGAAGGCATGGTGAAACTCCTGGTGATGGGAGTGTGAGGGAAGGCATGGTGGAATTCCTGGTGATGGGTGTGTGAGGGAAGGCATGGTGAAATTCCTGGTGATGGGAGTGTGAGGGAAGGCATGGTGAAATTCCTGGTGATGGGAGTGTGTGGGGAAAGGCATGGTGACATTCCTGGTGATGGGAGTGTGAGGGAAGAAATGGTGAAATTCCTGGTGATGGGTGTGTGAGGAAAGGCATGGTGAAATTCCTGGTGATGGGAGTGTGTGAGGGAAGGCATGGTGAAATTCCTGGTGATGGGAGTGTGAGGGAAGGCATAGTGAAATTCCTGGTGATGGGAGTGTGAGGAAAGGCATGGTGAAATTCCTGGTGATGGGAGTGTGAGGGAAGGCATGGTGAAATTCCTGGTGATGGGAGTGTGTGGGAAAGGCATGGTGACATTCCTGGTGATGGGAGTGTGAGGGAAGAAATGGTGAAATTCCTGGTGATGGGTGTGTGAGGAAAGGCATAGTGAAATTCCTGGTAATGGGAGTGTGTGGGGAAAGGCATGGTGAAATTCCTGGTGATGGGAGTGTGAGGAAAGGCATGGTGACATTCCTGGTGATGGGAGTGTGAGGGAAGGCATGGTGAAATTCCTGGTGATGGGTGTGTGAGGAAAGGCATGGTGAAATTCCTGGTGATGGGAGTGTGTGAGGGAAGGCATGGTGAAATTCCTGGTGATGGGAGTGTGAGGAAAGGCATGGTGACATTCCTGGTGATGGGAGTGTGAGGGAAGGCATGGTGAAATTCCTGGTGATGGGTGTGTGAGGAAAGGCATGGTGAAATTCCTGGTGATGGGAGTGTGAGGGAAGGCATGGTGAAATTCCTGGTGATGGGTGTGTGAGGGAAGGCATGGTGAAATTCCTGGTGATGGGTCTGTGAGGGAAGGCATGGTGAAATTCCTGGTGTTGGGAGTGTGTGAGGGAAGGCATGGTGAAATTCCTGGTGATGGGTGTGTGAGGGAAGGCATGGTGAAATTCCTGGTTATGGGAGTGTGTGAGGGAAGGCATGGTGAAATTCCTGGTGATGGGAGTGTGTGAGGGAAGGCATGGTGAAATTCCTGGTGATGGGAGTGTGAGGAAAGGCATGGTGAAATTCCTGGTGATGGGAGTGTGTGAGGGAAGGCATGGTGAAATTCCTGGTGATGGGAGTGTGAGGGAAGGCATGGTGAAATTCCTGGTGATGGGAGTGTGTGAGGGAAGGCATGGTGAAATTCCTGGTGATGGGAGTGTGTGGGGAAAGGCATGGTGAAATTCCTGGTGATGGGAGTGTGTGAGGGAAGGCATGGTGAAATTCCTGGTGATGGGAGTGTGAGGAAAGGCATGGTGAAATTCCTGGTGATGGGAGTGTGAGGGAAGGCATGGTGAAATTCCTGGTGATGGGTGTGTGAGGGAAGGCATGGTGACATTCCTGGTGATGTGTGTATGAAGGGAAGGCATGGTGAAATTCCTGGTGATGGGAGTGTGTGAGGGAATGCATGGTGACATTCCTGGTGATGTGTGTATGAAGGGAAGGCATGGTGAAATTCCTTATGATCAGTTTGTGTGACAGAAGGCATAGTGAAATTCCTGGTGACTGTTGTGTGAATAGCCAAGCTCCTCACATATTTGTTGGAACCCCAAGCAGAGAGAATGGAAGAAATTATCAGAAGGTGTCCAAGATCTAACCCTCAAAGCCTCACTACCAGTGACCTATCTCTACTAGCTAGGCCTCCCATACTCTCAATACACTGGTACCAGCTATGGAACAGGTGTTCATTGGCCAGTAGGTGAGGGTCAGAGTTAGCCATAGAAGTGTCACAGAATTAGGCTACTTCCTGATTGTAATGACTGGTGTCCTAAGAGAGAGACTTGTTAACATGGCTCTAGATGGAGGAAGGAGAAAGCCCCATGATGATTTTCCTGAGGGACAGAGATTTTCCTGAGGCAACTACAAACCAAGGAACCCTAACCACTACCTGAAGCTGGAGGTAGAAAGTTTTACCCGATACGTTTGATATGCAATACATGTGACATGTGTAGAAGAATGAGTGACCTCTAGAGAATCATCTAGAAGTATGGCATGATTGTTTTTACTCATTATTATTTTGTGATTGCCCATAAGCAAGCAAGAATCCCTTATCGTGTTGACAAGTGGATGGATTTTCTGTCTTCCATCTTCACAGAACCTGGAGCTCTCAGTCTAGTCCCAAGGCAAACGAGCAGCCCAAGATCCCTGCTTACAGTTCTTGAGTCACCTTTACAGGGATGCCATGAAAGGTATGTGAGTCATTTGACAACTTTCTAAAGCTTGGACTGAAAAAGAGACCTGATTCCACCATAGCTGGGTAAGGGTAGCTCCTGTGGGTAAGCACATGGCCTTGGTGTCAGGCTAATTCAAATCCCCCCTCTTTAATACCAGCTCTGGGACCTTCAGCAATTTTTTCTTATCTTTTTTTTAAAAATAGTTTTATTATTTGTTTACTAGAGAAAGAGGTAGAGACAGAGAGAAAGAGAGAGAGAGAATGGGTGCATCAGGGCTCCTTGCCACTACAAATGAACTCCAGACACATATGCCACCTTGTGCATCTGGCTTACATGGGCACTGGGGAATCAAACCTGGGTTCTTATGCTTCACAGGCAAGTGCCTTAACCACTAAGCTATTTCTCCAGCCCACCTTCAACAATTCTTTAACCTCTCTGGACCTCAATTACCTCATGTGGGTGGAGGCTGAATCATGTTAGCAGTCCATCTGTGCAGGTGGGGAAGGGCCATCTCTTCAGGACTGTCACAGAACCTTCTGTTCTGCATGAAGGCATACACAGTGGTCTGGTGGCACTCCAACATGGCTCCCACAATCCACTGCCATTATCTGGTTATTCTAGTTGTATCTATGTAGAGAAGCTCCTTCAGGATGTGCCTCCTTGGGACTATGAGTGGGTCAGGCACAGAGCCGTGGTGCCCGAGAACATGTATTGCCAATCTGATCACAGAACATGATATACAAATATGCACATGTCATAATGAAGCACCTTTTTTTAAACATTTTTATTTATTTATTTGAGAGAAAGAAAAAGAGGCACATAGAAAGAGAGAGAGAGAATGGGCATGGCAGAGCCTCCAGCCATTACATTACAAATGAACTTCAGACACGTGCATGAACCAACCTTGTGCATCTGACTTACATTGGGTCCTGGGGAATCAAACCCGGGTCCTTTGGCTTTGCAGGCAAGTAAGTGCCTTAACCACTAAGCCATCTCTCCAGCCCATGAAGCATTATTTTGTACAATGATTATACACTAATAATACACATTTTATAAATCACATATGGAGAAAACAATAGCTTGAACTAAAATTTCCCAATGTGACGGCATTGACATTTCAGCTCTATGTCTGCTGTGTCTACTTACTACCCACAGTAGTTCCCTTTAAATCAGAAGTCAGCCAACAACAATGGCTACAGGCCACATCTAGCCATGCCCATTCATTTATGTATGTCTCATTCATTGATGTATGTCTATGGCTACTTCCAGGCTATAACAACAAAAATGAAGTTACAACACAGATAATTTGGCCCACAAAGCCAAAAAAAAAATATATTTACTATTAGGCCCTTTGCAAAAGAACTTCGTCAACCTCTGCTTTAAATCGACTCACTTTTTCATTTAAATGCATCTTTAAAATAGCTAATGTAATGGAAACCTGTATTCCTAGCCATTGATGGATAGTAACAATATAACAAATGTGAAACTATTATTTTTAGAGTAAGTCAAAGAAGACACACTGAGAACTGGTAGTTAGAACATCAGGAAGCCAGGGCACACAGGAAAGGATCCACTGGGTTAGCTAGTGAATCTGTAATAGAATCAAGGCTCAAAACAAGGTAACAAAGCAAATAGTCATGAAGGGGAAAGGACACTGGAAGAAAAAAAAAAGGATTTCAACATCTGAAGGTAATAAGCATAATTTATAAACTAGATTAGAAAAGAACTTCTCAGCATATTTATAATGAAAACAGCTGATGCTAATGAGTGCAATAATATTTGAATAGAAATCTGTTTACCTTTGGGAAATTCATGCATAACTTCAGTCCTATGCTGATTGACTGAGGGACCAGGGACTGGATGGATTAACCCCTGGTTTGTTCTGGTTTTAAAGGGCAGTTGGCTGGGGTGCAAGGGTGTGGGGAGTACTGAACAACCTAAGCCAGTGATTGGAAGTAATTGGTGCCAAGTGGGAGCACTCCACCTGTCCATCTCCTGGAGATGCTTTCCTTTATGAATCCCTCAGGCTTCTTTGAAAACCTCAAGAAAGCCAGGCCCCTCCTTTCCAGAAAAAAATGCACAGAAATAGACACACCAAACTTTTGCATTTAAATTACTTCACATTGGAAATATGTATCCTATACATAAATAGAAGTGAAAAGCAATCTTGAAAAAGGAGTCTTGGTCTCATTATTTTCTAACTTATTCGAAGATGCAAGGTCTATTTAAATGGTAAAGGGAGATGATCCAAAATTGTAAATAAAACAAAAATTTTTATTCTCAAAGTCACATTTTAATGAGAATGCTATAATTGCTTGGCTTGTATAAAAAGTTAGAATTGTGGAACAGTCTTTGATATTGATACGAGGCAATTTAAAATTCTTGTTGAAATGGTACTAAGGGGGCTGGAGAGATGGCTTAGCGGTTAAGCACTTGCCTGTGAAGCCTAAGGACCCTGGTTCAAGGCTCAATTCCCCAGGACCCACGTTAGCCAGATGCACAAGGGGGCGCACGCGTCTGGAGTTTGTTTGCAATGGCTGGAGGCCCTGGCTCACCCATTCTCTCTCTCTCTCTCTCTCTCTCTCTCTCCCTCTTTCTCTTAAATAAATAAATATTTAAAAATTTAAAAAAAAAGAAATGGTACTAAGGGTCTAAAACCCTGAACCCCCAAAAGTGCATAGAAAAATAAAATCAACAGCTCTGTTGCTCATTTGCAAAGTTAGAGTCATGTCAGTAAACAACAAACCCTAAAAATTATTTAAAACTCACATCATCTGTTTTCTTTTGTGCTTAAGGAGGCTGAGTCAATGAGGAAACAGTTAATGAATCTCTGTTTAGATGTTTGTTTGTTGACAAGACCTCACCAGTAGCCCAGGCTAGCCTGGAGCTCACCATCCTTCTGCCTCAGCCTCCCAAGTGCTAGATTACAGCCATGTGCCACCACATCAGGCTTCCATGTTGAGATTTTTAAGATGGTCTGAGGGTAGGTAACCCTCAAATGAGGCCTCCAATGTATCTAAGTCTCCTTGTATCTTGTACACCAAAAGATTGATAAGGCTCTGTCATTGTTGGCTCCAGTCTTCAGAAGCCCTTTGTTTAGCCTTTGAGGAGTTCAAAGGAGTTGTCCCCCTGCAGGATGACTAGGGCAAAAGAGCTCATGGGGTTTTCACAACCTCCATGATGGCAACTGAAGGAACTTGAGTGGCGATATTTGCCTCATTCAGATGTTCAGTGTTTTCTTTCCAAGTCTGTCCAGTAGTAACCAAATTCCCTGCCAGATTGTTCTGGGAGGGAGTTGTTCATTTCTCTCGTGAGGGTGAAAATTCAGCCAACATTCAATCAAGAACTTGGAAATTTGTTTTCTGGCAGTGCACTTAGGCGTAAACAAGAACATGGTAGTCAGTACCATTCTGTGGCAAAGAAGCAGAAAGAACCCTCCTCAAAAGACCAGCTTTTGTAGCACTCGACAAGACTCCTTTCAGGATTTCAGCTGAGTCTCTGCCAATGGCAGAAGGCAATGCAGTGCAACCGGGCCTCGGCCAGAGGCGAGGACCACATGCGCTGCGCGCACACCAGATGCGGCCTTCCCGGCCCAGATGTTCTCTTCCAGTTAAAGTAGCTCCTGAAGAAAGTCAACTTTGCAGTCACTGATGTGTCCAACGGACCCACCGAGAAAACATGCTGCTTCCAAGGCTGAAGGTAGCTCTATCCTGACAGAGATCAGCAGTTTCACACACTTACAGGCTGAGAGAGAAACCCTCTGCCATCCTTGCTTCAAAATGTCTAGAGAAAGGTCCCGTCGTTGAAAGTAAAACAGGTTATTTGATAGACACAGCTTCATGGAGATCTCTGCTCCCAGCCATCAAGCAGCTCACGCACTGCTGGGGTACTAGTGTTTTACGTGGCCCACCTCAAGGAGGATGTGGGGACAAAATTTGTACTGTGCTCCACCGTACAGTTTCTGGGCTGGGACAAAGGCATATTCAAGTTCAGTTTTGTTCTCTCCAAGTCTAAGCATCTTCTCAGGAAACATACCTACCCTTTCTTTGTTTCTTTTGTGCTCCAAGTGACAAGTAATCTGAATCCTGGAAACCACTGTGGCTTCAACACCCCATGATGTTCAGTGATGAATGCAAAAGCCAAAGATACATAAGTTGTGACATCTTTTCATTTCTTTTTTTTTTTATAATATTCTATTTATTTATTTTAGAGAGAAAGACCGAGAGACAGATAGAGAGAGAATGGGTGCGCCAGTGCCTCTAGCCACTGTAAACTTTACCTTGTGTATCTGGCTTACGTGGGTACTGGGGAGTCAAACCTGGGTCCTTAGAGTTCGCAGGCAAGCGTTTTAACTGCTATGCCATCTCGCCAGCCCTATTTTCATTTCTTGATGCTTCTCCACTGAGCCAGGCTTGTTGTACATCAAGATGGATCTCCTTTAGTTTCTGTCCGTGACAAACTAGCCTTGGCATAGATGAATGAGGGACATAGATTTTGTATGTATGACCTCACCAAGCAAGCATCCTGTACCACAGCAGTTATTTGGAATGTAACAATTCCTTAACTATATAAGTTGGCACCAAATTTGTTTCAGAAATGAGTTTAAAGTAACAGAAAACTCTGGAAGACAAGCAATGTGTGTGTGTGTGTGTGTGTGTGTGTGTGTGTGTGTGTGTGTGTGTGTAATTCACAGAGACCTTGGTTCTCATCCATAGACCTCGCCCTTCCCTCCTGCTCTCCTGCCTCAGGGTCAAGAAACTCTGCTGTAGACTTTGTCTCCAGTCGATGGGTGCTAATAGTCTGTTGGGACAGCAGAGATAATCAAATGCAGCTATATAGTAAGATGTTCTAGGCCAACCTAGGAACGCAGTGAGCATATGTTTTTATAAGCATGAATTTGAATTCGTCCACATTTCACACATGCCTCTCTGCTTTCTTACTCTAAAAGTGTCTATCTCCTGATTTGTGGATCGGGTCATCCACTAACAACTGACATTCCCTGGAGATAGCTGCAGAGCCTGGACTAGTGGGTCATGGACCATTCACAGGCCTCCTGAGAAGCCGAGCAGCTTTGTGTGTAATGAAAAGATTTGGAAGTGAGCCAGGCCTGGGTTGCACTCCCAAATCCATTCTTTTACTCCCTTAATAGCAGCATCTTTAATACAAGATCTTCCTAAGGCATTTCCTAGTCTGCAGGAAGGGAATGCAAAGAAATCATGTATCTGTAATGAAGAGGCCTGACTTTATGTAACTTTCAAGCCCTGTCCTTGTCTGCTGCACACCACAGTATGCTGATTTAAACAAACAAAAGCCTGGTGTTCCTTCCCTACCCTGGTTTTAGAAAGAAATTCAATGCCATACAGGCCTGGCTTATACACAGGAAGCCTCACACCAGTCATGCCCCACCCTAGCCACCATGACAGCCAAGCTAGTTTCCTTTCCTTCTTTCTCAGACTGCTTGGGAAGGTTCCCTGCTGTCCCCCAAAAGCCTCATCATGTGACAGCTAACCCTTGCCATACTTTCTTGGGAGTGTGTGTGTGTGTGTGTGTGTGTGTGTGTGAGAGAGAGAGAGAGAGAGATGAACCAAGTTTGTGGTGAAAGAACCATGCCATTATTGATGGTAACCACAGCATGCTATGAATAGTATGTCTAAACATAAACATGCCAAGATCACTCTTCTTGTACTTTGGCTGGCAGACTGGCGCCAGGTGCCGACTGGCATGCCCTATGAGCCACTAACGGCTGGCATACTCCTTCAGCAGGACTGCTACTTGCTGGCCATCTTGCTTTTAAAAAAAAAATTATTTATTTGAGAGAAAGTGAGAGAGAGGAAAAGGAAGAGGTGAGAGAATGGGCACACCAGGACCTCTGGCCACTGCAAACGAATTCCAGACACATGCACCACCTTGTGCATCTGGATTACATGGGTACTGGAGAATCAAACTAAGGTCCTTAGGCTTTGCAGGAAAGCACCTTAGCCACTGAGCCAGCTCTCCATACCCCTTGCTTTTTGAGTTAAGATTCCTTGGGCTCCATTTGCTTAGTTTTTTCAAGCCTCTCTCATCTGCTTAACCAACCTAGGTCAGAAATTAATAATTATCATTTGGGAGCGGAAGCATGAGGCGGGCCTCCCATAAAATGGTCTTGGGTCATATGTCCTTGGGCTGGACCCACCTGTGTGTGTCAGACTGAACCATGTGTCTCAATTCAGCATAAGACAGACTATCACTAGCTTCAGGATTCCCAAGCTTGCTTTAGTCTCCACTGTGTAGAGTTCTCAGGAAAACAGCCATATAACATGCATGCTCATTGGGTAGACAGACGTGCTGAAGATATGCTCCTAGCAACAGGTGGCTCACCAGGACCCTACAAATGGCTTTGCTACTGCTACTGCCTATGCCTCTGTCACTGTGAAGATCTTGACCCTAGAAGTTATAGGGGGAAATACCCACAGCATCCTGTAGTGCTGTCAAGGGGTTTATCCAGATAGAACTTAAACCCAGTAAATCAACCATTCCCTGGGAGGCCCTTAGTCCTATGTTAACCTGAGGCTCAGCAGAGGAAGAAACTTGTAACTAAAAGAAAGGTAACAATACTCTCCTTGAAGTATATGCAGTTACTACTACCACCAAAAGAAATGAATTAATAGCAGCTGAATGCACGAGGGTGCAAACCAGCTGAGATGGAGATCTTCAAATTGTCTCTACTGGAAATCTAAAATTTGCTAAAAGAATTTATATAACAAGAAGACAAAAAAGGTGGGGGGTGGGCATGGTAGTGCACACCTTTAATCCCAGCACTCAGGAGGCAGAAGTAGAAGGATCACTGTGAATTAAAGGCCAACCTGGGACTACAGAGTAAGGACCAGGTTGGCCTGGGCCAGAGTGAGACCCTACCTCAGAAAAAATAGAAGAAAAAAGAAAAAACTATTCTCTTATGCTCACTTTGGCACCACATATACAAAAATTGGAACATTAGAGAAAAGATGAGCATGGCATCTGTGTAAGAATGACATACAAATTCAGGAAGTGTTCCATAGTTTTAAATAAAAAATATCCTTACATGGTCAATGTACAATAGTCAGATATAAATTAATGTACCAGATGATCTGATACAATTATGAAATACAATACAATGGTTTATATCATAATAAACATGGTTATGTTTATTACATCAACCCTTCTTTTTTAATATTTTATTTGTTTATTTGAGAGAAAGAGGCAGATAGAGAGAGAGAGAAAGCAAGAGAGTAGTAACTCTTCTTAGTAGAAGTCCTGAGTATATTCTTACACAGTGATTGATTATAAATGACGCTGAATCTTTTTTGTTAACTTGGGGAAAGATACCCCTAAGTACTCTTTAAAATATTTTTTTTTATTTCAGAGAGAGAAAGAAGCAGATAGAGAGAATGGGTGCACCAGGGCCGTCAGACTGCAAACAAACTCCTAGATGCATGTGCCATCTTGTGCATCTGGCTTACATGGGTCCTGAGGAATCAAACCTGTATCCTTTGGCTTTGCAGGCAAGCCCCTTAACCACTAAGCCATCTATCCAGCCCTGAATATCTTATTCATAGAAACACGAAGGGTGTCCATACTTTCTTTTTTTAATACATATTTTTTATTGACAATTTCTATACTTACAGACAACAAACCATGGGATTTCCCTCCCCTCCCTTCTTTCCCCTTCATAACTCTGCTCTTTGTCAAATCCCCTCCCTCTCTCCATTAGTCTCTCTTTTAATTTGAAGTCGTCATCTTTTTCTCCTATTATAAGGGTCTTGTGTAGATATTGCTAGGCACTGTGAGCCTTGGATCTCTTGGATATTGAGGCCAATTTCTATCCAGACAGTTATATGTAAAGAGTGGGAGTGGTACCTTTCTTTTGGCTCTTACATTCTTTCCACCACCTCTTCTGCAATGGACCTTGGAGGGTGTGAGATGTTTCAGTGCTGGACACTCCTCCATCCCTTCTTCTCAGCACTATGTTGCCTTTTGGGTCATCCCAGTGGTCATCACCAACTGAAAAGAAAAGCTTCTCTAACCAGAAGTGAAATTAGCATTAATATATGAATATGAACATTAAGTGCAGTGCTTTCAGGACAACTTGGTGAGAATAATATATGCATTTATCCAGACAAAGCAGGCTTTATACCCCTCAGGCTCATGACCTCCCCTGCCAAAGGCTTTTGATTAGGTTTCTAGTACCAGGCATGTATTCCCTCCCATAGAATGGGTCTTCAGTCCAATTAGAGAGCAGTTGGTTTCCCCAGAGGAGACATGCCACTATTGTACTCATTCAGTCATTTGGCCTATCTGGCCAAACAGTAAGGCTTCCAATGTCCATTGTTTTCACCGCTGATGACTTCTGTCTCCCATAAGGCTGCATACACTGTAGCTTTTTCCAGCTTTCAGTTGGCTGGGCTACAGGGAGAAGGTTTTCTGCTCAGCACCAGCTTGATTTCTCAGTGACTTTGCCACTCAGGCATATGAAGTCTTCAGCAATAGGGTCTTCCATCTCTTTCTCATGGGAAACCAAGGGCCTTGGCAATAGCCTATAATGTTTTGGAGGCAACAGGGACCTCCCTGGCCAACAACTCACTGGAAGGTATCTCATCCCTGGCACTGAAAATTTTCTGGTAACAATCTATGGCTTCTAGATGTGCCATTATTCAAGAAAGTAAATTTACATATGTCTTATTCAGAATATCTTGAATTTTGATAGACCCCCCCCTTTTTTATGCAATCTCTTCTTTTATACAATCTCTTCCCCTGACCTCACTTAGGCCTTTCCTCTCCCTGTAATCTGTTCTTCTACTTACATATATACAATACCATCCCCTTAAGACCGTTCCTCTCCTCCCTCCCTTATAGCCTTTTTCTAGCTTATGGGCCTCTGCTACTGTTTTTTGGTTCCAGCTCACACACAAGTCTACACATTTGTAGCTAGGATCCCCATTTGAGAGAGAACATGTGATGTTTCACTTTCTGGGCCTGGGTTACCTCACTTACTATAATCTTTCCCAGAGCCATCCATTTCCCTGCGAATTCCATAATTTCATTTTTGGTTACCACTGAATAGAATTCCGCTGTGTAAATGTACCACCTCTTCATTATCCATTCATCTGTGGATGGACATCTAGGCTGGTTCCATTTCCTAGCTATTGTGAATAGAGCAGCAATAAACATGGTTGTGCAAGTATCTCTAAGGTAGTGAGAAGAGTCATTAGGATATATGCCTAGGAGTGCTATAGCTGGATCATATGGCAAATCTAATTTTAGCTGTCTCAAGAACCTCCACACTGATTTCCACAATGGCTGTACCAGATTACATTCCCACCAACAGTATAGAAGGGTTCCCCCTTTACTGCATCCTCGCCAACTATTGTCATTTGTTTTCTTGAGGGTAGCTATTCTGACAGGAGAGAGATGGAATCTCAAGGTAGTTTTAATTTGCATTTCCCTGATGGCTAAGAATGTAGAACACTTTTTTAGATGTTTATATGCCATCTGTATTTCTTCCAGTGAGAACTCTCTATTTAGTACCATAGCCCATTTTTAATTGGGTTGCTTGGCTTCTTATTCTGTTTTTTGAGTTCTTTGTATATTCTAGATGTTAGTGCCCTGTCAGATGTGTAGCTGGCAAAGATTTTCTCCCATTCTGTATGTTGTCTCTTTGCTCTATTCACAGTGTCCTTTACTGTACAAAAGCTTTGTAATTTCATGAGATCCCAGTAGTTGATTAGTGGTTTTATTTTCTGAGCAATTGGGGTTATATTCAGAAAGTCATTACCTATGTCAATATGTTGAAGGGTTTCCCCTACCTATTCAGAGTTTCAGGTCTGATATTAAGGTCTCTGATCCACTTGGATTTGATTCTTATGCATGGGTAAAGACAAGGATCTATTTTCATCTTTCTACATATAGATATCCAGTTTTCCCAGCACCACTTGTTGAAGAGGCTGTCTTTTCTCCAATGAATACTTTTTGCATTTTTGTGAAAAATCAGATATCTATAGCTGCCTGGATTAACATCTGGGTCCTCTATTCTGTTCCATTGATCTACATGTCTGTCTTTGTGTCAATACCATGCTGTTTTTGTTATTATGGCTCTGTAATATAGCTTAAAATCAGGTGTGGTGATACCACCAGACTTATTTTTGTAGCTCAAAATTGTTTTGGATATTTGAGGTTTTTACTTTGTGCTTCCAAATGAATTTTAGGACTGTTTTTTCTATTTCTGTGAAGAATGCCATTGGAATTTTAATGGGGATTATATTAAATATATAGATTGCTTTTGGTAAGATTGACATGTTCACAATATTGATTCTTCTAGTCCAAGAACATGGGATGTCTTTCCATTTCCTTGTGTCTTCTGCAATTTCTCCCTTGAGTGTTTTAAAGTTCTCATTGTAGAGGTCCTTCACTTCCTTGGTTAAGTTTATTCCAATGTACTTTATTTATTTTTGAGGCAATTGTAAATGGAAGTGATTCCCTGATTTCATCCTCCACATTGTTGTTAGTATATAGGAAAGCTACTGGTTTCTATGTATCTATTTTGTATCCTGCTACTTGCTAAAAGTGTTTATCAGCTCTAACAGTTTGCTGGTAGAGTCTTTTGGGTCTTTTATGTATAGGATCATATCATCTACAAATAATGATAATTTGATCTCTTCCTTTCCAATGTGTATCCCTTTTATGAGTGCCTCTTGCCTTATTGCTATAGCTAAGACTTCCAGTATTATATTAAATAAAAGTGGGTACAGTCAACACCCTTGTTTTGTTCCTGAATTTAGTGGAAAAGCTTCGAGTTTTTCTCCATTTAGTATTATGTTGGCTGTAGGTTTGTCATAAATAGCTTTTATTATGTTGAGATATGTTTCTTCTATTCCCAGTTTCTATAATACTTTTACCATGAAAGGATGGTAGATTTTGTCAAATGCCTTTTATGCATCTATTGAGATGATCATGTGATTTTTGTCCTTCAGACCATTTATATGACGTATTACATTTATCAATTTGCATGTTGCACCATCCCTGCATCCCTGGAATAAAGCCAACTTAGCTGGGGTGAATAGTCTTTTTGATATATGCTTGTATTCTACTTGCCAATATTTTGTTCATAATTTTTACATCTATGTTCATGAGGGAGATTGGTCTATAATTTTCTTTTTTTCTCTGTCTTTCTCTGGTTTTGGTATGAGGCTTCATAGAAGGAGTTCGGTAGAATTCCTTCCTTTTCTATTTTATGGAAAAGTTTTAGAAGCAGTGGTGTTAGTTCTTCCATGAAGGTCTGGTAAAATTCACCAGTGAATCCATCTGGGCCTGGACTTCTTCTGGTTGGGAGACTTTTTATAACTGCTTGGATCTCTGTACTTGCTATAGGTCTATTTAAATGGCTTATCTCATCTTGATTTAATTTTGGTAGGTCATATGAATCAAGGAAATCATCCATTTCTTTCAGATTTTCAAACTTAGTGGCATATATATCCTTAAAGTATGTCCTTATAGTTTTCTGAATATCTTTGGTATCTGTTGTAATGGTGCCTTTTTCATCTCTAATTTTATTAATTTTTGTCTCTTCTCTCTTTCTTCAGGTCAAATTTGCTAAGGGTTTATCAATCTTGTTTATCCTTTCAAAGAAGCAACTCTTTGTTTCATTGATTCTTTGGATTGTTGTTTTGGTTTTGGTTTTGGTTTTGGTTTTTTTGTTGTTGTTGTTTGTTTCTATTTCATTAACTTCTGCCCTAATCTTCATTATTTCTTCTCATCTACTGATTTTGTTTGCCTTGTTCTTCTTTTTCCAAGGCTTTAAGGTAAAGTGTTAAATTATTTATGGACTCTCTAATTTCTTAATATAGGCACTTAGAGCTATAAATTTCCCTTATAGGACTGCCTCATTGTGTCCCAAAGGTTTTGGTATGTTGTGTTATCTTTATCATTTCATTCTATGAATTTATTGATTTTCTTTTTGATTTCTTCAATGACCCATTGATCATTCAATAGTGTACTGTTTAGTTTCCATAAATTTCTGTATGCTCTGTAGCTTTTCTTGTTGCTGATTTGCAGTTTAATCCCATTGTGGTCAGACAGAGTACAAGGGATTATTTCAATTTTCCCATATTTGTTGAGATTTTCTTTGTGTCCTAATATATGGTCTATTTTAGAGAATGTTTCATGTGCTGCTGAGAAAAAAATGTGTATTCTGCAGCATTTGGATGGAATGTTCTGTAGGTATCTGTTAGGCCCATTAGTTCCATGACATCATTTAATTCAGATGTCTCTCTGTTTATTTTTTTGCCAGGATGAGATGTCAATTGGTGAGAGTGGGGTGTTGAAGTCACCCACTACAATTGTGTTTGATGTTATCTGTGTCTAATAGTGTTTTTTGATGAAACTTGGAGCCCTCACATTATATGCACATATGTTTAGGAATGTAATGTCCTCCTGTTGAAGTATACCTTTAGTCAATATAAAATGACCTTCTTTATCTTTCCTCACTAATGTTGGTTTAAAGACTATCCTGTCAGATATTAGGATAGCAACCCCTGCTTGTTTCCTAGGCCCATTTTCTTGAAATACCATTTTCCATCCTTTCACATAAGACACTGTCTATATTTTATTGAGAGATGAGTTTCCTGGAGGCAACAAATGGCAGTGTCCTGCCTTTTAATCCAGTCTGAAAGTCTGTGTCTTTTGGTTGGTGCATTGAGGCCATTGATATTAAGAATTATTACTGAAATATATGCATTTATTCTCACCATTCTTCTTATTTTGTAGTGTTTCCTATTTTCCCTTTACTCACTTGTTTTAACTGTTATTTAGTATGGTTTATTTTTTCCTGTTTCCTCCTATGTGTGTTTTGCTTTCTCTTCAGCATAAAGAATCCCTTCAAATATTTTCTGTAGAGCTGGTCTAGTTGTCATAAACTCCTTTAGCCTGTTTTTGTTGTGGAATGTCCTTATTTCTCCATCAGTTTGGATAGATAGCTTTTTAGGGTAAAGTAATATTGGTTGACAGTTGTTATCTTTCAGAACTTGGAATACATCATTCCAAACCCTTCTGGCTTTTAAAGTTTGTGTTGAGTAATCTGTAGTTATTCTGATGGGCTTGCCTTTGTAGGTGACTTGCTTTTTTCTCTCTAACTGCTTTCAATATATTTTCTTTGGTTTGAGTGTTTAGAAGTTTAATTATAACATGGTGAGGAGAGGGTCTTTCCAGGTTTTGTCTGTTTGGTGTTCCAAAAACTTCTTGTATCTGCATTGGCATTTCTTTCCCAATTTGGGGAAATTTTTCTTCTATGTTGAAAACACCTACTAAGCCTGTGGATTGAAAGTCTTCTCCTTTCATTTTACCCTGAATTCTTATGTTTGATCTTTACATAGTGTCCCAGATATCTTAAAATTGCCATTCATGCCTTCCTATTAGCTTGTTTTTCTCTTTGTTGGACTGTATTAGGTCTGCCACCTGGTCTTCTAGTTTAGATATTCTGTTCTCTCCTTCATCCATGCTACTGGTGAGACTTTCCACAAAGTTTTTTGTTTCACTGACTGTATTCTTCAGAACTAGGATTTCAGCCAGGTTTTTCTTCAGTATTTCTATTTCCTTACTCATGTCTTGTAATGACTTCCATATTTCATTAAGCTGGTTTCTTGTGTTCTTTCAGAGTTTGTTTTCTTTTTTAATTCCTTTGTTTTCTTCTTTGATTCCTTTAATGTCTTCTTTGATTTCTTTGGGTATAGATGTCATCATTTTTTTTTTTTTTTGAAATCTTTGTCAGGCATTTTATCTAAAACAGTCCCATTGGTGATCATTTCTGATGGATTTGTGATTTTTGGTGGGATTGTATTGTCTTGATTCCTTGAGTTTCTTGTATTATAATGTAGCAACTTGTGCATCCTGAATTGGTTTGATGCTTGGGTTTTCTACTTATCTGCAGTGTTCTTAGATGTGGCAATCTATCTTTATATATTTTCAGGATATGAGTTTAAGATGCCTGATGTAGCTCTTGTAGCCCAATCCAGCCTCAGATGTAATCCTAGATGTTGAGTTTGCCTGCTAAGCAAGTATTCTACTGGACTAGGGTGGAACAATTTGCTAGCAAACCCTATACTTCAACTGAGCAATATACAGATTCAATAAAAGCCAGCACAAAGTATGCAGCTGTGGGGATTGAAACAGATAGTCATATACAGCCAAAATCCCTAAAGGTGTGTGTTGTTCTACACCCTTAATCTTGTCAGCTGGGAGGTAGAGATATCTGCTCTGAATTGGGTTCCAGGTCAGCCTGGATTTGGATCAGACCCTGCCCCCAATAATGACAGAAGCAAAAGATAAAGGCCCTATAAATATGAAAGCATGAAAGGCAACAATATTCAGCCCAAATACAGGTTATTTGAAAGTGGCTAAACCAGCCAAGAATATATAGCCCATAATCTGCCCTGACAAGGAAAGAGGGATTAGCTCTTCCAATGCAGGGCCTATGTACCTGGGTTTTTTTGTTGTTGTTGTTTTTTGTTTTTGTTTTTGTTTTTTGCTGTTGTTAGTCAACTTCATTACCTTTTCACCAATGCTGAGTGCCCACCTTGATCCCTCCATGTTGTGCTGTGGAGCTGGAGCTCTGATCAGCTGTGCTGGCTTCGCTGCCACTTGGGGGCTGAATGCTGGAGGTTCACGGTTCTGACAGTGGGGGATGGGAGGGTTCAAACTTCTGGAGTTGCTCACACAGTTCCACCTGTATCCCTTTCAGTAGCTCCTTAGTTGATCTTCAGATTTCTTAACTTTGCAAGAAGGCTGATGAAGTTGAAAAACCCCCTTGTGTGGTCTCTGCTCCCGCCTCCACTCACGCACCTGGCGGGGTGGTGCTGGGCGGGTGCGCAGATCGGCCAGCCGCAAGCATCTCAGTGGGATTCTGGCCATTTTCCTCCTTTCTGGTGGATCGTGGTCTCTCCAGCTTCTCCACTGTGTCTAAGAATAACCTATACTCCTTCACTTTTCATAAGAAGAGGGTATTTTGCTGGGGTTTTGCTTAAATCCCTCCCTAGGCTGGTTTGGCATGGCTCCTATGCTGTCATCTTACCCAGAAGTCCCCCCCCATACTTTCTTTTACAGGACATTTCCTGAAACATAATGTTAAAATTTCAAGAAATATATGTCTACGAAGGTACTCAAATTAATTAAAACAATAAATATGTTGGAGTTAAATATATTTTAAACAGGACTGGAGAGATGGCTTAGTGGTTAAGCACTTGCCTGTGAAGCCTAAGGACCTCGGTTGGAGGCTCTACTCCCCAGGACCCACGTTAGCCAGATGCACAAGGGGGTGCACGTGTCTGGAGTTCGTTTGCAGTGGCTGGAGGCCCTGGCGCGCCCATTCTCTATCTATCTCTATCTGCCTCTTTCTCTCTGTCTGTCTGTCACTCTCAAATAAATAAATAATTAATTTAAAATATATATATATATATATTTTTTTTTTTTTAAACAAAAGACAAAATGGCCGATGCTGGCTTCTGTGGCTCTACAGCCTAGGTTCTGAATTAACATCAGGCTGCATGCACCAGCTGGCAAACTCATGACCTTATCAACACAGCGTTTCAAATTATAGTTATAACTACAGTTAACTACTTATGGGACAGTTGACTTAACACTAAAACGAAATAAATAGATGTAATTTTCCATAACCACCAGAAATATTGCCTTGCTAAGTTCCCCATAGTCAGCATGTTCACTGTCCTAACATATCCCATGCTAGACACATGTTGTGTGACTTTTCCTGGAGAGATGGCAGCAAACATCTTTTCACCCTGACAGGGAACTGATGGCAGACCAAGGAAACGATTCCATCCAAATGAAGTGTGGTGAGCCAATATGTTGACTGGAGTTAGTCACAGGAGCATAAGTGGCTCAATGATGGCTGTACCACCAAAGGGCCCACACTCCAGCATGGTGCTCATCTGGAGAACCTGCAGTCTGCTCCACCCAAGAGTCAGCTCTCCCCGGCCACTGCTTACTGCTTATGAAACCACAGGGAGGGTGGTGTAACTTTCTGAATCTTGTTAAGTTTCCTTAGCTTTCTAACTTTATGAGTCTCTCTACTCCTTCAAGGAAAGAATGTTTTAGTTGGAGAAAATATCACATAACAGCAGGAATTCTCTGACCCAATATGGTTTGTTGTTTGTCCTTTTTTATTATTTGCTTATTTCTTTAGTGATGCTAGGGATTGATACTGGGTCCTTGCACATGCGAGGCAAGTGCTCCACCACTGAGCTGTATCCTCAGCCCTGAACATGTGATATATTAAATTTAAGATTTTCACATAAAATGTATGGCATCTATGGACCTCCCTGTCCCTCATTACAGTATTTACTAAGACTCAGTACAAATTGGAATAGGACATCTAAGACAAAACTGTATTAGAAAATTTCTCCATTTAATGGCTTCATTTGCCCACCCGCATTAACCTCAGAAGAAGGGAACGAGGCTTCACCAAGGATCTAACAGTTTCCATGTCACAACCCCACCCATGCCCACTATTATGGAAGTCCCTGAACTCATTTGCTGAGCAGTCAGAGGTTTAGCTAACTCTCTTCTGCGCAGGGCCTACTTAATCCTCTGGCTCCACTGTGTTTTCACCATCAAAAGGTGCAAATGCTCCTTTGCTAGGGACCTCAATAGGCCTGTCACTGCACAGCCTTTGCAGACAAGATCAGAACCACCTCCAACACCATGGAACTTTACAGAAAGCTGCTGCTTTCCATCCCTAATGGGGCCATCTCTCAAAGAGGAGTATACCCAAGGGCTGGAACAACAGGCTGGACTTCAGGAAGTCATATCAGCATGGGATACCTTGCTCAATAGTTGGCTCCATCTGCCCACTTTCACAGACTCGTCAGCCTATGACCTGGCTCTCTAGTCTGGCTAATTCAAAAACATAATTTCTTAACCAAAGCCTCTTCCTTTAGGGTAAAGAGCTCTATGATTCTCTTGCCTCAGGGATACCCTAAATATAAAAACTGGTCACACACGTTTCTTGTACAAGGCCTCTCTTAATGTCCTTTGGCATTCCAGATAAAGTTCTCATTCTGTTTTCCACCATGCACAGTGCTGGCCTGTGGACAAGTCACTTAGTGGAACTCATTTCTTTTTAGAGCCTCAGGGTGAAAATCTTCTAGAAAATCATAATAGCTTCATTAAACAAGTTCAAACTCAATTACATGAAGCATGGGGCATTTAAGTTATCAGTCAAACATCAAGAGTGAATTGTAATCAAAGACATACCGTGTGACCCAGAAATTCTACCTCTGGGTATACAGCCCAAAAGAATTGGAAGCAAGACTTTAAAGAGATGTTTGTATACTTGAAAAGATATTTGTGATGCTAATAGTGTCTTAATTCACCACAGCTAAAGCATGGAACCAACACACATGTCCATCAATAAGTGAGTGACAAGCAAAATGGGGTATAACTGTACAATGGGACAGTACTCAGTCTTGACTTAACAATATGTATTACAGACCTTTCTCACTGCTGAAACAAAATACTTGACAAAAATCAGTTTGCGAGGATGGGGGAATGCTCAGTGGGTAAGAATGCTGGCTATGTAAGCATGAAGGCCTGAGAGGGCATAATTCACCCTGAGTTTGAGTCCCCAGTGCCCATGTAAACAATAGGACATGACCACATAAGCGTGTAAGCCCAGGCCTGTGTGAAGCAGAGACTGGACAGCCAGTCCGACCAAAACAACAGCATCAGGTTCAATGAGAGATTGTCCAGCTCAAGGAAGTAATAGGTGAGTGACACAAAAGGACACCCAAAGTTCTCTGTGACCTCTGTGTACATGGGCATGGGGCACATACATGCATACACCACACATATCATATCACACATGCTATACACACATGCCAAAAAAAACAGAGCAAAGAGAACAGTTTAAGGGTTGAAGCTTTTATTTTCACTTATGTTTTGAGGCTACAGTCCATCATGGTAAGGAGGCATGGGGACGGAAGCCTGAAGCACTTGGTCACACTCAGTCCTCAATTAGGAAACTGCTGCTCAGCCAGCTCTCTCCTCTCTACATGGTCCAGGACCCCAGCCCATGGAATGGTAGAGTGTCCCCTTATAAGAGGCACCAGGATTAGACAAAATCAGTGAGACTGAAAGCAGCCAGGAGCCTGAGAGGAAGAATGAGGAGTTATTAAGAGGGACAGAGTTTCAGTTTTATAAGATAAAAAGAGTGATGGATGGATGGTGGTGATTGTTGAACAACATTGTAAATGTATTTAATGCCCTTGAGCCTTATACTTGAAAGGCTTAAGATGATAATGTTTTATGTCCTATGTAGCCTACCATAAAAAATTGTTAAGTATGACTCCCTCCATGTGCAATTTTGGTCTGACATCTTCCAAACTCACCCCTTCATTTTCTCCTTCTGCCCCACACCTGGGCAAGCTGTTAAGGAAGCCTGGATGCTCACTCCTTTGACAGCAGGAGGAAGTTCCACTCCCTAACCACCATAAATGCTAAAGCAATCTCCTCTCCCTGCTTTCTCAAGTTTTGGACCTGCTTAACACTCTGCTCTCCCCCCCAGGAAGTCCCCTCAGAGGAGTAACAAACCTCTTCTTACCATGTACAGCAAGTGGGACATCAACTGTCTGAAGCGGATTTCGCATGGAGAGGGCCATGCCATCTTAGTAGGGTGACCACACTAGCACCTGGCATGTGGTGTGTTTAACAAAGAGCCATTGGTGCTATTTGATTTTCCCATTTAAATGACTGGCTTTATGTAAATCTTATTATTCCATTTATGCTTCAACACAGGAGATACAACATACTCACCTAAGAGACATCCCTGATGACAGAGACAGCAGATGACTGACTGCCTATGTTGACAGCAGATGTCTCATGTCACAAGGTGTTAAAGGTCCCCAATAAGAAAACCCTGAATGAGAACTTACAGGACAAATATCTCCAGGTTCAGTTCATGGAGCTGGTGCACACACTTGATGAATGAGGGAATGGCCCCAGTGTATGGGACCTGAGAACATATTAGATAAAGCGCAAAGTGAAGGAACAAGTCAAAATAAGTGAGAAATCAACAAGTAAGTTGCTTCAATGCATTTCTTCCCTATACTTGCCAAAGTTTAGTGATTAAGAAAAAATATTTAAAGGCATATTAGTGGTGAGACATTCAGGGAGACCTATCTATAAATAGGAATATTTGTCCTCTTTAAAACACTTTGTAGGGGAAAAAAATTCCAAAAAGATTAAAATCAGTGTAGAAACCAATGAGCCATTTTTTCTATATTATATTGATCATTTCAAGTGGAACTGTTAGCTATCTTGGAAAAATTGTGGTTCTGAATTGCTTTTGCTTCTACCTCTGGACCTCTGTTCCTAAGGGATTGTTTCCTAAAGGAAAACATTCAACCAGAAAATTCTAGCACATCAGAATCTCTCCAAAGATTAAGAAATTTCTGTGAAGGTCCGAATGCCTAAATTGAAAAGCTTTTGCTGTCATATGCAGGTCTAAGGGAAATAGTTCTTCACTTCATACCCCTTCCTTCTTTTCTCTCTGCAGCTCACCAAAGCCAGCTACTTTTCTCTCCAAAGTGAAATAAAATTAAAGCCCATTGCACCAAGTGTCAGTCACAGAAGTACTTGGCCCTGCCTGCCTTTGTGGGGGAATGTCCCCAGATGGCCATCTAGCAGCAGACCTCCACTCAGTGGGTTGTCCTTCTCTTATGCTCACTCGCACATACTCCCAGTCACAGTTCAGATGTACAGTTTCCACTGAGAGCCTCATTAGTTGGGGCCACCTCTGTGGTACCTTGTGAAGTCTCTTATTTGAAGGGTTAGTATCCCCTCCCAACTGTGAGGGGTGACTGTCTCCTGCCCGGAACTGCTTAGAACAAAAATAACTACTTCAACTCCTTGTCACTAAAGCTCCAAACAGGATGTCACTTCAACTTGCTTTTTGTGGGCTTCAGAGGAGACATTTGGGTCATTCTTCAAACCTCCTCAAACCTCACCCCTTAGTACTCTGTTAAGCAGTCTTCCAGGTTTGGTACTTGACCTCCAGACTGCCACAGTAAAAGGTCTCGGGATCCAGCAACTTAGCTGGGATGCAACACAGGCGTCTGAGCCCCCACCTCGATGTTTTCCTGGCTAGTTTCTGTAGGACGGCTCCACCTCCATCACGAAGGGAATGCATTTCAACACACTTAACTGTTGACTTATCCAAACACATGAAGTTTATCCTCCAAATCCAACAAGTAGTTGCCACCTGCAGGAGGTCAGGTGCTGAGGAGAGATCCAGGAATGTACAAGGATGCAGGCAGTCAGGCATCCTGACTTTTCTCCTTTTTAATTTTTTTTTTAGATTTACTTATAAGAGAGAGCGTGAAAGAGAGAGAGAAAGAGAATTGGCGTGCCAGGGCCATACCCACTACAAATGAACACCAGATGTGCGCACCACCTTGTGTGCATGCGCGCCACCTTGTGCATCTGGATTTCGTGGGCTCTGAGGACTCAAACCTGGGTCCTTAGGCTTCACAGGCAAGTGCCTTAACCACTAAGCCATCTCTCCAGCCCCACCCTGGTTCTTCTTCCTGACCTCTTCCCTTGATGCTAGTGCTTCTTTGGCATCAGAGGGATCTTCCTGCTCAAAAGGTCCTTTCAGTAAAGGAAGGCACAGAGCTCTGGCATGGCTCCATTACACCCCACCTGCACATCTGGGCTGTGGAACTCTTGTGTCTTTAAGTTAACTCATCCTTAATTAATATATATATATAAACTGTTTTCATTTTTATTTATTTGCAAGGAGAGAGGGGGGAGGGATAGAATAGAGGGAAAAAATGGACGTATGAGGGCCTCTTGCCACTGTAAACAAATTCTAGACACATGGACCACTTTGTGCATCTGGCTTTAACATGGGTGCTGGCCATCATGTTTTGCAAACAAGCACTTTTAACTGCTGAGCCATCTATCCAGGCCCCTTAATTTATTTTTTTTAATCTTAAGCAATAATGTCCATGAAATGAGTTGAGTCTATTAGTTATATTTCCCACAGTACACATTATACTAAATAATTTTCCACTCAGTATTTTGTTTTATGCAGCCCAGGCTGGCCTTGAACTTGCTATATAGTTAAGTCTTGCCTTGAACTCCTGATCCTCTTGCCTCCACCTCTCAGGAGCTGGGATTTCAGGTGTGAACCACCACTCCTAGCTCTGCTCAATGTTTTTTAATAACTTTTCAAGATTTGGGAAGCACATCAGAAGCTGCATACATTTAGTTTATTGGGATTTTTTTAAGTATTATGGGAGAACAAAAAAAAAAAAAAAGATAAGGGAACATGATTGAATACAGAGTTGTACTTTCATGAGACACAGTTGCTACCCTGGAGGAGCACAGGAAAGAGCATTCGGTAAGTAGAACCTCAGAGTTTGGAAGAGGAACTATGCACAGCTGGCTCGTGGGGTCAGGAATATTCCCTAATAATGCTGGGTTCTAGAAGTGTGGAGGAAGAAACTGGAAACTAGAACAATTGCTTCTGTTAGCAACTGCCTACCAGGTAATGAACCATTCATTGCTGGGTGATGCTAACTGAAAGAAGAAGAAAAAAACCCCAGTGAGACTCTCACCTTTTCCTTATCATCACTGCTGACAGAGCATCCAACCAGCAAGGCAGACAGGTGGGACACAGAGCCCCAGCCCCAGCATCAGAGTAAAGTCTAGAGGATGGGCTCGTTGAGACGCAATCCCTTAACTTGGCAAAATGCTGTCCTAACAGATACTCAGAAGAGAAATGCCAGTTTGGGCAAATATGCTTGTGTGTTGTGAGAGAGAGAGGATTTGGAACAGGCTTCCCGGACCCCCTGAAGGCCCAACAAACAAATTCTAATTTAGACGAGTCTGGGATTCTTCGCAGCTCAGCTTGCAGTGATGGTATTAGCTTCACAACTCCAAACAAGTGAAGCTGTCTGTGTGAAACCCCCTCCACGGCGCCTCACTGGGAACCTGCAAGTGCGGAAAACACAGAGCTTTCCATTCTTATTTCCAGCCAAGAGAAGCGGGGTTGCCTCTCTAGGCTGGAAAACAAGCACCGTGTCCATCCATTTAAAAAAAAAGATGCCCTAGACTTTGCATCCAAAAAGCTCTCTCTCTCTCTCTCTCTCTCTCACACACACACACACACACACACACACACACACACACACACACATACAGACAAAGATGTAAGTTTCTAGGCTGGAGAGATGTCTCTGTGAGTAAAGCGCTTCCCACTCAAGCTTGAGGACCTGAGTTCAGATCCCCAGCACCCGTGAAAAAGTTGGGCAGGACAGCAAGTGCCTATAAACTGCAATGCTGGAGAGGCGGAGACAAGAGAATCCCTGGGGCTTGCTGATCAGCATGTCTAGCTGAATTAGAGTTCTAGGTTCAACAAGAGAGATCCTGTTTCAAAAATAAACAAGTAAGTAAGTAAATAAAGAGGATGGTGATGGAGGAAGACACCCAATGTTGACCTCTGGCCTCCACACATATGCCCACATGCATACACACATAAACACTCACCAAAAAAAAGATAAAAGTTCTGAAAGACCTTCCCCACAATGAAACAAAAATGGCCTTGACCATGTGGCCTGCTCTAGCTGGTTCTGACTTAAATCTATAGGGTCCCATCACAGATTCCTTTATGTGCTTGCAAAAATGTTCCCAAGGGTTCACCACTCCATGTTACCCATTCTTCACAATATGACTTGGTAGTTTCACCCAGCAAAACCTGGCCCCTGCCTCCTCACCACCCCCCACCCCTTAATCTAGGCTGGCTGTGTGACTTACTTTGGGCCAGCAGAATGTGGCAGAAATGGTGGAGATGGTTGTTGGAGCATAAGTCTCAAGTGTTCACATGCATGTACTGTCTCATAGAACTCTGCCACCAGTGGCCAACCCTGCCCAAGCTAGGCCAGCAGAGGATGAAAGACCACATAGGGGAAGCCAGAGTGTCCCCGCCGACAGCCATGCTCCCCACAGAAGACGAGACAGCTCTTGGTCCACAGCTGGCTTCACACTGCCTCGATCTAGGATTTCAGAATTATGACACATAAATTTCTATATCTAATAAGCCGCCCCATGCACGGTATTTTGTTATAGCAGGCTGTAAGGACTGTAACCCTCTACCAAGACCACTCTCTCCTTTCCCTCAATCAGCAACTTACTGCAACATTTTAGGTTTCAGCTTAATACGACTTCCTGCAAGTTCTCCTTGAATCTCTAATATAAATTAGACTCATGTTTCCTACTCTTCCACAGACTCTGCCACTCTTTCCTTCACAGAACTTAGCATAATAATCTGTACATATACATATATATGTGATTCCATATCTAGCTGTGAGGTCCTTTTTGCACATACGTAGTAGATGTGATGTGGTGCGTGGGGGATACATGCGTGTGTGCGTGCAGATATGGCATTCAGTGCGCCTGCAGCGCAAAGGGGAATGTCAGTGTCCCTCTCCATTGCTCACCCGCTTGTTGCCTTGAGATGGAGACTTCAGTGACTTCAGATCTTGCCAACTTCAGAGACTCAGCTATTCTCAAGTCCTGCTTCCCACAAGGCTGAGGTTGCAGACACGCATAGCCAAGCCCAGCTGTTTGTATAGGTTTGGAAGAATTGAATTCAGTGGCCTTGGGGCCCCCTCAGACCCTCACGCAGCAGTGGTAAGCACTGGGGGGAGGATGCCAGCAACGATTTCACTACTACCATGAGGGGCTTCATCAGCATCTGCTCGCCCCCCCACCCGGGAGCTCCACGAAGATCTCCGTATCTAGCACCAAGGCAACACTTGCTACAAAGGTGGGAGCTCCATTTGCTGTCAGTTGAATGGCTTCTCTTAAGGTTGTGACACTGGCTCATGTGTTTTAACACTTGGTCCCCAGATAGTGGCACTGTTTGGGGGAAACTGTGAAACTTTTTGTACCGATGGCCTACCTGGCAGAGGTGGGGTCATAGAGGTAGGGCTTGACGGCTACAGGTGAGCTCTGCTTCCAACCCAAGCTCGCTGCTCCCTGGCCTGAGGAGACAGAGGTGTGAGGAGTCCCAGGCACATGCTTCTGTCTCTATGAGCTCCACCATGCTTTCCCTAGGAGCCCTAGTTTGAATATATGGCCCCATAGACTCAGGCTTAAACTTTGAGTCTCCAGTGGGCAAACCCCTATTAGGGAAGAGGCGTCACAGGAGGCAGATCTTGGAGTCCAGCCATGCAGTGTGTTTGGGGGTAGATCTGAACTCCAGCCCAAAAGAGTAGGGAGCAGTTTGACCTTGGGGAGTTCATGCTTGCTGATGTAAATATTTGCTTGCTGCAGTTGTGTCTCTCTGATTGGATCTATGGAAGGGAGCCAGCTTCTTCCACCATTGATGGTGTTCCCCTGAACTCTGTAATCCTGAAATAAACCCCCTTCCTCCATAAGCTGTGTGCAGTTGGATGTTATCCCAGCTACAAGGACCTTGACTGCAACACTGGGAAAAACTCAGGAAACTAATCAACAATATAGAAGAAACTCAAGGCTTTAAAATAATTCATGAGCTTTCTCTCTCTCTCTCTCTCTCTCTCTCTCTCTCTCTCTCCTTACAAATAAATAAAAATATTTTTTTAAAAAAAGGGCTGGAGAGATGACTCAGTGTAAGGCACTTGCCTGCAAAGCCTAATGACCCCACATAAACCTGGATACACAAAGAGGTATATGCATCTGGAGTTCTTCTGCAGGGGGTATGCCCATTCTCTCTCTCTCCTCCCCTCTCTCTCCTTACAAATAAATACAAAAACTTTTTATATATTTTATTCATTTATTTGAGAGAAAAAGAGGTAGAGACAGAGAGAGAGAGAGAATGGGCACACCAGGGCCTCCAGCCACTGCAAACAACTCCAGATGCAGGTGCCCCCTTGTGCATCTGGCTTAGTTGGGTCCTGGGGAATCAAACCGGGATTATTTGGCTTTGCAGGCAAGCGCCATAACCACTAAGTCATCTATCTCTCCAGCCCAAACATATTTTTTTAAAAAAAGAATTCACGAACATATTTTTTAAAAGAATTCATAAAGCTAAACTGCCTCCCAGCCCTAGACCCACCTGGTCTATAATATGGAAGAGAAACAGCTTTAATAATCTTCTTTGAATATTGCGTTTTAGAGAATTTGTTTTGCAGCTTACCTGGTCATCTAAAATCACACCTCTCCACGTCTCCTATTTCTTCTGAGGGTGTCAGAGAGGAGCAATGGGCCAGAGAGCATTGCTTAAATGGACTGAATATAGACCATCAACTCTACCAGCCTTCTGGGAACAGAGCTCAGAATCTTACAACAACCCTCCCTACATCCCTCCTTCTTCCTGTCATCATCAGTCTCCTGTTGGGAATCAAAATGAGAACTCAGCCTTTCCTGCCCTGGCTCCTCCTCAGGACTTATTAAGGAAATAAGGAGATAATCTTCACTGACATAACCTTGATATTGCAGAGGCCAACTGTAACTAATGGTGGAAATTAAAATATTCTAGTAGCCAACCATGACAACCTACAAAAAAAAAATTTAACTCATTACAAATAAATGAAGATCTACTTAATATCTAAATTTAAATAGATGCAGTCCTCAGGGAACTCCCAGTATAGTTAGGCACTAAACTTTGGATCAGCACACAGGACAAGATGTCTCAAACTTTTGCATTGCAATTGCCTTGACAATACAAGAAAGAAAGGTTGTACCTAAAGGTTTCTGGGATTTAGCAAAAAGTAATCCTCTGCAAGCAAGGGATTTCTTTAAAGCATTGTATCTTTAAATTTCCAATTCATATTGTTTATTCTCTGGTGATTTTAATATGCAACTATTTTCATTTACTGGTCATCATTTTTAAACTGTTAAAAATAGACTCAGCCTCACTTGTAATAAAAGAAAAGCAAATTAACACTACTAGGACATAATGTTTCCCCATTTATAACTGGGAATGTTTTTAAGCATTTAAACTGTGGTCATACACTCTGTTGGCAAGGCATTGAGGAAACAATTTTCTCATCCTTCGGGGGACTGAAAGCTGGTGCAGCCTCATAGGGAGAGGGGTGGTTATAAAAAGTGTCTCAAAAATTTAAATGCAATTTGACTTCCAGGAATCTACTCTTCTAAGTTCTTATGCATGTGTGCAAAGGCATGTGCAAGATTTTGCATTCAGTGCTATCTGTAAAAGACTGGAAGGCTAGTGTCAATCAGTGGGAGATTGTATCCATGAAATACTATATGTGCTCTTGTCTGTGTTCTTTGCAAAGCACATGCAGAAACAGAATGCACAAGGTTTATTAAGGAATAACACCTCTGACAGAAGAAGGGGGAGAAGGACTGAGTGGGAGAGGCCATTAGAGCACAGAGTAGAGCCAACAAAATCTCTGCCATTCTGGAAACAGCAAAGATTGCTTGTTACAGAAATAGCCAGCCCAGATACCAGCACCCTGCTGGGTCACTGGCTGAAGGCCACCTCTGAAGACCATGACCACAACTTGACGGTTAAGCAGAACCCTGAAAGATCTGCCTGCTCAAGGCACCCTACTCCTTGCAATGGGACAGGAGGCCCATCTTCAGATCTGGCATAAGGGTCTCCATGGATCAAAAATGAAAGAGATAAAGCTATATGTACTGGTTTGAAAAAGTCCCCATGATATAGTTCTGTATCAGTCAGCCTTCTACTGCTATAATGAAACATGTGAGGCAATTAACTTAACAAAGAGCAAAGGTTTATTTTGGCTGACAGTTCAGTGTAAGGACAAGTGCCTCATTGCTTTAGACATATCATAGAGGAAATGTGTGGGGAAGCAAGAGCATGGCCCAGAACTGGGTTCCCACAGTCCTCTTCAAGAGCACGCCCCAATGACCTAACCTTCTCCCACAAGGCCCCACCTTCTAAAGTCAGACCACCTTCCAATAGTATCTAACACATGAACATTTGAAGAGGACACTTAGACAAATGTAACAATTAACTGAAAAAAAAAATAATACTAAAGAGCAAATGTGGACCCAATATTTTTAGAACTAGATATGGTGGCAATTTCTCAATAATGTGAATGTAAAAAATACCACTGAAATGTGCACCTTAAATGGTTAGTTTTATGTGAATTTCACCTCAATTATTTTTTGTGTGTATGAGATGTGTGTATGCATATGTTATGTGTGAGGCCTCGAGGGTGTATGTGCGTGAGCACGTGTATATGTGCATTCACATGAAGACCGGAGGTCAACATTGGGTGTCTTCTTCCATCCTTCTCTACATTATTTTCCAAGGCAGGCTCTCTCACTGAACCCAGAGCTCACTGATTTGGCTAGACAAGCTACTTAGCAAGGCCCAGGACATCCTCCTGTGTCTACCCCCCCCCCCCATAGAACTGGTATTACAGGCACACACCACAACACCCAACATCTTTATGTAGGCACTGGGGATCTGAACTTGGATCCTCATGCTTGCACAGCAAGCACTCTACCCACTGAGCATCCTCCCAGGCCTCACCTCAGTTTTTAATATTTTTTGAGGCAAGCCCAACAGACTGACCTTTTTATTAATGAGAGAAGGGGGGAAGAGAGATTGCAGGATCTCCAGCCACTGCAGTCGAACTCCAGACATATGTGCCCCCTTGTGCGCATGTGTGACCTTGCATTCTTGGGTCACTTTGTGTGTCTGGCTTACATGGGACTTGGAGAGTCAAACATGAATCCTTAGGTTTCACAGGCAAGCACCTTAACTGCTAAGCCATCTCTCCATCCCCATCTCAGTTTTTATTAAAAAGCAAACTACCATTTATGTTTATGAAAAGAAAAATGCATTCACATAGATACCTCAAGTCAGGCGCAGGGGATCTGTGGAAACAGCCACAAAATGCTGGTTCCATATAATCTTCAACCAGAAGAAAAATTTAATTATCTCTGACTATCCTTAGGATGTAACATCCCTCTTTTTAAAACATCATTAAAGTCGGATGTGGTGGTGCATGCCTTTAATCCCAGCACTTGGGAGGCAAAATTAGGAGGATTGCCATGAGTTCGAGGCTAACCCTGAGACTACATAGTAAATTCAGGTCAGTCTTGGCTAGAGCAAGCCTCTACCTTGAAAAAAAAGAAGAAAAGAAAAGACATCATTAAAGATGTTGTTTAATTGTTCTGATAGATAAATAAATTACTTGCCATTGGGAAAAACAAATGAAAGATTCCCTGCAGAACTATTACTAGCATTATTAGTAAGACACTGCTATATTGATTGTTCAACTTTAGGAAATGTGCCTCCGTTGAGGTATATAGACATCATATATCAGATTCAGTTCCATCCTCCCACGGTCAGAGTACTTCAAGAACACAGACACAATAAATTTCTGGAACCAACTGGCAAATACTGAAACTGGCTAGAAAGGGACAAAAGAGGATCTTATTAAAAATTGCTTTCCCAGCTACTGGACCACTCAGCACTAAGCACATTAGCATGCCTTCATAGACTGACAGCATTATTTTAATGCTGGCAAAATAGCCAAGTTGCCAACATCTCCCCTTTCATTAAAATATAAAGGACTGTCTGCCCCTGAATCTTCCCACCAATCATTCGAGCACCTCTTTTGAACCCGTTTGATGGTGTCACTCAATAAGGGCACCTTTTTCAACTCAGCAGCCTCTTTTTGGCCCCGAAATAATTTCAACCCTTTCTCCAGCTCCAGGCTCTGCCAGGCTTTCTGTTATTACATGTACCTTTCACAATGATTCTAAACTGACCTTGAATGAAGAGACAAACAAGTTTTTAACTGTGTGTTTGATTGCATTTCACACTGGGCTGCTCCAAGCCCAGACTTTTCTCTGGAGTTGCAAAAAGCTGCTAGCTCTTTCCTTCCAAAGTCATGCAAGTTACTCTGGCTCTCTCTCTCTCAGGTCTTTGCTATCTCTTCTCCTCTCTAGCTCTGTTTCACTCCTGCCTCTTAAGAAATACTCAAAAGATACACGAATGAATGAAGAAGGCCAGATGGCAGAGTAGTGGGGGAGAGAGTAATAGGGTGAATTGTTCAGATGCATTTTGTAGGACAAGCCATAATGAAGCACGATGCTAATTACAAATGCTAATAAAGCCAGCATTGGGTGCACAAAACCCAGCACTGGGGCAGATAGGAACAAAGTTGGAAGCTATGCTACATAGAAAATGTCATTAAGCAGAGCCCTAGATTGAATTCTAACTGAAAAAAAAATAACATAATAATAAATGGTCCTGACAATCGGAGTTGAAGCATGGAGGATTGTAGTCAGGCGTATGGGCTTAAAAACAAGCAAAAATCCTAATGTAAGAGAAGGGAGAAAAGGGTGTAGCTTCAGTAGGACGGAGCTAGTGGAGGTGGAACTGGAAGGTGGATACTCAAAGCCAGATTTTCCCAGACCTTGGGCATTCATGATATTCTTGATTCGAGTGTTCACTAATAAATATTCATTGAGAATCAGGTACAGCCAGATACTCAAGGATCCTGGAAATATAATAGTGACCATTGCAGACATTCTCTGCGTTTTTTTTTTTTTTAAGGGAAAGATGGTGCCACTGTAAACCAGGATGTTCCTCAGCAGAATCCTGTGGCAACCCTAATGAAACTCATTTGGGTCACACACACAAAAATAGATGAGGGCTGGAGAGATGGCTTAGCAGTTAAGGCACTTGCCTACAAATCCAAAGGACCCAGCTTTGATTCCCCAGGGCCCATGTAAGCCTGATGCACAAGGTGGCACATGCATCTGGAGCTCATTTGCAGCAGCTAGGCCCTGGCATACCCATTCTCTCTCTCTCTCTCTCTCTCTCTCTCTCTCTCTCTCTCCTCCTCCCTCCCTCTCTCAAATAAATAAATAAAAATAAAGATATGAAAGAAGAAGGGAGACTGGTGAGAAGAGGGAGGGGAACAGGAGAGAGTAATAAGGGTGAATGTGGTTCAGATGCATTTTGTACATGAAAACGCCATAATGAAGCCCACTGCTATGCATAATTACAAATGCTAATAAAAGCCAGGCATGGTGGTGCACACCTTTAATCCCAGCACTTGGGAGGCAGAGGTAGGAGGATCACCATGAGTTCAAGGCCACCCTGAGACTACATAGTGAATTCCAGGTAAGCCTGAGCTAGAGTGAGACCCTACCTTGAAAAAACAAAAAGAAAAAAGAAAAAATGCTAATTAAAAGCTGAGGCTTCTGACCACATGGAGTTTATGATCTGTTAGGGAGATATGGAATTAAGTTAATTACCACACACATATATGCCTACATGTTATGAAGTGTCCCCGAGAAAACTGTGCTACTCTCAGTAGGACAGGAGACTGACTTTAATTTGGAGCCAGGCATGGTGGCACACACCTTTAATCCCAGCCCTCGAGAGGCAGAGGTAGTAATATTGCTATGAGTTCGAGGCCACCCTAAGACTACATAGTGAATTCCAGGTCAGCCTGGGTCAGCAAGACTCTACCTCAAAAAAATAAGAACAAAAAAAAAGTGATGGTCAATGTGAAAACTTAAAGAGGAAAGATGAGTGGGCCCACTGCAAAGCGGGAGGAATGTTCCTCAAGTGGCTAGAGCAGCCAGAGTGAAGACCCTGGAGAAGCAAACAGAATGTTGTTAAAGGAATAAACAGGGCTGGAGAGATACCAGTTAAGCCACTTGCCTGTGAAGCCTGAGGACCAAGGTTTAATTCCCTAGTACCCACTTAAGCCATATATATGCACAAGGTGGTGCATGTGTCTGGAATTCATTTGCAATGGCTGGAGGCCATGGTGTGCTCATTCTCTCTCTCTCTCTCTCTCTCTCCCTCTCTTTCTTCTTCTTCTCCCCCTCCTCCTCCTCCTTCTTTCTCTCTCTCTCTCTCTCTCTCTCTCACTCTCTCAAATAAATAAATAAATAAATATTAACAAAATAAAAGAAATGAACAGAGGGCAGCATGACTAAGGTGTGGTGACTGAGGATGGGCAAAAAGATTTGACCAGAGAGGCTGGCAGGGATCTGCCCATGCTGGGCCTTATAGGTGACAAGAAGGGTTTAGCATTTGGGAGTGAGGGAGCTCTTTCAGGTTTCAGTGTAGGCAGCATTTATCAGATGGGTGTCTGAGGATTCTATGGCTTCTGTTGAATAAACAGACTAGGCTATGGGCAAAAGAGGGGAGATTAGCAAAGAGGCTATGGCTGCATATAGTTGAGATTGTCTGGAAGCCTAGAATGATGATTGGAGATATAAAAAGAAGTAGGTGAGGGATGGGGATCTGTTTCAGCACTCAAAGACACTTGCTTGCAAAGCCTGAAGGCCCAGGTTCAGCTGCCCAGTACCCAGTACCCAGTACCCAGGTAAAGCCATATGCACAAAGCGCAAAATCTATCTAGGGTTTGTTTGTAGTGGCAGGAGGCCCTGGCATTCCCATTCTCCACCACCCCCCATGCGCGCTCTTGCTCTCTCTCTCTCTCTCTCTCTCAAATAAATAATAAATATATTTTTTAAAGTAAGTAGGTGAACTGGAGGTATGTTTTAAGTTAGGATAGTATGTGAGATGTAGGGAGTGTATTAAAAATGTCAGCTGGCCGGGCATGGTGGCACACACCTTTAATCCCAGCACTCGGGAGGCAGAGGCAGGAGGATTGCCATGAGTTCGAGGCCACCCTGAGACTACAGAGTGATTTCCAGGTCAGCCTGAGCTAGAGTGAGACCCTACCTCGAAAAAGCAAAAAGTGAGCCGGGCGTGGTGGCGCACGCCTTTAATCCCAGCACTCGGGAGGCAGAGGTAAGAGGATCGCCGTGAGTTCGAGGCCACCCTGAGACTCCATAGTGAATTCCAGGTCAGCCTGGGCTAGAGTGAAACCCTACCTCGAAAAACCAAAAAAAAAAAGCAAAAAGAAAAAAAAATGTCCTCTGAACATTCAAAGAAATGTCAGTGTCTTAGAAACAGTCTTCCATGACCACCTTAGTATTTCTAGTCTATCACCTTAACCTCTCGGCCACAGCCATATTATCTCAGTATCTCCAGTCCTCATTTCCCTCATCTATGAAATAAGTTCACTACTACTTACCTTTGAAGGCAGCTATGCTTTTGGAAGTGAATAATAAAATGACATGTTTTATGATCCCTCTCTTTGCCCCATATAATTATCTGTGCCTTTGAAATGTTGCCACTAATTAAATGGGCTAGGTTTGTCCTGTCTCTGCCCAACTACTCAACCCACCCAAAGCTCACCTTTATTCATTTTGTGCAAGACTGAGGTCACTCTTTCTCAATTTACAAGTCCCCTAGTCATCAACTTTCTTGTCTGAGGGAATTTCATCTGCAACCCTAAGGAAAGAGCTGGGTCTCTTATACTGTCAGCAAGTCTTTGAGACACTGTCATCTATTTAATGGTCCTTAATCTTGTTATTTATAACATACCATCTCATATCACTTCTTTAACCCCCCTCCCAACTTAAAGTGAGCCTCCTGTCCCATTCACAGTGGCACAGCATCTAAATTCACATGGACGGGATTTCTTGTTTAACATCTCTCTCTCCCCAAGAGGTCATAAGTTCCATGTGGCCAGAGGCTGTTTTTACTGCTCATCATTACATTTCCAGGGCCCAGCTAGACATACTGGGAGGTGTTATTAAACAGGAGATGAAGTATAACTGGAGGTTTTTCTAGCTGCTAACACATTTTCTCAGATAAATAAAGAAGAAAAATACCCTTGAATGAAGTATTCTGGTTATAAGTAGTCCTCACTGCTCACACATGGCACCCAAGGAAGTCTCCGTACCAAGGCAGATCACATCAGCTCCTTCACAGCAGCGGATGTCATGGGCATTTCTGAAGCATGCGCCACTGGCTAGCATGGTGACTAACTGCCGCTTCTCAGGCCAGGAAATTCAAGGTTGGCAGTTAGCTGCTTCCAGATAACAATTCCTTAAAGCAATTTTGGAATAAATAAATAAATAAAGCTTTAAAATCAATTGGAATAGCATTATGCCAACATCAATTTCCTTGTGTTGACAACATAACAGGGCCATGTAAATATCTCTGCGAGAAGCAAGCAACGGGGTTAGAAGAAAGGCCTGTACTGTTTCTGTAGCTGTCCTGAGTCTCAAACTATTCCAGAATAAGAGGCTATGATTTTTAAAATGAAATGTCATTTTAAAAATTAATTATTGCAATCTAGCTCTGAACACTGCAGCTAAACTTCCACGTACTTGGAGGGAGAACAACACACAGCTTCATGCGGAATAACTATGTGTCTGTCAATGACAAGCCACATACATGAATAACAATGATCCCATGAGGTTATGTCACTCAGTGATGTGGCAACTGTCTTAGTTTATGTTAATTACGTAATATAGCACATGCTACAATATTCCCACAGCAGGGACATGACCTAGCAATGCATTTCTCAGAATGTGTCATTCAGTAAGTAATGTGTGACTGTTCTTTACAAGTTATCAAAATTGAAAACCAGAATACAATTCATATGAGAAGCTAGATAGAAGTATCTCCATTTACAGAATCTAAGTTTCTGCCTATAATGGTTACTCATTGTAATATTTTATTTTATTTATTTGAGAGAAAGAGAGTGGGGCACGCCAGGGCCTCCAGCCACTGCAAACAAACTCCAGGCGCACGTGCCACCTAGTGCATCTGACTTATGTGGGTTTCAGGGAATGGAATCTGGGTCCTTAGACATTGCAGGGAAGTGTCTTACCCCCAACTCCATTCCTCTAGTCCCTGTAATGGTTAACCTTGATTGTCAGATTTGTTGACTTGAGAAACACCTAGGAGATTAGTGAAACACACCTCTGGGAGTATCTGTTAGGTCATTTCCAGAGATGTGAGATCCTGAGGACTCTGACTACTGAGTAAACTAGGGCATGAGGATGGGGCCACTGGGAAGTGGTGAGAAGGGCAAAGTGGAGCCTGCTTGGAGAAGCAGATCACTGAGTAGGTCTTCGAGAGTGATATCTTGCACTGGCCCCTTCCTGCATCCCCTCTTCTCTGCTTCCTGGACACCATGGTGGGAACTGCTCTGCTCTTCCACATCCTCTCATGATGATGGACTGGACCCTCCGAAACCATAGGCAAAATAAATCCTTCCTCCTTTTAGTTGTTGCCTTCAGGCATTCGGTCACAGCAACAAAAAACCTAACATATAGCCCATTCTCCCAGAAGCTCAAGGGATGGCGGTAATACCCAGATCTTATTTTATTACAAAGGCTATCTCCTATGCAGGGATCTGCAGACAACAAGGCAAGAAAGAGTCCTTCACCAATCCATGCAGCCCCAGGGCCTTCCCTGCCTTCCTCAGCCTAAATCTCTGGAAAATTCACTGGGTCCAATGGTGTAGCATACATTTAATCTTCCATTACATTTGGTCCACGTGTCTTCAAGTACGTCCACTAATATACCCTTGTAGTTTTGTGTCTAAGAAACACAATACCTGCAGAGACAACGTAAAGAAGGAAAAGTTTATTTTAGCTCACCATTTCAGTGGGTTTGTCTATCGTTACAGAAAAGGCATGGCAAAGCCCATGAGTTCATGATGACAGAGGTTGCTCGCATCACAGAAGACCAGGAAACAGAGAAACTGATGGCAACCAGGAGCCAACATAATCCTCAAAGCCCCACCCCTACCAACCTACCTCCACCAGCCAGACTCCACCTAAAGGTTCTGCAGCCTCCACAAACAGCAGCACCAGCTGGGGAACAAGTAGTCAGGACATGAGCCTGTGAGATGTGTCGGTGACTTCTCTTGTGGCTGTGACCAAATACCTGACGAGAAACATGTTAGGGAAGAAGGGCTTATTCTGGCTCACAGTTTGAGGGGATCCTGTCCGTCACAGAGGGGAAGGCTTGGCTACAGGAGCCAGGAAGGCTGCTGCTCAGTTCAGGAGCTGCAGAAGCGTGAGTGCGGCAGCGGCTCACACTGTATCTGCGGGCAGGAAGCACTGAGACATGAAGGCTGACGCTCAGTTACTTTCTTCTTTCTATTCCAATCTCAGCCCAGAAATGGTGCTGCCCGCATTTAGGAGGTGTCTTCCCACTTCATCCAGTCAAGAAACTCCCTCACAGACATGGCCAGAGGCTTGTTTCCATGCTGATTCTAAATGCCATCAAATTGACAATCAAGGTTAACCATCACAGAGGGACACTTCAGATTCAGTGAAACAGTCCCCATGTGCAGGTAATGAGAGTAATAGCCCTGACACCGATGCAACATTACATGGGTTACATTATCCATATTGTTTACCACAATAATCCATTCTAAGTCCGGCGGTCCTAAGAATGGATTATTGCTCTTTGTGGCAATTAGGACCTATGTCTCACCCCCATCTTCATGCCTCCCCGCTCCAGAAAGCCTCTAACCCTTCCCTTCTGAGGTCAAAAACTTTATAATTGAAAAACCACTCCATCTCTTCAGAAGTGGGCTGAAGGAAGCAGTATTCTTGCCTCTGACTTACAGTGTGAAAAATAAGCTTAACCAATCCCCAAACAAGGTTTCGAATGCCTTTGAAAAGAGTTTTTAAATCAAATAGCATTTGTCCATCGCTCAGCTCTTCAAAACGATCAGCATGCACCTGAAGTTTAAGCAAAGAAATCCATTAGACAAACAAACCTAAAATCACAAAACCCAGATCTAGAGATCTATCCCCTCACACTAATGAATATCCAATTCAGAATATCATTTTGTCTTCAAAGAGCCCTGAAGGTTCTTATCTTTGTTATCTCTCTGTACTGTTAGCCGAAATATTACATCTTTGAAATGTAGAAAAACATTATTCCCAGAACTAAAATTGAAAAGGCTTTGAACTGTTTGGAGGAATAACTCAACTTGTAGTTACCAATAAACCAAAAGGAATAAAAAAGGCTATCTGAAATGCAGTTTTCTCCTCTTACATAGATACTCAAGTGTCACATTCTTAGAGTATACACATGTGCAATCAAATTCTCCTAGAGTGAGCACCACACAGGCCTCCCCCTCAGTCAAACTTCATTCTTTCTCTAAAGAGGAAACAAAGTTTGCAGTTAAGACACCTCAAGCCATGCTTCTAGACCTGATTCCGGTAGATACTACCAATCCCACATAGCAACTTCCACAGAGGATGGCATTCCCTATACATTATATAATCTGCCTCAGCTTTATTAAAATTTTAAAATACTTCCCACCACTAAGTTGCTGGATGTTATAACAAAAAAGAATAGCAGACATCCCCTGGTCTCTAAGCGCACACCCTACATGTCCACTGCACGAAAGCTCTGCCCAAGGTGAGAAATTAAGACAACTTCCCAGTCCACATGTCATCCACTGGTTAAGCCACCTCGCCTGCTCCATACAAGGTCCTCGGCTTAGGGGAAGAGACGCCTTTTGCTGTGCATTCATTCCATCCAGAAGAGTCACTTTTCAAAGCTCATCCCTGTAGAACTAGCAGCATTTTGAAATTCACTAAAGGAACCCTAGGAGCCTGCTCTAGCGGCGGGCATCACCCAGCTGTTGGCTGGCACCTACACTATCCACATTGCCCTCCCAGGTGGAAACTGGCCATCATCTAGTCCTGCATGCAAGGACCACACCCTTCCCTGCTGCTGTTTTTGGGGCCCCTCTTTTTAAACTCCCCATTCCCAGTTCCTTGCATTGCAAGCACAAGACCCATTCTTTCGGATTCTTCTTTTACCAAGACATCAAAGTTGAGGTCTTCCTCAGAATGGTCAGCTCTCAACACACACAGGTTCCTTTACACACATGATGGACTGCAGAGGTGAAGAGGTGAAGAAAGCTGCAGGACAGAGGAGACGTGTCCACATAGATGCTGCAAGCAGAGGAGACTGGTGTCCAGATAATTAGCAAAGAACCTGGACATCAGCAGATTCAGAACCATGCTTCTGTCTTACACATTTTCACACATGTGAAAATGGCTGGACAAATTTTCACCTAAGTTGCAAGGTGCATTTGAGATGCTTTCACTTGGAATGTAGGACATGCTGTATGTGGAGAGTTTTTGCTGGGAGCTTATGAGAGAATCTCAAAGATAAGAACTTATGCTTTGAAGCTTTACAAGAGGCCACTGAGATCAGGAGGCGCATGCCCTGTCTGTCAAGTGCCTGTCAATACAGATACCCAGCACTGTTTCAGGTAGAAGCCCAGACCACTGCACTACCCTGGTACCTCTGCCACCCAGCAGTAGGGACTGACTTGGGCTCTTTGCTATTTACTTGGGAAGCTCTATACATCCAATCTCTGGATGAAGTTCACAAAGATTCACTTTAAAATATATATATTTATTTATCTAAGAGCAAGAGTGGGGAGAGACACTAGGCATGCCAGGGCCTTTTGCCACCTCAAACAAACTCCAACTGCAAGAGCCACTTTGTGCATCTGGCTTTATGTGAATACTGGAGAATCAAACCTGGATCAGCAGGTTTTGCAAGCACTTTAACCAGTGAGCACTATCTCCAGCTCCAAGATACATCTTTTAAATTATGTTTGCAATGAATGAATTAATAAATAATATAAATAAATAAATAAACTGTTCAGAAATTCTCCAGGTAGTTGGGTAAGAGATGGAGTGAAAAACAATGGCCGTTGTATCAATACGGGAAGGACTGCCCCAGTGTGTGTAAGGCAAGATGCAGCAATGTGAAGGGAATTCTGTGTGGGCTTGTCCTGCACTGTTTGTAGGATGCTGGGACCTCCTTAAAAGCGATGTGCCCAATAATGTACAATGATTTCTTAAAGCCATGGCAGCTTCTTGTTCATCCATGTGGGGTTTATTGAGTCCCCCTCATGCCCCAGCTGCTGTTCTCTGTACTGAATCTATGATATGAACAAAATGGACAAAACTCCAGCCTTCTAGAATCAACATTCTGGGTTAGGGGTGAGAAGACTGACAAGGAACCAAACAAAAACAGTAAATAAACAATGTACTGGTAGATCCAGTGTGCCATGTGGAAGACAGTGTCAGAAGATGTCAAGGTGCAAGGGCTGGAGGAGGTACAAGTGAGCAAGCCCTCAGGGGCCAGGCAGAGGGCACAGCCAGGAAGGACAAGCCCATGGCAGGGGCAGGACTAAGCTGCAGGACAGACAGTGAGGACACCATTGTGGCTGGAGGAGGTGGAAGATGGGAGGCAGAATGCAACAGGTCTTGTGGGTGAATTTAAGAACTTTAGTCTGACTCTGAATAACATGGGAAATCACTGTATTCCGAGCTGAGGAATCTGTTTTATCCCCCATCTGTCCTGAACAACGTGCAACTGTCCCTCAGTGTCTGCAGGGGATTGATTCCAGAACAGCCCATGGATATCAAAATCCGAGAATGCTCATCGCATATTTAAAAGGACCTATGCACCTCCTTCCTTTAAATCATCTCTGGATGACGTATGCTACCTGAATGACTATATGCTGTGAATAGCTGCCACACTGTGTGCATAGCTGCCACATTGTGTGCTGTAGGGACAAACACGCCATGTTCAGTACAGATGCAATGCTCTATTTTGCTGTTTTTCAAAAGGGGCCTTACCGTGTAGCCTAGGCTGGCCTCAAATTTGCAATCTTCCTGCCTCAGCCTTCATAGTGCTGGGAATACAGGTATGAACCCCCTTACCTGGTCAAGTGAAAGTTTTAAATTTATTTTCACACCATGATTAGTTGGCTCTGCAGTCAAAGAACTGCTAAGACAAATACCAGTTGGTGTTTGACCCTGTCACCATTTCCAGCTCTGCCCATCATTGAGAACAGCTTGTTCTCCATTTGCAATAACCAAACTGATTACTCAAGACTGGATGCGATATGGCTTAGTGAACATCACCCCCACATTCACAGTTTGCATATAGTCTACTTTTTCAACGGCCTTAATTGAAATGTAATCCATATACTATAAAATTCACCATTAAAAATTTATAATTCAGTGGGATTTGTAAACTCACAATTATGCAACCATCAGTATATGTTGGAGAACATTTTCACCACCCCAAAAGGCATTCTGTTCCCATCAACAGGCACCCCAACTTTCCCAACCTCTCCCATCAGCCTCAGGCAACCACTAGTCTACTTTTTGTCTGTATAGATTTGCCTACTATGAGCATTTTTGACAAGTGGAGTCATATGATATATGGCATATATTTGTGTCTGACTTTTTCCTTTAGTAGAAGTTTTGCAAGACCCATCCATGTTGTACCAATAATTCTTTTTTTTTTTTTTTTTTTTTTAGTTTTTCAAGGTAGAGTTTCACTCTGGTCCAGGCTGACCTGGAATTCACTATGTAGTCTCAGGGTGGCCTTGAACTCATGTCAATCCTCCTACCTCTGCCTCCCAAATGCTGGGATTAAAGGCATTTGCCACCACGCCTGGCTCCAATAATTTTTTAATAACCGTTACTATTTCAGAGTACAATTGAGTGGCATTAAAAACACTCATATTAGGGCTAGAGAGATTGCTCAGTGGTTAAGGCACTTGCCTAATGACCCAGGTTCAATTCCCCAGTATCCACATAAAGCCAGATGCACAAAGTGGTACATGCATCTGGAGTTCATTTGCAATGGCTAGAGGCCCTAGTATGCCCATTCTCTCTCTCTCTCTCTCTCTCTCTCTCTCTCTCTCTCTCTCTCTCTCTCTGTCTCTCCTTGCAAATATATATATATTCTTTAAAAAAAAACACTCAGAGCCAGGCATGGTGGTACGTGCCTTTAATCCCAACACTTAGGAGGCAGAGGTAGGATGACCATGGTGAATTCAAGGGTAGTCTGAGACTACATAGTGAATTCCAGGTCAGCCTGGACTAGAGTGAGACCCTACCTCGGGAAAAAAAAATCCTATTATTGGTAGCTATCACTACCATCCACATCCAAAACTCTTCATTTTGTAGAAACTGAAATGGTTTACCATTAGACAAAACTGTCCATCTCCCTCTCCCCTAACATCTTAAGAACTACCATTATACTTTCTGTGTCTATGAATCTGACTACCTGTACCTTTCCATTGTACAGATAGGTTACATTTTGATAGGCGTTTGACTTGCTTACACCTTTCAGCTCTCACGTCCTGGTTTGTTGTTGTTGAAGTGCATCCTGCTTCTAGGTGGAACTAGGACCTAAAGACTTAAATTGGTCAGTTTCCATTATTATAACAAAATACTTGAGAATATTAACTTGTAAAGAGAAAAGATTTATTTTGGCTAGGTTTTGGATGTTTAGTCCATGATCAACTGGCCCCGTTGTTTGGGGGCCTGAGACAAGGTAGTAATCTTAACAAAAGCAGATGCTGGAAGCCATTCACCTCATGGCTAGGAAGTAGAAAAAGAAAAAGAAAAGAAAAAGAAAAAGAGCCGGGTGTGATGGCGCACGCCTTTAATCCCAGCACTCGGGAGGCAGAGGTAGGAGGATCACTGTGAGTTCGAGGCTACCCTGAGACTCCATAGTGAATTCCAGGTCAGCCTGGGCTAGAGTGAGACCCTACCTCAAAAAAAAAAAAAAAAAGAAAGAAAGAAAAGAAAGAAAGGAAAAGGAAAAGAGAAAAGGGCAAGACCTCACTCTCCCCCCCCTTTGGGTATGCCCCAGAAGACTCTCCACCTCCCAGTAGCAGTGACTAAGCCGTGACTAAGACTCTAACACAGGGGGACTTCAGGAGAGATCTCAGATCCAAAAGGTAGCAGGAGGCAAGAGTGATATGAGGAAACATGCAGGCAGTTCCTTCAACAGTCCAGGGAAAGCCGAGGCAGGTCACCCTTGGGTGCAGCATTCTGAATTGGCCACATTCTCAATCTTCTGGTGCCTCCCCTGCTTCTTTTTTTTTTTTATTTATTTAACCATTGCTATAATTACTTCACTGCATTTTGGGGGGGTTTTGATGAAGGGTCTCTCTCTAGCTCAGGCTGACCTGGAATTCACTATGTAGTCTCAGTGTGGCCTCGAACTCATGGCGATCCTCCTACCTCTGCCTCCCAAGTGCTGGGATTAAAGGCATGCGCCACCATGCCCGGCTCTTTTCTGAGCTATTTAATCACATGCCTGAAACTGTGATGTAAACACCCACATGTGGGCTGGGGAGATGGTTCAGTGGATAAAGGGTATGTGAGTGTGAGGACCTACATTTGGATCCTCAGAACCAAGGTAAAGCCAAACACAGCATAATTCCAGCACTCTTACAGAGAGATAGGAGGCAGAGACAAGAGAATCCACAAAGCTTGTAGGTCAGCAAGCCTGGCCAACATAGCAGTAAACAGTAAGAGACATTGCCTCAGACAAGATGGAAAGTGAGGGACACCTGAGGTGGTCTTCAGACCTCCACACATGAGCTGTGGCACATGCACACCCACATTCACACATAAGATTTTTTAAAAACTGGAGTTGGAGAGATTGCTCATTAAGGCACTTGCCGGCAAAGCCCAATGACCCAGTTTTGATTCCCCAGGTCCCACGTAAGCCAGATGTACAAGGTGGTACATGGGTCTGGAGTTCGTTTGCAGTGGCTAGAGACCCTGGCGTGCCCATATCTCTCTCTCTCTCTCTCTCTCTCTCTCTCTTCTCTCACTGCTTGCAAATAAGTAAATAAAAATTATTTTTTAAAAAGCTGCTGTAAATGCCTACACGCAAGCGTCTTGCTGTGTTTGGATATCACAAAGCCACTCTCTCCCAGGATTCGGCTGCATGAAACAACCATCAAACTCTGCAAAGCAGGAACACTGCGGCATCTTGATAGTTTCTCTGAAACAATTTCACAGCCTCAGTCTCTAAAATTATTTCATCAAGTTCAATGGATACATATTCTTGAATTCTCTTCTAGCCGATATTTTCCAGAGATGTTGCTAACTATATTTCTGTAGCAGCCTTCTTATCTAACTCATTGGTTGAAATGTCAGAAAACATAGTGTTCCAAAAGCTTTTCCCCAGTGGAATGTACTCCTTCACATATGACTTGACTTGATTTCAACATCATAAGGGCATTTTCTTTGTTAGATTACAATTTTGTTTGCATGCATTTTAGTAGCATTAAGCTACTGAGGAGTGATGTATTTAAGAAGCTGAGAGACTTGAGTAATGGATATTTTACATCTATTGATATTTTACATATCTATAACCTGTTCTGCTGTCTGAGAAGGGTAGTTTATACAAGAAGAGAGAATGATGTTTTTTCCCCTGCTGAACACCTTGTGGAATTTGTCAGCAAGTTTGGAAGTAGAAGGGACTAAAATTTTCTACCACATGGACAAAGTATTGAAAACCCCAAGAACCTGACTGTACCACTGGGGCTTGAGCTCAGCCGCAGAGCACTGGTCTTGCATGAACAAGGTCCCAGATTCCACCCTGTGGGGGTTTGATTCAGGTGTCCCCCATAAACTTAGGTGTTCTGAATGCTAGGTTCCCAGCTGACGGAGATTTGGGAATTAGTGCCTCCTGGAAGGAGTGTATTATTGGGGGAGGGCTCATGGGTGTTATAGCCAGTTTCCCCTTGCCAGTGTTTGGCACACTCTCCTGTTGCTATTGTCCACCTTACGTTGGCCAGGGGGTGATGTCCACCCTCTGCTCATGCCATCATCTTCCTCTGCCATCATGGAGCTTCCTCTCGAGTCTGTCAGCCAAAATAAACCCTTTTTTGCACAAGCTGCTGTTGCTCCAGTATTTTCTGCCAGCAATGTGAACCTGACGGCAACACACCCCAAATGCCAAAAACCTCAACATTCATGGCCACAAAATGAAAGCCAGGTATGCTGCTGTGCACCTGTGATCTCAGCACTCAGGAGACTGAGGCAGAAGGATCACAAGGGAGAGACCAACCTGGGCTGCATAGGGAGAGTGTGACTCCTAAACAACACACAAAACAGGGGTTGGGAAGACGGTTCAGTAGGTAAAGTGGCTGGGCGTGGTGGTGCACGCCTTTAACCCCGGCATTCAGGAGCCTGAGGTAGAAGGATCACTGTGAGTTCGAAGCCAGCCTGGGACTACAGTGTGAGCTCAGGCTGAGCTAGAGTGAGACCTTGCCTTGAAATAAATAAATACTCAATGGGTAAAGTGTTTGCCATGCAAGTACAAGGACCTCATTTCAGATCCCCAGCACTCACATAAAAGCCAGGTATGGAGGTGCACACCTGTTATGCTAGCAGTAGAGGAGTTGAAAACAAAAAGATTCCCCCCAGGGTTTCATGCCTAGCTAGTCTAGTCAAATCTGTGAGTTCCTGTTTTAGTGAGAGACCTTGTCTCAAAAAAAAAAAAAAAAAATAGGGTGGAGAGTGATTAAGGAAGACACCTGACATGGACTTCTGGCCTCCACATGCACACACTGTGTACACCCATATGCATATGAAACATGTGGGCTGGAGAGATGGCTTAGCAGATAAGGCATTGGCCTTTGAAGCCAAAGGACCCAGGTTCGATTCCCCAGGACCCATGTAAGCCAGATGCACAAGGTGGCGCATGTGTCTGGAGTTCATTTACAGTGGCTAAGGTCCCTGGCACACCCATTCTCTCTCTCCCTCTCTCTATCTATCTGTTTCTTAGTCTCTTTCTCAAGTAAATAAAATAAATAAATATTTAAAAAATACAGAAACATGCATATACACACCAAATGCACATTAAAAAGCTTTAATAACAGAGTGACAGAGAATACATATCTCTCTTCACTTCTGCCATGTCTGATTTCAGTGGGGGGGGGGGTTGCTTTTTTTTGAGGTAGGGTTTCACTCTAGTCCAGACTGACCCAGAATTCACTACATAGTCTCAGGGTGGCCTCGAACTCATGGTGATCCTCCTACCTCTGCCTCCTGAGTGCTGGGATTAAAGGTATGTGCCACCATGCCCGTCTTACTGGATATTTTCTCTCTGGGTTTTCAGAGAAAGAGAACAAGAGCTTGAGAGAAAGCTCCCCCACCCTGAGAGCACTGAGGACCCACAGAAATGACTCATGGGTTGCTTGGTTACTTATTTGGTATGAGCTATGGGTCACCAGTAAAATCCGTACTGTGATACCAGCTACCCATTGCTGGCTAACAAATGATGCCAACGCTTAGCAACTTAAAGCTGCACCTACTGATTTCCTCACAGTTTCAGGAATCCTGGACTTTGAACATGGGTCAGCTTGGCCCTCAGCTTCAGGGTCTCCCACAGCTTGATTTCATCACAAGACTCGGGAAAGGATCTACCTCCAGGCTCACTCATGACTGCTGGCAGGATGCAGCCTCTCACCAGGTGCTGCCAGGAGCCACCCTTAGATCTCTGTCATGTTGGTTGACCCAGCAATGTCATTTACCAGAGCAAGCAAGACGGCAAGGCAGATGTAATCTAATCTAATCTCAGAAGTGACATTCCATCACTCTTTCTGTGTCCAACTGACTAAAGCCTACACTGAGGCAAGCGAGTTATACAGGAGCCTGGATATTAGGAGGGGAGAATATTTGAGGCTATCTCAAAGGCTGCATACCACAACTGCCCACCAGCATTAGTATAGATGGGCTATTTGAGAGGATGGTACCTAGGACAAGGAGCTGGGCAGGTAGTGGGCAATTATGATGAGCCCAGAGCCAGGCATGACTGAAAGCCTGGTGCGGAATGGGTGGGAGCAGGGGCTGCTCACTGGCTGGGTGGGCTCAGCTGACATCCAGGTTAATTTGAAAATGACAGGAAGTGTCTCGTAGTTCCCACACAGTGGTAAGAGGTTCGCATCTTCATGCCATCGGTGAGGAACTTGATCTGATCAAATAGGCAGCATTAACTTGACCTGATTTAGTCTATGCTGAGATGGGAAGTTGGGGCAATCTCTGACATTCCTCTTGCAGCCGTTAAGGGCACATACTTTGACTTTGGATCAGGTCAGCTTCTAACTAGCAAGGAATGGGTGGCTCACTCCCCCCAGATAATTGAGAAGAATTTGGGGGAAGAACTATTTCCAGGACTGTGGGCAGGGTTAAGAGAAAGCAGATGGGGGTGAAGTACTCTGGAATTAGTAGCAGAAGGGAGCTCTCACCCACCAGATGGGAAGGGAAGGGAAGAAGAGTCCTGGAGCCATCCGACAGGGACAGCGGTCTTCCAGGAGGGACCGAGCACCAGCAACCCTCGGTCTCCAAGAAGAGAGCTGGGGGAATAAAAGCTCTGACCTCTCTGAAGGCTGAGGGTTTGGCTCAGTGAGTGTGTAAAGCGCATGAGGACGGAAGTTTGGATCTCCAGGATCCAGGTGCAGTAAGCACCTGTAATCCCATCACTACGGAGGCAAAGGCAGGGCATCCCTGGGGCCCGCTGGCTAGCTAGTTTCGCCAAACCAGTGAAATCCAGGGTCAAATCAAAATAAAGTGGAGAGCAATTGAGGAAGGCAGCCAACATATATGCATGCGTGGGCACATACATCCACACACATCAGTGCACACATACGTGCTCCCACACAATATGAGCAAACATGCACATGCAAATTCTGACCTCTCCTTCTGCCCTCCAGCCTCTTACAGGGTCCCCATTGGCCCATCCCAGCTAACCACGAAAGGCTAGATAACTTAATCAGGCATCCTGGGCAGAACAGAGTTAAAAGGGGGGGAGGGGTAAAGTGGTCCAGTGTGAAGGCACACGCCTTTAATCTCAGCACTCAGGAGGCAGAGGTAGGATTGCCATGAGTTCGAGGCCACCCTGAGACTACATAGTGAATTCTAGGTCGGCCTGAGCTACAGTGAGACCTTACCTCGAAAAACACACACACAAAAAAAATGAGGGTAAAGTGGACTAGGGAAGTGGCTTAGCGGTTAAGTCATTTGCCAGCAAAGCCTAAGGACCCCAGTTCGATTCCCCAGGATCCATGTAAGCCAGATGCACAAGGGGGGCACGTACATCTGGAGGTCGTTTGCAGTGGCTAGAGGCCCTGGTGCACCTATTCTCTCTTCCTCTCGGCCTCTTTCTCTCTCTCTCTCTCTCTTCCTTCCTCTCTCTCTCTAATAAATAAATAAACAAATTTTTAAAAATGAGGGCAAAGCAACATGGAGGTATGGGGCAGAAGTTATCCAAAATATGAACAAAAAACCAGGTGGCTTGTCCAGAGCCTTTCAAAGGGCAGAAGTCATAAAAATTCTCCAAGAAGTGAACAAGTATGTAGGCCTTCAGAAGCGGTACTCGACGCCTGTACCACAAAATAGCTTTTTAAAATATTTTTATTTCTTTATGAGAGGGAGAGAGAGAGGAAGAGGCAGATAGAAAATGGGTGTTCCAGGGCCACCAGCCACAGTAAACAAATTTAGAAGCATGTGCCACCTTGTGCATCTGGCTTACCTGGGTACTTGGGAATCGAACCTACAAAGCAAGCACCTCAACCACTAGGCCATCTCTCCAGCCCCGCAAAATAGCATTTAAAGTGAATGTCTTCTCTGGAAAGGCCACAATGGTTCCTAGCAGTGTGCTTGGGAGGACTGAAGTCCCGCGCAAGTTGGGTTCCAGTCACTGGACAGCAGAACAATGCACAGGCTCACAGACACGGAGATTTCAGTGCAGAGTCATTGGTCCTTTGGGCCTGTGCTGGGCAGTATGTCATGGCAGGAATCCCATTGTGACACAAAGCTGCTCACCCCTTGGTAGCAAGGAAGCAAAGAGAGAGGGAACTGTCAAGGTCCCAGTATTGCCTTCGATGGCCACACCCCTATTCATCCAACCACCCTCCACTTAGGCCCACCTCCTAAAGCTCCCTCTTCCACTGCCTCCCACCACAGCCATCAGCCGGAGACCAGGCCTGCACCACATGCACATCTGTGGGGCTTCTGACATCCAAATCATAACAAATCCCTGACATCAACACGCTTCTGCATCGACCTAGAGAGGGTTCTACAAACTGTAGAACAGGAACACATCCCAAGACCCCAGAGGATGCCTGAAGCTACAGGTAGAACTGAACTGTAAGTTTGTACTGTTGTTTCCTAACCCTGTGATAAAGTTTAGTGTTGACACAATAAGGATTAACGGTAATTTAAGAAGAATGGTAATATCAGCCCAGTGTAATGGTTATATCAATGTGCTTTCTCTCTTTGTCTCTTCCCCTCAAAATACATCATCTCAACTTGTCATTCAGAGGACATACTCCATGACTTCTCTTTGGTGGCTCTGAACTGCCTGCATCAGCACTCTCAGGCTTTGAGGCTGTTGTTAAGAAATATAAGGACTCCTTGGACACAATCACTGCATTGTCACAACAGTCAATCAGACAGCCTAGACGAGTATTTGGTGAGTAATAGGGTTGGGGTAGTATAGACAGCATGGATACTCTGGGGATTGTGGTGGTTTGAATGTGAAATGTCCCCCATAGCCTTATGCATTTGTAATTAAGCCTCACACTCAATCTCCAGCTGGTAGAATCTCGCTAGAGGAGGTGTGCCATGGGGTGCTAACATTCAGGTTTATTGGTACAGTCCACTGGGTGTTCAGAGCTAGCTCACTCATGCTGATACCTTCCAGGTTACATGACAAAATGTGATGGCCAGCCTCTCCTTTGCCATGCTTCCCCTGCCATGATAAAGCTTCCTCTCAAAACTGTAAGCCTTAGCAAAAGCTTTCCTTCCATAAGCTGTTTCTGTCTCTCTCTCTCCCTCCCTCCCTCTCTCCCTCTCCCTCTTTTTCTCTCATTCATGCCCTGTAAATAAATAAATAACAATATTTTAAAGGTTGGCATTGGCTGCCCTAAGGGATGGGAAGCATCTGCCTGGTTGGGCAAGCAGACCAGAGGAGTTGGCCAAGTATGACTTACCCCCTGAGGCCCATTGTCACTGAGAAAAGGCCTGGGGGAGTGGGAGGAGTAGACCCCACATCCTTCTCCAGAAACCAGGGCCCACAGTGAAAGCTTCACACACTATTTTGCTACTGTGTCATTCACGTAAAAACTGTCTGGTCCTAGGTGTCCATCAGAGCTAAATTCAGAATAAAGACTGGTGGGGCCCTTCAGAGCTTGTCCAGACCATTTCTTCTGATGATGTAGAATATGGGTGATTTCTGATCAGAGGCACCCACAGGGAAAAACAATTTGAAAGGGCTGGAGGTATAGCTCAATGGTAAAGTGTTTGCCCAGCATGTGCAGAGCAAAGAGAGAAAGACAGCAAGAGAAAGAGAGAGAGGAGAAATTTACAGGTGTGCACTATACCTAGCATTAATATCATTTGTTAAATAAAAAGTCAAATAGCAAACAAAATTTATATGGGCTACAGAGATGGATCAGTGGTTAAGGAACTTCCGTCCAAGCCTAAGGACCCAGGTTCAATTCCCCAGTGCCCATATAAGCCAGATGCACATGATAGTGCATGCGTATGGAGTTCATTTGCAGTGGCTAGGGGCCCTAGAGCACCCATTCTCTCCCTCTCTCCATCCCTCATAAATAAATAAATAAATAGTCAAACAAGGGCTGGAGAGATGGCCTAGAGGTTAAGGCACTTACCTACAAAGCCTAAGTACCCAACAGCCTCTCTAGATCCCACATATGGCAGATGCACAAGGTGACACAAGTGCACATGCCTGGAGCTCAATTTCAGTGGCTAGAGGCCCTGACATGCCAATTCTCTTTCTCTGTCTCTCCATCTCTCTCTCTCCCTCTCATAAAAAAATTTAAAAAATTAAAAAAATAAATAAGTCAAACAATAAAAATCATTTGTGTGTATTTGGGTTGCTGTGCATGTGTGGTACATGTTCCTATGTGTGTATGCTCGTTGTTGTGCATGTGTGTGTACGTGTTCTTATGTGTGTATGTGTGTGTGCTGTGCATGTGTGTACATGTTCCTATGTGTATGGGTGGACATCCAGCACTTGCACCGACTGAGCCATCTCTCCAGCCCCAATATCATTTCTTACCTGCATTTTTCTCAGTCCTTTTTTTAATTCCAATTCCTTCATATTGCTTTCTCCTCACCATTTCAAGATAATGGCCAGTTCATTTCCCAAAGAAAACAGAGAGTTTCTCTCTACTCTAACAGTTAAATAAAATATAAAGCCTGGCTCTCATTGGCCCACACTTGAATCAGTCACTATGGAGTGGGGAATAGGCTATGCTGGTTGGTTTAAGTGAATCAGAGCCCACCACTGGGGCTGGACCTGAGGCTGGAGCTAATAGTACCTAATCCACCAGAGTAAGAATTCCAGAGGGATGTTTCCCCAGGGAAATTAAAGTGTTGTGTGGAAGGAAAAGTTGGTGTTAAATCACTATATATGACTGAAGTAAAGCAGGCCTTGCACCTTGCTAAAATCTGAACATCCTAGAGGAAGGCACTGATGGGAAGCCAGACACTCACTCAAGGAAATGTCTTCCCAGAGTAGAGGTTAGAGAGATGGTCATAGAGTTCAGGGTAAGCCTAAATTCTAAATTAGTATATCTCAACCAAAACTACTGCTTGTCTCTCGGCTTCTCATATACGTCAATCACTTATGCCTACCCAGGCATTCAGCCCCCTCATTCTGTATATTCACTTCCTATTGCTGCATGGGAAAAAAACTGACAGAAGCTTTAGCATCCTAAAACAATAACAATAGGGATGTATCCTTTCACAGGGTCAGAAATCCAAGCAAATTTTGTGTTCAGACCCCCCCCCCCCCGGCTGAAGCCCACCTGAGTCTGAGTCTCATCTAAAGCTTGGGGGGGCTTGATCATTAATCTTTTAATATTTTATTTTTATTTACTTATTTAAGAGAGAAGGAGAGAGAATATGAGCACACCAGGGCCTCTAGCCACTGCTAATGAACTTCATATGTATGCAACACCATGTGCATCTAGCTTATGTGGGTTCTGGGGAATCAAACTGGGGTCCTTAAGCTTCACAGGTAAGTGCCTTAACTGCTAAGCCATGTCTCCAGCCCTTGACAGTTCATCTTGATTATCAATGTGACGGGACTGAGAGATGCCCAGGAGATGAGTAGAGCTCTGCCTATGCCTCCAGTCCATGAGTCTCTGGCTTAACAAGTGGATTAATTCACTGATGGATTCAAAAGCTTAGTAGAGGGCTGAAGAGATGGTTCAGGGGCCAAAGGCACTTGCTTGCAAAGCCTGCGAGCCCAGGTTTGATTCCCCAGTACCCACGTAAATCCAGATGCACAATGTAGCTCATGTGTCTGGAGTTTGTTGGCAGTGGCTGGAGGCCCTGGCACACACATACTCTTCTCTCTGTCTCTCTTTCTCTCTGTTTCTATTAAATTCATAAAAATAAAAATATGCTGTTAATAACAATAAGAAGAAAAAATCTTAATAGACAATGGGGACGTGGAACTGTGGAAGATGGGATTTGTTTTCAAGTAGTGGGTTACTGGGCATGCCTTTGACCTCTGGCTCCTTCCTGTCATTCTTTTATGCTTCTTGTTCACCCACCATAAGTGTGTATCTCTGCTCCACCATGCCCTTCCACCATAAGACTCTACAGAAACAAAGTAATAATAATAAAAATAAAATGAAGCAGCCAACAGTGTACTGAAGCCTCTGAAACCAGGAGCCAGAATCATCCTTTCCTCTTTTTAACTTGATATTCTCAACTATTTCACCATATCAACAGGAAGATGGCTATGACTACCACCCCAGGTCCATAGGATACATTCTGAGCATCTCTGGTTTCAGGCACATGTGACTCAGTCAGTCCAATCTAGATGATCTCTCTTGTGATTATCTCCAAGTCAACTGAGTAGTAGCTTCACCATGAAAATGCTATGCCATCATGTCCACTAATCCTGCTGTCCCTCAAAGGAAAGATGTTACACCAGCTGTGCCCACCAGGAGGCAAAGGCCCTGGGGTCACCACAGAATTCTGCCTGCCACAGCAGAATGACTAGACTCTTCTGGGACCAGTACTTTCCTCATCCATCAGTGTTATTTGAGGTAGGATTTAGAGTCATTGGAGCTAGTCTTGGTCTATATGTGTCTCCATCATTCAAGCAACAAGGTCAAGTCAGAAATGGACACTAGCCTCAAGCAGGTCCAATAGAGCTCACCCAGGAGCTTTGACTGAAGCAACCAGAGACCTCTGTCTCTCTCCCTCCCTTCCCTGTATATATATATATATATATATATATATATATATATATATATACATATATATATACATATACATATATTTATTTATTTATTTATTTATTTATATTTATATGTAATATATATTAAATTTAATATATATAAGTATATATATTAAATTTAATATATAAATATAAATATATATAATATATATCTTAAATATATATTTATATATATGGAGAGAGATATACATGTACATATATGCATGATATATACATATATATCATATGAATGCATATGACATATATATATAATGTAACTGAATTCTTAGATTAAAAGCCTCAAGTTGGTCTTAAAGCATGCAAAGGGATATTGAATCCATAAGGTCAGAATCCAGGTCCCATCCCTGCTCCCAGCACTTATTTAAGTCAAGAGGGTCCTGGAATACCTGTGATGATGCAGGGAGTGCCTGCCAGCCTGGCTGCTAACCCTCCTGGCATGGGGACAGGAGGAGACCTGTCATCAAGAAGGTAAGAATCAGACAGGTGTGGTGGCACATGTCTTTAATCCCAGAACTCAGGGTTAAGGCAGAGGTAGGAGGATCACCATGAGTTTGAGACCAGCCTGAGACTACATAGTGAGTTCCAGGTCTGTCTGGGCTACAGTGAGACCCTACCTCAAAAAAATCAAAAAAGCCAGGTGTGGTGGCACATGCCTTTAATTCCAGCACTGGGAAGGCAGAGGTAGGTGGATCACCATGAGTTCAAGGCCACGCTGAGACTACATAGTGAATTCCAGGTCAGCCTGAGCTAGAGTGAAACCCTACCTCGAAAAAAAAAATGTGCTTAAAAAAGAAGGTGCAGGTGTGGTGGCGCACGCCTTTAATCCCAGCACTCAGGAGGCAGAGGTAGGAGGATTGCCATGAGTTCGAGGCCACGCTGAGACTACAGAGTGATTTCTAGGTCAGCCTGAGCCAGAGTGAGAACCTACCTCGAAAAAAAAAAAAAAAAAAGGAGAAGGTAAGAATCAAGCCTATATTTCAAATACAGGGAAGAGCCAGGTAACATACCAAAGGGCTCAGGCTAAGTCAAATCAGACAATGTTCATCACCATGAAATGACACTTCTCCCAGGAGGCAAAGTGTGCCAGGCAGGACACAGAGGCTATGGGAGAGCATCAGAAGAAGAATTTCTCCATAAACTGTTACCAAATAGATAAACCCCAATCTCTATCCTTTTCTCGGAAATGGAGCTGGAGTTTCCCAACTTTGCCAGATGAAAATTCCTGCTGAATAGAGTTTGCGCCAAGAAAGAAAGAAATTAGTTTGCTCACACATTCAACAAATACGTAATGGACACCAACTCTGGCTCAGTCTTCTGAGAGCCACTGGACAGTGAAGCAGATAGGTTAGTTTCCTGCCACGAGAGGTTCTGTTCTGGTCAGAGTTGTCATGTCTGTTCCCCCAACCCCAAACCCCTCCCAGTGTGACAGGTCCTGAAGCTGGACTAGGAACTCCGCCAGGATGTCCATCAGGATCACAAAATGCCAGGGAGGGTCATAGAGGAGAATGTGGAGTGTGGTGTCTGCTGGCCATATCATGGCCAAGGGTAGAAAATGAGCTTCCCAGAGGAAGGGCAGCTCAAAGACAGATGTGTTGACCTTATTCACTTCAAAGGGTCTTGTGGGCTGGAAAGATGGCTCAGCAGTTAAAGGCATTTGCTCGCAAAAACTGACAGCCTGGGTTTGATTTCCTAGTGCCCGCATACAGCCAGATGCACAAGGTGGCACAGGCGTTTGGAGTTCATTTGCAATGGTGAGAGGCACTAGTGCACCCATATTCTTTCTTGGACCAGAAAGTTCTTCCCTAAATCTTGGTCAATGAACATTCCATGTGTTGTTACCTGACCTGGAAGCTTTTCTGGGAAACTCTGGGTAAAAGGGTTTTGATGCACCAGGGTGTGGCTTAGCCGTACACGTTGATCACTGGGACAGTGAGGGCTGGGGTCAAGCTGCTAGTGAGCCACTGAGCTCTAAATCTGTGCGGGCAAAGCAGGCGGAACACTGTTCTGCGCATGGGCTCCAGCCCGATTTACTGCAGGCCCTGACTTCCAGCGCTCCTGGTCTTAGGGATGAGAAATAATCGGGTGGAGTGCAGGACAGTAGTTAAAGACCATTATCAGCTATCAAGCAGTGCAGCGCTTTTTGAAGGCAGAGGAGCTTAGCAAATGGGCCTGCAGCGCTATGTAGATGATGGGAAGGGAAAGTGGAGAGATCCGGCATAGCGCCTACTACTGATCAATAAAATGAGACCAGCACTGTGCAAGGAGGCAGAGTGTTTGGGCTCCACTGGGCTTGACTGGGTCACCTAGGTTGTCCTTGTCTCCAAGTGTGGACCAAGTTCAGGTCTGCCCCATGTGTTCCTTCCCACGAGGAAGCAACTATTTCTCCAGGTCAAGCTACATCATGTGCACATAGTTAAAACTTCTGGAAGAATGCATCATGTCTGCTTGCATGCCCAAGTTTAGCAGGTGGGGAAGTAGATTCCCCCTAATGAGATGCCCTACATCTGAAATACTGAAAGAGGGTTCTGCAGACTCCTCCGGGGAGAACTGATGCTGTGGGTTGAATATGAAAGGCCTGTTATAGGCCCGTGAGTCTGAATACTTGGTCCCCAGTTAGTAGCATGTTTGGGAAGGTTGTGGAACTTTTAGGAGGTGGAGCCTCACTGGAAGAAGTGGGCCCCTCGGGGCGGGCCTTGAGGTTTTACTGTTCAGGCCCACTTCCTGTTTTCTCTCTGCTTCTGAACTGCAGCTACAATGGACCAGCCTCCTCCTGCTCCTGCTGCAAGCCTTCTCTGCCATGATGGACTCTATTCCCTTAAACTGTAAGCCAAAATAAGCCCTTCTGCCCTTAGGGTGCTTCTTTCAGGTCTCAGAACTGAGAAGGGTAACTATCATGAGTGTGAAGTTCCTCAGCCACAGGGATGTGCCAGGGCGTCTCTGAGACTGAAGGGAATTCTCCAGCACCAAAGCTCTCTTGACAATGGGCAGCCTCTCCACTGGCTCCTTCTGTGTGTCAACAGCATCTGTTTAGTCAGCTCCACAAGGGCCAGGACACAGGGGGAAGTAGACAGAGTCTGCTTGCTGGTGACTTGCAGATATCTACCTGGGTCAGACGAACCCACCTCTTCTAAAATAACCAGTACCTGGGGCGGTGAAGCCACAGATGTGTAAAATGAACTGTCTGTGGTAACTGGAAAATATCAGGATTCACTGCATTTCCAGAGATGGGCTCATTTTTAAGCCACACTCTGTAGATGTCCCATGTTTGTGTGTATGTATGTATGTATATATGGAGAGAAAAAGTGATACTGATATTTTAAGACTCTCAAAATAAAAACATAGACAAAGTACTTTCTTTTGTTTGTTTTTTCAAGGTAGTGTCTCACTCTAGCCCTGGCTGACCTGGAATTCACTATGTAGTCTCAGGGTGGCCTCGAACTCATGGTAATCCTCCTATCTCTGCCTCCCAAGTGCTGGGATTAAAGGTGTGTACCACCAGGCCTGGCTGACAAAGTACTTTTAAGGTCAAAGAAATGACATCTCATATGAACTTGTAACTCTCATCCATGACAACATCATTTCCTCAGAAAAACTGATAAAACAGAGAGACAGGAGAGAAAGAGAAGCTTCACCATTAGCTATGGCAGAACCCCTGGGTACCAAGACTAGAGAGATGCCACTGGATGTCAGGCTGATGTGGCAGAGAGTCAACATCAAGCCCCCATCAAGCCAGGCTCAGCACCCAGAATGAACTGAAGATGGGGCTTCTGCAAAACCCAGAGTGCTGTTCAAAATGGCTAATACCCAGAATGGCACAGGGCTTGCCCAGTCCAAACCATGGCCAGCAGCACACCATTCTCAGTCTGAGTGACCTTGAGCCCCGCATCCACCTGGGAAGGCTGCTAAGGAGACAGGGGCGGACGCGGGGAATCCACCGGGAACGCTGACATTGAAAGGTGAACAGGGCAGCACCTCCGTGTGACCTGCCACTTTCCTGCATGCGAGGAACTAAGCAGTTCAGCCTGATACCCCGAGGGTCCTGCAGGGCACAAGCTAGATTTGTCTTCCTGCCTGAGGCGATTACCAATTATATGTGCTCTGAGGCAAGCTGGCCTCCTGCCAGAGGAGGTGAAGGGATTTACAGAATCACTCTCTGATCTAACTTATTACAGAAGTTTAAAACATCCGTCCAGGAGGCCACGCTGCACAGAGATGACGAAGTCAAATCTCAGGTCCTACGTGATGGGAGGCCTTCCACAGAGCTCCATGACCTCTCTGAGCTTAGTCCCTTCGTCAGGAAAAGGGGAACCATCGTGGTACCCATCTAGCAAGGCCTCGATGATGGTGACAAGAGCTAGTGACACAGAGACACATCTTCCAGCAGCTCTCCACCACAGGAGCCATTCTGATGGCTTCAGAGGGGAGGGGTGACCAGGAAGGTCAGAAGACAAGTGATCAAACAGAAAATGCCACAAGGGTGGCAGTATGAAGTCCAACTCAGAGAAAGTCTCGTGTGCTGGCCAGGTGTTCTGGCACACACCTGTAATCCCAGCACTCTAGAGGTTAAGGCAGAAGGGTTGGGAGTTCAGGGCCATCCTGAACTACATAGTAAGATCCCACTTTGAAAATATCAAAGCTGTGGGGGGATGCTAGGGGTACAGCTCGGCAGTGGAGCACTTGCCCAGCATGTGGTGCAACCTCGCCCCATATCAGAAAGGTGGGCGGCACCTGGAGAATGACTCCAACGCTGTCCTCTGCCGCCACACACTTGCACACACACACTTGCACACACACGCACAAAATAAAAGGTTTCTTCAAACATTTATTTATTTGCAATGAGAGAGGAGGAAGAGAGACAGAATGGGCACACCAGGGCTTCTTGCCACTACAAACTCCAGATGCACGTGCTACCTTGTGTATCTGGCTTTACGTAGGTACCGGAGAATCGAACCTGAGCTGTCAGGCTTTGCAAGCAAGTGCCTTTAACTGCTGAGCCATCTACCCGGCCCTAATTTTTTAGACTGCCCGCCTTTAATTTTCCGGAATAGCCCAAGACCACAGGAAGCGGGATGCTGAGTGGCACCAAGGCCTTTCTGAAGGGACGTGGCCTCATCACATGCTCACTGGGCCCCTTCTCCAGGAGCCCGGCTGATGTCACAGAACTGGAGGCTGCGGTACTTTGTAACAGGAGACATGATCTCTGCTGGGACCGCAACATTTGCTGCCACGTCCATGCTAGGATGAAAGAAAAACAAACGAAACCCTAAATGGGCCATAAGGGCACATCTGCCACACAGCAGTCTTTTAATTTTCCTCAGGTGACAACAGAAAACTGCCGGGCACTGCAACACCTCCCAATGTCTCTATGAAATGCACCTGCCTCGTAAGGAACAACCTTCCATTCCCATCTCCAAATGAGTAGTGTCCTGATTTTCATTTTCATTTCAACCCATCCACCAAATCTCAGAGCAATGTAAAACCAGAAAAGCCATGCCCTCCACCAAAAGAAAAAAAACAAAAAACAGAATACTTTGAAAGGTTAACAGATAACTCCATAGTCATTCATCCAGCTGATTCCCAAGGAAATAGAAGGCATCTGGAAACGTATTTAAAAATTGATTTAACGTTGAGCCATGTTAAATGTTTTAATTTCCAAGCAATGTGATGCCCACCAAAACATCAATTAGTCCCAGCAATCAGGCAGGAATATTGGCTTCTGTTGAGAGAGCCATTTGTTTCAGCTTTGCTAAGTGTTGAAGAAGGAGAAATCCAATGCCGCCCGGAGCTCCACAGAGGTGAAATCAAGCCAGACTGGAAACCAGATCAGACCCTGGCCCAATGAGGGGAGTAGGTCTCTCTCTCTCTCTCTCCCTCACTTTCTTCCTCCCTCCATCTTGTTCTCTCTTCCCTCCATTCTGTGAACAGCCATCCTTTCCTCTCCACAGCCTCTCTGTCTGTAAGCCAACATGAGACCAAAAAGAATACCAGTTGGGGAGTCAGGTTGACTTAAGAATTTGAAAGATCATTTTTTGATAATTGTTTTCTCCTGTGGATGCCCTTTATAGATCAAGGTCTTGGAGTTCCCCGCCCTGGTTGGGCTCTGAGTTTAGATAGTCTTCCGCAGTCTGAAGCAACCTCTGTCTCCTTAGCCAGCTTCTTAGGACACCAACCAGGCTACTCAGGACAGGGGCCTGGCCATTAGAAGCAGCACGGTATAGCCAAGCCAAAGACCCCAGGAGGGCACTCCTAAAAAGCAAACACAAAACCAGAAGACACATGAGGTCACTCCAGTGCTCAGAGGTAGATGAAACATGCCCACCTCTCTGAATCTCTCGGGTCGCTCTGGGATGGGACCCCTCACCTACAAGCCTTGATTAGTATATCCCTTAAAGGGAAATGTTGGGGAAGAGTGAATGAAATGAGACTCTGAGACTCAGATGTGCTAGAAGGTACGGGGGTCTGGTTGCTCCCCAAGAGTGACACTCCGGAATCTGTATTAAGCATCACTCCTCGGGGATTGTGGTGATCAAGCAAGTTTAGGAGACAAGATATGAAGGGTCAGCCCTTGGGAAACCGTTGCCTTTTGCCAGCCTGTGGGGTAAATGGAAGAAAGGTATCTAGAATCTTGTCCCTGTCACTTTCTGACACTGCTGGTTCAAGGAAAAATGGGTGCCCACCTCTCTGCAGAGGATTTGATAATGTCTATCACATTTAGAAATGCACATTCCACTCTGAAGAGTCTTGGACACAACAGATGCGAGTCACACAAGCTCATTGGCTAGGCATTCTTTGTGTTTTTTTTGTTGTTATTGTTTTGGTTTGGTTTTGGTTTTTCAAGGTAGGGTCTCACTCTAGTTCAAGCTGACCTGGAATTCACTATGTAGTCTCAGGGTGGCCTCGAACTCATGGCGATCCTCCTACCTCTGCCTCCCCAGTGCTGGGATTAAAGGTGTGCGCCACCACGCCCGGCTGGGCTAGGCATATTCTTTGTAACAGAAAGGCACCTGGAAGGTGCATCCCTGCAGATATGTTAGACACTGGCATGGTGTAGCCACGTGACCAGCCATGGCACAGCTCCTGTGTATGGGTGTGGAACTACTCCAAGGTGCACCACCAGGTACAAAATGCAGCATGCCGAACAAGGAGCGCTATAAGCCTTGGCAACAGCCCAGGGACTCTCTGTTGATGTTCGTGCACAGCTACCTGTGGACAAACTCAAGAAGCTGGCAGCCCCTGGGGAGGGGAACTAGAACCCTCTACCCACAAGCCAACTCAGGCTGGGGAACAAGAAACAAAAGGGAACAGTTTCCTTTTAAAGGAGCCACCACGCCCTGCTGTCTAACATAACTTTCTCTCTTTGTATGTTTTAAACCACGTGCTTTGGCTATTGTGTGTATTATCTATTCATACAAAATGCCCTATTTGTGAAAGATAATATCAAAGGGTGTGGTTCCTGTTTGCTAGTGCCACCTCTGGCCACTTGTTGGCACAGAAATCAGGAATCCTCCAATTCACCCACCATCCCCACTAGAAGCAGGGGGGTTGTTGATTTTAAGGGGATGGTCAAGTCAGGGAAAAGACGGAGGGAGGGAAGAAGGCGGGGAGAGTGAATTTTAGTTAAACAAGTCCTTTCATCTCTGATATTTTGTACACATTGCGCCTCCAAGGTTGCTTTGGAAAGGATTCTGCGACCCCTTCCCTCTGCCCACAGGCCAGCCCAGGTGTGCTTGCTCTGCCACGCTGCCTCATCTCTCACCCCACGATGAACCCAGTGAGGACTGCCGTGATGCACCTGGCTTGGCTAAACTGTCTCCCCAGAGTAAAGGCTGAGTCTACTCCAAAGGTGGTGCTCACTAGAGACAGGGCTCAAGTAGACTGGGAGAGGGGCGGGGGCGAGAAGGAAGCAAGAGTTAGAAGAGACCAGGTCAGGAAAACCATCCCCCAGAAGGAATGCCACTCCCAGGGGGTGCTGCCCCTCCTCTCTATCTTGCTCAGCCCTTGGTCACCACGCTTAGTTCCTGCCCGGGTCTGGACAGATTTGAGATCATCTTCGTTTACCTGTCTTGTTCACCTCTACATTCAGCCCCTAGTGCTGACTTGGAACATAGTTGGTACCTGATATACAATGGTTGATTTAATTATACTGGACAGTGAGGAGGGCTGAAAGAGGCCATTGAAATAATTTATTCCTGAGAGATTCTGATTCAGTGCATTCGGGGTGGGACCCAGGTACTGAACCAGAGATCTTTTAAAGCTTCTCGGGTGACTTCAATGAGTTGCTAGAGTTCAAGGCAAGCTTGGTGGGTTTACCTCTGAATGCATATTCCCAGTGATTGCTGGAGGGCCTGCCCTGAATCTTAGTAAACTTCCGGCCTGGGGGCGGGGGGGGGGGGAATGGAAGTGGTACCGCAAGCAGTGGGGCTCAGCTCACCTGGAGGAGACCCCCTGGAGGAAGCCCGGGTGGGGCGGGCGCTGGCGGGCGCGTACTGCCAGGAGTGAGCCTTGGCGCCATCTAGTGCGCGCTGGAGGCTCTGCAGCTGCGCGATGTTGAGCTGCCTGCGCTGCGTGGGGGTCACCGCGGCAGCGTTCTGGGGACCCAAGGAGGCGATCTGCTGGGCGGACAGCTCCTGCAGGAGGGAAAGAGAGCAAGGCCTTCAGAGGGACCCTCGGAGATTTCCTAAACCTTAATTATCTGCCCAGAGCTGCACATCTTCGCCATACCCCATGTTTTCTTAAAATCAAATCCATCTTTCACCAGACAAGTGCATGCATTTAATTGGGGGAAATTTTAATGGGAATTTCCAAAAATGGAAACCAGTAGGATGTGCCATAAGGAAGCATTTAATAGAAGACAAAAGAAGGCAACACATTTAGTTCCAACTATATTTGTTAGCCAACAATGTCAGAACTCCTAGCCTCCCAAATTAAAAAATTAAATAAATAAAAGGAATGTCTGGATTTTTTTAAAATGCTGCAGAGGTGTTAAAGACACTCTAGCTTCGCACTGAGACTTTATCCTAAAGTCATCAGAAGCATTAAAAGGGAGTCGTGACTGCGGCAACAAGAAACCTTCCCCATGCTTTCAGTCACTCGCCAGAGGAAGCAGTGAAGTGAGCACAGACCAGAAGGTCAAAGGCTTCCATCGGAGAATTGACTACCTGTGTGACCTTGGGCAGGTTCCACAGCCTCTCTGGGCTTCTGAATGGCTCAAAGAACTCACTTCCTATGCCAATTCTGTTCCTTTGGTGGGACTGCGTGAATACCTTGTGATGGGTCCTGTTAAGGCTCTGAGATGGGAAAGTGTGGTGATCTGCTGGTGATGTCTGCCATGGACAGCAGAAGTGGAGTATGCTGGGCTCTGACAAGATGTTTTCCAAAGTCATCCACCTTCAAAGGACTTAGTGACCTGCCCCCATGATTGGGATGGTAAGAGCTCTAATGTCATCCTTCCTGTTTGAGTGGTGGGGAGGTAGGAGCAAAGAAGCTAGGAATTCTCATTCTCTTTCATCCTTTCCTCTTCTCTTGTTCATCTTCTCCTCTCCTGTCCAGGTAGGTGCCTCCCTAAAATCGAATTCTGCTTACAACTCTGTCCCGCATGCCGCTCTGGAACCATCAAAGTGTCTGAACTCAGCAATGGCACCTCAGGCACTGTGGAGTCCTCTCCAGTCTTACTTGTAACCATTCATCCCAGCAGAAAAAGCAGGTGCACATGCAGTTGGGGAATGGGGAGTGTGGTGGTTTGAATATAAATGTTCCCCACAGCCTCAGGGTTTTGTTTTGTTTCATTTTGTTTTTGAGGCAAGTTCTCACTCTAGCTCAGGCTGACCTGGAATTCACTATGTGGTCTCAGGGTGGACTCAAACTCACAGCAATCCTCCTACCTGTGCCTCCCAAGTGCTGGGATTAAAGGTGTGTGCCACTGTGCCCAGATTCAGGTTTTCTGATTAAGTTTCCTACTTAGTCCCCCAGCAGGTGGGGCCCTGCTGGAGGAGGAATGTCACTGCGGGTGGGTCTTGAGTCTAGCCTATGGTGTGCTCAGAGCCAGCTGGCACTTGCTGTTCTCTCTCTCTCTCTCTCTCTCTCTCTCTCTCTCTCTCCTGCAGATATGTGATGAAGGAAGCCAGCGTCCTCAACCATGCTGAAGCTTTTCCTCAGAACTTTTTTTTTTTTTAATTTTTTTGTTTATTTAGTTGAGAGCAACAGAGAGAGAGAGAGGCAGATACAGAGAGAGAGAATGTGCGCGCCAGGGCCTCCTGGGGCCACTGCAAACGAACTCCAGATGCGTGCGCCCCCTTGTGCATCTGGCTAACGTGGGTCCTGGAGAATCGAGCCTCGAACCGTGGTCCTCAGGCTTCACAGGCAAGCGCTTAACCACTAAGCCATCTCTCCAGCCCTTTTCCTCAGAACTTTAATCTGAAATAAACCCCTTCCTCCCATAAGCTGCTTCTGGAGAAGAGTTTTGTCCCAGCTGTCACGTGGAAAGTGCTACTGCGCCTGTCCTCCATGTGCTCCCTTCTGCCTGGAATGCCGCGCCCCCCCCCCCGCACCTCGCTTCCCTATGTTCTGTCGTCCAGCGTCGTCTGCCTTCTTGTCTGGGGGGGGTGGGGGGGTCTCGAGCACTTGGCTGGCTTACATCTACTACTAACACAGTGTCTGTATAATAAAAATTATCTATTTTTTTTCCAGTACTGCTGACTAGTGACCCACAGGCCAGATTGAATTCCTGGGCCTATGGTGTTTTCAAAAATAAACTCAATTTGGCTGCCAACATGTAATTATCAGGAAATTTCACATGAAAATGAAGACTTTTGGCTGCCTCTGTAAAAGCAAGTAATGTCCACATGGTCACCCTGCGTCAATGGGCCAGTAAGGAGAAGCCGCCCCTCATCTAGACAGGGCTCTGCAGCTCCCCTCAGGCCCCACCCAGCTGGCTACACTCCTTTACGTCACCTTCCTGAAGGCATTGTGCTGTAAGTCCCTCACCAATCAATCTCCAAATCCCAGGGACACCTAACCTGAGCCCACCATGTTGTTTCTGGGGGGAAAAAGAAAAACATAAACAAGGGGGAAACCCCAACTGTGCTCTAAACAAGAGCAAACAAACATGTGTAGGTGGAGCACCTACATGTGGAGCACCCCATGCTACCTGTCCCATGTGGAGCACCCCAAAGGGGACCAGGGAATTTGTTCAGTGGCTGCTAAAATTTGAGTCCAAAATGACCCTCACAGACCACATGTTTGAACACTTGGTCCCCAGCTGGTGGCACTGTCTTGAGAGGTTATAGAACCTTTGGGACACAGGGCCTAGCTGGTGGAAGTAGGCCACCATAGGGTGGGTCTTGCAGCTTACAACCTGGTCCTGTTTCTGGTCCCCTCTCTGCTTCTTGTCTGACACTGTGACAGGGACCTAGTGACTCCAGTACCTGATGGACTGTCCCTGTAAGCCATGAGCCTCTTTCCTCCCTGAAGGTGCTTCTGTCGAGTATATTGCCACAGCAACAAAAACAAAGAGAACTCATACAGTGGCCTTGAGGACAGCTGTCTATTTCCTCAAGTGGCTATTAGGCCTCTAGTGTCCGGCGTATGGCAATGGTTCTAAGTATGCACCCTGGCTGTGTGCCTTATCCAGGTGTGATGGAAAGAACACAACTATAATCCCAGCACTCGGGAGGCCGAGGGAGAGGATCACATGCTCAAGGCCAGCCTGGGCTATGCAGTGAATTCAAGGGAGTGGAGCTATATGGCAAGACACTATCTGTGATGGATTATAGTCATAGCAAACTTGACAGGACCTGGAACCACCTAGCATTAATGGGAAAACCTGCCTTAACTGTGGGCAGCATCCATGAGCCAGGGCCTGGATTGCACAAAAAGGAGAGAGCTGCCTGAGCACAGGCATCCATCACTCTGCTTCCTCCCCGTGGAGACATGAGAGCAGCTGCCTAACGTTCCTGCTGCTGGGCCTTCCCCGCCATGATGGACTCAAAGCCCACATCAACCTTCCTGGCCCTAAGTCACTTCCTGTCAACATTTGGTCACAGCAATGAGAAAGTAACTTAGAACATCAGGGCCACCCCATCCTTACCAGAGCACACTGTCCCCCCAAAACTCCCCTCTAATCTTGTGCATGGATAGGACACTCCACTTCCCTGACTCCAACTGACCCAATTCCACCCTCAGCGTTTCCCATAGTAGCTTATCACCTGTGCTAGTGTTCTCTCCACACTTCTCCAAATCAATTAAAATATTTTTACTTAGACTTTTTTAAAAGGAAACATAAGGGAGATTGCAATCCCCCATATGTAAATCTGAGGTCCCAAAACTCAAAATTGAAAGATTTCCCCAAAGTTTAAGACAAACTCATTTACTATTTATTACTACTTATTATTTGACCTGGGTTGAGGGGAGACTATCTATAGTGTCTCTGTTCCAATTAGTGTGATTTGTCACAGATTTCTTCACAAAATATCAATGTGTTTGCTTGTAGTCACTTCCTCAGACACTGCTGGAGGTGTTAGGACATATAGGGTCATCTTTTCCAAAGCCTAAAAACTTCTAAATTCTGAAATATATATGTCCCCAAGTGTTTTGCCTAAGGGTTTATGAACCTGTCACACCTCCACAAATAGAAAATTAGTATCACTTGCTATGTAGGCAATGTAGCAATAATAATAATAATAATAACCAGCATAATTTAAAATTTTAAGAAAAAAGAAGGCTAGGAGTGGTGGTACATGCCTTTAACCCCAGCACTTGGGTGGCAGAGGTAGGAGGATCACTGTGAGTTCAAGACCACCCTGAGACTACCTAGTGAATTCCAGGTCAGCCTGAGCTAGAGTGAGACCCTACCTCGAGAAACCAAAAAAGAAAGAAAAAGAAAAAAGAACTTTTTTATATAAACACCTAAAGTTATCATCGAACCATCCGTTGTTGACAGACAGATCTCCAGCCCGACCAACCCAAGGCTGGTTGGAAGTCTGTCACGGGTTCCCCTGCGTGATCAGAAATGAGGTCAAGCTCCCGTTTCTCCTTGGAGAACTGAGCACCTACTTTGAATATCTCATCAGGAAGGCCTTTGATTGCTGATGGCTGGAAATACCGCATCAGCTCCTCGTCCAGCATCCCGGAGCTCAGCCTTAGTTAATCCAGCTGGGGAGAGAAAGGAATCACAAGGGTTTAGTTGCAGCCGGCAGGACTCCACAGGTTTTATTAAAGGTGCTGTATAACATACAGATCTGTGTGTCCTGGGAAGATGTTCCTTAAAAAACCACACCCAGAATTCAAGTTCCTAATCTACTCAGGGAATATGTGGGTCACATTAACCCTGACTGACCTATGGCGAAGTATACCCAAAAGGAGGGTCAGCTCACACACCTTAAGACTGTGTGCAAGTCTTTTTAGGGCCAATTAAATCACATCTGTACCACTGTTTTTCAACTGTAATGTGCATAAGAATCACTAGAAAAGTTTGTTTAAAAAGCAGATTTTGGGGGAGGGGATGCTGGAGAGATGCCTTAGTGGCTAAGGCATGTGCCTGCAAAGCCAAATGACCCAGGTTCAATTCCCGAGGACCCACATAAGCCAGATGCACAAGGTGGTGCATATGTCTGGAGTTCATTTACAGTGGCTGGAGGCCCTAGCAGGCCCATTTTCTCTCTCTTTCTCTCTCTCTCTCTCTCTCTCTCTCTCTCTCTCTCTCTAATAAATAAATAAATTTTTTTCAAAAATTAAGTATTTTTTAATGCAGAGTTGGGGCTGGGGGAGGTGGCTTGGTGGACAGGAATGACAAACCAAGTTCAGATTCCCAGAGCCCACATAAAGCTGGACCCAGTACTTATCATCTGTAATCCCAACCCAGATACTGCAAGATGAGAGGTGGAGACAGAGAAGTCCCTGGAAGCTCAGAGGCTGGCCAGCCTGGATTCGCAGTAATGAACAAGAGAGCCTGCCTCAAACAAGGTGGAAGATAAGGACAGACACTCAGGGTTGTCCTCAGACCTCCACACATGTGCTGCGGCATGTATGCACCCACATTCACTTATACACACACCTTAGACACAAGCAGATTTGCATTTTTTTGTTTTAATTTTTTGTTTTTTCGAGGTAGGGTCTCACTCTAGCTCAGGCTGACCTGGAATTCACTATATAGTCTTAGGGTGGCCTCAAACTCACAGTAATTCTACTTCTGTCTCCCAAGTGCTGGGATTAAAGATATGTGCAACCACGCCTGGCTAGATTTGCAATTTTAAATGTGATAATTGTCTTGACATAAATTAACTTGTAGCAAAAAATAAAAAGCAGTATTGCAGACACTTCCCTCTGCAACTTAAGTAGCGAAGGTTAGCTTCCACTGCAGCTCCTTGATGTTTACCACATGTGGCCCAGGATCATTATTTTGTTCTGCTCTATTTAATCTGGAAAGAGAGAGATGGGTAAGCTCTGGATACCTCTTACCTGCAATGGTCCCAAGCTCCTGCAAGACACAACTGGTCCACTCAGTGGGATCCCCAAACACAACTGCTGCCTTCTTCTTAAACTCAACCAAGACTGGGGTGCTGCAGGGCAGGGTCCCGATTCTAGCCACGACCACCCTGGTTAGAGAGGGAAGAGTACAGTGTGAGTTTAAGGGCCTCTCCAACCAGAAAGCAATGTGCAGAAGGTAGGGAGGCCCAACACCCACACAGGATCCAGCTATCCCCACTCTATTTCAGCACAGGAAGAGGAAGAACACTAGAAAGTGGAGAACAGCTACAAGGATGAGTGGACGGATGGATGGATGGATGGATGGATGGATGGATGGGTGCATAGAATGGATGGGTGGATGGATAAGTGGATCACTTGCCATTCTAAGCACTGGTATTTTGGTTACCTGAATTCTGCGATCTGTATAAGTGGAATCTCAGTGATGTTCATAGCGCACAGGGTGGCACCAAGCCCTACCAAATGAAAGCTCTTCAGGTCCTGGATGTCACAGCCTGAATCCTCTAGGAATCCCTGCAGAATTGACTTAGCCTACAAAAATAGGAAACAGCTGCTTGTTTCTTTCCTTCAAAACCCTCATGCCCTTCAGAGTTTAGACATCAAGTTCTTCCACATCAGGATCTGAACATCTGCAGCATCTGTTTCCACAACTTTCCAACAAAATTGTTAATTGTCTCCCGACTGCCTCTGCTCAAAGCAGTCCCTCCATCTAAAATGGACTTCCACATTTCCAACTGTTGGAATGCAACCATTCCTTATGTTTTAGTGCAATTCAAATATCAGGGATGGGGAGATGGTTTAGCGGTTAAGCACTTGCCTGTGAAGCTTAAGAACCCTGGTTCGAGACTCGACTCCCCAGGACCCACATTAGCCAGATGCACAAGGGGGCGCACGCGTCTGGAGTTCGTTTGCAGTGGCTGGAGGCCCTGGCATGCCCATTCTCTATCTGTCTCTATCTGCCTCTTTCTCTCTCTGTCTGTTTGTCACTCTCAAATAAATAAATAAATAATTTTAAAATATATATATAGCATTTCTAGCCGGGTGTGGTAGAACACACCTTTAACCCCAGCACTCGGAAGGCAGAGGTAGGAGGATCGCCGAGAGTTCGAGGCCACCCTGAGACTACATAGTTAATTCCAGGTCAGCCTGGACCAGAGTAAGATCCTACTTCATATATATATATATATATATATATATATATATATATATATATAATTTCTACATGAAAAGCTCATCTAGAATGACTTTTCTTCCTCTCTTATCTGCAGAAATGCATTTGCTCCTCATTTTTCAATGTATATAGAATGATTTGATGTTAAAAATTACACCAAAAGTATCTCCAGTGAACTTTGATTTAAAGAGTCTGATTGGAGGGTCTCTTATAATTCCAGCATAGTGGCTATTCATTGTTCATGACTGTTCCCTGAAAAACCACCCTCCCCTACACTCCCTCTGTGTGGTTCTGTTGTTTTAATGGCATCACACAGGTCATGATGTGGCCTCATCTTGTCCCAATCAAGTCATCTCTTAACCTTGTTGTAGTGATTGATTCTAGATTAGGCATGTGATCCAGTAAGAATGAACCAAGGGCTGAAGATATTGCTCAGTGGCTAAAGGCACTTGCGTAAAAATCCTGATGGCTCAGGTTGGATTCCCTGGTTCCCACATTAGTCATATGCACAAAGTGGCACATGTGTCTGGAAATCATTTGCAATAGCAAGAGGCCTTAGCATGCCCTTTCTCTCTCTCTCTCTCTCTCTCTCTCTCTCTCTCTCTCCACCCCCTACCCCATGAAAATAAATAAAATTAAAAGATTTTTTTAAAAAGATCCAAGACCTTGGCTGGAGCAATTAGAAGAGCTTGTTTTCTTCATGAGTTTGGAAGGCTATACAGAGGTCTTCCATAACCCACCACATTGAGAGGTCTTACCTTACCTCATAATGAGGCCAACACACAGGAAAGCAGAGGCCCTCAAAACAGGTGAGAGCTGCATTCCCAACAACAGTGTCGAAGTTCCTAGATACACCTCTACCTGCTCTCTAAACTTGAACTTCCCTACCAGAAGCCTCAACATATTGCTCACTTCACTCATGGTAGTCTGTGTTGGGTTTTCTGCCACTTGGGAGTGAGTAGCCCTGATTCATTTGATCTACCTACAGTAGACCTAAGTAAGATCCAAACCAATCCTATGCAGGTGAGTGATATAATAAGGTATAAGTTCCTTTGCTGCTCATGGAGCAGTTAACAATGATTACAAGAGACCAGGAGGAAAGGATAAGAAAATATCCCAACATGGATAACTCCTGCATGGGAGCAAAGACTCCAGGATACAGCAATCTTCCTTTCTCTCATTTTTGTTAATTATCCACATTACACAATAGGAATGGTTATGATGTTGAGAGAAGTGCTGCGAAATGTTCTGCGTGCTGGTGCCTTTTCATCTCAGCGATGCTTGAGCTCTCCTTCCTCAGAGCAGACTGCCCCTGGACTCCCTCATCTCAAACAGCATCCCTTCCTGCAACTCCTCTGGGCATCTTGCCCATCTGGATCACTTATCACAAGCTTCAAAAACTGTCCTCTTGACCACTTACTTTTTGTCTAAATCACCAGTAGAATCCCCAGAGATAAGGACTATGTCTAGTTCATCATTGTGTCCCAAGAGCCTAGCATGATACATACCACATTGGATCATTTAACTTTTACTGACAATTGTGTATATGATATATATATATATATATATATATATATATATATATATATATATATGTATGTATATAAAATTGTAAATATATAATAAAATTATATATATATATACATATATATATATATATATATTCATGATACCCTCCTATTACCTTCTCTTGACCACTCTCCCCATCCTCCTTCCACTGAAACCCTTCTGTCTTCCACTAGTCTATCTTCTACTTTCATGTCGTGTGTGGGTGGGTGGGGGTGTGTCCCACTGAGTCTAGTCAGTGTTGCCTGCATGAGCATGGGTATGGAATTATTTACTGTAACATCTGCAATATACCAGTGATTACACTACTGTAAAAAATGTCTCCCACCCCCCAACAAACATTAACTGCATTAACTCCTCAAGGAGGAATGGGGGTCTCATGCCCTCTTCCACCATCCATGATGGAATGTTGATGGGCCCAATATTTTGCAGGTCCTATGCAGGTAATGACAATTATTGTGAGGTCTTGACACATGGTAGGATCTTAATAAGTATTTTATGAGTTGCTGAGTGAATGAATGAACATCTTAATAAATGACCAATAGATATGTTTCTCTGAAAAAGCATCATTTTGACATCTTCACATGGTGAGCTGTGTCATGGGATGAATACAGAATATCCACGCCCACCCCCCCCCCCGCCACACACACAGATTCATGTGTTGGACACTTGGTCCTCACCTATGGTGCCATTTTGGAAGGTTGTGGAAACCTTAAGAAGGGCCTAGTTGGGAGAAGTAGGTTACTGAGTGTGTGCCTCTGAAGGTTATATGTGGTCTCCAGTCCCTTCTTCATTTTTTCTCTGCTTCCTGTCCTCAATGAAGTGTACCACATGCTCCCACTGCTATGATGTTTGACCAAGCACAAAGAGACAAGTGACATGGCCCAACCCTTCTGAAACCATAAGCAAAATAAATCTTTCCTCTTTGAAGATATTTTTGTTGGGCATTTTGCCACAGTAACAAGAAACTAACTAATACAGACTGGATTCAGATAGATTCCATGTTACTGCAAATCAGATTGGTCATTGTTAAATTGTCTTCAATGATTACAAAGCTTGGTTACCCAAGAAATAAAGTCAACACTTGACAAATGGGACCTCATGGGATTAAAAAGCTTCTGCACAGTGAAGAAAACAGTTAACCCAGTAAAGAGGCAGGCTATAGAATAAGAGAAAATCTTTACCAGCTATGCATCTGACAGAAACCTAAACAAATAAACAACTTACTCAAAAAAAATGGAGCTGGGCATGGTGGCATACACCTTTAATCCCAGTACTCGGAAGGCAGAGGTGGGAGGATCACCATGAGTTCAAGGCCACCCTGTGACTACATAGTGAATTCCAGGTCAACCTGGGCTGGAGCAAGACCCTACCTCAAAAAAATGGGCTAGGGGCTGAGGAGATGTCTCAGAGGGTTGGAGTGCTGGTTGCCCAAGCACAGAGACCTGAGTTTGATCCCTAGCACCCATGTCAAAAGCAGAGCATGGCAGTGCATGGCTATAACCCAGTGCTGTGGTATGAGAAGAAGACAGAAGGATCATTGGGGCTCTGTGGTCAGCCAGTCCAACCAAAAACCAGGGAGCTCCAAGTTCAGTGAGAGACTCTGTTTCAGGGAAATAACATGGAAGAGCAATAGAGAACACCAATGTCCTCCTCTGGCCTCTATGTACACACCCACACCAAAAAATAAAGGCTGAAAAACTCAATTTAGAATTCTCAAAAGAAATGCAGATGGACAATAAAAATTATTAAACATGTTCAACATCTCTATCCACCAGGGAAATGCAAATTAAAACTCCTTTGAAATGTTATCTCACCCCTGTCAGAATGGCTATCATCAAGAAAACAAATAGCCCATAAACGTTTTGACATAGTGGACAGAGGAGGACAGGAGGAATGAGACAACAAGACAGAAGAACTACCTTGAGAAAAGAGGATCCCCAGTGGGATAAGGGTGGAGGATAGGGCACAAAAGAGGATAACGTGATGAGAATGTGGGCAAATTATACCAGGTTCATATATTAAAGTTCCCAGTAAAAACTTAAGAAAAGGAAAGAGAAAACTCACAATTTATGAATATATAAATAAAATTTAATGTTTGCTTCATTATTATATTTTAGTTTAGTTCTTCAACCTCATGCAGTGCATACTATGGGTTAGAAAGGATAGTCTGGGGCTGGAGAGATGGCTTAGCAGTTAAGGCATTTGCCTGCAAAGTCAAAGGACCTCAGTTCAATTCCCCAGGACCCACATAAGCCAGATGCACAAGGGGGTGCACACATCTGGAGTTCATTTGCAGTGGCTGGAGGCCCTGGCGCAGCCATCCTTTCTCTCCATCTCTCTGCCCCCCTCTCTCTCTCTCAAATAAATAAATTAAAATTAAAAAATTTAAAAAGAAGGACAGTCTAGAAGTGAAGAGGAGGCAAAAAGAAAGAAATCCTTATCAGCTTTTATGTTTTATGTATTATGTAACAATGTCTTTGTTTAAAACATAGTAATTAGGACTGGAGACATGGAACAGCAGTTAAGGCACTTGCCTGTGAAGCCTAAGGGCTCATATTCGACTCTCCAGGTCCCACATAAGCCAGATGCACAGTGACACAAAGGGGTGCACGTGTCTGGGGTTCAATTGAAGTGGCTGGAAACCCTGGCACACCAATTCATTCTCTCTCATTCAAAAGGCCAATCTGTTAGGCTTGCTTCAAAAAAATTTTTTTTGAAAACATAACAATCAGGGTTGTAGGTATGGCTTAGCAGTTAAGGCACTTGCCTACAAAGCCAAAGGACCTAGGTTCAATTCCCCAGTACCCACATAAGCCAGATGCACAGGGCTGGAGGCCCTGGTACACCCATTCTCTCTCTCTCTTCCTCTCTCTCTCTCTCTCTCTCAAATAAATAAGTGAAAATAAAAATATTTTAAAAAGCAGTAATCAGGGCTGGGGAGATTTCTCAGTGGTTAAAGGTGCTTGCTTTCAAAACCTATCAGCCTGGGTTCAATCCCCAGTACCTGTGAAAAGCCAGGCACAAAAGGTGGCACATGTATCTGACATTCATTTGTACTGGCAGGAGACCCTGGAGTGGCCTCACACGTGCACACATGCACACGCGCGTGTGTGTGCACACACACACACACCTCTAGTGACTCCTTAGATAAAATGAAAGAAGAACAAAAGAATGATAGAATATTTTCCCAAAGGATTTAGGAGGACAAGTAGCAACCAGAGCACGCAACAGTCCTTGAGAGTTGGTGACAGCAACGTAGAGGAGATCGTTCTCCTGCACTCTTTCCTCTACATAAATTCAACTTTCCAATCTACCTCCGAATGCTTTAGAACCTAACAAGTCCTAGTTTAGTTACTGTGGTCTATGTGCTGTAGCATCGGCAGTACCTGGAAGTTCAGGCCCCAACCCAGACCTACTAAATAAAGCTCAGCATTTCAAAGTGATCCTCTTATCTCTGTGTACATTAAGTACTGACATTTGTGGCGGCATCTTATAGACACTCTGCTATTACATGCTAAAACTAGAAATAGAACCTGAATTTTCAAAAATGTCTCAATAAATTTCAGTTAAAAAGAAAAGAAATGGGCTGGAGAGATGGCTTAGAGTTAAGGCACTTGCCTGCAAAGCCAAAGGACCTTGGTTCAATTCCCCAGTACCCACGTAAACCAGATGCACAAGGTGGCACATGCATCTGGAGTTCATTTGCAGTGACTGGAAGCCCTGGCGCACCCATATTCTCTCTCTCTCTCTCCCTCCATCCCTCCTCTGTCTCTCCCTCTTTCCCTATCTCAAATAAATAAATAAATGAAAAGAAATAAGGGGCTGGAGAGATAGCTCAATGGTGAAGAGCACTTCCTATGCAATCATGAAGGAGGCCTGAGAGACCACTCAAATTCAATTCCCAGGACCCATATAAACAGCTGGGCAAAGCCTCACACATCTATAACCCCAGTCCAGTGAGGGACCTGAGAATCACCAAAGCTCACAGGAAAAACAAAGAGCAGGTTCCAGGATCAATAAGAGACTCTGGCTCAAGGAAGAATGAGTAGAAGAGCAATTGAATGGGACACTCGGCATTCTACTCTGACCACTACAAGTGAGCACACCCCCACCACAGGCAAGCATATGAGGCTCCACAGAGACACATATGCCTGCATACACCACACACACACACACACACACACACACACACACACACACACGAAAACAAAACAAAAAAATATCAAATGCTGGCTAGGATGTAGGGAGAGAGGAATAAACCCTTGTTCACAGTTGGTGAAAATGTAAACTGGAGCAGCCACTATAAAATAAGTGTGGAGGCTTCTTAAAAGCTAAAAATAGAACTATCACATGACCCAGCTATACCACTTCTGGCATTCACTCTAAGGACACTCCACTCTACTACAGGGATACTTGTTCATCAGTGTTCATTGCTAATCTATTCATAGCAGAAGGAAATCAAATCAGCCTAAATGTCTGTGGACTGAGGAATGGATAATGAAGATGTAGTACATATGCACAAAAGAATGCTATTCAGCCATAAAGAAAAAATGAAATTTGCCAGAAAGGCACAGAACTGGAAAATATTATATTAAGTGAGAAGGTAACCCAGGATTGGAAAGACAAACATTACATGTTCCCTCTAATAAGTAGAACCTAGCTTAGATCTACTTAGTAGATCCTAGTGTGTCATGGTTTGATTCAGGTGTCCCCCATAAACTTAGGTGTTCTGACTGCTAGGTTTCTAGCTGATGGAGATTTGGGAACTAATACCTCCTGGAGGTAGTATATTGTTGGGGGCAGGTTTATGGGTATAATAGCCAGTTTCCCCATACCAGTATTTGGCACACTCTCCTGTTGCTATTGTCCACCTTATGTTGGCCAGGGAGTGATGTCCACCCTCTGCTCATGCCATCATTTTCCTCTGCCATCATGGAGCTTCCCCTCAAGTCTGTAAGCCAAAATAAGCCTTTTTTCCCCCACAAGCTGCTCTTGGTCAGGTGATTTCTGCCAGCAATATGAACCTGACTGCAACAGTAATGTTGGTACCAAGGAGTGGTGTCATTTGCTGCTAGACAGCTGGGCATGGTGGAGCATACCTTTAGTCCCAGAATGCAGGAGGCAGAGGTAGGAGGATCGCCATGAGTTTGAGGCCACCCTGAGACTACATAGTGAATTCCACGTCAACCTGGGCTAGAGTGAAACACTACCTCAAATAAACAAAAAAACAAAAAAAAATGGCTGCTAGACACCTGACTGTGTGACTTTGGCCTTTGGGAGCTGATTTTCAAGACAAATGTGGAAGGATTTAAAACCCTGGCCTAAGAGATGCCTTGAAGTGCTATAAGTACAGCTTGCTGAACTATTCTGGTCAGAGTTGAAAGACCTGATTACAGTTGCAATTGTATGAGATATTACAGCCATTGAGATTGGGCAAACTGACCTGCATTGGGACAACAGAAAGAATGCAGAGTTTTGAAGGAGCCTGAATGCTCAAAGAGTCCTGTTCTTCAAAGTCAGCTTTATTCCCCCCTGGACTAACAAATTATCATCCTACCTGGTATTGTGGAGTATAAGAAATGCAGCAAAGAGAGGGTCATTGAGTTTGCAACATGGTCTTGTGTTTTGGAAACGGCCATGGGCAGTGTGAAGCAGGTTTGCTGGATGCCTGCATGGAGACCTGATGGAGCCATGAGGATGAACCGTGGCTTGCAGTGGAGACCCAGTGGAGATGCCAGGACCACAAGATGTCTACTAAGGAGAGCTGCCAGCCCTGGGTGAAGTTTTCCAGGACTGCAAGTAGCCTAGCTGGAGGGGGTGGAATTGGAACTCCAGAGACTTGTTGCTGGATAGAATTATCAGACTTAGAGACTTGTCATTGGCTAGAGTTATTGGACTGGGAGCTACAGAGTTTGATGTTTACCCTGGTTGTTTTAAATCTTGTGTTGGTTGAATATTTCTTTGCTATGCCTAATGCCATCTTTTGTAGTGTGAGTGTTTATTCTGTGCCATTATGGGGTTTGGGGGGAAATTTTTTTTTGTATTATGGCTCAATTAAAAGACCTTGGATTATGGGGATATTTGAACATTATTAGGATAGAAACTATGGGGACTTTAAAAGTTGAGCTGAATGCACTGCATTTTACATCATAGATGGTTATCAGTTTATGGGGGTCGGGGCAGAATGTCGTGGTTTGATTCAGGTGTCCCCCTCCCCATAAACCTAGGTGTTCTGAATGCTAGGTCCCCAGCTGATGGAGATTTGGGAACTAAGGCCTCCTGGAGGCACTGTATTGTTGGGGGCAGGCTTGTGGGTATTATAGCCAGTGTCCCCTTGCCAGTGTTTGGCACACTGTCCTATTGCTATTGTCCACCTTATGTTGGCCAGGGGGCTGATGTCCACTCTCTGCTTATGCCATCATTTTCTCCTGCCACCGTGGAGCTCCCCCTCAAGTCTTTAAGTCAAAATAAGCCTTTTTTTTTTCCCACAAGCTGCTCTTGGTCAGGTGATTTCTGCCAGCAATGTGAACCTGACTTCCACAATGTGTCTTACTGTGGAAAAGAGTGTAGAGATGTCAGGGAACTAGAAAGGAGCCCATGAGAGGGAAGATAAAAAAGACTTCAAGGGAGGAGAGTAGGGAAGGTAGCAGATCTGATGTGAAATGAAAGTCCAAGGGGGGGATACTGGGTGGGAGGGTGAAATCAGGGAAGGGGGCCAGGGGATAGAGCAGAGGAGAAGAGGGCGCCTAACCAAGACTAAGTAAATCTATTAATGAAGGATTAAACAAAGCTCATAGCTGCAACAGGGGATTTCAGTAACACCATGCTTCCATTGCCACCGTTTGACTGGATGGTGATGTGTATCCAAAGTACCAGAAGCTAACTTTGTTGAATGCTATCTGCCTTTCTGCTGAACCATTGGGCAGCTTCACCCATGCCGCCCCATCTGATTGTCTCCACAACCCCAGCTGAATATGAATCTACCCCCTCTTTCACAGGTGGCCAACCGAGGCACAAAAAGGTTAAGTAAGCCAATGTCACACTGCTAGAAAATAATGGCTCCAGCCCGGCGTGGTGGCACACACCTTTAATCCCAGCACTCGGGAGGCAGACGTAGGAGAATCGCCGTGAGTTCGAGGCCACCCTGAGACTGCATAGTGAATTCCAGGTCAGCCTGGGGCTAGAGTGAGTAGAGTGAGACCCTACCTTGAAAAGCCAAGGAAAAAAAAAAAGCAAGCAAGGAAGCAAGGAAGGAAAGAATGGCTCCAGAATCAAAGCCCAGTCAGACACCACAGCCCATATTCTTATCAGTAAAGATGTCTGGCCTCAGAGGAAAAAAAGAAAAAGAAAAAGAAAAAGAAAGAGAGAGAGAGAGATTCAAGTTTGAAGTTAGCTCTTGAAATTTTTGTATTAAGTCTTCACAATCAAGTTTTGCAAGTTGACTCATAGCAATCTGTGCTCCCCAAGTATCGGGTATGCCCATTTTAAAATGAAAGTGCAAAATTACAATTCAAATAAAATTACTTTGAAGATGTGATATTAAATTGCCCTTGCCCCTGGAACCCAAAAAATGCAAGCTCAGCCTGCAAGGTGATAAGTCAAAATGTATCTCTTTGAATGACTGGACCAGTGTATATGAAATGATCTCAAGACAATTAATACCAACACGTTTAGGTGATATTAACCACTGAAAAATGAGTAGCTGTAACATTTCAATCTCTCTGTTCATCCCTCTGGCTTCTATAATGGTTTTTTTCCCCTCATATTGGTTTTTAAGCTGAACTATCTGTTAATGTAGTTCCTCCAGGTTTGGCTATTAATCTAGAAACATGCATTTAAGGGTTTGATTAGTAACTGCAGCTGAAGAACTGACTGCAAATGGTATATGCAAATGTTACGTTTTCATATCCTCTTCAAACATATTAATAAATCTCACTGCCATCCATGGGAATTAAAATTGAAGCAAAGGGAAAGAGATCCTCTAGCTCCTAAGCAGGATCTATTTGCCAGTTTCTTCCAGACTGCTAATAAAATCATTTTCATATCAGAAGTGTGGTGTGGCACTTCCGAAACTAGTCAAAACCAGCTTGGGAGTCACAAAGTTGTGAGATTGTAGAGTATTAAGAGTGGAGGGAACTTCGAATTTTGGGGTCTGGATGAGGATGGCTAAGACAATGGTAAAAAGAACAAAAAGGGTTGGGGAAAGAGCTCAGTTGGTAATATTTGCCTTGAAAGCATTGGGTCTATTTGATCCCCAGAACCCATATAAAAATGCCAGGCATGGGAGTGGGCACATGTGATCCCAGCACTGAGATGGCAAAGACAGGTAAGTCTCTGAGGCTCAGTGACTAGTAGTCTAGCCTAATTGATGAGATACAAACCAGTGAAAGACCCTGACTCAAAAAAGGTGAGGGGGGCTGGAGAGATGGTTTAGCAGTTAAGGCACTCACCTGAGAAACCTAAGGACCCAGGCTCAATTCCCCAGTACCCGCATAAGCCAGATGCATAAGGTGGTGCATTCATCTGGAGTTCATTTGCAGTGGCTGGAGGCCCTGGTGTGCTTATTCTCTCTATATATAAGTTTCTCTCTCTCTCTCTCTCTCTCTCTCTCTCTCTCTCTCTCTCTCTCTCCAATAAATAAATAAAAATATTAAAAATAAAAAGGTGGAGGCCACCTACATAAACGTGAATATGAGCACAATTTGAAACATTTAAATAAACATCTGTGAAAACAACTGAGTTTCATTCACCTAACTTACGTGCCAGACTGTTCAAAATGTTCTATTATCATACTTAACTATTGCCAGATAACCACATTGCCAAGCTCCAGGGGGCACCACGCACCCCATGCTCTATTTAAAAGTTATCACTAGGGCTGGGAAGATTGCTTAGTGGTTAAGGCACTTGCTAGTAAAAATTACCACTTAGTATTATTATGGGGTAGCACAACTCTGATTACAAAAAGGTCATGAGTGTCGGGCGTGGTGGCGCACGCCTTTAATCCCAGCACTCGGGAGGCAGAGGTAGGAGGATCACCGTGAGTTCGAGGCCACCCTGAGACTACATAGTGAATTCTAGGTCAGCCTGGGCTAGAGTGAGACCCTATCTCGAAAAACCAAAAAAAAAAAAAAAAAAAGGTCATGAGAAAGAGATAACTGGTCTTGCCAGCCCAGCATCCATTCCCCTATGGTTTAATAACACCACCACTTTTGGGGGGAAAGAACTATTAGTTTCCTAATTGCTGCTACAAGTCACCACCAACTTGGTGGTGAAAACAAATGTGTTCACTTCCAGTCCTAGAGGTTGTATAGTCCTAAAATGAATCAACAGAGTGTGTTCTAAGGGGATTTTCTTTCCTTGCCTTTTCTACCTCCTCACAGTCACCTTAATTTCTAGATTCATGGCCCCCTCCCATCTTTAAAACTAACAGCCTGGGGCTGGGGAGATGGCTCAGTGGCTAAGAGTACTTGCCACTTAAACATCAGGGCCTCTGTCTGGGGACTGCCAAGTTTGACTCCCCATAACCCACATAAAAAGCTGAGTGTCACCACACACATCTGTAACCCCAATCCATGGTGAAAGGCAGAGACTGGAGAATTGCACATGTGGGTTGAGGGAGAGACCCTGTCTGAAGGAAATACGCAGATGAGCAATAAGAAAAAAAAGACGTGACATTCTCCTCTGGCTTCAACATGCACACACATATGCATGTAGACACACATGCATACACCACATAGTACACACACATCACATGCATCCACACATGCAAAACAACAAAACCTAATGGCCAGCACCTTGCTTCCTTCTGCTTTCATTACCGTATCATCATCTGCAGCACCCTGCCTCTCTGTTCCAAGGCTCCTTGTGACCAGCAGGATAATGTTTCCGTCCCAATGTCTTGAAATGAACCACATGTGCAAAGCACCTTTTGCCCTACAATGTAACATAGTCCACTTACAGGTTCCAGGAACTCAAATGTGCATATCTTGAAAGACCTTAATCTAACTTCCCCACTCTCAGGTTAGCTAGCCATAGAGAGACAGACTTCCCAGCTAATGCAGGCATGGCCAACCAACACATTCCACTTCAGATGTAAGTCTCTGTTCAAGGGTGAACAACTATGTGAATGGAGTTAATGGTGGGCCTTTAAAAAATGAATTATGCAGAGACACATTTCAATGGGGTTGATAGGTAGTATATAAACCTAGTACTGAAAATGATCACTGAGAGGTAGCTGCCTAGGAATGAAGCAAACATGGAGGAAACACAACTCCCTATGGGGCCCTAAACCCCTCCACCAATCAAAATAATTAACATTCTGGAAGAACTTCCTTAGCCCACAAAGGATTAACACAAGACAAATTTTCTTCCCGCCACAAACTATAAAATTGAATAAAAGAATTGTATTTAGTGAGAGAAAGACCACAAGGTAGTCACAAAACAAGGAAAACAAACCAAACCAAGCCTTTAGATTATCCTCACTCATGGCCCAGTGGCACCTTCCGGATCACAGGACAGGAAAGAGAATCCAAACAAGCCCAGTGGTCCAGCTGAGATTTAAAAAAAAAAAAAAAAAAAAAGCACAGAGGTTGGGGCTGGAGAGATGACTTTGCAATTAAGATGCTTGCCTGCGAAGCCTAAGGACTCATGTTGGAATCTCTAGATCCGACATAAGCCAGAAGCAAAGTTAGGCAAGTGCAAGGTCACACATGCCCACTAGGTGGCACAGCGTCTAGAGTTCGATTCAGTGGCTGAGGTCCTGGTACACCAATTCTCTCCCTCCCTGTCTCTCCCCCTCTCTCTCTCCCTCTCTAAAAATAAAAATAAATAATAAATAAAATTTAAAAAAATCAAAGGTCTGCCCAGTGTGGTGGCTGTGGTGGTGCATGCCTTTAATCCCAGCACTCAGGAGACAGAAGTAGTAGAATCACTGTGCATTCAAGGCTACCCTGAGACTACATAGTGAATTCCAGGTCAGCCTAAGCTAGAGCAAAACCCTAAAAATAAATAAATAAATAAAAATGGACATCTAAAGTAAAATAAATAAATAAGCCCAGCCAGCTATTCTTTCCCACCAGTTCTCTCTTGTGTTTGTTTGTTAATTTGTTTTTGTTTTGTGAGGTAGGGTCTCACTCTAGCCCAGGTTGACCTGGAATTCACTATGTAGTCTCAGGGTGGCCTCAAACTCATGGCCATCTTCCAACCTCTGCTTCCCCAGTGCTGGGATTAAAGGCATGCGCCACCACGCCTGGCTCCCTACCAGTTCTTAACACTCACCTCCACCCTTAACAAGTAGCAACCCACTGCTGCTGACCCTGGAAAATGAGAATGTCTTAGCATTCATTTATTCAATAAATATTTAGTATGTGATAAAACATGCATGCCTAACCATATATTTTTTAAAGAAAAATATGCAGCAGTCATCTTTTATGGATGTGATTTCTGCTCACAGCCTCCATCCTGGGCCAGTCTACATATCACAGTTGGCCCCAAAAAGGAATGAAACCAAATTCTCAGAATGTTTTCTTCCTATATAAGCAGTCCTCAATGAGCTGACAATCTGCATTTTTCTATACATAATTACACAAAAAAAATGAGACAGAGGTCCACATTCAGAGAGGCCAGGGCACCTGTCACTCCTGGGGCAAAGATGAGAAAGGATGAAATCACAGACAGAGCATTCTAGAAACCAGTGAAGACGCCTGCTGGAGGACTGTGTTCTGGAAACCAGTGAAGATGCCTGATGGAGGACTGTGTTCTGGAAACCAGTGAAGATGCCTGCTGGAGGACTGGGTTTGGAAACCAGTGAAGATGCCTGCTGGAGGACTGGGTTTGGAAACCAGTGAAGATGCCTGCTGGAGGACTGGGTTTGGAAACCAGTGAAGATGCCTGCTGGAGGACTGGGTTTGGAAACCAGTGAAGATGCCTGCTGGAGGACTGGGTTTGGAAACCAGTGAAGATGCCTGCTGGAGGACTGGGTTTGGAAACCAGTGAAGACGCCTGCTGGAGGACTGGGTTTGGAAACCAGTGAAGATGCCTGCTGGAGGACTGGGTTTGGAAACCAGTGAAGATGCCTGCTGGAGGACTGGGTTCTTGAGACCAGTGAAGACGCCTGCTGGAGGACTGGGTTTGGAAACCAGTGAAGATGCCTGCTGGAGGACTGGGTTTGGAAACCAGTGAAGATGCCTGCTGGAGGACTGGGTTCTGGAAACCAGTGAAGATGCCTGCTGGAGGACTGGGTTTGGAAACCAGTGAAGATGCCTGGAGGACTGGGTTCTGGAAACCAGTGAAGATGCCTGCTGGAGGACTGGGTTTGGAAACCAGTGAAGACACCTGCTGGAGGACTGGGTTCTGGAAACCAGTGAAGATGCCTGCTGGAGGACTGGGTTTGGAAACCAGTGAAGACACCTGCTGGAGGACTGGTTCTGGAAACCAGTGAAGACTGCCTGCTGGAGGACTGGGTTCTGGAAACCAGTGAAGATGCCTGATGGAGAACTGGGTTTGGAAACCAGTGAAGACACCTGCTGGAGGACTGGGTTCTGGAAACCAGTGAAGATGCCTGATGGAGGACTGGGTTTGGAAACCAGTGAAGATGCCTGCTGGAGGACTGGGTTTGGAAACCAGTGAAGACGCCTGCTGGAGGACTGGGTTTGGAAACCAGTGAAGACGCCTGCTGGAGGACTGGGTTTGGAAACCAGTGAAGATGCCTGATGGAGAACTGGGTTTGGAAACCAGTGAAGATGCCTGCTGGAGGACTGGGTTTGGAAACCAGTGAAGATGCCTGCTGGAGGACTAGGTTCTTGAGACCAGTGAAGATGCCTGCTGGAGGACTGGGTTTGGAAACCAGTGAAGACGCCTGCTGGAGGACTGGGTTTGGAAACCAGTGAAGATGCCTGCTGGAGGACTGGGTTTGGAAACCAGTGAAGATGCCTGCTGGAGGACTGGGTTTGAAACCAGTGAAGACACCTGCTGGAGGACTGGGTTCTGGAAACCAGTGAAGATGCCTGCTGGAGACTGGGTTTGGAAACCAGTGAAGATGCCTGCTGAGACTGGGTTTGGAAGACTGCCTGATGGAGAACTGGGTTTGGAAACCAGTGAAGACGCCTGCTGGAGGACTGGGTCTGGAAACCAGTGAAGAGGCCCTGAGGGACTGGGTTTGGAAACCAGTGAAGCTGCCTGATGGAGGACTGGGTTCCTGGGAAACCAGTGAAGATGCCTGCTGGAGGACTGGGTTTGGAACCCAGTGAAGATGCCTGCAGGAGGACTGGGTTTGGAAACCAGTGAAGATGCCCTGAGGGCAGGACTGGGTTTGGAAACCAGTTGAAGACACCCTGCTGGAGGACTGGGTTCTGGAACAACCAGTGAAGATGCCTGATGGAGACCTGGGTTCTGGAAACCAGTGAAGATGCCCTGATGGAGACTGGGTTTGGAAACCAGTGAAGACACCTGCTGGTGGACTGGGTTCAGGAAACCAGTGAAGATGCCTGATGGAGGACTGGGTTTGGAAAACCAGTGAAGACACCTGCTGGAGGACTGGGGTTCCTGGAAACCAGTGAAGATGCCTGATGGAGAACTGTGTGAAGAGGCTGATGGAGACTGGGTTTGGAAACCAGTGAAGACACCTGCTGGAGGACTGGGTTCTGGAAACCAGTGAAGATGCCTGATGGAGGACTGGGTTTGGAAACCAGTGAAGACACCTGCTGGAGGACTGGGTTCTGGAAACCAGTGAAGATGCCTGATGGAGAACTGGGTTTGGAAACCAGTGAAGACACCTGCTGGAGGACTGGGTTCTGGAAACCAGTGAAGATGCACCTGCTGGAGGACTGGGTTCTGGAAACCAGTGAAGATGCCTGATGGAGGACTGGGTTCTGGAAACCAGTGAAGACACCTGCTGGAGGACTGGGTTTGGAAACCAGTGAAGACACCTGCTGGAGGACTGGGTTCTGGAAACCAGTGAAGATGCCTGATGGAGAACTGGGTTTGGAAACCAGTGAAGACGCCTGCTGGAGACTGGGTTTGGAAACAGTGAAGACAGCCTGCTGGAGACTGGGTTCTGGAAACCAGTGAAGATGCCTGCTGGAGGACTGGGTTTGGAAACCAGTGAAGACACCTGCTGGAGGACTGGGTTTGGAAACCAGTGAAGATGCCCTGCTGGGGAACTGGGTTGGAAACCAGTGAAGACACCTGCTGAGGACTGGGTTTGGAAACCAAGTGAAGACACCTGCTGGAGGACTGAAGATGCCTGATGGAGAACTGGGTTTGGAAACCAGTGAAGACACCTGCTGGAGGACTGGGTTTGGAAACCAGTGAAGACACCTGCTGGAGGACTGGGTTTGGAAACCAGTGAAGACACCTGCTGGAGGACTGGGTTTGGAAACCAGTGAAGACACCTGCTGGAGGACTGGGTTTGGAAACCAGTGAAGATGCCTGATGGAGGACTGGGTTTGGAAACCAGTGAAGATGCCTGCTGGAGTACTGGGTTTGGAAACCAGTGAAGATGCCTGCTGGAGGACTGGGTTTGGAAACCAGTGGAGACGCCTGCTGGAGTACTGGGTTTGGAAACCAGTGAAGATGCCTGCTGGAGTACTGGGTTTGGAAACCAGTGAAGATGCCTGCTGGAGGACTGGGTTTGGAAACCAGTGAAGATGCCTGCTGGAGGACTAGGTTTGGAAACCAGTGAAGACGCCTGCTGGAGGACTGGGTTTGGAAACCAGTGGAGACGCCTGCTGGAGGACTGGGTTTGGAAACCAGTGGAGACGCCTGCTGGAGGACTGGGTTTGGAAACCAGTGAAGACGCCTGCTGGAGGACTGGGTTTGGAAACCAGTGAAGATGCCTGATGGAGGACTGGGTTTGGAAACCAGTGAAGACACCTGCTGGAGGACTGGGTTTGGAAACCAGTGAAGACACCTGCTGGAGGACTGGGTTTGGAAACCAGTGAAGACACCTGCTGGAGGACTGGGTTTGGAAACCAGTGAAGACGCCTGCTGGAGGACTGGGTTCTTGAGACCAGTGAAGATGCCTGCTGGAGGACTGGGTTTGGAAACCAGTGAAGATGCCTGATGGAGGACTGGGTTCTTGAGACCAGTGAAGGTGCCTGCTGGAGGACTGGGTTTGGAAACCAGTGAAGACGCCTGCTGGAGGACTGGGTTTGGAAACCAGTGAAGACGCCTGCTGGAGGACTGGGTTCTGGAAACCAGTGAAGACGCCTGCTGGAGGACTGGGTTTGGAAACCAGTGGAGATGCCTGCTGGAGGACTGGGTTCTGGAAACCAGTGGAGATGCCTGCTGGAGGACTGGGTTCTGGAAACCAGTGAAGATGCCTGCTGGAGAACTGGGTCCTGATGTGCACATGTAAGGAATGAAGCTGAACAGACCCAGGTGTTAGCAGAGGGTGTCCTGCTGGGTAGTTCATTAAGTTCACATGGGTTGGAAAGCGTTCACAGCCCCACCAGAGTGGTGTGATGTTGAAATTCATGGAAATTGAGCAGAATCACTTCTGCAGTAGAGGTGCATGAACCCAGAATGAAGGTCACTCTGCCCTAGTAAAGCTCAGCAGGGTGCCAACTGACTTGAACATAACTTCAGTGCAGATCAGAGCTGAGCCTGAATGTCTTGGGGATACTAGTAATGATGGGATTATTAGTAAAAATAGGAAAGAAGCTATTATAAATACTAGAATCTGCTCAGAGGTGTAAAGGATAAATAAGTAAACTTAAGATAACCAGAATATTTAAAAGACTCGGGGATATCTACCCACCTGTTCCGGGGTCCACTCTGTCTGCCAGGCCCAAGGATGCTACTGAGTCTATGGAGCTGAGGTCCAGCTGTTCCAGCTCGCTCTCACTCAGAGCCAGAGCGATGCGCCCCAGGGAGACAATGTGGTATACTCTCCAGGAGGAAGGCACATCCCAAACCTGGGGCGGGGCAGGGCAGGGGAGGGGAGAGCAGACCAAACTGAACATTACTAGCAACATCTGCTATGATCTAAAGGCTTATGTCCTCCCCAAACTGATACATTCTCAACATGATAGTGTCAGAAAACGAGACATGTGGGAAATCATTAGAACATGAGACCTCCACCTTCATGGATGGGATTTGTGCCATGCACTTACTTACAAATGAAATTCATCTGGGCGTAGTGGTGCACACCTTGAATCCCAGCACTTGGGAAACAGAGGTAGGAAGATTGCCATGAGTTCAAGGCTACCCTGAGACTACATAGTGAACTCCAGGTCAGCCTGAGCTAGAGTGAGACCCTACCTCAGAAAACCAAAAAAGAAGAAAGAAAGAAAGAAAGAAAGAAAGAAAGAAAGAAAGAAAGAAAGAAAGGAAGGAAGGAAGGAAGGAAGAAAGAAATTCAGGGCTGCAGAGATGATTTAGCAGTTAAGGCACTTGCCTGTAAAGCCTAAGGACCCATATTCTACTCTCCAGGTCCCATATAAGCCAGACATACAAGGTGATGCAAGCGTGCAATGTGTACACATGTGCACAAGGTGGTGCACGCATCTGGAGTTCAATTGCAGTGGCTGGAGGCCCTAACGAGCCAATTCTCTCTCTCTCTCTCTCTCTCTCTCTCTCTCTCTCTCTCTCTCTCTCTCAAGAAAAGGAAACTCAGAGACTGCATGTGCCCCTTTCCACTATATCAACATGCTGTAAGAAACCCTCAAAAGTAGACAGGCATGGTAGCATACACCTTTAATCCCAAGAGGTAGGAAGACTGCCATGAGTTCAAGGCCACCCTGAGACTACATAGTGAGATCCAGGTCAGCCTGGGCTACAGCAAGACCCTACCACAAAAAAGAAAAAAAAAAAAAGCAAAGCAAAACCCTCACCAGTCACTGAGTCTACCAGTGGCTTGACATTGGACTTTGCGTCTCCCAGAACTGTGATAAATAAATTTCTATTGTTTACCACCTAACCAGTATGAGAGGTAGACATATTTAGATAGATAGATAATTGATAGATAGTAGATAGATAGCTAGGTAGATAGGTGATATGTATACACACTATTTTATACAAAGGACTTAAGAACACATGGATTGGGGTATCTATGGGGTCCTAGAATCAATCTCCCATGGATGCTGAGGATGGTTATTAATTTGCAATAATATTTTATACATATACACCAAAAGCTGGGACACTTGAGGTTAATATACCAAAATATCAAGTGTTTCTTTCTTGGTAAAAAGATTATCACTAGTTAGGGCTGAGGAGATGGCTCAGCAGTTAAAAGCACTTGCTTGCAAAGCCTGATGACTCAGGTTCAATTCCTCCAGCATCCACATATTGCTGGAAGACAAAGTGGCACATGCATCTGCAGCAACAAAAGACTCTGGCATACACACATGTGCACACATAAAATGAAAAAAAGAAATATTATCACTAGAGGGCTGGTACTGAAGTGCTTGCTACTCAAGCATGAGAACCTGGGTTCTGATCCCCAGCACCCATGTGAAAACTGGGCATGGTGGCACACATGTCTGTAATCCCAGCACTGGGGAGGCAGAGACAGTCTAAGCCCTGGGGCTTACTGGCTAGTTAGTCTAGCCAAATTGGTGTGCTCCAGGTTCGGTGAAAGACCCTGCCACCAAAAATAAGGTAGAGATGCTGGGAATGGTGGCACATGCCTTTAATCCCAGCATTTGGGAGGCAGACGTAGGGAAATTGCTGTGAGTTTGAGGACAGCCTTGCAGTACAGAGAGAGTTCCAGGACAGCCTGGCATAGAGTGAGATCCTACCTCAAAAAACAAATAAACAAACAAACAAAAACATGGGCTGGAGAGATGGCTCAGCCATTAAGGTGTTTGCCTGCAAAGCCTAATGACCTGAGTTCAATTCCCCAGTACCCAAGTAAAGCCAGTTGCACAAAGTAGAACATGCATCTGAAGTTCGTTTACAATAGCTAGAGGCCCCGGTGTGCCCATTCTCTCTCTTCTTTCTCTCTCTCTCTCTCTCTCTCCTTACAAATAAATAAATAAAAATATTTTTTAAATAGGGCTGGAGAGATGGCGCAGCAGTTAAGGCACTTATCTGCAAAACCTAACAACCTGAGTTCGATATCCCAGTACCCATGTAAAGCCAGATGCACAAAAGTGGTGCATTCATCTAGTGTTTGTTTGCAATGGCTAGAGGCCCTGGCACATCCATTCCCTCTCTCTCTCCCACACTCTTCTCTCTCTCTCTCTCTCTCTCTCTCTCTCTCTCTGCGTGTGTGTGTGTGTGAGAGAGAGTGTGTGTGTCCTTTCTGTGCTTGCAAATAAATAAATAAAATATTTAAAAGAAAAATATATAAATAATTTTTTTTAAAAATTCCAGAAGAAAAGCAAATGAGGAAGACCCTAAGGGCAACCCCGCCTCCCCAAGCATGCGCTGCTTGGTACTCCTCTCTTCTGTTTTTCAACGAATCTGCAGCCAATGCTGAGAACACCTGCCGCAGGCAGCTGTTGGGGTCTCCTAGTGGAGGAAGGAAAGACACTATTCCCACAAGCAGTTTCGACCAGAGCACACACAGAACTGGACTTACTGAGCATCCATTAGATGCTAAGACACTTCCCTGCTATCCTCTGCCTCTGCCCTGAGAGGCAGGAAGTGGCAGTTGGCCTGCTGCTCAGATAAGGAAACCACAGCTCCAGTATTGCTGAGCAGAGTCAGGGAAAAGTGTCAACAACATAATCGAGGTTCACATCCTGGAGGGGGTTCCGGGCACAGCAATGCCAGGGCTGGATCTGGGTGTCTGTTCTGTTTGCTGTCTCCTTCCTGTGGTGGGCTTACCTGGATGGCCTTCTCCTTCAGGGCCATCAGCTGAGGCCGGTTGAAACTTTTCACAGACCCCAGCAGCTCCACATTCCTAATGAACGCGTCTTCTTCCAGACAGAGAAGGACATCAGGGGTCCAGCAGGCATTGGCTTCCGCCAACGTGAAGATGTCATCAGAAGAGGGAGCCGCGACTCCGTGGCAACCTGAGGCATGGGTAGACACAGGGAAGCAGCAGAGGAAGGGACTTCAGGAAATGTCCATTGGTTGCTTTATTAAAGAATCTTTCTCAGACTCCCAAGAGGTAGTGTCCTTGTTTTGAAAACAGGATAAAATCTTCTTAAAGGGGGTTGGAGAGATGGCTTGATGGTTAAGGTGCTTGCCTGCAAAGCCTGATGACCAGGGCTCAATTCCCCAGTACCCACATAAAGCCAGATGCACAAAGTAATACAAGCATCTGGAGTTTGTTTGCAGCAGTAAGAGACCCTAGCACACCCATTCTCTGTCTGTCTCTCTTCTCTCTGTCTCTCTCTGCTTGCAAATAAATAATAAAAATATTTTTAATCCTAGCACTCAGGAGGCAGAAGTAAGAGGATTGCCGTGAATTTGTTTGCAGTGGCTGGAAGGCCCTGGATCACCCATTCTCTTTCTGTCTGTCTCTCTTATCTCTATCTCTCTCTCTGCTTGCAAATAAATAAGGAAAAATATAAAAAGTTTTCAAAAAACATTCTTGAAGGATGTTGTGAAGGCTTAAAGATAGAAAGTAAAAGGCATGCAGTAAGCATGTGATAAATGTTAGCCACTGTTACGTATGTCACCCTCCTGACCCCTGACAACTTTGAGTTTGCATTAAGCATTGAAGACCTCCCATCTTCAATGGAGAGAATGACTTACTTTGCATTAAAAAGAAAATCCTTCCCATCCCAGAAGAAAGGAAAACTGGGTCCATTGCATCTTTCCTTGGCAGCAGGAAAAAAATGCATTTCAGCCTTTGAATAAATTCATCTTTATATGGACAAAGCAGTTATCCACCAATAAACAAATTACAACCTTTCTGACCCCAGTGTGCCCAGCCTGTGAGAAAACCTAAAGCTCCTTCAAATCAATCTTGGGATTTCTTTGTTGCAGCAACCGACCAGTACTAATGCTGACTGACTCACTGGCACCATGTGAAGCTAAGCATCTTCCAACCCCTGCAGCCACTCCCTTTTCATTGCATCTTCAGTGGAAATTCACTGGACTCCAACCAAGAGGTCAAAGTGGAGCAGATCAAGCGCAGCCCTTAACACTTTTATCATAACCCAAGTAGAGAGGTGTACAAGCCCATCCCTCCTGACCCCCAGGGCCAGTGTAATCCAAAATGACAGAAAGCAAAGGATCAAATGGCACAGCCATGGCTTGACATTACCATTGTTCTGTGCTCAGAGCAAGCTTAGAGTAGAGCCAGGCACAGAGTGGGTCAGTGAATAACTGTAGCATAAATGAACATACTTGCACATGAAATAAGACCAAGAAGTAATTCTGTCCATTCGCTGATCACTAAAAGCAAAGCAGAAAATAATTCCCAGGAGGCCTGGGGAGATGGCTCAGCAGATAAAGTGCTTGTCGTGCAAGCATGTGGATCTGAGTTCAGATCCTCAGAACCCAAGCAAAGTCAGATGGCTGCACACATCTGCAATCCCAGCATGCCAAGGAGACATGGGAGGTGGGGACAGACAGGAGAATCCTTAGACACTCACAAGCCAACTAGCCTGACCTACACAGTGGTGAACAAGACACCATCTCAAACAGGGTGGAAGGCAAAGACCGACTCATGAGGCTGTCCTTTGATTTCCACATATATGCTACAGCATGATGTGCACACCCACACACACACAAAGAATAGACAGGAGAAGAAGAGTGTGAGCCGATCTGGCTATGACATCTGTCACCCCATTGATCTCCAGGGTGGACTCAGCTGATCTGGCTGGCTAGACTGGTGTCCCTTTCCCCTCTCACCACTCCATTAGTATCTCTTCCAAAGCTCAGTTGAAGAGGATGACCTTCCCCTGTTAGAACCTCTAAACAAGCTCTCAAGAAAAGTAATATCCAGAACCAACTTAAAAAAAAATCTACCTGGGCATAGTGGCACACACCTTTAATTTCAACACTCAGAAGGCAGAGGAAGGAGGACTGTTGTGAGTTTGAGGCCACCCTGAGACTACAGAGTGAATTCCAGGTCAGCCTGGGCTAGGGCAAGACCCTACCTCGAAAAATCAAAAACAAAAAATATATACACATCAGAACCCAATTTCCTTGGCCTTCCAACATGGGCTGAAGACCAGAGGCTGTCCAGGAATCCTGCGTGCTTCAGCACCAGATTGGGACTTCTGAGGCATCCAGCCTCATGGGCTGAGCAGCTACAGGCTCCTCAGCCGCTCCAGCCTGGGACAGCCATTGTTAGACTGCCCAGCTTGCATCATGTAAGGCTACCTAAAACTCCCTTTGTAAAATGCACTTAATCAGTTCCTCTAGACCATCCTGACAACACCCTGGGCATGATGGCACCTGCCTGTAATCACAGCAAGAGGCCAAGGCAGGAGGATTGCAAGTTCAAGTCCAGCTTAGGTAACATAGCCAAACACTGTCTCAAAAAAAGAGGGGGAGGGGCCGGGGAAATGGCTTAGTGGTTAAGGTGTTTGTCTGTGAAGCCTAAGAACTCCAGTTTGATTCCCCAGGACCCATGTAAGCCAGATGCACAAGGGGGCACATGTGTCTGGAGTTCGTCTGCAGTGGCTGGAGGTCCTGGCAAGCCCATTCTCTCTCTGCCTCTTCCCACCTTCTCAAATAAATAAATAAAATAAAGGCATGAGCCACTATTCCTGCCTTAAAAAAAAACAGGGGGAAAGAGGAAGAGGAAAAACTTTTTTGAACATTTCCATTATTATGGGTTTAAACAAATCATGTTAACTCTCATAAGAACCCACTGAAATTCAGGCTTTCATTATCCCCACTTTACAGTGGATGAAAACAGAGGAGTCGTGCCAAAAGGCAGAGGCCAGCCTGGGCTACACAATGTGTTCCATGACAGCCTGGGCTACAGAGTGAGATCCTGACTCAAAACACAGACAGACACTCAAGAGCTTCCCAAAGTCACACAGCCATTCATTGGCAGACTCTGAATTCAAAATCCAGCTAGCCTGCCTAATAACAATATTTAACAGTTAAATCATATTCATCCTTTAAGCCAACCCTACTGAAATGCCTGTTATACACATTCAGCCATTATACATATCTGCCTGAAATGTGCTTTCAAATCACTTGCCACAGCTCTCAATTCTTTGGCCTGTGGGTTTTGCCACTGTATTGCTTTGCAAATACTTCATTCCATCCCCTGAACTAGGAGGGCTCCTTATGTCGCAGATTCAGCCCCAAACACTGCCACCTGGGCATGGGGTGAGACCCCCCCCCAGGAACACTCACCAGAGGTGGGGTCAAAGTGGGGACTCCCATGACTGCTATTCCAGACAGACTCAAAGACAGCCCACAGGAATTCTGAAGGTGGCAGCCTGCCAGCCATCTGGGAGGCTGCTTGTTGAAGGACATCAGGAAACTGGGTAAGAGAAAGAACAACAAAACACATCAGGCAGGTTTCAATACGGGTTTAAACTATGACACCGTTAGTGCCCCAAGGATGCTTTTTTCTTGATAGCAGCTTCTCGTATAAATTCAACCCCCTAGCCCAACTAATGCTCTCTCTTAAAGGAATCCTCTAAAAATAATATTGGCCTCCATAATGATGCAATAAATGTGAACTAACATGGACATATATCACCTATCAGATTGCCAAAAATAAAATAAAGTGATAACAGTTAATGCAAGAGATGTGCCCACTCATTCATTTCCAGTTCCCATTGTCCCCAAAGCAATCTGGTAACATCTACAAACACTACAGGTGCGCCTATGTCTTTTGAGTTTGATGCTATTTTAACTTTATATTCATTATTTTTAAAAGTGGTAGAGGGCTGGAGAGATGGCTTAGCAGTGAAGGTGCTTGCCTGTGAAGGCTAAGTATCGAGGTTCAATTCCCCAGTACCCACATAAACCAGATGCACAAGGTAGTGCATGTACCTGGAGTTCATTTGCAATGACTCGAGGCCCTGACACACCCATTCTCTCTGTGTGTCTGCCTCTTTCTTTTTTTTCTTTCTTTCTGTCTCTCTCTCACTCTCTCTCATAAATAAATAAAATATTTTTTAATCCAAAAGAGCCAGAAAAGATTTAAATATACATTCTGGGTGCAGACTAATAATGAGGGGGCTTTGGTGACCCTGGAGGTGTAATTTCTCGTCGGGAATTTACATACTTTGTTGAGACTTGGGATAGTATCAGGAGCCTCAGCCACGTCAAGATCTCACACTGCCCTCTCCCTGGTGCCAGCTGTCCAGAGGGAAAGCTCTGCCCAGGCAGTTCCCCTGCCCACAGGAGTCCTCAGAACCTGAGTCAGGCTGCCACAGCAGCTGTAGGAATCACCTGGCAGTTCTAATGAGGTCTAGGCTCCACCTCCAGTTCATCTGGGGCGGGGAATATTTTAGAATCCCCCCAAGTCTCTCACTCTCCTTTCTCTCTCCTGCCCTCCCTCCCTCTCTCTCACAAACACAAGGTCTCACTATGTAGCCCAGGCTGACCTCAGAGTCACAACCCTCCTGCCTTATCCTCCCGAGGGCTGGGATTACACACACACCCGCTCCACCACACCCAGGTCTCTCCTGTGACTAGGATGCACACTGACGCTCTAAGACATCATGGGCCACCTAATGACCTTACAGTCAATGATGACAGCAGGTAGAGTGATGAGCCCACGTGATTATAATGGGCCTGAAAAAATGTCCAGTGCCTAGTGACATCATAACCATGCCGATGCCAAAAACCACTCAGGTGTGTGTGGTAATAGTGTTGAACACAGTCATTTAAAAAAGACAGCCAAGTCCCGCTTGATGACATTTTCAGTCAGTGAGTTCACAGCAACAGTGGGCTCCGTGAGATGATGTCACCTAGAGACGCTGCTTTGTGTAAGTACATCCTATGGTGTTTACACAGTGACAAAATCACCTAATGAAGCATTCCTCATCAGTTACTCCCATCATTAAACAGTGCATGACTACAGTTAATTTTTAAAAACTCAAAGAGCATAGCAGAGGGCCACTGCTATTTTCCATTTTCTAATTTTAAAAGGGAACGTGTGAGTATGTATGGGTAGGATTTTTCTGAAAGGCAGCATAAGAAAGTAGGAACAGTGATTGCCTTTGAAGAGGGAAGGAGGGGAACTACGAGTCTGTGGTGGGAGGGAGACTTGCTTTTCATCTGATAGCCTTTGGAACATTTGGGGTTTGTTTAACCAGGAGCATGTATTTCTTGTTTTATTAAATATTTCCAGCATTAAAAAAAGCATAGAGAATAATACAACAAAACACCCACAAACCCACAATCCCCCTTCAGGAATAAAACATCACAGATACAAGCGATGGGTCCCTCCCTCCCTCTTCCACCTCGCTTCTTCCTACAGTAACCATGACCCAACTTACAAATAGACTTGTTTTGCATATGGTTAAAATTGATTTAGCCAATTTTTTTGTTTGTTTGTTTTCTAAGGCAGGGTCTTACTCTATCCCAGGCTGACCTGGAATTCACTTAGCAATCAATCCCAGGCTGGACTTGAACTCACTGCCATCCTCCTACCTCTGCCTCCCAAGTGCTGGGACTAACAGTGTGCGCCACCACATCTGGCTGATTTAGCTAATTTTTATTCATGTGTTTAGTGTCCTGCTGTGCATATTTGCAAGTCCGCGGTTTGTAACTCTATGCTGTGCTTCTGAGGTCCCACCAGGTTGACACAAGACGGTCACAACCTCATACGCTGATTTTTGACAAGACTGGAGCAGTGTCTAATATGCATTCACTGTGTATGGTTATGTTTGGACACCCACAAGATGGCTTTCCTGCAGGCTGAACATGATATGCATGCTGTGAACATGTGACCGAGGCTGGGAGGCGTGCCCTGTGCATGTGCAATGTGTGCGGAAACATGTGTGAGAGTATGAGGTGTGATTTGTTACAGCTGACCAGTTTGGCAAACATTCACTGCCTCCTCCATGGAAGGAGACTTCTGTCCCTGTTGAGATAGGGGTTAGTCATGGGCCTTGCTTGAGTCATGGGGATGTGGCCAAAGTGAAAGTCCACCATTTTCCAGGCAAGGTCTTAAGAATGGCACTTTTTAGGGCTGGAGAGATGGCTTAGTGGTTAAACGCTTGCCTGTGAAGCCTAAGGACCCCGGTTCGAAGCTCAATTCTCCAGGACCCACGTTAGCCAGATGCACAAGGGGGCGAACGCGTCTGGAGTTCGTTTGCAGTGGCTGGAAGCCCTGGCACGCCCATTCTCTCTCTCTCTCTCTCTCTCTCTCTCTCTGTCTCTCTTTCTCTCTCTCTGTCCGTCACTTTCAAATAAATAAAAATAAAACAAAAAATTTAAAATAAATAAATAAATAAAAGAATGGCACTTTTTGCCAGGCATGATGGCACACGCCTTTAATCCCAGCACTTGGGAGGCAGAGGTAGGAGGATCACTGTAAGTTCGAGGCCACCGTGAGACTACATAGTGAATTCCAGGTCAGCCTGGGCCAGAGCGAAACCCTACCTCGAAAACCAAAAAAAAAAAAAAAAGAATAGCACTTTTTTCTTTTTTTCTGAAGTTGGGAACTTTCACTTGAGCCCCATGAAGGGCTCCAGAAACAGACTGAAAGACTAAGGATGGCTACCCCAGTGACCCACAGAGCAGACTGCAGGAAACAATCACTTGATGTAATGTAGCAGTGAGACTGTGCGGCACTGTTACCATGGTGATTAATCTTGATTGTCTACTGGATCAGACTGGGAATTGCCTAGGAGATTAGTGAAGCACCTCTCTGTGTGGTGAGGGTGTTTCAGAGATGATTAGATCATGAGGACTCTAGCCTCAGAAGAGATTCATCCCCTAATGGACTGATTCACAGACGATGTTGGTGAAAGGCTGGAGGTAGGGCCTACTTGGAGTGTGTCCTTGAGGCTATATCTTCCCATGACCTCTTCCAATATTCCTTTCCTGTGTCCTATCTGCCAAGAAATGAGGAACAGCCTTGATCACACATTCCTTCCCTCATGGTGTTCTGCCCAAACACATACAGCCAAGAGACCTCTAAAACCATGAGTCCAAATACACGATCCCTCTGCGGTAGTCCCCTTTGTGTTGGACAAAGCACCCAACCAAAAGCAGCTGGTGGGAGAAAAGTTGCTTATTTTGGCTTACAATCCCTTGGGAAAGTTGCATGCTGGCAGGGGACAGCATGGCATGAACAGAGGCTGGACATCACCTGTGCCACATCATGTGGAAACATCAGCAGACGAATGAGCCCAGCTCCAGCAAAGGGGAGCTGGTTATATAACGCCTCTACGCTCACCCCCAACAATACACTTCCCCCAACAAGTCTCCACCTCCCACTTGGCCATCAGCTGGGAACCAAGTTCAAAACACATGAGTTTAAAAGCCGGGCGTGGTGGCGCACGCCTTTAATCCCAGCACTCGGGAGGCAGAGGTAGGAGGATCACCGTGAGTTCGAGTTAGAATTCCGGTTGCCTGGACCACATGAGACCCTAAAAAAAAAAAATAAAAAAAATAGAAGCACATGAGTTATGGGGACATCTGATCCAAAACCAGACTGACATCTTGTGATTGTACACAGTGCAGCAGAGACTGAGGTAATGTACAGAAGGAGATTTACATGTTGCAGTGAGCACTGTACGGCATGTTAAATGGTTGCATATAAGGTCTTGCTTGATTACTTTTTGCTTGACATGGGACATCTTGGAGGCAATGTGAAGCACACATGCGCAATGTGGTGAGTATTGAAGACATGAGTAGGAGCTCATGAGGACTCTAGTCAGAAGACGAGGCATCCCCTAATTTCATGATTCATGACGATTGTAGTGAAAAAGGCCTAGAAGGGCCTACGCTAGTGTGGAGGTATACTTCCATGACCTCTTCCAATATTCCTTTCCTGTGTCCTATCTGCCAAGAAATGAGGAAACAGCCTTGATCACACATTCCTTCCCTCATGGTGTTCTGCCCAAACACATACAGCCAAGAGACCTCTAAAACCATGAGTCCAAATACACGATCCCTCTGCGGTAGTCCCCTTTGTGTTGGACAAAGCACCCAACCAAAAGCAGCTGGTGGGAGAAAAGTTGCTTATTTTGGTTTACAATCCCTTGGGAAAGTTGCATGCTGGCAGGGGACAGCATGGCATGAACAGAGGCTGGACATCACCTGTGCCACATCATGTGGAAACATCAGCAGACGAATGAGCCCAGCTCCAGCAAAGGGGAGCTGGTTATATAACGCCTCTACGCTCACCCCCAACAACACACTTCCCCCAACAAGGCTCCACCTCCCACTTGGCCATCAGCTGGGAACCAAGTTCAAAACACATGAGTTTAAAAGCCGGGCGTGGTGGCGCACGCCTTTAATCCCAGCACTCGGGTACCATGTCAGAATGGGGGAGATGGCTCAGTAGTTAAATGAGCTTGCTTGTAAAGCCTGCGGGCCTAGGCTCAATTTCCCAGTACTCATGTAAAGCCAGATGCACAAAGTGGCACATCTGTATGGAATTTGTCTGCAGCAGTAAGAGGCCCTGGTGTGCCCATTCACATTCTCTCTCTCTCTCTCTCTCTCTCTCTCTCTCTCTCTTCCTTTCTCTCTCTCTCTCTCTGTCTCTCTCTCTCTCTCTTTCTCTCTCTCCCCATAAATAAATAAATAAAATATTTAAAAATAAATTACAATACAATTACCGCAAAAAAGATCTTGAATTTGAAAGATTAACAGCAGTGACAAAGAATCCACTAGCTAGACCACAAATGTCTGCAGTGAAGTTCATTGTCCTGTGTTTGGCAACCTCTCTCTAAAGGAGGTGTACCTAATCAACACTCCAGCACCAAGGCAAACTACTACTGCTCAAAGAGCCCCCAGGAGACCCATGGAGTATTTGAGATAGAGTCTCACTATGTAATCCAGGCTGACCTTAAACTCACTACCTAGACCAGGTTAGTCTCAAACTCAAGATCCTCATCTCAGCCTCCCAAGTACTAGGATTATAGGAGTACATGGGTATGCCTAGCTATCTACGTCTTTGATAAACTACATTACCCTACTAGACCATAAGTTCCATGAAGGCAGGTACTGACCTATCTTAATAACCACTGTACCTTCATCCTTGTAGTAAACACTTGTTGCATACTCAGTGCATGCATACCAGGCAAGATTATACGTTCTTTATCTGTATCCACACATTCAATTAAACTGCAAAAAGGTGAAACAACTTTTCCAGCCCACATAAGCAAAAGATGATAGAAACCAAAATTGACAGTAAGCCTGGCTCCTGTGTCCCTGTGGCTAAACTCTACATGATAGTGAAATGCCCGCGGCACAGTAATTACTTTAAAGTATTTGTTTCGCCACTCAGGACACGGAAGCAGGAGATCATGAGTCCTGGGTCCGTCAGCCTGGGGCATATTCCAAGACCTTATCTCAAAAAAAAAAAAAAAGTTGTCATCTCAGCACTGACTGACACCTAGATCCTAGTCAAAAAGCTGAGATAGCCCGAAAGTCCTACTTGGAAAGGGCATTTGTGCTTTGCTGTCACTCACCTGGAGGTGACAGTGCTTCTGTCACCATCATTAATATCTTAACAAAAATATAATAATGGAGAGAAACAGACATTCTCACCCGCTAATAGAGGCATGTAAAGGGCACAGCCTCCTTGGACAGCTTAACGATTTCTAACAAGACCATTGTGCGCTGCATTCTTACCACACGGTCCAGCAATTGTACACTTTAGAACTGATCCAGAGGCTTTTAAAACTTAGGTCCACAGAAAGACTGCACATAAATGCTTACAACGGCTTTATTTATTGTGGCCAAACCTGGGAAGCAATGGAGGCAGCATCCAGCAGGCGAATGGGTAAATGCAGTGGTACACCCCCAGACAATGGGATATTATTCAGAGCTAATGAAATGAACCATCAAGCCATGGAAAGACACGGAGAAAATTCAAATGTAAGTTATGAAGTAAAAGAAACCAATCTGAGAAAGACTAAACACGGCATGCTTGCGGCCACATGACCTCCAGAGAAGACAAAGCTATCACTGGTGACCAGAAGCCAGGTACGCGGACAAATGATGAGGCAGAGCAGAGGCTGGTGAGAGCAGCGAAAAGGCTCACCTATCGTCATGGTGAAAACGTCATTACACACTCGTCCAAACCCAAAGGATGGGCAGCACCAATAGTGAGCCCTCGCATATACTCTGGACTTCGGGTGCTCATGACAATGATGTCAACAATGCTCATGAGGAAGCCATACGGGCAGAAGGGATATATGGAACATCTCTACCTTCCTCTCAATTTTGCTATGAAACAAAAACTGCTCTTTTAAAAAGTCTTGCAGGGCTGGGAGATGGCTCAGTAATGCTAACCATTCAAGCCTGAGTACCCAACTTCATTCCTTCCTGGATCCCACATAAAAAGCCAAAAGCCATGGCGGGCTTCTATGATCCCAGCTGGTGGCGAGAGGAAAAGCACAGGCAGGGAAATCTCCCAGAAAGCTCTTGCTGGTGAGCTTGGCAATTAACAACAGAAATAGTCATAACGGTGAGAGACATCCAGAGAAACGCTACCTCCAAGTGAGGTGGAAGGCCGGAGGGAGGGCTCAGCAGTTAAGTGCACTTCCTGCACAGGTATGAGGGTCTGGGGGGTCCCGGACTGCAGTGTTATCCAGACCCCACAGAAACATCAGGGAATGGCCTCGCGTGCCTATAACTCCGGTCCCACTGGGGAGCAGAGACCTGAGAATCGTGGGATTCCTGAAAGCCCTTGAATCAGTAGAGAGACTCCAGCTAACAGGTAGAAGAGTGATAGGGTAGAACACCCAACATACAGCTTTGACCCCCATAGGGGAAAGTGCCACACACCCCACTGCAGGTGAGCATATGGGGGACCACACCACACCACACACACACACACCCCATATGTACATACCACATTACACACACACAAAACACAAAAATAAAAATATAGCTGTCTGTCCTGTGAGTGGCTGTAGAGATGTGGGAATCTTGGGGTTGTTATGGCTGGCAGTAGACAGGATCCAGGGGAAAAATGGTGAACCCATGAATGGAGGACAAGATGCAGGCAAAAGCGTGTCGCCGACACAACCCTCCACCCAGCGGGCTCGCAACTCTCCCGGATGTATTTCGCAGCAGGATGTGGTGTGGCCGGCTGGTTTGAGATTCCATTTCTCGTGTGGTGGAAACGCAATTCCCAGCACTGAACCCTGAATCTGCCAGAACCTTAAGCACATTTTTAATACTTCTGATTCACCAACCTGCTGCTTTCTTAACCAGAGCAAAAACTGTAGAGGAGGCAGCCCAGAAAATGTCAGCTGAAGATCAAGAAGCTCAGGAGGATGAGTTGTGGGTCCTGGAGAGTATTTATGATGCAGATGAGTTCAGCAAAGCGGAGTCTGCCCCAGCTGCAGTTTTGCCTTCTGTACCTTGTGCAGAGTGACCTACCATGCTATGTCTCCATGTAAGGTACATGCAGACAGTTTAAAAGAGCTACAAAAGGAATACCTGCGAGCAGATGTGGCCAGAAGGCCTTGGAAGAGATGAGAAGTAAAATGTGGCTGGATAAGAACTCAAAGAGCTGCCCTTCTTGCGGGACTCCTACACAGAAGTCAGATGGATGTAATGAGATGTTATGTGCTGGCTGTAAGCATTATTTCTGCTGGATCTGCAAGGGATCTCTCTCTAGAGCAAACCCTTACAAACATTTCACTGATCCCAGTTCTCCATGCTTTAGCAGACTTTCCAGGGTATGGTTCTTGATGACGATTATTAGGGTGGATGAAACTGATCACTAGATAAGTCTTGCTCATGATAGGGAAGTGGACTGCTTCATCCTAACCTTCTAAAAAGTGCACAAAGAAACCTTGCAAGACATTGAGGGCACCAAGCATTCACTCTTCCTGTGTAGAAGACAAGGAGGAACAGGCTTGTATTTCCTTGTGGCACTACTGATAAGACACATTCACCCATTTGTCCACATCACATACAATTATAAGACAAAGGTTCAGACATTGAAAACTATAGAATAGAGAATATTGTATTATACCCAAATCTTTGAATAGTTAAAATGTTTTCTTCAATCTTTAGCTAAAACTTAGGGTCTGGTTCAATTTACAAAAGTGTGTCTAAGAGCATTCTGAAGGAGCTGGAGTGAGTCAAGGCCTTACTAAAATTGTGCTGGGAGCCTGCTCTCATTCACTCCATGTTCACATTCCTTCCAACCTAAAGCTCTGCTGTTGGTTCTCTCTGGAGAGACGTTTTTACTCTGTGCCGGGGTGTCCCAGTGTCATTTTGATTTGGTTTTCAGAATTGATATGTTTAATACTTAAGAAATACTTTTGTTGTGTAATATTTTTGACCCTATGGGTCACTTGATGTTTATGAGTGTTCTGTATAGTTCTTTGGTTTTGAGCTAAATCTAGAATTTAATGATTCTGGCTCGGAAGAGTTTGCTGTTGCACTTTCCTGGGGAGCAGAGCTCTGACTCCAGCTTGTCTCTGTTCCTGTTTGTTCTGCACTTTCTCCTTTTACCTCCCTCACACCTTCTGCTGACAAGCACAGTTTTAGACTTAATTCCATAAACACATTTTTTTATTTGCTGCTGGGACATGAGAAATCGTTGTATATTCCTAATCTGAATGTTCTTTTAAAAAGTTTTTGTTTTTGTTCACTACTGATCAGACACATTCATACATTTTTCCACTTCACATAAACTTATTAGACAAGAATTCAGCCATTGGATACTATAGAATAGAAAATATTATGATAATCCCAAATCTTTGAACAGTTGAATATTCTCTTACTCAATCTTTAGCTAAAACTTAGTGTCCAGTTAAATTTACAAAGCTGTGGCCAAGAATCCTTGGAGATGTTCTGTCGGAGGTGTAGTGAGTCAAAGCTTTACTAAAATTGTGCTGGGAGCCTGATCTCATTCATTCCATGTTGTTCACATTCCTTCCAACATAACTTTTTTCTTATTTAATTAATTTATTTATTTGAGAGAGAGGGAAGGAGAGAGAATGGGCCTGTTAGGGCTTCCAGCCACTGCAAACGAACTCCTTATACATGTTTCCCCTTGTGCATCCGGCTTACATGGGTCCTGGGGAATTGAGCCTGGGCCCTTTGGCTTTGCAGGCAAATGCCTTAACCACTAAACCATCTCTCAAGCCCCCAACCTAAGTTTTTGTTGTTAGTTCTCTTTGGAGAGAAACTTCTACTTTGTGACTGGATGTTCCAATGCCAGTTTGATTTGGTTTTCAGAATCTAATAAGAAATATTTTTGTCCAGGTCAGCCTGGGCTAGAGTGAGACACTACCTCATAAAACCAAAAAAAAAAAAAAAAAAAGAAAAGAAAAGAAAGAAAAGAAATATTTTTGAAGCGATATATTTTTGACCCTGTGGGTCCCTTGATGTTTATGAGTGTTCTGTATAGTTCTATGGGTTTGAGCTAAATCTAGAATTCAGTGATTCTGGCTCAGAAGAGTTCGTTGTTGCACTCTCCTGGGGAGCAGAACTCTGACTCCAGCTTGTCTCCCCCCCCCCCGCACGATTGTTCTACACTTCCCCTTTACCTCATCACACCTTCTGTTGACATGCAGTTTTAGAGTTAATTCCAGAAGCACATGTTTTTATTTGGTGCTGGGTTAGGAGAAATCCTAGTATGTTCCTAAGCTGAATATTTGTTGTTTTTCTTTAAATTTGCATGCGCGCCTGTGTGTGTGTGTGTGTGTGTGTGTGTGTGTACATATGTGTACAAGTGCCAGGGACTCTTACCATTGCAATCCAACACAAGATGCCTGCACCACTTTTTGTGTCTGGCTTATGTGGGTATTTGGGGATTAGAAACCCCAGCTGGCGGGCTTTATAATCAAGAACCTTTAACTGCTCAGATATCCTCTCAGTCCCATTGAATGTTCTTTTGAACCTGTATACCTCATTTTTGTTGTGGTCTTAAATTAGACTTCTTGGATTCTTAAGGTCTTCTTTCATTCCCTTTGGGAATTTGTCCCTCTTACCCCACCCCCATTTTTTTAATGTTTTTTGTTTATTTTTATTTATCTGAGAGCAACAGACAGAGAAAGAGGCAGATACAGAGAGAGAGAGAGAGAGAATGGGCGCGCCAGGGCCTCCAGCCACTGCAAACGAACTCCAGATGCGTGCGCCCCCTTGTGCATCTGGCTAACAGTGGGTCCTGGGGAATCAAGCCTCGAACCGGGGTCTTAGGCTTCACAGGCAAGCACTTAACCGCTACGCCATCTCTCCAGCCCCCACCCCCATTTTTTAGCAAGCCTGTTTTAGATTATGTGTGTTTGTGTGTGTGTGAGACAGAGGGATGGGGGAGAGAAGGAGCAAGAGGGAGAGATGTGGTAATGAATCTAGTATTTTGTTGCTCTCTAAATGCTTGCCTGAAGTAGCTGGAGTGAAACTTTCAGGTGTCCACCGTCATACTTCTTCATGATCTTCTTTTGAACTGGAGTCTCTAGTGTTTCTGGAACTTGGCCTAGATTCTTAGCTTTCTGTTCCCTTCTAGAAGTGGGGTTACAGGCCTACATGGCCATATCCATACATGTAAGTGGGATCTGGAGGTTCAGATTCTGGCAGTCTCAAGCCTTCGGCTCTTATGACTGGGCAGGAAGTACACTCAGCTGCGACACGTCTCTCTAACCCCTTAACCCGCCCCCCCCTTTTGCTGCAGCAGTGTTTTGGGTGGTTATTTAGCATGACATCCAGATTTTTATTTCTAGGTTTTGTTAGCTTTTTGGACAGTTGTCTTTCCTCTTAGGTTGGTGAGTAGCTTGGTAGCTACTTCTTGGATGTTTTTGACAGAGATTTTCAATTTGTGAGCATGTGCCACTTTACATCTACTTTGAAAACTGATAATCACATATGACTGTCAAAAGGAGTATTTTTCTGTATTGTCATTGAGGATGTTTAATCTTAAAAGTAAAAATGATTTAATTTTTTTAAATAAAATAAAAATATAAATATATAAATATAAAATGAAATAGCAAGGCAAGAACTGGCCCAAAAGTTTTCTTCTGACTTCCACACACGTGCCCACACATGAAACACACACATGAACACACACACAAGAAAAAGTGCCTCGCCAACAGCTCAAGACCATGCAGAGATGCACAGAGATCGTCTCACAGGACTGGAGGTGTAGCTCAGTGGCCGAGTGCATGGCTCCGGGTTCCACCCTCAGCACAACGAAAAGAAAAGGCTCTTAAAATAATATTAATAGCCGACACCATGCATTTGAAGTGCCATCTTTTCGGCCCTCCTTCCCTTCCGTCCACAAGGCGGGTTGGTGATAGCCATGTGAGGCTGGCTGGCAGTTACACCTGCTCCTACTTGACAGGGAATCTGACACCACAAGAAGAAAGAGCCCAAGCATGCCTGTCCGAGCTCACCTGAAGCTGCTGTCCCTCTTGGCTGAGAGGGCCAGCACATCACACACACCCCCAGCCCAGCCTGGCCCCTCTCACCCGTGCTGCTCCAGGATCCTGAGCCTCACTGCGGCCTTCTGCTCAGGGCTGAGGTCCCGGGCAGCCTCTGAGGCCATGCAGGGCGGTGGCCCAGGCCGTGGGCGAGATCCCTCTCTCAATGAAGGTCGCTGGCAAATGGCATACCAGATTCCCCATGATGTCCACGGTGTACTCATCAGCAATGGAACCATCCTAAAACCAACAAATGGGGCTGCTGGGAGATCCAGCAGGGCTCAAGGTCATGACCTCTTAGTACTTCCCATCACCAAACTCCTTTAAGGTTCCTGGATCGGGGCTGGTAGTAGTGGTGGCGCACGCCTTTAGTGCCAGCACTTGGGAGGCAGAGGTAGGGAGATCACTGTGAGTTCCAGGCCAGCCCGAGCTAGAGTGAAACCCTGCCTTGAAAAAGAAAGCTTCCTGGATCTGAATTGCCTAATCTACCATGGGCCACCACACATGGAGCAGGGCCTGATTTTCTCCTGGGGAGGCAGGCTTAGGCTTTCTGGGAAACCCAGCTTGGCACCTGGTGAGGACTCAGTAAAATGAGGGCTATTGTCACTGTTACTCTTGGTAATACAAAGAGCTTAGCTCAGTGGTAGAGAACTTGTCTACCATGCACAAGGCCCTGGGTTCTGTCCCCAGCACCGTAAGAAAGCAGAGTTCAACAGCCATTGTAATTGTGGAGTATAACAATAGAAAGAAACGCTGCAGAGCCCATGGCACTAGAATAGAAAGCTCCGACGCTTTCTCTAAATGACAAGGGTGGGTAACGCGCACGCACTGTGTAAGGAGTACCAGTGGTCTACAGGTCTTGGTCCACTTCATCCTCATAGGAACTGTAGGAGCTCAGTACTAAGAGTTTCTACTTTGCAAAGCTAAAGAAACTGCCAGGCTCCTAGGCAGCCTGGCTGGGGCTCAGGTTCGGGCCCTCAGTGATCACCCAAGTTTGCCCCCAAGCACGCGGGAGGGCGGTGCCGCTGCACTGTACGTGAGGACACCGAGTTCTGGGGAGGAGAGTGATTGCTCCAAGCCACATCACCGACAGCCTGAGCGGCTGATGAGAACCCAGACCCCTGTGCTCTTTACAGACCTTCAGAGAGTGTCCAGGACCCATGACTAAGATTGTTCCAACCAAAACCCCAGGGCCAGCTCCATAGTTCCCCCAAGCCTCCCCTCTTGGCCACAGACACACAAAGGGAAAGGGATGCCAATGCAAGTGTCACCCAGGAGGCCCCTTACCAGGCACTGCTGTACCTTCCTGAGGACCAGGCTTCTTTTGTAGGCATCTAAAACCAAGGCGTCCAAGCGTCTCCTCCCCAGGCTGATGAGGAAGCCTGCACATTGGGAGGCAGAGATGGCGGCCAGGAAGCGGGCCCTGGGGAGACATGGAGGACAGAACAGCTGCTCTGCCCGGCATGCCCTGAGACCGCAGGACACATCAGCACCAGAAGTGCCACAGAGTTTCCCTCTCAGTGAGGCCAGGCTACTTTGCAGTAGAAAACTAGCCTCCCACCCATCATGCTCTCTTTTGTTCATTTTTTATTTTTATTTATTTATTTGAGAGAGAAAGGGGGAGAGAGAATGGGCACACCAGGCCTCTAGCTGCTGCAAATGAACTCCAGATGCATGTGCCACCTTGTGAATCTGCTTACATGGGTCCTAGGGAATCAAACTTGAGTCCTCTGGCTTTGCAGGCAAGTACCTTAACCACTAAGCCATCTCTCTAGCCCCATGCTTCTCTTTTAGGAAGGGAAGCCAACTTCTCAGGTCCTCTCTTTTAGGCACAGGGAACAATCTTTCCATCATACTCTGTGTTTAGATGAGGGAAATAAACTCCCCACAATGGTCCTCTCCTGGTGGGACAGGGGACAAAATCCCCATCCTATTTCTCTTCTAAGCCCTGGAAACATTAATCAGAAAATGGGTTCGCTATGAGCATTTACTGACTGGTGGACTAGTTGAAGAATGAAGAGATAGAAAAAGAGAGGGCTGGAGAAATGGCTTAGTGGTTAAGGCACTTGTCTGAGAAGCCCAAGGATCCAGGTTCAGTTCCCCAGTACCCACATAAAACCAGATGCACAAAGTGGTGCATGCATCTGGAGTATGTTTGCAGTGGCTAGAGAGATCTTGGCACACCCATTCATTCTCATTCTCTCTCTCTCAATCCTTGCAAATAAATAATTTAAAAAGAAAAATAAAGAGGCAAAGATAAACAAAACAGCACAGACAGTAAGGAATAAAGACAATAGAAAGATAGCTTCCAATTCTGAAGCTCCAGTTCAGAGCTGTCCTCCAAGCTCTTTCTTTTGAGGTGGGGTTTGGTACAGGGGGTTGGGTTTTAGTTTTTGCTTTTGAAACGGGGTCTTGTTATGCATCCCAGTCTGTCCTTAAATGTGTGATCCTCCTGCCTGAGCCTCCGGAGTGCTCAGCTCACCAGCGTGTACTACCACACCTGGCTTCCTCCTAAGCTCTTTTCCATGATGGTTCAAGGAGGATGAGTGTGAAAAGTCTTAGTTATTACAATGATTTGGTTTGTTTGGTTGGTTTAATTTGATTTGGTTTGGTTTTTCTTAAGGTAGGGTATCACTCTAGCCCAGACTGACCTGGAATTAGTCTCAGGCTGGCCTCAAACTCACAACGATCCTCCTATCTCAGCCTCCCAAGTGTTGGGATTAAAGATGTGTGCATACCCAGCCTTATTACAATGATTTTTGAGTCACCAAACTCAACCCTACTCAAAATATTCTTCTTAGCATATAATTTCTCTCAGTAGAGATTAATACTATTGGGACTGGGGAAATAGCTTGAAAGTTAAAAGTGCTTGTTTGCAAAGCCAGGTAGCCCCACGTTCAGTTCCTTAGCCACTCATGTAAAGCTGGACATTTATTTGTAGCAGCACACACATGCGCATGCGCGCGCGCACACACACACACACACACACACACACACACACACATAAGAAATTAAAATTTTCTTCTTACTAAGATAATAATGAAACAAAGACCAGGCAGTCTACTCATCCCCACTTGACTATTGCAAAACCAACTGAACATCTTCGTTCCAAACATCTTCCTCCTCCTCTCTGCTACCCCAAGCTCCAGTTTCCGTCCACCCCCAAACTCTCATTACCACCTCCTTAATGTGATGCTAATCCGTCCTTTCTCTCCATGCCCAGTACCAGAGGTGGCAGCTTCTCCCTTCCCTCCCTCCCCTCCCTCCTCCTCTCCCTTTCCTTCTTCTGTGTGGATGTGTCTGTATGTGTGCATGTTCATTTGTGCGCAGGTGCACATGTGGGTGGGTGCATATGCATGTATGTGCATGGGGAGGCCCAAGGGCAACCTCAGGTACGTTTCTCAGGATCACCCTCTGATACAAGGTCTCTGATTGGCTTAAATCTTGCCAATTATGCTAGGCTGGCTGGCTAGTGAACTTCAGGGACCCGCCTGTCTTAGCCGCCCCTGCACTGGGATTACAATCTGTGCCACCACGTTCATCTTTTGCTTGGGTTCTGGAGATCAAACTCCTCGTGCTTTTGCAGCAAGCACTTTTATCCATGAAGCTATCTCCCCAGTCCCCCATGGGCTTATTTCTTCATTGGTTAATTCCTTCAACAAATGTCTACAGGCGCTGTACTAGCCACCAGATAGTAATGAGCAAACCAGCAGGGAACACTGCCTTCCTGCTGTCTAAATCAGGCCAGAGAAGAGACGCAGAAGCCAAGCACGCTTAGCAGAAGCAAAGAAGGTCATCTCAGTTCATGAAAAATGTAAGGAAGAAACAAGGCAGCTGGCCACGTTACAGAATGGTGGAGGGCTAGTCTGAGGAGCCCCTGTTCTGCTGACGAAGGACATTTGTGCAGGGCTAAAGTGAGGGGAGGGAGTAGGCCTGGGTTACTGAAATAAACTCCCATTGTCTTCCTCCTCTCATCAGCCCCCCCCCCCCCCCCGCATTCTGCCCCTGGTGGTGGTGACAATGTCTGACACAGCTCTCATGGCTACACAAGCCCAGGATGTCTTTTCCTTCTGCAGCCTTCCCTCCCCACCTGCTCCGTAGATGTGCACAGGTGCTCGCCGCTGGGCTTGGCTGTCCTCCCCTGCTGCCTCACCTAACATCCCCGTGCCCCAGGGTCCACCTTAGAGTCAATCCTGACTCAGCCTTCAACCTATAACTCAGACTCCCAGACTCTGCAGTCTGAAGGTGACAGCCCTCCTCTCTGGTCAACACCCATTATGGTAATAATAGCACATGGATTTTTGTTTTGTTTTGTTTTTTTGAGGTAGGGTCTCACTCTAGCCCAGGCTAACCTGGTATTCACTCTGTATTCTCAGGGTCAGGGTGGCCTCCAACTCACAGTGATCCTCCTACCTCTGCCTCCCGAGTGCTGGGATTAAAGGCGTGCGCCACCATGCCTGGCTGATTTTTGTGTGTGTGTGTGTGTGTGTGTGTGTGTGTGTGTGTGTAAAGCTATCTCCTATATTTTAAGTCCTTGTGGTTTGTGGTGAAGCCAATTTCCCTCCCAGCTGGAGGGGTGCAATACAGACCTAACCCGAAGTTACCCATCCTTTCAACCCCACTGATTGGTTCAAGGAGCGTGATTTGGCCCAATTAAGGCTAATTAGAGTTGAGTACAATTTTACTAAGAATCATGGGAAGAGAAAGTCTCTCTTTTTCCCAAATATGTAACTTTAGACCTTCCATGTACCACAGGAGAAAAATAACTTGCCTAATAGTGAAGCCAGCTGGGAAATTTGGGCCAAGAGATGGAAACCATCCATTGAGCCCCTGGATCCCAGCATGCTTGAAGTCCATCCCTGAACGTGCCAGTAGACTTCTTTAATGCCTCAGCCAGGTTCTGTTACTTTCAGTCAAACATCACCTTGATATCATAATGGACTTCATGTTTGATTATGAGCTCTTATAAGGAGAAATTTTAGCTTCTCTCTCTTTCTGAAAGCTAGCACATAGTACTAAAACATTCTCCAAATGAATGGAACAATGATAGCAAAAGAAGATGTGGGACGAGGAGGTAAGGAGAGAAAGTGTGTTCAGAGGATGTTTGAAACACAGGCAGCTCCTCCTCCAGACCCCATGATCCCGTCAGGCCTCACTCTCCATCCCTGAGGCCAGCCCAGGTGGGACCTGCGTCACTGGCCTCAGTTCTGCTTGGGCTATTTGAGCTCTGGCTTTTATGTTTTGTTTTGTTTTCTGAGGTAGGGTCTCACTGTAGCCCAGGCTGACCTAGAATTCACTATGAAATCTCAGGGTGGCCTCAAATTCATGGTGATCCTCCTACCTCTGCCTCCCGAGTGCTGGGATGAAAGGTATGCACCACCATGCCCGGCTGAGCTGCTGTTTTTAAATCAAAGGCAATGAAAGAGAATGAAATATCTATCTATGTAGAGCTCAAAATTAATTCTGATTATCAGGCCCTTTCCACCAAGCCTCCAGTTCCTCAAGAAAACCCAGAGAGAATTGCTAACCCAGGATCCCCATTGATCTCACAGCTGAGCAAGAAAAGGGGTGGATGTCCACTCACGGAAGCGTGGCCAGGAGGAACGGTGGCATAGATGACCTGGAAACTTCCCAGTATTTCCATGCCAAACAATTGACCTGCAAGATCAGTGGTTCCAAGAATTTAGTCCAATAATAATACAAACAAACGCAAACCAAGCTTAGTGACCATCCATTTGCATAATAGATCAGCCTATGGTGTAGACATTACTTCAGTGTCCAGTTGGCAGATGAGGAAACTGAGACAATAGTAAGATGTATGCAAACATTTCAGTATGAGGGTGTTCATCATAATATCATTTGTGACTGCAAGAAAGAGAGATATGGGGATGGAGAGATGGCTTAGTGGTTAAGGCACTTGCCTGAAAAGCCTTACCCATGTAAGCCAGACGCACAGGGAAGCACATGTGCCTGCAGTTTGTTTCCAGTGGCTAGAGGCCCTGGTGTGCCTGGTCTATCTATCATTCTATCTATCTAGCTACCTACCTATCTATCTATCTATCAGCCTCTCCCTCTCAAATAAATAAGTAAATAAAATATTTTTTAAAAAAGAAAGTGAGAGATGGCCTCACTGTCCCTCTGCAGAGAACAGGCTAAGCACGTGGCACATGTATACAACAGAATGCTATGCAACTTTTTTGGTTTAATAGTGTAGATTTATATGTTAACACGATGCCTGGCCTACATAGATATATGTGTATATACACATCCATCCACACATAGTAAGGCAGTAGTATGAGCGCATGTGGTTTTTATGTTCCATGTGAAGTTTATATACTTAAACATAACCTGCAGGCTAAGGAAGCACCTAAGAAAGAAAGGGAAAATCTCTGGAAATGCAGAGCAAACTTTCTCCGAGCTTCCCGTAGAACAGGATGCTCAGCCTCGGGACAGTTGCAGTTTCGGACAGCTAACCCTGCTGCAGGTCGTCCTGTGCATGGTAGGATGTCAGGCAGCACCCCCAGCGTCCACTGCTAGTAACACCTCTTGTGATCATTAATCTCTGGTTGTCAACTTGACATGGTCTAGTATCACCATGGAAACAAATCTCTGGGCCTGTCAGTGAGGGAATTTCTAGATTAGGTCAGTTGAGGTGGGATGAGCCACGCCGAATGTGGGCAGTGTTCTTCCATGGGCTAGGGTCCCAGCCCAAAGGAGAACGCGAGCTCAGCATAAGCATCCAGCACTCCGCTGCCTCACTGTGGACTGAAGGTGACCAGCCACTGAAGCTCCTGCCGCCATGCCTTCCCCGCCATGGCCGACTGTAACATGACCTATGAGCTGAGATAAACCACTCCTTGATTATGCTGCTTCTTGTCGGGTGTTTGGCCACAGCAAGAAAGTAACTAGTACACCTCCCAAGCCCAGCTGCGACAACAGTGTCTCCAAGCAGGACCAACAGGCACCAGGGGACAAAGAATAACCTGTTGAGAACCACCGTTCTAAAGGAAATTTCACTTTGTATTATTTCATTTTTATAATAAGTATGTGTTTCTAATAAAATGTAAGTAAACAATATATAAGTAAATTCTCTAACTAACTGGCATTTTCTGTTTCTGAAAACTGGGAATCTAAGAGGCATTTGATTGGGGCACAACTCTTCTTGCTCCAATTTAAAGGTCTTCTTCAAGCAGGTCTGATCTCCATCCATTTGCTTATTTATCAGCTTTCCTGCCTGGACATAACTTCTGTAGATTGGTAGTTTTCATGAAGGAAGTAATTATAAATGCAAACTTTGTGGGTAAAGATGAAGCCCAGTACTAAAGTGCTCCCTTAGCCCGCCCAAAGTCCCGGGTTCCATCCTCACCACTGTGAAAATAAAAAAGAAAGAAATGGAAATTCTTGGGCTTCACCCTAAACCTATTACATGGGAAAATCTGGAAGTGGGTCCTCCAGTCTGAGTTTTAACACATCTTCCAAGCAATGATGCAAAGCCATGCTTGAGAAGCACTGATGGAAGCCAAGGGAAGGACAGGGCTTCCAGAAAGCTTTGCCTGCTCCTCTGGTAAGCTGAGGTCAAGATCTCTGCTTCTGGGTTCTGAGGGAGAGAATTTGCTATTCAGAAGCATTTAATTCAGGTGTGAAATCCAAGCCTGGCTTTGAGAAGATGCCTCATGTGTTCATTGGCTCACCATCACAGGACTCTCTCTAAACAACAGTTCAATTGAAAGCCTGAATACTCTCCCCCAGGCCCGATTTTATAATTCAGTGACTGTGAGAAGTCACTCAACTGCATCTCATCTCCCAAAGTCTCTATCATCATTTGGAACATGACAAAGAAAATCATTCTCATTGGACTGCTCTCAATCATGGCTTCCCCCAGAAAGGACAGCATGAGGGATTCTTCAAGTCCAGGAGGACATAATTATGAGCATGCAAAAGGGCGAACAAATAGATTTTAAGTATCTCATTTGAGTGTGAAATAAGCAACTTATTTGAAACTTTAGCTACAGAGATTGTGGGTAGCTAGAGATTTTAAAAAAGAAATTAGAGAAATCTCGATTCTATATTTGGCCCCAGTCATCACTTATAGCTGGATGGTTCTGGTTTAGACTCCACAGTCAGTCCAGGCCCAGTGACTGGGGTCTGCAGAGAGAATTAGAGCAGGAAAACCCTCCAGCGGTACCTGATCCAGTGAGAGCAGGGAGAGGTTGTTCTCAAAATAGTGGAAGTGGTCCAGGAAGATATCGGCACTCATGGCATCAATATGTGAGCATGTCACACCTTTAACCAGCTGCCCAGCACTGCAGAAAACAACAAAGACCACCAGTGAAAAGGAGCAAGGGGGGAAGAAGCAAGAAGAAGTGAGAGAAGACAAGTCGCATCAGTCACGGGCTACGGATCAGACTGCCTGATGCAATCTGAGTAAGCACCGTTCCCACAGGCTCGCGACTCGGGTGCTTAGTCCCCAGATGGTGGTGCTATTTAGGGAGGTCCTAGAAATAGGATGTGGCAGTTTGAATGAGTGACCCCCAATAGACTCAGAGTTTTGTGAAAGCTTTTAACTTGAATTTCCAGCCACCTGGCTGGAAAAGGTGTTGCTGACGGCAGATCTGTTTCCAGCCTAAAGGCAGGCAGGGCACTTGAGCTCTGCCTGCAGTCCCTGTTGTTGTGCTTGCCCACTTGTGTGCCGTGCTGGTGCTGGTGCTGGTGCTGGTTTTTCTCTCTCTGCTTGGATCTGTGAAAGGGGGCCAGCTTTTTTTTTTTTTTTTTTTTTTTGCCATTATGGAACTTCCCCTGGATCTGTAAGCTTCAAATAAATCCCATTCCTCCTTTACACTGTACCCGGTTTGAATGTTCACCCCAGCAGTTGAAGCTGACTGCAATATGGGAAGTGGGGCAGAACTAGAGGAAGTAATCGCTGGGAGTGGGTCCTTGGGAGTATATGATCCCTGGCCACTTCCTGTCTCTGCTTCCTGGCCCACTGTGATGGTTTAAATGTAAAATATCCCTCACCGCCTCATGTGTCTATGAGTAAGCCTCATACTTGATCCTCAGCTGGTGGAGCCTTGATGTAAGAGGCGTGTCACTGGGGGCGAGCCTTTGAATGTTATAAGCCTGCCCCCTTTGCCAGTGTGAGCTAGTGAGCTCTCTCTACCGCCTCCCTGCTGATGTGAGCCAGCTTCCAGTTCATGCCATGCTTCCCCTGACACAATGAAACTTCCCCTGGGTCCTCTAACCTTGAAATAAACCCTTTCCTTTCGTAAGCTGCTTCTGGTCAGATGTGTTGTCCCAGCAATGAAAAGGTAACTGCTTTACCCACCACAATGCAAACTTCTGTTCCCAACCCTGCCCTCCCTGCCATGACGGGCTGAACCCTCTGAACCCATGAGCCCTAATCAATTTTTCCTCCCAGAAGTTGTTTTAGTAGGGTATTTTCTCATAGCCATGCAAAAGAAATGAATACACTGCCCAACTCTCCCTGCAGGGAAATTAGGCTCCTGGCCCCAAGGCTGAGTGACATTGTCCTACCTCAGGAGCTCCTCAGGCCTTCCAGTGGTCTTTGCCAGAAGCTCATACAGGAACAGGGCCTGAGGGAAGAGAAAGATTGACAACAGAGGTGGAGCCAGCACACGGACCCTGTTGGGAGATCACACTATGATCCCTTATTACTCTCACTGCATCAGGTACCACTGGAGTTTTTTCTGCTTCTAATTCCCTCCCCTGACTCTAGTCACTGGGCCCAGATGGTCTGTGGTGTCTGAAGATATTTTTGCCAGAGTCATCCAGATGTAAGTGGGGATAAATATAGAGCCAAGATGTCTCTATTGTTACTAACCCAGGGCCGTGCAATGACTAAATGGCTGAGCCAAGATTTGAACTAATGTCAGAGTAATCCCAGAGCCCAAGCTGTCACATTCAATGCAATTCTCCATTCTGTAAAGTGTGAGTGAGGAGCAGAGTCACGGGGCAGCAGGCTGCAGTCGCTCATGAAGCTGCTGCCTGTGGAGGACTCTCTGTGGCCCCTGCTTGCATGACCCCATGCTAGCCCTGACCTCAAAGCTCCCCATGCAGCAGAGATGATGGCCCCAGGAAGGGCCAGAAAGTAACATCAATAAAAGAGTTTGAGCACACAGCACACACTCCCTCAAACCCTCCCAGATGAGCACTCTAGAACAATACATAATAGACAGGGAGGGAGTCATTTGTTTTAAGGAATGAAATTTTACAGAATACCTAACTTGCAAAAGCAATCAAGTACGACATTTGTCTGTTTTATAGACTCTGAAACTTTGAATGTAATTCCCCAAACAGACTAAATTATGAGCTGGCATTAGACAGAGGTTTCTGGGAAGGTGCCAGGTGGGGGCCTCAAAGTCTCATGGGGGCTTTGGCAAAGCGAGCAGCTGCAGGAAAGCTCTGGGTGCTCTCTGTGTGGCCCACAAGATTTCTAAAAGTGCCAAGGTCAGGTACAGGGACCCTCCACAGACTTCTTCAGGAAATAACAACTCCATCAACTCAATTACTAGCTAAAAAAAATACGTTGCAATGAGGGCTGGGGAGATGGCTCAGTGGATAAAAGCACTTAGTACTCAAGCATGAGGACCAGAGTTCCAACCTCCAGCACCCAAGAAAATGCCAGGTAGACATGGCAGCTACCATGGAGGCTCCTGTAATCCTAGCACATGGGAGGCAGAGACACAGGGTGCCCAGGGTACAAGCTGGCTTAGCTAGACTAGCTGAATTGGCAAGGTCTGGGTTCAAGTGAGAGACTCTGCCTCTCTAAATAAAATGGAGACTAATCTAGAAAGACAGCCAATGTCAACTTCTGACCTCCACATGCATGCACACACACACATGTGTGTGTGTTCATACACATGTGAACACACAGTATGCATGTCACACACACATACACATGCAAAAATGATAGCTCATGTGGTGAACTTTGCGGTGGTTTGTAAGCAGAACAAATAGGTAGACCATCATCCTGCCTCCTGAGAAGCCCAAGCAAGATCCCCGAGCAGACTGGGACTTCTCATGTCTGCATTCCCAGTGTCCTGAGCAGGGCTGGGCTCTCAGAAGGTGCTCAACAGACATTTGAGAAATGAAGGCCGTCTACATCTGCGGGAAGTCAGGGGAGTTCTGTGGCCAGGCATCCATCTCAACAGTACCATCCTCTCCAAGCACCCTTGGTGCTGGCAGCGTTGATTAGTACTTACAGCACACCACTCCTAGGCCTGGTGCCGTATGTCACCAATCCTCATCAGCAATTACCCTCATCAGACAACTGAGGCAGGAAAAGAGAATTAATTTCCCCAAAGCTAGTAAATAAATGGCAGCCCGAATTCATTCTCATGTCTTGTCTAACATGTGTATCTACACATGTATGTATATGTACATGCATGTGTTTGTGCACATGTGTGTACAGGAGTATGTGTATGTGGCTTGACATAGTGTGTCTTCCTCAGTTGCTCTCTATTTTATTTACTGAGACAGGAGCTGTCTTTTGAACCTGGAGCCAGTCTAGCTAGCCACCTTGCCCAGGGACCCCCTGTCTCAGCCCCCGAGCACCAGGGTTCCAGGCTGGCCACCTTGCCCAGGGACCCCCTGTCTCAGCCCCCGAGCACCAGGGTTCCAGCCTGGCCACCTTGCCCAGGGACCCCCTGTCTCAGCCCCTGAGCACCGGGGTTCCAGGCTGGCCACCATGCCTGCCCAGAAGAACATGGGTCCTGTGATCCACACTCCAAGCCTCATGTTTTCATGACTTTACCCACTGAGCAATCTTCTCAGCCCTTGTCCAACTTAACACTATGCTGGGCTGGAGGCATGGTTCAGTGGTTAAGGCACTTGCCTTCAAAGCCAAAGGACCCAGGTTTAATTCTCCCAGTACCCACATAAGCCAGATGCACAAGGTAGCACATGTGTCTGGAGTTATTTGCAGTGGCTGAAGGCCCTGGCACACCCATTCTCTCTGTCTCTGTCTCTGCCTCTCTCTCTCCTCTCTCTCTCTCCCTCTCTCTCTCTCTATCTGCCTCTTTCTCCTTCTCTCAAATAAATAAAATACATTTAAATTAAAAAAAAAAACATTATGCTGTTGGCTCCCCCAGGACAGATGGTCAGAAATACTAGATCAGTGTTTAGGGCATAGCTGAGTGGTAGAACACTTGCCTGGCGCATATGAGGCCCTGGGTTCCACTCACAGCACCACGAAAGCAAAGGAAAGAAACCCAGGATTGAGCACAGTCGTACCTGGCTCCGTCTAAGCTCCTTTTCCTTCAGGACTGTTGCATTGAATCCCTGTTCTCTCCGTAAATGAAAGAGAGAAACTTCCTCAAAAAAACCCTTCGGTAGCTCCACAATGCCTGAGGCAGTGTCTTCTGCTTCAATCAGCTGCCAAAATACAGAGGAAAGACAGTAAGAGCCTGACAGAGGGTGCACTGAGATCTTGGTGAGATTGGGCACTGCCTCGTGGACAATAAAGCCCATCAGACCTGCTGAGCAGCACTATGAAGTAGGGACTATAATTGTCCCCAATTAATAGGTGGGGAAACAGAGGCTTAAAGGAAACAGCGTTTCAGACCAGCTCCAGGGATGAAATTCCATCTCAGAAACCTAAAATGAGAACAACAACAGAAGCTGGGTGTGGTAGCACATGCTCAGGAGGATCGCCGTGAGTCTGAGGCCAGCCTGGGCTAGAGTGAGATCTGCCTCAGAAAAGCCAAAAAGAAAACGTGATTTGTTCCCCTGTAGAAACTGACTGAGGCCTCTTGATCCCCATAATGAATACCAATAACCCCACTGAAGAAGACCCTCAGTAAAATTGAGGCCAGGGAAAGGGGGTTTAAGAGTACAACTTTCTATTAAAAAAAAACAATAAATAATAAAAAAATTAAATTTTACTCATTTGAGAAAGAGGTAGACAGAGAAAGAGAGAGAGAATGGGCATACCAGGGCCTCTAGCCACTGCAAACATACTGCAGATGCATGTGCCACCTTGTGCGTCTGGCTTAGGAGGGAACTGGGGAATTGAACCTCAGGTCCTCAGGCTTTGCAGCCAGACACCATAACTGCTGAGCAATCTCTCTAGCCCCTGCAAAAAAATTTTGCTTAAAAATAACCTGTTGGAAGCTGATAAATGGGACACAAGCCCAAGTCAGTTACTCCAAATCCCACTGTTATGGACTGAATATGAAATGTTCCCTAAATGTTTTTTGGTATTTATTTTTATTTATTAATTGAGAATTTTACTATATGAACATATTGAATATTGGTCATATTCTCAAGGCGTTACACTCTTCTGTTCCCTCTCCTCTGCATCAGTAGTATTGGCAAGGAAGCAGGGAGGGATGGGAAGAGGTCCAAATGGTTTGAAAACTCGAACCCCAACTGATGGCACTATCTTGGGAGATTGGAGAAAATTTAGGAGGTGGGAGAAAGGAGGTCAGCAAGGACAAATCCTTGGGAGTAAATCATCCCTGGTCAGCACTGCCCCCACCCATTTCAGTTCAGTTGTGTATGCCTAGAACCCCAGCACTTGAGAAACTGAGGCAAGAGGATTGGGAGTTCAAGGCCCACCTGTGCTACACACCAAGTTTGACAATAGCCAGGGCGACACAGTGAGATTTTTTCCTTAAAACAATAAAATAGAGGACTAAAGAGATGGCTTAGCACTTAGGGAGCTGGCCTGCAAAGTCTAAAGACGCAGGTTCAATTCCCCAGGACCCACATAAGCCAGATACATATGGTGGTGCATGCATTTGGAGTTCATTTGCAGTGGCTAGAGGCCCTGGCATGCCCATTCTCTTTCTCTCTCTCTCTGTCTCTCTCTCTCTCTCTCTCCTCATCAGTAAAAAAGCTCTTTTAAAATTTTTAAGAAAACAATAAAATAGAATGTTATTAGGTCAAGAAAACTTATTTTAGAAAAGTTTGAGAAGTATTAGAATGACTAAAGGAGAACAATGGGGCTTGAAAAAAACCTAACATGGTCACAGGGGCTCTGTCTGGGAGGCGCAGAGGGTAAGTGATCAGAATACAGTATTTTCTTTTTTTTTTTTTTTTAAAGGACAGAGATCATCCCATTTTCTTTTTTTTAATTTTTTTGTTTATTTTTATTTATTTATTTATTTGAGAGCGACAGGCAGAGAGAAAGAGGGAGAGAGAGAGAATGGGCGCACCAGGGCCTCCAGCCACTGCAAACGAACTCCAGAAGCGTGCGCCCCCTTGTGCATCTGGCTAACATGGGTCCTGGGGAATCGAGCCTCCAACCGGGGTCCTCAGGCTTCACAGGCAAGCGCTTAACCGCTAAGCCATCTCTCCAGTCCAGAATACAGTATTTTCTAAGCTCAGAATATCCCACATACCAACAGCCAACCCAAATAAATGACCCAAAGTCAACCCAGAACCCCACCCTCTGTGAGCAACGTGGCTGAGGACCAGACGTCCACCTCTCACCTTGCTCAGGATGCCTTGCTGCTGGGCAGGTGACAACTGGGACATGTGCTGGGAAGCGGTGCTTCTCAGGACCTGCGAGAGGTCCTTGTGGTCCATGCTATAGAAGGCCTGGGTGCTGAGCCCCGGCAGCAACGCACCCATCTGGCTGACATTGTAGAAGGACAGTACCTGGGAAGGACCACGCATTAGGATCATGCTCTCCCAGACTTTACTGAACATGTCTGATGCCACCCACACGCCAAAAGAAGAGACTGCAGAATGAAACCTATACTCCCAGGACCTTCACCGTGGACTTCCCAGGCCCCACAAGCGAAAGGACTACATTTTTGTTAAGCCATCCAGGCTGTGGTATTTTGTCAGGGTAGCCTACACTGATAATTACACTGGCCCCTGGGTCTCCAGGCACTTAAGCAAGGTCAAAGGTTCTCAGCTGACCTTCTCGTGGGCCAAGTACTTGGCAGACAAGATGATGGCCTGGCTCTTGGCCCAGCCTGAGACCTGGTTGATGGTGGGGATGGCACCTTGCACAGCATCCGGGGAGAGGGATTCCAGCTGACGGTACGTCAGACCCACCACCGCGTCCGACAGAGAGCCCAGGGTCTCATTGAGGGTCTGGTTCTCAGTGGCAATGTCCAGGAGGTCAGCTTTGAGCTAGAAAGACAGCAAATTGGAGTAAGAATTTACTGAAAGCAGGGCAGCAGCTGCCTTAGACTACATCCTGGGTGTAAGGACTCCACAGTGTGTCCCTCAGACCTGCCCCCTCAAAGCCTCAGCCCAGGGACAGCACAGAAAGTGTTCTTGTCACACTCAGACCTTACTGAGAACACCTCCTCCAGTCCTGGCTTGCCGGTGCTGAAAATTCACTTTGGGCTTCATTTTAATATTAATGTGTTTGAGCTCGAGAGATGGCTCAGAGGTTAAGGTGCTTGCCCATAAACGTTAAGGACCAGAATATGATTCCCCAGAACCCACATAAAGCCAGATGCACAAGGTGGTGCATGGATCTGGAGTTCATTTGCAGTGGCTAGAGGCCCTGACACACCCACTCTCTATTTATTTGCCTCTTTCTCTCTCTCTCTCTCTCTCTCTCCCTCTCTCTCTCTCTCTCTCTCTCTCTCTCGCTCTCGCTCTCTCTCTCATAAATAAGTAAATAAATAATATAAAAAGGACAATTAAAAAATAGATCAGGCTGGGCGCAGTGGCACACACCTTTAATCCTAGCACTTGGGAGGCAGAGGAAGGAGGATCTCTGTGAGCTTAAGGCCAGTCTAAAAGTACAGAATATGTTCTAGGTCAGCCTGGGCTAGAGTGAGACGCAAAACGCAAAAACACAAAAACGCAAAAAAAAAAATTAAAGCTTGGCCAGAAGAGAGTCTTGTTCCCTTCAGCCACTACCACTGCATGCTGTAACATCTATTACCTTTTGTAATCTTATATATAGTTTTATACATAGCTGTTTTTCTTTTGTGAAATTATCAAGGGCTTTTTTTTTTTTTTTTTTTTTTTTTTTTTTTTTTTGGTTTTTCGAGGTGGGGTCTCACTCTAGCCCAGGCTGACCTGGAATTCACTATGGAGTCTCAGGGTGGCCTCGAACTCAAGGCGATCCTCCTACCTCTGCCTCCCGAGTGCTGGGATTAAAGGCATGCGCCAACACGCCCAGCTTTATCAAGGGCTTTTAATGATAACACATAATCTGTTTAAAAAAAAAAAAGAATTCTCAACAGTACAAAGAAAAAAAAGGGAAAGCTCTATAACAAAACTAAGGGCCCTGGGTTAGATCCCCAGCAAAGATAGGGAGGGATGGAGGGAGGGAAAATGGTAGATATCTTTCCAAGTCTTCCTATGACTTTATAAATAAAGACAGCACAAAGTTTCACAGAGTTATCGTATGAACAGAAGGACAATTCATGCTCCATATTTTTGCTTACAATCATGTCTTGTACAAATTTGCAAATTTTTATGATCTTTTTAATAATTTTATTTATTTATTTAGTTGGTTAGTTAGTTATTTGATAGTGACAGAAAGAGAAAGAGGCAGATAGAGAGAGAGGGAGAATGGGCACGCCAGGTCCTCCAGCCACTGCAAACGAACTCCAGACGTGTGCGCCCCCTTGTGCATCTGGCTAACTTGGGTCCTGGGGAATCGAGCCTCGAACCGGGGTTCTTAGGTTTCACAGGCAAGCGCTTAACCGCTAAACCATCTCTCCAGCCCATTAATAATTATTTTTATTGTGATATGTGTGGTGGTTTGAATAGAATAGATGGCCCCCAATATATTCAGTTGTTTATTTGTTTGTAGTTTGCATCTGTAGCCATCTGGCTGGAGGCAATGCCATTGTGTGGATCTTCAGGTGTGGTGGTGGGTTTGAGATTACAATCTAAAGATATGCAAAGTATGCCTAGCTGGAGTTCCTGAAGTGTGCTCTGGCTTTTGACCTTTAGGCTTGTACTGCTCTCTCTCTGCTTGGGCCTGTGAAGGCAGGCCAGTTTCTTCTGCCATTATGGAACTTCCCCTGGATCTGTAAGCTTCAATAAATCCCTTTCTCCATAACTGTGCCTGGTCTGGAATTTCATCTCAGTGAACCTGAAGCTGTCTGCGACAACATGCTTCTCTACTTCTAGTCAAGCGTTCCCATCTTCTTCTGGCAAGCAAAGGGATCAACTCAGGCAAGGCGACAAACTCGCCAACTCCGGCATAATCTCCATAGGAAAATATGAGATGGTGCCTAATCTAACACCTGAACTTGAATAAACAGTGTAAGTATACTGAGTCACATGCGCGCAACCGGTGCATGCAATCTGAAAATGGCCACTGGGGGGCAGCAGAGTGAAGCCGCTCCCATCGCTGTGGGAAGAAGGGTGGACTGGTGGCTGGCAACCCAGCATCATACAGGAACTTGTTAGAAATGTAAATTTCCAGGCCATTTCTGGACCTGAAAAATCAGGGACATAGGGCTCTCTGATATGTATTTTAAGGAGCCCCAGTAACTCCATAGCAACTCAATTCTGAGCACTACTGAGCTAGGTGACTCTACCTACCTGGATTTGACTTCCTGGCCAGGGATGCCTATACATACTTATTTTCTTATTTTTAAAATATTTTTATCTATTTATTTGAAACATAAAGAGAGAGTGTGTTCACATATCTGTGCACCAGGGACTCCCTGCCACTCACTACAAACAAACTCCAGATGCATGCACCACTTTGTGTATCTAGATTCACGTGGTTACTGGGGAACTGAACCTGAGCCATCAAGGTGTGTAAGCAGGTGCCTTTAACTGATGAGCCGTCTCTCCAGCCCTATTTTCTTATTTTTGCTTAAGCTTGGTTAGATGTTTTTTTCCTTAGAAACAAAACTAGGCACTGAGCAAGATAGATGACCGTATGTGAGGTGTCAGATGTGATGGGTGTCTTAGAATGATGTGTAGCAAACTCCTGTGGAATCATTGATGGTTTTATCAAGATTTTCTTTAATATTATTTCACAATACTGTTTCAAATTTTAAAAATTGAAAGGGGTGACAAGTGTGGTGACGCACGCCTTTAATCCCAGCACTCAGGAGGCAGAGGTAGGAGGATCGCTCTGAGTTCAAGGCCACCCTGAGACTACATAGTGAATCCAGGTCAGCCTGGTAAGACCCTACCTCAAAGAAAATTGAAAATGAGGGCTGGAGAGATGGCTTAGCGATTAAGCGCTTGCCTGTGAAGCCTAAGGACCCCAGTTCGAGGCACGATTCCCCAGGACCCAAGTTAGCCAGATGCACAAGGGGGCACACGCATCTGGAGTTCATTTGCAGTGGCTGGAGGCTCTGGTGCCGCCCTCTCTCTCTCTCTCTCTCTCTCTCTCTCTCTCTCTCTCCTCTTTCTCTGTCTGTTGCTCTCAAATAATAAATAAATAAAAAGAAAAAAACTTTTAAAAAATTGAAAATGAGGAATGGGTACCCAGTAAGTAGTTGGTCATGGAGGCCCCTAAGGCCCCCAAACAACACAAGCTATTATCAAAGCTCTTGGTTGCCCATTGACACTAAGAAAGAAAAAGAAAGAAAGAAAGAAAGAGAAGGAAGGAAAGAGAAGAGAGGAAGGGAAGAAGAAATTGATTCCAAAGAAAAGGACCCACAAAAGGGAAGGACAACAGAACTGATATTTGAATGGGAAAAAGAAAGAAAAGAGAGCTGGAGAGATGGCTCAGTGGCTTGCTGTGCAATCATGAGGACCTGAGTTTGGGTCCCCAGAACCCATGTAAAAGTCAGACATGGTGGTACAGTCCTGTAATCCCAGCACTGGAGAGGCGGCAGCAAGAGAATCTCCCAGGCTTGCTGGGTAACTAGTCTAGCCAAATTGGTGAGCTCTGGCTTTGTGAGAGACCCTGTCTCACAGTCTCAAGCAAATAAGGTAGAGAGTGATAGAGAAAGACACTTGACCAAGTTGGCCTCTGGCATACACATGTGGATGTGCACCTGCATACACGAGTGCCCACACATGTGCCAACATGCACACAGAAGTGTACATGTGAGAACAGAGAGAGAAGGCCAGGTGTGGTAGCACATACCTATAATCCCAGCATTCAGGAGGATTACAGGTTGGAGGCTAGCCCAGGATTAAACCTGACTCAAATTAAATAAGGAGAGGTGGGAAGAGAGACCGACATTTGTGATTTGATCAGGACCAGGTCTAGGAGCCCAGTATCAACCACCAATCCTGGCTTCTCCATCCCGCCTGCATTAGAATCAGCTGAGGCTGATTTTACTTTTTGTGATCTAGGGATTGAATCTAGGAACTCGTGCTAGAAAATCACTCTACCCTCTACCCCCAATCTATAGAGATAGATGATAGATAAGAGCGATAGGTAGATGATAGATACACAGATAGATAATTGGTAGATAGGTGATAGATAGATAGATAGATAGATAGATAGATAGATAGATAGATAGATAGATAGATAGACAGATAGAAATAGGAGCTTGCTAAATTGCCTAGGCAAGCCTTGAACCTGTGATCTTCCTGCTTCAGCCTTCTGAGTAGCTGGGTGTACAAACCTGTACACCACAGCTGGCTCCTGAGGGCTTTTGGAACCATATCATACCCAGGCCACTCCTCAGAGCAGTAACATCAGTCTCAGGGGCGGACCTGGCAGGGTCACTCCCACAGAACCTCGTTAGGACCCATTGCTCGGTTGTGTTCTTCCAACCACTCGGCCTCAGCTGGAAGCTGATTGGAAGTGACACAGTGCAGGCTGCACCCAGGACTGCTGATGGATCCAGATCCACATTTAAGATCCTCAGGGCTGGGCGTGGTGGTGCACACCTTTAATCCCCAGCACTCAGGAGGCAGAGGTAGGAGGATCACTGTGAGTTTGAGGCCACCCTGAGACTGAGACTACATAGTGAATTCCAGCTGAGGCTGAGCTAGAGTGAGACCCTACCTCAAAAAACAAAACAACAACCAAAAAAAAACAAACAAACAAACAAAAAAAAAAACAGTAAGATCCCCAGGAAATCCTGTGCATATGTTAGACATGGCTGCTCTCATTGAGTTTTGATCTCGTTGAGTTTTGATCTCTGTAAGGTTTTCTGAATGCTGATTTTGGTCTTTCTTCTCTGTGTTCCACTCCTCCAAGACTGAAGGATCATCTTCTAGGGCTGAACTTACAGCCGGGTTAACAACATGTTTTCTATCAAAGGCCAGGCAAGGCTGTCCTCCCCATTTCCCTGGCCTTGCACCCCATCCATACCTTCTGAACACCAGCCCGGAAGCCCCGCAGTTGACTACACTTGATCATTTGGTGCAGGAGGACTTGGGCCAGGGTGGCGTCCAGCAGCTCCAGGTCATCGTAGAAACAAACTAGCAGTCCCAACCTGTGTGAGAGGATGAGGGGAGCTGGGAGAGGGGCTTACCACCCAGAGCCCTGACCGTACCCCCTCCAGTCTACACCACGAGAGTCGCTATCACAGCAGCTGCCTCTGCTGCCCTGCTCCTCTTACCTGGGCCATCACATTCCCCACAAGCTTCAAGGCAGGAGCCGCATGGTATGTGACACTTCCCCCATAGTGTTCTGGGAGAAGGTGGGGCCCGGCTGGTAGAGGTGGGCTACTAGAAGCAGACCTTTGAGGGTTATAGTCTGGCCCTGCTTCTGGTCCTGGTCGCTCAGCCTCATGCTCCCACCACCACGCTTGCCCTGACACAATGGGCTACACCCTCTGAAGCCACGAGGCAAATAACCCTTCCTCCCCGAAGTTGCTCTGTCAGGTATTTTATTTGAGCAACAGAAAAGCAAGCAATAGAGCTCTAGCTCAGAGAAGGGCAAACAGAGACTCAGAGAGATCAGTGGCACTTGGACCTACATCCATCCAACAACGCCTGGGAGAGGCACGAGGAAAGGGAGTGCTGAGAGAACGCGCTGTTCTCCACATGGGAACGCAGGATTGCTCAACCCTGAATGAGCGCTCTACTTCCAGAATGCCTCTCTGCCCACCCACCTAGATAATGCAAAGATTTCAGAAGAGAAGCACAGGTGGAATAGTATAGAGACACAGGGATTCAAATTCTGGTCTAGAGCTGGAGAGATGGCTTAATGGTTAAGGCATTTGCCTGCGAAGCCAGAGGACCCAGGTTTGATTCCCCAGGACCCATGCAAGCCAGATGCACAAGGTGGCTCATGTGTCTGGAGTTCATTTACAGCTGCTGAAGGCCCTAGAGTGCCCATTCTCTCTCCTCTCTCTCTCTCTCTCTCTCCCTTTCTCAAATAAATTAAATAAAATAAAAATTCCCTTTGCAAATTCTGGTCTAATTGGGAGCAATATAGTGGTTAAGAGAATAGGTTCAGGCCAACTATAGCCTGAAGCCCAGTTCTATGAGGCGTTTGGCTTCTAGTAAGTAACTGACTTCTCTTCAAGGGGCTGTAGAGGATAATGGAGTGCACACTCTGTACTATTATAGTCTCTCTGAACCTTTAGTAACCGGGAGGTTTGTTCATCATAGAACATGATGATAAGGGCTGGAGGGATGGCTTAGCAGCTAAGGCATTTGTCTGCAAAGCCAAAGGACCCTGGTTCAATTCCTCAGGACCCACATAAGCCAGATGCACAAGGTGGCACATGTGTCTGGAGTTCGTTTGCAGTGGATGGAGGCCCTGGTGCACCCATTCTCTCTCTCTCTCTCTCTCTCTTTCTGTCTCTCTCTCTCTCTCTCTCTCAAGTTAAAAAAAAAGCAAAACAAAAAAAAAAAAGAACATGATGATAATTATGATGGATGAGGGAAGGAGGAAGACTGTGAAAGTTAAGTGAAAAGAACCAGACCCAATGATGAGCATCCTTCTCAGAGGATACTAAGGGCTTGTTCGTTCACTAAAGAATGATCTCAGAGTTCACATGAACACTACCCATCTCATCATGGCCAGACCAGCTAGTGGACCACAATCCACCTGGTTCCTCCTCTCAAAGAGATATTGATATATTCAGACATGTGTTCAGGAGAGCAAAGAGTTACAGTCATGGAAACATAGGCTGATGGCTACCAGGGAATGTGTGTGAGGCTAGTTAGAGGGATATTGGTCAAAGGACATAAAATTAAAGTTGTTAAGAGGAATAAGTTCTGTAGATCATGAGCAACAGTGGTGGCTATAATTAGAACAATCCACTGTGTTCTTGAAAGTTTCTGAGAGTAAAGTTTAACTGTTTTCTACATATACATGCTAAGGGGAAGCATGGAAGGAAATGGGCATGTTAGCGCAATGCATCCATTTCACAACCTGACACACGTGATGATGTGGATCTTGAATGTCCTTCAAAAGTTCACGTGTTGTAGTCCAGTGTAGCAGTGGGTTGGGGCCTTTGGGAGTTGACTGGATCAAGAGGGTTCTGACATGATCAAAGGGTTAATCCTGGGCTAGGGACATGTGTCTGGAGTTCATTTGTAGTGGCTAGAGGCCCTGGCACACCTGTTCTCTCTATCTGCCTCTCCTCCCCCCACATAAATTTTTTAAATAGTTAATTCTAACAGGCTATTGGATGTGGTAGAAACCTTAGGAGACTGGACCTGGTTGCAAGAAGTAGGTCACTGGGAACAGCCTGAGAAGGGTATATTTCATCCTAGCCCTTTCCTTCCTTCCTCTCTTTCTCATACACACACCTTCTCCCCCCATTCTTCCTGGTTGCCATGAGGTGAGCATTTGTTCTCAGTCACTTGCTTCCACCATGCTGTGCTGACTCACCACAGGCCTAAAAGCTATTGGGCCAAGTGACCATGACTGAAACCTCCAAAACCCATGGGCCAAAATAAACCTTGGCTTCTTTGATTTTTCTCTGGTATTTTTCACAGTGATAGAAAGTTGAGCATATATATATATGAACATCATGTTCTATAAGAATACATAAATATACATGATTTTATTTGCTAGCTTCAAGAATTTTAGAATAGTATTTACTGAGTGTGTGCTATGAGTCATCTATGAATCTCTGAAAGGACCTTAATGAGACAAATAGTTTCTTGTCTCCCATTTAACAGATGGATAAACATAGGCACAGAGAGGCAATGTGACATGGCCAAGGTCATACAACTTGTAAGTAGCAGAGCCAAGATTAAACCCAAGAAGTCCAGCTCTAGGTCCCATGTCCTGAATTGCCAGCTCATATTTTGTGTATGACACAGAAAACCGAGATCCATGCTAAGGGGTGAAGGGAAGATGGAGACATGGATCCATGTGAACATGTGCTCTACAGAAAGCGTCTGAGGTATGGCTGGAGAGATAACTCAGTGATTAAGGGTTTGATTCCCCAGTACCCACAAAAAGCCAGATGCAGCCCGGCGTGGTGGTGCACGCCTTTAATCCCAGCACTTGGGAGACAGAGGTAAGAGGATTGCCATGAGTTCAAGGCCACCCTGAGACTACATAGTGAATTCAGGTCAGCCTGAGCTAGAGTGAGACCCTACCTCGAAAAAAAAAAAAAAAAGGCAGATGCACAAATTGGTGCATGCATCTAGAGTTCGTTTGCTAGTTCAGTGGCTAGAAGCCCTGATGCGCACATACTCTCCCCACATATATATCTGCCTCTCTCTCAAATAAATAAGACACTCTTTTAAAAAAGAACGTGAGGTAAGGTGGTGATGTGAGAGGGAGCAGTGTGACAGCAAGAGCCTGAGACACAACGATGAGGAGGAAATGATTTCCACCACCTCCTCCAGATTGCCTGCTCCTCCAGACACAGCTCCTGGCCCCTGTACCAGGGAAGGTCGTGGTCCCATCACTAAATTCCAGAGCAGACTTCATCCGGGGTCTCCAGGTGACAATCTGATAGTAAGGAGTTCTCAAAACAGGACAACTCACCAGCTGCCTCCAGTAGTCCCCCAATCTCATTGAAATGCCTTGTTCACCTTGCAACAGTCCTGGGTCATTAAATGGTCCAGTCACAAGCTCACATAGCACTGGAGAATGTGGTGTGAAGTGCGGGGCCCCCAGGCCATGATTGAGAATGTGGCCCTTTTCCCCTTCATAGCCTCTTCAAAGGGTGAAGAGTCCGGGGGAGAAGCGCCTACCCAACCACATAAAGGTGGGGGGCTATCCGCAGGGGCCAGCATGGCCCTTCCCTCCATGGCCTTTGGGACTCTGCTCAGAGGAGGCAGGAGCTTAGACTGCATCCTGGGAGCCAGCTCGAGGGCCCAGGGCATGCCTTGCCTGTGGATGGTGGATGTGTTCCTCATGTCAAAACTGGAGCTGCGGATCTTCTGCAGAAATGCCTGCGCCAGCTCAGGGGTGATGTCATAAACCGTGTCCAGCTGCTTGGTGGCATTGTCATAGCTGATAAACAGCCCGATCTGGTGGACAAGGATGGGTAAACCAGTGAGGAAAGGACAGGAAGCCTAGTGTGGCCTCAGCACAGACATTTGGATATGCCACCTCAAATGACTTCATGACATTTGTTGTTTGTTTTTCAAGGTAGGGTCTCGCTGTAGCCCAGGCTGATCTGGAATTCACTATGTAGTTTCAGGCTGGCCTCGAACTCACAGCGATCCTCCTACCTCTGCCTCATGAGTGCTGGACTTAAAGGCGTGCGCCACCACACCTGGCTGACTATGATGTTTTTCAGATACTGAGGCTCAAACCCAGGACCTCAAAAAAAGTTAGGCAAGTGCTCTACCACTGAACAACGTCCTTGGTCTTGTCACTGATTTCTCTAATGGTCTATAGCTGCTGTTCTTGTCCCTTCTTCAACTCAACTATTAATTATTAAGACAGTTTTTTGGTTTGTTTGTTTGCTTGCTTGCTTGCTTGCTTTGAGACAGGGCCTCACCATATAACCCAGGCTGGCCTAGAACTCACTGTGGTGGTGAGTTCTCCATAAACTTGTGTGTTCTGGAGGCGGCGTACTGTTGGGAACGGGCTTATGGGTGTTATAGCTAGCTTCCCCTTGCCAGTGCTTGGCACACTCTCTTGCTGCTATTGTCAGATAGGTGCTACTATTTCCAGCAAGAGGAATTACTTTCTAGCACTCCAGCAGCTGAACTTCTTTTTAAACTAATATTTGCCTATTTATTCCTAGATTTGTTAGGAAGACATCAGATGATAAAATCCACAGGTTTTCTGCTTTCAAGAATCAGAATTTTCAAAAGTAAATAAATACATGAACAGGTTTATGAATGACCCTTTGGTTGTCAGAGGACAGGTTTCAGTTCAGACCTCGCCTTCCACCTCATTTGTCGCAGGATTTCATTCACTGCTCCATTCACCAAGCTAGCTGGTCTGTGGGCTTTGGGAAATTCTCCTGTTTTTGCCTCGCATACTCAGTAGGTGGACTGAGGCAATGGAAGACCATGGCTTCTGACATTCTTATATGAGGTCTGGGGGCCCAAACTCAGGTAGTCACGTTTGCATGGCAAGTGATCCAGTGAGCCATCTTCCCTGAACTTTCCTTGTATTTCTAATAGATTTTACCTTCTGAACCTTGATGCCCTGTGGTCCCGTGTATAAAAAGCTCATAAAGTCTCTCCCGGGAGGGCTTCCTCTTTGGACATACAAACCCCTCCATGTGGATGCCCTGTGGCTTCCCACACTACTAGAAGTCACTATAAATAGGAGGGGCTATTAATCCTTGTTGCTTTTGCTTGAATACATGCTTTCAGGGACCAAAACCATGATAGTTATTGTCCTTGGCTTTTCTTCAGTACAAAAGTACCCTCCATTGACTTCTGGTTTATAGCCAGCGTTCCCTTTAGGCCATGTTTGCGCACATCAAAGCTCTGAGTTGCCCACAATTCTTTTTCCTTCCCGAGCTCTCCTGAGCTCGAATCCAATACCATCAGTGACCACTTGAGGCTTGTTCTAAGAGTTTTGCTTAAATGGTAAAGATATGTTGGGCTGAGGCAAGGGTGCAATTTCCAGAGTACCTTGACTGGCTGGCTGAAATGATACACCTTGCTCAAAACACATTAGCAATGGGGAAATAAGAATAGAATTTGAGGGCTGAAGAGATGACTTAGCACTAAAGGCACTTGCCTGAAAAGCCAAAGGACTCAGATTCAATTCCCCAAGACCCATGTAAGCCAGAGGCACAAAGTGGCACATGCTTCTGGAATTTGTTTGCAACAGCTAAAGGCCCTGATGCGCCCATTCTCATTCTCTCTCTCTCTCTCTCTCTCTCTCTCTCTCTCTCTCTCCCTCCCTCTTTCTTTCTCTCAGATAAATAAATAAATTGTTATAAAAGGATATACTTTGAGGGGCTGAGAAGATGGCTCAGTGGACAAGGTACTCACTGTACAAGTGTGTATTCCTGAGTTCAGATCCCCAGACCTCATGTAAAATCCAGAAGCTGTGGCAATCTTCTGTAATCCCAACACAACTACAGTGACATGGGAGACAGAGACTAAAGAATTTCCCAGAAGTTCATGGACCAGTTAGTCTGGTGAACAGAGTAGTGAACAATGAGGGGCCCTGCTTCAAACAAGGTAGGAGACGAGGACTGACACCCGAAGTTCTCTCTTGTAGCGGCTCTACACACACTCTGTCACGGATGCACCTGCACTCACACACATGAACCTGTGCACACACATGCATCACACACACACCAAAAAATATGCATTTCCAACTTACTTCCATCGGACTAATTTTCATAATTTCTTCAACTGATAAGTGAACCATATATCTTCCCAAAATCCATAAGTTTTCTGCACTGACCCATGAAGCAGGGTCATCTACAAACAAGAGACAGGAATAAATAAGCAAATAAGCAAATAAAGAGCCTTTAAATGGATTTTCACTGGTATGTGGGGGCCAGTGGTGTCCTGGATGTCAGGACTCCCCCACCCCAGGCCTTCATTACAAGACTTTTACACACAGCCGTGTGAGTGGCATTTGAGGAAACAAAAGTGGGGGAGCGTGTGAACTGTTGTAGGAGGCACGGGCGTTGGCTGGGGCCCAAGTGAGATGGAGAAGCTGGCCTTTTGCATAGGCCAGTTCCAGAGGACATCGGGGAGTTTCCCTCAGCCCGGAAGTGGTGAGCACATCACTGCTGACATGTGACAAAGCCCCAGGGCTGGCTAGAGAATTTACAAGGAAAAAGAAAAAGAAAAAATTCACCAAGAACCAAGCTGAGCTGGTCTTTAATTCAACTAAGTCTGAAGCATGAGCTGGATTTGTGCAGAGCTATGATCCCAAAGTTTTCCCAGTTACCTTGAGGAGGTTCCTGGGAGAAAACAAAAAGAACAAAGGTCCAAATAGAAAGAATTTTAATTCACTGTAGGAGAACAATGGAACTTGCCATATCGGAATTCGAGAAGGAAAAATTGTCTTTAATTAAACTCTGACAATAAAGACAGGACAGCGTAGAGACTGAGTGACTTCCTCAGAGTGAGATGCACATTCCTGGAGGTCGTCATTATGAGCCAGGCTGAGGGAATTCAGCTCTGCATTTAAGGCATCAATTACTGTGTTGTTTAATGTTCCTCATGCACAAGCCTCAGGTCTTAATTCCAGGAAACATATTGGTGGGCATTCTCTACTCCAGCCCCACTTGTTTCTTTGATGTCCCCCCAGCATACTGAGCTCATTCCTACCCCAGGACTTTATATCTACTGTCCCTCAGCCTTGAGAGTCTTTCCTCCTGAGCTTCACATGAGAAAGTCACCCTTTTCACCTTGGACTTAATGCATTTTAATATTTTTTATTATTTAATTGAGAAAGAGAGAGTATGGATGGATGTACCAGGGCGTCTTGCCACTGCAAATGAACTCCAGATGCATGCACAACTTTGTGCATCTGGCTTTACGTGGATACTGGGGAATCGAATCCAGGCCATCAGGCCTTGCAAGCAAGTGCCTTTAACGGCTGAGCCATCTCTCCGCCCCCACCGTGGTCTTAATTCAGAAGGCACCCATTTGCATCTCCTCGATTCCTTAGTCCAGGAATTGACAAACTCCAGCTCACCGGACAAACCCCGGCCACCACTGCTTTATAAAGCTTAGAGCCAAGAACTGTTTTTATATTTGTGGTTGAACAGAACATGAAAAGCACAGTGATGTTTGGTAACACCGGAAAAGTATGTGAATTTCAATGCTATGTCCATGCATAGTTTCATTGGGATGCAGCCTCCCGACTCATTTGTCATCTGTGCCAGGTGCAATATCAGACTTAAGCTCACAAAGAATCATCTTTTTAATCAGTTTATTATTTTATTTTAGTGAGAGCAACAAAGTGACAAAGAGAGAGAGAGAATTTGCACAGCAAGGCCTCGGCCACTGAAATAAAACTGTAGGCACTTGCAACTCCTAGTGGGCATGTGCAACCTTGTGCTTGCTTCACCTTTGTGTGTCTGGCTAACATGGGATCTGGAGAGTAGAACATGGGTCCTTAGGCTTCACAGGCAAGAGCCTTAACTGTAAGCCATCTCTCTAGTCCCAAGACTTATTTTTTAAATGCTCTGTAGAAAAAAAGCATTTGCCAAGCCTAAATTAGTAACCCTTCCTATGACATTTGTCCATTTTATTTTCTTCACTGCAGCTCCCAATATCTAAGTTTTCCTCTCTCTCTCCCTCTCTCTCCCTCTCTCTCCCTCTCTCTCCCTTTGTCCTTGATTTAAAATTCTATCCAGGCAGTGACCTTGGGATGACTCAGAAGGCATCATGGTGCTGGGAAGAAGTGACAGGAGTCACAGAATGGAGAATGTCCACAATAACATTTGTCTAGAATATTCCCTTTGCCAAAGGATTCTTATTATCTTATTTCATCAACGGACTATGATTTTCTTTACTGTTTTGATTTATTAAAATTTGAATGTCCTTGGTGCTGGAAAGAAGTGACTAGAGTACTGAGTAACATCTCGATCACACCTTCCAAGGCTCAGAGTCCATTGTGGGATAGGTGGAGGAAAGAATGTAAGAGCCAAAGGAAGGGTAGGACTCCTTAAAATGTGCTCCTCCAGACACAAAATGGCCTGGATATCCATGACCTCACAGTGCCTGACACTACCTACACAAGACCATCATAATAGGAGGAAAAGATCATGGCATTAAAATAAAAGGGAGACTGATTGAGAGGAGGAGGGGATATGATGGAGAATGGGGTTTCAAAGTAGAAAGTAGGAGGAGGGAGGGAATTACCATGGGATATTGTTTATAATCATGGAAGTTGCTAATAAAATTTTTTTTTAATTCTATCCATCTACCCTCTCACAGTAAAACAATCAGTCCATGGAGCACAGATTTATCAGACTTGTCTCTGTACCCTCAGCCGCTGACACCTAGTTGTCCCTTCTTAAATATTTAGCATTTCTCTCTGGATAACATTGCTGACAGTGGACATCTCACAAACTGAAACTATCAGGGAGAATGGTACACTGCTAATATACATAGTCATTCTTTCTATGTCTTTTTTAAATTGTGGTAAAATACACATAACTTAACGTTTACAATCTTAAACAGTGTAATCATTCATTTCTGTGACATTGAGTACAGTAAACCCAAGGGCTTGGATCCAGGCCTCTCCTGTGGATACCAAAAACCCTTGAGGGCTCAGGAGACAGCTCAGCTGGTAAAGTGCTTCCCTCAGTACCATGAGGACTTGAGTTGGAACCCCAGAAGCCACAGAACAATGTCAGGCATGGTGGTGCATCCCTTAACTCCAGCACTGGGAAAGTAGAAACAGGTGGATCCCTGGCACTTTCTGCCCTCCAGTCTAGCCCAATTGGTAAGCTCCAGGACAGTGAGGGACCTTATCTCAAACAAAGGTGGATGGTATTCCCAAGTATGACACTGGAAATTGTCCACTGGCATGCACGCGCGTGCACGCACACACGCACACACACACACGTGCATGTGCTTGAACATAAACATGAGCACACACCCATACGCACATAAAACCTTGAATATTCTGGTCTCATATAAAATGGGTCTGTGCTTGTATGTAACCTACACATCCCCCCCCCCCCGTATCCTGTAAATTATCTCTAGATGCCTTCTAATACCTAAGACAATGTAAATACTAGGCTAACAGTTGTTGTTCAGGGGACAGTGACAAAGAAAAAGCCTGTACGTGTTCAAGACAGACACAGGGACCTCCCACCCACAGAGGCAAACCCCACAGATACAGAGGGCTGAGGGCACAGTCACGGCGCTATCACCACTGTCCCGAGAACATCTACCGCCATTTTCGTTTCTGCTGCCGTGAATTTGACTACTCTAGCACATAAATATGTTTCTAATATGTATCTTTTTTCTTTTTTAAAATATTTATTATTGATTTATTTATTCGTTTATTTATTTGAGTGAGGCAGAGAGAGAGAGAGAAAATCGGCCTCCAGTCACCACAAATAAACTCCAGATGCATGCACTACCTTGTGCATCTGGCTTACATGGGTACTGGGGAATAGAACCTGGGTCCTTGGGCTTCGCAGGCAAGCACCTTAACCACTAAGCAAGCTCTGCAGCCCTAGTATGTATCTTTGAAATAAATGAATCCTGACCTGTTTTTACACTGGTTACCAGGAATCGCAGAGCTAAATTGTTGTGTTCTATTTCCTATGGTTTTCTAACAAAACTACCCTATCCTACTTTAGTACAAATACACAGATTTCCAACTCATAATCCTAAGAATTCTCATCAAATCTAAGATGTCATTGTAAAACAAGGACACACCATTCATTATAAGATATGGAAAAATCCTTATCTCAGAATCTTCAGGTTTTACTCCATTCGCCACACCAAACACTTTCCGGAAGTGTGTCAAGGAGGTAAGTAAAAGTTATTGAAACTGAACTCCAATCCCTGCTCAGGGGATGAGCTACCTGTTGTGAGTGGGAACTTCCCCCAAAGTGACTCTCCCCTTGTTAAGCTTGACTGTAAGGCACATTCCTCTGGGCAGGTCTGTGTGGGTACTTCCTGGAAGGATTAAGTGAAGGGGTTGGGGGTGGGGGGCGCAGACCCTCACCCAGAGAGAGACCCCTTGTGCTAGAGGCCAGATTTAAAGACGTGTGAGAGGAAAACAGGGTTTTTGTCTGCTCGCCTTCCCTCCTTGCTGGCGAGGGCATCTTGCCTGCCGCCACCATCCTTTACAGACATCAGAACTCAGGTTCTTCGGCCCTCCATGTGGACTGGAGATGATCCTCCAGGCCTTCAGACGCAGCCTGGGACTTGCGAAGCATCCAGTCTTGTGCAGCACTGGGTTCTCAGACTCCCCAGCCTGCATCCACTCTCAGCCTGCATCCACTCTCCTGGACTGAGTCGCTACCAGGTTCTCCAACTCCCCCGTCCCTAGACAGCATTGTTGGACTGCCCGGCCCACATCATGTAAGATAACCTGATAAATCCCCTTATAATACATGTTCATTCTCTCAATTCTGTTCCTCTAGAGAACCTTGGCTCACAGCCGCCCCCCCCCCCATGTCCCCCCAGATTCAGCCTCACCAGTTGCGTTGGAGGAGGTCTTCAGAATCCCCGTCATCCAGGAGTAGATGGCGCTCTGGGCACGTGCCGACGTTTTGTCATAGAGATCTTTAAACACTGCAGATCTAAGTGACACAGACATAAGCAACAAACAGACGGAAGCTGCCTTAAAGAGGAATCAAGACAGCAAATGGGACAAAGCTGACATGTTGAAACTGTCCCCATGCCTTTGTGGCTCTTTTCCCCATGCATCCTCTTCCCCTTCACAGCTAATGAAGAGTGGCCTGTTCATCCTGTCTCCACTTCCTCTCCGCTTGGGTCCTTCTTATTAAGGAGGGAGGATAATAGCTATGGTGAGATAACTAATTCACCCATTTAAAGCACATAATTCACCAGAGATGGTGGCACACAAATGTAATCCAGCATTCAGGTGGTAGAAGCAGCAGAACCAGGAGTTCAAGGTCAGCCTTGTCTATATAGAAAATTTGAGGCCAGCCTAGGCTACATATGATGCTGTCTCAAGATGAAATAAAATTAAAAGGTATATTTTCAAGGTTGTACAACCATCATCTTCATCCATCTTAGGGCATTTTAAGCACTTTACAAAGAAGCCCATCTGCCTCAACTCCTATCTCCCAAGCTACTGATTGTTTGGCTAAATGAATACACTATGCTCATCAAATTGCCCTCCAAGTATTTATGTTTATGCCCATATATTAATGCTGCTCTCACTTCTGCTAAAAGCCTTTGGGAAGACTCAAAAATTCATCAAAATGCTGAGAAGAAGTGACAGCACTGAGACATCTCTATCACACCCTCCCGTTGTAAACGAGGGGGTGGAAAGAAGGTAAGAGCCAAAGGAACAGGGGGAATGCTCTGCAAAGCTGTCTGCCAAACCAGAGCAGTCACTGCACTCATGACCTCACAGGGGCTGACACTATCTACACAAGACCTGCATAATATGAGGGGGGAAATGATGACATCAAAATAGAACAGGGGGCTGTGAGGATGGCTTAGTGGTTAAAGGCACTTGCTTGTAAAGCCTGAAATCCTGGGTTTGATTACCCAGTATCCATGTGAAGCCAAATGCATAAAGTGGTGCATGTGTCTGGAGTTCATTTGCAGTGGCAGGGGGCCCTGGTGTACCCATACTCACTCTCTCTCCCCCCCCCCATCTCTCAAATAAATAAAAATATTTTTTAAAAGACAGAAGAGGTGCTAGTTGGCAAGAAGCAGAGGTTCAATGGAGAGAGATACTGAAAGAGAGACAAAGGGATCCTGGGAGGGAATTATGGTCAAGTGTTGTAAAGCAAATTCCTCCAGATTGAAACATTCCCTCCTGGAAGGAGGAAGGAGTCACAAGTTGACAATCCTGAGAGAACGAAAGCTTAGGACCCCCTCTGTCTATAAAACAACTGCTTGAGGAGGAGACTCTCCCACCTGCCCTACTGAGCTGCTACAAGTCATGCAGTGAGCTCCAGAGATGCAGCTTCCTATGCTGGGGTGCAGCTGCCTTTGGGTCGTCCATTGTTCCTGTGAGCAGCCCCTTACCCTGCTCCATAAGTAACCCCAATAAACTCACTGGTTCACCAAAGCTGGTTTTGGTGCAATCATACTTTGGCCTATCATCTGTGTCCTCTCTGGAGCAAAGAGACATGTGTTTGTGTCTCCCCAGAGGAAAAGTGTCCCCATCACATCAAGATTCAGTATATATATGGCAGTTGTAAATAAAAAGTTTGGAAGTAAATAGTAAGCATCATTTAAGTGCATGCTTGCCCATTTGCAAAAACGCTGTCAAGCTGGGCATGGTAGCTCATTCCTTTAATGGCAGCACTTGAGAAGCAGAGGCAGGAGGATTTCTGTGAGTTCAAGGTCCCCCTGAGACTACATAGTGAATCCAGGTCAGCCTGGGTGAATAGTCTCCTAATGCTTCTTTAATTCCACATCTGACGTGGGGGGAGGCAAGCAAATGGCTTCCTCAAAAGCAGAGGGGTGTCAGTGTACAGTGGGAAGAGGACAGAATTGGGGTTCAGAAGAATTGGGTCAAATTCAGATGGTTAAATCCCATGAAGTCACCTCAGAGCCAGAAGTAGAGCCTCCATGTGGGGGTTTAGTGCTCTATACCAGAGGCCCCAGAGAGCTCTTGCTCCTTCTGTCACAGGGACACACAGCAAGACAATGCCGCCCATGAACCAGGAAGCAGACCCTCACAGGACACCAACTCTGCCACACCATGACCTTCAGCTTCCCAGATACCAGAACTGTGAGAAACAAATGCCTGTTGTTTAAGCTGACCATCTGTGGTATTTTTGTGATAACACCCCAAACAAGGATACTTAAATGAGCAATATATGAACCTAGGATTCAGTGATTCCAATCTACTTATTTTTATGATTACTTTTACTTATGGCAAAGATTGCTGGTTTCCCAGTTATGGAGATGAAACTAAATTTACTTTTAGGGATGGAGAGATGGCTTAGCAATTAAGGTGCTTGCCTGCAAAGGCCTAGGGACTCATGTTCAAATCTCCAGGCCCCACGTAGCCAGACACAGTAGCTCAAGCACACAATGTTGTACATGCGCACAAGGGGGCACACATGTCTGGAGTTCATTTGCAGTGGCTGAAGGCCCTGGTGCACCCATCTCTCTCTCTCTCTCTCTCTCTCTCTCTCTCTCTCTCTTTCTCTCTCTCTCTCTCTCCTTCCCTCTGCCTCTTTCTCTCTCTGTGTGCCCAATAGAATGGCCTTTTTTATGAGAGACAGCAAGAACAAGAGAGAATTGGCATTCCAGGGCCTCCAGCCACTGTAATCAAACTCCAGACATGTGCACCACCTTGTGCACATGCGTGACCTTGTGCTCATATATCACTTTGTGACTCTGGCTTACGTGGGATCTGGGGAGTTGAACATGGGTCTTCAGGCTTCACAGGCAAGCACCTTAACTGCTAAACCATCTCTCCAGCCCAAAAATGAATATTTTTAAGTAAAAAGGATGACTCCCTATAAAAAGAAATATGAAATATATTACAGGGTAGGTATCCACATGTGACAAAAACTGGGAGAGTGGGGCTGTGGAAATAGCTAAGTGGGAAAAGTGCTTGCTTCAGAAGTATAAGGCCCCCACCACCCACATAAAATCCAGGTGCTAATGACCATAAATGCTGGCAAGGATGTGGAAAAAGTGGAACCCTTCTCCACTGTTGGTGGGAATGCAATCTGGTCCAGCCATTGTGGAAATCAGTGTGGAGGTTCCTAAGACAGCTAAAAATAGATCGACCATATGACCCAGCTATAGCACTCCTAGGCATATATCCTAAGGAGTCATCTCACTACCTTAGAGATACTTGTTCAACCATGTTTATTGCCGCTCAATTCACAATACCTGGGAAATGGAACCAGCCTAGATGTCCCTCAACTGATGAGTGGATAATGAAGATATGGCACACTTACACAGTGGAGTTCTACTCAGCAGCAAAAAAAAAAAAAAAAAAGAAGTTTTGAAATTTGCAGGAAAATGGATGGATCTGGAAAGGATTATACTAAGTGAGGTAACCCAGGCCCAGAAAACCAAGCATCACATGTTCTCTCTCATATGTGGATCCTAGTTACAGATGACTGGACTTCTGTGTGAGTAGGAAGAAAACTCAGTAGCAAAGGCCAGTAAGATAGAAAAGAGATATAAAGGGAAGAGAAAGGAAGGAATAGGGGCACTGTATATATGGTATTGTATATATGCAAATAAAAGAATAGATTAATTGTGGTGAAAAGGCCCAAAGTGAGGTCAGGGGAAGAAACTGAGTAAAGGAAAGGTGGAGGGAGAGCTAATCAAAATCTAAGAGGATATAAATAAATCACATGGAAACCTGCTTTTTTGGGCAATGGAACACTCAGGAGCCATAGATTGTTGCTAGAAAATTTTCAGTGCCAGGAATGGGATAACTTCCAGTGAGTTGTTGGCCAGGGAGGTCCCTGATGCCCCCAAAACATTATAGGCCATTGTCGAGGCCCTTGGTTTCCCACCAGGAATAGATGGCAAGATCCTATTGCTGAAGACTCCACATACTTGGGCTGCAAGGCCACTGAGAAATCCTGCTGGAACTGAGCTGAAAACCTCCTCCATGTAGACCAGCTGACAGAAAGCTGGAAGAAGCCATTCTGCATGCAGCTCAATGGGAGAAAGAAATCACCAGTGAAGATACTCAACAGGGGACACTGCAAGCCTTATATTTTGCCAGCCAGGCCAAATGAGCCAACAGGTGCAATAGTGGCACATCTGTCGTGGTGGAAATCAACTGCCCTCTAATTGTACTGGAGGCCCACTCCATGGGAGGGAATACATCCCTGACACTGAAAACTTAAAACAGGGGTAGTCATGAGCCCTAGGGATATAACGTCTGCTGCTGTCTGACTAAATGTATATACTATGCTTTTCAAACTGCCCAGTAAGCACATCTCTTAATGTTCATACCCATATATTAATGCTACTCTCACTTTTGGTAGAAAATCTTCTCTTTTCAGATGGCAGTGACCTTGAGATGACACAGAAGGCATCATGGTGCTGGAAAGAAGTGACAGGAGTGCTCAGCACTGCAATATCTCTATCACACCTTCCAAGGCTCAGGGTCTATTGCGGAAGAGGTGGTAGAAAGAATGCAAGACCCAAAGGAAGGGTAGGACTCCTTACAATGTGCTCCCCCCAGACACAAAATGGCCTGGATATCCATGACCTCACAGTACCTGACACTACCTACGCAAGACCATTATAAGAGGAGGAAAAGATCATGACATCAAAGTAAAAGAGAGACTGATTGAGAGGGGGAGGGGATGGATATGATGGAGAATGGAGTTTCACAGGGGAAGTGGGCGGGGGGTTAGGAGGGCATTACCATGGGATATTGTTTAGAATCATGGAAGTTGTTAATAAAAAAAAACATTGAAAAGAAAAAAATCCAGGCACTGGGGTGTGTGCCTGAAATCCCAGCACTGGGTGGGGGCAGGGGGAGTAGAGACAGGAGACTCTATGGGGACTAGCTAGTCTAATCAAATCAGTGAGCTCCAGGTTCTGAGAGAAAGCGTATCTCAAAGGATAAGGTGGAGAACAACTGAGGAAGACACCAGACACTGACCTCTAACCTCCACATGCACACACACACATATGTGCACCTACATATGCATGTGTACACACACACACACACACACACACACACACACGGTCCCCAGATAGCTTATCTCTGCCCCAGAAGGCACAGATCTGTGCCGCTGCCTTCTCTTTTCTTGAATCCTCACAGTAGCTCCTGAGCGACAGCATGTGGAATTAAGAGGGTAGAGGAAATGGTTGAAAAAAATGCCACAATGAAACCTAATTCTTTATATGCTAATTTAAAAAAAAAAAGGATTGCAGAGGAAAGGACTCACAGGTTCTTAAAGGCATCCTCACGCAGGTCTTGGGGCAGCCTCTCAGGGATGTCTGGCTGCAGGAAGCTGCTTGGTGACCCCTTCAACACCCTGCCCAGGATCTCCACACATTGCAGGGGGTTCAGCACCTGGAAACACCGCTCCAGTGACACCAGAAACAGACTGCGATTCACACCAGGGCTCTGCAAAGCTTGTTCCCGAATCTCTCCCAAGTCAATGACAATGTCCTTCAGGTCCTAAATGAATGAGAGACGTGAGAGTCAATATTAGCTACTTTTGCATCCCTGTGACCAAAATACCTCCAAAAGCAACTTAAAGTAGGGTTTGGGCCATGGTCACTTGGCCCCATGTGCTTAAGAAGAACATCAAGGTGGCCAGAACACACGGAGGAGCAGACAGCTAATGCCATGGTGGACAGGCAACACAGAGAAGAAGGGGCTCTTCAAAGACCCACCACCACCTTACTCCTCTCATTAGACCCCACTTCCTGAAGTCTCCACAATCTCCAAAAGTAGAGTCACCAGCTGGGGCCAAGCATTCAATGCATGAGCCAGTGGGGGACAATTCATATTTAAACCTTAATAGTTACTTTGAAAGCTATCTCTTCACTCAGACATGGGAGGGAACAGACTGCAGTGGTGAACAAATTAAGGGTCATATTTAACACCATGCTGCTATGTGGAAACTTCTAGAATGTTTCATTACCATCAGATCAAAGTTAAGGTTTTCATCTGCTCAGCGGACATTAGATAACTTCGATATGTCTCCACAAACGTCACCTTTGGCTAGAACTCCTCCCTTGCTCCTGCCTAGCAAAATCCAGTTTATCCTTTAAAGCCAAGCTCAATGATGATGTTATAATGGTTCATCTTGACCTCAGCATGATTGAATTGAGAAGCACCCAGGAGACTAGTTAAGCACCCTGTGGCCTGTGTCTGCGAGGGTGTTTCCAAAGAGGAAGATTGTCCCCGATGTGGATGGTGTCATCTCATAGGCTGGGACACTTGTAGAATAAAGGGAAAAATGGCAGGAGAGATGGCTCAGCAGTTAAAAGTGCTTGCTTGAAAGCCTGACAGCCTGGATTCAATTCCCCAGTACCCACATAAAGCCAGATGCACAAAGTGGTGCATACATCTGGAGTTTGATTACAGGGGCTAAAGGCCCTGGTACACCTATTTTCTCTCTCCCTCTCTCTCTCCCTCCTTCTCTTCCTGGCTATCAAGATGGGAGCTACTTAGCTCCACTATAAGCTTCCACCATGATAAAAGAATGAATCCTTTAAACCACAGAACCCTAGAATGCTAATAAGGTCTATTACACCCTGACTGGTCCTCTGTCCTTTGCCTCAAGCACACTCCAGAAATAGCCACTACCAAGCATTGTCCCAGTTAATTCTCATGACAGGATAAACATCATAGGTCCCAGATCAGGCATTTCTAGGTTCAAATCCCAAGCTCCCCACTTAGTAGATATGGGTCCTTGAGCAAATCATCTTTTTAAGTCTGTTTTCTCCTCTGTATAGTGGACACCACACTCCCTCCTAGATTTGGATGAGACTTGAACAAGACAATGAAGGTCAAATGACCGAACCTGGTGCATGCCTGGCCAGTGGTCGGTGTTATTGTCTCAGTGTCTCAGATGACAAAAATACAAAACAGAGAGCTGGGTGTGGTGGCACATGCCTTTAATCCCAGCACTGAGAAGGAAAGGTAGGAGGATCACTGTGAGTTTGAGACCAGCCTGGGACCACAAAGTGAGTTCCAGGTCAGCCTGAGCTAGAGTGAGACCCTTACCTTGGGGGTAGGGGGGACTCAGAATAACCATCTGGCTCAATTTACCTGGACCTGGGATCTGAAATGTGAATTCAAGGATAAACCCACACTTTAACCTGAACAGAATTTTTTTTTAATTTTTTTGTTTATTTATTTATTTGAGAGCGACAGACAGAAGGAGGCAGAGAGAGAGAGAGAGAGAGAGAGAGAGAGAGAAAATGGGCACGCCAGAGCTTCCAGCCTCTGTAAACGAACTCCAGATGCGTGCGCCCCCTTGTGCATCTGGCTAACGTGGGTCCTGGGGAATTGAGCCTCGAACTGGGGTCCTTAGGCTTCACAGGCAAGCGCTTAACCACTAAGTCATCTCTCCAGCCCTGAACAGAATGTTTTTAACTCCAGCCTTTCGAATCAGTGGCTGGACAGTGGTTAATATGCACTTTGGGGTCCTAAGCATGGCCTGTGGCTAGAATTCAGAGCATCGGTAAACAGTGAGGAAGTTGGAAGTGAGCGGAGCATGTCATCCAGGGATGAATGTAGCAACTGGGCCCACGGCTCGCGGGGCCGTCCCACCTGCTGCCCCATGGTCTGGTTGAATGTGTTAAAGAAACACATTGCTTACTATCCCCCAAGTGTGTGTTTGTATTGCACATTTCATGAGTGTTTTTCAATTGAGTTGACTTCCTTGGTGATCTTTCATATTTTGTTTTACTGGGTTTTTAAAAAATATTTATTATGGGCTTCAGAGATGGCTTAGTGGTTAAGGCATTTGCCTACAAAGCCAAAGAACCCAGGTTTAATTCCCCAGGACCCATGTAAGCCAGATGCACAAGGTGGCGCATGCATCTGGAGTTCATTGGCAGCAGCAAGAGGCCCTGATGTTCCCATTCTCTTTCTCAATGTTAAATTAATTATTTTTTAAAGTGATCTAATTATCCTCTTAAAATAAAACCTCATACATAGACAACACCCCAATAAACATTAAGCAACATAATTTTCATGCTGGAGAGATGGCTTAGCAGTTAAGGCACTTGCCTGTGAAGCCTAAGGACCCAGGTTTAATTCCTCATACCCACTTAGCCAGATGCACAAGGTGGCGCATGCTTCTGGAGTTCGTTTGCATTGGCTGGAGGCCCTGGCATGCCTATTATCTTTCTCTCTCTCTGCCTCTTTCTTGCTCTCAAATAAACAAACAAATAAACTATTAAAAATTAAAAAATAAAAAAGCTTAAATTTATTTCAAAAGAAAACACTATAACCAAAGTAATTTCAATAACAGATGATTAAATTAGTATATAATTAGAGGTGGGAGATGTAGGTTGCCCAGCATGCACAAAGCTCTGGGTTTGATCTCTAGCACCAATAAAGTAATTAAATAAAAAAAAATAACACAGTCATTAAAATGTTTAAATCCAGTCTAGGGAAATGGCTTAGCGGTTAAGGTGTTTGCCTGCAAAGCCTAAGGGCCCTGGTTCAATTCCGCAGGACCCACATAAGCCAGATGCACAAGGGGGCACATGTGTCTGGAGTTCATTTGCAGTGGCTGGAGGCCCTGGTGTGTCCATTCTGTCTTTCTCTCTGCCTCTTCCTCCCTCTCTCAATCTCTCTCTCTCTCTCTCTCTCAAGTAAATAAATAAATAAATATTTTTTTGATGTTTAAATCAACCAGGCGTGGTGGCACACACCTTTAATCCCAGCACTCGAGAGGCAAAGGTAGGTGGATCACCGTGAGTTCGAGGCCAGCCTGAGACTGCATAGTTAATTCCAGGTAAGCCTGGACCAGAGTGAGACCCTACCTCAGAAAAAAAAAGTGTAAATCTTACCAGGTGTAGTGGTGCATGTCTTTAATCCCAGCACTTGGGAGACAGAGATAGGAGGATCACTGTGAATTCGAGGCCAGGCTGGGACTAGAGTGAATTCCAGGTCAGCCTGGGCTACAGTGAGACCCTACCTCAAAAAAAAAAAAGTTTAAATCCTCCCTCACTGCCCCACAAGGACTGACTGGGCCCTTCATAACTCCATAGCGAATACCATAAACCCAGTAAGGCGGGGGCCCCAGGGTAACAGGAAGCAGGGGCAAGGGGATAAGAAAGTATAACATATTATAATATACATATAATTTGGGGGGGGGGTTGAGGTAGGGTCTCACTCTAGCCCAGGCAGACCTGGAATTCACTATGGAGTCTCAGGGTGGCCTCGAACTCACGGCGATCCTCCTACCTATGCTTCCCATGTGCTGGGATTAAAGGTGTGCACCACCCCGCCAAGCCATATAAAATTTTTAAAAAGTGAAACAAATGTTTAAATCCTCCTCAGGACCTTATGAAATAAGATTAGTAAGAGGTAGTAAGATTATGTATATATATTTGCTTTTTCAAGGTAAGGTCTCGCTCTAGCCCAGGCTGACCTGGAATTCACTATGTAATACAGGCTGGCCTCGAATCACTCATGGTGATTCTCCTACCTATGCCTCTCAAGTGCTAGGATTAAAAGTGTGCACCACCATGCCAGACTTTTTTTTTTTTAATTTTGTTTTTACTTGTTTTCAAGCAGAGAGAGAGATAGAAAAGAGACAGATGGAGAGTATGGGCACACCAGAGTCTCCAGCCATTACAAATGGACTCCAGATGCATGTGCCACTTTGTGCATCTGGTTTTATGTGGTTCTGGGGAATCAAACCAGGCTATGAGATTTTGAAAGCAAATGCTTTGACCACTGAGCCATCTTTCTAGCCCTATTTCTAGGGGTTTTTGTTGTTGTTGTTCTTGTTGTTTATCTGTTTGCTTACTTGTTTCTTGTCTTCAACCCAGACAAGAGGCTCCTAGAGGACACTTTTTAAAATTTTTTTGTTTATTTTTATTTATTTATTTGAGAACAACAAACAGAACGAGGCAGAGAGAGAGAGAGAGATGGGTGCGCCAGGGCCTCCAGCCACTGCAAACGAACTCCAGACTCATGCGCCACCTTGTGCATCTGGCTAACGTGGGTCCTGGGGAATCGAGCCTCGAACCTGGGTCCTTAGGCTTCACAGGCAAGCGCTTAACTGCTAAGCCACCTCTCCAGCCCCTAGAGGACACTTTTATCTGTACATCACTGGCACACTGCTCATGGATGTTCACCAACCCAACTGTTTCAAACCCCCAATACCCCTTATTTCTTAGTGCCTACAAGCACACGAATTAAACTTTGGAGAAAGTGAGGACTCTAGGTCCTCAAGCTCCTGGTGCACTGGGGAGTTAGGAGGAGAGAAGTGCTGAGGCACAGGTCAGCTCACGTGGCATCAACTCAGCAAATGCCAGCTGACCGGGAGTTCTCCCGAGATGCCAAGAACTCCTCACCAGAGGGTCCTGCTTGTCTTCCAAGATCCATTTCATGGCTGTGTGGAACTGCTGGTCATCAGTGTTCCTCAGGTCTTCCAGAAGCTTCTGGGGATGGTACAAATACTGCTCCAGGTGATTTTCCACAGCTGCCTGGACATGGGAGATTCAGGGATTTGATGAGGACAGAAGGACCAGCACCAGCAGCCCAGCCTGTTTCTCAGCCCCACTCCTCCCTGCAGAGTCTGCAAGCCTGTAGGGTTTGGTTTGGCCAGCTCCAAAACCGTACAGTAGTTGCAGATATCAAAAAGTTAGCAGATTCCTCACAAAATCCAGATTCCAACTTTTCTTAAAAATGTAAAAATTGGGGGTTAGAGAAACTGCTCAGTAGTTATGGCACTTGCCTGCAAAGCCTAATGACCTGGGTTTGATTCCCCAGTACCCATATAAAGCCAGATGCACAAAGTGGCACATGTATCTGGAGTTAGTTTGCAGCTGCTGGAGGCCTTGGCACAACCATTCTCTCTGTCTCTTTCTCTCTCTGCTTGAAAATAAATAAAATTATTTTTAAAAATTGAAGGCTATTGCAGAAGAGGTGGTGGAAAGAATATAAGAGCCAAAGGAAAGGTCGGACTGCTGATAATGAAATCTACCGGACACAAAATGGCCTGGATATCCATGACCTCGCAGTGCCTGGTACTACCTACACAAAACCATCATAATAGGAGGAAAAGAGGATGACATCAAAATAAAAAAGATACTAATTAAGAGACAGGAGAGGATATGATGGAGGGTGGATTTGTGAGGGGGAAAGTGGGGAAGGGGAGGAAATTATGGTTTATTGTCTATAATCATGGAAGTTGTCAATAAAAAAGTTCAAAGCCAGGCGTGGTAATGCACACATTTAATCCCAGCACTCGGGAGGCAGAGGGAGGAAGATCACCACAAATTCAAGGCCACCCTAAGACTACATAGTGAATTCCAGGTCAGCCTGAGCTAGAGTGAAACCCTACCTCGAAAAACCAAAATAAATAAATAAACAAAAATAAAATAAAATAAATAAAATTGGGAAGCTCTCCACGTGGAGCTAATAGCCATACCAAGATGTCTAGTTATTCACAAATGCCCTCATCATTCCCAGTGAATGCTATAGGCAAATGTCCATGGTGGTCTATCAACAAGAGCATGCATTCTGTTTTCCTCAGAGTACAGTTAAAAGAGAAATGGCTCAGTGGGTAAAATGTTTGCCAAGCAAGCATAAGGACATGAGTTCAGATCCCTAGTACCAACATTTTGCAAATATATAGATAGATAGATAGATAGATAGATAGATAGATAGATAGATAGATAGAGATATGTAATATGTATGTATGTATGTATATGATGCCAGATGCAGTGGCTCATGCCTGTAATCCCAACACTGGGGAGGCAGAGACAGATGGGTTCCTAGGGCTTGCTGGCTTGCTAGTTTAGCGAAAATCAGTGATTTTGAAATTCAGTGAGACATGGAGCAGTGGACTCCCAGAGCTACACAACTGCTAGCCTAGCAAAATGTGCCCACTGGTGCCACAGTGGTGTGACTGTTACTCTGATCAGATTTGAGGCCCGCCCCACAGGAGGAAATTCATGCCTGGTGCCAAAAAAACTAATCAAGAGCCGGTGGCTGGGAGGCCAAAGGCCCAGGGTAGAAGCTGCTATTGTTGTTTGGCTAAATGGATATGTCATGCCCTCAAATTGCTCTCTAAATGTTTACGTTTATGCCAATCGATAGTGATGTTCTCAGCTTTGGTAGAGAATCTTCTTTGTGCAAATGGCAGTGACTGCTGGAGAAACTCAAAATTTGTCTAAGAGCAGGCCGTGGTGGTGCACACCTTTAATCCCAGCACTCAGGGGGCAGAGGTAGGAGGATCACTGTGAGTTCGAGGCCACCCTGAAACTACATAGTGAATTTCAGGTCAGCCTGGGCTAGAGTGACACTCTACCTCCGGGGGTGGGGGGGGGGGACTTGTCTGAATGCTAAGAAGTGACTGCTGAATGCTAAGCAGTAAATGTGACATCTCTATCACTCCCTGTGACATCTCTACCGCCCATTGTAAAACAGGTGGCAGAGAGAATGTAACAGTCCGAGGACAAGAGAACTACTTTTGAACCATCTTTGGATCTCACAGCAGCTGTTGTTACCTGCACAAGAACTGTCCAGTATTGCCATTTTGCTATGGATGGTGCAGGGAGGGAAAAAAGACACCGAAATAGAAGAGCGGCTAGTTAGAAAGCAGATTCAGTAGAAGCGGTTGAAGAGGAGGACAAAAGAAGGTAATGGGAAGGGATTATGATCAAAATACTTTATATATATTTTTTCATATATATATATGAATGAAAATTGTCAATGAAAAGTTTTTTCAAAGGATCCAGGTGTGGTGGTGCACACCTTCAGTCCCAGCCCTAAAGGAGGCCAAGGTAAGAGGATGGCTGTGAATCCAACCTGGGGCTACAGAGTGAGTTCCAGGTCAGCCAGGGCTAGGATGAGACCCTGCCTTGGCTGTGGGGTGGGGGAAGCTTTGAAAAGTGAGGCTTTCCCATTTTCTGGGAACCCTACTCCTGCCCCCTCTTGGGCAGGAGCTCTCTATTCTTTTCTCCTCTTATACTTGGTAATCTCTCATCATCTCCATAATAAAACCTTTCTAAGCATTAAAAAAAAATAGAAGTGGTAAAGGTGGGAAATAAATACAAATTTAAATGTTAAAAAATAAATAAATAAATGGAGGGGCTGAGAAGATGGCTAGCAGGTAAAAGTGCTTGTTTGCAAAGCCTGCTGGCCTGGGTTCAATTCCCCAGTAACCACATAAATACACAAAGTGGCACATGATTCTAGAATTCGTTTGCAGTGGCAAGAGACCCTGGTGTGCCCATTCTCTCTCCCTCTCTCTCTAACAAATGATTTTTTAAATGAATGAATGAATAAAATAAGATGGAGAGCCACTGAGAAATATACCTGCTGTCAACCTCTGGCCTCTACATGCATACACATACAAGTGCACAAGCACCTGTGTGTGTGTGCACATGAACACACACACAAACATGCATACACACACCACACAAACATATGCCAAAAATAAATAAATAAAGGAAAGATAAGTATTCTTGGGTCCACGATTAAAAGACTCATACCCACACCTCCACTCTTCCTACTGGGATCTGATGTGGTTTGTCCCCAAAGGTTCCTGTGTTAGAAGCTTGGTCCCCAGTGAGGTGATGTTAGGAGGTGATGGAGCCTCGTGGGAGGAATTGAAGTACTTCCCCTGGGATCCTGACTAGTTCTCATATGATTTAAAAAAAAAAAAAAAAGTGAGCCTGGGCCTTGAACCACGCTCCAGATTCCTGTCTTGTCATGTGATCTCTCCCTGTTACAAGTGTTCCTACCGCTGAAATACCATCCATCATGAGGTGACCAACCCAAGAGTATCTTTGCAAGCGCCAGCCCCGTGCAGTTTGGATTTTCAGCCTTTAAAATCATGAGCTAAATAAAACTCTTTCCTTTATGAAGTACTGACCCTTGGGTATTTTGTTATAGCAACAGAAAACTGGCAAATACACTCCCACTGCTCTTTTTGGTCTATTTTTGTTTCTCATTTTTTGAGGTTGGGTCTCACTGTAGCTCAGACTGACCTGGAATTTTCACTATGTAGTCTTAGGGTGGCCTCAAACTTAAGGTGACCCTCCTACCTCTGCCTCCTGAGTGCTGGGATTAGAGGGAGTGGTGGGATATGCCAGGCTTCCCACTGCTCTTTTTGTCCATAGAGCCCTTCTCGGTTCAGCTGGGGACACACTGCTTTGCACTGTGTTGTGACTAGGGAATGTGAGCCAGCGGAATATTCCGCAAGCAGGAGGAATCCTGCAACTTTTAAGTCAGACCACAGGAAAGAAACCCCTCACCCGTTCTTCCTCTTCCCGTCCCTCTCCCTGGGTTTGAGAACAAATGTGGTGTTTTAGTCATGGGGACAACTTCTTAGCAAATGACAGAATGAACAGATAATGAACCTGGCTCCCTGACCAGCCTTTTGAATATAGCTGCCTCCCTTCTCTGTATGTCCCTCTTGGCCCTGGACTATTAAATGAAATAGAAATCATCCAAAGTTTTTTGGAATTTTGGGACTCTGCTACAGCAATTTAACCTACACTAATATACCATGTCTCCACCCCACCCCCCAAAAAAACGGGCTGGGGGAGAACTTGTATCACCTTTAAATGAAAACTGGGCAAAATGCTTTTTGTTTTTTCCGTGTGTGTGTGTGTGTGTGTGTGTGTGTGTATGTGCACACACACACACCAAGGTCTCTTGCTGCTACAAATGAACACCTGTTTGGCTTTACATGGGGATCTGGGGAATTGAACCCTGGCCAACAGGCTTTGCAAGTAAGGGAGTACCTTTGAACTGCTAAGCCATCTCCACAGCCCCCAAATGTTTGCTCTTTGTGTAAGGGAAGACTGTCTCTACACTCTGTCCATTTCTCCAACTTTCCTGGCACCTGAGTTTGCAGTCGATGAGCACCGAGAGCAGAAAGAAGAGATGGAACTCAGATACACACCCGCAGGCTGGGCAAGGTGAAGGCAGCATTCCGTGAATTCAGATGGGCCAGCACTCTGTGGGGCAGGTCTGCGGTCCACATGTGGGAGCTTCAGGCCAAGTCAGATGAAAGAAAGTCACAATGACAGAGTCCTCCGCAAACATCTCTGTACTACCTGTGGACCCAGGGCCTCAGAGAGGGTGGTGGGAATGGGCAGGGGTTGCTGGGAACTTTGTAGGAAAGAGGAGAGGCCTTAACCTGACATACTGGGGGAGGGGAGTGGTGTCCAATTGGGGAATCTTCTTGGATCCTATGCTCTCAACGATGACTGTTAAGGCTGGAGAGATGGCTTAGAGGTTAAGGTATTTGCCTGCCAAGCCAAAGGACCTCGGTTCGATTTCTCACGACCCACGTTAGCCAGATGCACAAGGGGGCACATGAATCTGGAGTTCATCTGCAGTGGCTAGAGGCCCTGGCACGCCCATTCTCTCCCTCTCTCTGTCTCTTTCTCTCTCTCTCTCTCAAATAAATAAATAAGATGACTGTTAGTAACTAAGTCGTGGGCAGTATTTAAGTTCCACTTACACTGACTGCAGCCTGACTTGGAAAGACATGTCTACATGAAGCTTCACAAGTGCAGGCTGGGTGTTCCCTGAGCAGGCGCACCTGGACTTGAACTCTGACTCACACTGAGCCATGTGGCCTTGGGCCATAGCTGAATGTCCTAATGCTTCGCTTTCCCCATCTATAAAATATGGCAATTCTGAAGTTAAAATGCTTAAAACAGTGACTCATATAATAAAAGATCACAACTACTGTTTTTGCTGGCGATTTTGGTGCTGGGGATTGAACACAGGACCTTGTGACTGCTAAGAGCACAACTGACCACTGAGTTGCACCTCTAGCCACATTAATAGCTATTGTTGTTGAGACAGGGCCTCAGGCAGCCCAAGCTAGCCTCAAGCTCACTATATAACTGGGGCTGACCTTGCACTCCTGATCATTCTGCCTCCACCTCTGCAGTGTTCAGACAACCCACATGCACCACCATGCCTAGCTACAAATAGGGGTTGTTTTTTAATTTTTTTAACTTTTAATTTTTAATTTTTTTTTTTTTTAGGTAGGGTCTTCCTCTAGCCCAGGCTGACCTGGTATTCACTATGTAGTCTCAGGCTGGCCTTGAACTAACAGCAATCCTCCTACTTCTGCCTTCCAAGTGCTGGGTCTAAAGGCATGCACCACCATGAGTGGCTACAAATAGCTTTTGATACCCCACTTTTGTTACAGATGCATGGATGGACAGACAAATAAGTAAATAAATAAACATTTTAGGCAGGACATGGTGGCACACACCTTAATTCCAGCACCTGGGAGGCCAAGGTAGGGGGATTACCATGAGTTCAAGGCCATCCTGGGCAGCAGAGTGAGTTCCAGGTCAGCCTGGGCTATCATGAGACCCTACTTCAGAAAAAAAAAAAAAAATACCTTGAGAGAGTATAGCCAAAATTAACACCTGTAATTATCTTGAGGAGATAACTACTTATAAGGGTCTTTCCCCTTGACGAAATTGTGTGTCCTGGTTGCGGGGCCCCGATGTCCCCTTTCCTACTGCCAGCTCCCTGCTCCATACTGCCAGGGTCTCGCACAGGTCCGGCAGGGCTGCACAGAGCAGGGGCAGTGACAGGCACCTTCAGTCACGTGCCAGCATCACACTAAGCTGCACCGCGTGGCCTCCGTTCGCCCTCCCCAAGCCTCAGTTCCACTATTCTGGCCGGTGGGGTAGCAGCCAGCCCTACTCCACAGGGCTCTTGTGAGGGTTCCATGTGGTTCTCTGCTTAGGACGGGATCAGCTGTCTCAGAAGCCTTTACATATTGGGGTTCTCATGCTAAGCAGTGGAGTAAATGGGGAACAAATGTGTCAACTTTAAAACACTGTGTTGGTTTACACTTTTTGAAGGAGTACATAGGACTTCACAATTAAGAAATTTTCTCTAGGGCTAGAGAGATGGTTTAGTGGTTAAGGTGCTTGCCTACTAAGCCTAAGAACCCAGGTTCAATTCGCTGGTAACCATGTAAGCCAGATGCGCAAGGTGGCATATATGTCTTGGATTTGTTTTTAGTGGCTAGAGACCCCTGGCATGCCTGTTCTCTCCCTCTCTCTCCCTCTCCCTCTCTCTCTCTCTCTCTCTCTCTCAAATAAATAAATTAAATTAATAAATTTTAAAAAGAGACATTCTCTAGGAATTGTTATGAAAATCCTGCCCATCCCTTCTGGCCCCTGAGGCAGATTACCTTTGAAACTGTATGAGCTCCAGTAATGCTACAGAGAGAATAAAATGAAAAGACTGCTGTTAAAGGTGCATTCCAGAGAGATCATAGCCACATTCTGTTTGTAATTCTCAGAAGACGCACATAGGGACAAACCCGGCACATTACCATTCAGATAGGCTCCCTCTATTATTTCTTCCTAAAAGGCAAAGAGATAACATCCAGTATAATATTAAAATTTGGCAGCACTGGTGCAAGGGATTTTGATTAAAAGGAAATTGAACACTCACCGCCATTTTTTGCAACAATGGATGCAAATCTGTAAGAAAGCCATTGGATGTGTAACTAGAATGGAACTGTATGACCTTCAAAATACAAATATGGTTATGCAAAGTGGCTCAAAAAGAGCCACTCATGAAGGAAATGTTGACTGAATTTTAATTAGACCTGTACACAGTGTGAGAAAACTCTGGTTTGAAAACCTTTTGAGAACCCTTATACACTACTGGTGGGAATGTAAGTTAGTCCTGCTGCTATGGAAATCAATAAAAAGGTTTCTCAAAATACACTAAAAACATGGGGCTGGAGAGACATCATTCAGTGGTTAAAGGCACTTGCTCGTAGAGCCTGCCAGCCTGTGTTCAATTCCCAGGTCACCCTTGAGAGTCAGACACAAGAAGTGGTGCAAGTGTCTGGCCTTCATTTGCAGTAGCAAGAGACCCTGGTGCATATGTGTGTGAGTGCATGCACGTGCACACACACACACATTTCCAAATAAATAAATACAGACCTACCATATCATCTAACTATACCATTCCTAGGCATACCCCTGGAAGGCATGTAAGCCAGCATACTAGAGAGACACCTGCATGTCTATATTGTTTGTGGCACTACTTACGAAGGCAAGCATATGGACTCAACCTCAGTGCCCATCAGTGTAAGAATGGATGAAGAAAATGTGCTCTAGATACATATGCTATATTATTCAGGCACAGAGAACAATGACATTAGGGGGCTGGAAAGATGGCTCAGCAGTTAAAGCACTTGCCTGCAAAGCCTAACTGCTGCCTGAGTTCGATTCCCCAGTGCCCATGTCAAGTGGGATATACAAAGTGATGCATACATCTGGACTTTGTTTGCAGCAGCTAGAGGCCCTAGTGTGCCCATTCTCTCTCTCTCTCTCTCTCTCTCTCTCTCTCTCTCTTTCTTTCTGCCGGACATGGTGACACATGCCTTTAATCCCAGCACTCATAGGAGGCAGAGGTAGAAGAATTGTTATGAGTTTAAGACCAGCCTGAGACTACCTAGTGAATTCCAGATCAGCCTAGGTTAGAGGGAGACCTCACCTCAAAAAAAAAGAAAAATAGCTGGGCGTGATGGCACAAGCCTTTAATCCCAGCACACGGGAGGCCGAGGTAGGAGGATTGTCATGAGTTCAAGGCCACCCTGAGACTACATAGTGAATTCCAGGTCAGCCTGGGCTAGAGTGAGACCCTACCTGGAAAAAAAAAATTATATCATTTACAGGAAAGTGGATGGAACTGGAGGTCATCATGTTAAGCAAAATAACCACAACTCAGAGAGACAAATATAGGGTACTTTCCTTCATATACAGAATCTAGATTATTTTTTTTAGACATGAAAGTAGAAGGGGGACTACTTGAAGGGAACAAAAGAGGGTGATGGAGAGAATATGACCAATACTCATTGTACACATATGGGAAAATGCTATAGTGAACCCATCACTTTGTACAAATAATATACAGTAATAGAAACCCCTTTCATAATAACCCTAAAAGTCCTACACACACACACACACACACACACACACATACACACACACTTAGCTGAGCTCATCATGACTGTAAAGCGGTCTGACTGGCCACGATCCTAAGACATGCAGAAGCCATGGAAGGTGGCTCCTCCTCAGGACTTACCTTGCCTGAAACCTGGATCTCTCTGGCTCGCTCCTCCATGGCTCAGAAAAAGGACCAAGAGAAGTGAATATGTCCTAGATTCCTGCGACATTCTCCTGAGTTAATTCAAGCATAGAAGGGATTCAGCTTTCTTTCTCTTTATAAATACATTTAACAGTGGAGGTGGGGAGAGGAGGGTGGCGGGATCATGTTGTGTATGTATGGACATGGTCAATAAAAAGTTTAAAATATTTATTTAAGAACATTTAGAACACAAAAAGGAACATGTAGCACCAGAATCCCACAAAAATTAATAATTTAAATATTCTAGTATGCATCTAAGACACATTCATCTGTCTCCCTGGTGACCTCAACATCCTATTTATATTCTAACCACCAACTCCCCTCCCCTCCATTCAACAAAGAGAAGCGTTTAAAAGCATAGATTTATATTTCACACGAGATCTATATCCACAATATAATAATGCACAGAACCTGGTAAGGTGAAAAATATACCAAAAGAAAACAGAGAATATATGCAAAGTTAAGCTTCTTAAAAGTAGACATAAACCAGGAGTGGTGGCGCACGCCTTTTATCCCAGCACCCGGGAGGCAGAGGCAGGAGGATCGCCATGAGTTCGAGGCCACCCTGAGATTACATAGTGAATTCTAGGTGTATGCTAGAGTGAAACCCTACCTCGGGGGGAAAAAAAAAGTAGACATAAAAAGGGCAGGAGAAGGCTGGAGAGATGGCTTAGAGGTTAAGCGCTTGCCTGTGAAGCCTAAGGACCCCCGTTCAAGGATCGATGCCGCAGGGCCCACGTTAGCCAGATGCACAGGGGGGCGCACGCATCTGGAGTTTGTTTGCAGTGGCTGGCTGGAAGCCCTGGCACGCTCATTCTCTCTCTCTCTGCCTCTTTCTCTCTCTGTCTGTTGCTCTCAAATAAATAAATAAAAATAAACAAAAAAAAATTTTAAAAAGGGGGGGACTGGAAAGATGGCTTAGCACTTAAGGCACTTGCCTGTGTAGCCTAACAACCCAGTTTGATTCCCCAGTACCGGATGCACAGGGTGGTGCATGTGACTAGAATTCATTTGCAGTGGCATGCACCCATTCTCTCCCTCCCTCTCTCTCTCTCTCTCTCTCTCTCTCTCTCTTTCTTCCTGTCTCTCTCAACAAGTAAATAAACAATGAGACCACCACACAGCCACCAAAATGAGTATAATTTTAAAAGATTGACAATATCTCACGGTGGCAATGGCAGAGAGTAACGGGAATTCTCATACATTGCTAATATAGTTTCTTTGGAAAACTGTTTGGCAGTGTCTTGTAAAATCATATACATGACACTCTATGTTCAAGGAATTTTAATCCTACGTATTTTCCCAAGAGAAATGGAGCCACGTTTACATAAAGATTTGTTCAGCTTCATTCATAAGAACCAAAAATTAAAAATAACTCAAATACCCACTAACAGATAGAAGGCTAAAAATGGTACATCCATTCAATGGAACACTATTTAACAATGAAAGGGTAAACCCTCCTATCTTCAGCAATTAGAGAGCTAATGAGAATATAGGACACCAAGGCTCCAGATATTAGGCATCACATGACTGAGAGCCAGAAGTCCCTAATCCCACAGCACAGGGCAGGGGAGGCGAGCACTGAGCTAAAGCAGCTGACTAGGAGGAGCTCAGAGAGATCAAAGCAGTCAGTCACACTCGCAGGGAAGAATTCTCAGAGAGGAGGGAGTTGCAAAGGATGTTCTAGAGATCTGAAGAAAAGGCTGTTGAGTGTCTGGCTGAACACTGAAGAAACTACCTAAGATGACAGGCGTAGAAACACAGCAGACAGAACACTGTTTGGAACTCCACACAAGACTGAAAAAGTTTCTACCACCAGAGCAGAGAGGTCTCCACATGCACCAAGCATCTGGCACAGTCCTCTATGAAGCCTTGGGAATGGGCCCAAGTCGGCCCTGTCCACTGCCAGGACTTGACATGCTGCTATGGTTCTGCAGGAAGCAACTGTGAGGGGAAACTCAGGAAAGAAGCATCAGCTTATATTTGTAACTTCTTATGAACCTATAATTCCTTCAAACTGTAAAACAGTATAATCACCCAAAGGAGAGAGAAGGCTAGTGTGGTGGTTTGATCAGGTGTCTCCCATAAACTCCCAGCTGATGGAGATTTGGGAATTAACACTCTTGGAGGCAGTGTATTGTTGGGAGGAGGATTATGGGTATTACAGCCAGTTTCCCCTTGCCAGTGTTTGGCACACTCTCCTGTACCTATTGTCCACCTGATGTTGGCCAGGGGGTGATGTCCAACCTCTGCTCATGCCATCATTTCCCCCTGCCATCATGGAGCTTCCCCTCAAGTCTGTAAGCTAAAATAAACCCTTTTTTCTCAAAAGCTGCTCTTGGTTGGGTGATTTCTGCCAGCAATGCAAACCTGACTGTAACAGTAATGTTGGTACTGAGGAGTGGTGTTTCTGCTAGACACCTGACTGTGTGGCTTTAGCCTTTGGTAGCTGATTTTCAAGAAGAATATGGAAATATTTGAAACCTTGGCCTAAGAGATGGCTTCCAGTGCTGTAAGTACAGCTTGATGGACTATTCTGATCAGAGTTGAAAGACCTGAATGCAGTAAGAACTATGGACTGTGAGGTTTGGCTTGTGAGGGTGAGAAAGAGCTTTGCTTGGACTGAGCTAGAAGCAGTTTGTTTGGGAGGCTTGCTCTTATGTCTGTGTCCTGAGAAATTGTGCAGGGTTGCATTGCGTAGAAATGCACTGGTGTGAAAAGAGGATATGGCACAGAAATGAAATCTTTAGGCTGAAACTGCTGCCTGTTCAGCTGCAGTTGAGACGTTACAACCATTGAGATTGGGCCAGCTGACCTGTACTGGGACAACAGAAATAATCCAGTTTTTTGAAGGGGCCTGAATGCTGAAGGAGTATCCTATTCTTCAAAGTCTGCTTCCCCCCCCCCCCCGGATTAACAAATTGGCTCCCTACCTAGTATTGTGGAGTATAAGAAATGCAGGAAAGAGAGGGTCATTGAGTTTGCAACACAGTCTTGTGTTTTGAAAATGGCCATGGGCAGTGTGAAGCAGGTTTGCTGGATACCTTCATGGAGACCCAATGGAACCATGAGGATGAACCATGGGTTGCAGTGGAGACCCAGGGGAGGTGCCAGGGACCACAAGATGGCTGCTAAGGAAAGCTGCCAGCCCCTGATGAGGTTTTCCAGGACTGTGAGTAGCCTAGCTGGAAGGGTGGAATTGAAACTCCAGAGACTTGTTACTGGTTAGAATGATCAGATTTGGAGACTAGAGTTGTTGGACTTGGAGCTACAGAGTTTGATGTTTGCCCTGTTTAAATCTTGTGTTTGTTGAATATTTCTTTGCTATGCCCAATGCCATCTTTTACAGTGTGAATGTTTATTCTATGCCATTATGGGTTTGGGGGAAATTTTTTGGTATTATGGCTCAGTTAAAAGATCTCAGACTATGGGGACTTTTAAAGTTGGACTTAATGCATTACATTTTGCATCATGGATGGTTATCGGTTTATGGGGGCCAGGGGCAGAATGTGGTGGTTTGATTCAGGTGTCCCACATAAACTTAGGTGTTCTGAATGCTAGGTCCCCAACTGATGGGGATTTGGGAATTAACAGCTCTTGGAGGCAATGTATTGTTGGAGGCATGCTTATGGATGTTAACAGCCAGTTTCCCCTTGCCAGTGTTTGGCACACTCTCCTGTTCCTGTTGTCCACCTGATGTTGGCCAGGAGGTGATGTCCAACCTCTGCTCATGCCATCATTTTCCCCTGTCATGGTGGAGCTTCCCCTCAAATCTGTAAGCCAAAATAAACCTTTTTTTTTCCCCCCACAAGCTGCTCTTGGTCGGGTGATTACTTCCAGCAATGAGAACCTGACTGCAACACCTAGAATGTACACAGAAAAAGAAAGAAATGACTGCTATATGCAATGAAACAGATGGACATCAGGGATAGGGTGATGAGGTAGTGAGAGAAACGAGTCACAGGAAAGGGTGTGCTGCATGATCTCATTTATATGAAAGACAGGCAAAATCATCTAGAGTACTCAAATTAGAAAACACTTTGGCCAGCACTTCTAGAGTGCAGTGGGAGAAGTAGACACTTCTAGGGGGCAGTGGGGGGAGTAGATACTTCTAGGGGGCAGTGGGGGGAGTAGACACTTCTAGGGGGCAGTGGGGGGAGTAGACACTTCTAGGGGGCAGTGGGGGAGTAGACACTTCTAGGGAGCAGTGGGGGGAGTAAACACTTCTAGGGAGCAGTGGGGGGAGTAGACACTTCTAAGGGGCAGTGGGGCTGGAGTAGAAATTCTAGGGGGCAGTGGGGAGGGATTAGATACTTCTAGGGGGCAGTGGGGAGGGAGTAGACGCTTCTAGGGGAGAGTGGGGAGGGAGTAGACACTTCTAGGGAGCAGTGGGGGGGGAGTAGACACTTCTAGGGAGCAGTAGGGGGATTAGACACTTCTTGGGGGCAGTGGGGGGAGGAGACACTTCTAGGGTGCAGTGGGGGAAGTAGACACCTCAAGGGGGTTGTGGGGAGGGAGTAGACGCTTATAGGGAGCAGTGGGGAGGGAGTAGACACTTCTAGGGGGCAATGGGGAGGGAGTAGACACTTCTAGGGGGCAGTGGCAGTTGTTTGTTACAAAAGATTGCAAGGGAAGTTTTGAGGGTGGTGGAAACCTCTCCATCTTGAATGTGGTGGGCAATACATAGGACTTACACTTACCAAATATTGTTGAAGTACATACTTGAAGTGGGTGGTCTTTACTGTATGTCAGTTACACCTCTCAAAACTGATCCCTAAAAAAATTTAAAAAAAAAAAAAGAAATATCCTGGGCTGTGAACCACTCCCTCTGAGTTTAATCCCATTCCCACCTCTTATTAATGGTATGCAGCTGAGTACTTTAGGCAGTATCTCTCCATCTCTCTCTCTCTCTCTCCCTCTCTCTCTCTCTCTCTCTCTCTCTCTCTGTGTGTGTGTGTGTGTGTGTGTGTGTGTGTGTGTTTCAATGTCCTCATCTATAAAATAGTGTAAATAACGGAATCCACAGTATACTTCCAAATGAGAAGAAAATAAGTTAATAATCCTAAATCACTTCAAAGAAAACTGCTCAAAGCAAGCTCCACTGTGGGTTTTTCAGTAAGCAAATAAACCAAATTGCTGGTTGCAAAATTCAAATGTATGCACAGCATCTTTCTCCTTTTACCCTCAGGATAAAACCTAATTTTTTCCCCCAGTAGCCTATCCCCTACTTCTCTGCCTCTCACTCTCCAAGGCTCCTTCTCTGGCACCTTTCTCTCCCTCCAAGGTGGCATTTTTCCCCAAATCAAGTGCTCCTTGTAGGTTTCTCCCTCCTTTTTTGCCTGGCTACCCCATCTCATTGCAAATCCTAAGTTTTCCATGGAGCCATCCCTGAAATCTCTAAGATAATTAGGCAGGAGAATAGGCCAATATTTCTCTTGTATAGCACCAAGCCCAGCTATAATACATGTTGATATCTCTAATTACCTCATGCATTCATTCATCAAGTGCTTATTGAGCATCACCATGGGCCAGGCATTATTCCATACTCTAAGGATATAGCAGTCTGCAAAACTAAGTCCCTGCTGGTGTGTTGGGGTGATCCAGGCAGGAAATAAATAGGCAATCAAATAATTCTATTATGTCAGGGAGTGATGAATGCGACTGAGAAGAAACAAAAAGAGGTGACTGTGAAGGAATGGGCACTGTGGTAAGGCAGCTCACAGAAAAGATCTGAAGATGGGAGGGGAACGAATTACAGGAATGTCTGAGGAAGGAAAGTTCCAGAAAGAAAAATGCAAAGGCTTTGAAGCTGGGAGCATAATTCGCATGTTCTTCAATAAACCACATGAATAGGAGAATGGTAGGAGATGAGGTTGGGGAAGAATCCGGGCCGCAAGAGCTGGGCCTCTTAGCCAGGTAAGCACTTAACACTTGGACTTGGGAGGAGTTGGGAGCCACCAGGGATGTCAGCAAAAGAACAGTGTGTTCCAGCTTTTATTCTCGCTGGATCTTGCACACTTGGTTGCCCTGTTGGGAACACCCTGGCTGGGACAATGGCAGTAGCAGGAAGAACCAACCTAGGTGAGGTTACCCAGGACTTAGTCTCAGCAGTGACGGGATGAGAGATGGCTGGGTTCAGAGGCATTTCAAAGGAACAGCCAACACCCTGGATAACGCACAGAGGAAAAAAGAAAGAAGTCATAGCTGACCCTTCTGTGGGCTCCCTGTGCTTGTGAAACACGGTGGGAGAGGAGGAAGAGCACAGGAAGTGTGACTGTGAGGAAGAATGGGTGGAGGTCTGTGGACAGCAAAGTTGGAGGTGCCCACTAAATGCACCGTGGAGATAGCAAGTGAGCAATGTGGCTTTAGAGCCTGGGGTCCGGGTCAAAGCCATCTACACACAGCAGTCAGCATCTATTCAACCCCAACGTGCAAAGATGGGCTGCAGAGATGGCTCAGGGGTTAAGGTGCTCGCCTGCAATGCCTAACAACCTGGGTTTGATTCCCCAATGCCCATGTAGAGCCAGATGCACAAAGTGGTGTGCCCTTGTGTGCCCATTCTCTCTCTGTGTCTCTCTCCACTGGCAAATAAATTATTTTTTTTTCTTTAAAAAGAAAGAAAGAAAAAACATGCAAAAACAAGGGACCCTTTTTTAAAAACAAAAGTCACTGGTAGTGGAGTGCTCAGCACTAAGTGAGCATCTCCATCACACGCTCCGAGGCTCAGAGACTACTGAGGACGAGGTGGCAGAAAGAATGTAAGAACCAACGGAAGGAGAGGAGGGCTTACAATGCTGTCATCGAGACACAAAGTGACCTTGATATTCACGACCTCACAGTGGCTGACACTACCTACACAATACCTGCATAATAAGAGGGGGGGAAATGATGGCATCAAAATAGGAGAGTGACTAGTTGGAAAGAAAGAATTCCGTGGAGTAGGGGGTTTGGGAGAGGGGAAAGGGCTCAGAATGATGGGAGGGGATTATGATCAGGGTATACTGTCTACATGAAAATTGGCAATAAATGGTTTAAGGGGGGGGGGAGTCATTGGCTAGATGAGGAGGAAGGAAGGAGAACTGAGAGGCGTGTTCAGAGGGCCAGGGAGAGACTCAGTGGGAGCAGAGTCCTTGCAGTGAGAGTAGAAGAAGCAGCACAAATGTTTAAGGAGGGTGTGGGGGGGAGGTGGCTTCGCACTGACTACACCCCACATAAGTTGTAGCGCCCTCTTTCCGTATGAACGGGGACTTGCAAGTGATAAAGGAAACTAACACACACATGTGGACTATTAAAAATCACAGCCCCGCCCCCACCCCCCAGGCTCCCTAGCCAGACTTGCTCCTGGATGCGTCCAGGCCTCCACCCGGGAATCTCCACAGCCAGCTTTGGAAACAGTTGCGTCCGTTTTCCTTTCCAGAGCTCAAACGCACTGTGATGCTTGTGAAACCTCTATAAGCCAAGGACCAGGGGCGTCTACTAGGACTTGAGAAAACCAGATCCCACCGGGGCTCTAGACCATTCTGCGCCCCACCCCCACCCCCGCCGCGTCCTGGGAGCTGCTGTGTTCAGCTCTAACTTCCAGGTTTGGGGCTTAGGGGACCCTTTCACCCTTCTCCCTCCCTTCTCTTTTTTGGTCACCTGCTCTGGGCCATCAGCCTCATTCAGTCTCCAGACAATGAGGCTTCTTATGTGGACTGCGGCCATCGTCCTGTTAGCTCTACAAGGGGTTTAAGATTACGGAGTTTAAGATTACTGAAACAAATGTGTGGCTTTCTGGGCACATAATGTCTTCAGTGCAATGGAACCCCAGCCCATCGCCAATTTGGGATTTGGTTTTGATGAAAAACCCTTTGGGTTACTCTCTTAGGAGATTGGCCAAAAGGATTGAAAAGACTGGGCAGGGCAGTGGCTATTTAGGAATTGAAAGTTTTCTGTGGCCCACCCCTTCCTTAGCAAACCCCCAGGCAGAACCTCACATGGAAACAGTAACAATCCCCCCAAACCTCAACTAAACAGGGTTTCCTGAGGACCGGAGAGTGTGGGTTGAGGAGGTGATCAGCTGTCCCCTGGTGCCTGGGATAGAGGGTTCCGTAGGGCACACAACTTTCCAGTGTAAAACCTGAAAGTTACAGGCCAAACAGAACGAGCTGGTCAGCCTTATGGACCAGGTGTTTGGTTTTCTATGACTCTTGAAAAATGCTGGGAGGTGTCCCAGAGGCTGGACATCCCATCCCATTCCATACACAAGCCAATTCACATCTCCAGTGGGTTCCACTGTTGGCAAAGCCGCTTCTTTTAAAGACTGTCATGAACACACACTTATGGGTACATGAACATCAACCAGGAGCCTTTCCACAATAAATAAATAAATAAATAAATAAATAAATAAATAAATAATAGTCTTTTATACCTGGGTGTGGTGGCTCATGCCAATAACCCAGCACTCAGGAGGCAGGAGGTCACTGTCAGAAGTCAGCCTGGACTGCATAGCAAGTTCCAGGCTAGCCAGGGCTACATAGTGAGAAACTGTCAGGAAAAAAAAAAAAAAGGGAGAGAGGAGAGGGGAGAGGAGGAGAAGGGAGGGAGGAAGGAAGAAAGAAAGGAAGGAAAGAAAGAAAGAAAGAAAAGAAGAAGAGGGGGCTGGAGAGATGACTTAGCTGTTAAGGCATTGCCTGTGAAGCCTAAGGACCCAGGTTAGAGTCCCTGCTACCCACATAAGCCACAGTCACAAAGTGGCACATGCTGGAGTTCTTTTAGAGTGGCTGGTGGCCCTGGCGCCCATTCTCCATCTGCCTCTTCCTTTCCCTTCTCTCTCTCTCTCCCTCTCTTACAAACAAACAAACATTTTTTGAAAAGACACCAGGGATGTTTATTTAAATTTAAAAAAACAGTAGAAGAGGGGCTGGAGAGATGGCTTAGTGGTCAAGGCACTTGCCTGCAAAGCCAAAGGACCCAGGTTCGATTCCCCAGGACCCATGTAAGCCAGCTGCACAAAGTGGTGCATGTGTCTGGAGTTCGTTTGCAGTGACTGGAGGCTCTAGCACTCTCTCTCTCTCTCTCTCTCTCTGTCTCAAATAAATAAATAAATAATATTAAGAAAAAAGAAAAGAGGGGTCGGGCATGGTGGCACACGCCTTTAATCCCAGCACTCGGAGGCAGAGGCAGGTGGATCACTGTGAGTTCAAGGCCACCCTGAGACTACATAGTGAATTCCAGGTCAGCCTGGGCTAGAGTGAGACCTTATCTCGAAAAAACAAAAAAATAAATAATCAAAATAAAGAAGGAAATGTAAGCGGAACAAATGTGTCTGGTTTGTAGAAAACCAGACTAACTTAAGTGGAGTTTATTGGGACGCTGTGTTGGGCCCACCCTGTTTAGAGGTGCGGAAGTCAGAGCTGGTGTGTCAGAGAGGTATGGGGGCCTGAGTGCTTGCCTTCCCTATACCCTCTGTTGCAAAGGGTTAGTCTCTCTGCATAGTCATTCCTGGCTTCGGTCACTGCAAGGAAGGGGAAGAAATGGGTCTGTGCAAGCCCTCCCTTGTCCGTCACTCTTCCCGAGCTCTGCTGCTCTCACACATTCCGAGCCCACGAAAAGGTCGCAGCCAGCGACCAGCAGCAGCGTGCGACCCCCCACACACACACACAACAGCAGCTGGAGTCCCCAGTATTCAGGACCCTCCTTAATGAGAGTCCAGGGTGTGCTCCTCTGCATGTATTGTTGAGCATGCAGTGTTGAAATGTTGAGGCAGATACTACCATGACCCCTATGTCACTGATGAGAAAGCCGTCTCAAAGAGGTCAGCTGACCAGCCCCAAATCACACAGCTACCAAGTGGCAGAGCCAGAGGGTAAACCCAGAGCTGAAGGACTGCCAGCGTCCACTAGCTTTGTTCTCCAGCGCCCCTGCTCAGCAAGCCTGAACCCCAAGCCCCCTGCGGCCAGTGTCACCCAGGAAAAGAGCACCAGCTTCCCCTTGCCCACCCGTTCCTGCCTGTGTGCTACTGGGCAAGTTCCTTCGCCTCTCTGGGCTTTTCCTTCTCTATAGACAACAGAGATGGCACTGGTGCCCCCTCCATAAAGACTGGGTGAGCATTTGTCAAGATCACAAACGTGTCCAGTGCAGGGCTGGGGTATAGTTCAGGGGCACAGCATGCTTGCCTGGCATGTATGTGTGAGGCCCCAGGGTCAATCCACAACACCGCAAATAATAGTAATATAAATAAATATGCCCAGTTCACACTCGGTTTCATGTTCCTTCCTCACAAGAGCCTGGCGGCAAGTGTTATCACCTTTCCTGTATGTAAAATGTGCAACGACCCCAGGCCAGCCCTGGCACATCAACAGTAGATATTATTTATTGACACCACCGTAGCTTCGGCTGTCACCAAGGTGTCACCCCTGCTGTTACAACTATTACTGAACAGATTCCCATTCCTTTCCGTGAAGTTTATCGCCCACACTCCCCAAGACTCCCCACCCTGGGGACAATAAAGCCTGCGTCCCGCTCTGCCTACCTGTCTGTCCTCCCAGGCTGCACGTCGGTCCCGTGCCCCCCGATCCTCACCTGCGTTGGCAGCTCAGCCCAGCGCCCTGCCCTGCCCGCCGCCAGCCCAGCGGGGCCCGGGCTCCGCGGCCGCGCAGTGCTCACAGGCCCCGCCAGGGGGCGCGCGTCCGCAGCGTAAACAACCAATTATAGCAGAGGACGTTTATTTGGATCCAGATTCAAATAAACGATACAAATGTTACAAGGCAAGCTGGGGCGGGGTGGCGCTCGCCTGTAAGGTCAGCACTCAGGAGGCTGAGATAGGAGGATCACTGCGAATTCCAAGCTAGCCTCGGCTAGGTAGTGAGAGCCTACTTATAAATGAAACAAACAAACAAAATAAATGAATGACAAGACAATTGGAGCACAGTGGATATTTAATGGTGAGGTTGTTTCAAGGTGTGATCATTGTAAGGGGACTATCTCCTCTGTCCTTGTCTTTTACAAATACGTAGTTAATGGGAGTGAAATGATGTATCTGAGATATGCTTGTAAACAGGATCTGGGAGAGGCAGGAGGATGGATACAACAAGATTGGCCATGTGTTCATAATTACTGAAGCTATAATAAGGGCTCCTCAGTACTTTATGACTTTTATGTTTTTTATTGATTGTACTTTTTGAGCTAGGGTCTCACTCTAAGCCCCCAGGCTGACCTGAATTCACTGTAGCCCCAGGCTATCCTCTAACTCATGGCAATCCTCCTACCTCTGCCTCTCAAGTGCTGGGATTTAAAGGTGTACCACCACGTCTAGCCCACTTTTATGTATCTTAATGTACTTTGAATTTTCCATAATAAAAACCATTCCTGGGCCAGGTGTGGTGCTGCACGCTTTTAATCTCAGCAGAGGCAGAGGTAGGTGGATCGCTTTGACTTTGAGGCCACCCTGAGACTACCCAGTGAACTCCAGGTCAGCCTGGGCTAGAGCGAGACCCTACCTTGAAAAACAAAAACAAAACAAACAAAACACCATTCCTGGGCTGGAGAGATGGCTTAGTGATTAAGACACTTGCCTGCAAAGCCGAAGGACCCAGGTTCGATTCCCCAGGACCCACTTAAGCCAGATGCACAAGGTGGCACATGCGTCTGGAGTTTGTTTGCAGTGGCTGGAGGCCCCGATGCACCCATTCTCTTTCTATCTGCCTCTCCCTCAAATTAAAAAAATAAAAATAAAAAAATAAATACACACACACACAATTTTTTTTTCAAGGTAGGGTCTTGCTCTAGCTCAGGCTGATCTGGAAATCACTATGTAGTCTCAGGGTGGCCTCGAACTCACAGTGATCCACCTACCTCTGCCTCCGGAGTGCTGGGATTAAAGGCATGTGCCACCATGCCCGGCAAATATTTTAAGAAAAAATATTCCTAATAAACTTGTAATAGATCCACACACAGAGAATGGCAGTTAAGCCCCACCTGAAGTGTTCAAGAACATAGTTAAATAAACTGTGAAACATCAACTCTGGGGCCTGTAAGTGTTAAAATGTTCAGTGATGGAGCAAGACCCTGGGTTTAATCTCCAACACAAGAAAATATTTTATATACAAAACAAAAAAACAATAACTCATACTTGCACTTTTATTAAAATGAGAGAAATGCATGAAAATAATAAGCTTGCACATTGAGATGATGAAACTGTTTCGCATCTCACTTAATGAAAATGCAATTGTGGACTCAAGAGGCTTTCTTGCAACCCTTCACACTTCAGTGAAACATCTCAACTCTTTGTACTTTCAATGGTAGTAAATGAAATGCCTAATGCTGACATCAGTTTGTCATGATAAATTTAAACATTTTCTTCAGAAAAGACCCACTGCAGCCTTGTTGCCCATCCAAAGGTTATTTATTACATTTATCCAGCGCTCAAGATCATTCTTTTATTCCCAAGGTCTTATTTTAATTATTTATCCTAAAGCCCTAAATGCTAAGAAATGTCTGTCCACCCTTCCTCAGTTTTTTAGAAAATAAGAGTGCCTGAATATCACATGATTTATCTTTGAAAAATAAAAGTATCTTCATCTTTATGTGTTAAAAATGTATCAATGTAGGTGGGCATGGTGGCGCATGTCTTTAATCCCAGCACTCAGGAGGCAGTTAGGAGGATCACTGTGAGTTTGAGACCAGACTGGACTACAGAGTGAGTTCCAGGTCAGCCTAGGCCACAACAAAAACAAACAAACAAACAAACAAAAAAAAAAAAGTATCAATGTGTGTGTGCATATCTGCAAAAGAAAAGTGTGGATGGGCATATACCAAAATGTTAGCAATGGTTCTCTCAGAGTTATGGGACAGGCCAAGGTCTTATTTTTTTTTTTTTTTTATTTTTTGCATTTTTCAAGGTAGGGTCTTGCTGTAGCCCCAGCTGATTTGGAATTAGTGTCAGGCTGGCCTCAAACTCACAAAGATCTTCCTACTTCAAGCCTCCCAAGTGCTAGGATTAAAGACATGTGGCCACCAAACCTGGCAGAGAGAATAGGCACACCAGGGTCTCCAGGCAGTGCACATGAACTTCAGACACATGTACCACTGTGCATCTGGCTTTACCAGGGAATCAAACCTGGGTCCACAGGTTTCGCAGGCAAGTGTGTTAACTGCTGAGCCTCATCTCCCCAGCCCTCATTTTCTTCTTTTTGACTGTATTTCTTTTTCTACAGTGAATGTAATGCAAACATCAGCAGGGCTTCATGAGCACTCACACTCAACCTATACATAACATTTAAAAATGAGTGTTGGGCTGGAAAGATGGCTCAGCAGTTAAAGATACTTGCTTAGAAAGCCTGACAGCCTAGGTTCAATTCCCCAGTACCCACATAAAGCCAGATACACAACATGGTATGCATCTGGATTTTGCAGGGGCAGGAGGCCCTGGCGTGGCCATATTAACTCTGTCTATCTCTATCTCTCCACTAAATAAATAAAGATATATTTTTATAATGTGCTGAGAAACTATGTTGTATTTTCTGTGGAGCCTCAGAGGACTGCCATGTAGTCTCTTGGCCACTTCTACCTATCATTAGAAAAATTTAAGAGGACCCAAAGACATTTAAATCAAGTATTCTGGCCAAATGCAGGGAAGTGCACCCAGGGTCCCAGCTACCCTGGAGCCTGTTTGAGCTCTTGAGTTTGAAACCATCCTGAAGAATACAGCAAGATCCCATCTCAACAAAATCAATAAATAAACCAACATTGTGTTGAACCTAAACAGAGTATCAGAAAAAGGCACTAGACATCCTAGCCCTTCTCATTTTCCATAACTAAAGAAGTACAGATATTTAAGACAACCCAATTTTACATGGTCACTTATTTGCATTTTACAAATGTATTTAAAAGTTTTAAAGTGACTTTGTAATGAAGATATTATTTAGTTCATGCTAGTATGCTATACTGACTTTAAAATCCACAGGGATTTGAATATCTAATAATATTCTTCTAATTCTCCAAAGAAGTATAAAATTTCATAGAGGAAAAAGAAGTATTGTGATTCAGCAATACCAATGTAGATATCAAGCTACAAAGTGCACTTTACCAGTAAAAGAAGCCAAATACTGGAAAGTTGTGCTATAAAAACATGATTCCCTCATCAACAAGAACATGCAAATCAAAACATCACCTCATACCCATTTTTAGATGCCTACTATTAAAAAATGAAAGAAAAAAAGCATTGGCAAGGACATGGAGGAATTGAAACTCTTGGCACTGTTGGCAGGAATATAAAATGGTTCCATCATTGGAAGCAGGACGGTTCCTTAAAAAAAAAAAAAAAAATAGTAACTAGGGCTGGAGAGATGGCTTAATGGTTAAGGTGTTTGCCTGCAAAGCCAAAGGACCCAAGCTTGATTTCCCAGATGCACAAGGTAGCACATGTGTCTGGAATTTGTTTGCAGTGGCTAAAAGCCCTGGCACACCCATTCTCTCTTCTCTCTGCCTCTTTCTCTCTCCCATATAAAAATAAATTAAAAAAAAACTTTTTAAATAGGGCTGGAAAGATAGCTTAGCAGTTAAGGTGTTTGCCTGCAAAGTCAAAGGATCCCAGTTGGATTCTCCAGGACCCATAAAAGCCAGATGCACAGGGGGGCACATGCATCTGGAGTTCGTTTGCAGTGGCTGGAGGCCCCGGCATGCCCATTCTCTCCCTCCCTCTCTCTCTCTCTCTCTCTCTCATTCTCTCTCTCTCTCAAATAAATTAAAGAATTTTTAAATATTTTTTAAAAATAAATAATAACTATAGGGCTGCAGAGATGGCTTAGCAGCTAAGGCACTTGCCTGTGAAGCCTAAGGACCCATGTTCGACTCTCCAAATCTCACATAAACCAGACACACAAAGGTGAGACATGCACCAGGTCACACATGCCCACCAGGTGGTGTGAACATCTATACTTTGATTGCAGTGGCTAAGGCCCTGACACACGAATTCTCTCTCGGTTTCTCTCTCTACAAAAAAAAAAAAAAAAAAAAACACTATAAATAGGATTACCAGCCAGGCGTGGTGGCGCACGCCTTTAATCCCAGCACTCGGGAGGCAGAGGTAGGAGGATTGCTGTGAGTTCGAGGCTACCCTGAGACTCCATAGTGAATTCCAGGTCATCCTGGGCTAGAGTGAGACCCTACCTCGAAAAAAAAAAAAATAGGATTACCATATGATCCAGCAGTTCTGCCATTGGTATCTACCAAAAAAAGTGACAGTGGAAGCAGAGGTAGGAGGATCACCACGAGTTCAAGGCCACCCTGAGACTACGGAGTGAATTCCAGGTCAGCCTGGACTAGAGCGAGACCCTCCCTCCCTCACAAAACAAAACAAAACAATATAATAATCCCATCACTCAGGAGGCAGAGGTAGGAGAATCACTGAGTTTGAGGGCACTCTGAGGCTATATAGTGAATTCCAGGTCAGCCTGAGCTTGAGTGAGACCCTACCTTGAAAAACCAAAAGATAAAATACATAAATAAAAAATAAGGTGGAGAGCAACTGAGGAAAACACCTGACACTGACCTTTGGCCTCCACATGCAAATGCATGCACATGTTCCCACACACGTATGAACATGCATGAACACTCATAAAAATACAGATGCACGGAAGTCAGGTGATACACAAATGCTTAGACATCTGCACAAGCACGAGAGGTCACTGTAGCCACTGGAAGCCTAGATGGCATATTGGATCATGGGAGGCCTGTCAGCCAGTAACCAAATAAATGGTGGAGAGCAGCTGATGATAACCTCATACTTCATTACAATGCTATGAATACACTCAGAACTAGGCAGAAACAAAGCTTTATTCAGACGACTAGAAGCACCAAAGGATTACTTATTTTCCAGTCCAGCTTGTTTTCTGATAAGTCAGCTATACAAAAACTGATGACAGTTCAACTAGCAGGGCAGAAAGCATAGTAGCAGCGTTCACTGCCTCAGTCGTGGAGAAAATGACTGCGGGCATTGTATCCTTCCTTCCTCCCACTGTGCAGTCGGTGGTCTGAACACTCTGGGGGTTTCAAATGCAGGTGCCAGGAGCCAGGAATTCCAGGTGCAGCTTGCATTTCCTTTCTCTGCTCACCTGTAAGGTCAGTTGGCAAACCTGCTTTGACTCAGACGGGGCTCTTCTTAATTTCTCAAACACAGCCTCAACTCGTTATGAAGCACTTACGCAAGGAATGATGCACGCAGAAAGGCAGCTTTATTGTACTTGGAGCAAAAAAAACATGATTCCATTTGGGGTTGAGGGGAGCCATTACACTTGGTAAGCCACACTCTCAGCTGTGACATGCTACCGACTTTCAAGACGAGGTGGGGAAAGTGAGTGCATTTGGTTTCAATGCCACAAGACATTTCTAACCAACTGGTTTTCAGAGAACCTCAAATTTTCTTGAGAAACTGTCTTTAAAATGCACATATGTGTGCTCCTTCTCTACTTTTCTGGAAAAGGGTGAGTTGTGGTTTTAATAAACCAGCAAATTAATTGTTAATTGCAAAGGTGTAAGACACTTTGGAGCAACCTGCATTCCTCTTAAAATGGCTGTCATTCTTGGACAGTATTAAAGGACAACCCTGATGAAGACAGCTTATACAGAAACAAACCGTCACTGTGCAAGAATTACATCAAGGGTACTGATTCCCTCTATTTTGACCATCTACAGTGCTATTTGCACTTTACTTATTTCAGTTCCTGAAAAATCATTACAATAACACCAATAACAATTCTGCATAAACTGCATGTCCCAACTCTTGATGGCACAGTAAAGTGATGGGTGTGGTGCGCACATAGGATGCTGCTTCTAATGAGTCATAAGCCCTCCCCTCAATGCCACATGCCCAGGAGTCACAGTCATAACCATGAATACGCAAATGAGAATGCTTGATGGGCCACCTGGATGAGAAACAGTAATAAACTTGGGAGAATGGCATTAATACCTGCAATCTCAAATTGCCATCCCTGTTATACTGAGATTTTGGATTCTGGGCCAAGTGCTCTTTTGGAATATCAACAACGGTTACTGATCTTGCTAATGAGTTCTTCTACTACCATATTTCTGGGTTTACTGTGGGAGGCACTCCCAGGTTCTAGTGTTTGCTGCGGTGGCCTTGGGCACACACTAGTCTTAGCAAGTACTGAACCAGCTAAGGGTTTCAGGAGAGGTATATGAGTGTAGAAGACGTGGACTTAAGACTTCTTGGGTTACATTCTGTCAGCAAATACAACGGGATGTTTCAATCGTTAGAACCTGAGATAGTCCAGAGAAATGCCTCCCTCGGTGGGAACAGGATGTGAGGGAACTCACAGTCAGGAAGCAGTGCCTTGCGTCCAGGGGGCAGCACCGGTAATGGAGTGAGGCCCCTTGGTGCTATATCTGAGGAAGGCTGATCTGTTCATTGGAGCCAAGACTTCCTGGAGTCCTCTGTAAGGTGTGTTCTCCACTAGTCCCTGGGCAGAAGCCTTCCTTCACCACACAGCACAGTGTCTGCATCTTTCACATGAGGCTCCTACTGGGCACTCCTGAAGCCAAGACTACACAAAATGCTAGGGGAGATGAGAGTAACTCAAACTTGATGCCAGAGTCATCTCCAAAAAAAGTTTATTAGCATGATTAAAAACATTTTCTTGAATAACAACAGAAGTTTCTAAACAGGAACACATCAGTGGCTCTATCTCATAACCATTATTTGGAACGGAATGGACAGCTTTATTGCCAGTCTCTTTATTAAAACAATCCATTGATTGGTTCCATGACATCATGACTATTGCTTTGTCTGGGAATGAGTCCCTACAGCAATTAAGTATAAAAAATATCTTCCATCATAGGTGGAGAGTGACCTGCATTGGAGCATGACTCTGAGTTGATAAAAAATACACAAGAGTTGGGTTTTTGATTTTTAAAAACATTCCTTTTACACACTACAAAGAAAAAATTAGTATTTTGGCTTTTTAAATTCCTACATGATATTGAGAATGGCAGTCTCCAGAAGTTCTCCCCGTCACATCTCTGGACGCAGCCCTCTTGGGGAGGGTAGATCCCAAGGACAGACGCCGAAGACTTTGGCCTCCATGTGTTTATACTGGTTTGAGAACAAAGACAGCATCATCCAGAACATAGTAGTCATTGTACATGTCACCTTCACACAAGTATGGCAGTCTGGTGAAAGCTTCGATGACAAAACCAGCTTTTCTGAACACTTCAGGCAGGCTGTTCACTTGTTCTTCCCAATTCTGTCCCTGGATTTCCAAAATTTCTGATGGTTTCTCCCACTTGCCACCTACTAAAACAAATGAAAACATTAAGTTAAATTCTTGAACAAATTACTTAAGGTGGGAGGAGCAAGGAACGTGTTTGTCCCACAGGCACTAAGTGGGTGCTCTGATGAGCCAACTTTATAGTTCCCACCATTCCTCCAAGGCAGGTGGGCACAGACTAAAAAAAGTGGAAAATCTTGTTCAAGGTGCAAGGTTATTGAGCATCAGAGCAGAAATGCAACCCAGGTCTGTCTGTATCCAAGGCCTACACTGATGGTGCCTCCTTTGTGGGACTGTAGTGGTTAATGGGTTTGGAAAAACTAGTCAGTAAATATAGGAACATTGGAATTAGAGACAAACAGTATTTGAAAGTTTAGTTTTGGACAAAGGCAAGAAAGCACCTACTGTGCAACAACGTACACAAGTTATTAACTAGAGAGTTACCAGGATAAAAATAGGCTTATGAATGATTTTATTTCAAAAAACTAGATCATTATCAGTGTGTTTTTCAACAAAACTTGACCCGTTCCGTAGCTATGAGGAATAATGTCGTGGAAGCTCCAGAACCGGAGAAAGCCATGACACCAGAATGGAGGAGATGCTTTGCCTTTACTAGACTAGTAGCTGGAATCTGTCAGTCATTTCCAAACCTCAGAACATGGGGAGCCTGGGGAATGTGGCACCAGACAGGGTCTTCCAACTTCACATAAAAAGCCTTCATTGGGGCTGAAGAGATGGCTTAGCGGTTAAGCACTTGCCTGTGAAGCCTAAGGACCCCAGTTCAAGGCTCAATTCCCCAAGACCCACATTAGCCAGATGCACAAGGGGGCACACGCATCTGGAGTTTGTTTGCAGTGGCTGGAAGCCCTGGCGTGCTCATTCTCTCTCTGTCACTCTCAAATAAATAAATAAAAATGAACAAAAAAAAATTTCATTGACCTTCATTGACTGTAAATACACACACACACACAAAGATAACATTATATTCAAACGTGGGGTACTTTTAGTTGCTACTGGGATGTAAAAAATATGCATATTCCTAGCTGGGCGTACACGCCTTGAATGCCAGCACTCAGGAGGCAGAGGTAAGCAGATCACCATGAGTTCGAGGCCACCCTGAGAATACAGAGTTAATTCCAGGTCAGCCAGAGCTAGAATGAGACCCTACCTCGAAAAACCAAAATATATATGTATATATTTATATATATTCGACCCTACCTCGAAAAACCGAAAAAAAAACCAATTAACTCTGTATTCTCAGGGTGGCCTCGAACTCACAGGTGATCCTCCTACCTCTGCCTCCCCAGTGCTTGGATTAAAGGTGTGCACCACCATGCCCGGCTTTCTATTCCTTCTTAAATGTATCCCTAAAGTGAGACTCGGGCTTCATGACAATAAGAAAATACACCACAAGCAGTTGCTAAGAGTGCAAAGGTTATGGCGGATATTCGCTCTGTATCTGGTGGCCGGCAGGGTCCTCTCACTGTCTGGGGAATGAATCCAGAAGCTGCCCTTCGTTGCAGCAGATCACTGGCTCATCATCTAGGCTCAGGGACACCCATGAAGAGCCAGAATGAGGAGCCAGTGATCCCAGAGGTAGGACAGGAAGCGTGTTCTCTGGGACAAGCAGTGGCTGAGTGGTGCTAATCTACAACACCTGTTTCAGACCAATGTCACAGTGTGACTCAGGTATTCTTCCTGGCTCCAGAACTTCTCCAGGCCTTCAAGAACTCTGGAGACATCCCGCACCCTGCTAACAAATCTCCTTTTGCTGAAGTCGGCCCAAATCAGCTCCTTGTGCTTCAAGAGAGCCACCTGGTCAGCGGGCACAGTGAACCCCACATTAAAAAAGGGGTCTTTGAGCTGGGCGCAGTAGCGCATGCCTTTAATCCAAGCACTCAGGAGGCAGAGGTAGGAGGATCACTGTGAGTTCGAGGCCTACCCTGAGACTACATAGTGAATTCCAGGTCAGCCTGGGCTAGAGTGAGACCCTACCTCGAAAAAAAGGGGGGGTCTTGGAAATCAGCACAACTGGCTAAGGGCACCATACTAGGATATATGATATCTGCCACACCCTAATCTTTCCTGGGAGTATGCATTATGCTCAAAGCAAAACATCACATAAACACCTGTAAAGATGTAAAATCCATGAAAAAAAAATGCACATTTAGAAGCATGCTCTGGGAGGAAATCTCAATTTGAAATGGTGAAATTGGGTTACAAACCATTTTTACACAATTTCACAAAGTTCCTGATTCTGTTTCCTTAGTTAGAGTTCCGCTCTTTGGTTCTTCCTTTCTAAAAAAGAAAGGAGAAAAACACAAGCCACGCTCTTTGCAAATGCACTCCAGCACATACAGAAATGGAGACCGTGAACAGAGGCAAGGTTGGTCTTGGTCTGGAAATCAGCCTGATTCTATTTTCTGTTGGTAAGGGTTTTTTTTCTTCACTTATTTAAGTTAACTGCCGTTTCTTGCCTAATGTATTATCTATTTTAAGCTCTTACCAAGTAATTTTTAAATATGCAACATTATAAAAATTGTTTAAGATAGTTAAGTTTCTTTTTCCCCAGAGAAAAAGGTGATAGAGAATAGCTGAGGCACTTGGGAGATGGAGGCAGGAGGATTACAAATTCAAGGCCATTAATGACTATATAGCAAATGTGAGGCCAGCCTGGACTACATTAGACCCAATCTCAAAGCAGCCACTGAGGAAAAGTTTCATATAAGCCTGATAATACCCTTTGCTCTGAGCTGCTTTAGAGAATATCTCTGAACAAAGAATTAAGAACATTCTGGGGCTCACATGTGCTAGTCATTAACAATTTAACTCCCATACAGGAGACTAGGTTTGCACAATGAGCAATATTTGCTTAATACTTTCAAAGAAGAAGGAAATGTTTCTAAAAGTTGAATTTCAATACAACAAAAGTACCTATTTAAGAAACTGTGACATGGAGGCAGAGGTAGGAGGATGGCTGTAAGTTCGAGTCCATCCTGAGAATACATAGTGACATCCAGGTCAGCCTGGGCTAGCATGAGACCCTACCTCAAGAAAGAAAAAAAAAAAAAACCTGACAGCCCATTCTAGGGAGAATCATCATCCCATAATATTCCTAATTTTAAAAATTCTACCTACTTCTGTTTTACTCCTATGAAAATATTCTTTTATCATAGTTCTAGTAATCTGAGATTTGCGCATAAGTTTTGGGTCACAGGAAGAGGCAAAAGTTCTTAAAATTAACTTGTTCTCATTTATAAACAAATACAGGGCTGGAAATATAGCTCAGTGGCAGACTACTGTCTGACATACACAATGCCTTGGGTCATTCCAGCACTGGAGAAAGAGTGGGGAATAATGATAATCATATTCTCAAATGTTAACAGTGGTTATTTTAGGACAAAGGATTATGGTGAGAACTTGCAATGTTCTCCTTTTGGTGATGAGTACACATTACTTTTCTGCACTATTTCAGTTGGTGTTTTCTGTTAGAGATATATTCTGAACTGTTCACATGGGACCTGCCCGACAACAACATGGGAGAGGGTGGGTAAGGTTGAGAGGGAGGTGAAACAAGACTGTGGTGAAGCTGGGTGCTGTGGGGGTCCACTGTGCTGGGTGGTTACTTCTACATATGTTGAAATTTTCTATAATAAGTTTGTTTTCGTCCAAAATTAGTTCCCTACCTATTTGCTAACTTGTTTAAAAAAAAAAAAAAAAAACAGCAAGCTGGGCATGGTGGCACATGCCTTTAATCCCAGCACTTGGGAAGCAGAGGTAGGAGGATCGCCATGAGTTCAAGGCCACCCTGAGACTACATAGTGAATTTCAGGTCAGCCTGAGCTAGAGCAAGACCCTACCTCGAAAAACAAAGACAAAAACAAACAAACAAACAGAACCCAGCAAAATATTATTTATTCCAAGATAAACGTTCAACATTTTTAGTGGAAACTGATTTAATACAAATTAAGAAACAGAATTCATAAAAAGAAAATGTCAGCAGGAGAGAGCTGCGGGGTGACTTTCTCCAACTTCTCTTTTTTGCTCTCTTGCTTAAGTAGGGGGGGGGGGAGCAGTTTCTTCCCACCCTTTGCTCACGGCTTCCCATGTGCATGCAGTGAGACTGAGTACACAGGAAACTCCCAAGTTGCAAAGACTTCTTACCCTGTGCCATCAGATCCTAAAGGAATGTGTTAAAAGTCAGCTTTCCAGGCTGGAGAGATGGTTCAGTGGTTAAGGCATTTGCCTGCAATGTCTAACAACTGGAGTTTGATTTCCCAGTACCCATGTAAAGTGAAATATATAAAGTGGTGCATGTGTCTGGAGTTCATTTACAGCAGCTGGAGGCCCTGATGTGTGCATTCTCTCCCTCTCTCCCTCCCTCCCTCCCTCCCTCCCTCTCTCTCTCTCTCTTTCTCTCTCTCAGGTCAGACTGGGCTAGAGTGAGACCCTACTTTGGAAAACCAAAACAAACAAGCAAACAAAAAGCCTCATCTGAAAGATCAGTTGAGATTGAAACAGTTTTATTTGGTTAGGATTTAACAGGACCAATTCCATTTATACAAAGATGATTATTTTGCCAAAGGTGCCTCTAGACTTCTAAGTTTAAGACAACCTGTGCAGGAGACAGAGGCTTGGGCTGAATCCAGGTCCCTCAGCTGAGATTCCTAGTGGACAGGAGGCCCAAGAAGCTAGGTGGTCTCTCTCCCTCTCATCTGTTTATTCTTATCAAATCACTACAAAGTTCCCAGCTCTAAAAGTACAATATATGAAGAGACTCCCTTCACAAATGTCCACATGCAGACTAATTCCTTTTCTGTTCTGGTTGGGACCTGTAAGAAAACTTAAGATAGGAGAGAATCCCTTCTGAAAGCCATCATCAGAGGACTTGGGTTACTTTCCAATTTCCTTCACAGGAGAAAAGAGCACACTCAGGTAAGTAAGGCCACTTGGTCTATTACTTTTTCTAAGACTATCTGGTCTATACAACTAGGCAGAAGTAAGACTAAAACCTTGCATAAATTTCCATCTGCCTCAAGCAACCCTATGTTCCATGTGCCCCTTGCCTGACAGACCGCTTAGCAAGGCCTCCCCCCATTCAGAAGCACCTGAGTGGTGCTACAGCCTCATGTGTCTGGTGTCACAATGATATGGCGGGGAGCCAAGCTCCAAGCACCACCACCCCAGGAAGACAGGGGTTCCAGGTTCTGGGAACAGGTACAAAATTATCTTTCAAATGAGTGTGTGACACTGTGGGGAGAGTGGCAGGGGCAGCAGAAGAAATGGTCATGGTGTAAGTAAATACCACATAGGCAGCACGCTTGAGTCCACACAAAACACACACAGTGGGTACCAACTTTTCTGATATAATAAGGAAACTACACAGAGCTCACAGAGCCACAGTCTGCAGAACTGGGTTTGGACTCAAGCCTGCATTCTCCTTGTCACAATATTGTTGTCAAGTAAGATGAATGCACCAGGGACTAGAGAGTCTGGGCCCAGGTGGCTCCCTCGCCGGCTCTACAGCAATAGGGAGTGCAGCAGTAAGGCTGCAGCTAGGCTTCCACCGAGTATCGTAATGGACACCAGGCTCACAAGGGAACATTGTGGACTGTCGTGCATTCCTAGAAACCCCTGCCCCCAGTATGCAGAAACCAACTCCTGATCAGTGCTCTACTGTGTGGCAGCACTTCCCACACTGAACACAAGGTTCGGTGGTGAGGGGCAGAGGAGCAAGCAGGCTCTGTGAGGTGACAGGAGCAGCCCCAGGTCAAAGGAAAGCAAGAGTATGCAGCACACCCCAAACTTCTAGCTCCAGACATGCTGCCCCCTCACACTGCCCATCAGAACCTCTGGCGGCTATCCTCGGATCACTTGAAGGCATGCAAGGCCCTGGTGCACCCATTCTCTGTCTCTCTCACTCTCTTCCTCTGGCTGTGGTATTACACTACCACATTTATTTATTCATTGATGGCAGGTCAGTCAGGAGGCTTCGGGAGTCCACACAAGGAAGGCCCACTGGTGTGACTTAGAGTTTTGTTCATGGCAAGAGAAAGGGAAAGAAGAAAATGGAGTGGTTGGGTTTCCCAGCCCAGTAACACCACAGCACACACATGTGCTTCCTCCCACAGGTGTTGCGAGTACCTGTACTGTCTCTATCATGCAGCCAGGTTACCTAGAAGTGGACTACACTCACCAGGCTGTCATCATAGAGTGTATCTTCTTCACAACTGATTGTCCTTCAGAGAAACCAACGAGCCTGTGGTTCCGCTATGGTGCTCACCAAACCGAGACTCTGTGCTTGGACAGATGCAGCAGTGAGACAGACAAGTTTACAGTGACAGAGACCCTGGACAAGAATCAAGTCTCTCTCACCATCAACAGGGTGGCTCCAAATGACAGTGCAATTTACATCTGCGGGATTGCATTTCCTAATGCAGTGGCACCAAGAGCTAAGCAGACTGGAAAGGGGACCGTGCTGGTGGTAAGAGGTCAGCCACTAAGACTTATTTTACTCCATCATGTTCTGCTCACATGCAGAAACTACAATGTAAATGTGGTAGTGTAATACCACAGCCCAGTGGCAGAGAGAGACAGAGATAGAGAAAAGAGACACAGACAGAGAGAAAAAGTGGGTGCGCCAGGGCCTTCGGCTGCTGTGAACAAACTCCAGACACATGCACCCCCTTGTGCACATGTGTGACATTGCGCATTTGTGTCACTGTGCATCTGGCTTACATGGGACCTGGAGATTTGAACATGAGTTCTTAGGCTTTGCTGGCAAGTACCTTAACTGCTAAGACATCTCTCCAACCCTCTCTCTCTTTTTCTAATAAATAAATAAAAATAAAGTATTAAGAAAAATTCAAATGTTATTTAACCTTAGCTTGTTCTCACCAGTCAGGATAATTAGAAATGAGCTAATGTAAATATAGCACTTTTAAGAATACCACAAACAGCAATTTGAGTTATTCTCGATGTTAACTCATGCCTCATTGGGAGACGGCTCAGTGGTTAAAGGTGCTTGCTTATAAACTTGCTGGCCTGAGTTCAATTCTCCAGCACCCACATAAAGCTGGACACAAAGTGGTATATGTATCTGTAATCCCAACATGCCTAGGGCAATGCGGGGAGAGCCAGAATTCTGAAGATTGCAGGCCAGCTAGACTGGCATACCCAAAGAAGCAAAGACCCCCCCCCCAAAAAAAAAAAAACTCAATAAGGAAGATCCTGTCTCAAGCAAGTGGAAGGAAAGGAGACACCCCACCCAAAGTCATCCTTCAGATTGCTACAGTGTACCGTAACAACCACATGCTCACACACATACCTAACTTTTTAAAGTTAGTTAAAAGGAAAAAGATGGCTTGTAGAAAGACAAAGTTGGGCTGAAGAGATAGCTTAGCAGTCAAGGCGCTTGCCTGCAAAGACTAAAGACCCAGGTTCGATTCTCCAAGTCCTACATGAGCCAGATACACATGGAGTTCATTTGCAGTGGCTAGAGGCCTTGGAGCACCCATTCTTTCTCTCTCTTGCTCTCCCTGTCTCTAATAAATAAATAAAAATAAATTTAAATTTAAAAGAAAAATGACAGTCACAAGTAGATTCCTCTTTATGAGCACAATTTAAAGTTTTGCTAAGATGGAGATGGTAACAGTCTGGATTTTGTATAAAACTATGAATTTAACACTGAAACATTTTTTTTTTGTTGTTTTTGTTTTTGTTTTTGTTTTTCAAGGTAGGGTCTCACTCTTGCCCAGGCTAACCTGGAATTCACTATGTCATCTCAGGGTGGCCTTGAACTCATGACAATCCTCCTACCTCTGCCTCCCAAGTGCTGGGATTAAAGGCGTGCACCACCACGCCCGGCCTGAAACATTTTTTAAAGTTGTGTATCACCTGTGAGTTTCACAAATGAAAGTGTACTTGTATAAACTGAGTTCATGGAATAGTATCTATGGGATATTTGGTTGGAATGCACATGTTAACAGGTAATTTTATGTGTGTGAATGTTCATATGTATGAGAGCACCAAGCATGCACCTGTGGATGTCAGAGGACAACCTTGGCTGTCAGTCCTCATCTTTCACCTTGCTTGAGGTAGACTGTCTTGCTCCCCCCTGTATCTGCCAGGCTAGCTGGCCCACAAGCTTCTGGGCAATTCTGCTGTCTCCACCTCCCATTTCACATGGGTTCTGGGGATCTGAACTCAGGTGCTTGCTCTTGCACAGCTAGTACTTTATTCACTGTGCCAGTTTGGGTATATGGTTTCTAACAAAAGATGATTTCAATGCCCTTGAGGACAATGGCTTGGAATATTTAAGTTATGCTTTAATATAAAAAGTAATTCCTGGGCTAGGGATACCTAGCACATGCCTAAGCAAATGAGAGGTCCTAGGTTCCATCCCTAACACCACACAAAAAACATGATTCTTAGCATTTGTGGTTTTTTTAAATTTTAATCAATAAACATTTTTGTTATAATACAGTTAAAGAACTGATGAACTAGGGCTAGAGAGATGGCTTAGCAGTTAAGGCACTTGCCTGTGAAGCATAAAGACCCAGGTTCAATTCCCTAGTACCCACATAAACCAGACACACAAGGTGGCCCATGCATCTAGAGTTCATTTGCAGTGGCTGAAGGCCCTGGCATGCCCATTCTCTATCTATCAGCCTCTTTCTCTCTCAAATAAATTAATTAAAATTGAAAACAAAAGAATTGGAAGGCAGAGCCAGGTGTGGTGGCACATACCTTTAGTCCCAGCACTCTGGAGGCTGAGGTAGGAAGATCATCATGAGTTCCAGACCAGCCTGGAGACTTAACCTTAAAAAAAAAAAGGAGGGCTGGAGAGATGGCTTAGCGGTTAAGTGCTTGCCTGTGAAGCCTAAGGACCCCTGTTCGAGGCTCGATTCCGCAGGACCCACGTTAGCCAGATGCACAAGGGGGTGCACGCATCTGGAGTTCGTTTGCAGTGGCAGGAAGCCCTGGCGCGCCCATTCTCTCTCTGTCTCTCTATGTGCCTCTTCCTCTCTCTGTCACTCTCAAATAAATGAATAAAAATGAACAACAAAAAAAAAATTAAAGAAAAAGAAAAAGGAATTGGGGCAAGCAGAGCAAATTCATGTCCCACCTCTAAACTGTACCTTCAATGATATAATAGTGACTGTTTCTCTGTTTCCATCACAGAAAATAAGCTTCTTAGCAAGGAAGTGCATAGTCTCCTGATAGTGCTCTTAGCACTGCTCTCCATCTACATCACTGGGGTATGCGTGATCTTCATAGTCCTTTCCAAAGTAAGTCACCTGCTCTCGCTTTACCATCACCATGGACGAGGTCATTTCCACTGCCCACAACCTGTAAGCCTCAGAGACAGCTCACCTAGAAAACACCTCATTCCACATCTGCAGAGATAAGCACCCGCAGAGGAAGGCTGCAGAAGCATAAATCTTTGTCACTGAAACCACCACTACGCAGGCTACACGATTCAGTTTCCTCTTGAAAGCCCAGCGATATGGGATTAAGAGACCATGGTCCATGGTGGCTTCCTTCTGCAGGGCTTGGGGGAAGGTGACAGTGGGGTCACTGTTATCTATGAGAACCCTAAGAACAACCTTTAAGAGCAAAAAGAGGCTAATGAAGATGGTAAAACTGCCTGGAAAATGGGCAAAAGATATCAAGTTTCTAGAAAGGAGTATCTTTTATCTGTGCATAAGTTAATAAGAGGGTCTTGTGCATATTTATTAGAATATATAGCCTATCATAAGCATCAGTTTGAGTTGCTAAATTCATTTATTAGTGAAATAAAAGCACCTGGGGAAGTGATATAAACATTCTTACTGTATATCACTTAGAGATAAAGTTGGTTTAATCTTATTACAGTATGAGGAATCTTTGACTATTGTGAGTGCATGAAAATTTACACACTTTTCTCTTCTTGGCAGTCAAAATTCAACATCCTAAGACACAAAAAAAACAAAGAAGACTTACAAAAGGTACAACACTTGTAAAATATTTTGTAAATTGTGGGTGATTGGAAGTATTTCATATATGAAATGGTTTAAGAAACACAGTCACTTCCAACCTCAGCATTCCTGTTGTGGATCACTGACCCTCAAGGGTAGCCACAAGTGGTGTAACAGCTGTCAACCATAAATTCTGCTTAATGTAATCAGGAACAGGAGCTGACTATGTGTGTCAGGGTGGGTGCCTCTAGGACTGGCAGCAGGAAAGGCAGAGGAGCTCTGATGATGCACAGCAACCATCACCCCTGCTTCTGAAACATAAATCTCTTCTCATCTGTATTGACAGAAGAGTGCCCGGCGTGTTTTTCAGGAAATTGCTCAAGAATTATACCGTAAGAGATATATGGAAACAAGCCAACAACCTGTAAGTATAAAACAGCAAAAAGATACAGTGCAGATATAAAACACATGTCACTGAACATACCAAGCTGCCAACTGAGTGATCAATAATCATGGTTTCCTTTAAAGAGTCTGAAAGATTTTTGCATAAAATGCATTTTATAGAGTCTGTTTTGATAAATACATAACAAAGGACACTGGGTATTTTTTTAATATTGTGTATTTATTTAGTTAAGAGAGAGAGAAAGAGGCAGAGAGAGAGAGAGAATGGGCACACCAGGACCTCTAGCCACTGCAAATGAACTCCAAACGCATGTGCCACCTTGTGCATCTGGCTTTACATGAGTACTGGGGAATAGGACCTGGGTCCTTTGGATTTGCAGGCAAATGCCTTAACCATTGAGCAATCTCTCTAGCCTAACAAAGGACACTGGACACAATACTAAAGAGCCCCAGGCTGGCATCTTAGTGAAATGGATGCAGCAGTAGACAATTGGAAAGATACAACTAATGATATAAAAACAGTATTTCTTCAGTCTTTAGGGTTGGGATAATAGAAATAACTCTATACTATCTATACTACATCCTAGCAGAGTTCTTTGTACAGAGGTTTGCAAAATGGTGCATGCATCTAGAGTTTGTTTACAGCTGCTAGAGGCCCTAGCATGCCCATTCTCTCTTTTTCTCTCTCTGCTTGCAAATAAATAAATAAAAATTTAGGGCTAGAGAGATGGCTTAGTGGTTAAGGCGTTTGCCTGCAAAGCCAAAGGACCTCCGTTCGATTCCCCAGGACCCACATAAGCCAGATGTACAAGGTGGCACATGCGTCTGGAGTCTGTTTGCAGCGGCTGGAGGCCCTTGCACACCCATTCTCCCTCTCTCTTTCTCGCTCTCTGCCTCTTTCCCTCTCTTAAATAAATAAATTAAATTAAAAATAAAATTTTTAAAAAATAAATTGTAATGCGCACAAGATAAAGAATGGAGCAGGGCATGGTGGCACATACCTTTTATCCTAGTACAAGGGAGGCAGAGGTAAGAGGATTGCTGTGAGTTGGAGTCCACCCTGAGACTACATAGTGAATTCCAGGTCAGCCTGGGCTACAGTGACACCCTACCTTGAAAAATCCAAAAATAAATAAATAAGTAAATAAATAAAAATCAAGAAAGAAGGAACTGATACACTAGTAAAGATATTTTTATCCTACCACAGCCATGAGGGCAAGAACAATGGGACAGTGACCCTGAGTTGTAGGTTTCTACTTTTTAGAGAGAGGGACATATTTTTTAAAGATATTTTTTAATTTACTAGAGACAAGAGAGGGAGAGAGAGAAAGAGAGAGTGAGATGGGCACACCAGGTCCTCTAGCCATTGCAAACGAACTCCAGAAGCATGTACCACCATGTGCATTTGGCTTACGTGGGACCTGGAGAATCGAACCTGAGCCCTTAGGCTTCACAGGCATGTCCCTTAACCACTAAGCCATCTCTCCAGCCCGAGAGGGACATATTTAGCTAATCTTAAAAAAAAAAAATTCTAACTTTTATTTATTTGAGAGAGAAAGACAGAGAGAGAAAGCATAGGCACACCAGGGCCTCTAGCCACTACAAACAAACTCCAAACACATGTAGCACCATGTGCATCTGGCTTTATGTGGGCTCTGGAGAGTTAAACCTGGGTCTTAGGCTTTGCAGGCAAGTGCCTTAAGCTCTAAGCCATCTCTCCAGTCCTTAATTTTTAAAAAGAATTTTTACTGGGCACTTGCTTCGCATGTGTAAGGCCCTGGGTTCCATCCCTAGCACCACACACACAAAAAATTTTTTACTCCAAAAAGAGTATCATCCAAATAGCTATTTCATCCTTCTTTGTATAGATACACAAAGACAGTAGTCAAATTACCTGAGCCAGCAGTCCACAATATTCTTCAAACATTTATTTGTAAACAGAGAGAGCAAGAGAATGGGTGCACCAGGGCTTCATACCACTGCAAACAAACTCCAGATACATGTACCATTCTGTTCATCTGGCCCTATGTGGGCACTGGGGAATTGAACCTGGGCCATCAGGCTCTGCAAACAAGCACCTTTAACTGCTGAGTCATCTCTCCAGCCTGAGAAAACACTCTAAATAATTATAAATGCCTATTCCTACTTTCTTCTTGATGCTTAGCATCTTTTCAAAAAGAGAGGCAGAAATAGGCTGAAGGAAGGGCTTGCACTAAGAACTGTAAAGTTCACAGCCAGAACTCTGACAAAGGCATCTAGATTAAAAAAAAAAAAAACAAAAAACATTTTTTAGTTCTCACATTTACTCTAAAGAAAAGAAAAATGGTAACCTAGCATTTAAGATGACTAAAAGGCCAGGCATGGTGATGTATACCTTTAAACCTGGCACTTGAGAGGCTGAGGCAGAAGGATTGTGAGTTCAGAGACAGACTGGGCTACACAGCTAAACCCTATGTCAAAAAACACAACAGGGGCTGGGGAGATGGCTCAGTGGAAAAAGCTCTTATCTTAAAAGTATGAGGACTAGCCAGGCATGGTGGCGCACGCATTTACTCCCAGCACTTAGGAGGCAGAGGTAGGAGAATCTCTGTAAGTCCAAGGCCACCCTAAGGACTACATAGTGAATTCCAGGTCAGCCTGGGCTAAAATGAGACCTTACCTCAAAAAACCAAAAAAAAAAATGTATGCAGACCAAAGATCAGATTCCCAACACCCATGTAAATTCTACAGAGGCAGAACAGTCCACCTATAGTTTCAGCACTTAAGACAGGAGATCCAGGGGCCAAAGTGGATAGCTAGGCCAGCTGAGTTGCTGAGGTTTAGTTAAAATGAGAGACCCTGCCTCCAGGAAGACATCTGACATAAACCTATGGTCTCCACACCCATGCTCACACATATGCATCCACATACACACATATGAATACACATACACACTACATATATATTCACATGTAAAAAAAAAAAAACCAATAAGCTCAGCATGGTAGCACATGGCTGTAATCTCAACATTGGGAGGTAGAGGCAGAAGGATTAGGAACTCAAGGTCATCTGCTATTACAAAGCAAGTTTGAGACCATACTGGGCTACATGAGACCCTGCCTCAACAGACCAAATGAAAACAAAAATTCTCACACAAATGAAATAAAATTAAAAACAAGGAAAAAAATTACAAAAACCAAAACAATGCCTGAAAGTTCACAGGATAAAAAAATGGCTTAGAGGATGGACTCCCTGTTAACATGGCTCGTTGTTTACTACTGCAGGAGAAAGAGGATCCTTATGAAAACAGAAGTGCATTCTCCGACCAGAAAAGACCCTAGACACGTCTACTTTTCAATTTAGTCACTGAAAACTGACTCTGGAAGTTATGGCAGTAAATGGACACACACACACCAATCAAGTCTTTAACAAACCAACCAAATGAAGCTGGAGATATAGCTCAGCTGGTGAAGTGCTTGCCTAACATGCACAAAGTTCTGGGTTTGATCTCCAACACTGTATAAACTGAGCGTGGTAGTGCACACCTGTAACATGCATATGCCAGATGTGTGATGCCTGTTAACTTCAAGAAGATTTAAAGTCAATCAGCATACCTCAGTCCTAAAGGACTTTCTGAATGTTTTTGTGAATGTCTTTGTGAATGTCTTTGTGAGCTGTGGAAATTATAGGACAACTAGACTCAAATGGGAGGAATAAAGAGAAAGTAAAGTGCCAGAATTTGAGTTAGAGAAACTCATTTTTTAAAGTATCTTGGTACAAATAGTTTTCCTAATATAATGTAACAATGGTATAGTGCACATTTTCCTGCCAAAGAATGCAAAATAATTTAAATTATGCCAACAAAAGTTAGACTAGAATAGAGACTAGAGTAAGACTACAAGTACAAGAAATCCAAAGCAGATTACAGAAAACCTCAGAACAAATACACCAGAGCTGACTCTAGATGTCAGTGTTGTGCCTACAAAAAAATACAGCACAAGCGATAGAGAAGACCAGGCACCTATTAACCAACTTGAAAGGGAAATGCCACATGGGGCCTGGCACAGCAAACCTATTCATGGATTTCTTTACCATTTCACTAAGAAAATGTGCTATGAATTGTTCTTTGAAAACTACTAAGGTGTAAGCAATAAAGTACTCATTAGTATGCATTTATCATTAAAAATGAATCACAATGTATTTTTCATTACTGTCTCTTTTAAAGTGATATTAAATGAGGTGGTGGGTGCATGTGTGCACAGTTGCCTGCATGCCACAGCACACATGTAGAAATCAGAGACAAGCCTGGGTGTAAGTCCTTCCCTTCCACCTTGTTTACAATAGGGCCTCGTTGTTGCTCACTGCTGCCTAAGCCAGGCTAGCTGGTCTGGGAGTTTCTGGGGATGCTCCTATTTCTGCCTACCATCTCACAGCAGGAGCACTGAAATTACATGCTACCACAGCTGGCTTTACATGGGTTCTGGGGATCTGAACTCAGGGCCTCACCCTGGTGCAGCAAGTACTTTTACCCACACTGAGCCACCTCCCTAGCCCAAGGCTTATTCTTTTTAAACACAGAAACAATTTTAAAATATTTTAAGATTTCTTTGGAAGAGTCTTACACTGATGGCTCAAATCAGTGATACCCAACTTTTCTGGTACCATGTGCCCCCCCCCCCCATGGAAAGGGACAGGAAGGAGCAAATAACCTCATTTTATTTGTGTGTGTACATGTGTATACTTATGGTTGCCCATGAGCTGTGTGGTATATGCAAATATGTGCATATGTTTGTATCTTACACAGAAAAATGGAAATAAAACAATGGCATATCCAACAGTATTTTACTTTGCTTTTTTTGTTTTGTTTTGTTTTTTGGAGGTAGGGTCTTACTCTAGCTCAGGCTGACCTGGAATTCACTGTGCAGTCTCAGGGTGGCCTCGAACTCACGGCGATCCTCCTACCTCTGCCTCCTACACAGCAGGGCCTCCAGCCACTGAAATCAAACTCTAGGTGTGTGCACCCCCTTGTGCGCATGTTCAACTTGCGCACTTGCATCACTTTGTGCTCTGGCTTATGTGGGATCTGGAGAGTCAAACATGAGTCCTTAGGCTTTGCAGGCAAGTGCCTTAACCACTTAGCCACTTCTCTAGCCCACAACCACTGGTTTGAATGAAATAAATGAACTCCTGAACTAGATAGAAAAAAAAAATGAGAGAGAGAAGGCAGCAATTCCACTTAGGTAAGCAGAAGTGCTGAATTAACCATTTACATTTCATTTCTGGCAGTCATTACATTTTGGTACTTCATTCCAGGGCTGAAAAGACGCTCACTGTTTCTTATATAACTAAAGTAGGAGACAAAATCCCTAATATACTAGTATTAAATTCTAAATAAGCCTGTCCCAATGAAAGCAGTAACTATTTCAAAGACTGATTTTTTTTTTAATTGTTTATTTGCAAGGAGACAAAGAGGGGGGACAGGCACTCCAGGGCCTCTTGTTACTGCAAGTAAACTCCATACACATGCACTACTTTGTGCATCTGGCTTTATGTGGGTACTGAGTAATCAAACCTAAACTATCAGGCTTTGCAAGCAAGTGCCTTTAATTGCTGAGCCATCTCTTCAGCCCCAAGACATTAATTTTTAAGCTCAAATTTAAATTATACCTTTCCAGAGAAAGGAACCTTCTATCTCCCTAGGTCATAGATAACAGTGCCCAACAATATTCCATGAGTGCTAGACTTACACAAGGCCCCCTTTGCACATAACCTTGGGTGCCAATGAACCTATCCTATTCCAACCCCGCTGTGTTCACATCTTCATACTTTCCATAGAAGCATGTTTCTCCTAAAGTGGCATTATATAAGACATACCCTTCATGTGAGTTCATATGCACATGAGTGTGTCTATGTGCCAGGGTTAGGGTTAGAACTCCAGTCACCATTTGTTTTTAAGAGTCACTGTCCTGGAACTCACCAGAAATTGATCTGTCTCTGCCTCCCAGTGCTGGAGTTACAAGTATTTGTCATCACATCTGGCATTTTTATGTAGGCTCTGGAATGGAACTCAGGTCCTCAGGCTTGCAAGCAGAACTTTACTGACAAAGTTATCACCATCTCTTCATATCTGTATTATAGTACCCCAATGGTGCCTATTCCATCTACCATCTGTACTCTACCACTGTACTGTACAACTAGGAGCACATTTTTTTTATCTTTGAAATTCTACTGCCTGGCACTACAAATTACATAGTAGGTCTTCAAATATCCTTATATGAAGACAATTGAATAGTACTTCTACTTTAAAATTCTTTTGGCCAGAAATGGTGGTACACACTGTTAATCCCAGCACTTGGGAGGCTGAGACAGGACTGTTGCGAGTTCCAGGTTAGATTGGGCTACAAGTGAGATTCTACCTCAAAAAAAATTATTTTGGTATTTCATCTAAGATGAGGCACATATCTTTCCTCCCTAGCCTAACCCTTTCTCCACAGACTTTGCAGTGAATTGCTAATGGTATTAATTTTCTTGCTGAGTGACCAAAAGAATGCCTGCTGGAAAAGACCAGCCTAACACTTTTCCTTGGCACATTTCCCATGACAATGAAGAGAGAACATCGAACCATTTTTATCAGCTGGCGTTGCTGTAACAAACTGTCATGAGCTGGGTGACTTATAAACACAGGAATCTATTTTTCAGAGCTCTGGAGTCTGGAAATCTGGATCAAGGTGTCACATGCTTGGGTTCTGGTAAGGACCCTCTTTCAAACCACAGAATGCTGACTGCTTGTATTCTCGCAGGTCAGGGAGCACAGAGAAGGTCTCTGGGACCTCTAGTATGTGACTAAGGCTCCATCCCCTAACTCCATTTAACATCAGGGAGGGTTTCAACATATAAGAGGTAAATGGAGAGATGGCATAGCCGTTTAGGCACTTGCCTGCAAAGCCAAAGGACCCAAGTTTGATTCTCCAGGACTCTCATAAACCAGATGCACAAGGTGGTTCATGTGTCTGGAGTTCATATGCAATGGCTGGAAGCCCTGGTGCACCCATTCTCATTCATTCTCTCTCTCTCTCTCAAATAAATATTAAAAAAAAAAGAGGTGAATGGACCTAGAGGTGTTCTACTGTCTATATCCCTGCACTGAAACCACACACCAAACATTTAGTGGGGTTTTCAAAATAAGTAATTCCATTTCATGCTATGTAAGGAGTCTGAAAACCCTGGCCAACAGGCATGTAGCTGTGTCTCTGATCTACTGAGTCACATAAGACAATGAAGAGCACACTGTAGAACAATTAAAGTGCAGGATGAAAACTTCAAATTCTGATTACTGTGCTTAAGAGTTTTTTACCCAGACTAAAAAACACTTAACAAATAGTTCAATCTGAGGAACTGGGACCAAGTATGAAAGTCACAGCTGAGAAGATAGTAACAGAGCAGGATAGGATGGGATCAACCTAATACACATCAGATACCAACAATACAGATAGGCATGGGCATTGTTAATGGAGTAGATTGCCTGGACCTCATAACACCAGGCCCTTTTGGCAGATGAAGCTCTAAGATTACTGAGAGTCTAGCCTAGCCCCTATTTCAAATCCAAACAGGGTCAGTACTCAAGAGATTAAGCTCTTTCCACAAAACAGTCCTATAAGTCTTGCTTATTTCTATTTACAAGAGTATGACCTTTAAGATTAAAGGTGAAGCCAGGAGTGATGGTACATGCCTGCAATCCCAGCACTCAGGAGGTAAAGACAAGACTGAAGAAGAGGCAAGACAATTGACATAAATGAGGCCTGGTCTACATAGAAAATTCCAGGCCAGCCAAGGTTATAAAGCAAATACTATCTGGGATGGTTTGAGGCAGATGTTCCCCATAAATTCTTGTGTTCTGAATGCTCGGTCCCCAGCTGGTGACAATTTGGGAGGTGGAGCCTTGCTGGAGGAGGTGTGTTTCTGCGGCAGGCTTAGGGGTGGTACAGCCAGCTCCCCTTGCCACAGCTCAGCTCACTCTTCTACTGCAGTTTTCCACCTGCTCTACCATCTCTTCCTGCCCTCATGGTGCTTCCTCTAGAGACTGCAAAACAAAATAAACTCTTTCCTCCCATCAGCTGCTTTTGGTCAGGTGCTTTGAGCCAACAATGAGAAGGTAACTGCAACACTATATAAGGGTTGGGGCGGGGGGAGGAAGAGTTGCTCACAGACTCTCACTGCTGAGCCTGCCAGCTTTTTTGAGTTCTGACTTTTTTTCCCCCCTTTTTTGTTTTCCTCTTTCTTCTTAGGATATCAGCTGAAGTCCTGGTCCTAAATACTCTGGGGCCTTGCCACCTATTTTTTTTAAATAAATTTTTGCCTTACCCCTGTTCAAAAAGACTAAAGGTCTAATTTAATCAGACCAATGAGTCTAAAGAGAAGGATAGGGACATGATTATCAAATGGGTATATACTTCCCCAAAGGAAAGGCCTAAATGGTTTAAAAGGAGAATTTTACCAAATTTTCAAAGAATAGACTGTACACATAATGTTCCCAATTATTTTCTACAAAGTCAATCACTGATAATTTAAACAGAGAGAACACTTTCCAAAAACAAGTAAAGATCATCTACAGTCTATTGTTATCAGTAATATTAATTCTTTCAGGCACTGTGGCACTCATCTGTCCTCCCATCCACTCAGAAGGTTGAAATATGAGAATCATGAGTTCAAGTCCAGCCTGAGTAAATAAATTAGCAAGAACCTATCGCAAAATCAAAAGAAAAAAAGGGCTGGGGTGATGGCTCAGTGGTAGATCACTGACCTAGCATCCACAAAGCCTTTCATCCAATCCCCAGCTCTGCTTAAGATAATGCTAGTAATATTAATGCTGTCATTTGCATTTAGAGTGTTTGCAAAGAGAATCTAGTGGTACATTAGGTGAGATAATCGCATGCAAGTCCAGAACGGCCAAGGTGGCAACATGCTAAGAAAATTCCTAATACAGTGAGTCAGAGGAAGAAATTGCCCTCAGCATGGGCCCCCCACACACACATTGAGAACTCAGATGATAAAATTTAATATAGATTCCTAAAGTTTTTAATTCTTCAATATTTACGCTCCTAACAAGAAATTTTATTAAGTGTATCTCAACCAAACAATAGTGATCTAAAGTGAAAAGACAGCATCATTTTCACTAAAGCAAGAACAAGAAAAAAAAGTCTACTTTTCCTCCTATTTTTTGGAGACAAAGTCTCACTCTGTATCCTTGGCTAGCCAAGAACTCCATATGTAGACCAAGCTGGCCTTGAACTTGTGGCAATCTTCCTGCCTCTGCCTCTTGAGGGCTAAGATTACAAGGCTTGTGCTTGTGCCATCACACCCTCTTCTTTCTTCCTTGTTTTCTTCTTTCTTCCCTCCCTTTCTTCCTTTTTTGATAGTGCTAGTACCAGCAGTGTATCCCATGCATCTAGAGCATGATGGTAAATGTTAACAACCAGTTTGGAAAAGGATAAAGACATTTATAGTTTGGTCAGATTATGTTATGCCAATATTCTCACTATGGTCAAAAGTGATGACAGCCATATTTAACAAATGGTGCCCTGATTCCCCACCAGTGCACCCATCATGATGCATAGAGCCAGTCTGAGGAACTCCAGCACACCACTACTCATATGCAGAGACTGTCAGATGTGTGTGGAGATGGCACTAAGGGGAACTTCCAAGGTACACTTAAGTGGAAAAGATAACTAAAGCATTTCTAGTAGGCTCTTGCTAGGGTACATGGAGGCTAACATTTGAAGAAAGCTTAAGGTAACCTGAAACCACTAAAGGACTGAAGTGGCTAAGAAATTTCTCATTTTAGGGCTGCAGAGATGGCTTAGTGGTTAAGGCATTTGCCTGCAAAGCCAAAGGACCTCGGTTCAATTCCCCAGGACCCACATAAGCCAGATGCCCAAGGTGGTACATGCATCTGGAGTTCGTTTGCAGTAGCTGGAGGCCCTGGCATGCCCATTCTCTCTCTATCTACCTCCCTCTCTCTCTCTCTCTCAATCTCTCTCTCAAATAAATAAATAATAACGTATTTTTAAAAGAAAATTTTCATTGTATATCCTTTTGCAAACTGCCTCAATAATTTTACCATGAATTATCTTATTTAAGTTATAACTTTAAAAAATGGTATGTATCATAATAGGAGGAAAATATCATGACATCAAAATAAAAGAGAGACTGATTGAGATGGGGAGGGGATATGATGGAGAATGGAGCTTCAAAGGGAAAGTGGGGGGAGGGAGGGTATTACCATGGGATATTTTTTATAATCATGGAAAGTTGTTAATAAAAATTTGAAAAGAAAAAAATGGTATGATTCTATACATAAAGGACCCTAAAGACTCTACCAGCACACTGTTAGAGCGATAAACAATTACAGCAATTTATCAGGATACAAAATAAACACACAGACATCAGTAGCCTTCCTATATACCAACAACAAACACACAGATGATGAAATCAGAGAATCACTCTCACTCATAACTGCATAAAAAACAATAAAGTACCTTGGAATAAACCTAACCAAGGAAGTGAAGGACCTCTACAATGTAAACTTCAAAACATTCAAGCAAGAAATTACAGAAGACACTAGGAAATAGAAAGATATCCCATATTCTTGGATTGGAAGAATCAATATTGTGAAAATGGCAATCTTACCAAAAGCAATCTACATATTTAATGCAATCCTCATCAAAATTACAATGGCATTCTTCAAGGAGATAGAAAAAAAATCCTAAACTTCATTCGGAAGCACAAAAAACTCAAGTATCTAAAGCAATTTTGAGCAACAAAAATAAGGCTGGTGGTATCACCATACCTGATTTTAACCTATACTACAAAGCCATAGTAAGAAAAACAGCATGATACTGGCACAAAAACAGACACATAGATCAATGAAACAAGAGTAGAGGACCAGATAAGTCCAGACAGCTACAGCCACCTGATCTTTGACAAAAATGCCAAAAATACTCATTAGAGAAAAGACAGTTTCTTCAGCAAATGGTGCAGGGAAAACAATATGTAGAAGGATGAAAATAGGTCCTTATCTCTCTCCATGCACAAGAATGAAGTCCAAATGGATCAAAGACCTTAATATCAGACCCAAAACTTTGAAACTACTAGAGAAAAATGTATGGGAAACCCTTCAACAAATTGGCATAGGCAACAACTTTCTAAATAAAACTCCAGTGGCTCAGGAAATAAAATCACTTATCAACCACTGGGACCTCATGAAATTACAAAGCTTTTGTACAGCAAAGGACATTGTGAACACAGCAAAGAAGCAACCTACGGACTGGGAGAAAATCTTCACTAGCTATACATCTGACAGAAGATCAATATCCAACATATACAAAGAACTCAAAAAAAAACTAAATATTAAGAAATCAAACAACCCAATTAAAAAATGGGCTGAGCTGGGCGTGGTAGCACACACCTTTAAGGAAGCAGAGGTAGGAGGATCATTGTGAATTTGAGGCTACCCTGAGACTACAGAGTGAATTCCAGGTCAGCCTGGGCTAGTGCAAGACCCTACTTAAAAAAAAAAAGAAAGTAAAGTCCAGATGGCATATAAAAATAAAAATAAAAAAAGTTCCACATCCTTAGCCATCAGGGAAATACAAACTGAAACTACTTTGAGATTCCATCTTACTCCTGTTAGATCATCTATCATCAAGAAAACAAATGACAATAAATGCTGGCGAGGATGCAATAAAAGAAGAACCCTTCTACACTGTTGGTGGGAATGCAATTCTGGTACAGCCATTGTGGAAATCAGTGTGGAGGTTTCTAAGACAGATAAAAATAGATTTACCATATGATTCAGGTATAGCAATCCTAGGCATACATCCTAATGATACTTCTCACTACCTTAGAGATACTTGCATAACCATATTTATTGCCACTCTATCCACAATAGCTAGGAAATGGAACCAGCCTAGATGTCCCTCAACTGATGAGTGGATAATGAAGATGTGGCACATTTCAACAATGGAGTTGTATTCAGCAGTAAAGAAAAATGAAATTATGAAATTTGCAGGGAAATGGATGGATCTGAAAAGGATTATACTTAGTGAGGTAACTCAGGCCCAGAAAGCCAAACATCACATGTTCTCTCTCATATGTGGATCCTAGCTACGGATGATTGGACTTCTGTGTCAGTAGGAAGAAAACTCAGTAGCAAAGGCCAGTAAGCTAAAAAAGAGATATAAAGGAAACAGAGAGGAAAGGAGGGGGGACTTAAGAGGATGATATTGTATATAGGTGAGTAGAACAGATGACTGGGGATAGAAAGGCCTAAGTGAGGTCAGGGGAAGAGATTGAGTAAAGGAAAGGTGGAGGGAGGGCTAGTCAAAATCTAAGAGGTTATGAATAAGTCAAATGGAAACCTACGTTTTTGGACAATAGCACACCCAGAAACCATAGATTGTTACTAGAAAATTTTCAGTGCCAAAAATATTGTATTGAGCCAGGCGTGGTGGTGCATGCCTTTAATCCAGCACTCTGGAGGCAGAGATAGGAGGATCACCCTGAGTTCAAGATCACCCTGAGACTACATAGTGAATTCCAGGTCAGCCTGTACTAAAGTGAAACCCTACCTCCAAAAAATATAATATATATATATATATATATATATATATATATATATATACACACACACATATATATACACATATGTATATATTTTTGTTTATATGTAAAATTTTTGTTTTGTTTATATTATAAATATATTTATTTATTTATGAGACAGAAAGAGGGAGAACGAATGTGCCGGGGCCTCTAGCCACTGCAAACAAACTCCAGATGCATGTACCACCTTGTGCATCTGGCTTTACATGGGTATTGGGAAATAAAACTTGGATCCTTAAGCTTTGCAAGCAAGCGACTTAACCACTGAGCTATCTGTCCAGTCCTCATGCCCGGCCTTAAAAAAAAAAAAAAAAAAACAAGGAGTATACTTTTTCTTTCTATGTATCAGCAATATTTAGGACCAACATTTTTAAAAAAATCTCTTATAGAAAAAATGACATTGAAATGGGTAGTATGGAGCTACAGCAATTCTGATTGGTCCAAGAAATGCAGAAGCTATTGGAAGGATATAAGAGAGGGAAGAAAGATGACAATTTACTGAGGGAGAGGGTCCTGAAGTGTGCCATGACGGGGAAACTGGGGGCTAGGGAGTGGGTCTGAGTGGAGGGAGGAGCCCCTGCTGATAGTTAGAGGGAGAGGATCATGGAGGGCCACAGGGAGTATTAATGGAGGAAGTCCATGCATACCATGTGGAGGAATGGGGCCAGCCTGGGTGACCCATGAAGGATCCAGATGGTGGCCCTTGGGAGGGCATGCCCACTGAAGAAAGTCTAGGGTGAGGTATTCCAGGAGGTGGTCAGTCAGGGTGGTGACTGTGCCCAGAGCCTTGGACCCAGCACGACAGTGTCCTAGGCTAAGAAAGCCATGGTAGGCTAGCTGCATCTGAGACATCCCTAGATGGGACATCCCAGCTTCTGGGAATGGGTGAGGATGTAAATGCCCATGATTAGAATGCCCAGCCCCTGGGGTTCCTGCTTCTGGGGGGCCAAGTCCTCCAGCCTCAGGAGCCATAGGTGGTGGGGACATGGCTGGGGCTATCCCATGTGGGAGGGCTCTAGAAGGTGGCACTGGAGGAGGAAAGGAGCCAAGAGGAGGCATGCCTGGTGGAGGAAGCCCAGATCAATGGTGAGACCACAGGATGGGGGGGGAGGGGAAGGGGGTGCATCTGCAAGAGCTGATGGGGGCAGTCGGCCTGGGAGAATGGCTCTGGGCCACCAGAAGTCATTCAGCTGCTGAGCTGTGGCGCTTTCCCTTAGGGTCCTTCTTGAAGGCATACGTCACAGTGATAGGGTGGTTACAGAGGTACTGCCCATTCACAGTTAATAAGGGCATAACCTGGGCTGGAGAGATGGCTTAGCAGTTAAGTGCTTGCCTGTGAAGCCTAAGGATCCCGGTTCAAGGCTCGATTCCCCAGGACCCACGTAAGCCAGATGCACAATGTGGCACATGCATCTGGAGTTTGTTTGCAGTGGCTGGAGGCCCTGGTGTGACCATTCTCTCTCACACACACACATTCTCTCTCCCTCTTTCTCTGTCTGTTGCTCTCAAATAAATAAATAAAAATAAACAAAAAAATTAAAAAAAAATAAAGGCATAACCTTTGGAGTTGCCTGTACTAGGGTCCCACATAATCTTGGGGGTTTCTAAGATGACCCTGAAAGCACTGAAAGTATCATAAAGCAGCTTCTCGTTGATCTCTAGGCCCAGCTTCGCAAGGCAAGTGCTGGCCCTACACCAGGCTGTGGTGAGCTCATGATGCTTTGTTCACTTACTGGCTTCTATAGACTTTGATAATGTTCATAATCTTACTGGTACAGTCAGCATCTTCCTCACTTAAGAACTCAAAGCCATAGCCTTGGTGCTGGCCAGTGACTCTGTCCTTTGCTATGTGGGTGACTATTCGCCCTGCCTGGAGAAAGAGCTCCCACAGTAGTGGTTCACTGACCTTCTCATCCAGACCCCCTTCCCCATGCACACCATTGCATCCTGGTTCCCTTTGGAGATTGGCCAGAAATTCTTTTCTTAATTATATACTTTTCCTTTTATTGGTACTTAACAATTCTCACTAGATTTAACAACCCCTAACCAACACTAGGTCAGAAAACCAAATAAACTGAAATCAGAAGGATTCCTATTTGCACTTATTTTTTATAAGCTAATCTAAGCAACAAAATTGCTTGGTTAACTTCAAGACAAAGCCAAGTAGACAAAGCTCACTGAGATGTCCTTGTAACAAGCCAGTGTTCATGAGCTCACACAGCAGACCACTTGGCACCTACCAGCCCTCCCAGCTCACATGGAAAGCATCAGGACCTAATTAGTGATGCAAAGAAAGGGAGAACAATAGAGTGCTGCAGAGCAGTCTGCAAAGTTTACAGGTCACTAAAGGTCACCCATAGCAACAAGGCTTCCTGTCTTAAGTTTGCAAATGCCAATGCCAAACTCCATAGACTGTGCAGGCAGCTCCAGGCACCCAAATCAAGGAGCTTGTTCTCAAGCCAAGTGGAGACTGCACCTTGTCCAGTTTGATGTCCTCTCAATTTTTATGTCAGAAAAACAAGGAAATAAAACTTGTGGTTAGACTGATGTTTCTTCCTGCTACTTTCCCACCTCCTGCTTGCCAGGAAGCAGCATTAAAGTTCTGTCATGTGGTTGCCCAACAGGACACAGGAAACAGAACCTTGACAAGCACTGCAATAAGGACAGGTGGCTGAGTCACCTCAGAGGACATTTCCTGGCTTTTTTCTTTGTGTAACATACTTGTGACATATGACCTATGGGCACTCACATGCAAGGTAGTTGCCTTCATTACCACATCAAACAGCTCAACAACAGGAACATAAAAAATGAAGAAGTGGGGCTGGAGAGATGGCTCAGCAGTTAAGGTAGTCACCTGTAAAGCCTGATTACCCTGGACTGATTACCCAATATTCACGTAAAACCAGATGCACAAAGTGGTGCCTGTGTCTGGAGTTCATTTGCATAGGCTAGAGACCCTGATATGCCCATTCACACTCTCACTCTCTCTCCCCTCTCCTTGCAAATAAATTTTTTTTAAAAAACGAAGAAGGTGGGACAGAGGATATGTGTTCTATCTATTCTCTTCCCAGCCTCCCCATGTCTAAAAATTTCCCACTTTCAAGCTGAACACGGTGGCATACACCTACAATTCCAGCACTCAAAAGGCAGAGGAAGGAGGATCAAGAGTTCAAGCTTATCCTCAGATATATAGTGAATTTGAAGCCAGCCTGACATATACAACACTCTGTCTCAAAAAAAAAGAGTGAGAGGGCTGGAGAGATGGCTTAGTGGTTAAGGCGTTTGCTTGCGAACCCTAAGGACCCTGGTTCAATTCTCCAGGACCCACGTAAGGCAGATGCACAAGGGAGCACATGCATCTGGAGTTCGTTGGCAGTGGCTAGAGGCTCTGGCACACCTATTCTCTCTCTCTCTCTCTCTCTCTCTCTCTCTCCCTCTCCCTCTCTCTCTCTCTCTCTCACTCACTCACTCTCTACCTCTTTCTCTCTCAAATAAATAAATAAAACCAGGCGTGGTGGCGCACACCTTTAATCCTAGCACTTGGGAGGCAGAGGTAGGAGAATCCTCATGAGTTTGAGACCACCCTGAGACTACATAGTGAATTCCAGGTCAGCCTGGACTAGAGTGAGACCCTACCACAAAAAAATAAAAATAAAAAAAGGAAAAAGAGAGAGAGCACCTGATATGGTGGTACATGCCTTCAATCCTTTAATCCCAGCACTCAGGAGACAAAGGTAGAAAGATCGCTGTGAGTTTGAGGCCAGCCTAAGATTATACAATTAATTCCAAGTCAGCCTGGACTATATTAAGACCCTACTTCAAAAAAAAAAAAAAAAAAAAAAAAAAAGGGAGAGATGGCTTAGCGGTTAAAAGCACTTGCCTGAGAAGCCTAAGGATGCAGCAGGTTCCATTCACCAGTACCTGCATAAGCCAGATACACAAGGTGGCATATGCATGTGGAGTTCATTTGCAGTGGCTGGAGGCTCTGGCGCACCCATTCTCTGTCTCTTCCCCTCTCTCTCAAATAAATAAATAAATATTAAAAAAAAAAAAAAACAGGCATGGTGGCACACGCCTTTAAACCCAAGTGTGGAGGTAGGAGGATCACTGTGCGTACAAGGCCACCCTGAGACTATATAGTTAATTCCAAGACCCTATCTAAAAAACCTAAACCAGGGGCTGGAGAAATGGCTCAGTGGTTAAGATGCTTGCCTGCAAAGCCTAATTACCTGGGTTCAATTCTCCAGTACCCACGTAAAGCCAGATGCAAAAAGTGGCACAGGGCAATCTGGACTTCATTTGCAGTGGCTAGAGGCCCTGGTATGTCCATTCTCTCTCCCTCTCCCTCTCTCTCTTCCTGCTTAAAAATACACAAATTATTTTTTAGAAATGTAAACCACATTGACTAAAATGTCACATTATGAATTATATAATGTGACATTAGGTCACAGTAAGTGTCAGAAACCAGAGTAAAACTGAAGTGATGTGAAGAGCCCATCGTGCGCATGTAACGTCAGTTACCACCGCAGAGCACCATTAGATCAAACAACATGTGGCACAAAGAAATGCTGCATGCTAGAGAATGAATGTCTTTAAAAGAGAAAACAAATAAGAGCATTCATCATTTTGAGCCAGAGACAAGAAACACAAAATGCAAAACAAAACAGCCATGACATTTAACAAGTACGTATGAGTAGATTAAAAGGCACTATTTATTGCTTCAACTCAGTTTATAAGCCAGCAAACAAATGGTTCAAGCTACATTTAAATCCAGAGCACAACAGATGCATTTTAGGCTTTCTGTCTTGAGCAGGCAGACACAGACGAGAATTAATTATTATGAGTGCCGGGGAAGCACTAGAATTCTTTAAAATCCCTATTAGGGTGAACATTAACCAAAGTGGTACTTACATGCGCTAACTGTATTATTTTAAATTTCAAATGATTCTAAGAAATATTAGACAGTATTTATTTGTATACCATATAAAAGTCACAAATACCCATAAACAGCCATCCTGGGTAGCCTGCCCACACTTACCGTTTTCCACATAGGGATGAAAGGGTAGGACCAGAGCAAGGATGACCCTGCCTCGAGTTGGCTCCAAGACACTTCTGATATCTTTTAACAAGGTCAGGGGCTGATCACAGCGGTCCAACAAATTCAAGCAGCTGATGACATCATACTGGAACCCTGTATTCTGCCATTCATTTATACCAAGCACTCTGCAAAAAATCAAGAACTTGATTGATATTTCTCTTTGTAGAGGCAGCTTTAAAAATAATATGTCAATAAAGGCTATGACTTTGTCTTCTATATCAATGTGCACTCAAAATCTGTACTTTTAATTTATGTTTGCAATAATACAAAAGTCAAAGAGAAAAACAGCCATATTTCTTTGAATTTGCCATGTCACCACTTTACAAATATCAAAACATACAAATATCCTTCAAAAGAAAGAAGTATGCCAGGTGTGGTGGTGCACGGCTTTAATCCCAGCACTCAGGAGGGAGAAGTAGGAGAATTGCTGTGAGTTCAAGACTACCCTGAGACTACATAGTGAATTTCAGGTCAGCTTGGGCTACAGCAAAACCCTACCTCAAAAAATCAAAAACAAAACACAACAAAAAAAAGAAGTGTGAAAATATAAGGTAATAGCCAGGCATGGTGATGCACGCTTTTAATCCCAACACTTGGGAGCTCAGGTAGGAGGATAGCTGTGACTTTAAAGCCAGCCTGAGACTACATAGTGAATTTCAGGTCAGCCTGGGCTAGAGCAAGACCCTACCTTGAAAAAAAGAAAGAAAATACACGGTAATAAAAATAATTACGAGACTAAGACATCAAAGTCATAAACATTGGAGAACCAGAGTCCTATTTTTAACATTTAATGGAATTTAATCATATATATTGGGCTAAAGAGATGGCTCAGCAGTTAAAGGCAGTCGCTTGCAAAGCGTGATGGTGTGAGTTTGATTCCCAAGTACCCACATGAAGTAAATACAAAGTGACACATATGTGTGGAGTTTTGGGGCTTTTAAATATTTATTATTTTTAATTTGGGGGCAGGAAGAGAGAGAGAGAGAGAGAGAATGGGTGCACCAGGGCCTCTAGTTACTGCAAACTCCAAGTTTTTTTGTAGTGACAGGAGGTCTGGTATGTCCATTCGGGCATAGCACTCAGCACTCGGGAGGCAGAGGTAGGAGGATCACCATGAGTTCAAGGCCAGCCTGAGACTCCATAGTGAATTCCAGGTCAGCCTGGGCTAGAGTAAGGCCTTACCTTGAAAAACCACAAAAAAAAAAAATGTTTTAATCACATATTTTCTTTTTTATTTATTTTTTTAGAGAAAGTAAGAGAGAGAGAAAGAGAGAACTTGCATGCCAGGGCCTCAGCCACTGCAATCAAACTCCAGATGCTTGTGCCATCTAGTAGGCATGTGTATCCTTTTGCTTGCCTCACCTTTTGTGCACCTATCTGGATTACAGGGGATCTGGAGTCAAACATGGGTCCTTAGGCTTCACAGGCAAGTACTTTAACTGCTAAGCCATCTCTCTAAGTCAAAATCACATATTTATATTTTCTATTCCTTGGTGCATCTGCTCCCAGAGGACAACTAGAATCTTTTTTTTTTTTTCTTTTTTATACTAGGGTCTCTTGCCACTGAAACAACAAACAATAAACAATCCTGCGATCCTATCTCAAACAAGGTAGAAGGCAAGGGTCAAAACCCAAGGCTGTCCTCTGACCTTTCTGCATGCATGCTGTGGCATGTATCCTGAATCCTCTCTCATACACACAAATTTTAATCCTTTACAGTATTTTTATCTATAGAAAGGGGAAGTTTTTATAGTCTTTGTTGTCTGCACCATTAAGACAATTCTATTAATTATATACTCTTGCTTGATCATATCAGAATATGTGACATTCTGGGCTGGAGAGATGGCTTAGTGGTTAAGTCACTTGCCTGCGAAGCCTAAGGACCCAGGTTCGATTTTCCAGGTCCCATGTAAGCCAGATGCACACGGTGGTGCATGAGTCTTGGCGTTTGTTTGAAGTGGCTAGACGTACTGACGTGCCCATTCTCTCTCTGTGTGTGTCTCAAATAAATAAACAAATAAATCTTTAAAAAAAGAGGGTGGGACGGAGAGATGGCTTAGCAGTTAAAGCATTTGCCTGCAAAGCCAAAGGACCCTGGTTCGATTCCCCAGGACCCATGTAAGCCAGATGCACAGGGGGTGCATGCGTCTGGAGTTCATTTGCAGTGGCTGGAGGCTCTAGTGGACCCATTCTTTCTCTTTCTTTCTCTCTACATCTTACTCTCTCTATAAATAAATAAATAAATAAATACTTTTTTAAAAAAAGAATATATGGGCTGGAGAGATGGCTTAGTGGTTAAGCGCTTGCCTGTGAAGCCTAAGGACCCCGGTTCGAGGCTCAACTCCCCAGGACCCACGTTAGCCAGATGCACAAGGGGGCGCACGCGTCTGGAGTTCGTTTGCAGTGGCTGGAGGCCCTCGCGCGCCCATTCTCTCTGTGTCTCTCTCTCTGCCTCTTTCTCGCTCTGTCTGTCACTCTCAAATAAATAAATAAACAAACAAAATTAAAAAAAAAAAGAATATATGACATTCTGATAGCGATAGATGAAAACGAAACCAAAAGGATCTTTAGAAAACAAATCTTTACTAAGGCTGAGATACAAGAGAAATACCTTGGGCCTAAAAGCATAATGGGGACAGTTTTAGAGGGGAAAAAAAAATTAACATAATATTGTTTGTTTTCTTTCTTTCTTTTTTTTTTTTTTTTTTTTTAGACCAGGTTTTATTGTGCAGCCTTAGCTGGCCTCAAACTCAAGTGATCCTTCTGCCTCTGCCTCTGCCTCTGCCTCTGCCTCTGCCTCTGCCTCCCAAGTGCTGGGATTACAGGTGTGCCACCATGCCCAGGTGATCTTTTGCAGCATTTCTGAGTAGCAAAACAAAAGGAAACACAAACTACTCAGTAGCATCTTCTTATCAATCTATTTTTTAATTTAGTATTTTTATTTATTAGATAGAGAGGGGTGAAGGGAGGGAGAGTGTGGACACACCAAGGCCCTCTTGCCACTGGAAACAAACTTCAAATACATGCGCCACTTTGTGCATCTGGCTTTACATGGGTACTGAGGAATCAAACTCAGGCCAGCAGGCTTTGCAAGCAAGTGCCTTTAACCACTCAGCCATCTCCTTAGCCCTCAACCCTCATTCTGTTTTTTAAAATATAACTAGAGCATCCTCAATACAAGTCTATAACCAACCAGATTCCCTGTTGTACAGGTGTGAAGTGCTGCTTGACACAGATGCAGGTTAGGGCTTCAAAACCACTGTGCTGTAGTGAGGTGTACTGCACCATGACTTTAGAAACTACGACTATTCATTAAGGAAGGGTTTCCAAACACTGCTGTGAAGATTCTACTCAGGCCAAAAATGTCATCAGTTCCCATGTAAAACAATAAAATGAAGCATGAAAGGATTATTTGCATTAGTGCTTTGGCCAAACAATTGAAGATTACAGATTAAAAATGTTTTCTGAATACTCAGTCTGGTCTTGATCCAAAAGCTAAAGAGATGTCATGACCACTTTTAGTCTATAAAAGTAGAAACAGCCAGGAGTGGTAGCACATGCTTTTAATCCCAGTACTCAGGAGGCCAAGGTAGGAGGGTCTGTGAGTTCAAGGCCATCCTAAGACATAGTGAATTCCTGGGCTAGAGTGACATCCTACCTGGGGGGAGGGGGGGTAGAAACATGTGAATAGGAAAGCCCATTCTATAAGCAGCCAATATACAAATCTCTCAACCAACAGATTACATACTGAATGAATACCCTTTTTCCTAAGTCTCTCAAGCACCAGATGGTCACTAATGACCTATTATTAAGAGAGAGAGAGAGAGAGAGACCGGGCATAGTGGTGCACACCTTTAATCCTAGCACCTGGAGGCAGAGGAGTAGGAGGATCACTGAGTATGAGGCCAGCCTAGGACTACATAGTGAATCCAGGTCAGCCCGGGCTAGAGAGAGGCCCTACTTTGAAAAACCCAATAAAAGAGAGAGAGAAAGAGAAAGGAGGGAGGGAGGGAGGGAGGAAATATTGCCAAATATGTTAAGAAAATAGAACTCATATATATATATTGCTAGTGGGAATGTAAAATGGTATAGCTACTATGGAAATGTGATTGTGAATTCTCAAAAACTTAAACAACATGTGATCTAGCAATTCCACTTCTAGGCATATACCAAAAACAGTGAAAGTAAAGACTTAAAATAGGGGGCTGAAGAGATGACTAAGCAGTTTAAGGTGCTTGCCTGCAGAGCCTAATGGCCAGAGTTCAATTCCCCAGTACCCACATAAAGCTAGATACACAAATTGGTGCATATATCTGGAGTCTGTTCGTGGCAGCTGGAGGCCCTGGCACACCCATTCCATTCTATCTCTCTTCTCTCTTCTCTCTTTCTCTCTCTCTCTCTCTCCTTGCAAATAAATGAAAAAATATGTATTTGGGCTGGAGAAATGACTTAGCAGTTAAGGTGCTTGCCTTCAAAGCCAAAGGACTCAGGTTTGATTCCCTAGGACCCACATAAGCACAAGGTAGCACATGCATTTGGAGTTTGTTTGCAGCAGCTTAAAGGCCCTGGCATGCACATTCTCTGTTTATCTGCCTCTCTCAAATAAAATAAATAAAAATATAATTAAAAAATGATTTATTTATAAAAAATATTTTTAAAAAACAGGGATGAAGAGAGGTTGAAGCACTTGTCTACAGTCTAATGATCCGGGTTCGATTCTTCAGTACACATGTAAAGTCAGATGGACAAAGTAATACATGAATCTGGAGTTCATCTGCAGTGACTAGAGGCCCTGGCACACCTATTCTCATTCTCTCTCTTTCCATCCAAGTAAATAAATAAATAAATAAAATATGAAAAGAAAAAGACAGGTTTTTGTCTTGTTTTGTTTTTCGTTTTTTCCAAGGTAGGGTCTCACTCCAGCCCAGGCTGACATGGAATTCACTATGTAGTCTCAGGGTGGTCTTGAACTCACAATGATCCTTCTACCTCTGCCTCCCGAGTGGTGTGCACCACCACAACTTGCAACAGGTGTTTTTTTTTTTTTTAAAGAAAGCCTTTTAGTTTTTTTAATACATTTTTGTTGGTTATTGTTTTGTTTTTTAAATATTTTATTTTTATTTATGTATTTGAGAGAGAAAGAGGCAGAGAGAGCAAGAGAATGGGCACACCAGGGCCAACAGCCACTGCAAATGAACTCTAAACACATGTATCGCCTTGTACATCTGGCTTTGTAGGTCCTGGGGAATTGAACCTGGGTCCTTTGGCTTTGCAGGCAAGCACCTTAGCCACTAAGTCATCTCTCCAGCCCTTTTTTTTTTTGAGAGTGAGAAAGAGAATATTGGTGTGTCAGGGCCTCAGCCTCTACAATCAAACTCCAGATGCTTGTGCCACCTAGTGGGCATGTGTGACCTTATGCTTGCCTCACCTTTGTGCATCTGGCTTAAGTGGGATCTGGAGAGTCAAACGTGGGTCCTTAGGCTTCACAGACAAGTGCCTTAACTACTAAGCCATCTTTCCAACCTAAAAAATAGGTTTTTGTATAATTGCTTTCATGCATGAATACATTCATGATAGCCAATGTGAGAAATAATCCAAATACCCATTGTCAGATAAAGAAAACATGGTATATGCCTAACAGTGGAACATTATTCAGTACTATAGGAAATTTAAACACATATTATAATATGGATGGTCCATGAGACATTATGCTAAATGAGATAAGCCAGGACAAAAGTATGATTTCATACATAGAGTGGTTAAATTCAGAGACAAAGTAGAATGGTAGTTATGAGAGGCTAGAAAGAGAAAAGATAAAAATTTTGTTTATGGGCTGGAGAAATGACTTAGCAGTTCAGGTACTTGCCTGAGAAGCCTAAGGACCCAGGCTTGATTCCCCAGGGCCCATGTAAGCCAGATGCACATGGTGGCACATGTATCTGGAGTTCATTTGCAGTGGCTAGAGGCTCTGGAATGCCCATTCTTTCCCTCTCTCTCTCTCCCTCTCTCTCTAATAAATAAAAATAAAAAATAAATTGTTTACACTAGGCATGGTAGCACATACCTTTAATCCTAGCACTGAGGAGGCAGAGATAGGAGGATCTTGAGTTCAAGGCCAGCCTGAGACTACACAGTGAATTCCAGGTCAGCCTAGGCTAGAGCAAGACCCTACCTCAAAACAACATAATTTGTTTAAAACTATATATATATATATATATATATATATATATATAAAGAGGGCCAGGCGTGGTAGCGCACGCCTTTAATCACAGCACTCAGGAGGCAGAGGTAGGAGGATCGCCGTGAGTTCAAGGCCACCCTGAGACTACATAGTGAATTCCAGGTCAGCCTGAGCTAGAGTGAGACCCTACCTCAGAAAAAAAAAAAAAAAAAAAAAAAAAAAGAGGGCTTGACAGGCAAACTGTGCCAACTAATACAATGATGGCATCTCTGTTTTGGGAAAAACCAACTGCTCTCTGATTGGACTTGAGACCTACTGCATGAGAGAGAATTCATGCCTGATACTAAAAACCTAATCAAAAGCCTATGGCTGGGAGGTCATAACCCATGAGGGGAAGCTGCTACTGTTGTTTGATTAAATGGATATACCCACCAAATTGGTCTCTAAATACTTATATTTATTTTCATATAAATGCTACTCTCACTTTTGGTTAGAGATGTTTGTTTCAGAGAAGCAAATTTCATCCAAGTGCTGAGAAAAAATGACAGTAGAGTGTTCAGCACTGAGACGCCTCTTTCACACCCTCCAAGTCTCAGGGGCCATAAGAGAAGAGATGACAGAAAGAATATAAGAACCAAAGGAAGGAGAAGAGTGCTTTGGAATACTGTCTTCCATACATTAAATGGCTGTTGCATTCATGACCTCACAGTGGCTGACAATACCTACACAAGACCTACATGAAAGGGGGAAAAAAAATTCAAGGAAATTCTAGAAAAGGGGCAAAGATGATAGTGGGAGGGGATTATGATCAGAGTACATCGTAAATATGAATGGAGGTTGTTAATAAAAAGTTTAAAAGTGGGAGAGGAAGTTAGGCTCAGCATTTAAAGGTGCTTGCTTGCAAAGCTTACCATCCTGGGTTCAATTCCCCAGTACCCACATAAAACCAGATGTGAAATGGTGCATGCACCTGGCATTTGTTTGCAACAGCAAGGAGCTCTGGTATGCACAAAACACACATGCAAATAAATAAATAAAAATTAAAAAATAAAAAGGAATAAAATATTGTTTCATGAGTAATAAGTTTCAGTTAAGGAGAATGAAAAATTTGTGGAGATGGATGATACAGATGTCCTACTATCACTGATGTAATTACAGACCTAAAAATGATTAAAATGAAAATGTTCACATTCGATCTAATGCTAGCTCTAACTAAACACCTACCTTCTCCAAGCTGTTTCTCACTATTCATTTTCTCCCTTTGGTGGTACCAACTGTTCTGCTCTGGAAAAATACTGCCATGGAGAGATTCTCACTCTAAACTTCCACTTCATTCTGTTTTTTATTCCTAATCATGGAAAATGCTTCTGATTCTATCTATATTGATATGGCTCAGAAGTAGAGTATCTGCTTAGTATACATAAGGTCTTGGGTTCAATCCTCAGCACTGAAAAAAAAATGTGTGTATATATATATATATATATATATATATATATATATATATATATATATACACACACACACACACAAAATACACTTTTAAGAAGAAATACATATAAAGCCAAGAAATATATCCAAACCATGTCTACAAAAATCATACCTGTATTTCTTCTTCTGAAGCTGCCATATCATAGTTTCAGAAAGCTCTGTAGCATAAATTTCTTCAAAATGAGGGCTCATTATTTTTGTGACCTCTCCATCCCCAGCACCTAAATCTAGAAGTCTATGGGTTTTCCAGTCAGGGTTAATTTTAAGCAGCCTCTGAAACTGATCTGGTGAAAACACAAACATTGAGCCTCTTCCTAGCAACCTGAAAAAAAAAAAGGACAAAAATGGAAGAATCTATGCAAATTAAGGACCCCCATATACAAACAAAGTAAACAGCATCAACAACCTTTTAAATTTATAAAATTATTAATCAAATATGCTATATGAATTTTTTTACTAAAAACAAAGCTTCGCCGGGCATGGTAGTGCACACCTTTAATCCTAGCACTTGGGAGGCAGAAGTAGGAGGACTGCCATGAGTTTGAGACCACTCTGAGACACATAGTGAATTCTAGGTCAACCTGAGCTACAGTGAGACCCAACCTCAAAAAAAAAAAAAAAAAACTTGGGGCATGGTGGTGCACACCTTTAATCCCAGCACTCAGGAGGCAGAGGTAGGAAGATTGCCATGAGTTCAAAGCCACCCTGAGACTACATAGTGAATTCCAAGTCAGCCTGGGCCAGAGTGAGACTCTACCTCAAAAAACAAAAACAAAAAACAAAAAACAAAAAACAAAAACTAATACTAAAATAAAAAATAAATAAATAAATAAATAAATAGGGCTGGAGAGATGGCTTAGAGGTTAAGGCTCATGCCTACGAAGCCTGAGGACTCCGGTTCAATTCTCCAGGTCCCACGTAAACCAGAAGCACATGGTGACACATGCAGCTGGAGTTCATTTGCAGTGGCTAGAGGCCCTGACGCACACATTCTCACTCTCTCTCTCTCTCCGTCTCTCTGTCTCAAATAAATAAATATAAATAAAATCTTAAAAATAAATAAATAAAAGTTTCTGGGTGTGGTGGCACACATCTTTAATCCTAGCAGCACTTGGGAGGCTGAGGTAGGAGTATCACTGTAGATCTGAGGCCAGCCTGAGACTAACTCCAAGTCAGCCTGGGCTAGAGCAAGACCCTACTTGGGGGGGGGGGGGAACAATCAGAGTTACTAAAGTGATAAAATACCTATAGACATCATGATATGTTCTTAGACTTACAAATAATACTCCAAAAGGCACAGAAAAATGGTAAGAGGGTTGGGAAAAGAAGGAAAAATATTAAATTAAAAGATCAGTGTGGAGCTGGAGAGATGGCTCAGCAGTTAAAGACACTTGTTTACAAAGCCTAACAGCCCATGCTCAAATCCCCAGTACCCATGTAAAGCCATATGCACAAAGCGGTGTATGTGTTTGGACTTCATTTAGTGGCAAGAGGCCCTGGGGCACCTACACACACACACACACACACACTCACACTCACACTCTCTCTCTCTCTCTCTCTCTTTTTTGCAAATAAATAATAAAATACTTTTTAGAGCTGGAGAGATGACTCAGTGGTTAAGGCACTGGCCTGCAAAGCCTAACGATCCCTATTTGATTCCCCAGTACATGTAAAGCCAGATATACAAAGTGGCTCATGCACCTGGAGTTCGTTTGCAGCTGCTAGAGGCCCTGGTGGGCCCACTCTCATTTTCTCTCTCTCTCTCTCCTTGCAAATAATAAAATAAAATACAAAAAAAAAAAGATTTTTTTTTTTTTTTACTTGCAACGCTTCATGAATTTCCATGTCATCCTTGCGCAGGGGCCATGCTAATCTTCTCTATATCGTTCCTTTTTTTTTTTTTTTAAGTATATGTGCTGCCTAAGTGAGCACAAAAGAGATTTTTTTTTAAGTGGGTGGGACTGGCTGGCACACACTTTAATCCCAGTACTCTCGAAAGGCAGAAGTAGGGGGATTGCTGTGAGTGGGCTACACATTCTACCTCATGGGGGAATAAAAAAGGAGCCAGGTGTGCATGGTAACACATGCTTTTGATCCCAGCACTTGGGAAGCAGAGGTAGGAGAATTCCGTGAGTTTGAGGCCAGCCTGAGACTACATAGTAAATTCCAGGTCAGCCTGGGCTATAGCGAAAACATAACTCAAAAAAAAAAATAAAAATAAAAATAAAAATGGGGCAGGAGAAATGGCTAAACAATTAAAGGCACATGATTGCAAAGCCTAAAGGCCTGGGTTCAATTCTCCAGTACCCATGTAAGGCCAGATGCACAAAGTGGCAAATGCGTCTGGAATCTGTCTGCAGTGGTAAGAGGCCCTGGAGTGCCTCTCTCTCTCTCTCTTTATAAATCAATAAATAAAAAAATATTTTTTAAAAAATTTTAAAGTAAATTTGTCAGTTTACGTTTTATAACTAGCTGGTATTATTATTATTATTCGTTTTTTTGAGGTAAGGTCTTGCTCTAGCCCAGGCTGAGCTGGAATTCACCATGTAGTCTCAGGGTGGCATTGAACTCATAGCGATCCTCCTACCTCTGCCTTCCACGTGCTGGGATTAAAGGTGTGCACCACCACACCAGGCTATGGTCTTATTATTTCTTAGGGACCTAAAAGCCATTCAACACCATAATAATGACTGAAAAAAAGAGGCTGAGAGAAGTTTAAGTGGAGACAAAGGGAACCCTCAGAAGGTAGCTGCAGTTCAAGCAAGCCTTGGGATTTGAAGCACACTCCCTGTTCCAAACCTGATTTCTAGCTCTCAGGCATGGTTTATCTGAGCCAGTAATTCTCTGACTTCCTTAAGCAGCAGCGCTTATCTTTAAGTGAAATGGAACTCAAAACACGGGAATGGTAAGACAATAGCTGTCACTTGGAATGACACTGATGGCCCGGCAGCTGCCACCAGCCCACTTCTAGGACTTTCTTGGCAACCGAATGTAGCTTCTGGGCTACTTCCCCTCAGAGCATGGAAAAAAAAAAAATGAACCCATGTCAGAGAAAGCTGGACTGTTCTGCCACTTTCTGGAAATCATCAGAATGCAAAGTAATTCACTGAATGCTAACTGGAATATGTGTGCAACATGGTGTATGTGGTAAGACCAGCTTCTGGAAAGAAAAAAAAAATACTGATGCAGTTCATGTAATAAGTTCCCTCTCCTCTTTCCCATTAAGGCCATAAGAGAGTTTAGCCAAATTTAATAATTCATTTCCAGTAAATCTTCTGCGCCACACAAATGCTCAATGACTGAAGACTGGGAGCAAGAAAGACTCCATAGACAAGTAGCCATGACCATGATGCTGAGAACTACAACTTTTTACCAAAGAAAACCGTGCCCCATAAAAGACAAGTTGTTTTCAGTCCTTAATTGTTTGTATCTTCTAGTGGAAAAAGAGCACATTTGAGAAGAGACTGAACTGTGACACTACAAAGTTCACACAGGATCCAGAGTCAGCAGGAAGGGGCTCCCGGCAGCATGGTGAAGAAGAAGCAAGTTTCAAATCCTGATGCTGCTTCATGCCCTAGCACCCAAACAAGTCATACAATAGTTTGCTCCAACTCTATAAAACACATTTCCGGGGCTGGAGAGATGGCTTAGCAGTTAAGGCACTTGCCTTTAAAGCCAAAGGACCTCAGTTTGATTCCCCAGGACCCACGTAAGCCATATATGCACAAGGTGGCTCATGCATCTGGAGTTCATTTGCAGTACTGGAAGCCCTGGCACACCCATTCTCTCACGCGGTCTCACTTGCTCTCTCTCTGTCTCTGTCTCTGTCTCTCTCTCTCTCTGCCTCTTTCCCTCTGTCAAATAATAATAAATAAATAAGTAAACATGTTTCCCCAGCCATCTCCCTGGCTGTGAGGAACCATGACATCATACTCAAAACTCTAGAGCTGAAGGTCAGAACTCACCAAGTCACTTTAGTAGTCTACATTTAAGGGAACCAGAAAGAAAAGGGAGCAGGACTGTCCCATTTTTAAACATAATTAAACATAATTAAAAGATTAATTGTCAAAAAATAAGTTAAAAAGTCCATGACCCCACTCCTACCCCACTGTCAATCAGAACCAACTCTGCCGTCTAGAGGGTAGTGGGAAAGTTACAAGTAGTCACAATCAGTTGAGGGATAGTAAGTAGCATCATTTATTGAGCATGACCAGAAGAGCTTGCCTTCCTACAATATAGAGGGAAGTCTCACAATAAAAAATCAAGATATGGGCTGGAGAGATGGCTTAGTGGTTAAGCACTTGCCTGTGAAGCCTAAGGACCCAGGTTCAAGGCTCGATTCCCCAGGACCCACGTTAGCCAGATGCACAAGGGGGCGCATGCATCTGGAGTTTGTTTGCAGTGGCTGGAAGCCCTGGTGTACCCATTCTCTGTCTCTGTCTGTCTCTCTCTCTCTCTCTCTCTCTCTCTCTCTCTCTCTCTCTCTGCCTCTCTCTCTGTCACTCTCAAATCAATAAATAAAAATTAACCAAAATTTTTTTTAAAAAAATCAAGATACTGGGCTGGAGAGATGGCTTAGTGGTTAAGCGCTTGCCCGTGAAGCCTAAGGACCCCGGTTCGAGGCTCAATTCCCCAGGACCCACGTTAGCCAGATGCATAAGGGGGCGCACGCGTCTGGAGTTCGTTAGCAGTGGCTGGAAGCCCTGGCATGCCCATTCTCTCTCTCTCTCTCTCTCTCTCTCTCTGTGTCTCTTTCTCTCTCTGTCACACTCAAATAAATAAAATTGAAAAAAAAATCAAGATACTATCCTAGTCTAATACAAGGTTACTGGGAAACATGCTACGAGATGATTAAGCTATCTTGTCCTTAACTTTAGTCCTTTATCACAATCCTAGGCTTTCTAGGCACAATACATCTCTTTCTAGATTTAGTCTACAGAGTTGTTATGTCTTTTCCTTATAAAACAAACTCTGGCCAGCACTTGGGAGGCAGAGGTAGGAAGATCACTGAGTTCGAGGCCAATTTGACTACATAGTGAGTTCCAAGTCAGCCTGGGCTAGTGTGAAACTCTACCTTGAAAAACAAACAAACAAAAAAACAAAAAAACTCTGAAAACAGTTGTTAAGTTTCTCCAGGGAATGTAGGTTGATAGTAGAGTCCCTGGTTATAGGACCCTGGGCTCAATCCCCAGTACCATCATTTTTTTTAAGTTTTTTAAACTAGGTGTGGTGGTACATACTTGTAATCTCAGCAATCCAGAGGCAGACAGGAGGATTACCACAAATTCAAGGTCAGCTTGGTAGACACAGACCAGCTAAAGAGACATATCAAGATGCTGTCTCAAGAAAAAAATATTTCTCTCCTTTCCTTTCCTTTCCTTTCCTCTCCTTTCCTTTCCTTTGCTTTCCTTTCCACCATGAAGACAGGTTGGTAAGTATTTTGATTCAAGAAAGTTCCACAGTAACTATTCAATTATTTCTATAGTTGACAGAACTTGTGATAATCTACATTTGTGCATTTGACTTCATGTGAATACTGGGGAATCAAACCTGGGCCAGCAGACTTTGCAAGCAAGCACTTTTAGCCACTGAGCCATCTCCCCAGCCCTCAAAATGAAGTTTTGAGTTGAGGACAGGACACAAGACAAGTAAAATTCTGGAAAATAAAAGACAGTTAAAAACAGAAAAAAGAAACCAGCAGAATGAGAATGAGGTTGGCAGAGAATATGCAAGGCAAATACATCATGTAAATTCAGAAGCCCAGGAGTCCAAGGCCAACCTGGGCAACGTATCAAGACTCCATATTAAAAAAAAAAAAAAATGGCACTCACACAGGGCATGGTGGCACATAACTTTAACCCCAGCATTTGGGAGGCAGAAGTAGGAGGATTGCCATGAGTTTGAGGCCACCCTGAGACTACATAGTGAATTCCAGGTCAGCCTGAGCTAGAGTGAGATCCTACCTCAAAAAACCAAAAAAAAAAAAAAAAAATAGGCACTCACAACTCATAACCCACAACCCCATGGGGAACACCAGCAATCCCACTAAGGAGGGCCCTCAGTGGAATGGGGTCAGGGAAGAGGGAAACAATAGTACCAACACACGATGTGTCCATAAAAAGTATATACTTAAAAAAAAAGGCAGGGCTAGAGAGATAGCTTAGTGGTTAGGTGCTTGCCTGCAAAGCCTAAGAAAGCCTGCTCAAATCTCCAGGTCCCACGTAAGCCAGACACACAATGATACAAGTGCGCAATATCACATAAGTACACAAGTGGCTGGAGTTCATTTGCAATGGCTAAAGGCCTTGGTGTGCCCATTCTCTCTCTCTCTCTCTCTCTCTCTCAAAAAAAATAAAAAAGAAAAGAAAAGAAAAAAATTTTTTATAAAAGCAGAAGCTGGGTATGGTGGCGTAAGCCTTTACTCCCAGCCCTTGGGAGGCAGAGGCAAGAGGATCACTGTGAGTCTGAGGCCAGTCTGAAACTACAGAGTGAATTCCAGGTCAGCCTGGGCTACAGGAAATACCTACCTCAGAAAATAAATAAATAAATAAATAAATAAATAAATAAAGGCAGAAGAGTTCCAGATAAGTAGGGTTTATCAATTACATTGGGTCTTTGATCAAACTGCAAAATTCTAGAACAAAAAACAATTTAAGTGGGTTCCAACAGATAGAGAATATGAAAGCAATTTGGTTTGAAACCTCCAAAATTACAAGCTGGGCATGGCGGCACACGCCTTTAATCCCAGTACTCAGGTGGCAGAGGTAGGAGGATTGCTGTGAGTTGGAGGCCACCCTCAGACTATAAAGTGAATTCCAGGTCAGCCTGGGCTAGAGTGAGACCCTACCTCAAAAAACAAAACAGAACAACAAAAAAAAAAATTACAAATAAGGTAATGAATGTAAGCACTGTTAGAAGAAATGGTTCCTACCTTTTATCACTTTCAAAGAGGGGTAAGCCCCTAAAATATAAAGTACTGGATGTAAGCACTGTTAGAAGAAAAGGTTTCTAGCTTTTATCACTTTCAAGGAGAGGATATAACCCTAAAAAGGGTAAGAATCCTTACCACAGTGACTCATCTATAATTTCCACAGAAAGGATAAGTGGTATAAGACAGAAAATCAGTATAACCAAGTTTAGGAACAAAATGTCAGACCAAGTTACATAAATTCAATTCCCAATATAAAAATAACAAATGTTTGTTAAAGCAAACAGAAGCCAATTTCGCACAAACAATGGGGAAAATCAAACAAGAAATGCTGAGAGATGGCTGGTGGTGCCTGAAAACAGATTTAAGGACCAGACGATATACTGGGATGCAGACACTCAGCAGAAACTGGCTCCAAGCCTCAAGGGAAAAGAACAGTGGGCCAGACACTAGCTTCAGTAGTCTCACCAGGCTTTAAAGCATAGTGCCTGGTTCCTTCTCTTTGGCTTTCCTTCTAGAGCCTTGATAATATTCAGATAATATTCAGAAAATCTTTTCCGTGGATTTATATGTCTACGGACAGAGAATTCCATAGTAAGTTTACAGAATCCTAGTGAACTTACACATTTTGAAAGAACAAATGCTCTGCTCTTCCACAAGCTGTCAGCCATGGCTGGACTGAGTAATTAGATCTCCCTAGAAACCTTGCCTGTGGGAAGTATGCTTAAAGCAAAAATATTAATCTTCATCTTAAGGGCTTGAGTCCAAATCTGGCTGCTCTGAGATCCACACTAGCAGCCTACAGCAGCAGCACTGGCATCACCTGGGAGTGTGGTAAAAACGCAGACTTGGGCCAGGCATGGTGGTGCACACCTTTAATCCCAGCACTTGGGAGGCAGAGGCAGGAGGATTGCCATGAGTTTGAGGCCACCCTGAGACTACATAGTGAATTTTAGGTCAGCCTGATCTAGAGTGAAACCCTACCTTGAAAAAACAAAAAATTAAAAACCTTGTCTCATAGAAGATGGAAGTGAGGGGCTGGAGATATGGCTTAGCAGTTAATGCTCTTGCCTGCAAAGCCTAAGGACCCATATTCGACTCTCCAGATCCCACATTAGCCAGATGCACAAAGGTGAGGCAAGTGCAAGGTGGCACATGCCCACTAGGGCAAACATCTGGAGTTCAATTTCAGTGGCTGAGGACCTGGCGCCCCAATTCTCTCTGTCCCGAAAAAAAGAAGATGGAAGTGAGGGCCAACACCCTTGAAGTTGTCCTCTGACCTCCACACATGCACCATGTATGCCTATATATAAACATACACACCATATACACCCAAACATACACACAACACACACACATACAGACACAAAATGCAGACTCTCAAGCCCTTCCCCACACCAACAGACTTGCAACATTTCAATATAATGCTAGGTGGCTCCTATGTACATAAAAGCAAGCAAGCACTCAAATCTCTCACCACAAAAACACAGACTTAATGAGGATATTTGAGACGTTATGGTGAATTTTAAAAGGTGCCCATCAAACTGCCTTCTTAGTAACTGTGTCTATGCCCACAGATCAGTGCTGCTATCAACTTTGGTCAGGCAAGCTTCTTGCTATCATGGGCAGCAGTAAATGCAAAGATTCATAACTGATCAAAGTGAGGAGAATAAGTGACAGTTGAATGATCAGCCATAAACATCACATCTACATCAACCCCTCCAAGGCTCAGAGAACATCACAGAGGAGGGTGGGAAGAATGTAAGAGGTACAAGAAGTGTGGAAGCGGTATGAAGACTGACTTCTGTGTGCTCTTGAGCTCTCATCAGCTGTGATACAAGGTTTGTACAAGACTGGGCTTTGAACATCCTGCATGGAGGGAGGAGGAACTCAGAAGGCCCCAACCCTCCCTGAGGAACTATATGCAGCCGGTGGTTGATGGGGAAGCAGAGACATGTTCTTTGGTGGTACAGCCATTAGTCAGGTGTCCATGCTCCTGTAAACAACCTCTACCCATGCTCCTTTAAGCAACTGTAGTAAAACTCATTGAGTCATTTAAAAAAAAAAAAAAAGGTCAGGCCTGGTGGTATACATCTTTAATCTCAGCGCTCTGAAGACTAAGGTGGGAGAATCTCAGTGAGCTTGAGGTCAGCCAGAGTGAGTTCCAGGCCAGCCTGGGCTATACAGTGAGTCCCTGCCTCAAAACACCAATAATAATAATAAGAAGAAGACATGAAAGTAAAATGGGGACTATTTGGTAAGAGACAGGGGATTAGCAAAGTGGGAAATGTATGACAGATTAAAAGGAGGTGTAAATATCATCAAAATATACTATATTTATGTATCAAAATGCCAATAATGAGCTGGGTATGGTAGTGCACACCTTTAATCCCAGCCCTTGGGAGGCAGAGGTAGGAGGATCACTGTGAGTTGGAGGCCATCCTGAGACTACATAGTGAATTCCCAGGCCAGCCTGAGCTAGAGTGAGACCCTACCTTGAAAAACTAAAACCAAAAAAAAAGAAAAAGAAAAAAGTCATAGTGAAATCCATTAGGCATAATTAATATAATACTAATGAAAAAATCTTTAAAAGCCCTAGTACAGGAGACTAGACAGTGGGCTAAGGGTAAAAAGAAGAAAATTTCCAAGATTCACTTACCCATTAATAGATGTTCTTGACATAAACAGGCTAAAAACAGATGACACAAAAGAATGATAGAGTTGGATAAAGAGCCAGCCAGATTTCTCAATGCTGTTGTTTAGGAAGATCTGTGTTCCTTGGTCAAGGTAACTCTGAACAAAGACAGACTGGAGCGATTCACATAATTTCTCTCTGTTGCATGCATACCACTAGAAAAAAAAAAAAAGAACAAAAATTAAAACATAGCTGAAGTGTCACCTACAAAATCCAAAGACAAAAAACAGAAACCTAAAGTCAAACCTAAGGCCTTCAAATAGGCCAATAATCATCTTTTATGCTCTCGTGACACACAAAGTACAAAATACTTCTTCAGACGTGACTTCTCAATACCCTTTAGGTGGATGGAGCGGGGAGGGAAGGGTAAAGGGGTTTCCAGATCATGTAGCAAAGTAGGTGGCAGAACCAGACCATCATCCCACAACCCAACAGTCACACAACCCAATGCCATACCTCCAAATCTGGTAGCTAGATCAGGTTGCTGGCCGCCAGATCAGGTCACTGGTCGCCATCAAGGGTATAAAGAAGAGAACCTTAGCTGTCAGTAAGTGTGCTTTACTTAGCGGCACAGCTTGCGCGTTCTCAGAGACAGAGTAAAACGAGCTCAAGAAAGCTGGAGTTACTTGAGCTTATATTGCAGCAATGAGAAGACCAAGTCATAAGATGCTGAGTAGATTTCCAGGAATGGGCTCTAGCCAAAACTTAGTTGTTGGAACAAAATTTTAAATTTCAACTGGAGATACAAAGTAAGTCAACTTTTCCCATTTCACTGAGGGTTCATGTACCAGAGGAATGGGAAAGTACACTGTTAGCTTCAGTGACAGGCCCACAAGCCAAGTCCTGGCTCTGTCACTCCTGTGTGAGCCTCAACAAATTACTTAATCTGAGCATTCCTCAGTAAACTACAGATGTCACTGGTAGGTACTATGAAGATGAAATGAACTATTGCAGGCAAGTCCTCAATACAATACCAGACACACAGTGAGACACCTATGATAATAAGAGTGGTTATTCCTCTAACATGTCCTGAAAAAGACAAATCATATAGTGATAAAACTGTAGATGACTCACTATTTATCCATTTTCTGCTCTAAAACAATCCATTCTTCTTTTTCCATAAGGAGTCTACTGGTCAAAAAGAAACTTGTTTACCTAAAAAGTCTGCCATTTAACCAGCAGTAGTGTCCCATAACTTCTTGCACAATTAATGGACCATTTTTACAGTCATCTTAACTTGCTAAAATGTTGAATGAAATTTTGAGTAACATTCCAGACACCAACATTAAAAGGAACTAGGTATAAACCAATAAAAACAAGCCAAACAGGCACACAAAATTTAAAGATTAATCATTTTACATATTCTGTACCCTCAAATTAGATAAATCAAAAGTCTCTAGTTGTTCACTTATTTGTGCTAAGTTGCTATTTGCTGCTTGGACATTACATAAAAACTCCTTGTTTTTCTCACCCCCATAGGACAAGGTATTAAGCAGCTTACATTCACAGCCCACACTTTTTGTTAGCTGGGAAATGTTCTTGCTTAATCATTTACTAAGTCTTCATACTGTGCATGAAATTAGGCTCTGGCACAGGTCATAAACCGTTTTGATTGTGCCTGTGACCTCTTGTACATTATGAACTCTGGAATACCAGACTACTCTGACTTTCATTTATTTTTTATTTGCTGAAATGACTAATCAAGATGAAAGCTATCACCTTGATAGTAGGCAATCAGGAACATTCTATTAATGTGGACAAGAAGTCATCCAGCCAAAACCCTGGGGCTGAGACTGTCTTGGCATCCACTTGTGAATGGACAAACAGAGTAACACTGACCTCCAGAACCAAGCAAGAACGGCACCATCAGCTGCGGATACTGTTTTCAATTACCAAGAAGAAAACTCAAGCTCTTCTAGCACATCTCAGCTCATCAACACTAATACATATAGGTCAGCCTTTACTACCACACAAGAAACTGCTTATTAAACATGTGCTACAGAACAAAAAGAGAGGCTCTTCTTTGCAAAGTAACAACTGTGGCCCTCCTGACCATTTACATGCTAAAACATCAAGCTCAGGCTGGAGCGATGGTTTAGCGGTTGAGTGCTTGCCTGTGAAGTCTTAGGATCCCGGTTCAAGGCTCCATTCCCCGGGACCCACATAAGCCAGATGCACAAGGGAGCACATGCATCTGGAATTTGTTTGCAGTGGCTGGAGGCCCTGGCACGCCCATTCTAATCTCTCTCTCTCTCTCTCTCTCTCTCTCTCTCTCTCTGTCGCTCTCAAATAAATAAATAAAAATATTAAAAAGAAACATCAAGCCTATAGCAGCATTATTCAGTAATACCAAAAAGTAGAAACAGCTCTACTGATGAGTAAAAAGAATGTGGTGGAACCATACCACAGAATAATATTCAGCCATATGCAGGAATAAAGTACTCATTCATGCTACACCAAGGATGAGCCTTGACAAACATTATGCTAAGTGAAATAAGCCAGTCACAAAAGATCATTTAATATAACATTCTGAAGCCGGGCTTGGTGGCGCACGCCTTTAATCCCAGCACTTGGGAGGCAGAGGTAGGAGGATCACCCTGAGTTCGAGGCCACCCTGAGACTCCATAGTGAATTCCAGGTCAGCCTGAGCTTGAGTGAGACCCTACCTCGGAAAAAAAAAAAAAAAAGAGGACTTGACAGGCAAACTGTGCCAGGTCGGCCCAGGTTAGCAAGACCCTACCTCAAAAAACATACATATATTATTTTATTTACATAAAATATCTACAACATGGAAATCCAGAGACAGAAAGTAGATTGTGTTGCCCACAGCAAGTGACAGTGGGGAGTCACTACTAATGGATATGGAGTTGCTTTTTAAGGTGACAAAATTTTCCAAAATTTGCCGGGTGTGGTGGCGCACACCTTTAATCCCAGCACTTGGGAGGCAGAGGTAGGAGGATCGCTGTGAGTTCGAGGCCACCCTGAGACTACATAGTGAATTTCAGGTCAGCCTGAACTACAGTGAGACCCTACCTCCAAAAACCAAAAAACAACCAAAAAAAAAATTTTTTCCAAAATTAGACAATAGTACATGGTTTCATGACTTGTGAATATACTGGAAACTACTAATCTATACCCTTTAAAATGTTTATGGCATTGAATTTTATCTCAGTAAATGTGTCTTCTTTTTATAACATACCCACCCCGAAATAGAGGTGGCAGTTTGACCTTCTAGAAGTGAAGCAGTTTGGAAACACACATGACCCAGCAAGCCTCTTCAAATATAAGATTTAACACATATGACCCAGCAAGCCTCTTCAAATGTTTTAAGATTTCAGTGCAAGTCAGAGATATCACTACTCTGCTTCAGAAGTCTTAAAATAATATCCAAAATGCTCAACATGTCATACAAGGCCTCACAAAGTTTTTGTCTACATGTCCGCAACCTGACCTCATGGCATTCACTACCAATTCATGACACTAGACTCACTTTGTCAAAGTGCTCTCTCCTCCCTCCTTTCCCGTGGCTATTCCACATGGTATCTGTTCTACTCACTACATTCCCAACCTGCCCAATCAACCCAGCTAAGCACATCCTCAGTTTTTCCTGAACTTCCAGAGTAGACCCTCTGTTCTCAGACAGACCCCCTTGTACATCCCCAGTGTCTCCCTGGCAACATGATGGCGACTGAATGGGACAACTGCACATCTACATGCTCAATGTGTACACTAATAGACAGGGGCAATGACTGACTTCAGAGCTTGGCAAGTAGACCAATGATAAATGTTCATCAAATGAATGATTGTTAAGACTCACAGGAAGTCTAACAGGCAGAATCTGGCATTGCTAACAAAATTCTGGAGGAAACATAAGGTTAACCACAGGAACAGTTGTCACTAGGTTTTTTGACAACTGCTCAAACTCCAAGGTTTCTAAAACACCTTGTCTAAAACTAATTTTGCAAACAGTGGTAAAAGCTATCCACCTACTCACCATAAAACTACATTACTACACACAAGCAAGCAAGGCAGCAAGTACCCACAGGGCCAGGCACCTGGCAAGAACTTTACATTCCATTTATACCACATAAACTTTTTGTTTTGTTTCAAACAGGTTCTTCCACTGTAGCCCAGGCTGGCCTTGTAACTCACTATGTAGCTCGGGCTGGTCTCAAACTTGAGGCAGTCCTCCTGCCTCAGCCTAAGGCATGAGCCACCACATCCAAAAGCCAGGAGTCCCAGAATAACCTCAGCTGATTCTAATTTCCATTCGTGTGATTTTATTACAAAAGCATCTTGTTGTTGTTGTTGTTGTTTTTGTCTTGTTTCTCGAGGTAGGGTTTCACACTAGCCCAGGCTGACCTGGAACTCACTATGTATTCTCAGGGTGGCCTCAAACTCATGGCGATTCTCCTACCTCTGCCTCCCAAATGCTGGGATTAAAGACATGTGCTACCACGCCTGGCTACAAAAGCATCTTTCAAGGAAGATTCTCTGGGCTTAACTCTGCCCAGTGTGTCTGCTAGAGAAAAGAAAGCGGAATTGTCAGTCCTTGGATGAAGGTGGTCTGAGGGAGTGTGAAGAAAAGATTATCCATCTATACGTAGCTAAAGCACTGAAGGCCAGGGGGAGGCCTGATCATCCTTTGTCACAGACTGCCTTCACCCACTGCATGTCAATGGCACTACTCCAAGTGACAACCCAAAAAGTTCCAGGCATTGTTAAATGTCCCCAGGGTACAACTGTCACTGCTTAAGAACCTCTGCATGGGCTTAGCCAGAAAATGTCATGGTTCTGGCTCTACAGTACTGTTTAATAACTATTCCAGCTTAGCTGTGGTCTAGGGACTGTAGCTGATTAAAGGAGGGACTCACTGGCCTCAGGGAACTTGCATTCCAATGGGAAAAATAAAATCAGAAACCAAGAGGAACAAGTACTATGACCATGACCTTGGTCATGACCTGCAAAGGCCCCAATGAGCAAACAAGAGAAAATCAGCACTGGAGCTACCGCACCCAACTGGTAGTTGGTCCCCCAGTCACCTCTCTCCTGACAGCCAGACTTAAATGAGAAGCTCTATGTTGCTCACAGCACAGGGCGGCTGCCTGGAGACTCCTGGGCACTTTCAAGCAGGTGAGTTACCTGAACGATAGCTCCTCAAAGACTACAAAGACGAAGGAGCCTGGGCATGAATAAAGTACTGTGCTTATTAAATTACCCACTGCAAGGACTGTGCACCAGCTCTTCTGTAGGGTTGCACCTTGAGCTGCAGACCACAATGTCTGAAAAGCTTATTATCACCAGTCCAATTGCGGGATTCATCAAGTGAATCTTTGAAATCAAACCAGAACTATCCTAGTTACCTCTGGTGCCAGGAATAGTAGGGTGTGGCAACTAAACATCTTCTAAGAACTATGTAAAAAGACTGAAGATATTAATAAGTAGTCAAATAGCTCAATTAGATGGATGACAATAATATACTGGTATTTTTTGTTGCTTGTTTTTTTTTTTTTTTTCAAGGTAGAGTCTCACTCTAGCCCACGATGACCTGAAATTCACTATGTAGTCTCAGGCTGTCCTCAAAGTGATCCTCCTACCTCTGCCTCCTGAGTACTGGGATTAAAGGCATGCATCACCATACCCAGCTATCGATTTTAACAATATTAATGAAATCAAAGTGATGAAACATTAGGTCATGCTACCTTTAAAAATGTCTTTAAGGGGCTGGAGAGATGGCTTAGTGGTTAAGGCGTTTGCCTGCAAAGCAAAAGGACCTCGGTTCAATTCCCCAGGACCCACGTAAGCCAGATGCACAAGGGGGTGCATGCATCTGGAGTTCGTTTACAGTGGCTGGAGGCCCTGGCGTGCCCATTCTCATTCTCTCTCTCTCTCTCTGCCTCTTTATCTCTCACTCTCTCATATAAATAAATATTTTTTTTAAAAAAAGTCTTTAAGTACATGAACATCTCTTCATGTTTATATAACCTTGACTCATGAATCCCTTCTCAAAGTAGGAACACAATTTTTCAATAAAACTACTCACTTGTTAAACTACAAAAAATAGTTAAGGATTCTTCTGAAATTATTTGTTGGAGTTTCTCAACTAGTCAAACATGATATGCAAGTCTTTTCTTCCAAAAATATAAAAGACTTGAGCAAACTCATAGAATCTGAAAGCTGTAAAATTCAACTTTTGTATTTTTATAATGTGACAAAACAAATTAATATTTGATCTTTTCCCCAGGTTCCTGGTCCAGAGCTCCTAAAACTGTTCAGGAACGTCTGCAGTGAAAAGAAAACCTTTTGTATGCAAATGAGATTATTCGAAAAATAGGTGGAAAAGAAAGATATGGTTAGAGAGGTGGAATTTTCAGCCTAAACCTCAAATCTCCAAGGATGGAAAAGGGGCCTAAGTAAAATTGACCAACAGCCAATAGCTTCATCAGCCATGCCTAACTTCTGTGTCATTATAGCAAATCACTGAACCTGGAGGACTGGGCTGCAGAATTCCTAAGCTTACAGCCAAGTTGGACAAAAGCATTTGATACCTGGGAACCTGGAACTTTTGGCACCTCTGAAGTGAGGAGTTGTCTGGTGGAAGAACTAAACCCTTGTTGGAGACCCCACCAGTGATAAGAAACTGGAGAATTGATTGGTGTCAGGAAAAAGCACTAAAATTAAGAATTTTCTTCAACTTTAAGGTTTAACAAAAGCATGAATAAACTGGATGGGGGCCAAAACTTCAAGCAGTTGTCCTATGTGTCTAACCCGCAAACTGCAAAATCATCCAGTTTATGTACATAACTACCTTTACCATCTACACAGAGGCCCACTAGATTGAGGCAGTTCCCCATTGGGAGACAAATTTATTATGACACCCTTCAGAGAGCAGTTTCCTAGAAGGATCATCATGAAGCCCTGGAAACACTTGAGCCTTGAAAGGAAACAAAGCTGCATTCAAAATCCCACTCTACCCATCTAACTTTGTGCTCTTGGGCTGGGCAAGTACCTCTCTTAGCCTCAAGCGTCCATCTGAGAAGTGGGGGTAGTACCATCTACACAGGAGAGCTGTTACGATGATTACAAGGTGCAACATATTTAAAAGTGCCAGGCACACAAAGAAGCCAACTAATTGTACACATATGTCCTTTCCCTTCCTGCATGAGGAAAAGGCTAGCTTGGTCAGAGAAGTACAGCTCAAGGAAATACCTAAAACCACACTATTGGTCTGGACACCAGAGTCATTCTAAGAGAAAATGAGTACCCAAGGACCTGAGGCATTCCATGGCACCAAAAATAATTAGAAATGCCCCACTGCTCAGAAGCCATTGAACATAGGCTCTTTTTCCATTATAGGGGTGGTCAGAACAAGCCCATGGTCACTGATCTTGATGCTTAAGGGCTTGAAATTTCTTTCCAAGATTCCATGGTACAATCAAATGACCAGACATTTCGCCACTGGCACCATCTTCATCTAAGCACAGCACAGTAAATATCCACAGTGGCCATCATTTTTCTACAAATGACTGTAGGCCAATCAATCATCTCTCCATGTGAGCCTGTGTAATGAGGACTCTGAGACTGAAAATGGCTGCCCATGGACCAACAGAAAAATGTATTTTCTTCCACTTCTGAACCTACATATGCATATTTTCTGGTTTTGGTTTCATCTTTTTGAAAATTATAACACTACTCTGGGCAATGCTGAGATAAACCGAGAATTTCTCTCTCCCCAGTACTGACCAAACCCAGTTCCTTCCACCAATTTCTACCTTCCCAGGTTTTTCCACAGTGCATCAAGCAGTATGAACCTTAGATTCTAATAACAATTTCACTGCAGTTACAGGTGCCCCACATTCACAGTGGGAAATGACTTATCCAGACTAGATCAAGTTACTTTAGCCTTGATTTAATAAATATGTAACTGGAAATCCTGTTAACAACTATTCTCTCACTGTTAGTATTGTGTAATCCTAAAACGTTAACGGAGCTTCAAACGAGCCAAACAGGGTCTTTTACTAGAAGTTACTGGGATCTTCTAGGCCACCTTCAAAGGGGAAACATAAGAACCCAGTGTCCTCTGAAACTGAAGCAAACACTTGTTTAAGGGGTTCCACACAGGGTAAAGGAAGAGGAGACCCCATTTCCAAGGTCACTTGTAGTACCGGCTGCAAAGGCCTCCAAACTGGAAGAAACAGTCCAGGACACCAATCCAGCACATCTGGCCAACACCCTGAGCATGGTTAGCTCACACTTGCTTCCTGCCAGCTTCCACAAGGTAAGTAAAGACTAAAGGGACAGGGACAGGGACAGGAACGCAAACCTGTCCTTCAGCACATTTGACTATAGCTATAACATCCAAGTATTTTTTTTGATTTGGGAGGAAGAACAGATTTCAATTCTATCTTGAATCTTTTGTTGAGCATGGGCTAGCACAGTTCTGAACTTATATAAGAAATTGGAACCAAGAAGGCACAGATACACATATATACCTTGTATTTTTAAGTCACCTCTAAATAATTCCAGATATTGAATGCTGTGTGTAGGAAAAAAAAATTATAGTTTGATACCTAGAGAAATAACTATGGTTTGGAGCCAACAAGTTATATAATAGTCTTTCCACTGCATCAGCTGAGAGGCTGCGAATGACTGTTACTACCAGGAATGTAGTTAGTGGGCCCGGAGAGTCCTTTCAAGTTTCAGCAGCTCTGTGCAGTTGCTTTAACTTTAAGCACGATGTATAATGCTCAAAAAAGACTACATCTGCCGGGCGTGGTGGTGCACGCCTTTAATCCCAGCACTCGGGAGGCAGAGGCAGGAGGATCGCCTTGAGTTCGAGGCCAGCCTGATACTACATAGTGAATTCCAGGCCAGCCTGAGCTAGAGTGAGACCCTACCTCAAAAAATGAAAAAAAAAAAAAAAAAAAAAGACTATATCCGACGCTTGTTTGTTTTCTTTTCTCTTTTTGTTTTTTCAGGCAGGGCCTCACTAGCCCAGGCTGGCCTTGAACCCATGATGATCCTCCTACCTCAGCCTTGGGTTAAAGGCATACACCACCATGCCCAGCTTTTTGATTTTTAAGTTATGAGTGTGGTGAAAAATGACTAGTGACATCTAGTGTCTCACTGCCAAGCTCCATTTCTCTCCAATGACTTTACCTACTCAACCTGCATTTTGTGACTAGAAACACACTGCTGGTGAGGAACCTAGGGGCTTTATCTTAGGAGGAGAAAAAAAAAAAAAAAAAAAACTAATGGGACAGAGTAAATACAGGAGGCTGTTGGGCCAAAGCATATAACTGCCAGCTCTACCACTGTAGCTAACACATTCACAGACCACAGAACCAATATGGTGGCTCTTTCAAAACCAGTGTCTTTGGCCAGGCATAGTGGCACACATCCTTTAATCCCAGCACTCGGGAGACAGAGGTAGGAGGTCATGAGATCCAAGCCAGCCTGAGACTACATAGTAAATTCCAGGTAAGCTTGGGCTAGTGCGAGATCCTACTTGGGGGGGAAAAAAACTGTCTTTGAAGTCACTAAAATTTGAATTTCACATATGAAATTCTCACATATTACAAAATACTACTTTTTTCCTTGGTGCTATTTTAAAACATAAAAATATTCTTAGTTCACAGGCTAGGTAAGTGAAGGATATCAGTTTGGCTGAGGACTTCTAGCTTGCCAAAAGTGATGCACAAACCCATTTGTGACGTTTGCACACAGAACTAAGATTAATGAAGATGCTATTCCATGTTAAGCCCAAAGGAGCCTGGCATCTCCAGGTCTTGATAACTAAATAGCAATTTTTAATGAATAAACATTACCCAAGATCTCTCTCTTAACTAAAGAATCCTCCACCATAATTCCTTAATAAAACAACCAGAAGGAAACCTTGCACTCCATGTGTTTCAGTCAAATCCATAACTCCACTTTCATGCAATTCCAAAAGCACCAGATGTGGCAGCTGTGGAACCCCCACGGCCAAATGAACACCAGAAGAGCTAGTATAAGACTATTAATTGGGGAGGGGAGGAGACCATTAAACTTACTTCACAAGCAACAAAGTTATGTGGTAAATCAGGATTCTGGAATATAAAAGAAGTAAATTATCAACTCTGCCAACAAGCAAAAAGGACCAACTGCTACTTGACCCTAGCTCATGGTTGTTTCTGCATACACATTGTACTTCTAGTCATTTTCACCCGAGCTCAGTTGTTTCTGCACACACACTGTACTTCCGGTCATTTTCACCCTAGCTCACAGTTGTTTCTGCGTGCACACGCACACGCACACACACACACACACACTGTACTTCTGGTTATTTTCATCCTAGCTCACGGTTGTTTCTGCACACACACTGTATGGGTCATTTTCACCTTAGTTCATGGTTGTTTCTGCACACACACTGTACTCTGGTCATTTTTCACCTTAGCTGTTATTTCAGTACACACACTGTACTCTGGTCATTTTCATGGCTGTTTCTATACGTGCTGTACTTCTGGTCTTTTTCATCTTACTTGTGGACATTTTTTTAATTTTATTTTATTTTTATTTATTTATATGATAGAGAAAGAGACAGAAAGAGAGGGAATGGGCATGCCAAGGCTTCCAGCCACTGCACATGAACTCCAGATGCATGCGCCACCTTGTACATCTGGCCTACCTGGGTCCTGGGGAATCGAACTGAGATCCTTTGGCTTTGCAGGCAAGCACCTTAACCATTAAGCCCTCTCTCCAGCCCTGGACATTTATTTTCCTAACATAAATGTGTTCACCTGGCTGGACACAGCAAGTACACACTTATAATCCCAGTACCTGAGAGGCTAAGTTACAAAGATCATGAGTTTAAGGCCAGCCTCAGCTACACAGTGAAACATACTGTCTCAAAACACAAAAGACAAGCCAGATGTGGAGGCACACATCTATAATCCCTGTACATGGGAAGCTAAAGCAGGAAGATTCCTATAGCAAGTACAAGGACAGCCAAAGCTACAAAACCCCATCTCAGAAAACCAAACAAAAAAAAAAAAAAAAAAGAGGAAAACAAAGGAAATACCATCTATTGGGATATACTGAAGTAATGTCCACAGCCATCATTTTTTCTCGGCTCCACAAAAAAACCCCACTATCTTAAGTTTTTCGATTTTTAAAAAAATATTTATGAGAGAAGTAGAGAGAGCAAATGGGCACACCAGGCTCTAGCCTCTGCAAACGAACTCCAGATGCATGCACCACCTTGTGTATCTGGCTTTATGATGGTACTAGGGAATCAACCCCAGGTCCTTAGGCTTTGCAAGCAAGTGCCTTAACCTGAGCCATCTCTCCAGCCTTCAATCGTTTACAATAATTTTATACATTTATTTTATTTTCAAGCACAGAGAGATGCAGAGAAGAGAGGCAGACAGAGAGAATGGGTGTGCCCAGCCTCCAGGTGCTGCAAATGAACTCCAGATGCACAAACTACTTTGTGCATCTGGCTTTTCATGGATACTGGGGAATCGAACCCAGGTTGTTAGATTTTGCAGGCAAGCACCTTAACCACTAAGCCATCTCTTCAGCCCAAAGTTTTCAATTTTTAAAGTAAAATTTTTACAAGCACTGAAAACACATCAAGTTGCTATAATCATGTTATCATAAACACCACAATTAAGAGACTAGGCCTTGTTGGGCTAGAGAGATGGCTTAGCGGTTAAGGCACTTGCCTGCAAAGCCAAAAGACAAAGGTTTGATTCCCCAGGACCCTCATAGGCCAGATGCATAAGGTGACACATAAGTATGGAGTTCATTTGCAGTGGCTGGAGGCCCTGGCACGCCCATCCTTCCTCCCTCCCTCTCTCTCAAATAAAAATAATTTTTTTAAAAAAGAGGCTCAACCATGTCAATGGAAATAAGCTATTTTTTCCTAGCCAAGACCTTATTTCTAACCACTGCTGTTACAAATGACATTTCTAATTCATTATTCTACACCATTATCCATGTGGATATGAGACATTCAGATTACTGTGCAGATAAGAGTGTAGCCAGTTAAACTTGTTTCTACAACACTGAACCAGTATAAGTAATCCATGACAATAATTACAGCTTTATAATTTAAGACTGCATACTAGGTGTATATGCACGCCTAACAATTCCACAGGAGAGATCACCTAACATTGCAACCGCTGGGAGATGTCATCAAAAAAAATACGGAATTTTAGAATTCTTTTAAAATAAAAGACGGGGGTCTGACCACATAGCTCAATTGCAGAACATAGCCTTTGAGAACCTGGGTTCCATTCCCAGTATCACAACCAATCAATCAATCAATGAGGTGAAGCCACTCCCATAGTTCATACATACAAACTAAATGTTACTTTTATAAATGAGTTGTTTTATCTCTTTAATGGATAACCTTCACTAAAGCACATGAAACCAACATGTGCATAACTTCTCTGAACAACTGGCATGATAAGTAACATGGAAAAATGAAAATGATAATGAGACATAAGATGAGAGGGAGAGCAATTCGTCACTGCTCCTCTGGAAAGGCAAAATGTACGAGGAATGCTGGCTTTTCTAAACCAAGAGTTCCGTTGAAACCAAAGGCCTCTTTTCAATAACTGCAACTTCTGGCCAAATATCTTCCACTTATTTCTAGGGCTAACCCACACATTTTTAAGTGGCACAAACAGCTAATGAAAAGACTACCTAACTCGTGACAGCTCATAGTTCAGGATCCACAACTACAACTCCTAAAAAAATAAATAAATAAATAAAAATAAAAAAAAATAAACTCACTCCTCTGTCCAGTTCTGGTTTTTTTGTTTGTTTTTTTTTTTTTTTAAACCTTTCCTGTAAAACCTCGCATCATCTTCCTCCTCATCCCCATCCGGTCAGCTAACTCAACTGAAGTTTAAAGGACACGTCTCTTATCAGAAGGGGAGGGCTCGCAGGCTGGGAGCCGAGACCTGTCAAACACGTATTTCAAGTGCTTCAGGAAAATGTCAACTGAAGGGTTCAGGAAACAGACACGGTTAAATTTCTTTACGATCCTTTGTATGTCCAGGGATTCCACTAGACAAAAAGCCCGGCAGGCTTTCGTTTTTGTTTCTTCGAGGTTTAGGCAGGGTGGCCGGAGTGACGGGATCGGTGGGATCTTTTCTAGCCCAGGCCTCAGGGGCAGATGGGAGGCCCCCCAACCCCCGCCAGACGTCCGCCCCGAAGTTGCTGGGGTCCCGAGGCAGGGAGGCGGCCGGAGCATCTTCATTCGCCGTGGCCGGGGACCGGGGAACAATGCGGGGCTCGGGAGGGGGGTGCCCACTACCGAGCTGGGGGAGCCCACAGGAGAGGCTGTCCTCCGCCCGCGCCGCCGAACAAAAGGCGCTGTGAGTCCGGGAGCCGAGGGCCCGGGGTGTCGAGGCCCGCGGCCCACCGGGAAGAGGCGGGGAAAAGTTTCCGAGGAGCAGAGGCTGTGGGGACGAGTGCCGGGCCCACGGCGCCCCGCACAATAGCGCGGGCCGAGCGCGGGAAGGCCGGCCGCCACGCCCCCGCCCCGCCGGGCCGCGGCCCCTACCTGGTGGGTCTCCTTCCTGCCGCCCGCGGCCGCCGCCGGCCCGCCGGGGCCGCTCGTCATGTTCACGTACAGGGAGCGCGTGAGCGGGCTCCGCAGCGTCCACATCCTCCGCGCCAGCCACACGGACGCCAGGCTCAGGCTCAGGCACAGCCAGCTCGCCAGCAGTCTCATCGGGGGCCGCGGACACCCGCTCGGATCACCGCCGGCGCCGGGCCGCCGCCGACGACGACGAGGAGGAGGAGGAGGAGCCGCCGCCTCGGGCCGCCGCCGCCGCCGTCGCCGCCACCCGGGCTCGAGCCATCGCGCCCAACTTGCCGGAGCAGCCCCTTCAGGGCCGAGGCGGAGGGTGGGAGGAGCAGTCGGCGCGCGGCCTTCTCACGTCCCCACCCCTAACACACACAGACACACACGCGCGCACACACGCACACACACACACACACTTCTCCGTCCCGCCCTCGGAACGTCGCGTCGCGGGCTCCAGTTGCCACCCGGAGACGTACGGCGGCGGGCGCGCAAGCGCTCTCGGCGCCGCGAGCGTGCCGGCAGGGAGGCGGGACAAAGGGAGTGCGCGTTCGCGCCGCGCGCGCCCCCGCGGCCGGGGTTCGCCGCCTCGGCGCGTAATGGCGGAGGTGAGCTGAATGCATCTAGCGCCGGCGAGCCCTCTCCCGGAGGGTAGCTAGTGGTGCCCGCAGGACCGCCAGTGGTTCCTTGCCCGAGTTATTGCCAGTGGCGCGACTTTCACCTGGTCGTACAGATTGACCCCAAGGGACCCAGAGAAGGCTCCCCTTTCCTAGGTGCCTGAGCACGCACACCCTGGTCCAGCCCAAAGACAAATGGGGCCAGTTCTCTCTCTCTCTCTCTCTCTCTCTCTCTCTCTCTCTCTCTCTCTCTCTCTCGGTTGGTAGGGTCTCGCTCTAATCCAAGCTGACCTGGAATTCACTATATAGTCTCAGTCTCGAGCTCTCAGCGATCCTCCTACTTCTGCTTCCCGAGCGCTGGGATTAAAGGCGTGCGCCGGCTCGGCCAGTTCTTTTTGTGACTCGAGTTCCCAAACTCCAGTTTACAGTCGGGGCTCACGAACCAGACACCCACCCCGAACGCCGGGCTTTCGCAGGAGCTGCGGAGCACAGAGTCCGGATGGGAAGGATCCCACCAGCACTCCCAGCCCCTGCCTTCGCCTAGCCTGACAGGTGGCTGGCTACGCTGTCCCTAAGGCAGGAGGAAAGGTCTCTTGTTGGAAGCCAGAATCTGGTGCCGCTGGAGCACGCACCAGTAAAGGGGTGTTGGCTCTGCTCCACAGAGAAGACCACAAGTTACAGTCCCTGCCTGCCTTGTTCTCTTGAACTGACAGGCGGAAGTTGAACCCCACAAGCTCAGCTCTGGGAGATTTAACCGGATGTTTCTTTGATCATTTACAGCAGGAGGAAACCTAGCAACGTTTCAAAACTGAAGGCTTACAAGGTGTTCCTGTGTCTGAACTTCTTCCTGTCTGCTACCCGAGCTGCAGCAAGGGACTAACACAATTCCTTAGAGCCCTGCCCCCTAATTCCTCCTTAGGTTTGTTTGGAGAATGCTTTACATTTGACTGGACCAGAAATTATGTAAATGGATTTAATTTTAAAATAACTTATTCTTTTGGCTAATTTCATATTTCTTTTTTTTTCTTTTCTTTTCTTTTTTTTTTTTTTTTTTTTTTTTTGGTTTTTCCAGGTAGAGTCTCACTCTAGCCCAGGCTGACCTGGAATTCACTATGGAGTCTCAGGGTGGCCTCGAACTCAGGGCGATCCTCCTACCTCTGCCTCCCAAGTGCTGGGATTAAAGGCGTGCGCCACCACGCCCGGCTCTAATTTCATATTTCATTTTCATCTATGAAGTAGTTATGAAATGGCTAATGACCCACAGATGAGGAATAAAATCATCCCTTACCCACACACTTTTATTAGCTGCTAAAGAGTCTCAGCTTGACACCCTCCCCTAACGGGTGTTTTGTTGCCTAATGTGACAGAATGTAACAACAGCATTTTTTTTTTTTAAGAAGAACTGGAGAAGATACATTGTATTCTCTCATTCTAGTATAGACCCTGACACTTTGCCAATCCCAGTACCTTCCTGAGTCAAGATCAACCACCAACCACCTAGAGGCCCTGGCCCAAAACACTTATAAAGGCACTCCATTATTAGCAAGGCCAGATAACTCAGTTGTCTACTATGTCACCTCTCCTGCAACCCAAGACAAAGTCTCCATCTTTAGTAGGAGTGAATGGAATGCAAGCAACAGGAGTCATTAAGGGACACATTTGACTTCTGAAGAGAAAGACAGAAAGATGTGCCCCAACTGTAAAATAAACCTGTCTAACCACAGCTCCGAGACTACAACATGTGGCAGATTAACAAGAGGAGAGGCGATGTCTGCTGTGGTCTGAAGAATTGCTTCTAAGAGGAACAGATTTTGCTTTATACCAGAGCAGTCAGCCTAGAAAAACATAAATCAGCCACATATTTGAAAGATACTTGTCACAAAACGCTCACACACATGTTATTTACATTCAGCAAGCACAGGAAGAAACCAAAGCACAGCCTGACCAAATGGTTTGTCTAAAGGTAGAAGAGCAAATTCAATAGCAGACCTTTTCATAGAATTTGGAGTCCCAGCTGGTGGTTCTTTGATCCATCTAAGACGCCTTGCTGTCTCTGCCTCCCAGAGAGCCTCCTGAGTTACAAGTGAGGAGGAAGGAAAGCGGCAAGAGAAAACACACCAAGCAGAAGTTCACATCGCCCTGTGTGACTGTGCCCTTACGAAAATGTCACCACTGTACATTAAAACCTCAGTTATCCATGATGGGGAGGGGAAGAGGCAAAGGTAGCACAAGCCAAATATGAGCCAGTACGCCTTCTAGTGTGGCTTTAAGACATTTTTTGTTTGTTTTTTTCGAGGTATGGTCTCGCTCTAGCCCAGGCTGACCTGGAATTCACTATGTAGTCTCAGGCTAGCCTCAAACTCACAGCGATCTTCCTCCCAAGTGCTGGGATTAAAGGCGTGTGCCACCACACACAGCCTAATGTGGCTTTAAAATACAGTCAGTGATATTCAGAAGTCATACACATGCTGTCCTCTGGCTGGGCTCTGCTCACTCAACTGGGATGTATAGCCTGGGTTTCAGCTCTGTAAACAGGCTGGCCATTTTGTCTGGATTACTTTCCAAATCCCTAGACAAGGGCTTGTCATTGATACTGCTGCTCTCTTGAGCTACAAGTCTATCTTTCCTCTCCTCTCTTTTCTCTGTAACCCTGAAACTCAGGGATCTTCCTGCCTCTGCCTCCCAAATGCTGAGATCACAGGCATGTGCCACCATGCTCAGTTCATCTTCTCAACTACAAAGTATTATGTGAAGATTACACAGGGAGGGAGACTTGGATTTAGAAACGACACAAACATGCTGGCCTCCGTCAGTCACTGTAATCTCCTTAAGATAATATTCTTAAAAACTCATCTAATTAAATGCTTTCATGGGCATATTTTTTTTGTTTGTTTGTTTGTTTTTTCTGGGAGGGGGGAGTTGAGGTACAGTCTAGCTCTAGCCCAGACCGACCTGGAATTCACAATGTAGCCTCTGGGTGGCCACCAATTTATGGCGATCCTCCTACAGCTGCCTCCCAAGTGCTGGGATTAAAGGTGTACACCACCATGCCCAGCTAAATAAATTCTTTAAAATTTTTTATTTATGTATTTGAGATGAGAGAGAAAGAAACAGAATGGGTGCACTAGGGCCTCCAGCTGCAGCAAACAAACTCCAAATGCATGCTGCACCTTGTGCATCTGGTTTACCTGGGTCCTGGGGAATCAAGCCTGGGTCCTTTGGCTTTGCAAGCAAGCGCCTTAACCACTAAGCCATCTCTCCAGCCCATAAAATAGTTTTTAAAAAATAATGTCTTGATCTGGGTTGTGGTGGCACACGCCTTTGATCCCAGCATTCGGGAGGCAGAGGTAGGAGGATTTCTGTGAGTTCTGAAACTACATAGTGAATTCCAGGTCAGCCTGGGCTAGAGTGAGACCCTACCTTGAAAAAAAAACAAAATAATAATAATAATAATAATGATGATGATGATGTCTAATACACCTTCAGAGAAAAACGTAAGTTTTTCACAATATAATCAAAAGTGCCCTGTGGCTGGGCATGGTGGTGCATACCTTTAATCCCAGCACTTGGGAGGCAGAAGTAGGAGGATTGCCATGAGTTTGAAGCCACCCTGAAACTATATAGTGAGTTCTAGGTCAGCCTGGGCTAGAGTGAGACCCTACCTTGGGGAAAAAAAAAAAAAAAACAGTACCCTATGGTTATAAGCACTCAAAAAAAAAAAAAAAAAGCTAGTAAATGGTTTATTGATTGGAATCTTAAATGTCTCCCAAAGGCTCTACGCCAAAGGATTGATCAGCAGCCTATGATGATATTGGGAGAAAGTGGAACCTTTTGGAAGTGGAGCCTAGTAAAAGGAAGTTAGGTCAGTGGCTTCTCTCCCCTCTCTGCTTCCCAGGTACCATTACTGTTCACAGTAGAGTGTAAGGAGCTTTAATCTACACAACCCATTGCATGATGTTCTGCCTTGCTCCAAGCCACAGAACCAAATGTCCAGGGACTGAAAACAAATCTTTTGTTTGTTAAGTTGATTTTCCCAATTATTTTGTCACAATAATGGAAAGATGACTAAGAGTATTCTGTCATTTTTCTGGAGTTGACTTCAGTCATTTGTAGTGACATCACTATGGTCTTGGATAAATTCTAAGTGAGTTTTAAAAGCATAGCAGCCTGAAGTAGCAGAACGGAACCGGACGTCAGAAGACCACAGTAGCGGATACAAGTAACACAGTGTACTCATTGGAGGTCTCCCAGGGCCTGTCACTAGCACAGATGTTCACCATCTGTTTACCTGACACACTGTCTGGGTTTGAAGCCTAGTTATGTAATTGAAGGCAAATCACTTGATCTCCAAGTCTGTTTCCTCATCTGTAAAATGGAAATAACAGTAACAGTGACCCATCTCATGGAAATACATTGGAGATTGTAGCATGTCTTCTAAATATGAAGAGCTTATAAGAGAACTTCCACACAAAGGAAGCACTAACAAGAATGCTGACTTGCTCATATTTTCCCTTTGCCTTGGAGAAGCCATCCTCTTCTAGGTATCCCTCTCCATACCTGTGAGCGCAGCATCCTACTTCTGGGCTCTCTACTCACTGTGCATCCGAGAAAATCAGATGATCTGAAAGCATCATCGGCTGTAAAACACCAGCCAACATTGTCATACTTAATATGTTCAGTTCTCATGTGACTTGGGTTTTCCCAAAAATTACTCTTTTAGAACTGAGGGTGTTAGTTTCTCTTAAATAACATGTCTGGAATGTTCCCCAAGGTTCATGTTTTGAGTGCTTGTTCCTCAGCTGATGGCACTATTAGTGAGGCAGGGGAGGCAGGAAGATGGGCTGTGGAACCTCTATGATGAAGGCCTGGCTAGCAGAAGTCACACTGGAGCTGGTCCTTTGGAGATGATAACCCAACCTTAATTTGGGTCTAGCACTTTGCTTCGTGGTCAATCGTAGTGTAAACAGTTACTGCCTCATGCTCCTCCCACGGTGCCTTCCCTCTGAAACCATGACCTGAAAGAAGCCTTTCCTCCCTTGAGCGATTTCTATTTTTTATTATTTCCTTTATCAGAAAATGTGAAAAATAACATACAATGTCTACATTCAGACCCCTTCATGAGATCTCATACTAATAGAATGAAGCTGGGAGTGAGGGGGAAAGGACCATTAAAAAAAAATTCAGTTAGAAAATTCAAGTTATCGGGACTGCAGAAATGGCTTAGCAGTTAAGGCGCTTGCCTGTGAAGCCTAAGGAGCTAGGTTCCATTCCCCAGGACCCACATAAGCCAGATAGACAAGGTGGTGCACACCTCTGGAGTTCATTTGCAGTGGCTAGAGGCCCTGGTGCATTCATATTCTCTTCTCTCTCTCTCTCTCTCTGTCTCTCTCCCTCCCTCTCTCTCTCTCAAATAAATAAATAAAATATTTTTAAAAAGAAAATTCAAGTTGTCAACTTATCAGATGCCTTTTATGTAGGAAAGCTTTTAATCGTCTGATTTACAGAATTCTTTCCAGCTGGCTCATCCTTCTACCTCTGTGACAGCTGTGGCAACTTCACTTGTTTACAGAACCTTCTGAACTGACAACTTCCTTCCTGTGGCAATCTCATACCTGACTCAGTTTGTGTCAGGAATATCAGTAGAAATAGAATGAAATGAAGCAAAGCCAGGCATGGTGGTACACACCTTTAAACCCATCATCACTCAGGAGGCAAAGGTAGGAGGATCACGGTGCATTCAAGGCCAGCCTTGGACTACAGAGTGAGTTCCAGGTCAGCCTGTCCTAGACTGAGATCCTCCCTTGAAAAGCAAAAAAAAAAAAAAAAGAAAGAAAGAAAGAAAGCATTCATATACACAATAACACCTACTGAACACATGCAATATGCCAGACACTAGGCCTAGTGGCCTGGAGATCAAAATAAGCACAATGGCTCATGCTAAAGTTTTCTATCAGGGGCTGGAGAGATGGCTTAACCGTTAAAGCATTTGCCTGCAAAGCCAGAGGACTCGGGTTCGATTCCCCAGGACCCACATAAAGCCAGATATAGAAGGTGGTGCATGCGTCTGAAGTTCAGTTGCAGTGGCTAAAGGCACTGGTACACCCATTCTCTCTCTCTTATCTGCCTCTCTCTCTCTCTTAAAAAAAAAAAAAATGTTTTATATCAGGAGGTGGACCCAACCAGTAATTGTGTAATGAATGGGTAATTACAAAATATTGAGGACCAAATGTAAATTGTATGTTGTTAGAAAAGCAGCTAACAGAGAAACATGACTTAATTTAGGGTGGAAGAAGAGACTATTCGGAGAACCTTCCTTTAAGGAAGTGTGGCTTCAGGGGTCCTCATTTTGACATCACCTTGGTAAGTTTGAGAGCTGCCAAGTTGCCCAAGTTCCTGCTAACCTATGGGTGTATGCACTCAACAACATGTATCTAAGGAGGTTGACAATAAAAAGTTTAATTAAGTTCAGGGCTGAGGAAATAGCTTAGTGGTTAAGGCGTTTGCCTGCAAACCTAAGGACCCTGGTTTGATTCCCCAGGATCCACGTATGCCAGCTGCACAAGGGGTTGCATGCATGCATGCATCTGGAGTTCACCTCCAGTGGCTGGAGGCCCTGGCATACCCATATTCTCCCTGCCTCTTCCTCTGTCTCTCTCTCTCTCAAATAAATAAAAATATTAAACAAAAAGTTTAAGTTCGTCAAAAAAAAAAAACCTTAAATTTAAACATTTTAGTAAACCAAATATACATGTGCTAGGTTCCCAGCTGGTGGCAATTTAGTAATTGGAGCCTCCTGGAAGCAGTGTATTGTTGGGTGCGGGTTTATGTGCATTCTAGCCAGCTTCCTCTTGCCAGTGTTTGGCACACTCTCCTGTTGCTTTTGTTTATCTGTTGGCCAGGGGTGATGTCCACCCTCTGCTCATGTCATCGTTTTCTGTGCCATCATGGAGCTTCCCCTCAAAGTCTGTAAGGCAAAATAAATCCTTTTCTCCCACAAGATGCTCTTGGTTGGGTGCTTTCTGCCAGCAACGTGAACCTGACCACAACACTACATAAATATGTTATCTAAAGAAGTTTGTGAGTCGGGCGTGGTGGTGCAGCCTTTTATCCGAGCACTCGGGAGGCAGAGGTAGGAGGATCACCATGAGTTCAAGGCCACCCTGAGACTATGCAGTGAATTGCAGGTCAGCCTGGGCTAGAGTGAAACGCTACCTTGAAAAAAAAAAAAAAGAACAATAAAGAAGTTTATGTAACACCCCTCAGGAGAGCCACATCTCCCAGTGGCTGACGCGAAAGCGATGACTGCTGTACCTTTGTCCAGCCACGCACTGGTCAGAATGTGAGGAAGAACGTTGTGATGGAAGAGGACACTTGAGCAATCATCAACATGCAAATAAGATAGAACGATCTCCCTTCTCAATGAAAACTGTGATTGGCTTTTTAATAGCCACAGATAATCCAGGCTTGTTTTATAACTAAGCATAGGCTCTTCCTCAGACATACTGTGTGTACAACTCATTACAAAAAAAAAGGAATTATTTTAATCCTAGGAGGAGTTGGGCATTGGGGTCCATACCTATAACCCCAGAACTTGGGTGGTAGTGCAGGAGGATTATGAGTTCAAAGCCAGCCTGAGTTACATAGTGAGCCCCTATTAAAAAAAAAAAAATCAAGGTGGGCTGAAGAGATTGCTCAGTAGTTAAGGCGCTTGCCTACAAAGCCTAATGACCAGGGTTCACTTCCCCAGTACCCATGTAAAGCCAGATGCACAAAGTGGTGCCCGCATGTGGGCTTCATTTGCAGTGGCTAGAGGTCCTGGTGTGCCCTTCTCTCTCTCTCTCCTCTCTCTCTCTCTCTCTCTCTTCCTTCTTCCCTCTTTCTCTCTGCTTGAAAATAAATTTTAAAAGTTGTTTTTTTTTTTTTTTTTTTTTAATCAGGGGCTGGAGATGTAGCTCAGTCAGAAAAGCGTAGGGACTGAGAGGTGGCTTGTCACGCAAGCACGAAGATCTGGGTTTGGATCCCTAGCACCCATGTAAAAGCTGGGTGCAGTCGCACAAGCCTGGATATAATTCCAGCATGGGGAGTCAGACACAGGAGGATCCTTGGAGCTTACTGAATAACTAATCCAGCCAAATCAGTGAGCTGGAGGTTCAGTAAGAGACCCTGTCTCTAATAATAAGGTGGTGAGTGACAGAGGAGGGCACCTGACATCAATCTGCCTTCTACACATGAACTCACAGCAGCACACACACAAGAATAGGGGCCTGAGAAGATAGCCCCGTCTGTAAAATGCTTGCCTTGTAAGCATGAGGACCTGAGTTCGATCCCAGTGCCCACATAAAATGCTGGGCATGGTAGCACACTCTCAAAAAGAGGTAGATGGCATACCAGAGGAATGATACCTTAGATTGTCCTCTGACCACCACACACATATGCCCTCCCATACACAATGCTCCCACAACATACAAATATGCATATACACATATGTACACCACACACACATACACACATGCAAAAAAAAAAAAAAAAAAAAAAAAAAAGGAGACTAGGCATCTGGCTATTAGAAACTAAAACCAGAAGTCAGGAGTAGAGGCACATTGGCACATCTCTGTAGTCCCAGCACACAGAAAGTTGAGACAGAAAAACTCAGCTGGGTGTGAGGGTACACACCTTTAGTTCCAGTATTTGGGAGGCAGAGGTAGGAGGATCACTGTAAGATTGAGGCCAGCCTGGAACTACAAAGTGAGTTCCAGGTCAGCTTGGGCTAGAGTGAGACCCTACCTCGAACAAAGAAAAGAAAGACTCTAAAGGCCAGCTAAGCTACAAAGCAAGTTTGAGTACAGCCTGATCTTTTATAACAAGACCCTGTCTCATCTTGTTTAAAAAAAAAAAAAAAAACATGAGAAACCCCTTGCCATTTTTTTTTTGAGGCAAGCCCAACAGACTGCCCTTTTTTAATTTTTTTAATTTTTATTTATTTGTCAGACAGAGAGAAGGGGGGAGGGAGAGAGAGAGAATGGGCACACCAGGGCTTCCAGGCACTGCAAACGAACTCCAGACGCGTCCGCCCCCTTGTGCATCTGGCTAACGTGGGTCCTGGGGAATTGAGCCTCGAACCAGGGTCCTTAGGCTTCACAGGCAAGCGCTTAACCACTAAGCCATCTCTCCAGCCCATAGACTGCTTTTTTTATGACAGAAAGAAAGAAATTTGGCGTGCCAGAGCCTCTAGCCACTACAATTGAACTGCAGACATGTGCTCCCCCTTGTGCGCACAAGCAACCTTGTGCATTTGCATCACTGCGAGTCTGGCTTATGTGATTTTTTTGAAGTAGGGTCTCGCTCTAGCTCAGGCTGACCTGGAATTCACTATGAAGTCTCTGGGTGGCCTTGAACTCACAGCGATCCTCCTACCTCTGCCTTCCGAGTTCTGGGATTAAAGGTGTGCACCATCACGCCCAGCTTCCAAAAATTTATTTTTTGAAAATTCATTTCTGCTTTTATAATGTTACTTTGCAGATAATTTTCACCATATCTACAATTGCCTGTTATGATTACCCAATGAAATTAATCTTCATGAAAAGTCTAAGTCACCCTAAGTCATCTAGCTAGATAGTATATTAGATTCAGATCTAGAATTTACAATTCCCTATTAAATCTCATTATTAAATTTCAAATAGCAGCACACATGTCAATCTATTTTCATCTTGGCTTAGGTCAACTTGTATCATATTTGTTAACTCTAAACCAATTCAGAGTTTATGTCTGTTTAGACATAAGTACCAGAAGCGCATTCTATTTTTAATTTCTTTGTGACACTTTCATACACATACACAATGAATTTTGATCCCAGTTCCTCCCAACTATCCTCTCTCATCTCTTTCCTCCTAAAACCCTTCTTCTCCTCCACTTAACCCCCATCCTACTTTCATACCTTTTTTTTTTTTTTTTGGTTTTTTGTTTTTTGTTTTTTGTTTTTTCGAGGTAGAGTCTCACTCTGGCCCAGGCTGACCTGGAATTCACTCTGTATTCTCAGGGTGCCCTCGAATTCATGGCGATCCTCCTACCTCTGCCTCCTGAGTGCTGGGATTAAAGGTGTGTGCCACCATACCTGGATCTCATGCCTTTTTTTAATGTTTTATTTGTTTGTTTGAGAAAGAAGCAGATGGAGAGAGAGAGAAAAAAAAAAAAATGAGCACACCAGGGCTTCCAGCCCCTGCAAACAAACTCCAGATGTGCTGCCTGTGCATCTGGCTTACGTGAGTAGTGCAAATCCAACCTGGGCCCTTAGGCTTTGCAGGCAAGTGCCCTAACTGCTAAACTATCTCTCCACCTTTTTTTTAACTCAGTGAATTAAATCAGGGTCTCCTGTATGATCATGAGTGGCAGTTACTGGTGCATGAGCAACCCACCAGTGGCTACTCCAATGATGGACTTGACTCCCTCTCACCCAGAGTTGCCACTAACTACTCTGGAGTCTCATGGTCGCAACACTAGGCACTTAAACAGTGACCCAGCAGAACAAAAAATGAGTCCGGGAGGAGGAATTGCATGGTCATGGCTCTGGGCAGCAAGGCACGCAACTGAGGCAGAGAGGGAGCATCCACGGGGAAAGCCTGACATGGCCGTCCCTCCCCATGTGGTGTGGGTGCTGTGCCTTCTTGTGGTGGTGGCGGCTACATGGGCCACACTGTGGGTGGTAAGACAGGTAGCTAAGGCTCTAATACAGGATGTCAGTGTCTGTGGGGAGAATCCCAGCGTGGCCTTCTTCCTCTAAGTGGCATGGATGGCATGCTGCTTGACGAGTGGGGTCCACCGCATGAGTGTGGGGACGTCCTGGAAAATGGCTGAAGACCTAAAGCCAACAGTGAAGTCGCTGCGTGCTGCGTGCTGCGTACAAGGGATGAGAGTGTCAGCAAGCTGCAGTGAGGCGCTTTGGCCACTGCAGTGAAAATGAGGGCAAGATGGCTGCCTGCAGGGACCTTGTTGGTTTAAGAGAACAGCGACAGCAAAGAAGAAAGGACAGGGCTGAATGTCCTCTGTGTTCGTCTCAGGAAACCAAGATACAAAGAGAGAATGAGGTAAGGGTGACAGGAGATGCTCCTCAGACCCAATTTCTTTTTTATTTATTTATTTTTTTTGTTCTTTCAAGGTAGGGTCTCACTAGAGCCCAGACTGTCCTAGAACTCACTCTGTAGTCCTGGGCTGGCCTCCAACTCACAGTGAGCCTCCTACTTCTGCCTCCCACGAGCTGGGATTAAGGGCATGTGGCCTCATGCCCAGCTCCAATTTTTTTTCAAGTATTTATTTGAGGGAGAAAGTAGGATGTGCCATGGCCTCCTGACGCTGTAGACAGAACTCCATAGGCATGTAGCACTTTTTGGGTCTGGCTTTACATAGGTACGGGGGAATCAAACCCAGGCAGTCAAGCTTTGCAAGCATCTCATCACTCCAGCTCTTCAGACCTTTGGGTTTTTTGTTGTTGTTGTTGGGTTTTTGTTTTGTTTTGTTTGGGGTTTTTGGTTTTTTGAGGTAGGATGTCACTTTATCCCAGGCTAACCTAGAATTCACTTATGTAGTCTCAGGGTGGCCTTGAACTCATGGTGATCCTCCTGCCTCTGCCCTCTGAGTGCTGGGATAAAAGGCATGTGCCACCATGACCAGCCTCTCTGAGAACTTTTTTTTTTTTTTTTAATGAGAGAGAATGAGATTTGGCATGCCAGGGCCTCCAGCCACAGCAGTTGAACTCCAGACACATGCACCACCTTGTGCACATGTGTGACCTTGCATTCTTGTGTCACCTTATGTGTCTGGCTTATGTGGGACCTGGAGAGTCAAACATGAGTCCTTAGGCTTTACAGGCAAGCACCTTAACCACTAAGCCATCTCTCCAACCCTCCCCAGACCTTTTAATAGCGGAAAGGAAAATCCCTGATTGAGTATTTGGACAGAGGTGGTAATGATGGTACAGTCAGGAGACTATGGTAGTCAGGGTCTCTTCCTCTGAACTGCTTGAACTGAGAAGGACTTTGAAGCAGGAAATGAAAGGCCTTCTCATTGCCTGGCTTGTCATGCTGTGGAACGTGGGTGCAGCTGAAATGAAGCTGTGCATGTGAATACTGTAACTACTTGTCCTTCCTGAGACAAGGGCTGCATAGTCCGAGATGACATGAGGGAAATCTGTCCCTGAAGGACTGGCTCACACTAGCCATTTGGGACACTTAACTATTGCTGGCTAAGGTCCCCATAAATATCAGGAACTAGAAGACAATAGAGGGTCAGGCTTTACTGAGGGAACTAGGAATAAGAGAAGCAGAGTTGGCTGTCCAACCTGATGGGCCCAATAGGGCTATGTTTATAGGAGAGTTAAGAAAGAAGTTAAGGGCTGGAGAGATGACTTAGCAGTTTGGGCACTTACCTTCAAAGCCAAAGGGCCCAGGTTCGATTCCCTAGGACCCATGTAAGCCAGATGCACATAGTGGATGCATGCATCTGGAGTTCATTTTTAGTGGCTGGAGAACCTGGTACACCCATTCTCTCACTATCTTTCTCTCTCTCTTCCTCTTTATCTCTCTCTCTCAAATAAATAAAGAAAAATATTTTGTCTTTTTTTTTTTAGGTAGGGTCTCACTCTAGCCCAGGCTGACCTGGAATTCACTATGTAGTCTCAGGGGTGGCCTCGAACTCACGGCAATCCTCCTACCTCTGCCTCCCAAGTGCTGGGATTAACGGCGTGCGCCACCACGCCCAGCTAAAAAAATATTTTTTAAAAAGAGGCAATATAAGTGATTTCTGGGTAAGATGGCAGCATAGTAGCCATGCCAAAGCAGCCTAGGAAGAGCAATAAGCAGAAAAACAGCAAAATATACTCTTCTACCAAAAACCGAAGGTGTATAAGGAATTACCAACAACATCAGAAAAGCAGGAGAGACTCAGATCTTATAGCAAGCAGGAAACCAGCCAGAATCCCGCTGAGGTGCCAGTGACACCAATCCATGTACCCACCCAGCAAGCACAGAGTTGTGGGAGCAGAAACCAGGTGAAGGGATTCTCCACTCACACCAGCCTCCTCACAAAGTCAAGAAACCCGGAGGAGAAGACAGCAGAGCTGAGCAGCTGCTGAAGGAGATCACAAACGGGACCAGCTGAGCAGATGTGGTACAACTCCAGGCACCCTGCACAGGCTCCCATCCCCCAGCTGCCTGTGCCACATCCACCCCCTGGCTGCACAGCATCTAACACAGCTGATCAGATCGCCAGATCCAGTGACCCAAGCAGCCTAACCAAGTCCAACAAGTCAAAGCACAACAGAGAGGAATCGAGGTGGGCACTCAGCATTGATGAGATTGGAAGCCATTCCAAAAGCTAACAGGGCCTACTTACACAAAGCCTGCTACATAGGCCTGCATTGGAAGTGCTCATCTCACCTTCCATGTCAGGGCAGGTTATGTGCTAGATTTGACTGATCCATTCTTGGTTGGCTTTACCATTCTCAAGCAAGCTGTATTTTGATATTGATTATTGTTGCTTTTGACATTTTCTGATCTAAAGGGCCTTTGTCTTTTTCTTCTACCATTACTGGGGGAAGGGTCTGACTGGCCCCAGGCTGACCTAGAACCCATTTCAGACCAGAAATCTAAGCCTCCCAGTTGACAGGATTAAGGGTGTGGGGCAACACACACACTTAGGGACCTTGGTTTTATAAGATTATCTATTTGAGCCGGGCATGGTGGCACACACCTTTAATCCCAGCACTTGGGAGGCAGAGGTAGGAGGATCACTGTGAGTTCGAGGGCACCCTGAGACTCCATAGTGAATTCCAGGTCAGCCTGGGCTAGAGTGAGACCCTACCTCAAACACCAAAAAAAAAAAAAAAAAAAAAAAAAAAAAGATTATCTGTTTGGCCAGGTGTGGTTGCACATGACTTTAATCCCAGCACTCTGGAGGCAGAGGTAGGAGGATTGCCGTGAGTTTGAGGCCACCCTGAGACTGCATAATGAACTCAAGGTCAGTCTGGGATAGAGTAAGACTCTACCTCGAAAATAAAAATTGAAAAAAAAGATTATCTGTTTGTTTTAATTCCCACTCCTACATAAATATTCGGTGCTGGTTTTGATTGAATGTATGTATTGCTCAGTTGAATTTTAGAATTTGCCAGTAATTTGCTCCACCCAGCCTAATACAATACTTGAACAGCAGGCAAACTCAACACCTGGGGTCACTTCTGCTGTTATTCTGGGAGCATAAGAGCTACTACACCTGGCACCTTAAACTCCTACACTAAAGTCAGATTTTACATGGCTAAGAACACTGAAGATAATTAGAAAACCCAAGCATCAAATTAAGTCAAGATGCAAAACTCTCTACATTCTAATACAAAAAAAAAAAAAAACACAAAAAATCAAGGCACCACAATCCCACAAAAATTATAAATCCATCAGAAATGACTTCTAGTAAGACTGTTTTAAATGAAATACCTGACAAAGGTTTTTTAAAAAGATTATATCTATGCTCAAAAAAAAATTGAAGAAGAAATCAAAGGAATCAAAACAGAAAACAAACTCCTGAAGGAATTCCAGGAGAACACAGGAAACCGGCTTAATGATGTAAGGAGTTTAATACAAGACATGAGTTAGGAAATAGAAATAATGGAAAAAATACCAATCTGAAAAACAGAGTAAGTCAAATGGAAAACTCTGTAGAAAGTTTAACCAGTAGAATAAATCAAGGAGAGGACAGAATATCTAAACTAGAAGACCAGGTGGCAAATCTAATACAGTCCAACAAAGAGAAAGACAAATAGTAGGAAAGTATGAATGGGTAATTCAAGACATTTGGGACACTATGAAGAGAGCAAACATAAGAATTCAAGGTATATATGCAAGGAGAAGAATTTCACTCCAAAGGCATAGCAAGTAATCTCAACCAAATCATAGAAGAAAGTTTCCCCCCAATAGGGAAAGTGATGCTAATACTGATATAGGAATCCTTTAGAATAACAAAACAGACAAAAATCAGAAAAGAACCTCTCAACACCATATAGTAATTAAACTACAAAACACACAAATCAAAGAAAATATATTGAAAGAAGTTAGGGAGAAAAATCAAGTCACATAAAGACAGGCCCATCAGGATTACAGCAGATAACACAAACTTTAAAAGCCAGAAGTGCTTGGAATGAAGTAGTCCAAATTCTGAAAAATTACAACTTTCAACCAAAGTTACTTTATCCTGCAAAGCTATCCATCCAAATAGATGGAGAAATAAGGACATTCCACAACAAAAACAGGCTAAAGGAATATATGAACACTAAACCAGCTCTACAGAAAATACATGGAAGGATCCTTTCCATGCAGAACAGAGAGAAAAGCACACACATGAGAAACCAGGAAAAAATAAACCATACTCAAATAATAGTTAATACAAGAGAGTAAAGGAAAAACAGGAAGAACTACAAAGCAAGAAGAATGGCAAGAATAAATACACACCTTTCAATAATAACTCTTAGTATCAATGGCTTCAATGAACCCAACCAAAAGACACAGGTTATCAGACCGAGTTAAACAGCAGGATCCTTCTGTTTTGTTGCCTACAAGAACCTTTCCATAAAAGACAGACACTCTCTTAGGGTGAAAGTATGGAAAATGGTATTTTAAGCAAATGGACCTAGAAAACAACCAGGTCTTGCTGTCCTAGTATCTGACAGGGTAGACTTCAAACAAAAATTAGTTAGGAAAGATAAAGAAGGTCACTTTATATTGATTAAAGGAACACTCCAACAGGAGGACATTACAATTCTAAACATATATGCATCTAACATGGGGGCTCCCAATTTCATCAAACAAACACTATTAGAATTAAGGTAACAGATAACACCACACACAATTGTAGTGGGTGACTTTAACATCCCATTCTGATCAATTGACAGGACATCCCAGCAAAAAATAAACAGAGAAGCATCTGGATTCAATGAGGTCATCGAACAAATGGGCCTAACAGATATCTACAGAACATTTTACCCAATGCTGCAGAATACACATTCTTTTCAGCAGCACATGGAACATTCTCTAAAATAGACCATATATTAGGACACAAAGCAAACTTTAACATATACAGGAAAATTGAAATAATTCCTTGAACTCTATCTGATCACAATGGGATTAATCTACAAATAAACAGCAAGAAAAACTATAAAAGCATACACAGAATCATGGAAACTTAACAATGCACTACTAAATGATGGATGGGTCAATGAAGAAATCAAGAAGGATATAAAAAATTCATAGAATCAAGTGATAATGGAGCACAACATACCAAACCCTTTGGGACAAAATAAAGGCAGTACGAAGAAGGAAATTTATAGCTTTAAGTGCCTATATTAAGAAATTAGAAAGGTCACAAGTAAACAACTTAATGCTTCACCTTAAGGCCTTGGAAAAAGAAGAACAAGGCAAACCAAAAATCATTAGACAGGAAGAAATAATAAAGATTAGGGCAAAAAATTAATATAATAGAAACAAAAAAAAAACAGTACAAAGAATCAATGAAACAAAGAGTTGGTTCTCTGATAGGATAAATAAGATAGATTAACCCTTAGCAAATCTGACCAGAAGGAAGAGAGAAGAGGTAAAAAATTAATAAAATTAGAGATGAAAAAGACAACATAACAGCAGATAACAAAGAAATTCAGAAAATAAAAGGAAATGCTTTCAGAACATATACTCTACTAAGTTTGAAAATCTGAAGGAAATGGATGATTTCCTTGATTTATATGACCTGCCAAAATTAAATAAAGATGAGATTAGCCACTTAAATAAACCCATAACAAGTACAGACACCCAAGCAGTTATAAAAAAATCTTCCAACTGAAAAAAAAACCCAGAGCCAGATAGATACACAAGCAAATTTTACCAAACCTTTATGGAAGACCTAATACTAATGCTTCTCAAACTTTTTCATAAAATAGAAAAGGAAGAAATTTTACCAAACTTCTTCTATGAAGCCAGCATCACCCTGATAACAAAACAAGACAAAAACAAAACAAAAAAAAGATAATTACAGACCAATCTCTCTCAAGAACAAAGATGCAAAAATTCTCAACAAAACATTGGCAAACAAAATACAAGAATATATCAAAAAGATCATTCACCCCAATGAAGTAGGCTTTATCCCAGAGATGCAGGGATATTTGAATATACACAAATTGATAAATGTAATACACTATATAAATGGACTGAAGGACAAAAATCACATGATCATCTCAACAGATGCAGAAAATGCATTTGACAAAATCCAACATCCCTTCATGATAAAAATCCCACAGAACCAGCTGGTTGTGGTAGCATATGCCTTTAATCCCAGCACTTGGGAGCCAAAGGTAGGAGGATCACCATGAGTTCCAGGCCACCCTGAGACTAAATAGTGAATTCCAGGTCATCCTGGGCTAGAGTGAGACCCTACCTCAAAACAAAACAAAACTAAAACATAAAAAATCCTACAGAATCTGGGAATAGAAGGAACATATCTCAACATAGTAAAAGCTATTTATGACAAGGCTAAGCCAGAATAATACTAAGTGGGAAAACTTGAAGCTTGTCCACTAATATCAGCAACAACACAAGGGTAGCCACTGTCCCCACTTTTATCTAATATAGTCCTGGAAGTCTTAGCTATAGCAATAAGGCAAAAGACACTCATAAAAGTGATACAAATTGGAAAGGAAGAGATCAAATTATCATAATTTTGCAGGTGATATGATTCTATACATAAAGGACCCTAAAAACTCTACCAGCAAACTGTTAGAGCTGATAAACAATTTTAGCAATGTAGCAGGATACACAATAAGCACACAGAAATGAGTAATTTTCCTATATACTAACAACAAATATGCTGAGGATGAAATCAGGGAATCACAACCATTCACAATTGCCTCAAAAAATAATAATAAAGTACCTTGGAATAAGCCTAACCAAGGAAGTGAAGGATTGCTACAATGAAAACTTTATAACACTCAGGACAGAAATTGAAAAAGACACTAGGAAATGGAAAGACATCCCATGCTCTTGTATTGGAAGAATCAACATGTGAAAAAGTCAATCTTACCAAAAGCAATCTACACATTTAATGCAATCCCCATCAAAATTCCAATGGCAATCTTCACAGAAATAGAAAAAAATCCTAGAGTTCATTTGGAAGCAAAAATCTTCAAATATCTAAAACAATTTTGAGCAACAAAACATACCCAATTTTAAGCTACAAAAAGAAGGCTGGCAGGGCTGGAGAGATAGATGTCTCAGTGGTTAAGGAACTTGCCTGTAAAGCCTAAGGACCTGAGTTTGATTCCCCAGTACCCATGTAAAGCCAGATGCACAAGGTGGCACATGTCTGGCATTCATTTTCAGTGACTAGAGGCCCTGGCATGCCAAATCTCCCTCTCTCCCCCTCTGTCTCCCCACTTTCTCTCTAAATAAATAAATAAAATACTTTTTTAAAGAAGGCTGAAGCTGCGTGTGGTGGCACATGCTTTTAATCCCAGCAATCAAGAGGCAGATGTAGGAAGATTACAATGAGTTTGAGGCCAGCCTGAGACTACATAGTGAATTCCAGGTCAGCCTGGGCTAGAGTGAGACCCTACCTCAAAAAAAAAAAAAAAAAAAGAAGAAGAAGGCTGGTGGTATCACCATTCCTGATTTTAACCTATATTACAGAGCCATAGTAACAAAAACAGCATGGTACTGGCACAAAACATACACGTAGATCAATGGAACAGAATAGAGGAGCCAGATGTAAGTATTGGGAGCTATAGCCACTTGATCTTTGACAAAAATGCTAAAAATACTCATTGGAGAAAAGACAGCCTCTTCAACAAATGGTGCTGGGAAAACTGGATTCTATATGTAGAAGATGAAAATAGATTCTAATCTCTCTCCATGCACAAAAATTAAGTCCAAATGGATCAAAAACCTTAATATCAGACCTGAAACACTGAAACTGCTGGAGGAAAAAGTAGGGGAAACCCTTCAACATATTGTATAGGCAATGACTTTCTGAATATAACCCAAGTGGCTCAGGAAATAAAACTACTAATCAACCACTGGGACCCCATGAAAGTAACAAGGTTTTGTACAGCAAAGGACACTGTGAATAGAGAAAAGAGACAACCTACAGAATGGGAGAAAATCTTTGCCAGCTATACATCTGACAGATCCAGGATAGGGCTGAAGAGAGGCCTTAGTGGTTAAGCCACTTGCCTGCAAAGCCTAAGGACCAAGATTTGATACTCCAGAACCCATGTAAGCCATATGTACAAGGTGGCACATGTGTCTGAAGTTTGTTTACAGTGGCTAGAGGCCCTGGTGCACCCATTCTCCCCCCCCCATTTCTATCTCTCTGTCTCATTAAAAAAAATACTTTTTAAAATACCCAAGGTACACAAAGAACTCAAAAAACTAAATAATAAGAAATCAAACAACCCAATTAAAAAAATGGGCTGTGGAACTAAATACAGAGTTCTCAAAAGAAGAAATACAGATGGCATATAAACATCTAAAAAATGTTCTACATCCCTAGTCATCAGAGAAATGCAAATTAAAAGTTTGAGATTCCATCTCACTCTTGTCAGAATAGCTATCATCAAGGAAACAAATGACAATAAATGCTATCAGGGATATGGAAAAAGAGGAGCCCTTCTATACTATTGGTGGGAAAGTAATCTGGTACAACCATTGTGGAAATCAGTGTGGAGGTTCTTGAGACATCTAAAAATAGATTTACCATATGACCCAGCTATATCACTCCTAGTCACATATTCTAAGAACTGTTTTCACTACTTAAAGATACTTGCACATCCATGTGTATTGCTGCTGTATTCACAATAGCTAGGAAATGGAACCAGCCTAGATGTCCCTCAACTGATGAGTGGATAATGAAAATATGGTACATTTATACAATGAACCTCTATTCAGTGGTAACAAAAAAAATGAAATTATGAAGTTTGCAGGGAGATGGATGGATCTGGAATGGATTATACTTAGTGAGGCAACCCACGCCCAGAAAGCCAAGCACCACATGTTCTCTCTCATATGTGGATCCTAGCTACGAATATTTGGACTTGTATGTAAGTTGGAAATAAAACTAGGTAGCAGAGGCCAATAAGCTAGAAAGGCACTACAAGAGGGGGGGGGGGGGACCTTAAGGGGATGGTATTGTATATATGTCAGTAGAAAAACAGATTACTGGAGGTGGAAAGGCCTAAGTGGGATCAGGGGAAGATACTGAGTAAAAGAAGGATTGGAGGAGGGTTAATCAAAATCCAAGAAGGTATAAATAAACCATATAGAAACTTACTTTTTTGGACAATGGCACACCCAGGAGCCATAGATTGTTAGTAGAAAAATTTCAGCGACAGAGATGGGATACCTTTCAGTGAGTTGTTGGCCAGGGTGGTATCTGATGTACAGGCCATTGCCAAGGACCTTGGTTTTCCACCAGGAATAGATGGTAAGACCCTATTGCTGAAGACTCCACATGCTTGGGCTGCAAGGCCACTGAGAAATCATGCTATAGCTAAGCTGGAAATTGCCTCCCTGTAGACCAGCTGACACAAAGCTGGAAAAAGCCACACTGCATGCAGCTCCATGGGAGAGAGGAGTCGCCAATGGAGATAAACAACAGTGGACACTGCAAGCCTTAAGTTGGGCCAGCCAGACCAAATGAGCCAATGGGTGCAATAGTGCCATGTCTGTTATGGGGAGAAACAGCTGCTCTCTACTTGGACTATAGGCCTGCTCCGGGGGAGGGAATACATGCCTGATACTGAAAATACATAATGGAGGAGGTCATGAGCCCTAGGGGTGTAACGTCTGCTGGTGTCTGGCTAAATGCATATATTATGCTCACAAAACTGCCCGGTAAGCATTTCTTTTAATGTTAATACCCATATATTAATGCTAGTCTCACTTTTGGTTAGAGAATCTTCTCTTTTCAGATGGCAGTGAGCTCTGGGCTGACTCAAAAGTCACCATAGGGCTGAAGAGATGGCTTAGTGGTTAAGCACTTCCCTGTGAAGCCTAAGGACCCCGGTTCAAGGCTCAGTTCCCAGGACCCACCTTAGCCAGATGCACAAGAGGGCACATGCGTCTGGAGTTCGTTTGCATGGCTGGAGGCCCTGGCGCATCCATTCTCTCTCTCTCTCTCTCAGTCTCTCTCTCACTGCCTCTTTGTCTGTCGCTTTCAAATAAATAAAATAAAATAATAAACAAAAAAAAATTTTTTAAGTCACCATAGTGCTGAGAAGACCTGACAGAGGAGTGCTCAGCACTGCAATATCTCTATCACACCTTCCAAGGCTCAGGGTCCATTATGGAAGAGGTGGTGGAAAGAATGTAAGAGCCAAAGGAAGGGTAGGAATGCTTACAATGTACTCTTCCAGACACAAAATGGCCTGGATATCCATGACCTCACAGTGCCTGACACTACCTACACAAAACCATCATAATAGGAGGAAAAGATGATGATATCAAAATAAAAGAGAGACTGATTAAGTGCGGCGAGCCCCCTGACCCGCAGGGAAGAACGACCACAAGACGAGGATCCTTCTTGATCACACTTTTATTGGAGAGCTCTTGGTTAACAGGAGGGTTGATGGCGAGGGGGCAAGGAGGCAGAATGTGCAGCTACTTTTATAGCGGGGAGTGCAACGAGGCGCCCACTGATTGGTTGCTACCAGCTTGCCACCACCAGGCGCCACGGGATAGGCTCGGGACAGGTTGAGTCAAGCGCATGCGCATACCTTGAACACGGTTGGCGCCAAGGCACTGCCTAATATGGAGTTGTTTACCTCAACACAGACAGGAAGCCAGCGCCATCTTGTAATGGCGACTGCTTGCAGCTCCCTGCAATTAAGAGGGGGTAGGGATATGATAGAGAGTGGAGTTGAAAAGGGGAGAGTAAGGGGAGAGGGAAGTATCATGGTTTATTGTCTATAATTATGGAAGCTGTCAACAACAACAACAATAATAATAATAATAAATTTAAAGAAAGAAAGGTCAGTCTTGGTGGCGCACATCATTAATCCTAGCACTTGTGAGGCAGAGGTAGGAGGATCACTGTGAGGTCAAGGCCACCCTGAGACTACATAGTGAATTCCAGGGTGCAGTGAGACCCTACCTCAATAAAAACAAAAAGAAGTTAATTCAGCAGAGGCCATGGGATTGACTTGGGGCCTCAGTTGCTCTGATAAATCCCTTTGTAGGATGTGCTCCACGCAAGGTAGGAAGATCTTTGACAGATATAGGTGACATTGACTGACATGTGAATCAAGTTTGTAAACAATCTAGAGTAGATGAGAAAAAACCTAGCACCCAGAGGGTCTCTTGGATCACTTGAAGGCAAATGTGGCAAGATTTGTGTCAAGCTGGGGTTCCTAAGGATAAAACTGACAGAAAGGCAAATGCAGTGCTAGTGAGCTCCTGGAAGGCTCCACAGCTAGAAGAGCAGTTCTCAGAAGACATAAATGACAGACCAGTGCACAGGAAAAAGACTAAAGTTGACACAGGGGTGGGCAGTTCTGCCCCCAAAGTGGGCCATGTGCATTTCCATCCTGCAAAAAGGTATGCAGGGGGTGGAAATTGCTAGACGGGAGCCAGCCAGGTGTGGCTGAGGGAGAAAGTTGAACCAAGGCTGCAGCCTTAGTGCCGGCCCCCTTGCAGCCTGTCAAACCAAGGGGTTGGGGGAAACCTGGTCCCCAACCTGCTGTGCATCACAGCAGGTTGGGGAGCAGCCTCACTCTTCTTGATCCTGAGTCTGGCCAAGCAGCTGGAGTAGACCCCACAAAGTGCCTCGAGGTGGGGAAGTATGAAGAACCACTTCAGGATAAGAAAGCAGGACAACTGGTGAAAATGTTATAAACACTTCATAGTCTATAAGACTATTGTGGGAATGAAATGTGAGGGCTGGAGAGATGAGTGGTGAAAGGCACTTGTTTGCAAAACCTGATGGCCTGGAGTTTGAATCCCCAGTACCCACATAAAGCCAGATACACAAAGCAGCACATGTGTCTGGAGTTCATTTTCAGTGGCAGGAAGCCCTGGTATATCACACTCATTCTCATTCTCTCTCTCTCTCTCTCTCTCTCTCTCTCTCTCTCTCTCTCTCTCTGTCTCCCTCCTTGCAAATGAATAATCAGTAAAAACATTTTTTTTAAAAATGATATGAGAATGAGCTATGGGAAAGAACTGTGGGAATATTTCTTAACACCACCACCACACTCACCACCACACTCATCACCACCGCCACTATCACCCTCCACCTGTGGCCTCAGGGGTGAGGCTTGCCCAGTCTACTGGAGGACTCAGGACATATGAAAACCCACAGTTTTCTACCTCATGGAGCTCTACATCTGAGATACTCATCCAAAAGGAGAGCACCCTCCACATCACCAGCATGTGCTTGGTGCCAGACATTGTGCGGAGGATCTTACATATGCCACCTCTTTTAGTCCTCATAAACCTCGAGGATAAGTTCGGTCTTCTTGTGGCCACCTTTTCCCAGCAGGATCACTGTAGGCACACAAAGGTTCCTCTGCCTAGTGAAAAGCGGGGAGGCAGGGTTTTGCGCTGGCACTCTGAACACCTTCAGCACTGCAGTACTCGACTGCCTCCTAGCGTCCGTCAGAGGTCCTCCCCACACTCGCACCGCAGAATGTTGTAAGTAGGGAGTTTCCAGAATCACACACACACACACACACACACACACACACACACACACACACGGCAGAGAAAAGTTCTTTAGCAGAAGTAGTATGGCAATAATAAAAAGTGTTTACAAGTCATATTTTTTTAAGGATCTGTTGTGATAAACCAAAAGAACAAAATGACATTTCCAAATGGTGTTTGTGCAATTACTTGAAGACAACTTTCCAAAAATAAAATGAAAGCAATTTTATCACCTGTAAATTTTCTCATGAGGCAGAGAGGGAGAGAATTGGCGCAGCAGGGCCTCCAGCCACTGCAGTCAAACTCCAGATGCATGCACCACCTAGTACACATGTGTGACCTTGAGCACCTGCATCACCTTGTGTATCTGGCTTACGTGGGATCTGGAGAGTCTAACACGGGTCCTTAGGCTTTGCAGGCAAGTGCCTTAACCATTAAGTCACCTCTCCAGCCTTTACCTGTAAATTTTTAGAGGTAACTCACCCTCTTTAATGTACTATTTATGAATTTTGACAAATTTGTACAACTGTGTAAGCACCACCAAACATTTTAACATCTTCAAAAATCATAATTTTTTTAAATTTTAGTGAAGTCAGATTTATCATTTTGGTTTTAGATATATCTAAGAAATCTTTCCTGTCCCAGAGACACAAGGATTTTTTTCCTGTTTTATTGTAAAAGATTTTTTGTTGTTGTTGTTATTTTCAAGGTAGGGTTTCACTCTAGCCCAGGCTGACCTGGAATTCACTATGTAGTCTCAGGGTGGCCTTGAACTCACGGCAATCCTCCTACCTCTGCCTTCTGAGTGCTGGGATGAAAGGCGTGCACCACCACGCCTGGCTGTAAAAGATGTCTTTTTGTTTTTAGTCTTTTTTTCATGTGTGTTTATGTGTGGTGTACATGTGTATGCACGTTTAATTGTATATCGGCACATGTGTGTGCAGGTGCGTGGCCATGTATGTGCATGTGTGTGTAGGCCAGAGGTTGATGTCAAGTGTCTTTCTCAATCACCTTCCTCTATATTTACTGAGGCAGGGTCCCTCACTTGAACCCAGAATTTGCCCTGGGGGTCCCGTCTCCACCTCCCAAGCACTGCAATGACAGGAGTGTGCCGCCACACCCCGCCTTTTTGTGGATTCTGGGGATGTGAATGTGGTCCTCATATTTGCACATCAAGTGTCTATCTGCTGCACCATCACCCGAGAGTGGCCTAGAATTCACTGTGTAGACCAAGCTGCCCTCAAACTCACAATGCCACTGCCTGGGGTTCCCAAGAGTTAAGATCACAGGCAGGTGCCACTATGCCTGGCTCTTGCACATATTTTTAAATACATATACCTAAGAATTTTGTGGTTTGATTCTATTATGAATGGCATTTTTAGAAAAGAAATATCAATTTCCAATTGTTCATCCCCACTATTTACAAATAGTTGATTCTGAGCCTAGGCGAGCCCACAGCGCAATGAAGAGGGAACTAGGTGGGCACTCAGCATAGGAGAGATGGGAAGCCATCCCAGAAGGTAACAGAACCTACCTACACGGGTTGATACCTGCCCCAAAGCAAGGTATATAGACCTGCACTAGAAGTGGTATTCATACCTCCCAAGTCAGGGTAGGTTATAGGTTAGAATTGATTGGTCAGCTTTGTCATTCTTAAATAAGCTGTGTTTGGACTTGACTTTGGTTGCTTTTGATATTTCCTGGATAATAGCAGATTACCCAACACAAACTTTAAGAGCCAGAAGGGTTTGGAGTGATATGTTCCAAGTTCTGAAAGATAACAACTGTCAACCAAGGTTACTTTATCCTGCAAAGCTATCCATCATAATTGACAGAGAAATTAGGACTTCCACAAACAAAAACAGACTAAAGGAATATATGACTACTAAGCCAGCTCTATAGAAAATATCAGCACTCGGGAGGCAGAGGAGGATCACTATGAGTTCGAGGCCAGCCCAAGACAGCATAGTGAATTCCAGGTCAGCCTGGGCTAGAATGAGACCTTACCTTGAAGAAAGAAAATAGAAATACAGTTTATTTTGTATAATGACTTTGGTGGTGGTTTGAATTTGAATGTATGATTCCCCGTAGACTCAGGAAGTTTTGGTTAGAGTTAAGCTTCCTACTTAAGTCTCCAGCAGCCTGATGGAGGAGGTGTCACTGGGAGCACCTTATAGTCCAGCTCTAAGGTATGTTTCGAGTGAGTTTGAGCACTGGCTGTTTGATGGTGTCTCTCTCTGCTATGTATCTATGGAAGGAAACCAGCTTCTTCCACCACTGATGCTGTTTTTCCCCTGGATTCCGTGAGCCTGAAACAAACCCTTTCCTCCTATAAGGCACCTCTGCTTGGGTGTTTGTCCCAATAATGGGAAAATTGCAACAACTTTGTATCCCATGACCTCTTATTAGCTAATCTTATTAGTTCTAGTAGCTTTGCTTAGATTCTTGGAATTTTTCTTTTCTTTTCTTTTTTCATTTTATTTATTTGAAAGAGAGAGGCAGAGAGGTAGAGAGAGAATGGGCATGTCAGGGCCTCTAGCCCCTGCAAGTGAACTCCAGATTCATGCATCATCTTGTGCGCCTGGCTTTACGTGAGTACTGGGAAATCAAACCTGGGTCCTTTGGCTTTGCAGGCAAGCGCCTCAGCTGCTAAGCCATCTCTTCAGCCTAGATTCTTGCAATTTTTCTGCACAATCATGGCATATATTAAAGGGGTTTTATTTCTTCCTTTCAAATCTGTATACTTTCATGTATTATTCTAATCTCACTACACTGTCAACAATCCCCAGCATAATTTTGAAGAGGAGTGGGAACACCAGACAGCCTTATGTTGTTTCTAATCTTAGGAAAAAGCATCTGATCTTCCACTATTGGGGAGGACATTAGTTTTAGGCTCCTTAGTAGATATCTTTGTCAGGGGTCTACTGAGAAATCTCACTTTACTCTTAATTTACTGAGTGTTTTTTAGTACAAGTAGGTATATGGTATATTTCTCCAAATGCTTTCTCTGCATCAATTTAAATAATCATATGGCTTTTGTTTTCTGTTGATATGATGAATTATTCTGATTTCTGAACGTTGAGTCAACATTCCTTTGGTCATGTTTACTATCCATTTTGTACTAACTAGGATTGCTGGTATTTTGCTGAAGACTTTTGTAGCTATATTCTCGAAGAATACAGGTTTACAGCTTCTTTTAATTGTTTTTGGTTTGTTGGTTTTTTTGTTGTTGTTTTGTTTTTTGAGGTAGGGTTTCATTCTGGTCCAGGCTGACCTGGAATTAACTCTGCAGTCTCAGGGTGGCCTTGAAATCATGGTGATCCTCCTACCTCTGCCTCCCAAGTGCTGGGATTAAAGGCATGCGCCACCATGCCCAGCACAGCTTCTTTAAAAAAAAAAAAACTTTATTTATTTGAGATGGGGGCAGGTGAATGGGCACACCAAGGCCTCCAGCCACTGCAAATGAATTCTAGACACATGCACCACCATGTGCATCTGGCTTATGTAGGACCTGGAGAATCAATCCTGGTCCTTACCCTTCGTAGGCATACACCTTAACCACTAAGCTATCTCTCCAGCCCCTACAGCTTCCTTTTTGAGTATTTTATTGTTATTTAATTGAGACATAGAAAGAATGGGGGCGCCAGGGCCTCCAGCCACTGCAAAAAAAACTCCAGATGCATGCACCACCTTGTGCATCTGGCTTACGTGGGTTCTGTGGCATCAAACCTGGATGCCTAGGCTTTGCAGGCAACTGCCTTAACCACTAAGCATCTCTCCAGCACTATAGCTTGTATTTTTAATAACGTCTTTGCTTGTGGTAATACAGATCTCATAGATGAATCAGGAAGTATTCACTTTTAATTTTCTTTAAGAAGTGTGCAAAATTGCATTTCTTAAAATGTTTGGTAGAATTTGCCAGTAAAACCATCTGGGTCTGGAGTGTTCTCTGTTGGGAAACATTGAAGTTGTCAGATGTATTGGTATCAAGCTTTCACAATATTTCCTATTATCCTTCCTCTATGTAATTTGGATGGGTGCCCCTTCTTTCATTCCTGATGCTGCAATTATGTCTTCTTTCTTATCCCCTAGGACAATCTGGCAAAAAGGTGATCACTTTTAATGATTTTTTCAAAGAACTAACTTAAGGGATAATTTTCCTTTACAATTTGTATGATACCATTTTCTCTTTCGGCTTAGCTTGAGTTTTATTTTTCTCTTTTATTAGTTCCCTATTAGAATCATAGCTCACTGGTTTAAGAAGCCTTCTTTTCGTTTTTTAAATTGCTTCTTTATTTATTTAGTTACTTATTTATTTTTGTGGGGTTTTTTTGGGGAGGTCGTTCAAGGCAGGGTCTCACTCTAGCCCAAGATGACATGGAATTCACTATGTAGTCTCAGGATGGCTTTGAACTCTCAGTGATCTTCTCTGCCTCTGCTGGGATTAAAGGTATGCACCACCATGCCTGGCTCTTATTGTGGCTTTTTTTTTTCCATTTTTTTCCTCAATTTTTATTAATATTTTCCATGATTATAAAAAATATCCCATGGTAGTACCCTCCCCCCCCCACTTTCCCCTTTGAAATTCCATTCTCCATCATATCCCCTCCCCATCTCAATCTTTCTACTTACATATATACAATACCAACCTAATAAAAGCCCTCCTCCCTTTCTTTCTCTTCCCTTTCTATCTCCTTTTTTAACTTACTGGCCTCTGATACTGAGTTGTTTCCTTCTCACACAGAAGCCCAATCATCTGTAGCTAAGATCCACATATGAGGGAGAACATGTGGCGCTTGGCTTTCTGAGCCTGGGTTACCTCACTTAGTATAGTTCTTTCCAGATCCATCCATTTTCCTGCAAATTTCATAACTTCATTTTCTTTACTGCTGAGTAAAACTCCATTGTATAAATGTGCCATATCTTCATTATCCACTCATCAATTGAGGGACATCTAGGCTGGTTCCATTTCCCAGCTATTATAAATTGAGCAGCAATAAACATGGTTGAGCACGTACTTCTATGGAAATGAGATGAGTCCTTAGGATATATGCCTAGGAGTGCTACAGCTGGGTCATATGGTAGATCAATCTTTAGCTGTTTTAGGAACCTCCACACTGATTTCCACAATGGCTGGACCAGATTGCATTCCCACCAACAGTGTAGAAGGGTTCCTCTTTTTCCACATCCCCGCCAACATTTATGATCATTTGTTTTCATGATGGTAGCCAATCTGACAGGAGTGAGATGGAATCTCAATGTAGTTTTAATCTGCATTTCCCTGATGACTAGTGACGTAGAACATTTTTTAGATGCTTATATGCCATTTGTATTTCTTCCTTTGAGAATTCTCTATTTAGCTCCATAGCCCATTTTTTGATTGGCTTCTTTGATTCCTTATTATTTAACTTCTTGAGTTCTTTGTATATCCTAGATATTAATCCTCTATCAGATATATAGCTGGCGAAGATTTTTTCCCATTCTGTAGGTTGCCTCTTTGCTTTCTTCACCGTGTCCTTTGCAGTGCAAAATCTTTGTATTTTCATGAGGTCCCAGTGGTTAATCTGTGGTTTTATTGCCTGAGCAATTGGGGTTGTATTCAGAAAGTCTTTGCCAAGACCAATATGTTGAAGGGTTTCCCCTACTTTTTCCTCTAGCAGTTTCAGAGTTTCAGGTCTGATGTTAAGGTCTTTAATCCATTTGGACTTAATTCTTGTGCATGGAGAGAGAGAAGAATCTATTTTCATCCTTCTACAGATATATATCCAGTTTTCCCAACACCATTTGCTAAAGAGGCTGTCTTTTCTCCAATGAGTATTTTTGGCATTTTTATTGAATATCAGGTGGCTATTGATACCTGGAGTTACATTTGGGTCCTCTATTCTGTTCCATTGATCTACAAGTCTGCTTTTGTTCCAGTACCATGCTGTTTTTGTTACTATGGCTCTGTAGTATAGGTTAAAATCAGGTATGGGGATACCACCAGCCTTATTTTTGTTGCTCAGTATTATTTTAGATATTTGAGGTTTTTTGTGATTCCAAATGAATTTTTGGATTGTTTTTTCTATTTCCATGAAGAATGCCTTTGGAATTTTGATGAGGATTGCATTAAATGTGTAGATTGCTTTTGGTAAGATTGCCATTTTCACAATATTGATTCTTCCAATCCAGGAACGAGGGATGTTTTTCGACTTCCTAGTGTCTTCTGCAATTTCTCGCTTGAGTGTTTTAAAGTTCTCATTGTAGAGATTCTTTACTTCCTTGGTTAGGTTTATTCCAAGGTACTTTATTATTTTTTTTTTGATGCATTTGTGAATGGGAGTGATTCTCTGATTTCATCCTCTGTGTGTTTGTTGTTAGCATATATGAAGGCTACTGATTTCTGTGTATTTATTTTGTATCCTGCTACATGGCTGTAGGTTTTTATCAGCTCTAACAGTTTGCTAGTAGAGTCTTTAGGGTCCTTTATATATAGAATCATGTCATCTGCAAATAATGATAACTTGACCTCTTCCTTTCCAATTTGTATCCCTTTTATTCATGTCTCTTGCCTTATTGCTATGGCTAAGACTTCCAGAACTATATTAAATAAAAGTGGGGACAGTGGACACCCTTGTCTTGTTCCTGATTTTAGTGGAAAAGCTTCCATTTTTTTTCCCCATTTAGTAATATGTTGGCTGTAGGCTTATCATAAATAGCCTTTATTATATTGAGATATGTTCCTTCTATTCCCAGTCTCTGTAGGACTTTTATCATGAAGGGATGTTGGATTTTGTCAAATGCTTTCTCTGTGTCTAATGAGATGATCATGTGATTTTTGTCCTTCAACCCATTTATATAATGTATAACATTTATAGATTTGCGTATGTTGAACCATCCCTACATCTCTGGGATAAAGCCTACTTGGTCAGGGTGAATCTTTCTGATATATTCTTGTGTTCTGTTTGCCAATATTTTGTTGAGAATTTTTGCATCTATGTCCATGAGGGAGATTGGTCTGTAATTTTCTTTTTTTGTTCTATCTTTGCCTGGTTTTGGTATCAGGGTGATGCTGGCTTCATAGAAGGAGTTTGGTAGAATTCCTTCTTTTTCTATTTCATGGAAAAGCTTAAGAAGCAATGGTGTTAGCTCTTCCCTGAAGGTCTGGTAAAATTCAGCAGTGAATCCATCTGGGCCTGGGCTTTTTTTAGTTGGGAGACTTTTGATAACTGTTCAGATCTCCATGCTTGTTATAGGTCTATTTAAGTGATTAATCTCATCTTGATTTAATTTAGGTAGGTCATATAAATCAAGGAAATCATCCATTTCTTTCAGATTTTCATACTTTGTGGAGTATATGTTTTTATAATATGTCCCTATGATTTTTTGAATTTCTCTGGCATCTGTTGTGATATTATCTTTTTCATCTCTAATTTTATTAATTTGTGTCTCTTCTCTCTTTTGGTCAGATTTGCTAAGGGTTTATCAATCTTGTTTATCCTTTCAAAGAACCAGCTCTTTGTTTCATTAATTCTTTGAATTGTTTTTTTTTTTTGGTTTCTATTTCATTAATTTCTGCCCTAATCTTTATTATTTCTTCCCGTCTACTGATTTTTGGTTTGCCTTGTTCTTCTTTTTCCAAGGCTTTCAGGTGAAGCATTAGGTCGTTCACTTGCAACCTTTCTAATTTCTTAATATAGGCACTTAAAGCTATAAATTTACCTCTTAGAACTGCCTTCATTGTGTCCCAGAGATTTGGGTATGTTGTGTTCTCATTATTGTTTGACTCTATAAATTTTTTGATTTCCTTCTTGATTTCTTCATTGACCCATTCATCATTTAGTAGTGTATTGTTTAGTTTCCATGATTTTGTGTATGCTCTATATCCTTTCTTGCTACTGATTTGTAGTTTGATTCCATTGTGGTCAGATAGAATGCAAGGAATTATTTCAATTTTCCTGAATTTGTTAAGATTTGCTTTGTGTCCTAATATATGGTCTATTTTAGAGAATGATCCATGTGCTGCTGAAAAGAATGTATATTCTGCAGCATTTGGTTGAAATGTCCTGTATATATCTGTTAGGTCCATTCCTTCTATGACCTCATTTAGTCCAGATGCCTCTCTGTTTATTTTTCCCGGGATGACCTGTCAATTGATGAGAGTGGGGTGTTAAAGTCACCCACTACCACTGTGTTTGGTGTTATCTGTGACCTTAGTTCTAACAGTGTTTGTTTGATGAATTTGGGAGCCCCCATGTTAGGTGCATATATGTTTAGGATTGTAATGTCCTCCTGTTTGAGTGTGCCCTTAATCAATATAAAGTGACCTTCCTTATCTTTCTTGACTAACGTTGGAGTGAAGTCTGCCTTGTCAGATATTAGGATAGCAACCCCTGCTTGTTTTCTGGGTCCATTTGCTTGAAACACCGTTTTCCAACCTTTCACCCTAAGATAATGTCCATCCTTTGTAGAAAGGTGAGTTTCTTGGAGACAACAAATTGTAGGATCCTGCTTTTTAACCCAGTCTGCAAACCTATGTCTTTTGGTTGGGGCATTGAGGCCGTTGATGTTAAGAGATATTATTGAAAGGTGTGTATTTATGCTTGCCTTTTTTTTTTTTTTTTTTTTGTGGTTCCGGTTCTACCTTTGCTCTCTTATGTTAACTAGTATTTGAGTATTGCTTGTTGTTTTCCAGGTTCCTTATATGTTTTTTTCCTTCTCTTTGGTATGGAGGATTCTTTCAAGTATTTTCTGTAGAGCTGGTTTTGTCTTCAAATACTCCTTTAGCCTGCTTTTGTCATGGAATGTCCTTATTTCTCCGTCTATTTGAAGGGATAGTTTTGCAGGATAAAGTAACCTTGGTTGACAGTTGTTATCTTTCAGAATTTGGAATACATCACTCCAAGCCCTTCTGGCTTGGAAAGTTTGTGTTGAGTAATCTGCTGTGATCCTGATGGGCTTTCCTTTGTAGGTAACTTGATTTTTCTCTCTAACTGCTTTCAATATTTTTTCTTTGGATTGTGTGTTTGGTAGTTTGATTATAATATGGCGAGGAGAGGTTCTTTCCAGGTTTTGTCTGGCTGGTGTTCTGAAGGCTTCCTGTATCTGCATTGGCACCTCTTTCCCAATTTGGGGGAAGTTTTCTTCTATGATTTTGTTGAAGATGCCTACTATGCCTTTGGATTGAAATTCTTCTCCTTCTACTATGCCCTGAATTCTTATAGTTGATCTTTTCATAGTGTCCCGAATATCTTGAAATTCCCATTCATACTTTTCTATTAGTTTGTCTTTCTCTTTGTTGGATTGTATTAGATCTGCCACCTAGTCTTCTAGCTTAGATATTCTGTCCTCTCCTTCATCCATTCTACTGGTGAGATTTTCTACAGAGTTTTTTATTTCATTCACTGTGTTCTTCATTGCTAGTAATTCTGACCAGTTTTTCATTATTTCTATTTCGTTATTTATGTCATGTATTGATTTCTTTATTTCGTTAAATTGGTGTCCTGTGTCTTCTCTGATTCCTTTGATTTCTTCTTTGAGTTCATTGAACATATTTACAATCATTCTTTTGAAATCTTTCTCAGGCATTTCCTCTAACTCGTTCTCACTGGAGGTCATTTCTGATGCATTGATACTTTTTGGTGGATTTATATTGCCTTGGTTTTTGGTGTTTCTTGTGTTATAATGTATATATTTTTGCATCTTGGATTAAGTTACTGCTTAGATTTTCCAGTTAGCTGGGTAGTCTTAGCTGTATCAATTGATCTGATGTTGCATATATTCAATGTAGGAGATTAAGATGTTAGGTGTGGCTCTTAACACTCTCAGAGTATCTAGACACATGTTCCTAGGGGTTGAGTTTGCCTGCTATGGGAGTGTTCAAGTAGGTTGAGTGGAATAAAATACAGGTGTATTCTAAAATTTAACTAAACCCCGTACACATTCAGTCAAAAACAGCACCGAGCATTTATGCAAGAGTAGGTATTATAAGAACCAGATCCTCTATCAACAAAGAGGTTAAGATTTCTGGTCTGTTGAGGGATCCAAGTCAGCTTGTGACCAAGTGAGACCCTTCCCTGGTTCAATCCCAGTTACCTTTTTGGATGCTTTTGGTCTCAGTCAAGTTGCTGGCTGGGACGTTGGGCCGCTGTTCTGTTTTCTGGAACAGGGCACTGGCTTTTCCTGTGGGGCAAACCAAGCCTGGCAACTGTGGCCCTGCAGATCAGCACCCCTGCTGCTGGATCCGCCGCTGCTGCCGCTGGAGCTGCCGCTACTGGGTCCACTGCTGCTGGATCCGCCGCTGGAGCTGCCGCTGCTGGATCTGCTGCCGGCCGCTGGCGCTGCCACTGCAGGATCCGCCACTGCCGCTGAAGCCGCTGGAGCTGCCACTGCTGGATTCACCGTGGCTGAAGCTGCTGTAGTCGGTGCTGGAGTGGCTGATGTTGCGGCTTCCGCTGCTGGAGCCCGAGCCGCCGCTGCTGGAGCCCGAGCCGCTGCTGCCGGAGCTGCTTCGGCCTGCCCGTGTGGGCTCTGGATGCTCTGGATCTCTCCTACTTCTCTGCTGCTGTTTTAATCTCTTATACACCTCCCTTTTTAGTAAAGGTGTGTATTTTGCTGGATTTTCTTTGGCTTTTTCTCCCCTAGGCTGCTTTGGCGTGGTTCCTATGCCATCATCTTGACCAGAACAACAATTTCTTCTTATTGTGTTTTTTTGAGGCAGGGTCTCACTGTAGCCCAGGCTGACCTGGAATTAGTCTCAGGTTGGCCTCAAACTCACAGTGATCCTCAGCCTCCTGCATGCTGAGATTAAAGGTATGGGCCAACATGCCCAGCTAAAGTGCTTCTTTTTTGTTAATAAAACAAATTAAAAAGATGTACAATCAGGCTCATGTTGTGAAGTTCACGAGCACAGGGGAAACAAACAAAACGGCAGCGTTCTTTTTTAATATTCTATTTTTATTTAGTTAGTTGAGAGAGAAAGAAGCACATAGAGAGAGGATGGGCGTGCCACTGCAAAGGAACTCCAGATGCTTGGGCCACCATGTGCATCTAGCTTACATGGGTTCTGGGAAATCAAACCTAAGTCCTTAGGCTTCATAGGCAATTTCCTTAACCACTAAGCCATTTTTCCAGCCCAAAAAGACAGTGTTTTGGCAGTCAAAGTTAACCCAGACCAGGCTGAACTTGCCACCAGGAGGGTCTCTCCTGGAGGGTGCAGAGGCTGGGGCCACCGGGTTGGGCACGGGAGGGGCAGGCACAGGCTTCTCTTTTGGCTTGGAAGTCTATGTCCAGTTTTCATGAATATTACCTTCTTCCTTCAGATCAAAGAAGTCTCCAGAGCTTGCTCCAGAGGAATTCCTTCACGTGGCCCAGACAAATCCAAATCTTCCCTGATACCACTAGACTTGGCACCTGCAGACTCTGCCCAAGAAGGAGGATTTTCTTCAGGGGTCCCAAAGATGCTAGCAGCCATTTTGCTCTTCTTCACAGGCTGTTCTGCTGGCTCATCAAAATGTAATGGAGGGCTAGAGGGATGGCTTGGCAGTTAAGGCGCTTGCCTGCAAAGCCAAAGGACCCAGGCTCAATTCCCCAGGACCTATGTAAGTCAGATACTCAAGGTGGCACATGTGTCTGGAGTTCGTTTGCAGTGGCTGGAGACCCTGGCGTGCACATTCTCTCTCTGTCTGTCTCTCAAATAAATAAATAAATAAATAAACAAATAAAAACTTAAAAAAAAAAAAAACATAATGGAAGCCAGTCGTGGTGGCTCATGCCTTTAATCTCAGTACTCAGGAGACAGAGGTAGGAGGATTGCCATGAGTTCGAGGCCACCCTGAGACTCCAGAGTGAATTCCAGGTCAGCCTGGGCTAGAGTGAGACCCTACCTCAAAAAAACAAAACAAAAATAAATAAATAAAAATAAAATAAAACATAATGGAGCTGGAGAGATGTCTTAGTTGTTAAGGCTCTTGCCTACAAAGCCTAAGGACCCAGGTTCAATTCCCCACTACCCACCTAAGCCTGATGCACAAGGTGGCGCATGTGCCTAGAGTTCCTTTGCACTGACTGGAGGCCCTAGTGTACCCATTCTTTCTCTTTAATAAATAAATTAATTTAATTAAAGCTTTAAAAACCTAATGAAGGGCTGGAGAGATGGCTTACCAGTTAAGGCGCTTGTCTGCAAAGCCAAAGGACCCAGGTTCAATTCCCCAGGACCCATGTAAGGCAGATACACAAGAGGGAGCATGCATCTGGAGTTAGTTTGCAGTGGCTGGAGGCCCTGGCACACCCATTCTCTCTCCTTCTCTCTCTCCCTGCCTATTTCTGTATCTCTCTCTCAAATAAATAACTAAAAATAAAATATTTTTAAAAAACTAATGAAAATTGGACCCACCATCTGGTGCCCACAAAACCCACACAAAATAAAAAGCCAAGGTTCAATCTGCCCCACTGCTCCTGAGCTATTCCTGCTGTTGGAGTTTATGTCTTTGAAGGTGCTGGTGGCGGTCATGGCTCCAAGGAGCGAGGTAGGCTGGCCTAGGAGAGGGACACTGAGAGGGTGAGGACCCGAGGGGCTCTGACAGCTCCAGACCCAGTACCAACCACAGTTGCAGGAGCCTCCACCCAAGACCCTTCTTTTCTTTTTTTTTTTTTTTTTTTTTTTTTTTTTTTTTTTTGGTTTTTCGAGGTAGAGTTTCGCTCTAGTCCAGGCTGACCTGGAATTCACTATGTAGTCTCAGGGTGGCCTCGAACTCATGGTGATCCTCCTACCTCTGCCTCCCGAGTGCTGGGATTAAAGGTGTGCACCACCACGCCCGGCTAAGACCCTTCTTTTCTAATGTAAGCATTTATGCCATACATTTCCCTCTGTGCACTGTTTATGCTACTATATTCCGTAAGTTCTGATAAGTTGTATTACCATTTTAAGTAATTTTACAACTTTGTGTTGTGCCACATTCACAGCTACTCTGGGCCAACTGCTATTTTCTTTTTTTAATTTTTTTTTTATTGGGGGGCAGGGCCTCTTGCCTCTATGCAAATGAACACTGATACTTTTGTCACTTTTTACATCTGGCTTACATGAGCAGTTTGGGAACTGAACCTGGGCTGGCAGGTTTTACAAGCAAATACCTTTAACTACTGAGCCATCTTCCTAGCCCCCTGAATTTTCAAATTTTTTGCCATTTAAGATTTTTTTGTTTACTTTTCTTTATTTATTTGACAGAGAGGAAGATGCAGATAGAGAAAGAAAGAGAAGAATGGACGTGCCAAGGCCTCTAGTCACATGGGTTCAGGGTAAATCGAACCTTGGTCTTTAGCAGACAAGCACCTTAACCACTAAGCCATCCCTCCAACCCATTTTTGGCATTTAAAGTGGAAAACTTTTTTTCCCATTTAAAATGAAGTTTTTTTAACTTTTATTTTTCAAAAAAAAATTTTTTTAATTTGACTTATTTGCAAGACAGAGAAAGAAAGAGACAGAGAAAGAGAGAAAAAATAGGCACACAAAAGCCTCCAGATGCATGCAATACTTTGTGCATTGGCTTACATGGGTACTGGGGAACAGAACCTGGATCCTTAGGCTTCTCAGACAAGTATCTTAACTGCTAAGCCATCTCACCAACCCATGAATTTTCATTTTTGTTCAAGTTATTTCTTAATTTATTTTGTGACTTCCTCTTAGAAATATGAGTTATTTGGAAGTATATTTTGCTGTTTGAGAAGGTCTGGCTATGTAGCCCTGGCTAGCTTTAAACCTGCAATAGTCCTACTTCAGCCTCCCAAGTGATAGGAGAAATGTATATTTTTTAGTCTCTAGATATTTAGGGATTTTGCAAGTATATTTGTTGTTGATTTGTAGCTTAGTTTCTTCCACTGTCGTTTTAGGACATAATTTAAGTAATTTTCATTCTTTTCTATTTGCTTTCATTATTTTTTTATCCAGAAGATAGGCTGTCTTGGTGAATGTTCCATATGCACTTCAGTGTGAATTCTGCTGTTGCTGGGCAGAGTGGCCTACAAATGCCACCCAGGTCAAGTTTCTTGATAGTATTGTGCACATTTTCTGTTCCATGACTGGTTTTCTGACTACTTGTTCTATCAATGACTAAGTCTTTACCCATCATTGTGAATTTGTTTTTCCATTCTCATATTAATTTTGCTTCATGCATCCTTCTGTGTATACATACATTTATGATTATTTTATCTTTATGGTTAATTAACTTACTTTTCATTATATGACCTTTCTCTTTATCCCTGGCAATATTCCTTCCTTTGAGGTATACTTTGTTCAATATTTATACAGCCACTCAATTTTAGTTTTCATTGTTTGTTTGTTTGTTTGTTTTTTTCTAGGTAGAGTCTCATTCTAGCCTAGGCTGACCTGGAATTCACTATGTAGTCTCAGGCTGGCCTCAAACTCACGGTGATCCTCCTACCTGTGCCTCCCGGGTGCTGGGATTAAAGGCGTGTGCCACCACACCCAGCTTCAATTTTCTTTTGATTAGTGTTTTCATGTTACTTTTTGTTTATTTATTTATTTGTAATCAGAGAGAGAGAGAGAAGCAGAAAGAAAGAAAGAAAGACGGAATGGGTGCACCAGGGCCTCTAGTCTCTGCAAAAAAAAATTCCAGATATTGTGCCACTTTTTGCATCTGGCTTTACATGGGAACTGGGGAATCAAACTCAAGTTATTAGGCTTTGCAGGCAAGAGCCCTAACCACTAAGCAATCTCTCCAGCCCTCATGTTACTTTTTAAAAATCCTTTTACTTTTGACATGTTTCTATCTTTAAACATGGGTTTTGCACATACCAAGTAAACTGTATTTGGGGGTTTATTATTGTTGCCTTTGATGTTTCAGATTCATAGGGCCTTTGTCTTTATCTTCTGTCATTACTGGGGACAGGGTCTGATTCAGACCCAGGCTGATCTGGAACCCATTTCAGAAGAGAAATCTCAACCTCCCAGCTGACAGGATTAATGGTGTAGAGCAACACACACCCTTAGGGATTTTGACCTTATAAGGTTATCTGTTTGTTTCAATCCCCACACTTGCATACTCTGAGCTTGATTTTATTGAATGTATATATTGCTCAGTTGAATTTTACATTTTTCCAGTAAATTGCTCCACCCAGCACCTAGGATTATTTCTGTGATTGGATTGGGGTACAAGAGCTATACTTGGCACCTTAAACTCCTACTCTGAAGGTACATAAACTTGGATTTCCAAGTCTAAGAGCACTGCAGATAATTAGAAAACCCAAGCATCAAATCAACTCAGGATGCAAATATTGCTACATTATAATACAAGAAACACAAAGAATCTAGACAATATAATCCCACCAAAAATTATAAATCCATCAGAAATTATGCCCATTGAGACTGTTTTAGATGAAATGCCTGACAAAGATTTCAAAAAAAAAAACTATTTTATCTATACTAAATAAATCAAATAAAAAAATCAAAGAAGAAAATAAGAAATTGAGAAAGAAAATAAACTCATGAAGAAATTCCAAGAGAAAAAAAGGAAACCAGCTAAATTAAATAAGGAGGTCATTAAAAGACATGAGTTAGGGGGCTGGAGGGATGGCTTAGCAGTTAAGGCATTTACCTGCAAAGCCAAAGGACCCAGGTTCAATTCCCCAGGACCCACATAAGCCAGATGCACAAGGTGGCACATGCATTTGGAGTTTGTTTGCAGTGGCTGGAGGCCCTGGTGCACCCATTCTCTCTATCTGTCTCTCTCTGACTGTCTCAAATAAATAAATGAAAACTTTTAAGAAATAAAAAAAAAACCCACATGAGTAAGAAAATACAAAAACTGAAGAAAAACTAGGCAGAAATACTAGCACTGAAAAACACAGTATGTCAAAAAAAAAACTGGAAAGTCTCACCAGTAGAATGGATGAATAAGACAACAGAATATGTAAACTAGAAGACCAGGTGGCAGACCTAATACAGCCCAACAAAGAGAAAAGACAAGCTACCAGGAAGCCATAAATGGGAATTTCAAGATATTCAGGACACTGTGAAAAGATCAAATATAAGGATATAGCAGAAGGGGAAGAATTTCAATCCAAAGGCATAGTAGACATTCTTAAAAAACCACAGGAAAAAAAAATTTCCACAAATTGGTAAAGAAATGCCAACGAATGCCAATGCAGATACAGGAAGCTTTTAGAACACCAAACAGACAAAACCTGGAAAGGACCTCTCCTCATCATATTATCATTAAACTACTAAACACACAAACCAAAGAAAATATATTGAAAACAGTTAGAGAGAAAAGACAAGTCACATACAATGGCAAGCCCATCAGGATAACAGCAGATTACTCAACACAAACTTTAAAAGCCAGAAGGGCTCAGAATGATGTATTCAAGTTCTGAAAGATAACTGTCAACCAAGATTACTTTATCCTGCAAAGCTATCTATCCAAATTGATGGAGAAATAAGCACATTCCATTCCAAAAACAGGCTAAAGGAATTTATGACAACTAAACCAGCTCTACAGAAAATACTTGAAGGAATTCTTAATGCCAAAGAGAAAGCAAAACACACACATGAGGAAATAGGAAAAAATAAACCATACTCAACAGTTAAAACAAATGAGTAAAGGAGAAACAAGAAACACTACAAAATAAGAAGAAAGGCAAGAATAAATGCATACCTTTCAATAATAACTCTTAATGTCAATGACCTCAATGCACCAACCAAAAGACACAGGCTTGCAGACTGGATTAAAAGGCAGGATCCTGCCATTTGTTGCCTCCAGAGAACTCATCTCTCAATAAAAGATAGACACTGTCCTAGGGTGAAAGGAGGGAAAATGGTATTTCAAGCAAATGGGCCTAGGGAACAAGCAGGGGTTGCTATCATAACATCTGGCAGGATAGACTTCAAACCAACATTAGTGAGGAAAGATAAAGAAGGTCATTTTATACCAATTAAAGGAACACTCCAACAGGAAGACATTACAATCCTAAACATACATGCACCTAACATGGGGACTCCCAGTTTCATCAAACAAACACTATTAGACTTAAAGTCCCAGATAACATCAAACACAATTGTAATGGGTGACTTCAATACCCTACTCTCATCAATTGACAGGTCATCCCAGCAAAAAACAAACAAAGAGACATCTGAATTAAATGATATCATGGAACAAATGGACCTAACAGATATCTACAGAACATTCATCAAAAGGCTGAAGAATATACATTTTTCTCAGCAGTACATGGAACATTCTCTAAAATAGATCATATATTAGGACACAAAGCAAATTTCAACAAATACAGGAAAATTGAAGTAATCCCTTGTACTCTATCTGGCCACAATGGGATTAAACTGAAAATCAGCAACAGGAAAAGCTACAGGGCATACAGAAATTCATGGAGACTAAAAAAGACACTATTGAATGATGAATGGGTCATTGAAGAAGTCAAAAAGGAAATCAATAAATTCATAGAATCAAATGATGATGATAATACAACATACCAAAACTTTTGGGACACAATGAAGGCAGTCCTAAGAGGCAAATTTATAGCTCTAAGTACCTATATTAAGAAATTAGAGTTTCACAAATAAACAATTTAATGCTTCACCTTAAGGCCTTGGAAAATGAAGAACAAGGCAAACCAAAATTCAGTAGACAAGGAGAAATAATAAAGATTAAGGCAGAAATTAATGAAACAGAAAAAAATCCAAAGAATTAATGAAACAAAGAGCTGGTTCTTTTAAAGGATAAGCAAGATTGATAAACCTTAGCAAATTTGACCAGAAGAAAGAGAGAAGAGACAAAAATTAATAAGATTAGAGATGAAAAAGGAACCATTACAACAGATATCAAAGAAATTCAGAAAATTATAAAAGGACATACTTTAAATATATATATGCCTCTAAGTTTGAAAAATATGACCTACCAAAATTAAATCAAGATGAGATAAACCATTTAAATAGACCTATAACAACTACCGAGATCCAAGCAGTTATAAAAAGTCTCCCAAGTCGGGCATGGTGGAGCACACCTTTAATCCCAGCACTTGGGAGATGGAGGTAAGAGGATCACAGTAAGTTCAAGACCACCCTGAGACTACATAGTGAATTCTAGGTCAGCCTGAGCTAGAGTGAGACCCTACCTCAAAAAACCAAAATCCAAAAACCAAAAAAAAAAAAAAAAGTCTCCCAACTAAAAAAAGTCCAGTCACTGGTGAATTTTACCAGACCTTCATGGAAGAACTAACACCACTGCTTCTCAAACTTTTCCACAAAATAGAAAAGGAAGGAATTCTACCGAACTCTTTCAATGAAGCCAGCAACACCCTCATACCAAAACCAGACAAAAACAGAGCAAAAAAAGAAAATTACAGACCAATCTCCCTCACGAACATAGATGCAAAGTTCTGAACAAAATAATGGCAAACAGAATACAAGAACATATCAAAAAGATTATTCACCCCAACCAAGTTGGCTTTATCCCAGGAATGCAGGGGGATTCAACATATGCAAATCAATAAATGTAATACATCATATAAATGGTCTGAAGGACAAAAATCACATGATCACCTCATTAGATGCAGAAAAGGCATTCGACAAAATCCAACATCCTTTCATGGTAAAAGTATTACAGAAACTGGGAATAGAAGGCACATATGTTAACATAAGAAAAGCTACTTATGACAAACCTACAGCCAACATAATACTAAATGGAGAAAAACTTGAAGCTTTTCCAGTAAATACAGGAACAAAACAAGGGTGTTCACTGTCCCCACTTTTATGCAATATAGTACTGGAAGTCTTAGCTATAGCAATACGGCGAGAGACACTTATAAAAGGGATACACATTGGAAAAGAAGAGATCAGATTATCACTATTTGCAGATGATATGATTCTATACAAAAAAGACCCTAAAAACTCTACCAGCAAACTGTCAGTACTGATAAACACTTTTAACAATGCAGCAGGATTCAAAATAAATACACAGAAACCAGTAGCTTTCCTATATACTAACAACAAATATGCAGAGGATGAAATAAGGGAATCTCTCCCATTCACAATTGCCTCAAACAAAAATAAAGTGCCTTGGAATAAGCTTAACCAAGGAATTGAAGGATCTCTACAATGTAAACTTTAAAACACTCAAGTGAGAAATTGCAGAAGACATAAGGAAATGAAAAGACATCCCATGTTCTTGGATTGGAAGAATCAATATTGTGAAAATGTCAATCATCTCAAAAGCAATATACACATTTAGTGCAATCCCCATTAAAATTCCAATGACTTTCTTCACAGGAATAGAAAAAACAATCCTAAAATTCATTTAGAAGCACAAAAAACTCGAATAGCCAAAACCATTTTGAACAACAAAAATAAGGCTGGTGTTATCACCATACCCAATTTTAAGCTATATTACAAAGTCATGGTAACAAAAACAGCATGGTATTGGCACAAAGACAGACATGTAAATCAATGGAACAGAATAGAGGACCCACCCAGGCAGCTACAGCCATCTGATTTTTGACCAAAATGCCAAAAATATTCATTGCAAAAAAGACAGCCTCTTTGAGCCGGGCGTGGTGGCACATGCCTTTAATCCCAGCACTCAGGAGGCAGAGGTAGGAGGAGTGCTGTGAGTTCGAGGCCACCCTGAGATTACATAGTAAATTCCAGGTCAGCCTGAGCTAGAGTGAAACCCTATCTCAAAAAAAATAATAAAAAAGACAGCCTCTTCAACAAGTGGTTCTAGGAAAACTGGATATCTATATGTAGAAAGACGAGAATCGATCCTTGTCTTTACCCACACACAAGAATCAAATTCAAGTGGATCAGGGGCCTTAATATCAGGCCTGAACTCTGAAATTGCCAGAGGAAAAGATAGGGGAAACCCTTCAACATATTGGCATAGGTAATGACTTTCTGAATATAACCCCAATTGCTCAGAAAATAAAACCACTAATCAACCACTGGGATCTCATGAAATTACAAAGCTTTTGTACAGTAAAGGACACTGTGAATAGAGCAAAGAGACAACTTTCCAGCTATACATCTGACAGGGGATTAATATCCAGAATATAAAAGAACTCAAAAAACAGAAAAATAAGAAATCAAACAACACAGGTAATAAATGGCTATGGAACTAAATAGAGAGTTCTCAAAGGAAGAAATACAGATGGCATATAAACATCTAAAAAAGTGTTCTACATTCTTAGCCATCAGGGAAATGCAAATTAAAACTACCTTGAGATTCCATCTCTCTCCCATCAGAATGGCTACCATCAAGAAAACAAATGACAGTAAATGTTGGCAAGGATGTGGTAAAAGGGGAACCCTTCTACACTGTTGGAAATGTAATCTGGTACAGCCAATGTGGAAATCAGTGTGGAGGTTCTTGAGACAGCTAAAAATAGATTTATCATATGATCCAGCTATAGCACTCCTAGGCATATAACCTAATAACTCTTCTCACTACCTTAGAGATACTTGCACAACCATGTTTATTGCTGCTCTATTCACAATAGCTAGGAAATGGAACCAGCCTAGATGTCCTTCCACAGAAGAATGGATAATAAAGATGTGGTACATTTACACAATGGAGTTCTATTCAGCAGTAAAGAAAAATGAAATTATGAAATTCACAGGAAAATGGATGGATCTGAAAAGGATTATACTAAGTGAGGTAACTCAGGCCCAGAAAGCCAAACATCACATGTTCTCTCTCATATGTGGATCCTAGCTACAAATGTATAGACCTTGTGTATGAGCTGGAACCAAAGATCAGTAGCAGAGGCCCATAAACTAGAAAAGGGCTATAAGGGAGGAAGGAGAGGGAAGGACTTTAGGGGATGGTATTGTATATATGTAAGTAGAAGAACAGATTACAGGGAGGGGAAATGCCTAAGCAACATCAGGGGAAGAGATTGTATAAAAGAAGGGTGGAGGGGAGGGTCAATCAAAATTCAAGGCATTCTGAATAAGGCATATGAAAATCTACTTTCTTGAATAATGGTACATCCAGAATCCATAGATTGTTCCCAGAAAATTTTTAGTGCTAGGGATGAGATACCTTCCAGTGAGTCATTGACCAAGGAGGTACCTGTTGCCTCCAAAACATTATAGGCTATTGCCAAGGCCCTTGGTTCCCCATGAGAAACAGATGGTAAGACCCTATTGCTGAAGACTTCACATGCTTGAGCGGCAAAGTCACTGAGAAATCAAGCTGGTGCTGAGCAGAAAACCTTGTCCCTATAGCCCAGCCAACTGAAAGTTTGAAAAAGCTGCACTGTATGCAGCCTTATGGGAGACAGAAGTCATCAGCAGTGAAACAGTAGACACTGGAAGCCTCAAGTTTGGCCAGGCAGGCCAAATGACTGAATGAGTACAATAGTGGCATGTCTGTTCTGGGGGAAACCAACTGCACTCTAATTTGACTAAGGCCCACTCTATGGAAGGGAATACATGTCTGGTACTAAAAACCCAATCAAAAGCCTATGGCAGGGGTGGTCATGAGCCTTAGGTGTATAAAGCCTGCTTTTCTCTGGATAAATGCATATATTACTCTCACCAAATTTCCTTGAATGCACTACTCTTAATGTTCATATTCATATATTAATGCTACTCTCACTTCTGTTTAGAGAAGCTTCTCTTTTCAGATGGCAGTAACCACTGGGATCACCCAAAAGGCAACATAGTGCTGAGAAGAAGAGATGGAGGAGTATCCAGTACTGAAACATCTCACACCCTCCAAGGCTAAGGGTCCATTGCAGAAGAGGTGGCAGAAAGAATGTAAGAGCCAAAGGAAGGGTACCACTCCTTACATTTTCCAGGCAGAAATTGGCCTCAATATCTAAGACCTCACAGTGCCTAGCAATACCTTCACAAGACCCTCATAATAGGAGAAAAAGATGATGACATCAAATTAAAAGACTAATGGAGAGAGGGACAGGATATGATGGAGAGAGCAGAGTTATGAAGGGGAAAGTGGAAGAGGGGAGGGAAATACCATGGTTTGTTGTTGTATGCATAGAAGTTGTCAATAATATATATATATATATATATATATATATATATATATATATATATATATACACATATACACATATATATTAAAAATAATAATAATAATAAAGTATCTTGGAATAAACCTAACCAAGAAAGTGAAGGTTCTCTATAATGAGAACTTTAAAACACTCAAGTGAGAAATTGCAGAAGACACTAGGAAATGGAAAGACATCCCATGTTCTTGGATTGGAAGAATCAATATTGTGAAAATGTCAATCTTACCAAAAGCAATCTACACATTTAATGCAATCCCCATTAAGATTCCAATGGCAGCTGGGTGTGGTGGTGCACGCCTTTAATCCCAGCACTCAGGAGGCAGAGGTAGGAGGATCACTGAGAGTTCGAGGCCACCCTGAGACTACATAGTGAATTCTAGGTCAGCCTGAGCCAGAGTGAGACCCTACCTGAAAATACAAAAAAAAAAAAAAATCCAATGGCATTCATCACAGAAATAGAAAAAACAATCCTAAAATTCAACTGGGAGCACAAAAAACTTTGAATTGCTAAAACAGTTTTGAGCAACAAAAATAACACTGGCAGTATCACCATACCTGATTTTAACCTATATTACAGAGCCATAGTAACAAAAACAGCATGGTACTGGTACAAATACAGACACATAGATCAATGGAACAGAATAGAGGACCCAGATGTTAATCCAGGAAGCTACAGCCATCTGATTTTTGACAAAAATGCAAAAAATATTCATTGGAGAAAAGTCAGCCTCTTCAACAAGTGGTGCTGGGAAAATTGGACATCTACATGTAGAAGGATGAAAATAGATCCTTGTCTTTCTCCATACACAAGAATGCAGTCCAAATGGATCAGCAACCTTATTATCATACCTGAAACTCTGAAACTGCTACAGGAAAAGGTAGGGAAAACCCTTCAAAATATTGACATAGGCAATGATTTTCTGAATATAACCCCAATTGCTCAGAAAATAAAACCACTAATCAACCACTGATATATCATGAAATTTCAAAGGTTTTGTACTGCAAAGGACACTGTGAATTGAGCAAAGAGACAACCTACAGAATGGGAGAGAATCTTTGCCATCTGACAGAGGATTAATATCCAGAATATACAAAGAACTCAAAAAAGCAAAATAATAAGAAATCAAGCAACCCAATTAAAAAATGGGCTATGGAGGGCTGGAGGGATGCCTTAGCAGTTAAGGCATTTGCCTGCAAGGCCAAAGGACCCAGGTTCAATTCCCTAGGACCCACGTTAGCCAGATGCACAAGGGAGCACACACATCTGGAGTTCATCTGCAGTGGCTGGAGGCACTGGCGTACCCATTCTCTCTCCCTCTCCCTCTTTCTCTGTCAAATAAATAAAAATAAAATATTTTTTTAATGGGCTATGGAACTAAATATAGAGTTCTCAAAGGAAGAAATACAGATGGCATATAAACATCTAAAAAAGTGTTCTACATCCTTAGCCATCAGGGAAATGCAAATTAAAACTACTTTGAGATTCCATCTCTTTCCTGTCAGAATGGCTATCATCAAGGAAACAAATGACAATAAATGTTGGTGAGGATGCAGAAAAAGGGGAACCCTTCTACCCTGTTGGTGGGAATGTAATCTGGTACAGCCAATGTGGAAATCAGTGTGGAGGTTCTTGAGACAGCTAAAACTAGATTTATCATATGATCCAGCTATAGCACTCCTAGGCATATGTCCTAAGGACTCATCTCACTACCTTAGAGATACTTGCACAACCGTGTTTATTGCTGTTCTATTCACAATAGCTAGGAAATGGAAACAGCCTAGATGTCCCTCAACAGGTGAATGGATAATAAAGATGTGGTACATTTACACAATGGAGTTCTATTCAGCAGTAAATAAAACAAATTTGCAGGAAAATGGATGGATCTGGAAAGGATTATACTGAGGTAACCCAGGCCCAGAAAGCCAAATGTCACATGTTCTCTCTCATATATGGATCCTAGCTACAAATGTTTAGAATTGTGTGTGAACTGGAACCCAAAATCAGTAGCAGAGGCCAGTAAGCTTGAGAAAGGCTAAAAGGGAGGGAGGAGAGGGAAGGAGTTAACAGGATGGCATTGTATATTTACAAGTAGAAGAATGGATGACAGGGAGTGGAATGGCCTAAGTGAGGCCAGGGGAAGAGATTGAGTAAAAGAAAGGTAGGGAGAGGGTCAATCAAAATTCAAGATAGTCTTTCTGGGCATGGTGGCACACACCTTTAATCCCAGCACTTGGGAGGCAGAGGTAGGAGGACTGGGGAGAGTTTGAGGCCACCCTGAGAATACAGAGTGAATTCCAGGTCAACCTAGAGTGAAACCCTACCTCAAAAAAAAAAAATCAAGATATTCTGAATAAGACATATGAAAGCCTCCTTTTTTGGATAATGGTACATCCAGAAGCCATAGATTGTTACTAGAAATTTTTCAGTGCCATGGATGGGATACCTTCCAGTGAGTTGTTGGCCAGGGATGTCCCTGTAGCTTCCAAAACATTACATGCTGTTGACAAGGCTCTTGGCTTCCCATGAAAAACAGGTGGTAAGACCATATTGTTGAAGACTTCACATGCTTGAGTGGCAAGGTCACTGAGAAATCAAACTGGTGCTGAGCTGAAAACCTTCTGCCTGTAGACCAGCCAACTGAAAGCTGGGAAAAGCTGCACTGTATGCAGCCTTATGGGAGACAGAAGTCATCAGTGGTGAAAACAGTGGACACTGGAAGCCTCAAATTTGGCCACAAACAGGTGCAATAGTGGTATGTCTGCTTGGGGGTAAACCAACTGCTCTCTAATTGGACTAGAGGCCCAACTCTATGGGAGGGAATACATGCCTGGTATGAAAACCTAATCAAAAGCCTATGGCAGGGGAGGTCATGAGCCTCATTGGTATAAAGCCTGCTCTTGTCTGAATAAATGCATATATTATGCTCACCAAACTGCCCTGTAAGCACCACACTTAATGTTCACTCATTCATATATTAATGCTACTCTCACTTCTGTTTAGAGAAGCTTCTCTTTTCAGATGGCAGTGACCACTGGGATGACCCAAAAGGCAACACAGTTCTGAGAAGAAGTGATGGAGGAGTGTCCAGCGCTGAAACATCTCTATCCGGAAGAGATGGCGGAAAGAATGTAAGAGCCAATGGAAGTGTACAACTACTTATAATGCAACACTCCAGACAGAAATTGGCCTCAATATCCATAACCTCACAGAGCCTAGCAATACCTTCACAAGACCCTCATAATAAGAGAAAAAGATGATGACCTCAAAATGAAAGAGAAACTAATGGAGATAGGAAGGGGATCTGATGGAAAATGGAGTTGTGAAGGGGAGAGTGGGGGAGGGGAGGGAATTATCATGGTTTATTGTCTGTAAGTACAGAAGTTGTCAATAAAAAAATTATACATTAAAAAAAAATAGCACAGCGTGGTGGTGCATGCCTTTAATCCCAGCACTCGGGAGGCAGAGGTAGGAGGATTGCATGAGTTTAGACTACCTAGTGAATTCCAGGTCAGGGCTAGAGTGACACCTTCCCTTGAAAAAGCAACAAGAACAACAAAAAAGAAGCCGGGCGTGGTGGTGCACGCCTTTAATCCCAGCACTTGGGAGGCAGAGGTAGGAGGATCACCGTGAGTTCGAGGCCACCCTGAGACTCCATAGTGAATTCCAGGTCAGCCTGGGCTAGAGTGAGACCCTACCTCAAAAAACCAAAAAAAAAAAAAAAAAAAGAACAACAAAAAAGAATAAAGATTCTAAGTTTAAGGCCAGCTTGGGCAACATAGTGAGTTCAAAATCAACCTGGGATTCATAGCCAGATCCTATCTCAAAAAAAAAGTAGTAGTAATAATAGACCTACTTCTTGTCTTGCACAAATAAATATAAATTTCAAAATCTTTTTTAAAATATTTTTTGAGGGAAGCCCAACAGACTGGTCTTTTTTTTTTTTTTTATGAGAGTCAGCATGAGCTAGAGAGAGAATTGGCATGCCAGGGACTCCAGCCACTGTAATCCAGATATATGCACCACTTTGTGCACATGTGTGGCCTTGCACACTTGCGTCACTTTATGCATCTGGCTTGTGTGGGATCTGGGGAGTCGACCATGGGTCCTAAAGCTTTGCAGGAAAGTGTCTTAACCACTAAGCCATCTCTCCAGCCCTTATTTATTTTTGAGAGAGAAAGAGAGAGAATGGGCCTGCCCGGGCCTCTAGCCACTGCAAATGAACTCCAGATGCATATGCCACCTTGTGCATCTGGTTTATGTAGGTACTGGGGAATCAAACCTGGGTCCTTAGGTTTTACAGGCAAGCACCTTAACTAAGCCATCTGTCCAGGCCAAATTTCACAATCTTAAACTCGCCTCTTAGCATTGAGTGTGAATTTGTGATTAGTAGGCCTTCCTGGGAGAGAACACAGCCACTAATCTCCTCCCTTGCTCTCTGCAACTCTTGGCCCTCAGCAAATGTTGATTAAAAAAAAAAAAAGCCGAAGCCGGGCATGGTGGCGCACGCCTTTAATCCCAGCACTCGGGAGGCAGAGGTATGAGGATCGCCGTGAGTTCGAGGCCACCCTGAGACTCCATAGTGAATTCCAGGTCAGCCTGGGCTACAGTGAGACCCTACCTCGAAAAACCAAAAAAAAAAGCCGGGTGTAGTGGGGCACGCCTTTAATCCCAGCACTTGGGAGACAGAGGTAGGAGGATCACTGTGAGTTCGAGACCACCCTGAGACTACATAGTTAATTCCAGGTCAGCCTGAGCCAGAGTGAGACCCTACCTTGAAAAAACAAAAAATAAAAGGCAGCCGGCAGATGAATGGGAAACATGCCAGCTTTGCTGTGTCTTCCTGGAGCACCCTAGCATGGATCATAGAACACAGAATAAAGTCAGGTCCATGCCACCTGCACTTGCTTCTTTTTTTTTTTTTAATTTTTTTTGTTATTTATTTATTTATTTATTTATTTGAGAGCGACAGACAGAGCAAGAAAGAGGCAGAGAGAGAGACACAGACAGAATGGGTGCGCCAGGACCTCCAGCCACTGCAAACGAACTCCAGATGTGTGCGCCCCCTTGTGCATCTGGCTAACGTGGGTCCTGGGGAGTTGAGCCTCGAACCGGGATCCTTAGGCTTCACAGGCAAGTGCTTAACCACTAAGCCATCTCTCCAGCCCTGCACTTGCTTCTTGCAGTGCTCACCCACAGGCCAGTGAACAGCAACCCAGTAAGAAAATTTATTCTGCACACCCAGTGGTGTGCTGGAGGCTGCTGATGAGAAATGTTTGTTAATTTTTCAGGGCTTGTTTTTTGTTTGCTTGTTTGGTGTTTGTTTATAGGCAGGACCTCATGTGGCACAGGCTGGCCTTACACTCACTATGAGATCCTGAAATAATATTCCAGTGTTTTTCTTCCTCTCTCCCTCTCCCTCTTTCTCTCTCTCTCTCTCTCCACGTGTGTGTGTGTATATGTGTGTGTGTGTGTGTGTGTGTGTGTGTGTGTGTGTGTGTGTGTATCAAGTTTTCCAAGTCTAGCCATCTGTGAAACATTTAGATCATTTCCATATCTTTGTACTTGTGAATAACACTAACATGAACATAGGAGTGCAAATGTCTCTACAATATACTGATTTGTAAGCCTGTGGATGAAAACCAAGAACTGAGACTGCTGCGTGGTGGTAATTCTAGCCTTTGTTTTTTGAGGAACTTCTATACTATTTTCAAAAATGGCTGCTCTCATTTCCATTCCCATGAACAGTGTATCAGGAGTCCCATTTCTCACACCTTCACCAACATTTGACACTTTGCCTTTATGTTATTAGCTATTCCTACCAGAATAAGAGATATTGTGGTTTTACATTACATCCCCTGGTGGCTAGAGATGCTGAGCACTTATTCATTGTCCACTCCATGATGTCTTTTGAGAAATTGTTCTTGGGTCCTTGGTCTATTTGTTTTTAATTTATTTATTTTTATTGACAACTTCCATAATTGTAGATAATAACCCATGGTAATTCCCTCCCCCCCCCCCACTTTCAATTAAGTTGGGGCCAGAGAGATGGCTCAGCAGTTGAGGCGCTTGCCTGCAAAGCCTAACAACTCTAGTATGATTCCCTAGTACCCACGTAAAGCCTGATTCACAAAGTGGTGCATGCGTCTGGAGTGCATTTGCAGCAGCTGGAGGCCCTGGTGTGCCCATTCGCTCTTTCTCTGTCTGTCTCTCTTCTCTCTCTCTCTCTCTACTTGCACATAAACAAATGATAGATAGATAGATAGATAGATAGATAGATAGATAGATAGATAGATAGATAGATAGATTTTAACAAATCAAGTTGTTTGAGTTATATTTTAGATATTAGCCCCTTCTCAGATGCATGGTTTGCACATATTTCCTCCCAATCCATGGGTCTTCTCATCACTCTGTTATTGCCTTTGGCATGCAGAAACTTCTTACTTTGATGTAATCCCATCTCAGACCTTCCTCCTATGTTTTCCTTTAGTAGTTTTATAGTTTGGTACCTTACATTTAACTTTTCCTTCCATTTTGAATTGATTTCTATGTATGACATGAGGATCTGATTTTTCTGCACATGGATGCCCAGTTTCCCGAACACCATTTATTAAAGACACTGGCCTTTCCCCATTATATGTTCTTGCCTTCTCTGTTGATAATCAGTTGACTATAAATTTGGAGTGTTGTTTCTGGGCTCTCTGTCTTGTGGAACATAGTGGCCAGTGTGTCTGTTTTTATACAAGTACTGATGCAGGAGTGAGAGCTCTGTGGGGTTAGAACTTGAATGACAGCAGCTCTCAAATTTCAGGTCTTACCTATGTCAGCAAAGAACTGAGAACACAGACTCACGAAGGGTAAGTTATGAGATTTATTTTAGGGAAAGTTAGGATTAAGAGGGAAAACAAGGGTCTGGAGAGATGGCTTCGCAGTTAAGGTGCTTGCTTGTAAAGCCAAAGGACCCAGGTTTGATTTCCCAGTACCCACATAAGGTGCACATGCATCTGGAGTTCATTTGCAGTGGCTAGAAGCCTTGGTGTGCACTCTCTCTTTCTCTTTCTCTCTTCTCTCTCTCAAATAAATAAATTCTATTTTTAAAAAGGTCTTGCCAAGGTGCTGGAGAGACAGCTTAGCAGTAAAGGCACTTGACCCAGGTTCATTTCCCCAGGACCCAGGCAGAGCCAAATGCACATGGTTCAGCACACATCTGGAGTTTGTTTACAGTGGCTAGAGGACCTGGTACACCTATTCACTCTATCTGCTCCTCTCTATATCTATCTATCTCTCAAAATAAATAAATAAAATAAAGAATCTTTAGGAATAACAGAACACATTGAGAAGCAAAGCAATGCACACAGCAAGTCACTAACGCAGGCAGGCACAGGTGTGTCCAGGCCAGGAGACCATTTGTAAATGTCCAACAGAGGCCTGAACTTATTTAAAGAGACAAAAAGCCCTAAAACTTGCTGTAATTTTTGTTTTATTGGGTTTGTTTTCTAAGCAAATTAGAGGTTATAAAGATCATCTCCACTTCCAGGAAGAACGTAATCTACGATAACTGGGAGCCCCCGCAGGGGCGGTGAGCCCCAGCACAGGTGCTGCCCTTAAGCAGTGCCAGTGTAGTCTACCCTGCTCCTGACGGAGAAGGAGCTCCAGGCCAGGACCTGGATCACTGCAATGCCCAGCGGAACCACACAAACCAAACCAAATGTGACGTCTTGAAGGTCTAACAGCATCCTAGAGGGAAAAGACATAAAACAGTTAGGGTTTTATGACTTTAAGGCTATTTAACATGGTTTCAGCAAAGTTTTATCTATGAACTCAATTAACAAGTAAGAGACATTCTATAACATAATCTTGAATCTTTAAAATAATTGAATAGACTTTCAGTTAAGATGGCAGAGTAGAAGCCACACCAAAAACGACAGGGGAACAGAGAGACAAGATTCCATACAACAATCCCTTCTACCAAACCATGAAGATGGCAGGGAATACTTGAGAGATCCAAAATCCATAGACATGGCAAAAATAAAGATATTCAACTGCCTACCACAAGATGTGCCACCTCTACCACATCTGCTGGGGCCCACAACAAATTGCAGAGGAAGTAAAAACACAAGTATTGTTCCCACTACTAGCCTGACAACCAGCTCCAGGGGAATGGAGACAGACACTGTGGTCAATCAAATCACACTGAATCGGAAACCAAGAGGCTACAGAGAACTCAACACTAAACAAGTTGCTAACAGACCCACCAAGACTCAGGGACCATTGAGGAAGAGGAGAGAGAAGATTGTAGCAGCCACAGGGGTAGTTAGAAATATCCTGAGGCACAACCCCCTCCCCCCAACAAAGACTGACTGACACCTTAATTACCCAATAGTGAACACCAATAACCCTACTGAGGAGAGCCCTCAGGGAAAGTGGGAAAGGGGGAATATAAGACTATAATCTTTGAAAAAAAAATTTAAATAGTAATCATTGAATAATACCTTCCTTTTAGTTGCTCATAAAAAAGGCATGTTAACCCTGTGATCACAATACCTGGTGACAAGTGTCACAGCTGTAATACAAGAGCACACATAGTGTACAGGAGGACAGAAAGCAGAATTGAGGGCACAAAGCAGAGGCTCACAAGAATGCACCCTAGTGGCACACTATTGAAACCCCAGAATTCAGGAGGTATAGACAAGAAGATCACAAGTTCAATGCCAACCTGGGCTATATAGCAAGACTCTCTCAAAAAGGGGGGTATTATATTGTCTGGCCTAGTGGTGCAAGCCCATAATCTCAACTACTTGGAAGCTGAGGCAAAAGGATTTCAGGTTCAAGGCCTGTCTGAGCTGTAGCATTGTGGGTGCCCTTTATATGACTTCATTCTTTTCATATTTTTTATTTTTGAGGTAGGATCTCACTCTAGCCCAAACTGACCTGGAAATCACTATATAGTCTTAGGGCAGCCTCGAACTCACAGTGATCCTCCTACCTCTGCCTCCCAAGTGCTGGGACTAAAGGCATGTGGTGCCACTACATCCAGCTTTTTGTTGTTGTTGTTGTTTTGGTTTTTTGTTGTTGTTTGTTTGTTTTTTGAGGTAAGGTCTTGCTCTAGCCCAGGCTGACATGAAATTCACTATGTAGTGTCAGGGTGGCCTCAAACTCACAGTGATCCTCCTACCTCTGCCTCCTGAGTGCTGGGATTAAAGGCATGTGCCACCACGGCCACCTCACACCTAGCATTTTTACATAGGTATGGGGAGCAATCTCAGGTCCTCATGCTTGCAACTGAGATGCCTCCCCCGCCCTCTGTACTTTGTCTTTTTTGGGTGGGGGGCTATTCATGTGTGCAAGTGCAGGAGTCATGACACACATGTGGTGGTCAGAGGACAATTTGCAGGGTGGGTCCTCACCTTCCTCCTTGTTTGAGGCAGAGCCTCTCATTACTCACTACTCCATTTCCTAGGGTAGCTGGTCCTCAAACTTATTCAGGTCCTGACAACCCCAGTCTATAGCTTTGGTTAGCTGCACTATCTAAAATGGCCTCATTCACTCAGCCAACAGAGGAAAGAAGGCAAAACTCCAATAAGATCATAACAGAAACATAGTTTTCTACACAGTTATGCTAAAACTTATTCATTCATCTATAGAAAAATAGATGGTGGATGATTGTGAATGTGCTAGTCACTGTGACACACAAACAGAGTAGTGAACAAAACTGCTAGAGTCCTTCTCTTCATGAAACTTATCACTGTGTAGGTCATAGATCTTCCTGAGGAGATGGCTCTTACTCAATTACAAAGAAGTTTGATTTGCATGTAATGACCTAAAATGCTATGATAAAAAGGCTCACGTTCTTAGACAAGAGCCCACTATCAGAAGGTTGGACCTACTGTTGGCAAGTGAAGTCTAGAAAAAAAGGCTTCCCAAAGGATGTAGTATTAATTTTTATTTATTTTTGAGAGAGAGAGAGAGAAAGAGGCAGAGAGAGAGAGAGAGAGAGAAAGAGAATGGGTGCACCAGGGCCTTTCAGCCACTGTGCACAAACTCTAGACGCATGCGCCCCCTTGTGCACATGTGCGACATTGCACAGCTTGCTTCACTTTTGCATCTGGCTATGTGGGACCTGGAGATTGGAACAAGCTTTTTTAGGCCTCATGGGCAAATACCTTAACTACTAACCCATCTCTCCAGCCCAAGGATGTAGTATTTAAACTGATACACACATGCTAGGCTTCTGAGTATAACCATGTGCAGAATCCCCAATACCACCAAGTCCTCTCTACGAGCCATGTCTGGGAATGTCTGTGGTGCTCTGGGCTGGACTGTATGTGTTGTTAGGTGGAGCCTTCCTCACACTTCTTGTTCTTCAAGCTTGCCCTTCACCTTAAGTCATGTGCACCAAGAGCTGACTGCCACCTACCCATTCACCCCACTCTTCTGCAGCTACTTCTCAAGTGCTCATACAACCATGGAGGGCCAAGGTCGGAAGCTAGACCATCCAACACGTCCTGACGGTAGCCTCCCATCTACTCTGCCTGAAATCTCTGTGAAGGACTTCATTTCTTATGGTCATAGGGTGTTTCTTTTTTCTTCCTAGCCATTCCTTGTTAGTTTTTAAATTTAAAAAGTATGTTTTTTGTTTTTTTGAGGTAAGGTCTCACTCTAGCCCAGGCTGACCTAGAATTCATGATGTAGTCTCAGGATGGCCTTGAACTCATGGTGATCCTCCTACCTCTGCTTCCCAAGTGCTGGGATTAAAGGTGTGTACCACCATGCCCAGCAATTTTTTAAATTTTTGTATGTATATGTGTGAGGTGTGTGTGTGTGTTTGGTGTTTATGCGTGTGGTGCACATATGTGTGCAGATGCACATTCATGTGTATATGTGTGCATGCAGGTGTGTGCAGAGGCCAGAGGTTAACATTGGATGCCATCTGCAGTTGCTCTTTTTTTTTTTTTTTTTTTTTTTTTTTTTTGGTTTTTCAAGGTAGCATTTCACTCTAGCTCAGGCTGACTTGGAATCCACTATGTAGTCTCAGGCTGGCCTTGAACTCACAGAAATTCTACCTCTGCCTTCCTACAGCTAGGATTAAAGGTGTGTGTCACCACACCTGGCTTACCTTATATTTTGAGATGTTCTATCACTGAACCCAGAGCTCACTAATTCAGCTAGACATGATAGCCAGCAATCCCTAGGGATCCTCCTGCCTCTACCTACCCCACACTGAGATTGCAGGCATGTGCTGCTATGCCCAGAAATTTTATGTGAGTGCTGAATCCAAGTTCAGGACCTCAGGCTTGTGGCAAGCACCTTACCCACTGAGCATCTCTCCATCCCCACATTTCTTCTTTTAAGTAAAAGTCCTCTCCCTACTTCCATAGGAAACCCATCTCTAACCTCAAGACTTGGTGGGCCTAACTGCCCCCCTACCACCCCGTAGTCAGATATCTGCCCACCACTGGTCAGAGGATTCCAAACCTCATCGGACAACTACTGCCTCAGTGATGGGCATGTGATTCACACAGTGCCTGTCAACGTCTGCCTGGCAACTTCTTTTTTCTTTTTCAAGGTAGGGTCTCATCTAGCCCAGGCTGACCTGGAATTTACTATGTAGTCTCAGGGTGGCCTCAAACTCACGGTGAACCTCCTACCTCTGCCTCCCAAGTGCTGGGATTAAAGGCATGCGCCACCACACCTGGCTGCTTGGGAACTTCTGATGTACATGTCCCACACAGTCTGGGGATGTTCAGTCCATCTCGACCTGGGACTGCTGCATGGTAAACAGTTGGAGTCAGAAGAGAGGGAAGGTCAAAGCAAGGGGTTTCTGACATTTGAGATCTAGCTCTGCTTGACTTCACATGCAGTCAGTGTGTTGAGGTTAACCTGAGTTGGCTTTCTGCCACTCACAGCCACAGTGCCTTGGAAAACATGCCTGTCCAACTGGCACTGATGCCAACATTACTGTAAATTAGCTGCTCTGACAGGTCTAGGTGAAAGATTAACTAATATATAATTGTTCACAAGCAATAAATATGGAGGAGTAGCCAGGTGTGGTGGTGCACACCTTTAATCCCAGCACTCAGGAGGCAGAGGTAGGAGAATCACCAAGAGGCCACCCTGAGACTACATAGAGAATTCCAGGTCAGCCTGAGCTAGTGTGAGACCCTACCTTGGAAAATCAAAAAAAGATGAAGGACCCAAGCAGGAGTGCAGCATAACTGAGACCCAAATCATCCCAAAAGGTAACTGGGATTACACCAGGTCAGTACCCACAAAATAAGTCTAGAATATTATAGGCTTGAATCAGAAGTGCTAATTGGACCTTCCATATCAGAATAAATTATATGTTAAATCTGATGGATGGTCAGATTTGTCATTCTTAAATGAGGTATATTTGGGGCTTGTCATTTGTTGCTTCCTGATTTATAGTGACTTTGTTTCCTCTTTTGTTGTTCATTAGGGAAGGGTCTCACTTGGTCACAAACTGACTTCGAACCCTCAACAGACTAGAAATCTTACCCTCCTACTTGACAGGATTAAGGGTGTGGGACAACATACACCTTAAGGGACTGTGACTTTGTTAGAGGATCTGGTTGCCATAATACCTACTTTTGCTTAAATACTCTATGCTGTTTTTCATTGAATGTGCACATTGTTTAGTTAAATTTTAGAATCTGCCTGTATTTTGTTCCACTCAGCCTACTTGAATACTCTCATATCAGGCAAACCCAACATCTGGGGTCACTTTTGTAGGTACTCTAAGAGTTTTAAGAGCCACACCTAGCACCTTAAACTCCTACCCTGAAAATATATAACATCAGATTGATTGATACATCTAATAAAACTGCAGCTAACTAGAAAATCCAAGCAATAAATTAACCAAAGATGGAAAAATATGTACATTATGACACAAGAAACACCAAAAATCAAGACCATATAAATCCAACAAAAAGTACTAATACATCAGAAATAACTTCCAGTGAGAATGATTTAGAGGAAATAAGTAAAAAAATTTCAAAAGAATGATTATAAATATGCTCAAAGAAGTCAAAGAGGAAATCAAAGGAATCAAAGACACAGGACACCAATTTAATGAAATAAGGATGTCAATACAAAACATAAATAAGGAAATAGAAATAATAAAGAAAAACCAGTCAGAATTACTAGCAATGAAGAACACAGTCAATGAAATAAAAAACTCTGTAGAAAATCTCACCAGTAGGATGGATGAAAGAGAGGACAAAATATCTAAATTAGAAGACCAGGTGGCAGATCTAATACAGTCCAACAAAGAGAAAAACAAACTAATAGGAAAGTATGAAGGAGAACTTCATCATATTTGGGACACTCTGACAATACTAGACATAAATAAGGAAATAGAAATAATAAAGAAAAACCAGTCAGAATTACTAGCAATGAAGAACACAGTTAATGAAATAAAAAAAACTCTGTAGAAAATCTCACCAGTAGAATGGATGAAGGAGAGGACAGAATATCTAAGCTAGAAGACCAGGTGGCAGATCTAATACAGTCCAACAAAGAGAAAAACAAACTAATAGGAAAGTATGAAGGAGAACTTCATCATATTTGGGACACTCTGACAATACTAGACATAAATAAGGAAATAGAAATAATAAAGAAAAACCAGTCAGAATTACTAGCAATGAAGAACACAGTTAATGAAATAAAAAAAAACTCTGTAGAAAATCTCACCAGTAGAATGGATGAAGGAGAGGACAGAATATCTAAGCTAGAAGACCAGGTGGCAGATCTAATACAGTCCAACAAAGAGAAAGACAAACTATTAGGAAAGTATGAATGGGAATTTCAAGATATTCGGGACACTTTGAAAAGATCAAACATAAGAATTCAGGGTATAGTAGAAGGGGAAGAATTTCACTCCAAAGGCATAGTAGGCATTTTCAACAAATTCAAAGAAGAAAACTTCCCCCAAATTGGGAGCAGATACAGAAATCCTTTAGAACACCAAACAGACAAAACCTGGAAAGAACCTCTTCTCACATATTATAATTAAACTACCAAACATACAAACCAAAGAAAAAGCAGTTATTGAAAGCAGTTAGAGAGAAAAATCAAGTTACCTACAAAGGCAAGCCCATCAGGATCACAACAGATTACTCAACACAAACTTTAAAAGCTAGAAGGGCTTGGAGTGATGTATTCCAAATTCTGAAAGATAACAACTATCAACCAAGGTAATTTTATCCTGCAAAGCTGTCCATTCAAATAGATGGAGAAATAAGGACATTCCACAACAAAAGCAAGCTAACAGAATATTTGAAGATAAAACCAGCTCTACAGAAAATACTTGAAAGAATCCTCCATGCTTATGAGGAAAAAAATCATGCATATAAGGAACCTGGGAAAAACAAACCATACTCAAATACTAGTTAACACAAGAGAGCAAAGGTAAAATGGGAATAACTACAAAAAAAATGGCAAAAATAAATACACACCTTTCAATAGTATCTCTTAATATCAACAACCTCAATGTCCCAACCAAAAGACATAGGTTTGCAGACTGGATTAAAAAACAGGATCCTTATCTTCCAGGTGTGGTGGTGCATGCCTTTAATCCCAGCACTTGGGAGGCGGAGGTAGGAGGAGTACCATGAGTTCAAGGCCACCCTGAGAAAACAGAATGAATTCCAGGTCAGCCTGGGCTAGAGTGAGACCCTACCTCAAAAAAAAAAAAAAAAAAAGCAGGATCCTACAATTTGTTGCCTCCAAGAAACCCACCTTTCTACAAAGGGTGGACACTATCTTAGGGTGAAAGGTTGGAAAACAGTATTTCAAGCAAATGGGCCTAGAAAACAAGCAGGTGTTGCTATCCTAATATCTCACAAGGTACACTTCAGTCCAACAATAGTTAGGAAAGATAAGGAAGGTCACTTTATATTGATTAAATGTACATTTCAACAGGAGGACATTACAATCCTAAACATATATATATCTAGCATGGGGGCTCCCAACTTCATCAAACAAATGCTATTAGAACTAAGGTCACAGATAACACCAAACACAGTTGTAGTGGGTGACTTCAACACCCACTCTCATCAATTGACAGTTCATCCCAGCAAAAAATAAACAGAGAGGCTTCTGGATTAAATGAGGTCATAGAACAAATGGACCTAACAGATATATACAAGACATTTCATACAAATGCTGCAGAATGCACATTCTTTCCAGCAGCACATGGAACATTCTCTAAAATAGACCATATATTAGGACACAAGGCAAATCTTAACAAATATAGGAAAACTGAAATAATTCTTTGCATTCTATCTGATCACAACGACTCAATCTGCAAATCAATAGCAAGAAAAGCTATAGAGCATACACAAAATCATGGAAACTAAACAATACACTACTAAATGATGAATGGATCAATGAAGAAATCAAGAAGGAAATCAAAAAATTCATAGAGTCAAATGATAATGAGAACACAACATACCAAAACCTTTGGGACACAATGAAGGCAGTCCTAAGAGGGAAATTTATAGCTTTAAGTGCCTATATTAAGAAATTAGAAGGTGGTGGGAAGAATGTAAGAGCCAAAGGAAGGGCAGGACTCCATACAACATGCTCCCTCCAGACACAAAATGGCCTGGATATCCATGGCCTCACAGTGCCTGACACTACCTGCATAAGACCATCATAAGAGGAGGAAAAGATCAAGACATCAAAAGTAAAAGAGAGACTGATTGAGATGGGGAGGGGGTATGATAGAGAGCGGAGTTTCAAAGGGGTAAGTGGGGGGAGGGAGGGTATTACCATGGGTTATTTTTTATAATCCTGGAAGTTGTTAATAATTAAAAAAAATAAAGAAATTAGAAAGGTTTCAAATAAACAACCTAATGCTTCCCCTTAAAGCCTTGGAAAAAGAAGAACAAGGCAAACTTAAAATCAATAGACAGGAAGAAATAATAAAGAATAGGGCAGAGTAATGAAATAGAAACCAAAAGAAAATCCAAAGAATCAATGAAGCATGAGTTGGTTCTTTGAAAGGATAAACAAGATTGATAATCCCTTAGCAAACCTGACCAAAAGAAAGAGAGAAGAGGCACAAACTAATAAAATTAGAGATGAAAATGGCAACATTGCAACAGATAGCAGAGAAACTGAAAAAATAATAGGGGCATAGTATAAGAACATATACTCCACTAAGTTTGAAAATCTTAAAGAAATGGATGAATTTCTTGATTTATATGACCTACCTAAATTAAATCAAGATGAGATTAATCACTTACATAGACCTACAACAAGTATGGAGATCCAAGCAGTTATCAAAAGTCTCTCATCTACAAAAAGTCTGGGCCCAGATGGATTCACTGGTGAATTTTACCAGACCTTCAGGGAAGAACTAACACCACTGCTTCTCAAACTTTTCCACAAAATAGAAAAGGAAGGAATTCTACCAAATTCCTTCAATGAAGCCAGCAACACCCTACACCAAAACCAAAAAAAAAGAAAATTACAGACCAATCTCCCTCATGAACATAGATGCAAAAATTCTCAACAAAATGTTGGCCAACAGAATACAAGAATATATCAGAAAGATCATTCACCCTGACCAAGTAGGCTTTATCCCAGAATGCAGGGATGGTTCAACATATGCAAATCGATAATAATACATTATATAAACAGACTGAAGGACAAAAATCATTATTGGCAGATGACATGACTCTATACATAAAGGACCCTAAAGACTCTACCAGCAAACTGTTAGAGCTGATAAACATCTATAGCCATGTAGCAGGATAGAAATAAACACACAGAAGTCAGTAATCTTCCTATATGCTAACAACAATCACACAAAGGATGAAATCAGAAAAACACTCTCATTCACAATTGCATCAAAAAAAATAAAATAAAATAAAGTACCTTGGAATAAACCTAACTGAGGAAGTGAAGGATCTCTACAATGAAAACTTTAAAACACTCAAGCGAGAAATTGCAGAAGACACTAGGAAATGGAAAGACATCCCTTGTTCTTGAATTGGAAGAATCAATATTGTGAAAATGGCAATCTTACCGAAAGCAATCTACACACTTAATGCAATCTACATCAAAATTCCAATGGCATTCTTCACGGAAATAGAAAAAAAAAAAAACCCAAAACTTCATTTGGAAACACAATAAACCTGGAATATCTAACACAATTTTGAGCAACAAAAATAAGGCTGGTGGTATCACCATACCTGATTTTAACCTATACTACAGAGCCATAGTAATAAAAACAGCATTGTGCTGGGACCAAAACAGATATATAGAACAATGAAACAGAATAGAGGACCAGATGTAATTCCGAGTAGGTATGGCCACCTGATGTTTGACAAAAATGCCAAAAATACTCATTGGAGAAAAGACAGTCTTTTCAGCAAATGGTGCTGGAAAAACTGGATATATATCTGTAGAATGATGAAAATAGATCCTTCTCGCTCTGTGCAAAAGAATTAAATCCAAATGGATCAAAGACCTTAATATTAGACCTAAAATTCTGAAACTTCTTGAAGAAAAAGTAGAGGAAACCCTTGAACATATTGGTCTTGGCAAATACTTTCTGAATATAACTCCAATTGCTCAGGTAATAAAACCACAGATTAACCTCTGGGACCTCATGAAATTACAAAACTTTTGTATGGCAAAAGACACGGTGAACAGAGCAAAAAGGCAACCAACAGAATGGAAGAAAATCTTTGCCAGATATACATCTGATAGAGGATTAATATCTAAGATATACATAGAACTCCAAAAATTAAATAATAAGATATCAAACAACCCAATTAAAAAATGGGCTATGGAACTAAATAGAGATTTCTCAAAAGAAGAAACACAGATGGCATATAAACAAATTTTAAAAATGTTCTACATTCCTAGTCATCAGGGAAATGCAGATTAAAATTATGTTGCGATTCCATCTCACTCTGTCAGATTGGCTATCATCATGAAAACAATGACCATAAATGCTGGTGAGGATGTGGAAAAAGAGGAACCGTTCTACAATGTTGGTGGGAATGCAATCTGGTCCAGCCATTGTGGAAATCAGTGTGGATGTTCCTAACAGAGCTAAAAATAGATCTACTATATGACCCAGCAATAGCCCTCATAGGCATATATCTTAAGGAGTCATCTCACTACTTTAGAGATACTTGCTCAGCCATGTTTATTGCCATTCTATTCACAATAGCTAGGAAATGGAACCAGCCTAGATGTCCTTCAACTGATGAGTGGATAATGAAGATGTGGCACATTTACACAATGGAGTTCTACTCAGCAGTAAAGAAAAATGAAGTTATAAAATTTGCAGGAAAATGGGTGGATCTGGAAAGGATTATACTAAGTGAGGTAACCCAGGCCCAGAAAGCCAAACATCCCATGTTATCTCTCATATGTGGATCCTAGCTACAGATGATTGGACTTCTGTTTGAGTAGGAAGAAAACTCAGTAGCAGAGTCCATTAGGCTAGAATGGAGATATAAAGGGAATAGAAAGGAGGGAGGGGGGAGACTTAAAAGGAAGGTATTGTATATATGTAAGCAAAAGAACAGATTAATGAGGGTTTAAGAATAAAGTGAGGTCAGGGGAAGAGATTGAGTAAAGGGAAGGTGGATGGAGGGCTAATAAAAATCTAAGAGGATATAAATAAGTCATATAGAAACCTACTCTTTTGGACAATGGAACATACGGGAGCCATAGATTGTTACTAGAAAATTTTCAGTGCCAGCGATGGGATACCTTCCAGAGAGTTGTTGGCCAGGGAGTTCCCTGTTGCCTCCAAAACATTACAGGCTCTTGACAAGGCTCTTGGTCCATCTTTTAAAGACTATTTTAGTCTATCAGTGCATTAGGCCCTGCCTCATGTTGTATTTTAGCAGAGGCTCCTGGAACCCTGTGTAATTGATGATCACTCCTTGCATTTTTTATGTTTCTGAAACCAATATTAGGTGTGCAGCACACAGCCATATTTTTATTCAGGGACAAAATAAATTATAACCTTGGAAAGCAGGTTCCTTCTGTATTCAACTCTTTCCAAAAGAGTTTGTATTTTTATGATAATCTTTTTTTTTTTCAGGCATCCTTTCCGTTGTTTTCATGTAAAGTAGTTGGGCCATCTTCTTTAAGACTGTTAATGTGTTTGACAATATCAGTTTCAGTAACCAGTCTCAGTGCCTTTAATTTTAACTTGTTTGAGGTTTTCCAGTTTAAAAATTTTAATCTCAGTCTCGTTATCTTTACCCAAGCACATCCGTTTATTAAAAATTTACTTTTGATCAAACTCTCTGGGCCTGTGCAGCAGGATGCAGCCTAGCGCTTATGTCAGTAGTCCAGTTCCAATCAAGTCCTCTGTAGTCTTTCCTTTCCCTTAGAAAGCTCATAAGCCAAGCCTCAAAGTTTAATATTGTCTGTACATAGCATTTTTAAACTTTTATCTGAGTAGTCCATAAAACTTGGCTTACCACTCCAGAAGCCATCTTCCATTGTAAGCACCAAGCCCATGTCCATTCCTCCAAAACAAATGTTTCAATAGATCAAAATCCATGTGGTCAGGTTTGTCTTACCCCACTCCTGGTACCAACCTCTGTAGCACAGAGCTTGGGGTTTGCAGAGATGAATTTACAGACCAGCAATAGAGGAAGGGATTTATTGAAACTTGCAGATCTAGGGGAAGTTCCATAATGGCAGAAGAAGCTGGCCTACTTTCACAGGACCAAACACAGAAAGAGAAAAGCACAAGCCAAAAGCCACACAGCACAATACACTTCAGGAACTCCAGCTAGGGACACTGTGCATATCTTTAGATTGAAATCCCAAACCCACCACCACACCTTAAGATCCTCCCAGTGACATTGCCTCTAGCCAGATGGCCGCAGATCCAAATCACAAACTAACAAAACACTGAATATATTGGGGGCCATATATTTAAACTACCACAGATGGTCAGGCCTATTGCTGAAGACTCCACATACTTGGGCTTCAAGGTCACTAAGAAATCCTGCTGGAACTGAGCTGAAAACCTCCTCCATGTAGACTAGCTGACAGAAAGCTGGAAAAAAAGCCATGCTGCATGCAGTTCAATGCAACAGAGAAATCACCAGTGATACACAACAGTGGATACTGCAAGCCTTATATTTGGCCACACAGGCCAAATGAGCCAACAGGTGAAATAGTGCACGTCTGTTATGGGGGAAACCAACCACCCTGTAATTTGACTGGAGGCCCACTCCATGGGAGGGAATACATCCCTGATACTGAAAACCTACAACAGGGGTAGTCATGAGCCCTAGGGGTAAAATGTCTGCTGCTGTCTGGCTAAATGTATATGCTATACTCACCAAACTACTCATGTAAGCACTTCTCTTAATGTTCATACCCATATATTAATGCTACTCTCACTTTTGGTAGAGAACATTCTCTTCTCAGATGACAGTGACCTTGGGACGACACAGAAGGTATCATGGTGCCAAGAAGAAGTGACAGAGGTGTGCTCAGCACTAAAATATCTCTATCACACCTTCCAAGGCTCAGGGCCCATTACGGAAGAGGTGGTGGAAAGAATGTAAGAGCCAAAGGAAGGGTAGGACTCCTTACAACATGCTCCTCCAGACACAAAATGGCCTGGATATCCATGACCTCACAGTGCCTGACACTACCTACACAAGACCATCATAAGAGGAGGAAAAGATCATGACATCAAAATAAAAGAAAGCCAGGCATGGTGGCGCACGCCTTTAATCCCAGCCCTCGGGAGGCAGAGGTAGGAGGATCGCCGTGAGTTCAAAGCCACCCTGAGACTACATAGTGAAGTCCAGGTCAGCCTGAACTAGAGTGAGACCCTACCTTGAAAAATCAAAAAAAAAAAAAAAGAGAGAGAGAGAGAGAGACTGATTGAGAGGGAGAGGGGGCATGAAGGAGAGCAGAGTTTCAAAGGGCAAAGTGGGGGGAGGGAGGAAATTACCATGGGATATTTATAATTATGGAAGTTGTCAATACAAAAATTTTTTAAAACAAAAATAAAACATAAAGAACTCCATCAATGTTTGCTGAAGAAAGAACACAAATAAAAGGAGTAGCTCTTTTGCCTATAATAATCTAGAATTTCATTATTTTTGTAAAACATGTGGATTTATGTTATATATTTTTTAATTTTTTGTGCTACTAAGGAGTGAACTCAAGGGCTTCACACATGCTTAGCAAATGATCCACACTGAATTCAATCCCAGCACTCATGGTGGAATTTTTCTTTTCTTTTCTTTGCTTTTCTTTTTTTTTTTTTTTAATTTTTTTTCTTCATTTTTTATTTATTTGAGAACGAAAGACACAGAGAAAGAGGCAGATAGAGAGAGAGAGGGAATGGGTGCGCCAGGGCTTCCACCCACTGCAAACGGAACTCCAGATGCGTGCGCCCCGTTGTGCATCTGGCTAACGGGGAATTAAGCCTCAAACCAGGGTCCTTAGGCTTCACAGGCAAGCGCTTAACCACTAAGCCATCTCTCCAGCCCTCTTTTTTTTTTTTTTTTTTTTTTTAATTAGGTAGGGTCTCACTCTAGCCTAAGCTGAACTGGAACTCACTCTGTAGTTCCAGGCTGGCTTTGAACTCATGGCAATCCCCTTACCTCTACCTCCCAAGGGCTGGGATTAAAGACACGTGCCATCACTCCCAGCTTCATAGTGGCATTTTTTAGTAGAAGGTATATATATAAAACTGGCCTTTTGGGCTGGAGAGATGGCTTAGAGGTTAAGCACTTGCCTGTGAAGCCTAAGGAACCCAGTTCAAGGCTCGATTCTCCAGGACCCACCTTAGCCAGATGCACAAGGGGGCACACGCATCTGGAGTTCGTCTGCAGTGGCTGGAAGCCCTGGCCCGCCCATTCTCTCTCTCTTTCTCTGCCTCTTTCTCTCTCTCTCTCTCTTGCTCTCAAATAAATAAATAAAAATAAACAAAAAAATTAAAAATAAACTGGCCTTTTCTCTGTGAATGAACATGAGGCCCACTCAATGAGAGAGAACTCATACCTGGTACTGGAAACCATGTCAGACTCCCATAGTCAAGAAATTCATACTTCAAGCCTGGGCGTGGTGGCACATGCCTTTAATCCCAGAATTTGGGAGGCAAAGGTAGGAGGACTGCCATGAGTTTGAGGCCACCCTGAGAATACAGAGTGAATTCCAGGTCAGCCTGGGCTAGAGTGAGACCCTACCTCGAAAAAAAAAAAAAGAAACTCATACTTCAGAGACAAGCCCCACAGCTCTCTAGAGAAGAAGAGTGGGCTTACACACCAAACATCTCTCAAATAACTTTGCATACCCCCTTTATCCTAAGCTGCTCTCACTCTTGTTTGGGGAATCTGCTTTATTTTTACAGATGGCAGAGAAAATAGAGAAGAGTCAGGATCCATCAAGAAGATAACTGATTGCCCACCATAGACTTGCCACCTCTTCCACATCTACTATGACTTAGAAATTGCACAGGAAATGGCAACCAGCTCCAGGGTGATGGTAGCATATAGGATGATCAATCAAAACCTACCAAAGCCAGGCAAGGTGGCGCACACCTTTAACCCCAGCACTTGGAAGGCAGAGGTAGGAGAATCACTATGAGTTCAAGGCCACCCTGAGACTACATAGTGAATTCCAGGTCAGCCTGGGCTAGAGCAAGACCCTACCTCCGAAAACAAAAAGAAAACAACAACAATAACAAAAAAAAAAAAAAAAAAAAAAAAAAAACCCTAACAAAACAGAAATCCAGAGGCCACAGGGAGCTCAACACTAAATTAGACTGCCAACAGGCCTTCCATGGGCCAGGGAACATTGCCAAAGTGGGGGCGTGTGGTGGTTTGATTCAGTGTCCTCCATAAACTTAGGTGTTCTGAATGCTAGGTTCCCAGCTGATGGAAACTGGAAATTAAAGTCTCCTGTAGGTGGTGTATTATTGGGGGCAGGCTTATGGATGTTATAGCCAGTTTCCCCATGCCAGTATTTGGCACACTCTCCTATTCCTGTTGTCCACCTGATGTTGGCCAGGGGGTGATGTCCACTCTCTGTTCATGTTGTCTTTTCCCCTGCCATCATGGAGCTTCCCCTCAAGTCTATAAGCCAAAATAAACGCTTTTTTCCCAAAAGCTGCTCTTGGTCAGGTGATTTCTGCCAGCAATGCAAACCTGACTGTAACAGGGCAGAAAGATTATAAGAGCCATGGAGTAGATAGGAATACCCTGAGGCACAGTTCCCCCACTATCCCATTGGGACTGGTTGAGGCCTTCATGACCCCACAGTGAGCTCCATAATTCCACTAAGGAGGGCCCCAGAAAAACAGGAAGAGGAGAGAGAGAATAAAAGAATATAATCTGTTAAAAAAATTAAAATTACTTTTAAAAAACTGGACGTGGTGGTACAAACCTTTAATCTCAGCACTAACGAGGCTGAAATAGGAGGATCACAGTGAGTTCAAGGCCAGCTTGAGACTACATAGTGAATTCCAGGTCAGCCTATGCTAGAGTGAGACACTACCTCAAAAAATAAAATAAAATAAAAATTGGTGAGCCATTTCTTTTTTGTTTTGTTTTTAGTGTGTGTGTGTGTGTGTGTGTGTGTGTGTGTGTGTGTGTGTGTCCCAGCCCTGGTTTAATCTGTGTTTTGAGAGAGTCTCACTTTGCAGCCTGGGGGGCTTCGAACTCACAAAGACCCTTCTACCTCAGTCTCCCAGTGCTGTGATTTCAGGCATGAGCCACTACACCCAGCTTGGAGATCCATTTCTAACATCTCTACATGAAGTATCTTCTCCCAAATAATTAGATGATATTACATTGATTTTCTTGCCCAAGCCCCCTAATCCCCATTAGTGACAAACTTAATGATTATGTTTTGTTGGCTACTGGATAGTTCCTCAGATCACCAAGAAGTGATCAATCTATTAAGCTTAGTAAAATAGTTATGTCTGGTAAAACTTTTTTTTTCAAGCTAGGGTCTTGTTCTAGCCCAAGCTGACCTGGAATTCACTATGGAATCTCAGGGTGGCCTTGAACTCATGGCAATCCTCCTACCTCTGCCTTCCGAGTGCTGGAATTAAAGGCATGCACCACCACACCTGGCTTCTTTTTCTTTTTAATATTTTTATTTATCTGAGAGAGACAGAGAGTATGCCAAGGCCTCTTGTTGCTGCAGATAAACTCCAGAATCACGCACCACACCACATTGTGTATTTGGCATTATGTGCATTGGGGAATCATACCCAGGCCAGCAGGCTTTGCAAACAAACTCCTTTAACTGATGAGCTATCTCCACAGTCCCCTTTTTTTGTTGTTTTGGGGTGTGTGTGAGTTTGTGTGTGTGTGCCTGCATGCGCACACATGTGGAGGTCAGGGGATGACTTTGGGTGACAGTCCTCACTTTCCACCTTGTTTGAGGCAGGGTCTTTCATTGTTCAATGTGGCATTCACCAGTCTAGCTGGCCCATGAGCTTCAGGGGATTCTCCTGTCTCCACCTCTCTTCTCACTGTGGTCACAGGCACTGGTGCTAACAGTGTTCAGTACTATAAAGGATCTGGAGATCCAAACTCAGGTACTCATGTTTGTGGGACAAGTGCTTTATCCACTAGGCCAGCACTCTGACCCCTTTTTGTTCATTTTTTGTTTTTGGTAGGGCCTCTTTCTGTAGCCCAGGGTGACCTAGAACTTACAGTATAATCTAAGCTGGCCTCAAACTCACATGATCATCCCACCCCAGCCTCTCAAGTGCTGGCATTATAGGTACTATACCTGGCTCAAAACCAACACTTCTTTTTAGCTATACTAAAGACTAGCAGACTATCTAAGGCTGGAGAGATGGCTCAGCAGTTAAGCACTTACGTGAAAAGCCTAATGACCCAGGTTCACTTCCCCAGTACCCCCATGAAGCCAGATGCACAAAGTGGCACATGCATCTGGAGTTCATTTGCAGCAGCTAGAGATTGGAGTACCCATTCTCTCTCCCTCTCTCTCTCTGCTTGCAAATAAATAATTTTTTAAATGACAGTATCTTTTGAAAATGGCAAGGGGAAGAATAATACCCCTAGATTATACAACTCTGTATACTATAACAAGAAAATAATAATCAGAGATTAGAAAACTTACTTGCAAGTATGAAATTTATTTCAAATAAACATTTTTGCTCAGTTCTTTCCATGGGGGATCTGTAGTCATCAAAGCACATCCCTGTAAGTGTGCAGTTGGCCTCTGGACTTTCAGGTTGTATTAGCTATGTGAGGCCACCAGGTGCTAAGGTTTAATTACCACTCAAAGATAAATGACACTTGAGTGCTCTATATGCAGTTGGATCTCTGAAAATGCTTACAGAATTGTGAAATTAGTTTGCCAACGTGTCTGGGTGCCAACGTGTCATGTTGCTGAGCCAACAATAATTCATCTTAGAGCCACTGTTCCCAAGGCAATAATCTCTCTGTTCCCTATATTAGCTACATGATGGGAAAAGGTGGGGCACTTTAAAAGATAATGGAGGCTGGATGTCACCTCCAGAGTTTCTGATTTAATGAGGTGTTTGGGCCAGGAAGTGACCTGGACACCAGGGATTTTATTTGTTTGTTTATTTATTTATTGGGCAGGACATACCCGGGTCTCTTACTGCTGTAAACTGTCCAACTTTATGTGAATGGAATTGAACCCCAGCCAGCAGGCTTTGCAAGCAAGTGCCTTTAGCCACTAAGCCATCTCCCCAGCTTCCACCTCAGGGCTTTTCCAAGCTCTAATTTATTATAATGTGCATCAGGGTTGGAAATAATTACTTTAGGACCTTTGTGATTAGAATACAAGGAAAATTCAGAGACAAGTTAGACACATTGCTCTCCTCCCTGTTGTAACCACTATCTGTGAATATGTTGAAATAGGAGACACAAGGCCTTGACTCTTCCATCTGTCTGTTTCTGTCTCCTTTTTAGTTTCTGGAGGCTTTGAATGCTGCCTTGGTCTGCAGCAACTTCTCCCAGTGCGGGAAAACCGTCACTAGTAGATGAAGAAGCTGAGACTAAAAAAGAGGACTTCAAATTCTACAAATTCTTCTAATTCTGCAGAAGAGGTAGTGTTATGGCTCAGTGGTGGAGTCCTTGCCTTGTGTATGCCAGGGTTCAACCCCCAGCACAGCAAAGACCACCAGATTATACAAAATCTACAGAATGAATATTGGCTAGATGCTTAATGTGATAGTGCATGTCTGTAATTCTAGCATTTGGGAGCAGAGGAAGGAGGATTGCCATTTCTAGGCCAGCCTGGGCTATGCAGTGAGACTGTGTATCAAACCGAAAGCAGGGAAGAAGAAAGGAAGGAAGGGAGGAGAGGAGGGAGAGAGGAAAAAAGAAAGGAAGGAAAGAAGGAAGGAAGGAAGAAAAGAAGGAAGGGAGTTAGGGAACGAGGGGGAAAAAGGGAAAAGATGGAAAAAGAAAGAAAAAATAGGAAAGAGCTGGTCATGCTGGTGTATGCCTTTAATCCCAGCACTCAGAAACTGCGGTAGGAGGATCACTGTGAGTTTGAGGCTAGCCTGGGACTGCAGAGTGAGTTCCTGGTCAGCCTGGGCTAGTGTGAAACCCCACCTCAAAAATAACAAGGAAGGAAGGAAGGAAGGAAGAAAGGAAGAAAGAAAGAGAGAGAGAGAGAGAGAGAGGGAGGGAGGGGAAGGAAGGAAGGAAGGAAGGAAGGAAGGAAGGAAGGAAGGAAGGAAGGAAGGAAGGAAAGGAGAAAATAGGAAAGAGTAAAAAGCATGTCCAGAGCAGTTCACATTCACTTTCTTCAGATGTTCATTCTTGCGGCAGCTCATACTTCATAGTCAGGTATCACCAAATTCTGTTCGATTTTCAAATACTTAACCACTTTACTGTAGTCTCTGCCTTGCCATCCCTATTACATTGTTTTAGCTTGGACTGCCATCACTGTTTCTCATAAAAAGTCATTTCACCAGTCTTTTAAACTGTTTTGTCTGTACAATTTAGTTAAGCTCCCTTCAAACAGTCTCCACACTGCAGGGCGATCTTTACAAGATGGTCCTGAGCTGAGTGTGGTATCACATACCTGTAATCTTATCATCTGGGAAGCTGAGGCAGGAGGATTGCCAGCCTGAGCTACCTGTTGAGCTCCAGGCACGTCTGAGCTACAGAGTAAAGATACTGTCTCAAAACAACAGCAAAAAATAAATAAAAGTAGATTTCTATGATCAGCCTGGTGTGTACATAGCACTTTTACACTACTACTCATCTTTTAGGATAAAATGTTCACTTCTGAAGACCTCCTAAAGTGTCTGTCATTCCTCAATCACGTCATGCACCCCCTGCTGCTCTATGCCTATGGATTCTAGAACATTTTAAAAATTCATCTTGGAGGGCTGGAGAGATGGCTCAGTGGTTAAAGACACCTGCTTGCAAAGCCTGATGACCTGGGTTCAATTCCCCAGTACCCATGTAAAGCCAGATGTACAAAGTGGCACATGCATCTGGAGTTGGTCTGCAGTGGCAGGAGGCTCTGGTATGCCTATACTCACTCTCTTTCTGTCTGCCTCTCTCTCTGTGTCGCTCTCTGAAATAAATAAAAAATATTTTTTAAAAATTTCATCTAAGAGATAATAGAGAAAGACACTTTTCTTTTTCCAGTACTGGGAACCAAACCCAGGGCATCACATGCATGCCAGGCAACATTGTACTGCTGAGCCGTATCCCCAGCCCTACCCATCATCCATGGTGACTTCTGTCAAGAACAGCTAGGAAACAGCATTACGATTTTCACCATAATTGACTATGAGTTTATTCAGAGTGGGTACTGCAGTTATATATATTTTTTGAGACGGTCTCATTCAGTAGCCCAGGCTGGTCTTGAATTGGCAATAATCCTCCTGCCTCAGCCACCCAAGTTCTGGCATGGCCAGTGGAATTGCATCCTTTACATCTTGGTTTTTCAGATTTAGCATAGACTCTGGTGTTCAACAAGTGCTCAGTCAGCTGTTATTAGCTGAATATAAAATCATCCCACATGTCCATGCTTGACATGCTGCTCCTCTGTCATGGGTCTTGCCAGCCCCCAGGCATGGGAGCAATGCCTGCACTGAAAGCTGGCTGACACATCTCTGCCTCTGGGAAGGCTTCCTAGCTTTGTTTTCTGCCACCATTATATGTTGTATATCCTTCTGTGGTGGTTTGATTCAGGTGTCCCCCATAAACTTACGTGTTTACTCCCATCAGCTGCTCTTGGTTGGGGTTTTCTGCCAGCAACATGAAGCTGACTGTAATAGTAAAATTGGTACCAATAAGTAGGGTTGCTACTGCTAGACACATGATTCTGTGGCTTTGGCCTTTTGGAACTGATTTGCAGTAGGAAAGTGGCTACACTTGAAACCTTGGCCTAAGAGACATCTTGCAGTGCTGTGAGTACAGCTTGATGGACCATTCTTACCAGAATTGAAATACCTGAATGCAGTAAGAACTATGGACTGTGAGGCTTAGCTTATGAGGGTGAGAAACACCTTTGTTAGGACTGGTCTAAAAGCAGTTTGTGTAAGAGGCTTGCTGCATTCTGCCTATATCCTGAGAATTTGCAGGGTTGCTTTGCATATAAATAAACTGGTATGAGCAGAGAGATATTGCACTGAAAATAAGGAAATCTTTGGGGCAAAACTACTGCCCATTCAGCTGCAATTGTTTGAGATACTACAATCATCGAGATTAGGCCAGCTGATCTGCATTGGGACAACAGAAGAATGCAGACTCTTTAGAAGTAAAGGATCTGAATGCCAAAGGAGTGCCCTGCTCTTCAAAGTGGCTTTGTTCTCCCCTGAATTAACAGGTTGGTAGCCCACCTGGGACTGAGTACAACAAATGCAGGATAGAAAGGGTCATTGGATATGCAACACAGTTTTGTTTTTTTAGACATGGCCATGGGCAATGTGAACCAGGCTTGCTGAAGGCCCCATGTGGAAGCCCAATAGAGACATGAGGATGAATCATGGGCTACAGTGGAGACCCAGTAAAATGCCAGGTCTATGGCTGCCAAGGAGAGCTGCTGGAACCAGGTAAAGTTTTCTGGAACTGTGAGTAGCTTAGCAGGAGGGGTGGAATTGGAACTCCAGAGACTCATCACCAGTTAGAATGATCAAACTTTGGACACTTGTCACTAGTTAGAGTTGTTGGACTTGGTGCTGCCCTATTTGTTTAAATCTTGTATTGGTTTAATCTTTCTTTGCTATTCCAAATGCCATCTTTTGCAGTGTGAATATTCTGTGCCACTATGGACTTTTCTTTTTGGTATTACAGGTCAATTAAAAGACCTTGGGCTATGGGGATGTTTGAACATCAGTGGGATTGAAAAAATTTATGGGGACTTAGCTTGGCAAGGTGGCACACACCTTTAATCCCAGCACTTGGGAGGCAGAGGTAGGAGGATCACTGGGTATTCCAGACCACCCTGAGACTACATAGTGAATTCTAGCTCATCTTGGACTGGAGTGAAACCCTACCTTGAAAAACAAAAATAAAAACAAAACAACAACAAAAAACTATGGGGACTTTTAAAGGTGGACTGAATGCATTGCATTTTACATCATGTATGGTTATTAGTTTATTGGGATCAGGGATAGAATGTGGTGGTTTGATTCAGGTGTTCCCCATAAACTTGTGCTCTGAATACTAGGTCCCCAGCTAGGGGCAATTTGGAAATTGGAGACTCTTAGAGGCAATGTATTGTTGGGGGCAGGCTTATGGGTGTTAAAGCCAGCTTTTGGGGCTGGAGACATAGCTTAGCAGTTAAGGCATTTGCCTGCAAAGTCAAAGGACCCAGGTTCAATTCTCCAGGACCCACATAAGCCAGATGCACAAGGAGCACATGCATCTGGAGTTTGTTTGCAGTGGCTAGAGGCCCTGCCATGCCCATTCTCTCTGTGTCTGCCTCTCTTGTATCTCTCAATTCTGTGTTTTCAAATAAATAAATTTAATTTTTTTTAATCCAGCTTAACTCTCCTGTTCTTGCCCACCTGCTTATGACCAAGAGGTGATGCCCAGCTTCTGCTCATACCACAGTTTTCCCTGCCATCATGGAGCTCACCTCAAATCTGTAAGTCAAAATAAACCCTTTCCTCCCACAAGCTGTGTCTGTTTAGAGGTTCATTCCAGGAGGGTGGAGCTGCTTCTAATCATAGAACCTGCCACTTTTGCTATAATTACTTCCTCATCTGTCTCCTTCAGCAGAATGTCAGCTTCTGGTGACAGAAAAGTACCTTTCTTCATATTTTTTTCTTTTCTCCTGTTTTTCTTTTCTTTTTTTTAAAGTTTATTATTATTTATTTATTTGAGAGTGATAGAGGGAGAGAAAAAGGCAGATAGAGAGAGAGAGAATTGGTATGCCAGGGCCTCTAGCTACTGCAAACGAACTCCAGATATATGCACCACCTTGTGCATCTGGCTTACATGGGTCCTGGGGAATCAAACCTGGGTCCTTTGGCTTCGTAGGCAAGAATCTTAACCACTAAGCCATCTCTCCAGCCCTCTTTTTTTTCATGGTAGGGTCTCAGTCCAGCCCAGGCTGACTTGGAACTCACTCTGTAGTCCCAGGCTAGCCTTGAACTCACAACAATCCTCCTATCTCTGCCTCCTGAATGCTAGAATTAAAGACATACACCATCATGCCCAGCTTTGTTTTTCTTTTCTTTTAAATAAATTATTTTTTTGAATATGTGTGTGTGTGTGTGGTTGCACCAGGGTCTCTTGCCACTGCAATCGAATACCTATCCATTGTTATATGGATAGTTACAGAATTGAACCCAGGCCAGCAAGGTTTGTAGGCAAGCGCCCCTGACAGCTGAGCCATCTATTTAATTAGTTAGTTAGGTTTTTGTTTGTTTGTTTTGGTTTCTCGAGGTAGGGTCTCACTCTAGCTCAGGCTGACCTGGAATTCTCTATGTAGTCTCAGGGTGACCTTGAACTCACAGTGATACTCGTACCTCTGCCTCCCGAGTGCTGGGATCAAAGGCATGTGCCACCATGTCTGGCTTCGGTTTTTGTTTTTTGTTGTTGTTGTTGTTGTTGTTGTTATTGTTGTTTTGTTTTTAAGCAGGGTTTCACTCTAGCTCAGACTGACCTAGAATTCACTAAGTAGTCTCAGGGTGGCCTGAAACTCCCGGTAATCCTCCTACCTCTGCCTCCTGAGTGCTGGGATTAAAGACATGTGCCACCATGTCCAGATTCATCTCTTCTTTTTTTTTTTTTTTTTTTTTTTTGAGGCAAGCCCAACAGACTGGATTTTTTATGCAAGAGAGGGAGAGAGAGAGAAAGAGAGAATGAGAAAGAGGATTGGTGTGCCAGAGCCCCCAGCCACTGCAATCTAACTCCAGAAGCATGTAGCCCCCTTGTGCACATGTGCGAACTTGTGTGCTTGCATCACTGTGTGCCTGGCTTACTTTGACCTGGAGAGTCCATGCTACTGTCACTCTCTGTTAGAGATTCTGTTTTCTCTTTTACAGATCCAAGAACCGGACTTCCAGTTCAGATGGTGGCGTAGGAACCACGCCAAAGCAGCCTAGGGGAGAAAAAGCCAAAAACAACTCAACAACAACAACAACAAAAAACAGCAAAATACACTCTCATACTAAAAACTGATGTGTATAAGAAATTACCAACAGCAACAGAAAAGTAGGAGAGATCCAGATCATCCAGAGCCCACATAGGCAGGCAGAAGCGGCTCCAGCAGTGCCAACACTAGGTCTGCGGGGTCCCCGCTGCAACGCTCGGCTTGAGCCACAGGAAAAGCCAGGTGAGGGGATTTTCCACTCACACCAGAGCTCTTCGTAAACTCAAGAAACATGGTGATCCGCAGTGAACAACGGAGGAGCAGATCATGAGGTACAGGATCACGTGGACCAGTAGGAGAACTAGAACCACCATCCACAGCCTCTCCTCCCCCACCAACAGCAAAACTGCCTGCAAGCACCAGAGACCTGGGGAAGGGAGCTCACAGCACCCAGCACCAGTGACCAGAGCAGCGATACAATGACCCAGCCAGCCCACTTGAACCCACAGTGCAACAAAGAGGGACCCAAGCAGGAGCGCAGCATAACTGACACCAAAATCATCCCAAAAGGTAACGGGGATTACACCAGGTCAGTACCCACCAAATAAGCCTGGTATATAGGCCTGAACCAGAAGTGATAATAATTGCACCTTCCATATCAGGATAAATTATATGTTAAATCTGATGGTCAGAATTGCCATTCTTATATAAGCTATATTTTGGGCTTGTTATTTGTTGCTTCTTGATTTATAGTGGCTTTGTTTCCTCTTCTGTTATACATTAGGGAAGGGTCTCACTTGGTCACAAGCTGATTTGGAACCCTCAACAGGCCAGAAATCTTAACCTCCTTGTTGTCAATATTAAGGGTGTGAGGTACCACACACCCTAAGGGACAGTGTTATTGTTAGAGGATCTGGTTGTCATAATATCTACTCTTGCATAAATACTCTGTGCCGTTTTTCATTGAATGTATAGTATTAGTACTTTTTGTTGGATTTATATGGTCTTGATTTTTGATGTTTCTTGTGTTATAATGTGCATATTTTTCCATTTTGGATTAATTTATTGCTTGGATTTTCTAGTTAGCTGCAGTTTTATTAGATGTATCAATCAATCTGATGTTATATATCTTCAGAGTAGGAGCTTAAGGTGCTAGGTGAGGTTCTCAAGATTCTCAGAGTATCTACAAAAAAAAAGGTTTTGGGTTTGCCTGCTATGAGAGTATTCAAGTAGGCTGAGTGGAACAAAATACAGGCAGATTCTGAAATTTAACTAAATAATGTACACTTTCAATGAAAAACAGCACAGAGTATTTATGCAACAGTAGGTATTATGACAACCAGATCCTCTAACTGTTCTTTAGGGTGTGTGGTGCCCACACCCTTAATATTGACAACAAGGAGGTTAAGATTTCTGGTCTGTTGAGGGTTCAAAGTCAGTTTGTGACCAAGTGAGACCCTTCCCTAATGTATAACAGAAGAGGAAACAAAGCCACTATAAATCAAGAAGCAACAAATAACATGCCCAAAATACAGCTTATTTAAGAATGGCAAATCTGACCATCCATCAGATTTAACATATAATTTATCCTGATATGGAAGGTGCAATTAGCACTTCCAGTTCAGGCCTATATACCAGGCTTATTTGGTGGGTACTGACCTGATGTAATCCCCGTTACCTTTTGGGATGATTTTGGTCTCAGTTATGCTGTGCTCCTGTTTAGGTCCCTCTTTGGTGTACTGTGGGCTCAAGAAGGCTGGTTGGGTCATTGGATCACTGTTCTGTTCACCAGTGCGGGGTGCTATGATGTCCCTTCCGCTTGTCTCTGCTGCTTGCTGGCACTTGCACTGGTGGTGGGGGAGGAGAGGCTGTTGATGGTGGCTCTAGTTCTCTCACTGGTCCACGTGATCCTCCATCTTGTGATTTGCTCCTCCGTTGTTTGCTGCGGTTCTCCATGTTTCTTGAGTTTGAGCTCCAATGTGAGTGGAAAATCCCCTCACCTAGCTTCTCCTGTGGCTCAAGCTGAGCCTGGCAGCTGTGGCCCTGCAGACCTGGTGCCACCGCTGCTGGAGCCGCTTCTGCCGGCCTATGTGGGCCTGAATGCTCTGGATCTCTCCTACTTCTCTGCTGCCATTTTAATTTCTTATACACCTCACTTTTTAGTATAAGAGTGTATTTTGCTGGGTTGTTTGTTTGTTTGTTTGTTTGTTTGGCTTTTTCTCTCCTAGGCTGCTTTGGCGTGGTCCCTACACCACCATCTTAACTGGAAGTCTCTCAAAACAGAAACATAGACCAATGGAACAGAATTGAAGATCCAGGCTTTAGGGCAAGCAACTACAGTTGCTTGATCTTTGACAAAGGTGCCAATAATGTAGACTGGAGAAAAGACAGCATCTTCACCAAATGGTGTTGGGCAAATTGGATGACCATATGTAAAAAAATGAAATTAGAATGACTCATTTCGCCATATTCAAAAATCAAGTCCAAGTGGATTAAAGACCTCAATATAAGACCTGAAACATTTCAACTACTGGAAGAAAAAATAAGAAGCATGCTCCATGATATAGGACTAGGAAAAGACTTCCTGAACAAAACCCCAGTAGCCAAGGAAATTAAACAAGCACTCAACCAATGAGATCTCATAAAGCTAAAGAGCTTTTGTACAGACAAACATACCATAAGCAGAGCCAATAGATTACCCACTAAATGGGAGAAAATCTTGTCAGCTATAACACTGACTGAAGCCTAATGTCTAGGATCTACAAAGAACTCAAAAAAATAAACAATAAAAAATCAAACAACCCACTCCATAAGTGGGGCAGAGAACTAAATAGGGAGTTCTCAGAAAAAGAATTACAAATGGCTAACACACACTTAAGAAAATGTTCAACATCCCTATGCAAATTAAAACAACTATGAGATTCCACTTTACCCCAATAAGGATAGAAAACATTAAAAAATCAAATGAAAACAAATGTTGGCAAGGCTGTGGAGATATAGAAGCCCTCATTTACTGTTGGTGGAAATGTAAGCTGCTACAACCACTGTGGAAATCAATTTGGAGACTCCTGAAGAGGATTAATATAGAGTTACCTGCAGAGTCTGTTATTCCCATACTGGGCATTTACCCTAAAAGTTCCACATCTCAGTCAGAAATATTTGCTCAACCATGTTTACAGTGGCTCAATTCATAATAGCTAATTATGGATGAATGGATAACCAAGATGTGGTATATCTACATGATGGAATTCTACTCAGCAGTAGGAAAAAATGACACATTGAAATTAGAAAAATGGTCAAACTTGGAACAGATAATTTTAAGTGAACTCACACAATCGCAGAGACAATCACTGCATGATCTCACTCATCTGCAGTCCCTAACCTGGATCAGCCCAAGTTCCTGTCATAACTGAATAGCATCTTGAGGCTTGGGCGATAGAGAAGGTAGGGCTTGGGGGAAGGGAGAGGGCAGAGAGGGGCACAAAATCTGAACCTAAATTGAACTGGTACCATAGAATACTATATCCTGGAAATCAGACTAAAAGGTGGAACCCTCAAGCAAAGCTTAGAGGGAGCACCTGAATAGAAGGGACCTGGAGAGAGTGAGACAAAACCTAACCTCAGATTTCTCCTGTTTCTCTTTCTTCTCTAGCTTTTTCTGGTTTCTTTTCCCTGAGTGCTGGCCTGTAATTCCCTGTACCAGGATGTGGTCTACATCCACAATGAGCTATTATCAGAAAGACCTACTAGATCTCCCAAAACAAACAAGACAGACTTCTGTCAGAGCACTTGATTACCCACCAGAAGTTAATGTAAGACCCTACTGCTGAAGATACCAATTGCTGTCATCATGGACCATGGAGAGACCTGGTTGGAATCCAGAGGAGAGCCAGTCTTCAGATAATTAGCCCATCTAGTGCTGGAAGGCACTACATGAACTACCAGGGAAAAGTAGCCAACATCTGTCCAAGCAACTCAAAATATAAGTGACTCAGAAGCAAACAACCTGACATGATGCTCATGCAAGTGCAAGAGTGGCACACAGCCAGGGTGGGTAACCAACTGCTCTTGGATTGGCCAACAGATCTGCTCAGTGGAAAGGAAATCATATCTGGAACTGGAAAACAAGTCAGAATCATATCCAGATAATTATTCTGCTTTCCATTGTCAAGCTCCCACTAACCTTACACTATAAAAGTGTCTAAACTCTAATAATTCTCTCTAAATTAATAATAGTTATACCATTTAACTGGCACTAACTTCACTCTCTGAATGGAAAATCTGCTTCTCTTTTTCAGATGGGAGCTGGACTTGAGGAGATAAACAACCCAGTGCACTCCACCCCAGCCCCAGCTGAAACCACAGAGGATTTGGGAAAATGAGCAAGAATACTACTCTCTTAGTTAAGCTGATATCAGAACAAGGGTGATGGAGAAAGGTACTGAGGATGCTCAACACCTACCAAACCAGACATCTAGATGTCCTAAGGTGCCCATCACTGAAGTAGACTTAAAATGCTCCCAGCATGGCTCAGGGGATTTTGTGGGAGAGGGGGTGGAAAGATTGTTATATCCACAAGTTGGGACATTTGCCACAGACATTGCCTCTCCCCCATAATTGACTGCTGACCCCATAATGCATGACCCACAATCCCCATGGGGTTGACCTGCATCCCCAATGAGGAAGACCTCTTCAGAAAAGGGGCAGGGAGGAGGGAAAGGATGGTACCAACATGTGTTTACATAGAAAATATGTCCATATATATTAATAAAAAAAGAAAAAAGAAATCACCCAACCAAGAGCAGCTTGTGGGGGGAAAAAGAGGTTTAATTTGGCTTACAGAGTCAAGATGAAGCTCCATGATGGCAGGGGAAAACAATGTCATGAACATAAGGTGGACAATATCAACAGGAGAGTGTGACAAACACTCATAAGGGGAAACTGGCTATAACACCCATAAGCCTGCCCCAACAATACACTGCCTTCAGGAGGCATTAATTCCCAAATCTCCATCAGCTGGGAACCTAGCATTCAGAACAACTAAGTTTTTGGGGGACACCTGAATCAAACCACCACACCCTATGCTTTTCTGAGTTTCTTTGGTATCTGTTGTAATGGTGTCTTTTTCATCTCTAATTTTGTTAATTTTTGTCTCTTCTCTCTTTCTTTTTATCATATTTGCTAAGGGTTTACCAATCATGTTTATCCTTTCAAAGAACCAACTCTTTGTTTCATTGATTCTTTGGATTATTTTTTTGGTTTCTATTTCATTAGTTTCTGCCCTGATCTTTATTATTTCTTACCATCTACTTGCTAGGTTTCTTTCTTTTTTATTTTAGAGAGACAGACAGACAGACAGAGATAGAGAGAATTGGCACACCAGGGCCTCAGCCAGTGCAATCAAACTCCAGACATTTGCACCACCTAGTGGGCATGTGTGACTTTGCACTTGCCTCACCTTTGTGCATATGGCTAATGTGGAATCTGGAGAGTAGAACATGGGTCCTTAGGCTTCACAGGCAAGCACCTTAAGCACTAAACAATCTCTCCAGCCCCTTCTCATCTACTGATTTTTGGGTTACCTTGTTCTTTTTCCAAGGCCTTAAGGTGAAGTATTAAATTGTTTGCCTGCAACCTTTCTAATTTCTAATTTTTTTGTTGTTTTTTTGAGGTAGGGTCTCACTCTAGCCCAGGCTGACCTGGAATAATCTCAGCGTATCCTCAAACTCATGGTGATCCTCCCACTTCTGCCTCCCAAGTGCTGGAATTAAAGGCGTGTACCACCGCACTCGGCTGCTAAGTTCTTAATATAGGCACTATAAATTTCCCTCTTAGGACTACCATCATTGTGTCCCAAAGGTTTTGGTATGTTGTGTTCTCATTACCATTTAATCCTTTGAATTTATTTTATTTTAATTTTTATTTGAGACTGAGAAGCAGAGAGAGAATGGGTGTGCCAGAGCCTCTACCTGCTGCAGATGAACTCCAGATGCATGTGCCACTTTGTTCATCTGACTTACATGAGTCCTAGGGAATCAAACTATGGTCCTTTCACTTTGCAGGCAAGTACCTTAACTGCTAAGCCATCTCTCTATCCCTGATTCTATGAATTTTTATTTTGTTTTGTTTTGTTTTTCAAGGTAGGGTCTCACTCTGGTCCAGGCTGACCTGGAATTAATCATGTAGTCTCAGGGTGGCCTCGAACTCTCGGTGATCCTCCTACATCTGCCTCCCCAGTGCTGGGATTAAAGGTGTGCGCCACCATACCAGGCTTGATTCTGTGAATTTTTTTGATATCCTTCTTGATTTCGCCATTGAACCATGCATTATTTAGTAGTGTATTGGTTAGCTTCCATGATTTTGTGTATGCTCTATAATTTTTCTTGCTGTTGATTTGTAGTTCAATGCCATTATGATCAGACAGAGTGCAAGGAATTATTTCAATTTTCTTGTTTATGACCTAATATGTGGTCTGTTTTAGGGAATGTTCCATGTGCTGCTGAAAAGAATGTGCATTCTGCAGCATTTGGAGAAAATGTTCTGTAGATATCTATTAGGTCTACTTGTTTGAGGACCTCATTTAATTCAGATGCTTCTTTGTTTATCTGTCAATTGATAAGACTGTTTGGTGTTATCTGTTACCTTAATTCTAATAGTGCTTGCTTGATGATATTGGAAGCCTCCATGTTAGGTGCATATGTGTTTAGAATTATAATGTCCTCCTGCGAGAGTGTTCATTTAATCAATATAAAATGACCTTTTTTATTTTTGTTTGTTTGTTTATTTATTTGAGAGCAACAGAGAGAAGGAGGCAGAGAGAGAGAGAGAATGGGCATGCCAGAGCTTCCAGCCTCTGTAAACGAACTCCAAATGCGTGCACCCCCTTGTGCATCTGGCTAACAGTGGGTCCCAGGGAATTGAGCCTCGAACCAGGGTCCTTAGGCTTCACAGGCAAGCGCTTAACTGCTAAGCCATCTCTCCAGCCCTAAAATGACCTTCTTTATCTTTCCTAACTAATGTTGGTTTGAAGTCTACCCTGTCAGCTATTAGGATAGCAACACCTGCTTGTTCTTGGCCCATTTGCTTAAAATATCATTTTCCAACCTTCTACCCTAAGATAGTGCCCATCCCTTATGGAAAGGTGAGTTTCTTGGAGGCAACAAATAGAAGGATCCTGCTTTAAAAAAAAAAAAAAAAGATACATTTTTATTTATTTATTTATTTATTAGAGACAGAAAGAGGGGTGTGGAAGAGAGAGAGAGAGAGAATGGGCAGCCAGGGCCTCTAGCCACTGCAAACGGACCCCAGATGCATGTGCCACCTTGTGCATCTGGCTTACATGGGACTGGAGAATCGAACCTAGGTCCTTAGGCTTTGCAGACATGTGCCTTAACCTATAAGCCATCTCTCCAGCCTGGATCCTGCTTTTTAACCCAGTCTGAAAACCTAGTCTTTTGGTTGCAGCATTGAGGCCATTGATATTAAGAGTTACTATTGAAATGTGTGTATTTATTCTTGCCATTCTTCTTGTTTTGCAGTTCTTCCAGTTTTTCCTTTACTCTCTTGTATTAACTATTATTTGAGTATGGTGTTTTTTTTTTTTTCCTATTTTCTCATGTGTTTGCTTTTCTTTCTCTTCTGCATGGAGGGTCCTTTCAGGTATTTTCTGTAGAGCTGACTTAGTGGTCATATATTCCTTTAACCTGTTTTTGTTGTGGAATGTCCTTATTTCTCCATCTATTTGGATGGATAGCTTTGCAGAATAAAGTAATCTTGGTTGACAGTGTATCTTTCAGAACTTGGACTACAACATTCCAAGCCCTTCTGGCTTTTAAATTTTGTGTTGAGTAATCTGCTGTTATCCTGATGAGCTTGCCTTTGCATGTGACTTGATTTTTCTCTCTAACTGCTTTCAGTACATTTTCTTTGCTTTGTGTGTTTTGTAGTTTAATTATGACAGTGAGAGGTTCTTTCTTGATTTTGTCTGTTTGGTATTCTATAGGCTTCCTATATCTGTATTGGCATCATTTTCCCTATTTGTGGGAAGTTTACCTCTATGATTTTGTAGAAAATACCTGCTATGCCTTTGGAATGAAATTCTTCTTCTTCTACTATACCCTGAATTCTTATATTTGATCTCTTCATAGTGTCCTGAGTGTCTTGAAATTCCCATTCATGCCTTTCTATTAGTCTTTCTCTTTGTTGGACTGTATTAGATCATTTACCTTATCTTCTAGTTTAGATATTCTGTCCTCTCCTTGATCCATTCTACTGGCGAGACTTTCTACAGAGTTTTACATTTGACTTACTCTGTTTTTCATTTCTTAAATATCTGATTGGTATTTTTTCATTATTTCTATTTCCTTGCCCATGTCTTGTATTGACCACGTTGTTTCATTAAGTTGGTTTCCTGTGTTCTTTTGGGATTCCTTCAGGAGTTTGTTTTCCTCTTTGATTCCTCTGATTTCTTCTTTGGTTTCTTTGAACATAGATATAATATTTTTTTAAATCTTTGTCAGGCTTTTTATCTAAAACATTCTCACTGGAGGTCATTTCTGATGGATTTATAATTTTGGTGGGATTGTATTGTCTGTATTTTTTGTTTATTTTATTATAATGTAAAGTTTTTTTTGCATCTTGACTTAATTTGATGCTTGAGTTTTCTAATTATCTACAGTGTTCTTAGCTGTGTAAATCCAACTTTATATATCTTCAGGGTAGGAGTTTAAGGTATCTCTTATACTCCAAGAGAAACAGCTGTTGAGTTTGCCTGATATTCAAGTATTCTAGTATACTGGGTGGAGCAATTTCCCGGAAAATTCTAAAATTCAACTAAGCAATATACACATTCAATCCAAACCAGCACAGAGTATTTATGCAGCAGTGGGGATTAAAACAAACAGATAATCTAATAAAGCCAAAGTCCATAAGGGTGTGTGTTGCCCCACACCCTGAATCCGGTCAACTGGAAGGTTGAGATTTCTGGTCCGAAATGGGTTCCAGGTCAGCCTGGGGCCAGTCAGACCCTTCCCCCAGTAATAGTAGAAGAAAAAGACAGAGGCCCTATAAATCAGGAAGCACCAAAGGCAACAACAGTCAACCCCAAAATATAGCTTATTTGAGAATGGTAAAAGCCAACCACAAATATGTAACACATAACCTGCCCTGTCACGGAAAAAGAGATTAGCACTTCCATTGCAAACCTATGTACCTACCTTTGTGTAAGTAGACCCTGTTACCTTTTGGGATGGCTTCCAATCTCACCAATGCTGAGTGCCCACCTCCATCCCTTTCTGTTTTGCTGTGGATCTGGTTTTCTGATCTTCTGTGCTGGATGCCATGTGGTTGGAGGTGAATGAGTTCTCCAGCAGTTCACCACAACACTGGTGGTTAGGTGATGGGAGGCCTTGCAGGGTGCCTAGAGTTGTACTGGAACTGCTCAGCTGGTCCCATTTGAGTTCTCCAGCAGCTTCTCAGCTGGTCCTTGCTGTCTTCTACTTCAGGTTTCTTGACTTTGCAAGGAGGCTGATGTGAGTGGCTCCTGCAGCTCTATGGCAGCTGGCCAGGCAGACATGCAGATCAGGTCACAGGCACCTCTGCAAATCGGAGTCTCTCCTTCTCTGCTATGGTTGATAATAACTTATACACCCTCACTTTTTGGTAGAAGAGTGTATTTTGCCATTTTTCTGTTTATTTCCCTCTCTAGGCTGCTTTGGCGTGGCTATCATGCTGCCATTTTACCCAGAAGTTCCAAATTTTACAATGGGACTGGAAAGATTACCCATACATTAAAGGTGCTTTTTCATAAAGCCTGTTAACCTGGGATCAGTTCCCAAGCCATCCACATAAGCCAGATGCAAAAAGTGGCACAAGCATCTAGTGTTCTTTTGCAGAAGCAAGAGGCCCTGGTGTGCCTGTATATAGACACATACACACATTTTAAAAGGTAAAATCTCTCATAATAAAAATTGTTAGGGGGCTGGTGAGATGGCTCAGCAGTTAAAGACACTTGCCTGCAAACCCTAATGACATGATTTCGATTCCCCAGGACCCACGTAAAGCCAGAGGCACAAAGTGGCACATGCGTCTGGAGTTCGTTTGCACTGGCTAGAGGCCCTGGCGCTCCCATTCTCTTTAATACTCTCTCACTGTCTCCCTCTCTCTCTCTCTCTCCCCCGTATGTCTCTCTTTGCTTACAAATAAAATTGAAAAAAATTTTAAAAACTGTTAGGGAAAACAAGATGGTTTGATTGATAAATAGGACAGATCACTGATCAATATGTGATGAAACTAATATAGTGAAATATAAATAGTTGAATCTACATGTGCCCAGTATACAATTTTCTCAGAATTTTTGTGTATTTGTGTTTTAACATAGCATTTATTTATTTCGGGGGACAGAGAGAGATAGACACTGTGGGCACACCAGGGCCTCTTCAAGACTCACTATAAAAGTACAATAATCAAGATGTGTGATACACACAGGAATTGAGAGGGAAACCAGTTTCCTCCTGGTAACCCTCATAGTGCTAGAAAGTGCTATGAGAGTTTCTGGGCAACAATGGTCACCAACAGCCTGAATAAGCAGGGGACCCTGCCACCTATTAAATTAATCAGCCAGACAAGAAGTACACACTTATACAATAATGATACACAGCCTTTGTAGGGTAATCAACTATTCTCTGATTGGATGTGAGGCCCACTTAGTGGCAAAGAATTCATATGTGGTACTGGAAAGCAAGTCAGAATCCCATGGACAGGAAACTCATAGACTCTAGAAAAAAGTCCCCACTGCTCTCTGGAGAAGAAGAGTAGGCTTACAAACCAAAACTCTCTCAAATAACCTAAGTATATCCCCTTTAATCCAACTGCTCTCACTTTTGGTTGGAGAATCTGTTTTATTTTATAGATGGCAGAGAAAATGGAGGAGAAATAAGATCCATCAATAAGACAAGAAAGGATAGTCTACTTGAAATGGAGTATTAGGAATCCAGGAAAGTCCTTGAACCCCAAGCCATGGGTTTGTTTCTAATTTTAGTTAAAGAATTGAATAAAAAAGACTGATAAGGACAATTATTAAATTTATTATATTTATTGAGGGAAGTACAGAGCCAAGGAAAGTCAACCACGTGGCTAGAGATCACACATGGAGGGCCTGGAAAAACTGTGGAAAGAAAAGAGAGTTCAAGGAGCTCCTGCCATGTAAGGAGCTGGAGGGGACAAAGAAGCCATGTGGAGAGTTAAGGGCTGGGGGGCCTCCCCTTGGTTCAACCCAGTTGGGCCTGGACTGGGCTGGGGCCCAGGACCAGCTGATGGAAAAACTCACCCACAGCTGGAAGTTCCCAAGTGGTCAGAGAGCCTGTCCTCCCCTTGTAAAGGTATTTATAACATTATAGTGATGGGCTGTCTTCCAGCTCAGGTTAATCAGAGGGACAGCTAGTTGGTTAGGGCTAGGGGCTGTCTCAGGAAGAGGCTAGCCCTGAAACAAAGTTCCAGGGCCTGAACTTGATCAACCACAATGTTTAAATCCTATGAAAGACCTCCCTCCTAGGAGGGGTCCTGGTTGTTTGTGGAAAAACAGTTCCAGGAAACTAGGCAAGAGATAAGTCAGCTCATCTTTGATTTCTAGCAAGTGAAGACTTTCCTGCCTTTTGTTTGTTTTTACTTTGAGGGATCCTACATGTACTCCATCTTCAGACTGACTACAATAAGAAGTGCCACCATAAACCGGGCATGGTGGCGCACGCCTTTAATCCCAGCACTCGGGAGGCAGAGGTAGGAGGATCACCAGAAGTTCAAGGCCACCCTGAGACTACATAACGAATTCTAGGTCAGCCTGAGCTAGAGTGAGACCCAACCTCGAAAAAAAAAAAAAAAAAAGAAGTGCCACCACAACCACTTGTGCCCCCACAGGAAATTGCAGCAGAAGGGGTAACAGGAGAATTGCTCCCACTGCTAGCCTGTCAACCAGCTCCAGGGTGATGGTGAGAGACACTATGGTCAACACACTGAACCAGAAACCCAGAGGTTACAGAGAACTTAACACTAAACCAGACTGCTAACAGACCCTCCAACGATCAGGAATCATTGTGGAAGAGGAGATGAGAAGATTATAAGAGCCACAGGGTGGGTAAAAATATCCTGGGGCAGAGCTTCCCCCTCCCCCACCCCACACACACAGAGACTGAGACTTTAATTACCCAACACTGAGCACCAACAATTCCACTGAAGAGAGCCCTCATGGAGAGTGGGACTTGGGAAGAGGGGATATAGGACTATATACCTTTATGTTAAGAAAATGAAAAGATGTGTAGTAATGGTGAAAAATAAACAAATCAATCAATAAATCAGAGAAGGGAACCCGTAATAGATCCACATAAATACAATTATCTGAACTTTGACAAAGAATCAAAAGCAATACAATAGAAAAAGGGCAGTATTTTCTTCTCTTTTTTTTTTTTGAAAATTTGTTTAGGCCCCTTCCAGATCTGAACATAGAATTTTTTCTTTTGCTTATTTTTATTTATTTATTTGAGAGTGACAGACAGAGAAAGAGGCAGATAGATAGAGAAAGAATGGGTGCGCCAGGGCCTCCAGCCACTGCAAACGAACTCCAGATGCATGCACCCCCTTGTGCATCTGGCTAACGTGGGTCCTGGAGAATCGAGCCTTGAACCGGGTCCTTAGGCTTCACAGGCAAGCACTTAACCACTAAGCCATCTCTCCGGCCCAAAGGCGGTCTTTTCAACAATTACTATAGAATAATGCAAACAAAAAAAGAATTTAGACACAACTTTATATCCTATAAGTCCAACTATATGCCATTCTGGAAAAAACAAGACTAGGAAACAGTAAAAAGATCAGTAGCTGCCAGCTGTTGGGTGGAAAGAAGGAATAAATGGGAAGACTCCAAAGGATTGTCACAGCAGTGAAACATTCTGTATGGTACTATAATGGTCAATACATGTCATTATATACATTGGTCCAAACCCACAGAATGCACAACTCCACATGAACCATGGATTTTCAGCGACAAGAATGAGTCAGTGCAGGTTCAGTTGTCACAAAGAACCTCTTTGGTACAAGACACTGGCCGTGGAGGAGGTTAGGTAGGTGGGAGATATTACAGTCTAATAAACCCTATTGTGTTTAATGCCGAGTCTGCCTCCCCCCACTAGGATGGATTTTCAATGAAGACAGACTGCTGTTGTTTTATTCCTTGCTAAACCTCACTGCTGTATCATGCAACCTAGTAGTTGGCAGGCTCTCAATGGCATTTGTGAGATGAATAAATGAATAGCTTATTGATAGTGCATGCCTTCATCTAGATATTTGTCATGCTGTTTTCTTTTCCTGGAATGACATTCCTCTATGCTCAGATGGGGAAATCCAGCTCAGCTATTAAAACTCATTTATACTAATGCCCAAAATAAGCAATACTTAGGCATTAGACTTATGTCCTACAAAACATGTACAAGTGCTGTATGAGGAAAAACTCTGATGAAAGAAATCAAAGGAAGATTAAATGGAGAGATAAGCCATGTCACATATAGAATACTCAACATTCTCGGGTGTTGATTCTGCCTAATTTGACCTGTAGATTCATTCCCCTATGAATTGCTCCCTGACCATAGGCAGACTGAAGAAGGGACCTCTCTCTTCACATAACCACAGTATCCAGTATGCTTCATGTGTGTGTGTGTGTGTGTGTGAGAGAGAGAGAGAGAGAGAGAGAGAGAGAGGGAGAGAGGGAGAGAGAGAGTGCGCACTACCTTGTTTTTGAAATAGGGTGTCTCATTGGCCAGCAACTCACCGAGTAGGCTAGACTGAGACTGACTGGGCAACAAGTTCCAAGGATCCTCCTGTCATCACCTCCTCAGTGCTGGGATTAGGTGTGCACACTACCATGCCTGTCTTTTTGAAACATGGGTTCTGGGTAAAGCTTTAATCCCAGTACTCAGGAGGCAGAGGTAGAAGAATCACTGTGAGTTCAAGGCCACCCTGAGAATACATAGTGAATTTCAGATCAGCCTGGGCTAGAGTGAGATCCTACCTGGAAAAAAAAAAAAAAAAAAAAGTGGATTCTGGAAATCAAACTCAGGTCCTCATTCCTGTAAGGCAAGTGTGTTACTGACTGGCCTCCCAGCACACTTCTGTTGGGGCCCTCTTTCTGTGGTGCTATAGGTCAAACCCTGAGCTTAGCACATGTTAGGCATAAAACCTAGCCCTTGGTGGAGCCTGTTACAGTATTCTACAATCTATGGAGCCCCTTGTCTCCTTTCTGCCTGGTAGGGCCCCAAAAACATTTGTGCAATGAAAGAATAATAAATGAATGAATGACTTAGACAAAACAATCAATATGTAGCTTTGTGTGAGCTACACAGACATATGTAGTATATGTAATTTAAATAATAGTATTGAAAATGCTCCTATAGATCTTTAGCATTAATACCTTTTAATATAGTTTATTCAATATATAAGAGTTAATGACCAACAATATCTAAAGTCCAAGACAAATGCTTAGTAGTTAATATGAAAGTGTGAATTTGCTTGCCTGACTACAAAAATCTTGTTACTTTACCTTCTACTTGGTTCCCCATATCCATACTGGTTTAGTTTAGACAGTATCACCATGGGAGCTAAAGACTGAGCAGGTTTGGCAAACAAAGCATTGATGCCAAAAATAATTGAAAAGAGGGGTGACCTGAAACAGATAAGAATAGCATGGGTCTTTATCAAATGCAAATTATATTTCTTGTGTTCATACATGCATATATCTATGTATCAAGAACCTCTTCAGTGGAATGGAGAGATGGCTTAGCAGTTAGGAAACTTGCCTACAAAGCCTAATGACTCAGGTTCAATTCCTCAGTACCCACATAAAGCTGGATGCACAATGTGGCGCATGCATCTAGAATTTGTTTGCAGTGCCTGGAGGCCCTGGGGCACTCATTCTCTCTTATCTCTCTCTCTCTCTCTCTTTCTGTGTGTGTGTGTGAATAAATAATTTTTTTGGTTTTTCAAGGTAGGGTCTTACTCTAGCCCAGGCTGACCTGGAATTCACTCTGTAGTCTCAGGGTGGCCTCAAATTTACAGCATTCAATCCACTTACCTCTGCCTCCCAAGTGCTGGGATTAAAGGCATGTGCCACCACACCTGGCTTTATATATATATATATATATATATATATATATATATATATATATATTTTTTTTTTTTTTTTTTTTTTTTTTTGGTTTTTCGAGGTAGGGTCTCACTCAAGCTCAGGCTGACCTGGAATTCACTATGGAGTCTCAGGGTGGCCTCGAACTCACGGCAATCCTCCTACATCTGCCTCCCAAGTGCTGGGATTAAAGGCGTGTGCCACCACACCCGGCTTAATAAAAATATTTTTATTTTATTCATTTATTTATTTGAGAAAGAAATAGAGAGGCAGAGAGAGAGAGAGAATGGGCATGCCAGGGTCTCTAGCCACTGCAAATGAACTCCAGACACATGTGCCACCTTGTACATCTGGATTACGTAGGTACTGGGGAACTGAACCTGGGTCCTTAGGCTTCATAGACAAGCACCTTCACTGCCAAGCCACCTCTCCAGCCCCTAAAAATATTTTTAAAAGAAATTTATTTTTAAAAAGAAACTCTTCTAGGAAGTTCACCATGAGTTCAAGGCTACCTGAGACTACATAGTAAATTCCAGGTCAGCCTGGGGTACAATGAGACCCTACCTTGGAAAAAAAAAAAAAAAAAACATAAAAGAAACTCTTCATCTATGAAGCTCCCTTCAACCAAAGTAAATAATAATAAAAACTACAAAATAATTATAAAATGTTGACCCCTTAGTTATAAGTGGTTATAGAACTCTCTTTAAAAAAATCTTTTATTTTATTTTATTTATTTGAGAGGGGAGAAAGAAGCAGCAGCAGATAGAGAGAGAGAATGGGCATGCCAGGACCTCTAGCCCCTGTGAACAAACTCCAGATGCATGTGCCACCTTGTGCGTCTGTCACATAGGTACTAGGGAATCGAACCTGGGTCCTTAGGCTCTGCAGACAAGTATCTTTGTAGACAAGGCCATCTCTCCAGATTTAGCACTGTTTTTTGTTGCTGTTTGCACACAAGCACCTTTAACTGCAAAGCCATTTCCCCAGCCTGTTCTTGTCTTTCTTATTTTCTTGAGACAGACTATGTAGCCCAGGTTGGCCTTGTGTTTGAGGTAATCCTCTTGCCTCAGCCTCTCAAGTGCTGGGATTGGTGTTATGAAGACAGGATCCTGTATGGTGCCGACACTGACTGGAACTCCTGCACTCAAGTGATCCTACTGCCTCAGACTCTTGAGTAGCTGGGAGACTTCAGGAAGGTGTCACCATGTTCAGCTGGCATATGGCACTTATGTGAATTGGCATTTGGTAAATGTTGGCATCCCTTCTGTTTCCAACGGAGACATTTTGCTATTGGTAGACCATCTCATTCAAACAGGATTTGGGGATGAGGGACTGTTCAGCAGTAGAGTGTATGCTTATATGTGCAAGACAGTGAGTTTAATCCCAGCACCACCACCCCTCCAAATAAAACAGGACTTTGAGAACTGGCTACTGAAATGACTCTGCTTCCTAACCATTCATTTAGAAAGAGAGGAGGATCAGGCAAGGTAACACACACCTTTAATCCCTACACTCATGAGGCAGAGGTAGGAGGTTCACTGTGAGTTCAAGGCCAGCCTGGGACTACATAGTTAATTTCAGGACAGCCTGGGCTAGAGCGAGACTCTACCTTAAAAAAGAGAGAGAGAAAGGAAGGAAGGAAGGAAGGAAAGAAGGAAGGAAGGAAGGAAGGAAAGAAGGAAGGAAGGAAGGAAGGAAGGAAGGAAGGAAGGAAGGAAGGAAGGAAGGAAGGGAAAGGGAAGGGAGGGGGGAGAAAAGGAAGGAAGGAAGGAAGGAAGGAAGGGAGGGAGGGAGGGAGGAAAAGAGGAAGGGGAAGGGAAGGGAGGGGGAGGGAAGGGAGGGAGGGGGAGGGAAGGGAGGGAGGGAGATGTTACTTAGTGGTAGAGAGCCTTGGGTTTGACTCCCAGCACCACACAAAAAGGGGAAAAAGGCATTTTCAGTCAGTCACTTCCCCGCACAGGGCCACTAAAGTGAAAAGGATGGTCCTCCCCTGTAAGGAGCTCATTAGCCTGCTCACTCTAGCAACAAGAAGCTAGAATCACAAAAGGAGGCCAAGCAGCTGGCAAAGTTTCCTCAGTGTAAGTGGCACTAGAAAGAAAAGAGGCCCTGTGGTGGAAATGTTCCTACAGAGCTAACAAAGCATGTACCTCTGTCTTAATAACACATTCTCCTATAATCTGTGAAATAGGGCACATATGAGGAAATCACAGGAGGAAATGTTTGTCAACCATGAGAATCTTACACTTTATAACTATAGCAGAGAACAAACCCTCTTAGCTCAGCTTGGACTTTTCACAGTAAGCAGAGATGATGAGCTTTGACTTGTTCTTGTTGTTGTTTTCTTTTGCAAGGTAGGGTCTCACTCTAGCCCAGGCTAACCTGGAATTCACTCGGTAGTTTCAGGGTGGTCTCAAACTCATGGTGATCCTCCTACCTCTGCCTGCTTACTGACTTTTTGCACTTTAATTCTTGCAGTGTCATGGAACAAAGATCACTTTATCTCATCACCCAGTGTGCACTGCAATGTGTAGAATATAAAACCAGTTGAGATTTCACTTCAGTTTCTAAGCTGTAACCCTTGCCGTAGCATTGGCTGTGTGAACCTGTGGGATAAAAATTATGCTGCTGTGGTGGTTTGAATGTAAAATGTCCCCAACAGGCTCAGGTGTTTTGAATACTTGGGCCCCAGCTGGTCGCAAATGGGGAAAGTTATGGAACCTTTGAGGTGTGGAGCCTTGTTGGAGGGTGTGTCACTGAGGGCGAGCCTTGGGATTATATAGTCTAGCCACCCTTGCCAGAGATAGCTCACTCTTGCTGTGTCTTCCCAACTGATATGACAAGATGTGATGTCCCAGCTGTCTTCTCTACAGTGCTTGTCCTGTCACGATGAAGTTTCTCCTTGAAACTAAGCTGAAATAAACCTTTTCATCACATCAGCTGCAATGAGAAGGCAACTACTACAGGTGCCCTCTCAGAAGCAGGGGAGAGTTGTCCAAAGGCTGGAAGGCAGCTAAATGGCAGAGTACTTGCAAGCTAAGGTAAATTTCCCAGGGCAAAGAAATATGAATATCCTATGACATTCTGCTCCCTGATTCTCAGTGACATTACTTGAGATCATCTCACTGGCACACCTGAGATAGGAAGACTCTGATGGGTTCTGCCCAGGTGTGGCATTTTCATAGCTAGTATCTGAGTAAGTACTTACTGTCGATTGAACTTCAACAAATCTGCATTGACCATGTCAGCCAGCGGCAGGTTAAACAAGCAAAAAGAAGCTTGCACAATCACCCTAGAAAAAAGTTAAAATACTGTACATATATGAAAATTTTATAATTAGTATAAATAAACAAACCAGAATAAGGCATAGTAGAAAACATCTGTAATCCCAGAACTCAGGAGATAGAGAGGCAGGAGGGTCAAGAGTTTAAGATCAGCCTTGACCACAATGAGCTTGAGGTCAGCCTTGGACACATGAGACTCTGTATCAATAAAATAAAACAAGGCCAGGTATGGTGGTGCATGCCTTTAATCCCAGCACTTGGGACACAGAAGTAGGAGGATTGCCATGAGTTTGAGGCCACCCTGAGACTATATAGTGAATTCCAGGTCAGCCTGGGCTAGAGTAAGACCCTACCTCAAAAGAAAAATCAAAAATAAATAAAATAGCTTTTAGGCTTTTTTATATCCCCAAATACTACCTGTTTATTAAATTTTCTTAAATTATAAATAGACTATGAAGAACAGATCTTTTCAAGGAATTTTATTAGACATACTTCTCTTAAGAATACGGTTAGTTGGGCTGGAGAGATGGCTTAGTGGTTAAGCACTTGCCTGTGAAGCCTAAGGACCCCGGTTCAAGGCTTGGTTCCCCAGGACCCACGTTAGCCAGATGCACAAGGGGGCACATGCGTCTGGAGTTCGTTTGCAGTGGCTGGAGGCCCTGGCGTGCCCATTCTCTCTCTCTCTCTTTCTCTCTCTCTGTCTGTTGCTCTAAAATAAATAAATAAAAATGAATAAAAATTTTTTAAAAAAAAAGAATAGGGTGTTATTTTTGAGACAGAGTCTCACATGGCCCAGGTTGGCCTGAATCTCATTAGATACCCAAGGACAGCCTTGAATTTCTGATCCTCCTGCCTCTACCATATGAGTGCTGGGATGACAGGCCATTTGCCACCATACCTAGTACATACATTTTTGGCACATACATTTTAACTACGATTAAAAATTGGGAGAATGGCTGGGCGTGGTGGTGCATGCCTTTAATCCCAGCACTTGGGAGGCAGAGGTAGGAGGATCACCATGAGTTCAAGGCCACCCTGAGACTACATAGTGAATTCCAGGTCAGCCTGGACTAGAGTGAAGCCCTACCTCGAAAAAAAATGGGAGAATGGGCTGGAGATATGTCTCAGTGGTTAAGGTGCTTGCCTGCAAAGCCTAAGGACAAAGGTTCAATTTTCCAGGACCCACGTAAAGCCAGATGCACAAAGAGACACATGCATCTGGAGTTTGTTTGCAGTGGCTGGAGGCCCTGGTATGCTCATTCTCTCAGTCTGTCTCTCTCCTCTGTATCTCTCTCTCTCTCTCTCTGCTTGCAAATAAATAGATAAAATACTTTCTTTTTAATTGGAAGAATATTTTAGAAGGAGGTGGGGCTGAAGAGATAGTTTAGTGGTTAAGTCACTTGCCAGCAAAGCCAAAGGACCCAGGTTCAATTCCCCAGTATCCACATAAAGCCAGATGCACAAAGTGGTGCATGTGTTTGGAATTTGTTTGCAGTGGCTAGGGACCCAGTTGTGCCTATTCTCTATCTGCCTCTTTCTCTCTCTTTCTCTCTCAAATAAATAGATTGGGGCTGGAGACATGGCTGAGCGGTTAAGGTGATTGCCTGCAAAGCCTAAGGGCCTAAGTTCAATTCTCCAGGTCCCACGGAAGCCAGAGATTCCCAAGGTGGTGCTTGCATCTGGGGTTCATTTTGCAGTGGCTAAAGGCTTCAGTGCGCCCATTCTCAATCTCTCTCTCTCTCTAATAAATAAAAATAAAAATAAATATTTTTAAAATACATATTTTTTAAAAAATTGGGAGAGAGGGGGACTGGAGAGATTGCTTAGTGGTTAAGATAATTTCCTGCGAAGCCTAAGAACCCAGGTTCAATTCCCCAGGATCCAAGTAAGCCAGATGCACAAGGTGGCACATGTATCTGGAGTTCGTTTGCAGTACCTGGAGGCCCAGGAGTGCCCATTCTCTATATCTGCCTCTTTCTCTTTTTCTCTGTTTCAAATAAATAAATTTTTAAAATCTTTTTTTTTTTAATTGGGCATGATGGTGCATGTCTTTAATCCCAACACTTGGGAGGCAGAGGTGGGAGGACTGCTGTGACTACATAGTGAACTCCAGGTCAGCCTGGACTAGAGTGAGACCCTACCTCAAAAAAAACAAAAATAATGAGAATTTTAAAAATTAAAAAATAAGCCAGGTATGGTGGCACATGCCTTTAATGCCAGCACTTGAGAGGCAGAGATAGGAGGATTACTGTGAGTTCAAGGCCACCCTGAGACTATATAGTGAATTCCAGGTCAGTCTGAGCTAGAGTAAGACCCTACCTCAAAAAAAAATAATAACAATAAATTAAAAAATAAATACATAAAGATGTAAAGCGGGCCACTTAACAAAAAAAAAACTTCAAATAACATCATTTGAATCTATCCTGAAGGCATTGAGAATTCACTTAGATTATTTAGCAAAGGAATGACACTATTCTCAAAGCAATGCGGGAGAAGGGACTAGAAGGACTAGAGTGTGGACGTGAGAAGGCCATATGGGAGCCTAGGTAGCATTTCCTGTATGCAACCAGGAGGACCCATGCTGAAGGACAGCAGTGGAACTAAGAAGGGAAGGATTCAGGACACATTAGAGTTGAAACTGCCAATAACTGGTGTAGGTGTCAAAGGAGAGAGGGAAGCCAAGACAAGTTCTCAGTCCCTGACTTGGGCAAGCAGGATGAAGCCATTTCCCACAATGATGAGCAAGGGCAGAGGGGAAGACCTAGCACAGGGCCCTTGATTTGGACCAGTTGAATCTGTGATGAGGAGGAACTGGTATGTGGGAAATAGTGGAGGCTGTGGAAATAGGAAAAGTGTTCAACAAACTGGGTGTGGTAGCGCACACTTTTAATCCCAGCACTCGGGAGGCAGAGGTAGGGGGACTACCATGAGTTTGAGACCAGCCTGAGACTACATAGTGAATTCCAGGTCAGCCTGGGCTAGAGTGAAACTCTACCTCGAAAAAAAAAAAAAAAAAAAAGCAGTCAACAGACTTGACAAAAGCATCCAAAACACAGTGGAGAAAGGATGATGCCTCTGTAGATGGCTCTGGGAAAACTGGCTCTTCATCTGCAGAAGACTGAAACTTGACCTCTCTCAAACTGTACAACAACCAATTCAAAATGGATCAAAGACTTAAATGTAAGACTTGAAACAAATCTGGGCATGGTGGCTTACATTGCAATCCCAGAACTCAGGAGGCAGAGGCCAGAGGGTTGCCTTGAGTTTGAGTATAAACTAGGATACATAGCAAAACCCTGTCCCAAAAGAAAGATAAGAAATAAAGAAAAGAAAGAAGGAGGGAGGGAGGGAGGAAGGAAGGAGAGGGAGGGAGGGAATGAGGAAGGAGAGGACAGAAGGAAGGAGGGAAGGGTAGGAAAAAAAAGAGACAAAAAACCAGGCGTGATAGTGCATGCCTTTAATTCCACTTGGGAGGCAGAGGTTGGAGGATCCCTGTGAGTTCAAGATCACCCTGACTACAGAGTATATTCCACGTCAGTCTGGGCTAGAGTGAGACCCTACGTCAAAAAAACAAAATAAAATTATTTCTATTTTCTAACCAAAAATTAATTTAAAATAATAGAAGATACAAGCCAGGCATGGTGGCACAAGCCTTTAGTCCCAGCACTCGGGAGACAGAGGTAGGAGGATTGCCGTGAGTTCAAGGCCACCCTGAGACTACATAGTGAATTCCAGGTCAGCCTGAGCTAGAGTGAAACTACCTCAAAAAAACAAAAACAAAAGAAGAAGATACAGCTCAATTGGTAGAGTGCTTGCCTAGCATGCATAATGTGCTGGGTTTGATCCCTAATACTGTATAAAAACTGTACATGGCGGCACAAGCCTATTGTCCCACTTGAGAGATGGAGAAGGAAGTAGAGTTCATGCTCATCCTTGACTACATCCTGAGTTTCAAGCCAACCTGTACACGAGACCTCATATAAAACCGTAGCAAGAAGACCAGAAGAAAACTGACACAAAACACTTCAAGACATTAGATATAACCTGGAAGTAATGAGAAGCTATTTAAGTTGTTAAGTAATGGAATTCAACGATTCTTGAAAACTTAAAGCAAAACAGACCAACAGAAGTAAATCAAGCTAAAAAGCTTACACAAAGCAAAAGAAAAAAATCAAGAGTGAAGAGAGCCTGCAGAATGGGAGAAAATATTTTCCACCTGTTCATCTGACAAAGGATTAATATTCAGAATCCATAGAGACTAAAAAAGAAAAAAGTAATCCAAAATAATCCCTCAAAAGCAGCAAACTAATTAAAATATGAGTGAGGGCCAGGGAGATGGCTCAGTGGATAAAGAGGTGCTCAAGCTGGAGTACCCAAGTTTGATCCCCAGACCCATTGTAAAAAGGCCAGAAAATGGGCTGGGCGTGGTGGCACACGCTTTTAATCCCACTTAATCCCAGCACTCAGGAGGCAGAGGTAGGAGGATTGCCATGAGTTTGAGTCCACCCTGAGACTACATAGTGAATTACAGGTCAGCCTGTACTAGAGTGAAACCCTTCCTCCAAAAACCAAAAAAAAAAAGGCCAGAAGTCATGGTGGGCTATAATCCCAGCATGCTGATAGCCAAATAGGAGGCAGACAACATGCACACACACATACATAAATAATAAACAATATCAAACTATGGAGGAGCATTCTGAATAAACACTTCTCAAAGACAACATACAAATGGCCAACAACAACAAATATATGTACAAAATGCTCACTATCACTAGCCATCAGGGAAATGCAAATGAAAACTGCATGAGATATTCTTTCACCCCAGTTGCAGTTAGAAGGGCTGTTATCATAAGCACAAAAACAAGTGCTGGTGATGGAGAGAAAGAGGAACTCTCAAACACTGTTGATAGGAATGGAAATTAGAAAAGCTGTCCCACTTCTAGGTTCAAAGGAAGTTAAATCTGGGGACTGGAGAGATGGCTCAGAGGTTAAGGCACTTGCCTTCAATGCCTAATGACCTGGTTTGATTGCCCAGTACCTACATAAAGCCAAATGCACAAAGTAGTGCATGCATCTAGAGTGCATTTACAGTAGGTGGAAGCTTGATGTACCCATTCTCTCTCCCTCCCTCCTTGCAAATAAATAAATAACAGGAAATAAAATTGCATGCCCTTATTTATTGCAGCACTACTCAAAACAGCTAAAATTGACCTAGATGCCTATTCATGGGTGAACAGATAAAGAAATACATACATACATATATATGTGTGTATATATAGAGAGAATACATATAGTATACATACAACATAATAATACAATACAGTATTATTCAGCCATAAAGATGAAATGTCATATGCAGCAAAATGGACAGGAACTGAAGAACATTATATTATGTGCAATAAGCCAGACTCAATGCCGGGCATGGTGGCGCACACCTTTAATCCCAGCACTTGGAAGGCAGAGGTAGGAGGCTCACCATGAGTTCAAGGCCACCCTGAGACTACACAATGAGTTCTCTATGAATTCTGGATTAGAGTGAAACCCTACCTTGAAAAAATAAAAACAAGGAAGACAGGCACGGTTGTGCACACCTTTAATCCCAGCACACAGGAGGCAGAAGTAGAAGGATCGCTGTGAGTTCAAGGTGCATTCTCCCTCTCTCTCCCTCTTTCTGTCTCTCTCAAATAAATAAATAAATAAATAAATTTTTAAAGTATCACATATTCTCTCTCATATATGGAAACTGAAAAAAAAACCTATCTGAATACAGACTAGTAAATACTACAGATAGAGGGAGAGAGAACATAAAAAGAGGCTAGACTAGGGCTGAAGAGATGGCTAAGCGGTTAAAGGTGCTTGCTTGCAAAGCCTAATGGCCTGGGTTTGATTCCCCAGTTCCCATGTAAAGTCAGATGCAAAAAAAAAAAAAAAATGGCACACGCATCTATTTGTTTGCAATGGCAGGAGGCATTGGCATACCTGTTCCCTCTCTCATTTTCTCTCTGTCTCTGTTTGCTTGCAAATAAATAAAACAGTTTGTTTTGTTTTGTTTTTGTTTTCCGAGGTAAATTCTTGCTCTAGCCCAGGCTGCTCTGGAATTCGTTATGTGGTCTCAGGGTGGCCTCAAACTCACTGCAATTGTCAAATGCGTTCATGCACATGGAGACCACAGGTCAACACTGTCTTCCTTAATCACTCTGCACTTTATTTTTGAGACAGGTTTCTCACTGAATTCAGTGCTCACTGATTTGGCTAGAATACCTAGCCAGAAAGCCCTAAGAATCTGCTTCTCTCTGCTCCTCAGTGCTGGTATTATAGGCAAGAACTTTACCCACTGAGCCATCTCCCCAGCCACTCAAATGTTTGTTAGAAGAAGGAATGGGAGTATGGCTTGAAGAAGGAAGAAAAGCTCGGCCACCCTTATACCTGGCAGTAGCATGAACTAAATGCTTACTAAACAGTCTGGTGTGGTGGCTGGCTGGGTGGCTGGTTGGTTGGTTGGCTGGGATTAAAGGCATGTGCTACTATGCCTGACTCTCTAAATATTTTATTTATTTATATTTTTATGGGGTTTTTGTTTGTTTGATTTTTGTTTTGATTTTTTTTTGTTGTTGTTGTTTTGAGGTAGGGTCTCACTCTAGCTCAAGCTGACCTGGAATTCAATATGTAGTCTCGGGGTGGCCTCAAACTCACAGCGATCCTCCTACCTCTGCCTCCTGAGTGCTGGGATTAAAGGCGTGCGCCACCACACCCGGCTCCAGATGGGTTTTTTTTTAATATTTTATTTTATTTATCTATTTATTTGACAGAGAAAGAGGGAGAGACAGAAGGGGTGCACCACAGCCTCCAGCCACTGCAGATAAATTCCAGACACGTGCACCCCATTGTGCATCTGGCTAATGTGGGTCCTGGGGAATTGGACCTAGGTCCTTTGGCTTTGCAAGCAAACACTTTAACCACTAAGCCATCCCTCCATCCCTATTTATATGAGAGAGAGAGAAGCAGGCAGGCGACAGACAGAGAAAGAAAGAAATCTTCAGAGATCTGGGGCTAGAGAAATGGCTCAGTGGTTAAAGGCACTTACTTGCAAAACCTGATGACCTGGATTCAATTCCCCAGTACCCACATAATGCCAGATTCACAAAGTAGCACATGTATCTGGATTGCCTTTATAGCAACAGGAGGCCCTGGTGTGCCCATAGTTTCTGTCTGTCTGTCTCTCTCTACAGATACATAGAGAGAGAGAGAAACAGACAGAGAGCCATCTCACTAGCCCCATAAATAGGTTTCTTTTCTTTTCTTTTTTTTTTATTTTTATTTTTTGCAAGCAGAGACAGAAAGAGAGATAAAAGAAAGACAGACAGAATGGGCATGCCAGGGCCTCTAGCCACTGCAAACAAACCCCAGAAGCATATAGATAGATAGAGAGAGCATATAGCATGGTGACACACATCTTAATCCCAGTACTCAGGAAGATCACTGTAAGTTTGAGGCCAGCCTGGAACTAAAGAGTGAGTCCCAGGTCAGCCTTGGCTAGAGTGACACTCTACCTTGGAAAATCCAACATATATATATATATATATATATGTTTTGTTTTGTTGTTTTTTTTTTTTTTTCAAGCAGAGAGAGAAAGAAGGATAGAAGAGAGAAAGACAGAGAGAATGGACGAGCCAGGGCCTCTAACCACTACAAACGAACTCCAGAAGCATGTGCCACCTTGTGCATCTGGCTTACATGGGTACTGGGGAATCGAACCAGGGTCCTTAGGCTTCACAGGCAAGCACCTTAACCGCTAAGCCATCCCTCCAGGCTCCCAAGTAGGTTTAAAAAGGAACTTAACTTTACTACAAACTAAAGTGTATGAATACTTTGAAAAATCAAGCTGTTAACATGCAATTTCACAGAAAGGTGCAATGACCTGGCCTAGAATTGAGTATTAAACTCCACTCAGATCAGAGCTATTTCACCACTGAAAGAGAAACTAGCATGACAGGGCATAATTCTGAGACCAGGCCTGGCATTTACTTACATGATGACAGTGAGATAAAGAGCCAAGCAGTAATAGTATTCCTGTCCCAGAAGTAACATGACAATGGAAGCTGCTCCTTCTAGGTAGAAAGAAATTAAGATAATCTTATAGTAACCATATCTCTTCAGCCAGGACTGACCTAAAAGTACCAGGCACTGCAAGGGAAAGAGATTGACACTGTTTAGAAACCCACCCTACCTGTTATTCCTGCTTCCTTGTGATGACAAAATCAGAGTCACACAATAAAATTAATTTACTTCTGAATTATAGCATCTATTGCAACACACTCTTGATTAGGGAGGCTTTTAGTACATTTTCTTTCTTGCCCCAGAAGGCTTTGAACTCACAGTGGTCCTCCTGCCTCAATCTCCCAAATGTTGAGATTATACATAAACCCCCATGCCCAACAGTTAGGGATGCCTTTAGTAGTGTGTGTGTGTGTGTGTGAATAATTAAAGAGCAGGGGATATAGCTCAGTGGTAGAACCCTTGCTTAGCATGCACAAGGACCTGACCTCTATCACCAGCCCACCAAAATGAAAAAGACTACAGATACTTTAATATTCTATAAATAACAAAGAAACTGCTATCATAGTCCATGAAGCACATACCCAGGAAATGGTTTCCTAATGTATCTTCACCTTAACTTTACAAAAACTGATCATAGGGTTGGCGAGATGGCTTAGCAGTTAAGGCTAAGAACCCAGGTTCAATTCCCCAGTACCCACATATACCAGCAACCATTGACTCATGGGAAAGTGAAAAGTCTCCCCAAATTTGAAGCAAACCCAAACTTTACAACTTAAGGTTAAAGCCTAGCATTTACCAAGCACACAGGATATGAAACAAGTATTTGTTGAGTAAATAAATCACTATCTCATTGTTCTTCTTACTGTTGGTATAAATCTTAAATGCCATTTTTTGGGGGGGGGGTTTGTTTTTCAAGGTAGGGTCCACTCTAGCCCAGGCTGACCTGGAATTCACTATGTAGTCTCAGGCTGGCCTTGAACTCATAGCGATCCTCCTACCTCTGCCTCCCAAGTACTGGGATTAAAGGCGTGTGACACCACACCCAGGTCTTTTTTATCATAAAGTCAGAGGTTTAGAAAACAATGGTTCACAACTACACCTCCATCTCTTCTGGTTATGTGACAGATCTTAACAGTATTGTGTTGAGAACTTAGATGTTCTCCTTCTGCATTTCTTGATGCCAATGAAGAAGTTAATTTTCCTGGACTGAAAAGTGTGCGAAATATGCATGCATCCATCCACAGAGAGCAGAAGATAGCCTTTGTTCTTACTTTAAAAAGCACATTGTTTAGTCCTGAAAAGGTCTCTCTAACCATACATGCATGCACACCACGGTTAGGAGAGGATTTCGAACAATGCAAGTAGGATGCAAAGGTCCTTTAAGAAACAGAGGGAGTTCTGCTGACTGATTCTTGGGCTTCCTTCTCTGCTTTCAAGAAACAAGAGCTCAGCTGGGCATGGTGGCATGCCTTTAATCCCAGCATTTGGGAGGCAGAGGGAGCAGGATCGGCCGTGAGTTCAAGGCCACCCTGAGACTACATAGTGACTTCCAGGTCAGCCTGAACTAGAGTGAGACCCTACCTTGAAAATAAATAAATAAATAAATAAACAAACAAGCTCATTTCAGGATACTGAAGTCAAGGCACAGTAAGGGGAGGGGAGGGGAGGGGAGAGGAGGAATTTCTTAAGAGACAGAGTGTACAAGCCACCCTAGCAGGTTGTGCAGATGTTATAAAAGTAATATGTGTGCCCTGACTGAAATGAACCTCTAACACACAGACACACGTCCTAACTCGGCCTCACTACATAGCCCACACTGGCAATTCTCTTATCTCAACCTCCAGAACACTGGAACCACATGTGTGCTGGGATTAAAGGCATGCACCACCACGCCCAGCCAATGAGCAATACTTTTATTCCCTCCCCCTTGTCCAGTTCCATATTCAACACATAACATACTCAATAACGGTTAGTTATTATTATGTCCAATATACACAAAGACATGAGCCAGTTATGGGCATTTTTGTTAAAATCATAAAAGAGGACTGGAGAGATGCCTCAGTGGATAAAATGCTTGCCTGCAAAGCCTAACAACCTGGGTTCAATTTCCCAGTACCCATGTATAGCCAGATGCACAAAGAGGCACATGTGTCTGGAGTTCTTTTGCAGTGGCTGGAGGACCTGGTACACCTATCCCCCCTCTCCTTGAAAATTCATTTTTAAAAAGTATATATGTATATATATATATGTGTGTGTGTGTGTGTGTGTGTGTGTGTGTATGCACACATACATACACACACACACTTTAAGTCATAAGAGAAAGGCTTTAGTACAGCCTCTGTAAAGGGGAATTTGGCTCTCCTTTCATGTGGTCACTGAGTCGGAGTCCACACAGGGAGTTCCAGCCTACATGCCGGCAACCCCACACCACACACACAGCACACAGAGAGGTAGTCAGGCCTGCTCATGGTGCAAATCTCAATGCCGGCAGCAGGAGTGGGCACACGTGAGCTGGCACTTCTGGAGTTTATTTTATGCCAGGAACCCCTTTTAACCATTTTCATACATTTAGTCCTTGTCGTAATTGTATTAGGTAGATCCCATTTTTATTTTCATTTTATAAATGAAACTGAGTCACAGAGAAGTTGAGCAACTTACTCAGTGTCATACAATTTCCCTTGGAAGATCCATGCTCTTAACTCAGTTACCATTTGCCTGCCTGAGGGGAATGAGATGTGGAAGACTCACAGACCTATTAAAACAGTTACTAGAAGCTGGGCATGGTGGCACATGCCTTTCATTTCAGCACTTGGAAGGCAGAGGTAGGTGGATCACTATGAGATGGAGGCCACCCTGAGACTACTTAGTGAATTCCAGGTCAGCCTGGGCTAGAGAGAGATCCCACCTTGAATTAAAAAAAATAAAAAATAAAATAAAGAGCTGGGCGTGGTGGCACAAGCCTTTAATCCCAGCATATGGGAGGCAGAGATAGGAGGATCACCGTGAGTTTGAGGCCACCCTGAGACTACATAGTGAGTTCCAGGTCAGCCTGGAATAGAGTGAGAACCTACCTCGAAAAACCAAAAAAATAAAATAAAATAAAAAGCCAGGCGTAGTGGCACACACCTTTAATCGCAGCACTCAGGAGGCAGAGGTAGGAGGATCACCATCAGTTTGAGGCCAACCTAAGGTTGCATAGTGAATTCCAGGTTAGCCTGGGCTAGAGTGAGACTATACCTCGAAAAACCAAAGAAAAGAAAAGAAAAAAGACAAGGCAAAAGTAAACAAAACACACATTAAAAAAAAAAAAAAAAAAAAAACAGCCCAAGAAACCTTTGAGGAGTAACTAAAATGTCAAATATCTCAGTGGGGGCTGGAGAGATGGCTTAGCAGTTAAGCGCTTGCCTGTGAAGCCTAAGGACCCCAGTTCAAGGCTCGATTCCCCAGGACCCATGTTAGCCAGATGCACAAGGGAGCGTATACATCTGGAGTTCGTTTGCAGTGGCTGGAGGCCCTGGTGCGCCCATTCTCTCTCTTTCTCTCTCTCTCTCTCTCTCTCTCTCTCTCTCTCTCTGCCTCTTTCTGTCTGTCTGTCTGTCACTGTCAAATAAATAAAAATAAACAAAAAATAAATATCTCAGTGGTGATAGTGATTTTCTGGTGCATAAGCATATCAAAATGTACCAGATTGTATAGTTTTGTTTTATTTATTTATTTTAAAGTAAGGTCTCACTCTAGCCCAGGCTGACTTGGAATTTACTATGTAGTTTCAGGCTAGCCTCGAACTCATGGTGATCCTCCTACCTCTGTCTTCCAAGTACTGGGATTAAAGGCATGTGCCACCATGCCCAATGTGTTAGTTTTAATAGGTGTAGTTTTATTGTGTTTGATCATAAAATAGAAAAAAGATAACACCTTGTCTTTCCTTCAACCCTTTCATTTTCTCAATTGTTCTATAAACCATGAAGAGCAAGAGCTTTATGAAAGCTGGTCAGCACCATTTATAAAACAGAACTACCAGAAATAGCTCAATGTCCATCAGTAAAGGTAAATTATGAAGTGTTTACATATATTACCCACGACACAGCTACCAAACAATAGATTTTTGGACTGGGTATATAGTCCCATTGGTAGAGTACTTGCTTAGCATGCACAAAGCCCTAGGTTCGGTCCCTGCCACCACATTAACCAGGTATGGTAACAAATGCCTGTACACCCAGCACTTGGGACTTGGAGGCAGGAAGATCCTTGGCTACATAGTAAGTTTGAGGCCAGCCTGAACCACCTAAGTAAGATACTAATGAGCACACCTCTGGGTATACCTGTGGATCTGGAGGAAGACCCACCTTGAATGTGGGCAGCACCCTCTCATGTGCTGAGGACCTAGATGGAATGAAGGGCGGTGGGAGGAGAAAGCCAAAAGAGCATTGACATTGACACTGACATTCTCTTTTTTTTTTTCTTTGTGTGTGTGTGTATGTGTGTGTGTTGTTGTTGTTGTTTGTTTGTTTGTTTGTTTGTTTTTTCAAGGTAGGGTTTAATTCTAGCCCAGGCTGACCTGGAATTCACTATGCAGACTTAGGCTGGCCTCAAACTCATGGCACTCCTCTTACCTCAGCCCCCTCACCCCAGAGTGCTGGGATTAAAGGCATGCACCACCATATGCCCTTTCTCTGCTTCCTATCTGGTAAGACGCGAACAGCATTATCCACTGTTGCAGTCAGGTTCACATTGCTGGTAAAAATCACCCAACCAACAGCAGCTTGTGGGGAAAAAAGAGGTATAGTTTGGCTTACAGGCTCAAGGAAGCTCCATGATGGCAGGGAAAATGATGGCATGAGCAGAGGGTAGACATCACCCCCTGGCCAACATAAGGTGGACAATAGCAACAGGAGAGTATGCCAAACACTGGCAGGGGGAAACTTGCTATAACACCCATAAGCCCGCCCCCAACAATACACTCCCTCCAGGAGGCATTAATTCCCAAATCTCTATCAGCTGGGAACCCAGCATTCGGAACACCTAAGTTTATGGGGGACACCTAAATCAAACCACCACATCCACCATTGGCTCCTGTCACTATGGTGTTCTGCCCAAGCACAGGGAGCCAAGCAACTATGGACTGTGACACAAAAGAAACCCTCCCTCAGCCAATAAAGCACCTGCCAGGCAACTCTTAGTACCTGAATTCAGATCCTCAGACCCCACATAAAAGCCTGAGGGTGTGATAGACTCCTGTAATCCCAATGCACCTATGGTGAGAAGGTAGGGAGAGGCAGGAGAATTTCCCAGAAGTTCAAAAACAAAGGGTGAACAACAAAAGACCCTGTCTTAAAAAACAAGGTGCAAAATAAAATAAATAATTAAAAGCCAGCCTAGGCATAATGGCACACACCTTTAATCCCAGCACTCAGGAGGCAAAGGTGGGAGGTTGCTGTGAGTTCAAGGCCACCCTGAGACTACATACTGAATTCCAGGTCAGCCTGGGCTAGAGCGAGACCCTACCTTGAAAAAACAACATCAAAATAATAATAAATAAAAATAATGGTCTGGAGAAATGGCTCAGCCGTTAAGGCACTTGCCTGAAAAGCTAAGGACCCAGATTCAGTTCCCCAGTACCCACAGATGCACAAAGTGGCACATGCATCTGGAATTTGTTGCAGTGGCTAGAGGCCCTGGCACACTTATTCTCTCCCTCCCTCCCTCCAACTTTCTCTCTCTCTGTCTCCGATAAATAAATAAAATAAAATAAATGGAAATCCAGGCATGGTAGTGCACACCACTAATCCTAGCACTCAGGAGGCAAAGGTAGCTGTGAGTGTGAGGTCAGCCTGGGACTACAGAATGAGTTCCAGGTCAACCTGGGCTAGAGTGAGGCCCTATTTTGAAAATAAACAAACAAAAACCAAGGTGGAAGATGAACACCCACTGTAAAGTTGTCCTCTGATCTCCACATGTGTGCCACTGTGTGTGCCCCCCCAACAAATAAACAATAAAAAATAATGGCAATAAGAAAAGTAAGCCAGGTGCTGTAAAACATGTTTTTAATCCCAGCACTCAGAAGGCAGAGGTAGAAGAAGCTCCGTGAGTTTGAGGCTGAGACTACATAGTGAATCCAGGTCAGCCTGGGCTAGAGCAAGTCCCTACCTTGAAAAACCACAATAAATAAATAAATAAATAACAAGCCGGGCATGGTGGTGCCCACCTTTAATCCCAGCACTCGGGAGGCAGAGGTAGGAGGATCACCATGAGTTCAAAGCCACCCTGAGACTCCATAGTGAATTCCAGGTCATCCTGAGCCAGAGTGAAACCCTACCTCAAAAAAAACAAAAAAAAAAAAAAGAAAGAAAAAGAATAAGAAAAAGAAAAAATAAATAAATAAGAAAAAGGAACTAGGGCTAGAAGGATTGCTTAGTGGTTAAGGCACTTGCCTGCAAAGCCAAGGACCCAGGTTCGATTCCCCAGGACCCACATAAGCCAGATGTACAAGGTGAGCCAGATGTACAAGGTGGCACATGCGTCTGGAGTTCATTTGCAGTGGCTGGAAGCCCTGGCGCACCCATTCTCTCTCTCCTCTCTCTCTCTCTGTGTGTGTGTGTGTGTGTGTGTGTGTGTGTGTCTCATTTTCTCTCTCTCTCGTGCCTCTTTCTCTCTGTCAAATAAATAATTTTTTTAGAAAGGCATGTGCCACCACACTGGCTCATTTAAAAGAAAAAAAAGGAACTAATACACTACTTTAAATCATATAACTTACTAAAGAGGATGAGTACAGGTTTTACTTACTTGTGAAAATAGGAGACACCCCTACCATAGATGAGGTTAAGTCATGGTTTTAGGAAGCACATTCAGGTTTAAGGGCAGCAATACATCTAACAAACCACATGCCAGTATATTTTTTAAAGGAGGATATGTGATCTCCCATAACAGTCATAACCATGGAATCTTAATAGTGCTAGGAACTCCAGGACCCAGGCTTTTAGCCAAGTGTTTTGAAATCTTGCTCTATGAATTCTTGATCAAGTGACATGTTTTTTCCTTTTAATAAAATTGGAGTTTACTGGCCTGGCATAGTGGTGCACGCCTTTAATCCCAGCACTCAGGAAGCACAGGTAGGAGGATCGCTATGAGTTCACAGCCACCCTGAGACTACATACTGAATTTCAAGTCAGCCTGGACTAGAGTGATGCCCTACCTCAAAAAAAAAAAAAAATGTAGTTTACTAAGAAAAGAGTCTAATACATATTTAAAAGAGAGAAAAGCCAGGTATTACAGTGGCTCATGCCTGTAATTCCAACACTGAGGAGAACAGAGGGGAATGGAAGAGGAGAGAAAGGAGGGAGAAGAGGTAAGAAAGGGAAGGGAGGAGAGGGTGGGGACGGAAGGGGAAGGGAAGGGTGGGCAGGGGAGGACAGGTGAAGGGAGAGGAGAGGAAGATAGTTGTATACCCCTAGCATGAGTATGGACCTCTCAAGAGAGAGTCACATTTGTGTCTTTGTTCTGGGGTGGGGGGATGATTTTTGTTTGGTTTTATCTCATTTTGTAGCCCACACTGGCCTGGAACTCATTATGTAGTGCAGGCTGACCTCAAACATGCAGCAATCCTCCAACCTGGAATTACAGGCTGCACACATATGATTGTGATGATTTTTACATGTTGTTGAAAGGGTTTAAAAAATTAAGCACACTGGGGGCTGGGGAGATGGCTTAGTGGTTAAGCGCTTGCCTGTGAAGCCTAAGGACCCCGGTTCGAGGCTCAATTCCCCAGGACCCACGTTAGCCAGATGCACAAGGGGGCGCACGCATCTGGAGTTCGTTTACAGAGGCTGGAAGCTCTGGCGAGCCCATTTTCTCTCTCTCTCTCTCTCTCTGCCTCCTTCTCTCTGTCTCTCTCAAATAAATAAATAAACCAAAAAAAAAAAATTTAAAAAAATTAAGCACACTGGGTATGGTGGCTCACATCTATAATCCCAGCTGCTTGGGAGGCTGAGACAGGAGAACTCCCATGAGTTCAAGGCCAGCCTGGGCTACAGAGTGGAACACTGTCTCAAAAAGAAAAAAAAAAACCTAAGTAACCCAGGCATGGTGGTGCACACCTTTTCTTAATCCTAGCACTTGGGAGGCAGAGGTAGGAGGATCACTGTGAGTTCAAGGCCACCCTGAGACTCCATAGTGAATTCCAGGTCAACCTGGGCTAAAGTGAGACCCTACCTCAAAAAAAAAAAATGTTTTGGAATAGATGGTAAGACCCTATTGCTGAAGACTGCACATACTTGGGCCGCAAGGCCACTGAGAACTCCTGCTGGAACTGAGCTGATAACCTCCTCCATGTAGACCAGCTGACCGAAAGCTGGAAGAAGCCATTCTACATGCAGTTCAATGGGAGAGGGAGAAATCACCAGTGAAGATACTCAACAGTGGACACTGCAAGCCTTATATTTGGCCAGCCAGGCCAAATGAGCCAACAGGTACAATAGTGGCATGTCTATCATGGTGGAAACCAACTGCCCTCTAATTGGACTGGAGGCCCACTCCACAGGAGGGAATACATCCCTAATACTGAAAACTTAAAACAGGGGTAGTCATGAGCCCTAGGGGGGGAGGTAACGTTTGCTGATGTCTGGATAAATGTATATACTACACTTATCAAACTGCCCAGTAAGCACTTCTGATAATATTCATACCCTTATATTTTTTTAATTTTTTTGTTATTTTTTTATTTATTTATTTGAGAGTGACATACAAAGAGAGAAAGAGGCAGATAGAGAGAGAGAATGGGCACGCCAGGGCCTCCAGCCACTGCAAATGAACTCCAGATGCATGCGCCCCCTTGTGCATCTGGCTAACGTGGGTCCTGGGGAATTGAGCCTCGAACCGGGGTCCTTAGGCTTCACAGGCAAGCACTTAACCGCTAAGCCATCTCTCCAGCCCTCGTGCCCTTATATTAATGCTACTCTCACTTTTGGTAGAGAATCTTCTCTTTTAAATGGCAGTGACCTTGGGATGACTCAAAAGTCATCATGGTGCTGGAAAGAAGTGACTAGAGTACTGAGTAATATCTCGATCACACCTTCCAAGGCTCAGGGTCTAATGCGGAAGAGGTGGCAGAAAGAATATAGGAGCCAAAGGAAGGGTAGGACTCCTTACAAAGTGCTCCCTCCAGACATAAAATGGCCTGGATATCCATGACCTCACAGTGCCTGACACTACCTACACAAGACCATCATAAGAGGAGGAAAAGATCACGACATCAAAATAAAAGAGAGAATGATTGAGATGGGGAGGGGATATGATGGACAATGGAATTTCAAAGGGGAAAGTGGGGGAGAGGGAGGGTATTACCATGGGATATTTTTTATAATCATGGAAGATGTTAATAAAAATTGAGAAAAGAAAAATAAATAAATAAAAATGTTTTGGTATACTTATTAAATGTGATTATAAGGTGGCTCCTGAGAGGCTCATTCTGAGACATCCACAGGCTGATGAAACAGGTCAGAGAAGGTCAAAGGAATCCCCTCTGCCTCTCAAGTGCTGGGATTAAAGGTGTGCGCCACCATGGTATCGGTTGAGATTTTCTTAATTCATAGCCAGCAGGAAGGGCTCCTTTCCCTTCCCATGGCTCCTTAACTGCCCCTATCTTTCCATCCTGCCTTCACTTCCCTCTCTGAGACTTCTTCCATGTAGCAGTCACAGGAATCTTAAATGCCCACATAAAGCAAAACTACTGGGCTGGAGAGAGGGTTCAATGGTTAAAGGTGCTTCCTTGCAAAGTCTGCCCTCCTGGGTTCTATTCATTGGTATCCACATAAAACCACATGCACAATGTGGTGCATGTGTCTGGAGTTCATTCGCAGTGGCAAAGGCCCTGGCATGCCCATTTGCTCTCTCTCAAAAACAAATTAAAAAAAAAATTTAATAAAACTACCCACTCCCAGAAAGCCATCTTATTATCCCATAGCTCTGCTGATATGTCCACGTGGCACCTCAGGGGAACAAAGCTCAAAGCTAAAATGTTGAAAGTAGCTTTCCTTGTTTTCCAGTGTATTTCTTCTGAACCTTGTTCAGCATCTGGGGCACTGACCCTGGGTTATTATAAATGCCATTTATTCAAGCTTCTCATTTATTCATGTTTCTAATTTCCTTAGCCAGCTCCAAGTTAAATCTTTAATGCCTCTGGAAAAAAAAAAATTACAGGAAGATTTTTCACATACCTGTGGGCAAATAAAGCCTACCCCAAACATGATGCTCCTTAAAGAGGAAGAAAGAACACCTCTGGGAATGAGGTGATCTGCAAAGATCATCATGAAGTTCTTGAAGAAGGTTAAATGAAACAGTTGGAAGAAATTCATTATGAGGAAAAGGTAGAAGTTTTTCTGGGACAAGATTTGTCTCAACATCAAGACAGAGGTAGCCCATGCGAGGTCCTGTTCATGCTCTGTCAAGAGGTTTTCCTCTAGGCTTCTTTTCCATTCCAAATGTCTTGTGTGGTACATGCCACTGTAAAGGCTGGCAAGTGCAAGAAATGCCAAGACAGCAGCAACGGCCTGAAAATTGGGCAGCATCTCCATGTTGTGGGAGAAGAGGCCACAGAAAAGGATGCTGGTGGAGCCTATGAGGGACGCCACCTGGTTAACCGTAAGCAACTGAAGCCTGCTCTCATTCCTGGCAAATGTCTCTGCAAACAGCAGGCGCTGGGAGTGCTGCACACAGGTGAGCGAGCTGTGGAAAGCACATAAGGAGACCACCAGGTGAAGTCCACTCAGCCAGTCCCCTTCTTGATAGTACTTCCAAGGGAACCAAGGGAGCAGGAAAGCCGCTGTGTATAAAGGGGCTCCATATAAGATAGAATAACAGGGAATTAAACAGCAGTCTGCCTGAGAGTTGATGACAAAATACCCAATGAGGTCATTCAGAAGATTCCAGATCATTAAAATTATCTAGGGAGAAGAAACAGAGGATTATTTCATTGCAGTTATAGTTGTATAAACTACTACATTCAGTGTAAGATGACTCTTTTAAAATATTTTATTTATTTATTTGCAAGAAGAGAGAGAAAGAAAGAATGAGAATGGGTTCACCAGGGTTTCTAGCCACTGCAAACAAACTTCAGATACATGTGTGACTTTGTGCATCTGGCTTTACATAGGTACTGAGGAATCAAACCTGGGTCTTTTTGGCTTTGCAGTCAAGCACCTTAACCATTGAGCAATCTCTCTAGCCCAAAAATGACTCTTAAAGCTGGACATGGTTGTGCACACCTGCAATCCTAGCACTTGGGAGACTGAAGCAAGATGGTCATGAGTTCAAGGCCAACCTGCACTACACAGTAAACTAAAGAGAGAAAGAGGGAAAGGAAAGAGAAAGAGAGAAAAAGGGAAGGAGGGAGGAAGAACACTGATTTTTTTTCTTTTATTACCTTGAGAAAAAAACCTGTTTCCAGAATCAGCTGAAATTCTAATCTTAACTAATTAATATTACTAATAATGGTAGGTGATACTGTGTTCAAGTATGCTCTATGTGCTTGCATGCATTATTTTATCAAATCCTGAAGAATAACCCTACCATGTAGATACTATCATGACCCCAACTTACGAATTTTGGAACTGAGGGCCAGAGAAGTTAAACAACTTGCATAGCTAATCAAACACTAAAGGCAGTGTCTGGACTGAAGCAGAGGCTTAGAACTGATGCTGTCAACACTAATGCTAGATGTCTCCCTACCATGGCACACAGGGCCACACTTCTGTATGGAATCAAAGTCCATTTGTGCCAGCACATAGTTTTATATTCTCACACTAGGATAAGTTCAAATATCAATGGCCAGGTCACAGAGCTCAACAGTATAGCACTTGCCTAGTATATGCAAGGCCATGGGTTCAATTCCTAGTACTGTAAAACAAGGTAAAAGAATATCTTACTCATGAGCTGGAGAGATGGCTTAGCGGTTAAGGCACTTGCCTGCAAAGCATAAGGACCCATGTTTGACTCTCCAGATCCCACATAAGCCAGACACACAAGGTGACGCAAGCATGCAAGGCCACACATGTGCACAAGGTAGTGCATATGTCTGGAGTTCAATTAAAGTAGCTGGAGGACCTGGTGTGCCAATTCTCAATCTGTCTCTCTCTCTCTCTCTCTCTCTCTCTCATAAAAAAAAAAAAGGCCAGTCTGTTGGGCTTGCCTCAAAAAATATATATATCTTTCACTCAACTTTAAAAAAATATTGGCTAGGGATATAGCTCTGTGAGTAGAGGTGCTTGTCTAGCATTCATGACATCCTGGATTTGATTTCAAGCACGTATAAAACTGAGTGTGGGGGCTGGAGAAATGACTCAGCAGTTAAGGTATTTGTCTGAAAAGCCCAACAACCTAGGTTCAGTTCTCTAGTACCCACATAAAGCCAGATGCATAAAGTGGTAGATGCATCTGGAGTTTGTTTGCAGGGGTTAAAGGCCCTGGAGTTCCCATTCTCTCTTGCTCTCTATTTGCCTCTTTCTTTCTCTCTCTAACAAATAAATAAAATATTTTTTAAATCAATGTTTATGGGCTAGAGAGATGGCTTAGTGGCTAAGTGCTTGCCTGTGAAGCCTAAGGACCCTGGTTCTAGGCTCAATTCCCCAGTACCCAGTTAAGCCAGAAGCACAAGGTGGCGCATGCATCTGGAGTTTGTTTGCAGTGGCTAGTAGGCCGTGGCACACCCATTCTCTCCTCTCTCTCCCATTCTCTCTCTCTCTGCCTCTTTCTATCTCCGTCACTCTCAAATAAATAAATAAAAATAAAAACAAAAATTTAAAAATCAATGTTTATAACTCAAAATAGATGCAGATAGTGTGTTGTCTGTAATAAATAAGCAATATTACAAAACATGGGAGGAACTTAAAACCATGAACTCATTCTACCCACCTAATTGGCAATGAGTTACTACATAATCTCAATTTAATCTATCAAGGAACAGGTCTTTTCAAGACAGAATCTCCACCCCAGTCCGTTTTCTTCCCTCTCTCCTCCATCCATGCCTCCTTCCATTTCATCCTTTCCTTTTTCCTTGTATTTGATAAAGATCTAAATAGCCCAGCCTGGCTTTAACTCTCAGCAATCCTCCTGCTTCAGTTTACAGGGATGCACCACCACACCTAGCTTTGAGAATTTTTCCTGATAACTCTTACAGTTATGTGAAGAAGCCACTCTTTGGTAAATGAAATATATTTGGTAAATACAACTATGAGGAAGGAAGTGCTGTCCTACATTTCAGGATAATAAAAATTCCATCTCACCTGCCCTTGATAGAAAGCCACTTCTGAAATCTGGTATACTTCTAAGAAAAATTTCAAATAGTAGAAACTGAAGATAGAATTTAGCATTTCAGTTCCCAGTGTGATCAGAGAGTATGCCCAAACACTGGACTTGATATTTAAAAGTATCATTTTTCCATGCAGAGGAAGTTTACTCCCTATGTTAAAGAAAAAAAAAGTTAGAATTTACTGTTTGCATACAATAGTTAATGGACAGTAAAATTCCATTTAGTTAAATAAAAGTCCAAAAATACTAGCTATAAATGTTACCAAATTTAACTTTTTTTTTTCCGAGGTAGGGTCTCACTCTAGCCCAGGCTGACCTGGAATTCACTATGGAGTCTCAGGGGGGCCTCAAACTCACAACCATCCTCCTACCTCTGCCTCCCAAACACTGGGAATAAAGGCCCGTGTGCCACCATTCCCGGGAAATTTAACATTTTACCTAGCCAAGGCTTACCTGGAACTCACTCTGTAGTCCCAGGCTGGCCTTGAATTTATAGCAATTTTTTGTATGCCTTCTAAATTCTAAAGTAAGAGGTTTCTCCAAGCATTTAGGTACACTTAGGTAGTGGTGAGGGCGATAGGTTCATGCATTTTATCCTTGCTACCTGGGAAGGTACAACAGAAAAGAATAGCCCTCTGCTAAAGCCAGAGAGCAGGAGGAGCAGGAGCTCTTTTCTTATAAGAAAGCTGTTCATAGCCGGGTGTGGTGGCGCACGCCTTTAATCCCAGCACTCGGGAGGCAGAGGTAGGAGGATTGCTGTGAGTTCGAGGCCACCCTGAGACTCCATAGTGAATTCCAGGTCAGCCTGGGCTAGAGTGAGACCCTACCTCGAAAAACCAAAAAAAGAAAAAAGAAAAAAAAAAAGAAAGCTGTTCATTCTGCAGCACACACTTGCACTGAAGAATTTACTTAACCTTCTCCTGGTAGACAACAGAGCTTTGATCCTAAGGACATATCTATGAGTTATATAGAAATAACATATGCTGATTCATGCTCTGATATAGATGCCCCTCCTGCCCCCCCCCCCATGACCCTTTTTGTTTTGTTTTGTTGTTGTTTTTTCCAGGTAGGATTTCACTCTGGCCCAGGCTGACTAGAATTCTCTATGTAGTCTCAGGGTGGCCTTGAACTCATGTTGATCCTCCTGAATAAGCCACCACACCCAGCAACTAGATTCCCCTTTTAATCCCAGCACTCGGGAGGCAGAGGTAGGAGGATCGCCATGAGTTCGAGGCCACCCTGAGACTCCATAGTGAATTCCAGGTCAGCCTGGGCTAGAGTGAGAACCTACCTCGAAAAACCAAAAAAAAAAATTTATTTTGGGGTGTTACATGTGTATGTGCATATGTCTATTTGTGTGTATGTGTCACTCTCCACCTTATCTTTGGAAGGCAGCTAGGCTAACCCCTATGGGACCAGAGCCTTCTCACCTTATTTTTGAAGACAGCACCTCTGATTGGCCTAGAGCTCATTGATTAGACTAAGTAGCTGGCCAGAAAACCTCAATGATTTCTTATCTCTGCCTCCCCAGCAGTGGAACTACAGGCTTGTGCTGTCACATCAGGCTTTTACATGAGTACTAAGGATCTGAACTCAGGTCCTCATACTTGTGTGGCAAGCACTTTACCAACTGAGCCATCTCCCCAGCCGCAAGACACCCTCTTTTTTCTTGCCACTGCAAACAAACTGATGCATGTGCTACCATGTGCATCTGGTTTACGTGGGTTCTGGGGAATCAAACCAGGGTCTGTAGGCTTCACAGGCAAGCACCATAACTGCTAAGCCATCTCTCCAACCTACTCTCTTAAATCTAGACTATCACTCTACCATTTGATATGTGCAACTTGAAAACAGAAAGTCTGGCCAAGTAGTGGGCAGATGTACACCCATAATGACCTCAAATTACTACTGACTATGAACTTTCTATCTTCTTTGGCCTCAGATTCCCAAGCACTGGCAACATCATGCCCTGCTAATCTTCTTGCCTTATCCTGTTTTACCAGGCACCCACAATTTTACTGAATCAACAAAACAGGTGAGTATGTACATCATTTCAGGATGTCAGTTGCTTGAATAATCCCTGGGCCTCTGCCTTAACCTTGGAGACCCAGGAATAAAATTTAGCAAACAATTTAGTCCATATTGCATGATTTCTTTGGGAAAGAGAGGCAAGTTGAGAGGACAACTGGGCATTTAGTTCATATGACCAAGTTACTTCTCCCCAAAACCCAAAAGAAAGCAGACAAACAACAATAGCAACAACCAGGGGGAAACAAAAAAACCTTGAGCATGATGGTGAAGGAGTCTCGGGAGGTTATTAAGCCAGATGTGACGGTGCATACTTGTAATTCCAGTACTGTGGAGCCTGAGGAGGAGGATCATAAATTTGAGGCCAGCCTGGGTTTCATAGTAAGAGCCTGGTGGTGGTGCGCACCTTTAATCCCAGGAGAGGCAGAAGCAGGAAGATCACTGTGAGTTTGAGGCCAGCCTGAGACTACAGAGTGAGATCCAGGTTAGCCTGAGCTAGAGTAAGATCCTACTTTGAAAAATAAATAAATAAGATAAAAACAGGCCTAAAACACAAAGGGTTATTAAATCCATATGTGCAGGAACCACTATTTGTCAATTAATGACAAATTTTTGGCTAGGGAGATGGCTCATCAGATAAGAGCCCTTGCATGCAAGCATGAAAGCCTAAGAGGGCCTTAAACTGCCTGAGTTCAATCCCCAGCACCCCACATAAAAAGCTGGGCATGCTTGCTGTTAGAACCAGAATGTCTCCATTTTTGAATTCTTGAGTGCCATTTCACAATTGTAACTTTGTTTCCCAAGAGTTACCCAGAGCACCCATCTCAATTGTCAATTCCCTGGAATGGTCCAAATCACCTGTCCTCCTACCCTGAAGTGGCCCAAGCCCAGAGGCAGGGTGGAACACCCTGTTACCAAAGAATTCCAATGACACCACTGCCCCATCAGTACCCCCTAGTCTCTAAGGGAAATTGCTTCTGGCATGCCTGGTCATAGCCCTTCCCAGGCTTTCTGGAATAAATCACGTCTCTGTTGTTGAGCCTGTTCCCTTGTTTCATTTCCTGCTTTTTTCCTAACACATGGAGTTTTCACTTTGCTAGAGGACACAGAAGGATCTTGCTTCTCCTTACCTCTTGCCAAAGGATAGATGTGTTTTTTCATAAGCAGCCTGAGTCCCTCCTTGGGCAGGAGTTCCCCTTTCATATAATTAAGATTCCTAGAAGGATTAAACCTGAACTGGCAATGTGGCTGGCTAGCTCAGCCCCCGTACAGAACCAATAAAGACCCCAATTTGGGTCTCTAGGTAGGCTTTACCCCACCTCCCTTCTCATAAACAGGAGCTCTTCACAATTTCTCCTCTTTCCTCTTAATCTAATAACATCTCTCTAAACTTTTTTTCTTAGTTTTTTTTTATTTTTACTTATTTATTTAGATTTTTTCGAGGTAGGGTCTTGCTCTAGCACAGGCTGACCTGAAATTCACTATGTAGTCTCAGGTTGGCCTTGAACTCATGGGAATCCTCCTATCTCTGCCTCCCCAGCACTGGGATTAAAAGCATGCACCATCACCTCTGGCTCTCTAAACTTAAAAAAGAAAGGGGGGGGGGGGACTGGTGAGATGGCTCAGCAAAGGTTCTTGCCTGCAATTTCTATGGACCTGGGTTACATTCCCCAGTACCCATGTAAAACCAGATGCACAAAGTGATGCATGCATCTGGAGTTTGTTTGCAGTAGCTAGAGACCCTGGTGCAACCATTCTTTCTGTCTGTCTCTCTGCTTGCAAATACAGTAAAACGAAAATTGGTCATGGCCACACATCTGTAACTCCAGTCCCATGTGGGAAAAAGACTGGAGAATCACTGGGGCTCCCTGGTCAGCCAATCTGACCAATGGGTTCAGTGACAGACTTTACCTCAAGAAAACATGTTGTGTGATAAGACACCCTGTGTTCTCTTCTGGCCTTCATGCACTCACAAAGCATGCACATGTGCATACACACATGCACACAGACAAAGAATGTTTGCATAGGCTAGGGACGTAGCTCACTGGTAGAGTGCTTGCCGACCTCGTGGATGGCCCTGAGTTCCATCCCTAGCACTGCAACAGTAAAGAAGGCATTTCGTCCATATATGTACTTGTAGATTCTGCTTTCATGATAAAATACAAATATGATTTTTTTTTTATCATTATGTAGTTCTCAGCACTTGAAAGGCACAAGTACTACAGTATCTCATGCTGTGGTCCAGTATTTTTGGCTTTAAAAGGTAATTCTCAGACTAGAAAAACTGTACTGAGGGAGTTACTTTTGGCATAAGTAAGAAGGAAGACTGGGGCTAGAGGTCATCTTGTTACTAAGAGAGCCACAAACAGGCGAGTTGGTAAGAGCTGAAAGCCAACATACAAATTTAGCGCACAGAAATTCAGGCTCTTTTCTTCATGCTACTTTAGGCACGCTAGCACAAGCAGGCCCTGCCTTCCTGAACTAGCCTATCATTATGTCAGAAGACAGGTGATTATAAACTCAAATTTTTGCAGCGTCATAAACTCCTAAATTCAAATTCTTTTCAAAGAATTTGAGTTAAATGCCCAGCCTGTCTGAAATGAAGAATAAAAGGTTTGAATAGCATTATGGAAAATGCTGTTGTCTGAGTTTTGATTATGTATGTTGAAGGAAGTAGCATCTTCCTTACTTCCCTTGGCAAAAAGGCCCATCAATATTTTCCTTTGTATTCACTCTAGTAAATCCTTATTTCAGTAGCAAACAGAAAATCACCATTCACAATCTTCTGTAGACCTATCTAAAAACTTTCCCATGGTTTTCCTCCAGCCATACGAAGTAGAACAAGAAAATTTCTGAAGGTGGCTCTTTACAGAATAATTTCTATAGAAGAAATTAAGGCAACACACTAGTGTGATTAGGCTGGGAAAGGGCACTAAATACTGGTAAATGATTAGGAGACTACCAAGCCCTCCCGTTAGAATCAGCCTGGGTAGTCATTTACTAACCTACTTTTAGATCAAATGATATTGTCCCTGAAAATACTATTTAGTGCTTCTATGTTTAGGGTAAGCAGACTCTAAAAGAATAATGAAGGCTCTTCTAAAGCAGAGCTTTTAGCACTCAAGGCTAAAGCCACTTTTTCAATGAAATTTTTGTTCTGACTTTGCAGGGGGAAAAAGATTTCTGAAAATAGCATCCTTGAAAAAAAAAAACCCAAAACACACCCCAAAATGTGTCTGTGAGGCTTTCTTTCCTTTTTTTTTTTTTTCTTTCTTTTTAGAACTAATAATTTTTTTTTTTTTTTTCCAATTTGGAGTCAAAATGGGCTCTGTTTGTCACAGAAAAACAGCTGGCACTTTGAATTGTTTGGATCAGTGACCACAGGCAACTGCATGACTCCAGATCTTCAGCTTCCAGACTGCCATGAGCAAGCCCTAAACCCAGTTTCTCTCGTTCCAAAGGGTTCTGTTTGGAGTGATTAAGATCACTGGTTGTACACTGTCTCATTTTGTCCCTGGACTAATGTTCCACCTGAAGACTGATTTTGTGGACACAAGAGGCTTTACAGGGGATTCGTTTTAATTTCTTTTTTTGGGGGGGAGGGGGCATTCAAGGTAGGGTCTCACTTTAGCCCAGACTGACCTGGAATTCACTATGTAGTCGCAGGGTGGCCTTGAACTCAGTGATCCTCCTGCCTCTGCCTCCCTAGCGCTGGGATTAAAGGCATGCCCCACCATGCCTGGCCCTTCTTTTTTGTTTTTTGTTTTTTGTTTTTGGTTTTTTTTTTTTTTTTGGGGGGGGGGGGTTTCAAGGTAGGGTTTCACTTTAGCTCAGGCTGACCTGGAATTCTCTATGCAGTCTCAGGGTGGCCTCGAACTCTCAGTGAGCCTCCTACCTCTGCCTCCCGAGTGCTGGGATTAAAGGCGTGCGCCACCACGCCCAGCTTTTTTTTTTTAACATAGCAACAAAAAGTTGATCTGTAAAATCTTGCTTCTTCCCTCTTTTTTCCCCCCTTGCTGCTGCTGCTTCTTTTGCTGTTGTTGTTTGGGTTTTTTGTTTGTTTTTCCAAGTAGTGTTTCACTCTAGTCCAGGCTGACCTGGAATTCACTATGTAGTCTCAGCCTAGAACTCAAGAGAGATCCTCCTACCACTGCCTCCCAAGTGCTGGGGTTAAAAGCATGTGCCACCATGCCCAGCTATATCTTGCTTCTTAATAATCTGTATTCAAAAGAAAGGCGGGGGGTGGGGGCGGGAGAAAGAGGCTAGGCACTTTAATCCCCCAGCACTAGGGAGGCAGAAGTAGGACGACTGCTGTGAGTTCAAGGCCACCCTGAGACTACATAGTGAGTTCCAGGTCAACCTGGGCTAGAATGAGACTCACCTAGTGGGGTGGGGGCAGAAAGGGACTTGCAGGCTGAGGGACATGACTACGTGGTTAAAGGTGATGGCCCAGGTGATTCCCCAGTACCCAAGTAAAGCCAAATGCACAAAGTGGCACATACATCTGGAGTTCTCTTGCAGTAACAAGAGTCTCTGGCATGGCCTTTCCACCCACCCCCCACTTCTCTCTTGAGTTTGTCGTCTTCTTTTAATAGTATTGCTTTTCTTGTTTCGTTTTTTTTTTTTTTTTTTTGAGACAGGGGCTCCCTGGGTAGCCCAGGCTAGACCTAAACTCACAATCCTGCCTCTACCTCTTCAGTGCTATTAGAGATGTGTGCCAACACTGTTATTTCTTTTGGGGGAGAAGGGAGCTGACATTCTACCATAAACTTGTTTTCCTTTCTCTCTCATTTACTTACATTACTCTAGATACATCATCAACAAGTAGTTACTGTTACTCATCTTGATACTCATGGGCTGAGGCTGTGGTAGAATTTGCCTTGCATTTATGAAGCCCTGACTTAGATCCCCAGGAGGAAGAGAAGAAAGGGAAGAGGAGTGGGGAGAGGGAAACAAAGGAAAAAAGCAAGGAAGGAAGGAAGGAAAGCAGGGGGATATTATCTTGCCATTCATAATTGTTCTCAAGGACACCTGAACTTGAACAATTTCAGAAACAACCCAGCTTTACAGGCGCACAACTGCTTACAGTTTGATTCTCACGACTCTGTGAGCAAGACTCTGTCATCTCATCGCCAAACTGGTTCACTAAAGACTTCTCTGCTAGTACCAAGGGTGGCAACACCCTAGGATTTGTAATTCTAGGTCTTTGGTTTTTCTACTCTATTACTGAGTCTTCCTTAAGGATAAGAGGTTCCTGCCTTTGACGAACTCCAGATGCATGCGCCACCTTGTGCATCTGACTAACGTGGGTCCTGGGAAATCCAACCGAATTGCAGGCAAACGCCTTAATCGCTGAGCCATCCCTCCCGCCCCTGCCTCCCATTTTAGTTCTGGTACCTCTCCCTATGTTGTGGGAAGGAGTTTGTGAATTCCCAGCTTCGGCTAACACCTATACAACCACTGCAGTCCTAGGCGAGAACTGAACTCTTCCCTCCGGCTTTGTTACCATTGTTTTGTTCCATAAAGGTTGCACAGCAGCACTCCGGTCCTAACTAACAGATGCACCGCTACGTCCAGGCCCAGAACACTGACCTCCTCGCCCCTTTTAAAATAGTTTCTTGGTTCGGGCCTACGTGATCGTACGCAGGACTCAACCCACGAGGAGCGCATTTCCAGTGGCGTTGGCGCGCCCGGCGGACACCGCAGCCCCCCTCCCTTCCGCCAGGCCACGCTCCGGGCGTTCACCTCGCGGCCTAGGCAACCGTCAAAACCCTCAGGCACAACGGCTCGTAACTTGTCCCCCCCAACCAGCTCTCCAGGGGCGGGTGGCCACCGTTTTAGAAGGGGGCAGACCCATCCATCCATCCTTCCATCCATCCCCTGGGAGGCGAGCGCGCGCGGACGCGCAGGAGGACGCAGCTAGCGCTGAGCGGCGCTTTCTCAGCCCCAGAACCCCCCGGCCGACACCAGCCTCGCCTCATCGCGACCAGGCGGGTCCGAGGAAGACCCGCGGGACGGCGGATTTCCGCGCTTCCGAAACCCTCCAGGGCTCCCTTCGACAAGAAAGGGGCCCCACACGTCCGCCCCCGGCCCAGCGGCCCTCGGGTGCGCACACCTCGCCCGCCGCCTGCCCTGCGCGGGGACCACCCACCACCCACGCCTCCTCCACACGCCGGACACGAACGCTCCGGCGAAGGACACAAAACGGCAGGCGAGGGGGCGGGGCCGTCGGCCGCACCCCTTTCCCCTCTTCTCCCGCCTTCTTTGTTTCCTCCGGAGCCGCCATTGGCTGAATGCCCTCGGAACCGAGCGTGCTCGCGGGCCCTCGCTGAGACGCGATTGGGTAAGATCACTGCCACTCGGCTGGCGGCCCGCTCGCGATTGGCCAACACGCCGCCTGGGGTTTGAATCGCATCGCCGGTCAGGGAGGGTTCTGCCAAAGTGCCACGTTGGGCCGGGCTGCGGTGTGTGGAGCCGGCTCGGGGCGCCAACCGGGGCGCTCGCTCCGGGGCACCGGCTCCTGGGTTCTGTTGGGCCGCGCGAGGCGAACCCGGGAGCCCGTGGACGGTGTGGCCGCCGGCGGGTGGCTGTGAGGAGGCAGGCGCGGCGGAGCCTGGGCGGCGGCGCGTCCCGCCCGAAGGCGGCTCTGGCTGAAGGCGGCGGGGCCGGGGATCCACCCGGGGCAGCGGCCGAGGCGGGACGGCGGCGGCGGGGACCGCTGCCCCCGGAAGACCCAGCGGAGATGCTGGCGGAGAACCTAGTGGAGGAGTTTGAGATGAAGGAGGACGAGCCGTGGTACGACCACCGGGACCTCCAGCAAGGTGAGGGCGAGGTCGCCCCGCGGGTGGGCCGGCGGGCCCGGGAGGCGGGTGGGCCGGCGGGCCCTGGAGGCTGCCGGCGCGAAAGTTGCTTTCGCCCGCCCGGCATCGGGGATGCGGGTGCCGGGACCGCAGCGCGTTCACCTGCAGCGCATCCGCCCACCGCGGGCAGGAAGCCGGTGCGCAACACTGAAGGAGACTTTTCAGTGCGCTGCCCGGGATCGCCTGATTTAATCCTGTGTGTCTCCTCCGAACCTGCGTGCCCCTCTCTAGAACCCAGAAAGCCATCCCCTTCCCAGGCTGTGACCCCGCTGCCTGCCACCCCTACCCCGGAGAATCCTAATGCGTCTTTAGTGGTCCGTAGGGGCTGGGAGCTGTCGCAGGTGCTAGGGTGCTGGTTGGCAGGAGCCGTTTCAAACCCTCTGCGTGCATGCATGCCTGCTCCGGCTTAATCCGCACCATCGTTCCGTGAGAGTAATTTGTTACCCCATTTAATAGACGAGAAAGCGGAGGCTGAAAGAAGTGGCTTGGGAGCAACTGTTGATGACCCCACACACTCAGAACGAAGAGTTGTACATTATTCAACCCCCTCTCTCTTCAGTTCAGCTTACAACTTTCTCCGTTGGCTGTTTAAGCTGTTTTCTTTTTAGTTTTGCATAATTTACGAGATGACAGATGAAACTGTTTGAGACACTTCTATCACTTCGCTTGGCGCTCCTTGCTTTTAATTAAAAATTACCCTCCTTGGCTTTCTTGTGTATGGTGTCTCCAGAGAACAAGCCCACAATGTGAAGCCAGAGACCCCTTGTTTTGCATATTAATAGCAGGAAGCACTTGGGAGACACTGATAGGTCCTTAATTAAATCCTCCCAGTAACATTAATGCTGTTAGTACAAAGTAGGTACAGCCAGGGGAGCTAGGTTTTACTTCAGACTCCAGAGAAAACATTCATAACCACTATGCTGAATAATCCTCAGAAATTCTCAGACGCATCCTGTTTTTGCTATTCTGTATAAATCAGTGATTTCAACTGTAAACTTGCTGTGAAAGTTAGCGTCTCATTTAGTTGACTATTAAATGATGGTGGTGCTTGTTCATATTACCACTGAACTTGGCAGAAAAGAATGTGGACTTAAGTGACTCAGAAGAAAAAACACAAGCACCTTTTTTTTTTTTTTTTTTTTTTGAGAGGGTGAATTCTTAAACTAGTATGTAATGACTTAAGCCAAAGTGGTTCTCCTGTGCCTATACGGTTGAGGTATTTTAGTAATTACCATACCTGTTAGCCAGCATATTTCTCTCTATCAAAAAGTGTGGCACTTATTATGTTTGATTGGTTGGTTTTTCCAGGTAGGGTCTCGCTCTGGCCCAGGCTGACCTCCTGGTCACTATTCACTATATATTCTCAGGCTGGCCTCACAGTGATCCTCCTACCTCTGCCTCCTGAGTGCTGGGATTAAAAGCGTGCACCACCACCACCACCACCACCACCACCACGGCAGAAGTGTGGTACATTTTAACACATATATTTTAGGTTTTCACCATTAAATTGATGGCCTACTTTGATACTTTCGTAGGGACTAATGAAGCGACCACCAAGCATTGTGAAAGCAGTTTGTATAATCAAGCAAATTACTCTTCTGTATTTAAGAAACATCCAAAGTACTTTTTTTTTAATCTCCCACATCTAGCATCCTATGTAGCATATCATAGGAAAGGCTTGCTTTTTAGCATTTGTTAAACTGAAGCACTCACAGGATTACCATTTCATGGCCGGCTTCCATCTGAGCCTTAGTCCACACTCACTGGCCCTCCCCCGTGGGAGGCTAGCAGGAGGAACCAGTTGTAATATTTCCGTCTTCTGAGAAGTAAACAAGGCATGTTGGGGTTATATGTGAAATTCTCTTTAACCTCTGATCAAAATTAAGTCGTCAGATCTTCAAGTCTAACAATCCTTAACCTCTGGACCTCATTGCTGCCAACTTTCATTTGGAGTTTGTTCTGTACTTTCAAAGGGCTTTTACATGCATTATCAACGGTGGACTTTGCCATAACCAATGTTAAGGGGTACAGATAGAAGATGTGACATTCCACCTATCCAAACTTGTGCACATACCCCCCCCATAAAGACTGTAGTATGGATAAGGGCATCCTTCATTTTATTTGTTTATTTGCAAGGAGAGAGAGTGCACCAGGGCCCCTAGCCACTGCACAGTAACTCCAGATGGGTGCACTACTTTTGTGCATCTGACTTTACTGGGTGCTGGGGAATCCAGCCTGGGTCATAAGGCATTGCAGTCAAGCACCTTAACCACTGACCCATCTCTCCAGCCCTGAGGGCATCTTTTCCCCAGTTTTGCTAAATTACACATTGTGTGTTTGTGTGTTGTGCTGGGGCTTGAACACAGGGCTCAGTTCAGAACTGTACCACTGAGCTAGCTAGAGCTAAATTTGTAACAGATTTTAAAACTTAAACACTTGTTCATTTCTCAAGAGCTTGCTTTCTCAATGTTAAGTTTTCATCTAGGCAATAGGGCCACTGCCCCAGCCAACTACATGTTAGACAGGATTCTTGCTGTCATGGAGCTGCAATTCAGGAATCTATTCACTAGAGAAGCCTGGGGTGCTGGCACTTGCAGGCCCTTAGTGTGTATTTACTGCTGAGTATAGTTTGGGAACAGCTCTGCCTCTTTACATAGATTCATTAAGCAGCTCTAGTAGGATTTTGTCATGTGTTCTTTTAAAATATATATATACATTTGGGGCTGGAGAGATGGCTGCATGGTTAAGGCCACTTGTTTGCAAAGCCTGAAGACCCAGGTTTGATTCCCCAGCACCCACGTAAAACCAGATGCACAGGTGATGAGAAAATGAGAAAGGTGAGATGGGCGTACCAGGGCCTTTTGCCATTGCAAATAAAAGTGGCATGTGCCACTTTGTGTATCTGGCTTTACATGGGTACTGGGATATTGAACCTAGACCATCAGGCTTTGCAAACAAACACCTTTAACCGCTGAGCCATCTCTCCATCCCCTTATGTTGTGTTTTTTGTTTTGTTTGTTTGGTTTTGGTTTTTCGAAGTAGGGCCTCACTCTAGACCAGGCTGACCTGGAATTTACTATGTAGTCTCAGGCTGGCCTCAAACTCAAAGTGATCCTTATACCTGAACCTCTCCAGTGCTTGCTGGTATTAAAGTTGTGCACCACCACACCCAGCCAAATATCTTATTTATTTGCAAGCAGAGGGGTGGGCACACCAGGGCCTCCACCCACTGCAAATCAACCCCAGATGCATACGCCCCCTTGGTGCATCTGGCTATATGTGGGTACTGGGGAATCGAGCCCGGGTTTTTAGGCTTTGCAGGCAAAGGCTTCTATGGCTAAGCCTCTCTTCAGCCAAAAGATCCATTTTAAAGTCTCATTTTCAAAGTCTTAGGACTGCTAATTTTTTTTTCCCTTTAGCAATGAATGCCGTTCTAAGTAGATAACACTCTATATCAAAGTTTATTAGGGCATTCTTGTTTAAGTTAAAATAGCTGAAACAGTCTAACTTCAGTCTACTCTGGTGTCCATTCATACCTTGTTAGAAACACATCTAGCTGAGTACAGGCGGAAAGGCTTTGATGAAGAAAGTGTATTGTCAGAAGACTGAGTTGGCACGCTAATGCTGACAACTAATCTTTGTGGGTAGATCTTTTCTGGGACAGCGGGAGCCTCTTTGCAGGTAATGATGGTGCTTACTTTGAAATGTGCCCCTCGAGAACAAAGTGGACCAACTTCAGAGACTGGATTTTCTTTTAGGCCAGCTGCTATTATAGTTGTCACTTGGTGAGCCATGGGAGCTAAGAATTAGGTGTCAGGTTTCAAATATGTGGATCACCAAATGAAATCTTAGTTTAAAAGAACCGCAAGATTTCTTGTCAAGATGAATACATCTCTAATTTCTGATGTACACCTAATTTGCTGAATCACTGTTTGGAGGGCCATGAAAACTGACATCATTTTTCCTTTATGTTTATGTTCAGATTTTGTGTGTTCCCATTAGAGTAACGCTGGCAACGGGAGTTAAACAGAAGCATCACCAAATGACGCATTTGACTTTGTAATAGGAGGAGCTTTCAACTTAACGTTATTGAATTACTGCTATAGACTGCAGCGAACATGGGACTATTGTCCTCATCTTTTAACTTTGTTTACATGGTTTGTTTTTAAGAAACTGAAGTATAATGAGAAAAGTATAACTAATTTCAAGGTTTCAAGATTCTGGAAGAATGATTCTTCGAAAAAATAATCACTCAGCTACTAGTGTTTTTCTTTGCCCAAGGCATATTGCCGAATGGAATATCTGTTTAAAGCTAACAGTTTACACTATCAAAATAGACTATTAGGGCTAGGGATAAAATAAATAAATATGTATATATATATATATGTATGTATATGCTTAGTATGCTGGGTTTGAGCCTAGCTTCAGAAAAAAAAAAAGTACATACCAAAAATGACTAATGAAAGAATATCAAACAAAATAGTCACCAATATGCAATTCTCGGACTTGTAGTAAATCTGTATTTTTAGTTTATGACAAAACCAGCCCTGTTCCATAGGATTTTAAAAAGACAAATTAATGAAAATCCTTATTGTAAAATAGAGATCAAACAGGCTAGTGTAAGGCTTTGAAACTATCTGGTTTCCTTTTCTTTTGTGCCTTAATTAAAAAATAATACAAATAAGGGACATTCAATATTCTCCCATTCCCCCTCCCAATTACTTAGAAAACCTTTTTGGGCTTACTGCCAGCTTTTGGCTCTTTTTGGTTATGGAAGCCAGATGCTTCACAACAGGAAGCGAAAGGTTTTTTTAAAGACCGAAGAAGTCCTTGTCTTTAAACTAATGGGTGAAGTAATATCCTATTATGCAGTGTGACTTCACAGCCGATTTCTTGTAGTTAAGCCTTGACTTGCCAAAATTCAGGAGCCTGGGCCTTAGGTTACAGAGCCAGGTGGGATTCTGTTAACTAGAAATAAGGATTGAGATAAAGATCAGTCTCAACTTGTTCTTCTTGGCTGTTTACTGATAGCAAGTAAATAAGAGGCTGAACTTGGCCCCTACAGGAGCAGGAAAGATGTCCTGCTGTTAAAGAGTCTCAGCAACATATAGTGAGTGAGTGGTCTTCAGTAAACCTCAATTCCCACGGAGGCTTCAGTCCAAGGGTTCTTTCTTTGTTTTTTGCAAGTGGTAAGAATATTTAGGAAAAATTTTTTTTTCACTTATTAGAGAGAGAATGGGTTCACCAGGGCCTGTAGCCACTGCAAACGAACTCCAGATGCATGAGCCACCTTGTGCGTCTGGTTTTATGTGGGTACTGGGGAATCAAAGTTGGGTCCTTTGACTTTGTTGGCAAGTGCTGAGCCATCTCTCTAGCCCAAGAAAGTTTTATTTGAGAGAGATAGAAAGAGGCAGATAGAATGAGCGCGCCAGGGCCTCCAGCCGCTACAAATGAACCCCAGACACATGCACTGCCTTGTGCATATCTGGCTTGCGTGGGTCCTGGGGAATTGAACCTGGGTCCTTTGACTTTGTTGGCAAGTGCTGAGCCATCTCTCTAGCCCAAGAAAGTTTTATTTGAGAGAGATAGAAAGAGGCAGATAGAATGAGCGCGCCAGGGCCTCCAGCCGCTACAAATGAACCCCAGACACATGCACTGCCTTCTGCATATCTGGCTTGCGTGGGTCCTGGGGAATTGAACCTGGGTCCTTTGGCTTTGCAGGCAAGTGCCTTAACTGCTAAGCCATCTCCCCAGCCCAATTTTCAGAATTTTGGTTATGTGTATTCATTGTACATGATACGCCACCTTTTCTCCCCCTCTCCCTCCTGTTCCCCTTGTTCCAGTAGTTTTGCTTTACTTTCATGTCTTACATGTGTGTATGATTTTATGTAACTATGTCAGCTCAAGTTTTTTTTTTTTTTTTTTTTTTTTTTTGGCTTTTTGAGGTAGGGTCTCACTCTAGCTCAGGCTGACCTGGAATTCACTACGTAGTCTCAGGGTGGCCTCGAACTCATCCTCCTACCTGGGGAGGATCCTCCTACCTCCTACTGGGGAGGCGATCCTCCTACCTCTGCCTCCCCAGTGCTGGGATTAAGGGCATGCGCCACCACGCCCGACTCAGCTCAAGTTTTAATTGACAGTGAGGAACATGTTTTGTGAGTCTCTAAACCTTCCCAGTGAGGAATTACCTACCAGTTTTGCACAGGCCTGAAGGAAAGACTTAAGCAGTATTTAGTAATGCTTTTATGCTGTGTCTTTAATAGCGTGTTGGCTTCTGTGGCCTGTGCACACATTACAGTCTCTGTGAGTACAGAATGCCGATTTCTCTTCAGCTTCTCATAATGCCTTTTTTTTTCTTTGAGACAGTGTCTCACTGTATAGCCCTGGCTGACCTGGAACTTGTATGATTGTCCTGCCTCTGCCTCCCGAGTGCTGTGGTTGCAGGTGTGCACCACCGTGCAGTGCTTACAGTTACCTTTTCATTTGAAAAGAAGATATTAACGTGCTTTTGTATGTGCTTTACTGGCAGAGCTGACCATAAATACCCAAATAACCAAATTCTGAGTTTCTCATTGCCATCAGGGAAAATGTGGAAAAGATTAGGTTCCTCAACTAGAAAAATTTATATTTTCTACCTTAAAAATAGTTATTGACGTACCTTTCAACAGCCTTAAAACTAGGCAGGTATCCACTAAGGCATCACTTCGCCCCCCCCCTTTTTTTTTTTTTTGAGAGAGAGTGAGAGAGAGAATGGGTGTGCCAGGGCCTTCAGCCACTGCGAATGAACTCCATGCACCCCCTTTTGCACATGTGCGACATTGTACGCTTGCATCACTGCATCTGGCTTACGTGGAACCTGGAGATTCAAACATGAGTTCTTAGGCTTCACAGACAAGCACCTTAACAGCTAAGCCATCTCTCTGGTCCCCATAAATGTTTTGTTTTACCAAATCAGAGAGCCAGAGCCTCAGAGGCCCCCAACACCTCATCACTGAAGCAGACCAAAAATGAACCCAACATGGCTCAGGGAAATTTTGCAGAAGAGGGGGCGGAAAGAATGTCAGAGCCACATGTTGGGTCATGATATGCAGAGACATTTATCTTACACATAACTGTGGGCTAACTCCACAATGCATGACCCGTATACCTCAACAAGGAGGGGCCAAGGGGAGGGGGTAAGTCACGGATGAGCCTAATAATGGTACCAAACTGACTGGATTTGCTGAATACAAAACTAACTAATAAAAAAAAAAAATGTTTTGTTTTGGTTTTGGTTTTGGGGTTTTTTGTGTGTGTGGTTTTTTTTGTTTGTTTGTTTTTCGAGGTAGGGTCTCACTCTAGCCCAGGCTGACCTGGAATTCACTATGAAGTCTCGGGGTGGCCTCAAACTCATGGCAATCCTCCTACCTCTGCCTCCCGAGTGCTGGGATTAAAGACGTGCACTACCACGCCCGGCTGTTTTGTTTTGTTTTTTGGTTTTTCCGAGGTAGGGTCCAGGCTGATCTGGAATTCACTGTGTGGTCTCAGGGTGGTCTTGAACTCATGGGGATCCTCCTACCTCTGCCTCTGAGTGCTGGGATTAAAGGCATGCGCCACCACGCCCGGCCCATAAATGTTTTTTAGTAACACTTCTAACATGAACTGAAGTGACTTTCCATCATACCTAGAATACAGTTTCTCTACCATGGCCTATAAAGTCTGTGTGATCACATCCCTGCCTGCTTCTCCCATTTCATCTCACCCACCCTCCCTCCGTGTCTCTCCTTACTGGCTACTTGTCAGGGTGCATAGAATGTGCCAAGTTCTTGCCTGGATCTTTCACAGTGACAGCTTCACGCTTCAGCTATAGCTCAAATCTCTCCCATTTCTGAGATCTCCTTTTCTAAATTGGACATTGGTTCATTATCACCAAATTTAGCTCCCCTCCTGTCCTTATGATATTCTGTTATCAAGTTAGTTAACAAGACCTTACAGCTTTTCCTTTCAAAACATGCTAGAAGCCTGGCATGGTGCCACATGCCTTTAATTCCAGCATTCAGGAGGGAGGCAGAGGTAGGAGGATCACCGTGAGTTCAAGGCCACCCTGACTACATCGTGAATTCCAGGTCAGCCTGGGCTAGAACGAGACCCTACCTCAAACAACAAAAACATGTTGGAACCCTGCTTCTTCAGCCCATCTCCACTCCTGGTCCAAGCCACCATTGTCTCTCACCAAATAACTGCATTGTCCTGTCCCTTTGCTCCACTTTAACCCTTTCAGTCTGTTTAAATGGTAGCGTACACTGAGCTTCATCTAATGTGGGATAAAAGCCAGACCTCCCTAATTAGCTCCTGCCAAAGTTGTCCTGCCTTGGTGTTTCCTCCAATGTATTCCTTGTGCTCCACTCACTCCAGCCTTGTCAGCCTCCCCTCCGTAATAGCTCTCCTCCTCTTCATCATCATCTTCCTCACAGGGCCTTTGCACTTGTTTTGCCTCTGCCCTGAAATGCTGCTCCCCCAAATCTACATGGTCACTTACTCAGTTCCTTTACATCTTTATGGGAATATCACCCTTGTCACACAGTTCAACTCACATCACCCTCCTTTCATGCATCTCCTCGCTTTATATGCTGTCTTGGGTACTGTTCTTTATTATATGTTTTATCATGCTGCCCCCCCCCTCAAGACTATAAGCTTCATGAGGCAGAGTATTTTTTACTGGAGTTCCTTATATCTCCAGGGTTAAAACATCACCTGCTATGAACACACACACACGTTTGAATGGTGCTTCACATGTGCAGGTATAGTTACTTAATTGCTCTCTAGATATCCTCGATAGCTTGAGAATATATCAGCCAAGCAGGAACTTCATCTATTTCATGCACTGCTCTAGTGCTTAGCAACAGAAACATTTGTTTGCAAATCCATGCCTGCTCTGATACTTTGCCTGAGTATTGCAACCTGGTTTGAAAGGAACTTTTTTTTTTTTTTCATTTTTTTATTTTCTCAAGGTAGGGTCACACTCTAGCCCAGGCTGACCTGGAATTCACTATGTAGTCTCAGGCTAGCCTCATACTCATGACAATCCTCCTACCTCAGCCTCCCAAGTGCTGGAATTAAAGGCATGCACCACCACACCTGGCAAATACTTTCTTTATTTACTTATTTTGAGAAGGGTACAGAGGCAGATAGAGAAATGGGTGTGCCAGGGCCTCCAGCCACTGCAAACACACTCCAGACACAGAGGTAGGAGGATCCTCATGAGTTCAAAGCCACCCTGAGACTACATAGTGAATTCCAGGTCAGAGTCCGAGATACCTGGCAACCAACCTTGCTTGGGCAGTTATACTCACAGAGCTGGATTAATGGAAACTTTAGAGAGTAGAGATTTGCTTGTTGATCCAGAGTAGACTGTCGGAATTTTAATAAGTCTATTCCATTAGTAAATGACAGTTTTTGTTTTGATATAGTCAGGTGTTCCAGGCTGGCCTCAGCTCACTGTTTAGACAAGGATGGCCTTGAACTTCTGATCCTCCTGTCTCCTCCACCTCAATGCTGGAATTACAGGTGTCTACTGTCCCATTTTATTTGATGCTAGGAGTTGAGCCCAGGCTGACCTGGAACTCACTCTACATGGAGCTCCCAGGCTGGCCTCAAACTCACAACGAACCTTCTACCTCAGCTCCCAAGTGTTGGAATTAAAGACGTGTCAGCACACCAGGCTCTAATAATGATTTTTGTAGAAATTGTAATGCTGATTACTATTTTTTATGTCTTACAAGTAAGGGTTCATGAGATAATATTTTTTTCACCTGCTAGAAGGCCCCAGTTCAAACTGAATTTTTTTTCTTCCAAATTTTTATTAACAATTTCCATGATTATAAAAAATACCTCATGGAAATAAAGACACATTAAGATCCGTAAAAAAAAAAAAAAAACACCTCATGGTAATACCTTCCCTGCCTCCACTTTCCCCTTTGAAACTCCATTCTCCCATCATACCCCCTCCCTATCTCAATCAGTCTCTCTTTTAATTTTGATGTCATGATCTTTTCCTCCTCTTATGATGGTCTTGTGCAGGTAGTGTCAGGCACTGTGAGGCCATGGATATCCAGGCTATTTTGTGTCTGGAGGGCAAACTGAGTTTTAAGTAGAACTTATAATTTCTTTTTAGGCCATTCTGCGTTTCATTGGAATGTATGCATTGAGACTTGCTTCATTCTTACTTTAAGGAGTGGGTTATAGAAAATGTGGAAGTGAGCTTACTTGTCGTATTCTAAGGCTTGTTTGTTGTGTTATAGATCTCCAGCTTGCTGCTGAACTTGGGAAGACGTTGTTGGATCGGAACACAGAACTGGAAGATTCCCTTCAGCAGATGTATACAACCAATCAGGAGCAGTTACAGGAAATTGAGGTAATGTATTCAGTGAAGAGTACATTCCACCTCAAGGTGTTGCTGTGGTACCAGTCATATCATATCATAGAAGCATGATTAGAAGCATCATTTAATTTTCATAGCCATCAGAGGAGATGTGTACTTTCCCTAGATTTTCCCAAAGTGTAAGTCTGCTGTGGTTAGAGGTTTCTCACCAGTGAAGTACACAAGAAGCAAATGTTAGCATATTTTTTCTGTGCTCTCTGATATGATCTCATTTTCATTTTGATCAATTTTTTTCTCAGTGATTTTTGTGTTTTTGAGATAGGGTTTTGTTCTAGCCCAGGCTGACCTGGAATTCACTGTGTTGTCTCAGGGTGGCCTTGAACTCATGATGATCCTCCTACCTCTGTCTCCTGAGTGCTGGAATTACAGGTATGTGCCACCATACCCACCTAGTTTTGTTTTGTTTTTTTCTGAGGTAGGATCTCCCTCTAGCTCAAACTGACCTCAGACTCACAGGGATCCTCCTACCTCTGCCTCCTGAGTGCTGGTATCAAAGGCATGTGCCACCAGGCCCGGCTTCACCGAAATGTTTTTAAAGCAGTTTAACAAACTGAATTGAAAGTTGCTAGACTAAAGCTTTAAAATGGGAAGTGTTGTTACATAAATGACCACAGTCAAGTAGTCCAGTTATATGTAGGACACTTGACTGTAAAGAATGTAATTTTGAGCTGGGTGTGGTGGTGCATGCCTTTAATCCCAGCACTAGGGAGGCAGAGGTAGGAGGATCCCTGTGAGTTCAAGGCCACCCTGAGACTACATAGTGAATCCCAGGTCAGCCTGGGCTAGAGTGAGACCCTATCTCAAAAAAAAAAAAATGTAATTTTGGTTATTAGTAAGAAGATCCTCCTAGCAGAGCACTTTCCTCTCTGTCCCAGACTTCTCCCGACACCCTGTTGTAGGTACTTTCTCGTTTCTCATTGCTGACACAAACCAAGCACTTGACCAAAAGCAGCTAATGGGAGGAAAGGTGTTTATTTTGGCTTTCGGTCTTGAAGGGAAGCTTCATGATGACAGGAGAAAGATGGTAGAACAGAAGCTGGACATCACCTCCTTGCTTAGCATCAGTTGGACAACAGCAGCAGGAGAGTGAGCCAACTAACACTGGCAAGCTTGGGCTAAACCTTAGGGTTCACCCCCAACAACATACCTCCTCCAGCAAGGCTTCACCTCCCAAGTTGCCATCAGCTTGGGACCAAGCATTGAGAGCACATGAGTTTATGAGGGACACCTGATTCAAACCACCACAACCTCTCGACAAAAACTTGACAAATTATAACTCCTTTAAATTGCTATAGGAGAGCCAGAACTTTGATGTCTTACGTGTAAACAAAGACCTGAAGCAGTCATTGTAATCAGTACTTACTAGCTCTTGATTATTTATTCTTCCAAGTGCTAGAATGTGGGCTAGAGAGATGGCTCAGCAGTTAAGGAGCTTGCCTGTAAAGCCAAAGGACCTAGGTCTGATTCCCCAGGACCCATGTAAGCCAGCTGCATAAGGTGACACATGCATCTGGAATTTGTTTACAGTGCCTGAAGGCCCTGGTCTGCCCATTCTCTCCCTCCCTGCCTCCATCCCTCTCCTCCCCCCATCTCTGTCTGTCTGTCTTCTGTCTCTCAAAATAAATGAAAAATTTTAAAAAGATTAAAAACCAAATGCTAGAACTTCAAAGGAGCACAGTTATGCGGTCTTTGCCTTAGAAGTGGTCATATTATACAAATTCACCTTTTGTATATATAAACCTATCACCAAAACTAAAGAAAATGGGGCTGGATGGTTAAGGTGCTTGCCTGCAAAGCCAAAGAACCCTGGTTCAATTCCCCAGGACCCTCCTAAGCCAGATGCACCAGGTGGCACATGTGTCTGTAGTTCCATTTGTAGTGGCTGGAGGCCCTGGCGTGCCCATTCTCTTTCTCTCTCTCTCTCAAATAAATAAATAAAATATATTTTAAAAAAATTTTTTTAAACTAAAGAAAATGTGTAATCTCAGTCTTTGTTTTACATGATAGCAATAATTAAGATGTGTACATTAGAGCTCTAGGTCTGGAGAGATAGCTAAGCAGTTAAAGATACTTGCTTTTAAGCCTCTGGCCCAAGTTCAATCCTTCCCAGCACCCACATAAAGCCTAACACGCAGTGGTGCACACATCTGTGATTTTTGTTTGTTTGTTTTTTTCAAGGTAGGGTCTCGCAGTAGCCAGGCTAACCTGGAATTCACTATGTAGTCTCAGGGTGGCCTTGAACTCACGGCAATCCTCCTACCTCTGCCTCCCGAGTGCTGTGATTAAAGGTATGCACCACCATGCCCAACTGTTCATCTGTGATTTTAATATACCTAGGCAATGGGAGACAGAACCAGAGGATCCGGAAACTCACTGGTCAACTAGACTGGAACATACAACAACAAAACAAAAGAGACCCTCTTTTATTTGGTTTTTCGAGGTAAGGCCTCACTCTAGCCCAGCCAGGCTGATCTAGAATTCACTATGTAGTCTCAGGCTGGCCTCCAACTCAGAGCGATCATCCTACCTCTGTCTCCCAAGTACTGCGATTAAAGGTGTGCACCACCACAGCCAGGAATACATTCTTATAATGATACTGAGGTCACCAGGTATCATGTTTAGTACATACTTCATCAGGTTTTGCATAGAACATGCTTAGTTGAATTTCACAACTTACGGTTTACCAAAAACATAAAAAGATAGGGAAGTTGGGTATTAATTACTAAACCAGCCAAACATGTAGTCAGGAAACACTTTTTCTTCCTTGTTTCTTACACTTTGTTTTCCAACTCATTGGAAGGTTTCACTGAGATATATTTATTGTATGTGGGCAAAAACACTATCTCAATACATTTTTTCAGGGATGTTTTCTTTTATTTAGAGGACGGGGAGAGGAGAAAGACTGAGCACACCAAGGCCTTCTGCTACATGCACCCCTTTGTGCATCTGGCTTTATATTACATGGATACTGGGGATTCAAACCTAGGTTGTCAGGCTTTGCAAGCAAGTGCTTTAACCACTATGCCATCTTTCCAGCCCTGCTTTAACATTTTCTATGAAAGCATCTAGACGATACTGCAACGGATTATTCTAAGCATGTCTTCCAGGGTTAGTTGAAAGGAGTCCAAATATGTGTGATTAGTAGATTGATGCCTGCTAATGTAGGGGATACCAACATAGTGCCTTATGATTTAGCCTTTCTTTCTCCCTTTTCTGTGATATTGAGAATGATAGGGTGATTAAGACAGATCATTCACATTCAGAAAAAAATCCAGGGTCCTTGAGTCTCTAAATCTACAGTCCAGTGTCGTCCATAAGATGTTGCAAAGTATTTCATATTAAAATATGGTTGGTTAAATAGACATAAAATTAAGTTGATGTCTAAAGCTGTTCAAATAAATGTACTCTGCAGCACTTCCAGAAACATTCTCATAAGTCTCTTGTTTCTGTAACACAGTGTAGCCCCTTCATTCATAAACCAGTATCACAGATTTCAGGACCTTACTCTTTATTAACAACTGGGTTTTTTTGTTTGTTTCTGTTTTGGGGTGTGTGTTTGTTTGTTTGTTTGTTTGTTTTTCAAGGTAGGGTCTCTGATCTGGAATTCAGGGTGGCCTCACAGCAATCTTCCTACCTCTGCCTCCAGAGTGTTAGGATTAAAGACTTGTGCCACCATGCCCAGCTTGTCTTTTGTTCTTTTATAAATTGCTTTTTAAAAATGAAGAGGATAGGAAAAACAGGGAGATAAGATGGCAATCCTAGCTAAGTACACTGACCAGCCAGGGGACTGACTCCCTCATTGCCTGTCAGTGATACCTGTGTGTAGGAAGACTTGGAAATCATGGTGCAGACTTCTGAGGTCTCCAATAGTCTGAAACAAAGAAAGCTCTTGTAAAAATAAGCAGGTAGCTAAAGAGCCTAATTCCTAATTTAAAATGACTGATGCAAGTATTACACATCTGTCACCACTGCAACTTTCAGGAGCCCCCACTTATTTTGTGATAACTTTGTGACAACTTTGTGACAGTGCTTTTTTTAGTTCAAATGTCATGTCAGCTTTTTTATATCTGCAACTTTTTATTAAAATATGCATACAGAAAATAGCACAAATCCAAAGGGTCTCATTGATGAATTTTTATAAACATACCTACACACAGCCAGCACTCAGATAAGGAGTGAGAATGTTTGCTGTCAATCTGTCCAGGCACCACTCTACCAAACAGCATTCTAACTGGACACCCTAGATTGGCCTGTCTTTTTATTTATTTATATGTGTATGTATGTACACACCAGGGTCTCTTTGTACTGCAGTAAAATATTTGTCTGGCTTTTATGTGGGCGACAGGCTTTGCAAGTAAGCGTCTTTACTGAGCCATCTCCCCAGGCCTGGTTTGTTTTTGTTTGTTTGTTTGTTTTTGTTTTTTTGTTTTGAACTTTACATGAATGGAATCCCTTGATCTTTTGAGTAAGTTTGAAGCTAATTTATGGATTTCATTTGTGTTAGGAATCACTTTGAATGCTAGGGAATACACATGCTAAACACACACCCTACCACTGAATCTACACTCCTAGCCCTAAACTAAGGATTCACAATGTTTATTAATAATTTTCCTCATGAGATAATAGTAACCAAAACATTTATTTATTTATTTATTTATTTATTTAAGAATCACAGAGAGACAGAGAAAGAGGCATATAGATAGATAGAGAATGGGCACGCCAGGGCCTCTAGCCACTGCAAAGGACCTCCAGACGTGTGCGCCCCTTGTGCATCTGGCTAACGTGGGTCCTGGGGAATCGAGCCTCAAACCGGGGTCCTTAGGCTTGACAGGCAAGCGCTTAACCGCTAAGCCATCTCTCCAGCCCAACTAAAACATTTTTTAAGTTAGGGCAATAATTTAGTTGAAAACCAAAAAGTCAGCTCTTTTTTGTTTTGTTTTTGTTTTTCAAGGTAGGGTTTCACTCTAGCTCAGGCTGACCTGGAATTCACTGTGTAGTCTCAGGGTGGCCTTGAACTCACAGTGATCCTCCTAGCTCTGCCTCCCAAGTGCTGGGATTAAAGGCGTGCACTACCACACTTGGCTGAGAAAAAAAAAAATTTAAGTTTTTATTTATTTATTTCATTGACAACTTCCATGATTGTAAACAATATCCCATGGTAATCCCTCCCCCCTCCCACTTTCCCCTTTGAAACTCCACTCTCCATCATAACCCCTCTCCCTCTCAATCAGTCTCTCTTTTATTTTGATGTCATGATCTTTTCCTCCTCTTATGATGGTCTTGTGTAGGTAGTGTCAGGCACTGTGAGTTCATGGATATCCAGGCCATTTTGTGTCTGGAGGAGCACATTGTAAGGAATCCTACCCTTCCTTTGGCTCTTACATTCTTTCTTCCACTTCCTCCGCAATGGATCCTGAGCCTTGGAAGGTGTGATAGAGATGTTTCAGTGCTGAGCACTCCTCTGTCACTTCTTCTCAGCACCATGGTGCCTTCTGAGTCATCCCAAGGTCACTGCCATCTGAAAAGAGAAGGTTGTCTATCCAAAAATGACAGTAGCATTAATATATGGGTATGAACCTTAAGAGAAGTGCTTACTGGGCAGTTTGATAAGCATAGTATATACATTTAGCCAGACAACAGCAGACATCACATCCCTAGGGCTCATGACTACCCCTGTTGTAGGTTTTCAGTATCAGGGATATATTCCCTCCATGGACCAGGCTTCCAGTCCAAGTAGAGGGCAGTTGGTTTCCCCCATAACAGGTGTGCCACTATTGCACCTGTTGGCTCATTTGGCCTGGTTGGCCAAATATAAGGCTTGCAGTATCCAGTGTGGAGCATCTTCACTGGTGATTTCTCTCTCCTATTGAACTGCATGCAGCGTGGCTTTTTCCAGCTTTCTGTCAGCTGGTCTACATGGAGGAGGTTTTCAGCTCATTTCCAGCAAGATTTCTCAGTATCCTTGCAGCCCAAGTATGTGGAGTCGTCAGCAATAAGGTCTTACCATGTATTCCTGGTGGGAAACCAAGGGCCTTGGGAATGGCCTGTAATGTTTTGGGGGCATCAGGGATCTCCCTGGCCAACAACTCACTGGAAGGTATCCCATCCCTGGCACTGAAAATTTTCTAGTAACAATCTATGTATCCTGTGTGTTCCATTGTCCAGAAAAGTGGGTTTCCATTTGATTAGCCCTCCCTCCACCTTTCCTTTACTCAATCTCTTCCCCTGACCTCAGAGAAAATTTAAAAAATTTTTTTAATTTATTTGAGAGAGAATGGGCACATCAGGGCCTCTAGCCACTGTAAACAAACTCCAGATGCATGCACCACCTTGTGCATCTGACTTAACATGGGTCCTGGGGCATCGAACCTGGTTCCTTTGACTTTGCAGACAAGCGCCTTAACCTCTAAGCCATCTCTCCAGTCCCCAGAAAACTGTGTGTGTGTGTGTGTGTGTGTGTGTGTGTGTTATTTCGAGGTAGGATCTTGCTCTAGCCCAGGCTAACCTGAAATTCACTATGTAGTCTTAGGGTAGCCTCAAACTCGTGGCAATCCTCCTACCTCTGCCTCCCAAGTGCTGGGATTAATCAATTTTTTAAATGACCATTGAGGTCTGGGGAGATAGCTCAGCGGTTAAAGGCATTTGTTTGCAAAGCCTGTTGGCCCATGTTCAATTTCCCAGTACCCACCTAAAGCCAGATGTACACAGTGGCACATGTATCTGGAGTTCCTTTGCAGTGACCAGAAGTCCTGACATGCCTATAGTGTCTGGCTCTTTCTCTTGCTCACTCACTAAATAAATAAATTTTTAAATGACCCTTGAACTAGTCAGAAAGGATAAAATCCTGGGATAAAGGCCCTAAAACTCTGACTTTAGATACTGCCAAAAGCTGTTGTGTAGACTATCCTGAGTGTTTATTCTGCATTCTCACAAAAGTTGACTAGTGGGATATTTTTTTCCTCGCTCCAGGGCTTGCCATTCATGAACCCCCTCCCCCAGAAATTCTCAAGTCTCACCCCCCACCCCCCCCCCGCCGTGGGACTGGGGTTCCAGGTAGAGATTTGAACTTGGCCAGTCTCAGGCCCTCTCAGACTCTAATGCTTGCACGGAAAAGCACTAACCACTGATCCATCTCTCCAACCCCTGATTAGTGTGTGTTTTTTGGGGTTTTTTTTTTTTTTTGTTTGTTTGTTTGTTTGTTTTTGCTTTTTCGAGGTAGGGTTTTACTCTAGCCCCTGACCTGGAGTTCACTATGTAGTCTTAGGGTGGCCTCAAACTCATGGCAGTCCTACCTCTGCCTCCCAAGTGCTGGTATTAAACAGAGAAAGGCAGAGAGAGAATGGGCACACCAGGGCCTCCAGCCACTGCAAACGAACTCCAGATGCATGTGCGCCCTTGTGCATCTGGCTAACATGGGTCCTGGAGAATCAAACCAGGATCCTTTGGCTTTGCAGGCAAACGCCTTAACTGCTAAACAGTCTCTCCAGCCCCCTGATTAGTGGTTTTTATAGGCATTGGAGTTTTGTTTGTTTGTTTGTGGCAGGGTCTCATTCTCTTATTTTTTGTTTTTGTTTTTTTGGTTTTTCGAGGTAGGGTCTTGCTCTAGTCCAAGCTGACCTAGAATTCACTATGTAGTCTCAGGGTGGCCTTAAACTCATGACTCCTACCTCTGCCTCCCAAGTGCTGGGATTAAAGGCACGCACCACCACACCCAGCATTTTTGTTTGTTTGCTTTTTTTTTGTGAGGTTTTGGCCATATCTTTAAAAAATATATTTGTGTTTATTTGCAAACAGAGAAAGAGATAGGGAAAGAATGGGTTCACCAGGATCTTTTGCCACTGCAAACAAACTCCAGACACATGTGCCACTTTGTGCACCTGGCTTTATGTTGGGTACTGGAGAATGCAACCTGGGCTGGTAGGTTTTGCAGGCAAGCTTCTTTACCCACTAAGCATTTCCCCAGGTCCCAGGCTTTGTTGTTTATTGATTTTTCAGGTTTTTGAGGTAGGGTCTCACTCTAGCCCACACTGACTTGGAATTCACTATGTAGCCTCAACATGAACTCACAGTGATCCTCCTACCTCTGCCTCCAAGTGCCGGGAGTAAACACATGCACCACCACGCCTGGCCCAGGCATTGTTTGTTTGTTTGTTTGTTTGTGTTTGTTTGTCTTTTCAGTTTTTTTTAATATATATATATATTTACATACACACACACATACATATATATAGACATATATATAGACAACTTCTATACTTACAAACAACAAACCATGGTATTTCCCTCCCCTCACCCCTTCATAACTCTGCTCTCCAACGTATCCCCTCCCTCCATTAGTCTCTCTCTCTTTTTTTTTTTTTTTTTTTTTTATTTTTCGAGATAGGGTCTCACACTAGTCCAGGCTGGCCTGGAATTCACTCTGTTGTCTCAGGGTAGCCTTGAACTCACGGCAGTCCTCCTACCTCTGCCTCCCGAGTACTGGGATTAAAGGCGTGCGCCACCACGCCCGGCTCATTAGTCTCTCTTTTAATTAGATGTCATCATCTTTTTCTCCTATTATGAGGGTCTTGTGTAGGTTTTGCTGGGTACTGTGAGGTCTTGGATATCAAGGCCAATTTCTGTCCGGACAGTTGTATGTAAGGAGTGGTACCCTTCCTTTGGCTCTTACATTCTTTCCGCCACCTCTTCCGTAATGGACCCTGAGCCTTGGAGGGTTTCTGTGCTGTGCAGGCATTGTTTTTAATGCTTAAAAAAAGATGAGAGGAGCCGGGCGTGGTGGCACACCTCCCAGCACTCGGGAGGCAGAGGTAGGAGGATCACCGTGAGTTCGAGGCCACCCTGAGACTCCATAGTGAATTCCAGATCAGCCTGGGCTAGAGTAAGACCCTACCTCGGAAAAAAAAAAAAAAAAAAGATGAGAGGAGGGCGGGAGGGATGGCTTAGTGGTTAAAGCATTTGACTGCAAAGCCAAAGGATCCCGGTTCAATTCTCCAGGACCCACATAAGCCAGATGCACAAGAAGGTGCGTGCTTCTGGAGTTTGTTTGCAGTGGCTGAAGGCCCTGGCGTGTCCATGCTCTCCCACTCTCTGCCTCTTTGTATCAAATAAATAAATAAAACAAAAAGATGAGAGGAGCCAGGTGTGGTGGCGTATACCTTTAATCTCAGCACTCTGGGAGGTAGAGGTAGGAGTGTCATGAGAGTTTAAGGTCACCTAGAGACTACATAGTGAATTCCAGGTTAGCCTGGTCTAGAGCGAGACCCTACTTCTAAAAAACAAAACCAAAAAAAAAAAAAAAAGATTAGAGGGCTGGAGAGATGGCTTAGCTGTTAAGGTAATTGTCTGCAAAACCTAATGACCCAAATTTACTTCCCCGGTGCCCACAAAAAGTCAGGTGTACAAAGTGGCACATGCATCTGGAGTTTGTTTGCATTGGCTAGAGAGACCCTGGTGCACCGATTCTGTCATACTCACCCTCTGCTTGCAAATAAATAAATAAGATTAAAAAAAAAAAAAAAAGATTAGAAGGGGCTGGAGAGATGGCTTTGTGGTTAAGGCACTTGCCTGCAAAGCCAAAGGACCCAGATTCAATTCTCCAGGACCCACATAAGCCAGGTGCACAAGGGGGCTCATGCATGCATCTGGAGTTCATTTGCAGTGGCTAGAGGCCATGGCACACCCATTCTCTCTCTCTCTCTCTCTCTCTCTCTCTGTCTGTCTGTCTGTCTTTCAAGAAAAGAAAAATAAAATATTTTTTTAAAAAACGATTAGAGAGCTGGAGAAATGGCTTAGCCTGCGAAGCCTAAGGTCCCATGTTCGAGTCCCCAGTATCCACGTAAATCAGATGCACAAGGTGGCACAAGCATCTGGAGTTGGTTTGCAGAGGCTGGAGGACATGATGTGCCCATTCTGTGTCTATCTGCCTCTTTCTTTTTCTCTCAAATAAATAAAATATTTTTTTAAACAAAAGATTAGAGGCTGGGGAGATGACTCAGTGCAAAAGTGCTTGCTATGCAAGCATGAGTACAGGAGGTTAGATCTGCAGAACATGCAGTAAATGCCAGCTGCACTGGCAGCCTACCTGTAATCCCAGCACTCGGGAGGCCAAGACAGGGCAATCTCCAGGGCAAGCTGGCTAGCTGGACTACCCTAGTCAGTGAGCTGTGGGCTCAACTGAGAGCTGCTGCCTGAGTAAATAAACAGAACAATAGAGAACACCAGACATCTACCTCTGGCCTCCATGCACACCCACACACACAAGTGTCCACACACATACATGCACACACGTCTAAAAAAAAGTTAAACTGAGTGTGGTGGTACGCACCTTTAATTCCAGCACTCAGGAGGCAGAGGTAGAAGGATCATCATGAGTTCAAAGCCACCCTGAGACTACATAGGGAATTCCAGGTCAGCCTGGACTAGACAAGAGACCCTACCTTGGAAAACCAAAAAAAAAAAAAAAAAGGTTAAATGAGATAAAAGATTAAATGAGGTAGTGAAATAGGCCTCAGATAAGCATGAAGATTGTCAGAATATTATTCGGTGCTAATTTGAACATCTTAATTTCTTGAGTCCAGAGCCAGTTTTGGCTTTTTGTTTGGTTTTTGTTCTGGATGAAGGGGGAAGCAGAGAGAGAAGCTATGAAGAGTAAGGAGACTAACGCTGTCTTACAGTCATTGAAGCAGTCAGCAGGCTTGTGTGCTCGACTGTGTGAACTGTCACCACAGAAATTGCGCCTGCCTCTCAAAGTGACTTCACGTTCAAGGTGACCTGCTTTATTCCTTCCTAAGACTTGTAAAGCATTCTGTGCTTCTACTCCATGTATTAATATTCTGCTGTGTATTATGTTCAATGCTTGATTTGTCCTCCTCTCCTTTCTCCTCATTTCCCATTGCAGCCTTGAGGGCTGTTGTATGTATTTGTGGTCTTTTACACATAGTAGGTAGTTGATATACTTCTTTAAATATTTTATTTATTTAAGAGAGCGAAGCAGATAGAGAATGGGTCCAGGGCCTCCAGTTGCTGCAAACAGACTTTAGACGCATGCACCAAATTGTGCATCTGGCTTACATGGGTCCTGGGAGTTGAACCTGGGTCCTTTGGCTTTGCAGGCAAGTGTCTTAATCACTAAGTCATCTCTCTAGCCCAAGTTGATAAATACTTTTGAAATCAGTATTTTATGAGTGAATGAACACTTTTTAAAAGCTCTCTCAATAATTTCTTTTTTAAAAATTATTTTATTTATTTATTTGAAACAGAGAAAGAGACAGAATAAGAGACAGAATGGGCACGCCAGGGCCTCTAGCCACTGCAAACGAACTCCAGACACATGTGCCCCTTGTGTATCTGCCTTATGTGGGTCCTGGGGAATCAAACTTGGCTCCTTTGGCTTTGCAGGCAAATGCCTTAACCACTAAGCCATCTTTCCAGCCCTCTCTCAATATTTTTTTCTAAACTGGAAGTACTCGCCTCTAGAGATTTTAAAAGGTATGCAAGGAGCTCTGGCCTCCTGTTTGGAGAGTCAGGTGCAAGCCTCTTACTTGCAGATAGCTAAGTTGAGGCATGTAAACCACCTCTCAGAGCCTGTTTGCTCCATTGTGGAATGTTGAGGAATGCTTGCTTTACATTGGTTGAACATGACCCTGAGGGGATGAGATCATGGAAGTAGTATGTTTTGGGCTATATAAATCGTATCACTTATTTACCCACATTTTCAGAATATTTATAGTGAAAAAACTCAGTTCCTAAAAAGTAAGTCCTCTTGAATTATTACAAAATAGATCAAAAAATTTGAGGCTGCAGAGATGGCTTAGCAGTTAAGGCACTATTCTGCAAAGCCTACGGACCCAAGTTTGATTTCCCCAGGACCCACATAAGCCAGATGCACAAGGTGGCCCATGTATCTGGAGTTTGTTTGCAGTGGCTAGAGGTCCTAGTCCACCTGTTCATATTCATTCTCTCTCTCTCTCATAAATAAAATATTTTAAAAATTGACAAGCTTTTTGGCAATTTTATTTATTTATTGTTTTGGCAATTTTTTATGAGAAAGAGAATTGGCATGCCAGGGCCTCCAGCCCTGTAATTGAACTTCAGATGTGTGCACCACCTTGTGTGCATGTGCAACCTTGCACACTTGTGTCACCTTGTGCGTCTGGCTTTCGTGGGATCTGGAGAGTCGAACAAGGGTCCTTAAGCTTCTCAGGCAAGCACTTTAACCACTAAGCCATTTCTCTAGCCCAAAATTGATAAGCTTTTAATTGTATGAATATAGGTGGCTTTTATTTTCATATTAATGGATCCCCCATCACTGTATTTTTTGTGGGGAAAAAAAATATATTACTTTAATCAGGAGAAACAGGTTTGGAAGGTTATTTTGGTACTAAATTCTAAAGAATGGGCCATAATCCTTGATTTAAGGATAATCCCAACCCTGCTAAGAAGCCACATTCTCATTCCTTTCCTTCCTTATTATTCTTTTAAAAAAAGGGGGGGTCTGGAGGGATGGCTTAGCGGTTAAGCGCTTGCCTGTGAAGCCTGAGGACCCGGTTCAAGGCTCCATTCCCCAGGACCCACGTTAGCAAGATGCACAAGGGGCGCACATGTCTGGAGGTCCTTTGCAGTGGCTAGAGGCCCTGGCGTGCCCATTCTCTCTCGTTCTCTCTCTATGTGCCTCTTTCTCTCTGTCGCTCTCAAATAAATAAATAAATAAAAATTTCATTTAAAAAAAAAAAAAAACTTACTCGTTCATGTGGTATGTGAGTGCAGGTATATGAGCCAGAGTGCATGTGTGGAGGTCAGAAGACAACCTCGGGGTGAGTCCTCTGCCTTTCACCTCATTTGAGGCAGGGCTTCTCACTCTGGATTCTTGCTGGTAGTGTTCTCCCACTTGCTTTCAGAAAATTCTCCTGTCCCCGCCTCCCAGCTCACTTTCAGCATCAGTATGCTGGAGTTACTGAAGTGACAGAAGCCTGCCATGGCTGTGGCTTTGTATTGGGTCTGGGTATTGAACCTGGTTGCTCCAGCTTGAGCAGCATGTGTGTTGTCCATTGAGCACCTCCCCAGTTCTTATGTCCTTTAGATTGGGTCGTGTGTACCTGTTTCTGCATTTCAGGCTAGGCTGTACAGCTACAGATGTGTTAAATGATCCCAGTGGCATTGCTTTTCCTTGATAAGGGCGGCCTGTGGGATAGCCTTTACGTATAACCTGAACCTTGTATCCACAGTTGAGGTGACGTTCTGTACAGAGGTCTAGACAGCAAGATAAAACTCACAACATTTAAAATTCAGTATTCTTACCATAAGGTAACATCATTGTCTACTTTCCACCAATCTGACATCCCTCTTCCTCCACAGTTTTGCTTGAAAAATCTCCTTTCCCCCTAATATGGCAGTCACATTTGTTTGAGACTGTGTACCATAGATTCTGAATTGAGAAAACTTAGGACATCAGAAGCATGTGTGTACTGTGAGGCAAGTAATAGGTAATAAATTTGTCCATTTCCTTCTAGATTCAGCGAGGAGGGGAGCACACAGAGCTTGATGTTTGCTAGACATCAGTACTTGTGAAAGAGAACAGATACTTTTTCTTTTAAATTGCTAGCCAGATTAGACTCCTTTGTAAGTTATCTATAGCCGAGTCTTAGAGAAGTGAAGGACTTTGGCTTTCTTGGTTAATTCTTTCTTGGTTTAATATAGTTAGACTGAACTCATATCATGTAAAAACAAGCTCCTTGACAGTCTTTGGATTATCCTTTAGCCAAATCCCCTAAGACTAAAATTACATGAGTTCTTTTTTTTTAACTCATTTTTTTTTTATTAGCTACTTCCATGTTTGTAGACAATATCTCATGGTAATGCCCTCCCTCCTCCCACTTTGCCCTTTGAAACTCCACTCTCCATCGTACCCCTTCCCCCTCTCAGTCTCTCTTTTATTTTGATGTCATGATCTTTTCCTCCTCTTATGATGGTCTTGTGTAGGCAGTGTCAGGCACTGTGAGGTCATGGATATCCAGGCCATTTTGTGTCTGGAGGGAGCACGTTGTAAGGAGTCCTACCCTTCCTTTGGCTCTTACATTCTTTCCACCACCTCTTCTGCAATAGACCCTGAGCCTTGGAAGGTGTGATAGAGATATTGCAGTGCTGAGCACTCCTGTCACTTCTTTCCAGCACCACGATGCCTTCTGAGTTATTCCAAGGTCACTGCCATCTGAAAAGAGAAGGTTCTCTACCAAGAGTTAGAGTAGCATTAATATAAGGGTATGAACATTAAGAGAAGTACTTACTGGGCAGGTTGATAAGCATAGTGTATGCATTTAGCCAGACAGCAGCAGATGTTACACCCCTAGGGCTCATGACTACCCCTGTTGTAGGTTTTCAGTATCAGGGATGTACTCCCTCCCATGGAGTGGGCCTCCAGTCCAATTAGAGGGCAGTTGGTTTCCACCATGACAGACATGCCACTATTGTACCCGTTGGCTCACTTGGCCTGTCTGGCAAAATATAAGGCTTGCAGAGTTCACTGTTGAATATCTTCACTGGTGATTTCTCTCTCTTCCATTGAACTGCATGCAGAATGGCTTCTTCCAGCTTTCTGTCAGCTGGTCTACATGGAGGAGGTTTTCAGCTCAGTTCCAGCAGCATTTCTCAGTGGCCTTGCAGCCCAAGTATGTGGAGTCTTCAGCAATAGGATTTTGCCATCTGTTCCTAGGGGCAAGGGCCTTGGCACTGGCCTATAATGTTTTGGGGGCATCAGGGACCTCCCTGGCCAACAACTCACTGGAAGGTATCCCATCCCTGGCACTGAAAATTTTCTAGCAACAATCTACGGCTCCTGAGTGTTCCATTGTCCAAAAAAGTAGGTTTCCATGTGATTTATTTATATCCTCTTAGATTTTGATTAGCCCTCCCTCCACCTTTCCTTTATTCAATCTCTTCTCTTGATCTCACTTTGGGCCTTTTCACCCCAATTAATCTATTCTTCTACTTATATATATACAATACCATCATATTAAGTACCCCCCTTCCTTCCTTTCTCTTCCTTTTATATATCTCTTTTCTAACTTACTGTCCTTTGCTACTGAATTTTCTTCCTACTCACACAGAAGTCCAATCATCTGTAGCTAGGATCCACATATGAGAGAGAATATGCGACGCTTGCTTTCTGGGCCTGGGTTACCTCACTTCATATAATCCTTTCCAGATTCATCCATTTTATTGCAAATTTTATAACTTCATTTTTCTTTACCACTGAGTAGAACTCCATTGTATAAATGTATCATATCTTCATTATCCACTCATCAGTTGAGGGACATCTAGGCTGGTTCCATTTCCCAGCTGTTGTGAATTGAGTGGCAATAAACATGGTTGAGAAAGTATCTCTAAGGTAATGAGATGAGTCCTTGGGATATATGCCTAGGAGTGCTATAGCTGGGTCATATGGTAGATCTATTTTTAGCTGTCTTAGGAACCTCCACACTGATTTCCACAATGGCTGGACCAGATCACATTCCCACCAACAGTGTAGAAAGGTTCCTCTTTTTCCACATCCTTGCCAGCATTTATGATCATTTGTTTTCATGATGGTAGCCAATCTGACAGGAATGAGATGGAATCTCAACATAGTTTTAATCTGCATTTCCCTGATGACTAGGGATGTAGAACATTTTTTTAGATGCTTATATGCCATCCATATTTCTTCTTTTGAGATAAAATGTCATGAGTTCTTAGATGCTTTCATTGTTTTTGTTTTGTTTTGTTTTGTTTTGTTTTTTTGAGGTAGATTCTCACTCTAGCCCAGGCTGACCTGGAATTCACAATGGAGTCTTAGGGTGGCCTCGAATTCACAGCAATCCTCCTACCTCTGCCTCCCAAGTGCTGGGATTAAAGGCATGTGCCACCACGCCTAGCTTTTCATTGTATTTTTAACACAGGTTTTTATCTATTAAACAGAGGGCACTTTCCACAGCTTTTTAGTGGCCTCTTTGTACTTACTTGCAATGTTGACTTATTTCCTGTGTGCTGGCCACAAGCCTAACTTGATACATCTTTACAGAGGCAACAGCTTAGGCCTCATATAATGGGTGGTGTCATTTGTAAATGTCTCCCCTGTAGATAATCGAGTGAGGTTGGTGCATAGGACTAGGCTTACAGGCTTTTTCCTCAAGAGATCTACAACCAAAGCCTATTGTAAAAGCTTTTCAGTCAAATCTTTCTTGACATTCTCAGTCTGAATCATGCTGTTAAGTGCATTTAGAAGTTTTGAACAGAGGACTAGAAGTTGCCATCTACCAAGGTTTTAGTCCCAACTGTGTGTATGTATATGGATTACGGGAATCTTTTCTTCCTGGACAGAGGACCACAGTAAGAGTGGATGGTTGTGTTGTCTTGAAGGAGGGACAGACACAGAGAGGGCCTCTGGAGATCTGCTTGAGAGCAGGTACCCTGAACAGGTTTCTGAAGAGCTTGTGTTTACATGAGGAAGTGCTTGGCTAACTCTTTGTGCCATGGATCCTTTTGACTGACTGTTGGGGTCTACAGTGACCTCCTTAAAATGCATAGCAGTACAGGCTGGGTATGGGGTCCATGCCTGAAACCCCAGCATTTAGGGGGCCGTGGCAGGAAGATTGAAAGGCAGACCCCAGCTCTAATAAGTGATGAATTATAAATGAAATGCCATGTTGTAATATCCAAGTATTGAAGAAACAAAAGCATGATGTGGCATTACCTGTATTACAGGTATATATCAACATATTAAATAACAGTATTCTAGAAGTCTAAAAACAACCATAACTTCTAATTTTTTTAATATTTATTTATTTATTTATTTGACAGAGGAAGAGGGAAGGAGAGAGATAGAGGGAGAAAATGGGCGCACCAGGTCCTCCAGCCACTGCAAATGAACTTCAGACACATGCACCCCCTTGTGCATCTGGCTAACGTGGGTCCTAGGGAATTGAACCTGGATCCTTTGGCTTTGCAGGCAAATGCCTTAACTGCTAAGCCATCTCTCCAGCCCAACCATAGCTTCTAATAGTGACGTATGCAAGCAATAAGTCAACATTTCTGTAACTACTACAGTGTGATAGGAAAATGGTTGTGCTACGGCCATACCACCCTGAACACATCCAATCTTGTCTAAAGTGTTGGTGATTTCTGTTGGTGATGAGGTCCTAACTGCATTGCTGGCATTGCTGGCATTGCTGATGTTCATAATTGAAAGGGCAGACTTTCCATTAGAAATCAGCAAAGTAGCTTTTCTTCCCCATCACAGTTCACAGACCCTCTAAATTCAAAAAACTGCTGGATTAGATGGAGCCAGGCAGGGGTTAGTGAGGCAGAGGCCCCAAAGGAAGGAGGAGCTTGCCTTAAAGTGAGCGTTTCCAAAAGTTCAAGATGAGGTGTCTGTCGTGTGAAGAAGAGTTAGTAGCTAACAATTCCAAGTGGCAGAAGCACTGGAGGTACCTGGGAAGGTGATATGCTGAAGCATGATAGCTCTGAAGGAGTGTGGAAATTGTCTCAGAAATAGCCATTGTGTACACTTAAATTGGATTTGCTTTAAAATGAGGATGAGGACAGTAGAAATGAAGTTAAGATTGGCTTTGTGTTGGTAATTATTGAAACTGGATGATGGGTACTTCATACTTTACTAAACTATTTTCTTTGTATTAGTATAGTTTTCTTTTTTGTTTGTTTGTTTGTTGTTTTTTGGTGTTTTGGTTTTTTGAGGTAGGGTCTTACTATAGCTCAGGCTGACATGGATTCTCTATGTTGTCTCAGAGTGGCCTCAAACTCACCAATGATCCTCCTACCTCTGCCTCCCAAGTGCTGGGATTAAAGGCGTGTGCCACCACGCCTGGCTTCTCTTGTTTTTTGTTTTGTTTTTGAGGTATGGTCTTGCTCTAGCTCATACTGACCTGGAATTCATTATGGAGTCTCAGGATGACCTCAAACTCATGGCAGCCTTCTACTTCTACCTCCTAAGTGCTAGGATTAAAGGAACACGCCACCACACCCAGCTCGAGATCTGTATTTCTCTACCAAGTGTATGATTTACCATCTGTATGTACACTCAGTGAGGTTTTTGTTGAAATTGCAGTCTTAGTTCTGTCCAAGAATCTGCATTTGGGGTGGGGACAGGATTTCAGGTCTCTGTAATTTAATAAATCTTCAAGGTGATTCTTAGCTTAGCTCAGGTAGAGTTTATATACTATAACTGAGTGAAGATGCTAGCAGCTTCCTCTCATCAAACCCTTTGAGCATAGGCCAGCTGTCAGTCATGCTGCACTTTCATGTGTTACCTTCTGTGTAAATTCATACATTTGCCGTGTGTAGGGGAGGAGAAATAATGGGCTTCTGTAACAAAGACAGTTTAACGAGATGAAAAGAAGTAGGTTTATTAACATGTAGTTTCATATACCTAGGAACTAAGTAATTGTCTAAGAGGTGGCTTTCTATAGCATCTTAAAGACATGTGATAAAATTAAGGAAAGGGACTTTGAATCTGTGGGGTGGCAGTTAAAAACCAGTAAAGCTCTTGAGTGCAGATTCCTCTGGTCCTGGCTCCAGGCCCAGAAGAGCCTAAAGTCGTAGCCAGTAGTCAACCTCGAATGGGGAGGATGGGACCCTTGCCTTTGTTGGTCCGTGTCCTGCTTTTTAGCAAGTGTACAGGGAGGACAGGGAACTTTCCCACTGCTTCTCAACTGCTCTCAGCTCATATTTTGGCACCATATATTCTGGTTTCTCCCACATATATATAAAATCTCTATAGCCTTATGATGTTCTGATTAGGGAACCTTGGAAAAATCAAGAGGCTTGCTAAAGGTCACCTAGTTTTTAGTGTCCAAGCAGGATGTTAAGCACTTACCCCAAAGCCTGTGCTCCGAGCGATAAGGTATACCTGCGCTCACTGAAACCATTTATGAACTGGCCTTTCCCATGCCCTTTGTGGACCAGATATGTCCCATGTTAGAGGAGGTGACTGTTCCCGTCACTGGGCGGGAACTGCCTCTGCTGTAAATCTGTCTTTTTAAAAATATTTTTAAATATTTTATTTACTTGAGAGAGAGAGAGAAAAACAATGGACATGCTAGGGTCTCTGGCCACTGCAAACAAACTCCAGACACATGTGCCACCTTGTGCATCCGACTTATGTGGGTACTGGGGAATTGAACCTGGGTCCTTAGGCTTCTCAGGTAAGTGCCTTAATGGCTAAGCCATCTCTCCAGCCCTGTAAATCTGGCTTGATTGTACATTTGTCTTTTTTGGCGGGGGGGAGTTTGAAGTAGGGTCTCACTCTGGCCCAGGTTGACCTAGAAATCACTATGTAGTCTCAGGGTGACCTCAGATTTGCAGTGATCTTCCTATTTCTGCCTCCCAAGTGCTGGGATTAAAGGCATGCACCACCACACCTGGCCTCATTTGTTTGTTTATTTATTTGAAAGAGAAAGAGGCAGAGAGAGAGAAAGAAAGAAAGAAAGAGTGAGCACCCAGGGCATCCAGCCACTGCAAACAAACTCCAGACGCATGTGGCACCTTGTACGTCTGGCTTACATGGGTCCTGGGGAATCAAACATGGGTCCTTTGGCTTTGCAGACAAGTACCTTAACCGCTCAGCCATCTCTCCAGCCCTCATTTGTCTTTTTTAAGGTTGTTGTGAATCAGCCCTAAAGAATACCTGGGACCTTACACATGATACAGAGTAATTTACAACATATCTATGGCTATATAACATATATTCTTCGGATCCTAAGCTTTTTACAAGTCCAGGGTTCCTAAGAGATTGAACACATTCCTGTGGGTGACAGGAAATGTGTGGCATTGTTAGCTGGAGGGGGCAGGACTAAGAAGTTCTTCCTATAGCTCTGAAGAGGCTTCCTGTAGGAAAATGAGTGGTTGATTCCATGGGTGTGGTAGGAGTTCAGACAGTGAAAAATAAGAGTCTTTCATAGACACCATGCCGCCTGCTACCTTACCTTATTTAATCATGTCAGTTCTACTTGGTAGGTACCAACAACAAAGCTCCAATCCCTTACCACTTCCAAACTCGAGGTATACACCTAGCTTTTTAAAAAATATATATTTTATTCATTTATTTATGAGAGACAGAAAGAAGCAGACAGAAAGAGTAAGTATAGGAGCACCAGGGCCTCCATCCACTGCAAACCAACTCCAGTCACATGCGCTACCTTGTGCATCTGGCTTATGTAGATCCTGGGAAATTGAACCTGGGTCCTTTGGCCTTGCAGTCTTTAACCACTAAGCCATCTCTGCAAGCTAAGAAGATGTGTGATCTTTATATTTTTGTCACAGAAATATTAATATATTAATACATGATTATAGAGTCCTGCTCAGACCTCACAGAAGGTGTTCTAAAGTATAAATTATAGGGCTGGGGAGATAGCTTAGTGGTTAAGATACTAGCCCATGAAGCCTAAGGACCCAGCTTCAATTCCCCAGGACCCGCGTAAGCCAGATGCACAAGGTGGTGCATGCATCTGGAGTTCATTTGCAGTGGCTGGTGGCCCTGGCACGCCCATTCTGTCTGCCTCTTTCTCCCTCTGTCCAATAAATAAATTTTAAAAATATGTTTAAGTATAAATTATAGCCTGGCATGGTGGTATACTTAATCCCAGCACTCAAGAGGCAGAGGTAGGAGGATCACTGTGAGTTCGAGGTCAACCTGAGACTAAAAAGTGAATTCCAGGTCAGCCTGGGAGAGTGAGACCTTACCTCAGAGAAAAAATAAAAGGTGGATTTTTTTTTAATTTTTGTTTATTTTTATTTATTTGTGAGCGACAGACAGAGAAAGAGGGAGAGAGAGAGAATGGGCTCGCCAGGGCCTCTAGCCACTACAAACAAACTCCAGATGTGTGAGCCCCCTTGGGCATCTGGCTAATGTGGGTCCTGGGGAATTGAGCCTCGAACCTGGGTGCTTAGGCTTCACAGGCAAGCGCTTAACCGCTAAGCCATCTCTCCAGCCCAAAAGATGGATTTTTGATGTATTGTTAAGCTAAAATATCTGCTCAAATAAATTTAGTTTTTTACTAGTTTTGTCTGAAATGCCTCACTAAGAAGCCCCCTCCCTCCTTCCAAGTACGGTCTCACTCTAGCCCAGGCTGACCTGGAATTCACCCTGTGGTCCCAGACTGGCTTTGAACTCACTTTGATCATGTTTTCCAGGCGTTTCTTCATGAGGAGTTATCACATCTGCTCTAGATTTTCCTTTTGAGGACTAACAAACATGGTCTATATAATTAGACCAACCTGGTGGTATGAAAGAGTTTGTAGGGAACTAAGCACACCAGTGCTAGCTTGTGCTTGTTTCCTATTAACACATAGTTTTGTGGGCTGGGTCCTGAAATAGAACTTTCCTAAAACCCTGGGAAATAATGGCCAAGGCATTAACCACATGATTAGAACTAGACCCGCCAGCCAGGAGAGGGGCCAAGAACTGAGTTCAGTCACCACTGCAGACAAGGTCAAGCTGTTTGACAAAACTCGAGAATGTGGCTCTGGGGAACATCTGGGATGGAACCCTATCTGTACCCGAGCCTCACCCAACACTCGTTGCTTATCTTACGTGCTGGTGTCACCTGGCGCCCCCTTCTTTTGCAGTATCTCACCAAGCAGGTGGAGTTTCTGCGGCAAATGGATGAACAGCATGCAAAAGTTTACGAGCAGTTAGATGTCACGGCAAGGGGGCTGGAGGAAACCAACCGGAAGCTAGTCGCTGACAGCAGGGCATCACAGCAGAAAATTGTGAGGTAAAATCTTTAGAATCAAGGAAACCCTACAAGGGAGTTATTTAATATAATTTGGAATAGAATGTGGCTGTAAAGGGTTTGGGCAGTATGAGGTAAGGTTTAATTTGTTTTGGAAAATGGAGATTAAATATAAGTCCTTTCCAATTAAGAAAGCCCAGTTTGAGTGGCTCAGAGCTAATCCCCCTTCAGTGCTCTTGCCCTTAATTTAATATGACAAGCAGCAGTTGGCTTCTGTTTGTTCCTCACAGCCTGACAGAAACAATTGAATGCCTGCAAACCAACATTGATCACCTTCAGAGCCAAGTGGAAGAGCTGAAGTCATCCAGCCAAGGAAGGAGGAGGCAGAAGACACCTGACCAGGAGAAACCCAGCTTCTCCTGTCTGAAAGAGCTATACGACCTCCGCCAGTAAGAACCTGCCTTGCTGCATTGGCAAACTGGGAACATTCATGTCACTGACACATTCTGGATTCCAGTAGATTGAAAATACCATTTAAGCCAGGCGTGGTGGCACACGCCTTTAATCCCAGCACTCGGGAGGCAGAGGTAGGAGGATTGCTGTGAGTTCGAGGCCATCCTGAGACTCCATAGTGAATTCCAGGTCAGCCTGGGCTAGAGTGAGACCCTACCTCGAAAAAAAAAAAAAGAAAATACCATTTAAAGAAGTGCCACTTGTGTATTAAACCAACTTAAACATACAAATCAGAGTTCTTGGGTATTAGTAATTCTGTGAAAACGCATTTGTGTGTGGGAGGGTATGTACATGTTTATGTGTGTGCATGTATACAGAGGTCAGGTGTATTCCTCAATCACTCTGCACCTAATTTTTTAAAATGTTTTGTTTATTTTTATTTATTTATTTGAGAGCAGCAGACAAAGAGGGAAAGAGGCAGAGAGAGAGAGAGAGAATGGGCTCGCCAGGGCCTCCAGCCACTGCAAACGAACTCCAGATGCATGTGCCACCTGTACATCTGGCTTATGTGGGTCCTGCTGAATCAAGCCTCAAACCAGGGTCCTTAGGCTTCACAGGCAAGCACTTAACCACTAAGCCATCTCTCCAGCCCTGCACCTTATTTTTTAAAAATTGTATTTACTTGCCTGCGGGGCCCCAGGGAGAATGGGTATACCAGGGCTTCCTGGTTGCTGTAAATGAACTCCAGATGCATGCATCACTGCATCTGGCTTTACATGGGTACTGGTGAATTGAACCTGGATCGTTAGGCTTTGTAGGCAGGTGCCTTAACTGCTGAGCCATTTCTCCAGCCCCAAGAAAGCCAGGTTTTTAAAAGCACTGAGGCAGTTCTGATCTGAAGCCATATGTGAGAACCTCTGGGCTGTTCTAAGTAAGGTAGCTGTCACACTACTGGTCTTTTGGAATGGCTTTTCTGTAGCACTTTCATTTTTTTTTAAAGACAGAGTGTCACTCTGTAGCCTAGGTTGTCCTGAACTCACAATGCAGACCAGTCTGGCCTTGAGCCCATGGTTGTCCTATAGCCTTAGCCTCCTGAGTGCTGGAATTATAGGCATGAGACACCACACCTGACTTTTGTAGTACTTGGAATGTTGAAAAAGAAAAGTCACAAAACTTTTTTTTCATGTGTTTGCCAGCTCACAATTTCATTTCAACCACTGCTGTAGTGTAGAATGAGCTAAAAAGCAGCCAACACAGCTCCTCTGAAATGTAGATGGCTTGTGAAGCCTAAAGATGCATGTTCAACTCTCCAGGTCCCACATAAGCCAGAAGCACAGTGATGCAAGTGTGCAATGTCACACATGTGCACAAGGTGGCACATGCATCTGGAGTTCGATTATAGTGGCTGGAGAACCTGGCGCACCAATTCTCTCTGTCACTCTCACTTGCATTAAAAAAAAACCAGTCTGGGGCTGGAGAGATGGCTTAGCAGTTAAGACTCTTGCCTGCAAAGCCTAACGATCCAGGTTTGATTCCCCAGTACCCACATGAAACCAGCTGCAAAGGTGCGTGCATGTGGAGTTCATTCGCAGTGACTGGAGACCCTGGCATGCCTGTTCGCTCTCTCTATCTGCCTCTTTCTTTCTCTGTCTCAAATAAAAAATATAATTTTTAAGCTGGGCGTGGTGGCACACGCCTTTAATCCCAGCACTTGGGAGGCAGTGGTAGGAGGATTGCCATGAGTTTGAGGCCACCCTGAGACTACAGAGTGATTTCCAGGTCACCCTGAGCTAGAGTGAGACCCTACCTCGAAAAAGCGGTCTGTTGGGCTTGCCTATATATATATATATATATATTTTTTTTTTTTTTTAAGGCAGTCTGTTGGGCTTGCCTCAAAAAAAAATTATTTTACATCTGCTTCTGCATTTTCAGTTGACCTGTATTCCCTTTTCCCCATAGGCACTTTGTGTATGACCATGTGTTTGCTGAGAAAATCACATCCTTGCAAAGCCAGCAAAGCCCCGAGGAAGAAGAAAATGAGCACTTGAAAGAGACGGTGGCAATGCTGCAGGCCCAGCTGAGCCTGGAGCGGCAGAAGCGGGCAACCATGGAGGAGGAGTACGCGCTGGCGCTGAAGGAGAACAGCGAACTCGAGCAGCAGCTGGAGGCCACAGACGCCTACCGCACCCGGGCCCTGGAGCTGGAGGCAGAGGTGGCCGAGATGCGCCAGATGCTGCGGTCAGAGCACCCTTTTGTGAATGGCGTCGAGAAGCTGGTGCCTGACTCTCTGTTTGTTCCCTTCAAAGAGCCCAGCCAGAGCCTGCTGGAGGAGATGTGCCTGGCTGTGCCCGAAGCACATAGAAAACCACTTAAACGCAGCAGCAGTGAGACGGGCCTCAGCAGCTTAGCAGGTAGTGACATCGTGAAAGGCCATGAGGAGACCTGCATCAGGAGGGCTAAGGCTGTGAAGCAGAGGGGCATCTCCCTTCTGCACGAGGTGGACACTCAGTACACTGCCCTGAAGGTGAAGTATGAAGAGCTGCTGAGGAAGTGCCAGCAGGAGCAGGACTCACTGTCACACAAGGCTGTGCAAACTTCCAGGGCTCCGGCCAGGGACCTAACGGGAATGCTCACCCAGTGTGAGGCCGGGGCCAGTGGTTGGCAACTTGCCCCTGTCACCCCAGAGCCCATCAGTTCCCCCACCACTACACCACCTCCAGAATACAAAACACTGTTTAAGGAGATCTTTAATTGTATCGAGAAGGCTAAGCAGGAAATAGATGAACAGAGAACAAAATGCCAGTCTGTGTCCTCTCATTCTTAACCAGGCCTCCAGCTCCTGCTAATAAAATTAGCCTGTTTGCTGTCACCCTCTCCCATTCCGGCATGCGTGTGCAGACTCCAAAGCCCATGTTGCTCATGACGTTTGCCTGTTTGCTTGTTTGGCACCAGCACAGTGATGAAAAGAGGTGGCTGCTGGTGTCTAACCCACAGTCCAGTTCTGTTTAAGCTCCCTAGGAAATCCCATACAAACTGGGCTCTGGTTTGCTCACTGATGACGCTGTGATTCTTGGAAAAGCCCCAGAGGAAGGTCCGAGCTCCTGGAGAAGCAAGCTGGAGTTCCTGTGGCGTGGAGGAAGGGCAGAGTTGGACCAACGCTGAGGCTGAGGCACTTCCTGTTACTTCTTCCTGATTCAACTTCTCAAAACTATAGAACTCCAAGGGCTGCCAAACCAAAATAGCCTTTGCAAACACTGTTGGATACTGTGAATTCAATCAGAAGAATGTTCAGGAGAAAGCAAGAGTCTAATCCAGAACACATGACAAATGAGCAAGTCCCCCAAGCCCATGAGTCATGTTATATCTGCTACCAGTTAGGCTGTGACTACAGGTACTTCTGATATAGCCAAATTTGACTGGATCCCAAACTGAATGGCAGGCTTTGACTTGATCAGAGTATGTTGGCATATGCCCAAGAGGGCCTCCCCCAGCATTTGAATATTTTTACTCAAAGCCTTTCAGGTCTGAGTACAATCTTTAATTTCTTTCTCAAAGGCAAACTAAAGAAAGATCGACTCTTTCCACATAAGTGTTTTCTGAGCTGGCAGCTTGCCAGTCACAAGCTACTCCTGCTCCATTCTTACACTCCTACAAATGGTTTGGGCGTGGGGCAGAAATCCCGGCCTGTTATGCAGCATTGATGTTCTCACTGTGGAAATACACCTTCTTCTCACTTGCATTATATTAATTTAAGACTATTTAATAGAACTGTGGTTCTCATTGTTGTACATAATTTTCTAAAAGCCAAATAAAGCTATCAATGAAAATAAACAGATGGATCTGCTCCCTGTTGTTTCAAGCATACACCATCTTACAGTGTTAGCCAACTCTTTTTTTTTTTCCTTCCAACAGATACTTTTTAAAAACAAACAAACTTGACAGCTTCCATAAGTATAGACAATAAGCCATGATAATTTTCAACCACCAGCCTCACTTCCTCCCTCCCACACCCATCCTCCATTGTATCTCTTCTTCTTTCCAATTAGTCTCTCTTCTTTCCTCCTGTTATGAAGGTCTTGTGCAGGTAGTGTCAGCCACTGTGAGGGCATGAATATAAAGGTCATTTTGTGTCTGAAAGACAACAGTGTAAGCAGCTCTTACATTCTTTCTGCCACCTCTTCTGCAGTGGACCTTGAGCCTTGTAGGAGGTGATAGAGATGTCTCAGTGCTGAGCACTCCTCTGTCACTTCTTGGCACTATGGTGAGTTTTGAGTCAGTCACCCAGTGGTCACCACCATCTGAAGAGAAGCTTCTCTAACCAAAAGTAGCATTAATATATGGATATAAACATTTTTAAAAATGTGCTTACAGGGCAGTTTGGTGGGCATAATATATGCATTTAGTCAGAAAGCAGTGGTCTTTACTCCCCTGAGGCTTTGACCTCCCCAGCCATAAATTTTGTACTAGATTTTTAGCACCAGGCATGTGTGTGTGCCCTCCCATAGAGCGGGCTCCAGTCCAATTAGAGAACAGTTGGTTTCCCCCATAACAGACATGCCCCTATTGCACCAGTTGGCACACTGGCCAGCCTTAAGGCTTACAGGCTCCACGCTGTTTAACACTTGTGGTGACCTCTTTCCCAAAAGGCTGCATGCAGCATAGCTCTTTGCAGCTATCTGTTAGCTAGTCAGCAGGAAGGAGGTTTTCAGCTCAGCTCCAGCTTGATTTCTCAGTGACCTTGCAACCCAAGCATTATGGAATCTTCAGCAAGAGGGTCTTACCATCTAGTTCTGGTGGGAAACCAAGAGCCTTGGCAATGGCCTATAATGTTTTGGGGACATCAGGGACCTCCCTGGCCAACAAATCACTGAAAAATAAATATTCCACCTCTGACACTCAATTTTCCAGTAATAATCGATTGCTTCTGGGTACACCATTATCTACTTCCTTAGGATATTTCTACCATACTCTATTTTAAACATATATTATGGACTAGCAAAGAGGTAGGTTTCTATATGGCTTACTCATCTTAAATTTTATGTTATTTTTGTTTATCGAGGCAGGGTCTTGCTCTAGCCAGGCTGACTGGATTTCATTCTGTAGTCTCAGGCTGTCCTCAAATTCACAGTGATCCTATCCTCCTACCTCTGCCTCCTAAGTGCTGGGATTAAAGGCCTGCACCACCATGCCTGGCTGTCATCTTAAATTTTGATTAACCCTCCCACCCACACAATCTGCCCTTCTACTTATATCTACAGTACCCACCCCTTCAGTCCTTCCTTCATAGCCCCTTTCTAGCTTCCTGGCCTCTACTACTGACTTACTCCAACTCAAATCTAAACATTTGTATCTAGGATCCACATATGAGAGAGAACATGCAGCATTTAGCTTTCTGGACCTGGACTACCTCACTTAGTATAATCCTTTCCAGATCTATCCATTTCCCTGCAGATTTCATCATTTCATTTTTCTTTTTAAATATTTTTACTTACTTATTTGAGAGAGATAGAGTCAGACAGAGGGAGAGAGAAAATGGGCACACTAGGGCATCCAGCCACTGCAAACAAATTCCAGACTCATGTGCCATCTTGTGCATCTAGCTTACATGGGTCCTGGGGAATTGAACCTAGGTCCTTTGGCTTTGCAGGCAAATGCCTTAACTGCTAAGCCATCTCTCCAGCCCTCATTTTTCTTTACTGCTGACTAGAACTCCATTGTATAAATTTACCACATCTTCATTATCCATTCATCCACTGAGGGACATTTAGGCTGGTCCCATTTCCTAGCTATTGTGTGTAGAGTGGCAGCAAACATGGTTGAGCAAGTATCTAAGATAGGGAGAAGAGTCCTTAGGATACATGCCTACGAGTGCTATAGCTGGGTCATGTGGTAAATCTATTTTTAGCTGTCTCAGGAACCTCCACACCAATTTCTACAATGGCTGGACCAGTTTACATTCCCAACAAGGCAGAAGGGTTCCTCTCTTTCCACATCCTCACCAGCATTTATTGTTACTTGATTTCTCTCCCTCCCTCCCTCCCTTCCTCTCTCTCTCTCTCTCTCTCTCTCTCTCTCTCTCTCTCTCTCTGCCTGTCTCACTTTTGTATATTTTTTCAAAGTAAGGTCTCACTCTAGCCCAGGGTGACCTGGCACTCACTTTATAGTCCCAGGCTGGCCTGGAACTTACAGCGATCCTCCTACCTCTGCCTCCAGTGTGCTGGAATTAAAGGTGTGTGCCACCACGCCCAGCTCCTTACTTCATTTCTTGATGAAACCCATTCGGATAGGAATGAGATGGAATCTCAAAGTAGGTTTGTTTGGTTTTTTGTTTGTTTGTTTTTTTGAGGTAGTTTCACTCTAGTCCAGGCTGACTGAAATTCAGTCTGTATTCTCAGGATGCCCTCAAACTCACGGCAATCCTCCTACATCTGCCTCCCAAGTGCTGGGATTACAGGTGTGTGCCACCATGCCTGGCTCAAAGTAGTTTTAAATTGCATTTCCCTGAAGGCTAAGAATGTAGAACATGTTTTTAGATGTTTCTATCCCATCTATATTTCTTCTTTTGAGAACTCTCTATTTAGTTCTACAGCCCATTTTTTTGATTGGGTAGTTTGACTTCTTAGTTTTTTTGAGTTCTTAGTATATCCTGTATATTAATCCTGTGTCAGATGTACAGCTGGCAAAGATTTTCTAGGGAGATTGAGTAGTGATTTTCCCAATTTATTTTAAATGGAATCCTTAGAATTAAATGACGTTCTAAGTTCTGTTCATGTTACTAAGCGCTAATTAAAACTGCTGTATTTGTCGGGCATGGTGGCGCACGCCTTTAATCCCAGCACTTGGGAGGCAGAGGTAGAAGGATCGCTGTGAGTTCGAGGCCACCTTGAGATTACATAGTAAATTCCAGGTCAGCCTGAGCTAGACTGAAACCCTACCTCGAAAAATCAAAAAAACAAAAAAATGCTGTATTTATTGAAAACATTTTCACAGTTACATTAATATTCACTATTTCAGAAACAGTCTGCATTGGTTAGGAATTCCTAGCACTTAACTAGGTGATTCTCAAAGTATCTGATGAACCAATCAAGCAAAGAAACTTGATAATATTTGAATATTAATGAGTATTGGTTTTAAGTCAGATTTGCTTCTGGATTAAAAATAAATTTTGTGGGGCTGGAGAGATGGCTTAGTGGTTAAAGCGCATGCCTGCAAAGCCTAAGGATCCAGGTTTGATTCTCCAGGTCACAAGTAAGCCACATGCACATGGTGGTTCCTGTGTCTGGAGTTTGTTTGCAGTGGCTGGAAGTCCTGATGTGCCCATTCTCCCTCTCTATCTCTAATAAGTAAATAAAAATAAATCTTTAGGGCTGGAGAGATGGCTTAGCAATAAGGTGCTTGCCTGCAAAGCCTAAGGATCCAGGTTTGATTCCCCAAGGTGGTGCATGCATTTGTTTGTATGTGCCCATTCTCTCTCTCTCAAATAAATAAAATATTTTTTAAAAAATAAATCTTTAAAAAATAAGCTTTGTGGGTTGTTTTTTTTTTTCCGAGGTACGGTCTCACTCTAGCCCAGACTGACCTGGAATTCACTATGTAGTCTCAGGGTGGCCTCAAACTCACATGGTTTTGTGGGGAGAGAATGGGTGCACCAGAGCCTCCAGCCATTGCAGATAAACTCCAGACACATGCAACACTTTGTGCATCTGGCTTTGTGTGGAAACTGGGTACTCAAATCCAAGCAGACATGTTTTGCAAGCAAGAGCCTTTAAGTGATGAACTGTTCTCTAACCTTCAGAGATGGTATTTCACCACCTCTGGTAGACCTGGAGCTTGCTTTATAGAGCAGGCTGACCTTGAACTTGTAGCAGTTCTCCTGCCTCTGCCTCGCAAGATGATATAATGTGCCCCACCACACCCTGCTGCCTCAGAGGTTTGATTTGGTTTTGCTTTTGTTGTAACTGAGGAACATGAATTTCTTTTTTTTTTTTTTCAAATTTTTATTAACAACTTCCATGATTATAAAAAATATCCCATGGTAATACCCTCTCTCCCCCCATTTTCCCCTTTGAAACTCCATTCTCCATCATATCCCCTCCCCATCTCAATCAGTCTCTCTTTTATTTTGATGTCATGATTTTTTCCTCCTCTTATGATGGTCTTGTGTAGGTAGTGTCAGGCACTGTGAGGTCATGGATATCCAGGCCATTTTGTGTCTGGGGGACCACGTAAGGAGTCCTACCCTTCCTTTGGCTCTTACATTCTTTCCGCCACCTCTTCTGCAATGGACCCTGAGCCTTGGAAGGTGTGATAGATACATTGCAGTGCTGAGTGAAGGACTCAGGAAGCCATAATAAGCCTCAGAATCATCAATAGGCCTAAGTTTCTGCTTCCCGGCAAGGTCAGTTTCCTGATAAGGGGGAATAGACTGTCTGCACCAAGCGTTCCTGTTGTCATAGATAAATTTGCTTAAAATAAGTTTGCTTAAAGTTCCTCAAATACACATAGCCAATTACAATAAAGGTTACTTAATCTGCTTGGAATCCCCCTAGCCCCCTGCCCACCAGCTTTGCCCACCAGTATCCTAAGCCTATCAGAAAAACACAAGTGCGCTTACTGCTTAAAACAACCAATCATGTAACCATTCCCCTACTTCTCCCTACTTCTTTGTTCAAATCCCTATTTAAAAAAATAAAACCTGAGCCGGGCGTGGTGGCGCACGCCTTTAATCCCAGCACTCGGGAGGCAGAGGTAGGAGGATCACCGTGAGTTCGAGACCACCCTGAGACTCCATAGTGAATTCCAGGTCAGCCTGGGCTAGAGTGAGACCCTACCTCGAAAAACCAAAAAATAAAATAAAATAAAATAAAACCTGGCCCCCTGCTGCTCAGGGCTCTTGTACGGATCCACTGCATTGGTGAAGTCAAGAGTCCGAGCTTAAGCCCGAAATAAAGCTCTTTGCTGTTGCATACGTGTCAGACTCTCGGTGGTCTTTGGGGACTCTGCAATCTGGGCATAACACTGAGCACTCTGGTCATTTCATCTCAGCACCATGATGCCTTCTGAGTCATCCCAAGGTCACTGCCATCTGAAAATAGAAGGTTCTCTACCAAGAGTTAGAGTAGCATTAATATATGGGTATGAACATTAAGAGAAGTGCTTACTGGGCAGTTTGATGAGCATAGTATATACATTTAGCCAGACAGCAGCAGACGTTACACCCCTAGGGCTCATGACTACCCCAGTTTTAGCTTTTCAGTATCAGGGATGTATTCCCTCCCATGGAGTGGCCTCCAGTCCAATTAGAGGGCAGCTGGTTTCCACCATGACAGACATGCCACTATTGCACCTGTTGGCTCATTTGGCCTGGCTGGCCAAATATAAGGCTTGCAGAGTTCACTGTTGAGTATCTTCACTGGTGATTTCTCTCTCTTCCATTGAACTGCATGCAGAATGGCTTCTTCCAGCTTTCTGTCAGCTGGTCTGCATGGAGGAGGTTATCAGCTCAGTCCCAGCAGGATTTCTCAGTGGCCTTGCAGCCCAAGTATGTGGAGTCTTCAGCAATAGATCTTGCCATCTGTTCCTAGTGGGAAACCAAGGGCCTTGGCACTGACCTATAATGTTTGGGGGGCATCAGGGACCTCCCTGGCCAGCAACTCACTGGAAGATATCCCATCGCTGGCACTGAAAATTTTCTAGCAACAATCTGTGGCTCCTGAGTGTTCCATTGTCCAAAAAAGTACGTTTCCAAATAATTTATTTATATCCTCTTAGATTTTGATAGCCCCTCCTTCCACCTTTCTTTACTCAATCTCTTCCCCTGACCTCACTTTGGGCCTTTTCACCCCCATTAATCTATTTTTCTACTTACATATATACAATACCATCCTATTAAGTACCCCCATCCCTTCCTTTCTCTTCCATTTATATCTCTTTTGTAGCTTACTGGCCTTTGCTGCTGAGTTTTCTTCCTACTCACACAGAAGTCCAATCATCTGTAGCTAGGATCCACATATGAGAGAGAACATGCGACGCTTGCTTTCTGGGCCTGGGTTACCTCAGTATAATCCTTTCCAGATCCATCCATTTTCCCGCAAGTTTCATGATTTTGTGTATGTTCTATCGCTTTTCTTGCTATTGATTTGTAATTTGATCCCATTGTGGTCAGATAGAATGCAAGGAATTATTTCAGTTTTCCTGTATTTGTTAAGATTTGCTTTGTGTCCTAATATATGGTCTATTTTATGGAATGTTCCATGTGCTGCTGAAAAGAATGTATATTCTGCAGCATTTGGATGAAATGCCCTGTATATATCTGTTAGGTCCATTTCTTCTATGACCTCATTTAATCCAGATGCCTCTCTGTTTATTTTTTGCCGGGATGACCTGTCAATTGATGAGAGTGGGGTGTTGAAGTCACCCACTACCACTGTGTTTGGTGTTATCTGTGATCTTAGTTCTAATAGTGTTTGTTTGATGAAGTTGGGAGCTCCATGCTTGGTGCATATATGTTTAGGATTATAATGTCCTCCTTTTGGAGGGTGCCTTTAATCAATATAAAGTGACCTTCCTTATCTTTGCTAACTAATGTTGGACTGAAGTCTAACTTGTCAGATATTAGGATAGCAACCCCTGCTTGTTTTCTAGGCCCATTTGCTTGAAATACATTTTTCCAACCTTTCACCCTAAGATAGTGTCCATCCTTTGTAGAAAGGTGAGCTTCTTGGTGGCAACAAATTGAAGGATCTTGCTGTTTAACACAGTCTGCAAACCTATGTCTTTTGGTTGGAGCATTGAGGCCATTGATATTAAGAGCTATTATTGAAAGGTGTGTATTTATATTTGCCATTTTTTGTAGTTTTTCCAATTTTACCTTTTCTCTCTTGTATTAACCAGTATTTGAGTATGGCTTGTTTTTTCCAGGTTCCTTATCTGTGTGCTTTTCTTTCTCTTCAGTATGGAGGATCCTTTCAAGTATTTTCTGTAGAGCTGGTTTTGTCTTCAAATATTCCTTTAGTCTGCTTTTGTTTTGGAATGTCCTTATTTCTCTGTCTATTTGAATGGATAGCTTTGCAGGATAAAGTAACCTTGGTTGACAGTTGTTATCTTTCATAACTTGGAATACATCATTCTAAGCCCTTCCGGCTTTTAAAGTTTGGGTTGAGTAGTCTGTTGTGATCCTGAAGGGCTTGCCTTTGTGGGTAACTTGATTTTTCTCTGTAACTGCTTTCAATATATTTTCTTTGGTTTGTATGTTTGGTAGTTTAGTTACAATATGGTGAGGAGAGGTTCCTTCCAGGTTTTGTCTATTTGGTGTTCTAAAGGATTCCTGAACTTGCATTGGCATCTCTTTCCCGATTTGGGGGAAATTTTCTTCTTTGAATTTGTTGAAAATGCCTACTATGCCTTTGGAGTGAAATTCTTCTCCTTGTACTATACCCTGAATTCTTTTTTTTTCTTAATTTTTGTTAACATTTTCCATGATTATAAAAAATATCCCATGGTGCTACCCTTCCTCCCCCCATTTTCCCCTTTGAAATTCCATTCTCCATCATATCCCCTCCCCATCTCAATCAGTCTCTCTTTTATTTTGATGTCATGATCTTTTCCTCCTCTTACAATGGTCTTGTGTAGGTAGTGTCAGGCACTGTGAGGTCATGGATATCCAGGCCACTTTATGTCTGGAGGGAGGACGTTGTAAGGAGTCCTACCCTTCCTTTGGCTCTTACATTCTTTCCGCCACCTCTTCCGCATTAGACCCTGAGCCTTGGAAGGTGTGATCGAGATGTTACTCAGTACTCCAGTCACTTCTTTCCAGCACTATGGTACCTTTTGAGTCATCCCAAGGTCACTGCCATCTGAAAAGAGAAGATTCTCTACCCAATGTGAGAGTAGCATTAATATAAGGGTATAAATATTAAGAAAAGTGCTTACTGGGCAGTTTGATAAGCATAATATATACATTTTTCCAGACATCAGCAGATGTTACACCCCTAGGGCTCATGACTACCCCTGTTTTAAGTTTTCAGTATCAGGGATGTATTCCCCTCCATGGAGTGGGCCTCCAGTCCAATTGGAGGGCAGTTGGTTTCCACCATGACAGACATGCCACTATTGCACCCGTTGGCTCATTTGGCCTGGCTGGCAAATTATAAGGCTTGCAGTGTCCCCTGTTGAGTATCTTCACTGGTGGTATCTCTTTCTCCCATTGAACTAAATGTAGAATGGCTTCTTCCAGCTTTCTCTCAGCTGGTCTACATGGAGGAGGTTATCAGCTCAGTTCCAGCAGGATTTCTCAGTGGCCTTGCCACCCAAGTATGTGGAGTCTTCAGCAATAGGGTCTTACCATCTATTCCTGGTGGGAAACCAAGGCCTCGGCAATGGCCTATAATGTTTTGGGGGCATCAGGGACCTCCCTGGCCAACAACTCACTGGAGGTATCCCATCCCTGGAACTGAAAATTTTCTAAGAACGATCTATGGCTCCTGAGTGTTCCATTTTCCAAAACCAGAGGATTCCATATGATTTATTTGCATCCTCTTAGATTTTGATTAGCCCTCCCTCCACCTTTCCTTTACTCAATCTCTTCCCACCCTGAATTCTTATGTTTGATCTTTTCATAGTGTCCTGAATATCTTGAAATTCCCATTCATACTTTCCTATTAGTTTGTCTTTCTCTTTGTTGGACTGTATTAGATCTGCTACCTGGTCTTCTAGCTTAGATATTCTGTCCTCTCCTTCATCCATTCTACTGGTGAGATTTTCTACAATTTCTTATTTCATTAACTGTGTTCATTGCTAGTAATTCTGACTGGTTTTTCTTTATTATTTATATTTCCTTATTTATATCTAGTATTGACCTTTTTCTTTCATTAAATTGTTGCCCTGTGTCTTCTTTGATTCCTTTGATTTCCTCTTTGACTTCTTTGAGAAAATTTATAATCATTCTTTTGAAATCTTTCTCAGGCATTTCTTCTAAACCATTGTCACTGGAGGTCATTTCTGATGCATTAATATTTTTGGTGGATTTATATTGTTTTGATTTTTGGTGTTTCTTGTGTTATAATTTACATATTTTTGCATCTTGGATTAGTTTAATGCTTGGATTTTCTAATTATCTGCAGTATTATTAGATGTATCAATCTGATGTTATATATCTTCAGGGTAGGAGCTTAAGGTGCTAGGTGAGGCTCTCAAGACTCTCAGAGTATCTACAGAAGTGACCCTAGGTGTTGGGTTTGCCTGCTATGAGAGTATTCAAGTAGGCTGAGTGGAACAAAATACAGGCAGATTCTAAAATTTTTTTTATTTTTTGTTTATTTTTATTTATTTATTTGAAAGCAACAGACAGAGAGAGAGAAAGAGGCAGATAGACAGAGAGAGAATTGGCGTGCTAGGGCCTCTGGCCACTGCAAACGAACTCCAGACGCGTGTGCTCCCTTGTGCATCTGGCTAACATGGGTCCTGGAGCATCGAGCCTCGAACCGGGGTCCTTAGGATTCACAGGCCAATGCTTAACAGCTAAGCCATCTCTCCAGCCCCAGATTCTAAAATTTAACTAAACAATGTACACTTTCAATGAAAAACAGCACAGAGTATTTATGCAACAGTAGATATTATGACAACCAGATCCTCTAACAAAGTCACTGTTCCTTAGGGTGTGTGGTACCCCACACCCTTAATCCTGTCAACAAGGAGATCAAGATTTCTGGTCTGTTGAGGGTTCCAAGTCAGCTTGTGACCCTTATGTACAACAAAAGCGGAAGCAAAGTCACTATAAATCAAGAAGCAACAAATAAGCCCAAAGTATAGCTTATTTAAGAATGGCAAATCCAACCATCCATCAGATTTAACATATAATTTATTCTGATATGGAAGGTGCATTTAGCACTTCCAGTTCAGGCCTATATACCAGGCTTATTTGGCAGGTACTGATCTGATGTAATCCCAGTTACCTTTTGGGATGATTTTGGTCTCAGTTTTGCTGAGCTCCTGCTTGGGTCCCTCTTCAGTGCGCTGTGGATTCAAGTAGGCTGGCTGGGTCATTGGATCGCTGCTCTGGTTGCACGTGCTGGGTGCTATGATCTCCCTTCCCCTGGTCTCTGGTGCTTCTGCCTTAATCTTTATTATTTTTTCCCATCTACTTATTTTGGTTTGCCTTGTTTTTCTTTTTCCAAGGCTTTAAAGTGAAGCATTAAGTTGTTTACTTGCAGCCTTTCTGATTTCTTAACATATGCACTTAAAGCTATAAATTTCCCTCCTAGGACTTCCTTCATTGTTTTGGTATGTTGTGTTCTCATTGTCATTTGACTCTATGAATTTTTTTATTTCCTTCTTGATTTCTTCATTGACCCATTCATCATTTAGTAGTGTATTGTTTAGTTTCCATGATTTTGTGTGTGCTCTATAGCTTTTCTTGCTATTGATTTGTAGTTTGATCCCATTGTGATCAGATAGAGTGCAAGGAATTATTTCAATTTTCCTGTATTTGTTAAGATTTGTTTTTTGTCCTAACATATAGTCTATTTTATTTTATTTTTTAACTGTAAAATCTATACAAATGTTTTATTTTCCTAATATCAGTAAACAGAGTTAGAACCATATCAGTACACAGAACAGAAGCCTAGTGAAACTAATTCATGAAAATGAAGGCTACTAGGAGGCCCAAGGAGTGCCTGGGTGAATCTAAGGAAGAAAGGGACCCAGGGAGCCCCTGGGGCTCCTCAGCAGCAGGAGTAAGAACACTGGCACTGTCATGGTGACCGTTACAATGTGGATAGCCCCCACTCACTCAAATGCAGAAACCAGTTCAAATTCTTGAGAAAAAAAAAATCGAGTGGCACACGTATTCTAGAATTATCCACTACTGCTTCTCTTAAGTGTGAGCAGGGCAGCCTATGTGGTTGGTAAAAATACCTAGAAGAAACTATTAAAAAGGAGTACAACCATGACTAAAATTGAACTGTTAGAATTCTAAATTTAAATCTTGTCCTACCACTGGAGAAGATGAGGATTCAGGACTAAGACAATCAGTGATGAAAGGTTAAGAGGGGCTGGAGGAATGCTCAATGGAACAACACAGCCTGAGACTATGCCAGGCCCTGGATGCGGAATAGAAAAGCATCACCATCGCTACCCAGAAGCCCTGCATCTGTGATATAGTGTAAAATCTAATTTCAATCATAATTTTGTTTTGTTTTTCAAGGTAGGGTTTCACTCTAGCTCAGGCTGACCTGGAATTCACTATGTAGTCTCAGGGTGGCCTCAAACTTGTGGTGATCCTCCTACCTCTGCTGGGATTAAAGGCATGTGCTACCACGCCTGGCTTTTTTTTTGGGGGGGGGGTTCAAGAAAGGGTCTTTCTGTAGCCCAGGCTGACCTGGACTTCACTATGTAGTCTCAGGGTGGCCTCAAACTCACAACAATCCTCCTACTTCTGTCTCCAGAGTGTTGGGATTAAAAGTGTGTGCCACCACACCCAGCTCAATCATAAAAAATTTTGTGCAAGATATGTTATAAAATTCTCTAACCTATGGTTTTCAGACTTTATTTTGAATCACATCCTAATTCTACAGGACAAGAGCAGAGTAGTAGCAATTCCATGTTTAAATAAGCACCTCGGACTCTCTTAAGGCTTGATCGTGTTGAGCAACTTGCTTAGCCTAACTACTTCCCACTTTAAATAATTAAAAAAGACTTAATTTACATAATGTTAAGTTTTTAATTAGATAAAAAATGAACAAAAAAAGTACTCAGGCACACCATTTATATAGTAACACTAAATAAGGACATAAATTTTGTTTGTTTTTGTTTTTCAAGTTAGGGTCTCATTCTAGCTCAGGCTGACTTGGAATTACTATGTAGTTTCAGGGTGGCCTTGAACTCACAGTGATCCTTTCCTCTACCTCCTGAGTGCTGGGATTAAAGGCGTGCACCACACCCGGCTAGGATGTGTAAATTTAAGTCCACTGCATTACTTAGCTGGTTTTCATAACAGCATTTAGGCACGTCATTTATAATGGTATTTAGTCGTAAAATATGTTTAAGACTGGTTGGTAATTTAGTTTTGTTTTAGGTTTCTTAAAATTGAGACAAGAACTAGTCATGAGCTCACAAAGAACATTTATGGAAATTGTGACTCTAGTTCACTGGCATCACTGAAATGCAAATATGTATGCATGTAATTTAAGCCTATCATTTGGATTATTAAGATGCATCCTCATTTCTTTAAAGACATTTTTTAAGACAGGGCCTCATGTATCCCAGGCTGGCCTTGAACTCACTATGTAGCTAAAAATGACCTTCAACTTCTGATCCTCCTGCTTCCTGAGTGCTGGGATGACAGGAGTGTGCAGCCATACTTGGGTTACCTGGCGCTGAAGGTCCAACCCAGGATTCATGGCCAGCCTGTAAATGGTTCTTGACTGCTATTATGGACATGATATATTGAATCCAACGCGTTGGGCGTGGTGGCTGATTTCACGGCACTGTTCAATTCCGTCTGATTGAGAATCAAAAATCAATGGCGACACAGCCATCCACAGTTCCTCAAGGGTACGGTACAGCTTCCAGCGTGCTGGTTACCCCGACTCTCCTCCTTCTCACGCTGTCACTTACACGTACCTTTTACAGAAACAAAAAATACTTAAGTTCACCAAGATTCTGCAGTCAGTTTGTAGAGAGCTGAATTAGAGTGCTTTGACATTTGTTGTCACAAAGTCCCTTTCATGACTGGTACTTCCTTCATTCTGGGTCAAGGCGCGGTAACACAGGAAGAATAAGATTCCCAAATGCAGAGGCTTGCGTTATGAAGTATCCAGATGAATGGGCATGAGCATGCTGCAAAGCTGCCTTCTGTTGGGCTGCAATGTGCTGCTGCCCAGTGTGGCCCCGGAAGTCCTTGTTAAGAGAGGGTCTGGCGAGGGCAATGCTAGCTCCAGGATGATTTGTTGAAGATTGGTTTTGCATGAGTAATTTTCTTTTCTCTTTCTCCAATTCTGCCAAGATTGCAACTCTATTTTTGTTTTGGAAACCTTGTCCTGAAGGATTTCCTGCCATCTTCCTATTTTCTGTTTCAATTATATCTGGTGGCAACTGATCATCACTTTACAATCATCTTTAATCCCAGCACTCAGGAGGCAGAGGTAGGAGGATCACTTTGAGTAGTTCAAGGCCAACTTGAGACTAACTAGTGAATTCCAGGTCAACCTAGGCTAGAGCGGAACAAAATACAGGCAGATTCTAAAATTTAACTAAACAATGTACACATTCAATGAAAAACAGCACAGAGTATTTATGCAAGAGTAGGTATTGTGATAACCAGATCCTCTAACAAAGTCACAGTCCCTTAGGATGTGTGTTGTCCCACACCCTTAATCCTGTCAACTAGGAGGCTGAGATTTCTGGTCTGTTGAGGGTTCTAAGTCAGCTTTGACCAAGTAAGACCCTTCCCTAATGTACAACAGAAGAGGAAGCAAAGGCACTATAAATCAGGAAGCAACAAATGACAAGCCCAAAATATAGCTTATTTATGAATGGCAAATCCAGATTGGAGAGATGGCTTAGCAGTTAAGGTGTTTGCCTGCAAAGCTAAAGTATCCCGGTTCGATTCTCCAGGACCCATGTAAGCCAGATGCACAAGGGGGCGCACACATCTGGAATTTGTTTGCAGTGGCTGGAAGCCCTAGTGTGCCCATTCGCTTGCTCTCTCTCTCGCGCGAGCGCTCTCTCTCTCTCATAAATAAATAAAATAAAAAAGAATGGCAAATCTGACCATCCGTCAGATTTAACATCAGGTAGGCTGGCTGGGTCACTGGATCACTGCTCTGATTGCCTATGCCTGGTGTTGTGTAGGTGAGCTCCCTTTCCCAGGTCTCAGGTGCTTGCTGGCGTTTGCACTGGTGGGGGAGGGGAGGCTGTGAACGGTGGCTGAATTCTCCTCTCAGGAGCAGCTCTTCCATACTTCCCTGCCATCCTCCCTTCACGTTTCTTGACTTTGCTCTGAGGCCGGTGTGAGTGGAGAATCCCCTCACCTGGCTTTTCCTGCAGCTCAGGCCAAGCTTTATGGCTGTGGCCACACAAACCTGGTTCCACAGCTGCTGGAGCCACTTCTGCCTGCTTCTGTGGACTCTAGAGGCTCTGGATCTCTCCTACTTCTCTGGTGCAGTTGATCTTTTCTTATACTCCTCACTTTTTAGTAGAAGAGTGTATTTTGCTGCATGTATTTATTTATTTATTTATTTTCAAGGTAGGGTCTCACTCTAGCCCAGGCTGACCTGGAATTCACTATGTAGTCTCAGGGTGGCCTCGAACTCACACCAATCCTCCTACCTCTGCCTCCCGAGTGCTGGGATTAAAGGCGTGCACCACCACGCCCGGCTTTGCTGTGTTTATTTTTTGCTTTTTCTCCCCTAGGCTGTTTTGGTGTGGTTCCTACATGTCACCTTAACAGGAAGTCAGGTTATATCTTTTAATTAGCTAACGAAGAAGTAGGTTTCTGTAGTGCTAATTCATCCCCATCTTCCCCTCCCTCCCTTTCTCCTATCCCCTCTAGACCTTTGCTCCCATGTATTCTGTCCCTCCACTTGCCTGTCTCCTATCCCCTCCTCCTGAGTTTTCCTCCCTCAAAACCTCATTCTAGCTTCCTAACAAGTACTACTAAACTAGTCCATGTTATGATCCATATGTGAGAGAGAACATAATGACATTTCTTTCTTGAGCCTAGGTAACCTCAGTATAATTTTTTTCCAGGTCCATCCATTTTTCTGAAATTTTCATTTCCATTTTTACTTACCACCAAATACAACTTTATTGTGTATATGTAGCACATCTTCATGTCCATTCATCAGCTGATGGGCATCTGGACTGATTCCATTTAGCTGTCGTGAATAGAGCTGCAACAAACATGGCTGAGCAAGTATTTCCATAGTAAAGAGTAGTCTTTAGGGTTTGTGCCCAGAAATGATATAACTGGGTCAAATGTTGGATCTACTTTTAGATTTTTTTTTTTTTTTTTTTTTTGGTTTTTCGAGGTAAGGTCTCACTCTAGCCCAGGCTGACCTGGAATTCACTATGGAGTCTCAGGGTGGCCTCGAACTCACGGCAATCCTCCTACCTCTGCCTCCCGAGTGCTAGGATTAAAGGCGTGTGCCACCATGCCCGGCTATTTTTAGATTTTTTTAAATTAAATATTTGCCAATATATCCCAACACTCGGGAGGCAGAGGTAGGAGGATCACCATGAGCTCAAGGCCACCCTGAGACTACATAGTAAATTCCAGGTCGGCCTGGGCTAGAGTGAAACTCTACCTCAAAAAAAAAAAAAAAAAACACTTTTCATATTTTATTTGAGAGAAAGAGAGAGAGAGAAAGAAAGAAAGAAAGAAAGAAAGAAAGAAAGAAAGAAAGAAAGAAAGAAAGAAAGAGGCAGAGAGAGAGAATGGGCACACCAGGGCCTCCAGCCACTGCAGAGGATCTCTAGACACATGCACCACTTTGTGCATCTGGCTTTACTAGTGTCCTAGGAAATCAAACCTAGGTCCTTTGGCTTTGTAGGCAAGCACCTTAACTGCTAAGCATCTCTCTAGCCCATCATTAGATTTTTAAAATTTTTATTTATTTATTTATTTATTTGCAAGCAGAGAGAGAGAGAGAGAAGAGAGACAGAGAGAATGGATACTCCAGGGCCTCCAGCCATTGCAACTGAACTCCAGATGCCCGTGCCATGTGCTTGTGGGTACTAGGGAATCAAACCCCGATCATTAGGCTTTGTAGGCAAGTGCCTTAACTGCTGAGCCATCTCTGTAGCGCTGACTAGTTTTTTTGTTTGTCTTCAAGGTAGGGCCTCACTCTAGCTCAAGTTAACCTGGAACTTACTCTGTAGTTCCAGGCTGGCCTCAAACTCATAGCAATCCTCTTATCTCTGTCTCTCAAGTGCTGGGATTAAAGGCATGCACCACCACGACTGGCCTCATTATTTTTAAAAAATCTTTTTAAAAATAATTTTATTTGCAAGTAGAGAGAGATAGAAGAGAGACAGACAGACAGAATGGGCATGCCAGGGTCTCCAACCACTGCAAATGAACTCCAGATGCATGTGTCACTTTGTGCATCTGACTTGGATACTGGGGAATTGAACCAGAGTCATCAGGCTTTGCAGGCAAATGCCTTAATTGCGGAACCATCTCTTTAGCCCTTCATTTGATCTTTTTTTTTTTTTTTTTTTTTTTTTTTTTTTTTTGAGGTAGGGTCTTGATCTAGCCCAGGTTGACCTGGAATTCGAGGCAGGCCTCGAACTCACAGCAATCTTCCAACCTCAGCCTCCTCAGTGCTGGCATTAAAGGGAGGCATATGCCACCATGCCCATCTTTGTTATTATTTATTTATTTATTCATGGAGAGAAAAAGAGGCAGATAGACAGAATGGGCGTGTCAAGACCTCTAGCCACCACTGCAAATGAACTCCAGACGCATGTACCACTTTGCGCATCTGTCTTATGTGGGTACTGGGGAATTGAACCTGGGTCCTTAGGCTTCACAGGTAAGTGCCTTAACCACTAAATCGTCTTTCCAGCCCTCATTTGATTTTTTTAAAATATACATATATGTGTATATATATATATATATATATATATATACATATATATATATATGGCATTATATATGGCATCAAACTCACAGCGGTCCTCCTATTTCTGCCTCCCAAGAGCTGGGATTAAAGGCGTGCACCACCACACCCGGCAAAATATTTTATTTTTATTTATTTATTTGACAGAGAGAAAGAGGAAGAGAGAGAGAGAGAGAATGGGCATGCCAGGGCCTCCAGCCACTGCAAATGAACTCCAGATGCATGTGCCCCCTTGTGCATCTGGCTAACATAGGTCCTGGGGAATCAAACCTGGGTCCTTTGGCTTTGCAGGCAAACGCCTTAACTGCTAAGTCACCCCTCCAGCCCCCATTTGATTTTAATGATGCTATCCATTCTGATTGGAGTGAGATGAAATCTCAAAGTAATTTGTATTTGCATTTCCCTGATGACCAAAGATGTTGAACATTTTTATAGCTGGGCGTGGTGGCGCATGCCTTTAATCCCAGCACTCGGGAGGCAGAGGTAGGAGGATCACAGTGAGTTCAGGGCCACCCTGAGACTACATAGTGAATTCCAGATCAGCCTGGGCTAGAGTGAGACCCTACCTCGAAAAACCAAAAAAAAAAAAAAAAGAAAGAAAAGGTGTTGAATATTTTTAAGGTGTTTTATTGGCTATTTGCATTTCTTCTCTTGAGAAATCTGTTCAGTTCCCTGCCCCATGTTTTAGTGGATTGATTAGTATTTCTATTGCTTAGATTTTTAGGGTTCTTTATATATTCTAGATATTAAACCTCTTTCAGATATGTGGCTGGCAAAGAGCTTCTTCCAATCTATATAGGCTGTCTACAACTCTGTCAATGCTTTGTGGTGTAACAGCTTTTTAGTTTCATGAGATCCTGATGATATAGTGTTTGTCTTATTCCCTGGGCTACTGGAGTCTTATTTCAGAAATCCATATGCCTATCTCGTGGAGTGTTCTCCCTAGTTATTCCTCTAGTAATTTCAGTTTCAGGTCTTATATTAAGGTCCTTAACCCACTTGGAGTTGATTTTACTGCAGGGTGAGAGGAGGTGTCATAGACAGCTTCATGTTGCTGGGATGAGTATCCAGATCAGACACAGTTTAGGGGAGGAAAGGGTTTATTTCAAGCTCACAGACCTGCAGGAGGGAGGTTCCATCAGTGGCAGAAGAAGCTGCTTCCACACATCCAAGCAGAGAGAAACAATCAGCAAGCACCAAAAGCAGCAGCACACACCTGCTACAAGCAGGGTCCCCGCAGCTCAGACTACTCTGCACACCTTTGGGCTGCAATCAGATCCGTCCCCAGAGACACGTCGCCTCATAGCTGGAGTCAGCCTGCTAGGGGCTGAAGCTGCAAACTCAGCATTAATAAAACACCTGAGCCCATGCACCATACATTCAAACTACCACAAGGTTAATCCTCCCACATGCAGATATATAGTTTCTCCAGCACCATTTGTTCAAAATATTGTGGGTTTTTTTGGTAGGTCTAATTAGGTGGAAGATAGGTTTTCCAAATATGTCCTTATGATTCTCTCAATTTCATTGTCATCTGTTGTAATATCTCCTGTTTCATATCTAATCTTTCTTGGTTTGTTTTTTGATTTTTTTTTGAGGTAGGGTCTCACTCTAGCCCAGGCTGACCTGAAATGCATTCACTACATAGTCTCGGGGTGGCCTTGAACTCACAGCGATCCTCCTACCTCTGCCTCCCTAATGCTGAGATTAAAGGGGTGTACCACTCCTGGCCTCATCTCTAATCTTTCTTGATTAGCATATTTTCTCTCTCTTTTGGTTAATTTGGCTAGGGATTTATCTTTTCTTTTTTAAGAACCAGCTTTTTCCATCAATTTTTTTTTTTCGAGGTAGGATCTCACTGTAGCCCAGGCTGACCTGGAATTCACTATGTAATCTCAGGTGTCCTCAAACTCATGGTGATCCTCCTACCTCTGCCTTTCCAGTGCTAGGATTAAAGACGTGTGTTGGGCTGGAGAGCTGGCTTAGCAGTTAAGTGCTTGCCTGTGAAGCCTAAGGACCCCGGTTTGAGGCTCGATTCCCCAGGACCCAAGTTAGCCAGATGCACAAGGGGGTGCACGCATCTGGAGTTCATTTGCAGTGGCTGGAGGCCCTGGCACGCCCATTCTCTATCTCTCTCTGCCTCTTTCTCTCTCTGTCTGTCACTCTCAAATAAATAAATAAAAATAACAACAACAAAAAAAATTAATTAAAATAAGACATGTGCCACCACACCTGGCTTCCCTCATCAAATTTTAATTATTTTTTAATTATTGTCTTCACTTCTAATCCATTGATTTTTCTTTTTGCCCTGATCTTGATTGTTTCTTTCTGACTGGTACTTTTGGGTTTGGCTTATTACTCTTGTTTTTCCAAACCTTCATATGGATTATTAAGTTGTTTATTTGTGATCTCTCTGCTTTTGTAACATAGGCATTTACAGCTATGGACTCTTCTCTTAGGACTGCCTTCATTGTGTTCCATAGGTTTGGTATGTTGTGTTTTAAATTTTTTTTTTTTTTTTTTTTTTTTTGAGGCAGGGTCTCACTCTAGCCCAGGCTGACCTGGAATTCATTATGTAGTCTCAGGGTGGCCTTGAACTCACAATCATCCTCCTACCTCAGCCTCCCAAGTGCTGGGATTAAAGGCATGTACTACCCTGCCCAGAACATTCTGCTTTATAAAATTCTGTGGAGCATACATAATTGTAATATCCTTTTGTTGACATTTTCCCTTGATGAGTATAAAGTGGCTTTCCTTATCTCTTTTGATTACTTTTAGTTTAAAGTCTATTTTGTCATATATTCGCATAGCCTCACGTGCTAGTTTCTTATTTACTTTTTCTTGCAATATATTTTTCCATCTTTTAACCCCAAGATAGTCTTTTTTCATTCATTATTTTTAGTTTTTTGAGAGAGAAGGAGGAGGAGGAGAGAGAGAGAGAATGGGAGCACCAAAGCCTCCAGACACTGCAAATGAATTCCAGACACATGTGCCACCTGTGTATCTGGCTTTCATGGGTTCTGGGAATTGAACCTGGGTCCTTTGGCTTTACAAGCAAGTGTCTTAACTGCTAAACCATCTCTCCAGCCCAAGATGGTCTCTTTGATGGTAGGGTGGGTGTGATAGTTTGAATGGCTGTCCCCCAATAGATATAGGAGTTTTATTCAAGCTTGTAACTTAGATCTCCAGCCACCTGACTAGAGGAGGTGACTCTGAAGGCTGATCCTAGAGTCCAGCCCTAAGATGTAGGGGTGGATTTGGAATTCCAGTCTAAAGATATGCAGAGTGCTAGAGCTTTGTCTGGAGTTCCTGAAGTGTCCTTGCTTGTGGTATTGTGGGGCTTCTCTCTCTGCGTGGACCTGTGAAAGTGGTCCAGCTTCTTCTGCCATTATGGAACTTCCTCTCAATCTGTAAGCTTCAAATAAATTCCCTTCCTCCATAACTTTGCCTGGTTTGGAAGTTCATCCCTACAACACTGAAGCTGTCTGCTACAGTGAGTTTCTTGAAGATAGAAAATGGATGGATCCTGTTTACTGATTCAGCCTGTTAATCTGTGTCTTTTGATTAGGAAGTTGAATCCATTGATATTCAGAGTTACAAGTGAGAGGTGTAAGGTAATTCCTGTCACGTTGAGGATTTTGTGGAGTTTGGTGTTTCCATGATCTTCATTTGCTATAACAGCTATTCTAGTTTTTTGTTGTTGTTGTTGTTTCTTTTTTTTTTTTTTTTTTTTTTTTTTGAGGTAGGGCCTTACTCTAGTCCAGGCTGACCTCCAAATATAATCTTTTATTTTTATTTATTTTCTTTTATTTTATTTTTTGGTTTTTCAAGGTAGGGTCTCACTCTAGTCCAGGCTGAGCTGGAATTCACTATGTAGTCTCAGGGTAGCCTCGAACTCACAGCATTCCTCCTACCTCTGCTTCCCTAGTGCTGGGATTAAAGGCGTGCACCACCATGCCCAGATGATTTTAGTTTTAATTATTGTTCTTTCCCTCCTGTAGCCTCTTGAGTATGTTTACTCTTCTGAGTATGATATATTCCATTCAGTATTCTCTCTGGAAAGGCTAGCCTAGTGCTCATATATTCATATAGCCGGCTTTTATCATGGAAGGTTTTTTTCTCTCCTATATGAGGGATAATTTTGCTCGGTATAGTAGTTTGGGTTGTGTGGTAGTTTGAATGTATGTCCTCCACAGACACAGACTTGGGTGTTTTGTTAAAGCTTATAACTTGGGTCTCAGCTGCCTGGCTAGAGGAAGTATTATTCAGGGTAGATCCTGGGGTCCATCCCAAAGGTATGTTGGGGGTTGGATCTGAATTCCAGTCCAAAGATGTAAGAGAGCAGTTTGAGTTCTCATGGTCCTGCTTGCTACTGGTTTTGTGTTTGTTGCTTTTGGTGTTTGCTGGCTGCTGATGGTTTTTCTCTGCTTGGATTTATTAATGGGAGCCAGCTTTTACTCTCATAGATGGAACTTTCCCCCAGATCTACAAGCTGAAATAACCTCCTCCTATAAATAGTGTCTGGTTTGGCTGTCCATCCCAGCAACGTGAAGCTGTGTACAACAGAAATGTGGTATCAGAGAGTTGGAGTGCTGCTGCATGATGTATCTGACTGTGGATTTTGGTTTTTTGGAACTTGTATACCGGAGGAGGAATGGGCATGGAATTGGTACTTGGGACTGAAGACATCTTCCAGAGTGGTGAGCCAAGTTTTATGGGCTATTTTGGTGAGAGTTTGAAAATGCTAAATGAAAAGAGAGTTGTCCCTTAAATGAATCCCACAATTTGTGATTTTCCCCTCAATAATTTCATAATTTAAAATTTTAAATTCAAAATTTAAAAATAAAGAGAATTGTAGCCAGGTGTGGTGGTGCATGCCTTTAATCCTAACACTTAGGAGGGAGAGGTAGGAAAATTTCCATGAGTTCAAGGCCACCCTGAGACTACATACTGATTCCAAGTAAGCCAGGCTAGAGCGAAACCTTACCTCAAAAAAAAAAAAAAAAAAAAAAAAAGGGCCGGGCGTGGTGGTGCACGCCTTTAATCCCAGCACTTGGGAGGCAAAGGTAGGAGGATTGCCATGAGTTCGAGGCCATCCTGAAACTACATAGTGAATTCCGGGTCAGCCTGGACTAGAGTGAGACCCTACCTTGAAAAACCAAAAAATAAAATAAATAAAATTAAAAAGATAATTGTATTTTGAGGCTTTGCTAATGAGCTTTCAAAAGAGAAGGAGAGACTACAAAGAATTTGGTTGGAACTGGGCTACTGGCATAAAGGCTGTCTATATTTTGCTGCCCACACCCAAAGAGTCTAATCAAGGTTGAACTTTAAAATAATAGACTGTTGTGCTTGGTGGAAGATATAGAACTGAAAGATACAAGACTTAAAGTTCGTAGGTGTTATAGTCAGCTCTACACTGCTGGGATGAACTTCCAAACCAGACACAGGTTATGAGAGGAATGAACTTATTTAAGGCTTACATATCCAGGGAAAGTTCCATTGATGATCAAAGAAGCTGGCCCTCTTTCACAGATCAAAGTGGAGAAACACAACCATCAGCCAGCACCACAAGCGAAAGCAAAACCAGTAGCCAAAACTGCAGAGTACCCATGCAGAGCTCAAGCACTCTGCATATCTTTAGGCCAGAAATAAGACCTGCCCCAACACACCTTGGATTGGATCCCAGGATCTGTTCTCAGTGACACCTCTTCTAGCCAGGCAGCTGGAAATCCAAGTTATAAGCATTAATAAAACTTCTAAGTCTATTGGGGGAAATATATTCAAACTACCACAATAGGTTACTGCAGTTGCTATTGTTAGGCAGATTAGTATCATTAAGAATGGCTCAACAAGCCGGGCATGGTGGCACATGCCTTTAATCCCAGCACTCAGGAGGCAGAGGTAGTAGGATTGCATCAATTTGAGGCCACCCTGAGACTACATAGTGAATTCCAGGTCAGCCTGGGCTAAACTGAGACCCTATCTTGAAAAAAAAAAAAGAAAGAAAAGAAAAGAAAAAAGGAAAAGAATGGCTCAACTACTTATACTGAAACTATGGAAAAATGCTGCCTGAGGCAATTCCACCCAGGAAAGACTGCATAGGTAGGAATGCAAACGCTTTTTTAAAAAATTATTTATTTTTATTTTTTAAAATTTTATTTGAGCCGGGCGTGGTGGCGCACACCTTTAATCCCAGCACTTGGGAGGCAGAGGTAAGAGGATTGCCATGAGTTCGAGGCCACTCTGAGACTACATAGTGAATTCCAGGTTAGCCTGAACTAGAGTGAGACCCTAGCTCGAAAAACCAAAAAAAAAAAAAAAAAAAAAAAAAAAAAAAAAAAAAAAAATTTATTTGAGACAGAGAGAGAGAAGGGCAAAGAGAGAGAGAATGGTCACATCAGGGCCTCCAGTCACTGAAAACAAACTCCAGATGCATAAGCCACCTTGTGTATCTGTCTTACGTAGGTCCTGAGGAATTGAATCTGGGTCCTTAGGCTTCACAGGCAGGTGCTTAACTGCTAAGCCATCTCTTCAGTGCAGGAATGCAAACTCTTGAAAGGAGATGCAGTACTGGAAGGAAGAATTCTAAAGACTGAAGGTCAAGATTTATTTCCTCCCTGGATTAACAATTGGCTGTGTCACTATACACCTGGCACTGATTTTGGAAACATGAAAAATGCATGGAAAGGGGTTATGAAGTGCACAGTTCCAGGAGCTAAAATGGGCAAATGAAGCAGATTGTGATGTCTCTGGTAGAGAGGCCAGTGAGGCCTTTGTATGAGGGAGACCGTAGTTTGCAGTAGAGACCTGAAGATGTTTTGAATATACCAGTACTGTGCAAAGGCTGCCATGGAATGCTATTGGCTCAGGATGAAAGTTTTTTCTGGATACTCAGCACAGCTGTAGGGATGGAAATTGAAAAATCCAGAGGTAGTCATTACTGGTTATGGATGTCAGACTTGAACTGCAGATGTTTGATGTTTACCTGATGGTTATTGAGTTTGCATTGGTACAGTCTCTCCTTATTATGCCTTATAGCAATGGAAATATTTACTCAGTGCCATTATATGTTGAAAGTATGTAACTTGTTTTGATTTTACAGGACTAACAGTCAAGAGACAGCCTTCAATCCTGGATATGACTTGGGACTTTGGAATAATCTTAAAGTTGGTAAAGATTATGGGGACCTTTGAAGTTGGACTTAATACACTTTACAATATGAGATGATCATGAATCCATTGTGGGCCAGGGGCAAGATATGGTAGTTTGAATGTATGTCCCCCATGAGACTCAAGTGTTTTATAAAGCTTGTAACCTGGGTTTCTAGACACTTGGCTAGAGGGCATGTCACTGGGGGCCGATCCTGTGGTCCAGCCCAAAGGTGTGATTGGACGTGGATCTGAATTCCAGCCCAAAGGTATAAGGGAGCAGTTTGAGCTCTGGCGGTCCTGCTTGCTAACGGTTTTGTGTTTGCTGCTTCTGGTTTTTGCTGGCTGGCGGTGGTTTCTCTCTCTCTGCTTGGATTTATGAATGGGAGCCAGCTTCTTCCACCACTGATGAAACTTCTCCTGCATCTGTAAACTGAAATAAATTCCTTCCTCCTATAAACTGTCTGGTTTGAATGTTCATCCCAGCAATGTGAAGCTGTCTACAACAGAAATCACCATAGATGGAACTTCTCCCTAGATCTGTAAGCTGAAATAAACTCCTTCCTCTTATAAACTGTGTCTGGTTTGGATGTTGATCCCAGCAACATGAAGCTGTCTACAACAGAAATTGGCAACCATGGTCTTTCAATATTTGAAATACCCCATGGCAAACCCTTCAGACTTTCAGTTTCCATTGAAAAATCATATGCTATTCTCATGGACTTACATTTTTAAGTGATGTGCTATTTCTCTCTTGCAGCTTTTATTACCCTTTGTTTTCTATGTTTAGTGTTTTAAATATAATGTATGGGATGGAGCTATGGATCAGTGGTTAAGGCACTTGCCCACAAAGCCAAATGACCCAAGTTCAATTCCCCAGTACCCATGCAAAACCAGATGCATAAAGTGACACATGGCATCTGTAGTTTGTTTGCAGTGTCTGGAGGGTGTGCCACACCCATTCCCTCTGTCTGTCTCTCTTCTATCTTTCTCTGCTTGCAAATACATAAATAGACCTCACAGTTTTTTCCCCCCAGGTAGGGTCTCACACTAGCTCAGGCTGACCGGTAATTCACTATGTAGTCTTAGAGTGGCCTCAAACTCATAGCAATCCTCCTACCTCTGCCTTCTGAGTGCTGGGTTTAAAGGTGTGTGCCACCATGCCCAGCTGCAAATACATAAATAAAAAACCATTAAATATAATGTAACCTAGGGAATTTCTTCTCTGGGCCTGTCTACTTGGTGTTCTGTATGCCTCTTGTACTCAGATAGACTTTTCTTCTGTAGTTTTTAAAACTTTAAGCCCAATGCGGTGGCACATACCTTTAATCCCAGCACTCAGGAGGCAGAGGTAGGAAGATTGTTGTGAGTTGGAGGCTGGTCTAAGACTACATAGTGAATTCCAGGTCAGCCTGTGCTAGAGTGAGACCCTACCTCAAAAAAACAAAATCATTTTTTGTTTATTTATTTATTTGCAAGGCGAGAGAGGGGGGGGGCATGCCAGGGCCTCTAGCCACTGCAAACAAACTTCAGATGCAGGCACCACTTTGTGCATCTGATTTTATGTGGGTACTGGGTAATTAGGTTTTGCAGGCAAGCGCCTTAACTGCTGAGCCATCTCTCCAGCCCCTGACTGAATTTGTTTGATTTTCTCCTCCCAATCTATTTCCTCTGCCTTGTCCTCAAGTCCTGATATTCTGTCTGCCACATGATTTATTCTGTTGGCAAGGCTTTCTTGGGAGCCTTTTAATTGAGTTATTTCATTGTTTTTTGTTTGTTTGTTTGTTTTTTGGCTTTTTTGAGGTAGGGTCTTGGTCTAGCCCAGGCTGACCTGAAATTCACTATGTAGTCTCAGGGTGGCCTCAAACTCATGGTGATCCTCCTACTGCTGTCTCCCAAAGTATTGGGATTAAAGGTGTGTACCACCTAATTCCCATTAGTTTTTTTTGTTTTGTTTTGTTTTTTTCCCCGATGTAGGGTCTCACTGTAGCCCAGCCTGGCCTGGAATTCACTCAGAGAACTCCTGGTGGATCCTCCTACCTCTTCCTCCTGAGTGCTGGGATTACAGCATGCACCACCATGCCTGGCTCCTTTTTTCCTTTTGGTTTGACTTTCTCATTTCATTTAGTTGGTTGTGATTTCTTGGAATTCATTCATTCATTTGTTCATGTCCTCTTCATTTATCCAGTTGTCTCGAGTGATTTTAGTTGATTCTCTTGTATTTCATTCAGCCAGTTGTTTATTTTATTTTATTTTTTTGTTTTTTGAGGTAGGGTCTCACTCTAGTCCAGGCTGACCTGGAATTCACTATGGAGTCTCAGGGTGGCCTCGAACTCACGGCAATCCTCCTACCTCTGCCTCCCGAGTGCTGGGTTATTAAAGGCGTGCACCACCATGCCCGGCCAGCCAGTTGTTTATGACCTCTTTTTCTTCTATATTTTTAAATTTTATTTGAGAGAAAGAGAAGCAGATAGATAGGGAGAGAGAAGGAGAAATAATGGGCTCACTAGGGTTTCTAGCCACTGCAAGTGAACTCCAGACTCATGTGCCACCTTGTGCATCTGGCTTTATGTGGATACTGGGGAATTGAACCTGGGTCCTTTAATTTGGCCAACAAGTGCCTTTAACTACTGAGCTATTTCTCTAGCCATCATGTTCTCTTAAAAAAGTTATTTAATTACTTGAGAGAGAGGGAGGCAGAAGGAGAAAGAGAATATGGGTGAGCCAGATCCTCCTGTCACTGCCAATGAACTCCAGATGCACATGCCACTTTGTGTGCATCTAACCTTATGTGGGTACAGAGGAATTGAACTCAGGTTGTCAGACACTGCAAGTGCCTTTAACCGCTGAGCATCTCTTCAGCCCTGTTCATGTCCTCTTTAAGTTTGTTGTATATAGTTATCATAATTCCATTTTGGAATTCTTTGTCTAGAATTTCCTCTAAATAGTTATTAGAGACTTCCACTGTGGGACTAGGCATTCTTGGTGGGTATATCTTGTCTTGGCTTCTTGTTTTTGTTTTGTTTTTGGTTGGGTTTTTAAATTTTTGTTTCTGTTTTTTTTTTTTTTTTTTTTTTTGTTGTTGTTATTTTTTTTTTAGGTAGGGTCTCACTCTAGCTCAGGCTGACCTGGAATTCACTATCACTATGTAGTCTCAGGGTGGCGGCAGTCCTCCTACCTCTGCCTCCCATGCTGGGATTAAAGGCGTGAGCCACCACGCCCAGCTTGTTATTTTTTAAAAATTATTTATTCAAAAAAGCCAGGTATGATGGGGCATGCCTTTAATCCCAGAACTCGGGAGGCAGAGGTAGGATTGCCAAAAGTTTGAGGCCACCCTGAGACTACATAGTGAGTTCCAGGCCAGCCTGGGCTAGAGTAAAACCCTACCTCAAAAAAAATTTATTTATTTATTTATGAGAGAGAAAGGCAGATAGAAAGAGAATGGGCATGCCAGGGCCTTCAGCCACTGCAAATGAACTCCAGATGCATGTGCCACCTTGTGCATCTGGCTTACGTGGGTCCTGGATAATTGAACCTGGGTCCTTTGGCTTTGCAGGCAAATTCTTTAACCACTAAGCCATCCGTCCAGCCTTCGTGTGTGTATGTGTGTGTGTTTGGGTTTTTCGAGGCAGGGTCTCACTCTGGCCTAGGCTGACCTGGAATTAACTATGTAGTCTCAGGGTGGCCTCAAACTCATGGTGATACTCCTACCTCTGCCTCCCATATGCTGGGATTAAAGGTGTGTGCCACCACACCTGGCTTTTTTTTTTTTTTTTTTTTTTAAAGGTAGGATCTCACTCTAGCTCAGGCTGACCTTGAATTTTATGTATTTTCAGGGTGGCCTCGAATTCATGGCAATCCTCCTATCTCTGCCTCCCAAGTGCTGGGATTAAAGGTGTGTGCCACCATGCCCAGTTCACTTGTATTATTTTTAATAACTTTAAAAAATCATTTTATTTACTTGTGAGAGAGAATGGACATGCCCATGTCTCTAGCCACAGCAAATGAGCTCCAGATGCATATACCACACTAGGCATCTGGTCTTAGGGTACTGGGGAAGCAAACCCAGGTCCTTAGGCATTGCAGGCAAGCACCTTAACTGCTGAGCCATCTTCTATCCCCTCTTGTGTTATTTGATAATCCCTTTGTCTTGTGAAGAATGAAGCAACAGTGGCTCCACTTGAGCAGTCTGGCCCACCTTGTTCTAGGCAAGCATGAGCAGGTGGTTGATATGCACATCTGGGCTACATGCAGGGGTGAGCCTATACCACTGCTTTGAGGACTTGGGGCCTGAGCAGCCTTGCCCAGGGTAGGCAGTCTATACATGCCTCTGGGTTGGGCATATGGGGAGTGGTCAAGAGCCAATCAGAGGTAGTCCTCCTTACTGCAGGGGGCAGGTGCTGGTGAGTGGTCTACACACATAATTGGCTTGGGCACAGGGTGTGGTCATCTGGGACATGAGCAACCTAGTCTACCTTGCTCAGGGCTTGAATGGGCAGGCAGTCTACCTAAGGGCATCTGAGCCTAGCACACAGGGGGAAGACCAGAGATAAGCAGGCTTAGTGTTCCTTACTCTGCAGGGTGAGGAGGGTGGCAGGAGGTCTTCAGGTGTGACTGTTTTGGGAATAGGGATAGCACTCAGCTGGTACCTAAACAACGTAGTCCTCCATGCTCTGGATGGGTGTGTACAGGTGGTCTACCCCTTTCTGTGTATGAATGTATGTATGTATATATATATATATATTTTTTTTTGGTTTTTCAAGGTAGGGTCTCACTCCAGTCCAGGCTGACCTGGAATTCACTATGGAGTCTCAGGGTGTCCCCAAACTCATGGTGATCCTCCTACCTCTGCCTCCCGAGTGCTGGCATTGCAGATGTGAGCCACCACGCCTGGCTTTTACTTCTTTTTTTTCACTCCCCCTTGTGTATTTTCTGATAACTTTCTTCTGTTCAATTAGTTCTGCTGTCGATACTGTCACAATTACTAATATTTTATTATTTTTTATTCATATTTTAAAATACCTATTCATGTGTGCATATGTGTGCAAAGGACAACCTCATGTGTCATTCTCAGGTGTGTTGTCCACCTCTTTTGAGGCAGGGTCTATCTCTGGCTTAGAGCTCACCAATTAGGCTAAACTAATCAGCAATCTCCAGGGATCTTGCGGCGTCTGCTTCCTCGGTACTGGGATTACAGGTACACTGCAGTGGAACTCTGGTCATATGTGCAAGGCAAGCACTTTACTATTACCAATGAGCTATTGCCCCAACCTACATTGTTTTATTTACTTTACTTTTCAGCTTCAGAATTTGGTTTTAAAAGTAATTCCAGGGCTAGGGAGATGGCTCAGCAGTTGAAGCACTTGTCAGCAAAGCCAAAGGACCCAGCTTCGACTCCCCAGGATTCACATCAAGCCAGATGTACAAGGTGGCGCTTGCATCTGGAGTTCGTATGCAGCGGCTAGAGGCCCTGGCACACCCATTCTCTATCTGCCTTTCTCTCAAATTAAAATAATAAAATAAAATAAAATAAAATAAAATAAAATGTCAAGGTGTGGTGGCGCATGCCTTTATAATCTCAGCACTTGAGAAGCAGAGGTAGGAGGACTGCCATGAGTTCGAGGCCACCCTGAGACTACATAGTGAATTCCAGGTCATCCTGAGCTACAGTGAGGCCCTACCTCAAAAGCCAATAATAATAATAATATTAATAAAATTTTAAAAAAGTAATTCTGGGGCAGGAGAGATGGCTCAGCACTTAGGGCATTTGCCCAAAAAGCCTAATGACCAAGGTTCGAGTCACTAGTGCCCACAAATAGTCAGATGTACATACAAAGTAGTGCATGAATCTAGAGCTCATTTGTGGCAGCTGGGGCCCCTGGCATTCTCTCTCTGCTTGAAAATAAATATTTTTTTAAAAAATAGAGGGCTGGAGAGATGGCTTGGCAGTTAAGGCACTTGCCTGCAGAGCCTAAGCACCCAGGTTCAATTCTCCAGTACGCATATAAGCCAGATGCACAAGGGTAACACATGCAGTGGCTAGAAGCCCTGGAGTGTCCATTCTGCCTCTTTCTCTTTCAAATAACTAACAACTCCCCTCCCCTCCCCTCCCCCCCCAGGTAGGGTCTCACTCTAGCTCAGGCTGACCTGGAATTCACTATGTAGTCTCAGGATGGCCTCAAACTCATGGAGATCCTCCTACCTCTGCCTCCCAAGTGCTGGGATTAAGGTATGTGCCACCACGCCCAGCATAAATAATTTTTTTAATTAGAAAAAAAAAAGGAATTCCTTATTCTGGCTATTTATAGTTTTCTGAACTTAGCTGAATTCTCTATTTTCTTTGTTGCCTATTTGAACAGGCAGTTCTGAAATCTCCATTTATTTTTAATTTTTTTGTGTGTATGTATGTATGTATATTATAGGCATGTGCATAGAGGTCAGAGTTGTCTGTGCTCCATCTTCGAGACAAGGTCCTTTCCTGCTTGCAAGCATGGCCTACAAAAGGTTTCATGTGCGTGCTGGGAAATCAAATCCAGGCTGGCAGGCTTTGAGAGCATGTCCCTTTAACTCCTGAGCCATCTCCTCTGCTCCCTGGAGTCCCCATATCTTTAAAATGGTCAGCTCCCTGACCTGTTTTCTGTCCAGCAATGCTCTTCCCCTATCAGCCTGTGCAGAAGTTCTAGTAAGGCAGAACTATGCTGCAGTCCTCGGGGCGATGTTGAGAGGCTGCCCATGCACTGCAGGGATCTGCTAAGGTAGACCCACTGATTGCAGATGTGAGGGTGGGTGGGCTTCAATCCAGCCAGGCGAAGATCCCTATCTACAAGTCATTCTGTTAAGTTTTTTGTTGTTGTTGTTGTTTTTGAGGTAGTTTCACTCTAGTCCAAGCTGATCTGGAATTCACTATGGAGTCTCAGGGTGGCCTTGAACTCAAGGTGATCCTCCTACCTCTGCCTCCCGAGTGCTGGGACTAAAGGCGTGCGCCACCACGCCCAGCTCTGAGTTTTATTTATTTGCAAACAGAACCAGTCAGAGAGAATGAGTGCACTGCGGTCTCCAGCCACTGCAAATTCCAGATGTATTATTGTTTTGTCTATCAGATTTTACATGGGTACTGGGTTAGAAGCCGGATCATTGGGCTTTGCAGGCAAGCGCCTTAACCACTGCGATTTCCAGCCCTACAAGTCATTCTAGACAGTGGGATCCCAGGCGCTGGTCTGGAAACTGAGCATGCATGGCTGGCACCTTGAAACTGGGCTCCCAGAGTGGTATTTTGATTTTTCGAGGTAGGGTCTCACTCTAGCTCAGGCGGACCTGGAATTCACCATGTAGTCTCAGGGTGGCCTCAAATTCATGGCAATCCTCCTACCTCTACCTGGGATTAAAGGCATGCACCACCACGCCCAGCTTTTTTTTTTAATTTAGTATTTTATTTTTTTAGGGGTTGGGGGAGAAAATGGGCAGGCCAGGGCCTCCAGCCACTGTAAATGAACTTCAGACACATGCACCACCTTGTGCATCTGGCTTACATGGGTCTTGGGGAATCAAACCTAGATCCTTTGGCTCTGCAGGCAAAAGCCTTAACCGCTAAGCCATCTCTCCAGCCCCAGAAGTATTTTTGTAGTCTTTTGTTTTGGACCCATTGGGATCAGTTCAGTTCTAGAAATGTCACTTTGGGTCCACTTAGGCATGAGCTATTGAGTGAAGTGTGGCTAGAGGGGAGCATGGCACAGGGCAGAATTGGAACACGGTTCTGAGGCTAGGCACACCAACTTCGTACAAGCTCGAAACCTGGGCTATGGGGGCCAGGCTGATGCTGGGAATGGCCCAGAGCCCACGTCCACTGTGTAGTCTTGGCCTTGGCTTGAATCCTGAATGTAGATGCCAACACAATGATTCCACAGGGGAGGACTAATGGCTCAGCCCACGGAGACTTGCTCACCCTAGTCTGGGGCAACGGCACCTGCCCAGTGCTGGTTTGGGGGTCCAAAGCAGACTCCAGTGCTCACTTCTCAGCTTTTCCCATGAGATTTCTTTCAATTGCCCGAGGATGGGGGAGAAGTGGAGTACAATTGTCTTTATTCTTTCCAGTGTGTTTTCCCCGTGGCTCCCTTGGTTCTTGTGAATGTACTTCTGTATGTGAAGATGTGCTCACACTGACATTTCTGTAGGGCCGAGGAGAGCTGCAAAGTGTGGTCTTGTCACCTTCTCAGTGGCTGCTTTAGGTTCAGTTAACTATTTGAATTCAGCATTCTCACTTATTCTTTCTTGCCTATGTGTTTACTCAATTTTGTTACCTGTTTACTCTTCAGGCTCATGTTACCACATAGAACCAAGAGTACAATACAGACACCCTGTCACATGATACTACCAAATGTTTGACAGCATACATCCCTGATCAATGACGTTCTGATTTGTGCCAAAGCATTTGGTCCTTTATTTCTTGAGGGCAGGACAGCATAGACCATCATTTAAACCTTCAGACAGTAGATGTACTATACAAAAGCCTTAACTAGGTAGAGAAACTCACAGCTCACCTACTTTAGCTTAATTTTGATTTTTTTTCCGCCTCATCAACGGCTGTATGGCCTAGTACATTAACCACTAGCCATGTGTGACAACTGAGTGTGCAAATCCTACCTCAAGTGTTTATAATGTGTAAACTATAAAATACCAAATTTTGAAGACTTAGTACAAAAAAAGAACAAAATAATATTTTTATTACATTTTGGCATTTAAAATATTTGGGGCTGAATACATTTAAATTTAATCTTTTTAAAAACTATTTAAAAAATTACATGACTCACATTCCTACTGGATAGCACTGCTCTCAAGGAGTTTCCACCATTAGTTCCCCATTCTCTTCTTTTTAGAGAAACTAGTGTTATTTTCTGCCAGTCAACCTTCTTTCCATTTTGCTATCTGCTGAACAGCTACGACCACTCGGTGGCTGTTCCTACTCACTGGTGGCCTGAGCAGTGGAAGCAGCAGAACAGTGTTCAGGGACCGGTGGGCATGCCAGTCCAGGCTCCAGTTGGGACCCTACTCACCACCAGATCAGTCTGTGACCTCAGGGTGAGCAGCAGTGAACACATGAACTGTTGTGATCTGTCTGCCCTAACATGGCTCCACAGTCTGGTCTTCCTTCCCTCTCTAGTATAACTAGGCTTTGACAGCATAGAAGACATGTTCTTTCTGCAACTATTTGAGGACAGCAGCACCATGATGCCAGATTAGTGTTAGATTTATTTAAAAAAATACACAAAATAGAAAATTTTTACATCAAAGTGTGATAACCTCACTTACACACTGCTGCACACTTACCTGGTTTAGTTTGCATCTTTCTGCAAATGAGAGAAGATGGATTTGATTCTAATTTTTTTGCTGTGGCTCATGTAAACAGTTGAGACTGCTACATAAAGCAGGCTGTGGTAAAAGGGAAAGTGGCCTCAAAAACCCAACAGAAAAACAACTGAATTTGGTTTAATTAAATTGGCAGAAGTCTTAGCAGGTAGATAATCTAAGACTAAATACTGGCTTCTCGTCTTTTTTAAAATATTAAAATCCTTAAGGTTCTCTTCATCTTGTAAACATAAATTTGACTTTGTTGGCATTTAGTTTAAAAAGGAAAATATTAAACCATGATTTTCATCATCCTGCCCATGTCAGTATACACTCTCTTTATTATGAGAATGAAACCAAATAAGTAAAATACATCAGGAATTTCAAGTTGTACTGCAAAGGCGGCCTGGCTGGTCTCTGCTGAGAGCGATCTCACTTAAGCTGACCCTGCTACTGGCTGAGTGTGAGCCCCTCTTGTCCTCTGGGCCAGGAAGTGCCACCAGACACGAGATGGCAGATCCTCCTGCTCTGTCTTCTCAGGCAAGTCGAGACTCTACTTCAGCTCTGCCCTCCTTCCCTGGGCTTGGATTCGTTGGGTTCGTGGTTTGCTACTATTGTCAAGACTGTACTGTCCCCTTAAGGTACCACATGCCACCGTAGCTTACACAACAGTCCTAGGAAGTGAGAAAGAAAAAGTTAAGGAATGATTTTGTAGGAAAGGAGCTGCTATATTTCTGACACTGAACGGAATACAGAGTGTCAAGAACTGCCTGACCTCCTTCATGCTTGGGCTGCTCTTCCCCAGGGTATTCTCAGAGGTTCTAGAAAATAGATGTGCTTTACATACAGAAAATGTAAATACTGTGAGATTGGCCAGGACAAAGGTTCTTGATAAAGCCTGTCCCTTACATGACAAAGAACAGGCCAAAACAAAGGGAAAGTGTCATCAGATTTTTGTGTTCCATTTCTACAAATATGCCACAGTTCACAAAAATATGATAGGTAAACCAAAGTAGTTTCATAATAAGCAAATAATATTTCTTTTCAAATTTAAGTTTACAAAAAAGATTTTTCTGAAAGATGAACAAGTGTAAGCATGTGGCTACATCAACAACCATGAGGATGGTAGAAGAGTCACAGGAAATAAGAGTCAAGATCCTACTCTAGGCCTACCCTCCATGGGATGAAGGAGGTGAACCCCAAGACCAGCTGGGGGTGGGGGCACTGATTTAATCTGCACAGAGCAGGAAGAAATGCACCAGTCCTTTCCATAGTCAAGCACCTCATTACTAGTGGCCAGAGCTGGCCCCTATGGGTGTAGTCATGCACATGGACATACCTTTAGCACTTTATCCACCTCCTGTTTGCTTAGATCTTCTCCACACTCTTGAGTCAACCGAGACTGGATCATGTTCCGGCGGACTCGGTAATTTTTGGAAAATATTTCGAGCAAAACCTGTCGGTGCTTTAATAAAATAAAATACATTAGTACAGGAAGCTGTGCTCCAAACCATGGCTCTGCCTTCAATTTGCAATGTCTGATTTTAAGTCCTTGCTCAGCACTACCGGTTAATGATTAGCACAGCTAACCCGCTTGTCACTGCTCCAGAGCACACTGGAGGGGTCAGACTGTAAGCAGCTTGGACATACTCCTGAATAAATTTAGCATGCAGAAGCCACAATCGAAAGTGCATGACAATGAAGGGAAGGGAAAAGGGTATAAAAAATAGTCGGGGGGGGGGGGATGGCTTAGCAGTTAAGCGCTTGCCTGTGAAGCCTAAGGACCCTGGTTTGAGGCTCAATTCCCCAGGACCCATGTAAGCCAGATGTACAAGGTGGTGCATACATCTGTAGTTCATTTGCAGTGGCTGAAGGCCCTGGTGCACCCATTCTCTCTCTCTCTCTCTCTCTGTCTCTTTCTGTGTCTGTTGCTTTCAAATAAATAAATAGAATAAAAAAAAATAGTCACGGTGGTGGGGGGGAGCTGGAGAGATGGCTTAGTGGTTAAGTGCCTGCCTGTGAAGCCTAAGGACCCCGGTTCGAGGCTTGATTCCCCAGTACCCATGTAAGCCAGATGCACAAGGTGACACATGCATCTGGAGTTCTTTTGCAGTGGCTGGAGGCCCTGGCACACCCATTCTCTCTCTCTGCCTCTTTCTGTCGCTCTCAAAAAAAAAAAAAAAAGAGGTCACAGGCTGGAGAGATAGCTTAGCAGTTAAGGCATTTTTCCTTTTTTTTTTTTTTTTTTGAGATAGGGTCTCACTCTAGCTCAGGCTGACCTGGAATTCACTATGTAGTCTCAGGGTGGCCTTGAACTCATGGCAATCCTCCTACCTCTGCCTCCCTCCTGGGTGCTGGGATTAAAAGGCATGCATCACCACACCCAGCTACATTTGCCTTTTAAGCCTAAGGACCCATGTCTGACTCTCCAGATCCCATGTAAACCAGACGCACAAGGACAACACACAAAGACGCACATGTGTACAAGATGGCACACGTGTCTGGAGTTCAACTGCAGTGGCTGGAGGCCCTGGCACACCAATTCCTTCTCTCTCTCGCTCATGAAAAAACATATTTAAAAAAAAAAGTTACAAGTGGCTGGGCATGGTGGCGCACACCTTTAATCCCAGAACTTGGGAGAGAGAGACAGGAGGATATCGCTGTGAGTTCAAGGCCGTCCTGAGACTACATAGTGCATTCCAGGTCAGCCTGGGCTAGAGTGAGACCCTACCTTGAAAAAAAAAGTTACACGTGGCCAGGTGTGGTAGTGCAAGCCTTTAACCCCAGCACTCAGGGAGGCAGAGGAAGGAGGATCACTGTGAGTTCTAGGCCATCTTGAGACTACATAAGGAATTCTAGGTCGGCCTGAGCTAGAGCGAGACCCTACCTCAAAAAAAAAAAAAGTTACAAGTGTTGGCACACAAACTTGCCATTGCATCTGTGAAGCAGGATACTGGAAAATACATTATGCCTCAGAACAAAAATTAAATGGCATGAAGAAAGCAGAAATCTTCCTCAAAACAAAAAATGTATTGCGTGAGAAAAAGACTACCAGGTATGGTGGTTCACACCTGCAATGCCTGCATATTCAAAGCTAGGGCATGAAGCTCGTCATGAGTTAGAGGCTAACCTAGGCTACAGAGTGAAACCCTGTCTCAAAAATGAGAAAAGACAGTCAGGCGTGGTGCCACATGCCTTTAATCCCAGCACTCAGGAGGCAGAGGTAGGAGGACCGCCGTGAGTTCAAGGCCACCCTGGGCTAGAGTGAGACCTACCTTGAACCCCCCCCCCAAAAAAAGAGAGAGAGAGAAACAGAGAGAGAGAGAAAAAAAAAAGAGGGCTAGTGAGATGGCTTAGCAGTCAAGGTGCATGCCTACAAAGCCTAAGGACCCAAGCTCGATTCCTCAGTACCCACATAAGTCAGATGCACAAGGTGGTGCATGCATATGGAGTTCGTTTGCAATGTCTGAAGGCCCTGGTGTACCCATTCTCTATCTATCCCCCTATAAAATAAATGATAAAATATATACTTCTTAAATGATATAAAACAGCCTAGGACCATGGAATATGCCTTTAATCCCAGTACTCAGGAGGGTGAGGTAGGAGGATCACCTTGAGTTCAAAACCTGCCAAACCTGCCCGAACTGCAGAGTTAGTGAGACTCTGGTTCAAAAAATCCAAGGCCAGCATGGTGGCACATGCCTTTAATCCTAGCACTTTGGAGGCAGAGGTAAAAGGATCGCCATGAGTTTAATGTCAGCCTGGGACCACAGATGAGTTCTGGGCCAGCCTGGGCTTAAAAAAAAAAAAAAAAGAGAGAGAGAGTCAGGTGTGGTGGCACATGCCTTTAATCCCAGCACTTCGGGAGGCAGAGGTAAGAGGATCACTGTGAATTCAAGGCTACCCTGAGACTACATAGTGAATTCCAGGGTAGCCTGTGCTAGAGCAAGACCCTACCTCAAAAAACAAACAAAAATAAATAGAGAGAGAGAGGGAGAGAAGGAACAGGGGCCAGGAAAATGGCTCCAAGGTTAAAGGCACTTGCTTACAAAGCCTGCTGGCCTGGGTTCAACTCCCAAGCCATCCATGTAAACCAGATGCAAAAAGTGGTGGAAGCATCTGGTATTTGTTTGCAGAGGCAAAGGTATCCACACCCTCACACACACAAATTAAAAAAAAATTATTAATTAAATTAATTTTAAAACTTACATTTTGTTTTTCAAGGTAGGGTCTCGCTCTAGCCCAGAAACCACCACACAAAAGAGAGGGGGGGGGAGGGAGGGAGGGAGGGAGGGAGAGGGAGGGGGAGAGAGAGAGAGAGAGAGAGAGAGAGGTGCAGAGGCAGGGAAAGAGAAGAATGGGTACACCAGGGCCTCTAGCCACTGCAAACTCTAGATGCATGTGTTAATCTGTGCATCTAGCCTTATGTGGGTACTGGGGAATCAAACTAGGTCATTAGGCTTTGCAGGCAAGCACCTGAACCACTCAGCCAGCTCTACAGCCCCTAGTCCCATTATTATATGTAACTCTTGAAAGGCAGAAAAGGAAAAACAAAAAACAGCAGTCAGCTCTGTAACCTCAGAAGCCAACAAAGCCCATCATCACCTAGAGAAGCAGTGACACTGTTCAAGACTGGGCCACTGCTGCGCTCAAACACATGAGAAAAGTGTAGTAAAAGGAAACATGACCACCATGCACCACTGGGCTTTGGCTCGCCACGCTGAAATGAACACATTTTCAGTTCTTTTACTTGTAATGCTGGCATTATGGACTGAACTAAAAAGTAGTCCTCGGCCAGCTATGCACCTCCTCCCAGCACAGCTGACAGCCAACACCCCTCCAGCACAAGAGCACACATCCTGTGTGTCTGAACTTAAGGCTGTGTGTGTGTGTGTATGTGGAGGGGGGGTGTTGACAAGTGACAGCCTCTGGGGCATGGGAGCAGGGCAGGAAGAGCTGGGATAAGCTTTTTAGCTTGACTTCAGTTTTGAGAGGGAGAATGAATAGGCCCACCAGTTCTCTTACTGTTGCAAACTCCAGATGCATATGTTAACTTTGTCTATCTGGCTTATGTGGGTACTGGAGAACTGAACTCTGATACAGCTGACTTTGGCAAGCACTTTTAACCACTGAGCCATATCTGCAGCCCCTGACTTCATTTTACATGTGCACTTAATACTCACAAGGCAGAGGTAGGAGACTGCTGTGAGTTAGAGGCTAGCCTGAGACTACATAGTGAATTCCAGGTCAGCCTGGGCTAAAGCGAGACCCTAGTTTAAACCCCCTCACCCACCCAAAAATGTACTTACTACTTTTTTCTCTTGTGTTATTAGTGGGAAATAATTGCCAACTGTCCTGGCCAACAGCACAGGGTCAATCTAGAAGGCTGCACCCACCTCCATCTGGGGACCAAAGGCCCCACCTGCTATGTTCTTAGCTTGCCTGTTCAAGCCTTCTGCAGGTAAAAAGGCAGAGCCCTCCATGAGCTTTTGCTCATTCCTTGCCTCAGCCCAACTGACACTTTAGGAAAAAGTCAACTTTTAATCCTTTTTTTCAAGGTAGGGTTTTGATCTAACCCAGGCTGACACAGAATTCAGTATGTAGTCTCAGGGTGGCCTCAAACTCAAGGCGATCTTCCTATCTATGTCTCCTGGTGCTGGGACTAAAGGCATGCACCACCACACCCGGCTTAATCTTTTTTATTTTAATTCTTATTTATTTGAGATAGAAACGGAGAAAAAGAGGAAGACAAGAGAGTGAGTATGAGCACACCAGGGCCTCTGCCACTGCAAATGAATGCCAGACCCATGAGCCACTTTGTGCATCTGGCTTTACACAAGTACTGAGGAATCAAACCTGGGCTGTCAGGCTTTGCTAGCAAGCACCTTTAATCGCTGAGTCATCTCCCTAGTCCCACAAATTTTAATTTTTGAAGTTCAGGAAGTACATTATTCAAAGAAAACCCTTGGACTGCAGTGTCCAGAGCTGCCCCACAGACATGGCACCAATGGCTCAGTTCACTGCACACCTAGGACCCTCTCTTCCTGAAAAGTGACAGGGCAAAATAAACCAATTTCTTGTACAGATGCCCCTGAGAACATTCTCCACTCATGGCCTGCACTGGCTGGGCAGCCCAGCCCCCAAGGAGGCCTCATGGTAAACAAGCAGCTAGGTCACTGCCCTTGGAGGCGGCCCTGAATGCAGCACACCATAACAATGGTTGGTCTCAAAGGGGATTCTGAGTGGCCAGAAAATTTGATGCTGTAGTCCAGTGCCCAGCCACCAACCTTTAAAGGAATCTCCTTCTCCTCTCTTGGAAAAGATGACAATAAAGGTCACTCACCTGGTCATTCATGTCTCCAGACTCCCAGAGGGCAAACACCTTCTGCTCATCCGGGGAAGCAGCAGTCTGTGGGGGAAACTGGCCCAGGCAGGAGCTGGTCATCTTCCTGCCTCATGGACTCACTGCCCTCCTGCTTCAGCCCACCTACCCTGCAATCCAGCCCTAAAAAAGGTATAGTCCAAGCCCAGCTCCTGCCACACATGCCCACAAAAAGGATGGCAGACACAGGACTAGGACTCGAAGAGGGCCCTCCACAAGCACACGCAGGCTCACATGGGCTCGCTCACCGCCCACAGCCACGCAGCTAACACATGCAACACACAGCAGAACCATGAGTGAAACTCAAGTCTGGGACTCCTTACTCTCTAGGCCTTACTGTCCTTGTGCAAGAACAAAATAGAAGACTGGACAATCTTCCATCTTGGAAGATGAGTTTCTGGGAGGCATCACAGGGAGAGAGCTCCAGAGAGAGTCATGGGGTCTCCTGCAGATGTGGCTCTTCCAAGAGGAAGGAGCATGCCTAGAGCAGGTCCCGGTAGTAGGCAGAGACATCCGAGAGCAGTACATCCAACCACTCTTCCCTTGCCTGGTCTGGCCCACAAAAAGGTAGGCATGCAGAGACCAAGAGACTGGGGACCACTCATTGGCCAGGGCCCCAAATCCCAGCACTTTCAGGGCCAAGTCCCTGTAACAGCCCAAGAACCACAAGGCGTCATGTCCCAGTCTCTGCCTGTCACGTACACAGTGATGGGCCTTGGCCTCAGAACATCATCCTGGGTGACAAGCGCTCCTGAACTCAGCATTGCACAAGCCACATTCCTTTGCACAACCCAATGTACCCCATTCACTGCCAGAGCTGGGCAGAACCCAGGATGAGAGAACAACTACAACAGCCTCCCTCAGGCTAAGCAACGTCAGGGCACTCCTTGTCCTCAGTGAAGGGGTGAGCCTCCCACAGTCTCCCACACTGCTTTGCCACTGCGCCTGCCACAGGGCTTCCTTCTCCCATTGACAGGAAAAGAAAATGAGGTATGGGGTGCCCAAGACTGGCACCAGAAATGTGGAAAGGCCAGAGCCTATGTGGGTCAGCTGGCCTTATGGACAAGGGAGGCCACCAAGACCTAGGCCCAAGTTCTGGAGAAGGGTTCACTGGTCTCTGTTGAAGCAGGAAGGATGGAGCTCCCATGCTGAATCATAACACAGCTCTTCCACTCACTTCCTGAGGCTAAAGGAGACTTGAGTTTACTAAGACACTGGTATAGATTAGGACCCTCAGATAATCTTACCTAACTCCTACCAAAGTCCTGTGGTACAAAAACCAATACACCTTCTTCAAATGGAGACAGGGAGCCAGGGGCACGACATGGGTGCAGCACACACCCCGTCCCCCAGCAGCCCGTTTCTCCAGAGCGGATAGAGCTGAAGCCACCCCCAAGGTTCAGACACCTCCTTCCTTTCCTCCTCACTGTCTGGGAAGGTGACACTTGCCCAGGTGCCCTCCTGAGGGACTCTGGGTGACTTTTGCCTGTCCTGGAAGGCGCAGCTCTACTTACAGGCACCAGAATCTGCTTGCAGCCAGCGGCCAGCACCGTGTCCTGCAGCATGCGGTCTGAGATGCCGCTGAAGAGCGTGTGGTCTGGGGGCAGGCCGGCCAGGTGCAGGTTGAAGAGGCGCTTGAGCTCACTCAGTGTGAGCACAAACTGTCTCTGAAAGGTGGCCTCTATAAAGGCCTTCAGTTCCCGGACTGCTGGAGTGCTGGCACAGCCTGGAGGCAGGTGCCCATTGAGGCTGTCCCCACCTACTGCCCGCCCAGCAGGCAGCCCATTGGCCAGCTTGGTGCCAAGGCCACCACTGGGTGCAGTGTCCATGGGCTCCTCCTCCTCTACCTCAGCCTCCAGCTCATCTCCTTCCTCCTCACTCAGTGGCTCTTCCTTGATCTGTATGCTGGGCAGGACGGCAGCCGCCCGCATCTGCTCCTTCCGCCGCTGCAGCTCCCGCTCTAGGAAGTTGTGGTTCTGCTGGGCCTTGGTTTTGGCTGCTTGGACCCGCTGGTCCCCAGAGACCAGCCCAGCAGGCCCTGTGAAGAGAGGCAGTATGGCTCAGAAGGGCACATAGGACACAGGTGGACAAGGGTCTGGAGACAGAAGCCTGGCCGGGAACATCAGGACAGTTACTGAATCAAGGAGCCAAGCACTGCTTTCAGCTCTCCTTGCTCAGGTGGAACAAGCTGCCCAATAATGGAATGAGTAAAGAAACCCTGTCAAATTCCCATGTCCAGACGAAGGCCTTGCTAAGTTCCTGCGAGCAGGCTGCTCCAGTGCCACCACCTGTTCACCCAAAAGCCACACAGCCTTGGAGGGCACAGGTCCCCAGGGCCAAGGCTGTACTGCTGGACAAGGGATGGGCTCTGTCTGTGGAGGGCAGAAAGGGAGGAGGGCACAGAAAAGGTGAATTGTGAGTCATACAGCTCTGCTCAAGACCTGGGTCGGACTGGTTCTAGAAAAGCAATCCTTTGGGGACAGGGTCTGAGTTGGGGGCCTGCCCAACCCAAAGCGCCACACACCTGATTGTCCATCCAACTTCTTTGGCATGGTTTCCTTTACAAGATTATAGACTTTTTCTAATCTGCAAAGAAAAATAAGCCCTTGTAACTCATCTATATCCTCTTCTGCATACCTGGCTACAGAAGCAAGTCCTCAAGCCCAGGACACTCATCACTTGAGACTACATGTGCTTCCCACTGCACACCTCAGAGCCACACAAAATTCCAGTCCAGGGTAGGGAATTACACCCATTACCCTCTCTTTCTTGCTCACCTGCAAGCCTGTCTCATCTCCAGCCCCTCAGAACAGCTCTGATAAGCTGGGGCTGTGGCTATGCCAGCCCTGTGCCAGAAGAACTTCCTAGTCACTGGCCAGCCAGTGATGTTCATCTATGAGGGTAATGCAGCGTGCCCAGGCACCCAGATGGCTCTCACTCAGTGCTCACATGCAGCCCAACTGTGCTCCTCCAGGGAGGCAGGCTACTGGGCCCACATGCTATATCTGGCCACCCCGCCTCCCATCCCGCAAGCCCTTACTTGGCCTGGATGCCTAACCACAGCATGTGCTGCCGCTGGACCACATCTGGATGCTTCTTGATGAACTCCCCGTCATAAGGCAGTATGAATTCCCAGCCTTTGTTGATTCTCACTACGGCCATGTGCTCCAAAAAGTCCTTTACGTCCTCAGCGCAGAGCTGAGGAGAGGAGGGGTGTGAGGAACAGCCAGTCCTGAGTCCCCTCCTGCAGCAGGCCCCGGACTCAGCTCATGAAGACTACCACTTACTCTGGTCACTGCTGCCACCTCCTTCCTTACCACCCATCGGTTCTGTGTGAACTTCCACATCTGAGGGAGAAAAGCAACATGTTCCAAAAGCAGCAACAGACTGCTGCTCAGATATGCCCCTGACCCACAGTGGGGCTGGGACCTGGGCACAGGTGCAGAGGGTGGCTCAGAGCAGATCTTGGGCAGCCCCTACACCTGAACTGTCTTCAGCCTGTACTGCTGCTCTGTTAAGGATCCCTGACACCCTCCTCTCCAGGGCAGCTGGATCCCTACCCCACCTGAACCGAAGTGCTCCCCGGGCAGGGCCTTTCACATCTGATTCACCTCGGCATCCCCAGGGCCACCCAATAGTGTCATGAGGGCACAGGGAAGGTGACATAGGGCCAAGGGGCTTCCTCTAGGCACTCTAGATGGGCACCACTCCATGGTGGTAGCACTGGGGCTGGTGTGGCTTCCCAGACTCACAGCACCCTGCAACCACTCACTGCCTCAGTATCTGTCCTGCCCCTAACCACTGCATGGGGGCAGATACCTGGCCGAAGTGACACTAGACGTCTGAGACAAGAGGAAAGGATGAGCTACAGTAACTCAGTCCCCCACCCGACAGCAAGTACCCACTGAGAGAAGGCCACCTGTGTGGGTGAGCAAGCCCAGGTGGGAGCTACACTCTGATCTCCAAAGATGAAACACACTGCCCAGACCACATGAATCCCATGTCTGGGCTAGGTGCAGCTTTTCGAACCCAAGTGGGAGAAGCTCAGGGTCTCACTAGCCCACAATACCCAAAGAAAGGAGAAGGGCCCAGCATGCAGGAGGCCTACAGTGTGGCCCCCTCCTGCATGACTGCCCTAGCTGAAGTCCCCTCACGGCTCTGGCCCCATCCTCCTCGCCACCCCTATGGCCAGAGTCCAGGTACTTACAACAAAGTCCCGGCCCCTGCAGAGCACCTCAGCAGGCACACCACTGTGAGGGCTGGATGAATCCTTGGGATACAGGATGTCACTGCCAAAGCAAGCAGAAGTGGAAGCAGCTGCTCAGCTCTTGTCTTTTAGCACCGACCCTCCCCCATCACCACTACCACTATGTCCTACCAGAAGCTCAGGCCTCACAATCTGAGCCCAGCTCGTTGGCCCTCCCCAGAAGACTGGCTCTAGGAACACGTGTGAGCAGTCTACACTACCCTTCCCAACCCACCACTCACCACTCTGGCCCAGCTGAGGAAGGGTGAGAGACAGTCAAGTCAGCAATCTGTAGGAGCCCAGGAAAGTGCTTGTGGTGCCAAGAGAAGCTGATGCTGAATCAAGTTACAAGGCCTTCCCTGCCTGCCCCAGGGGTATGGTGATCTGACTAGGGCTTCCCTGCCTGCCCCAGGAGTAATGGTGATCTGACAAGGCCTTCCCTACCTGCCCCCAGGGGTAGTGGTGATCTGCCACAGGCCAGGTCTGAATGGCCCCAAATCACAAGGAGTGTTAAGCATTTTGAAAATAGGACTACACTCAAAACCCAGATGACTTCTAGGTTAAAGACCTGAGTCACATCAGCAAGGTACGTGAGCACCCACAGCATGACTAAACACCATCGCCAGCCCCAGCCCCAGCCCAGGCCAGCCATGTCTCTAGTTCCCCTGCTGGAGGGCTTCCCCTCACCTCACCCTGTCCAGTCTGATTGAACGAGTCATCATCCAGAGTTAATCTCTACAGGACAGGAACCCAGTCTAAATTTCTTGTGGCTGACAGGCACTGGAGGTAGGTACCCACTAAGTGGGCACTAGATAGAAGAATCAGGTACACACCATTGGCCTGCCTCAAGGGCAGAGACAGCATCTGAATGAAGTTTGCCATGAAGTGGGCCCTGGAAAAGGCAGCATGGCCACTTCTCATGCATAGAGTATTATAAATGCAATAGTAAACACATTAACATACACAGGGGTACAGCGCCGTGCAAACAGGACGTATTTGTGAATGAAGATGTGAGTTCATAATTATCTCCTCACACAGAGACAAGGACAGGCTTAGAAGGATCATGGACCCACACTGCAGCTTGCACATGCCAGAGGAATGCAGGACACCCAAGGTGAGGAAACTAGTCAGGACACCAAGTGATAGGGCTCCCAGGGGCTCATGCAGCACCAGGTCAATTCCCAAGGTTCAAGTTCAAACCCAGCTCTGTAGCTGTCTTGCCAGAGCCATCAAGTTTGTGATGGGACATCCTCCCCATCTTTCAGTCATTTCCAAATACACACAGGTGCTCACAGTTAACAAGTGACTGTCATCACAAAGCTCCTCCCTAATGAACGGGTATCTCAGGACAGCAGCTGTTTACCAGTGAAAAGTTGCCACCATATGGCAGTAAGATGAATATACTTCACAGTTGGCTTGGCCAGCCAGCAAAATGTTCTTAAATTTTGGAGCTTTTCACATTTTGTCATAATTAGTCACTTCACAGCACGTTACTTGAAAAGTGTCTGTTAATGTGTCTATTATTGCACAGCATTTATAATACTCTAAGTATGCATGAGAAGTGGCCACACTGCCTTTTCCAGGGCCCACTTCATGCCAGGTACCTAACTGGGCACCAGGAACATACATAACAGAGTCAAAACAGAGTGTCTCAACTTCCTCAACTAACAGTAGGCTGAAGGAGACAGATGGTCCAGTGGAATCACAGGAAAAGAGAAGCTACTGGGAGCACCAAGCCACTAGTTCATGAATCCCAACAGGTGATATAAAAAGAAATCCACACTGTTAATGCAATAGCAAAAGCCAAAACAAAGCAGCTAGAGAAAGACTGACATCAAAGGAACAATTAAAGGGCAGCAGACTTGGCAAAAAAAAAACAACAAGTCACCTCACCAGTGCATAGAGGGACTCTTAACTACCAACTTACAATTTGACATTCCTTAAAAAAATGCTTTAATGGGCTGAAGAGATGGCTTAGCGGTTAAGCGCTTGCCTGTGAAGCCTAAGGACCCCGGTTCAAGGCTCAATTCCCCAGGACCCATGTTAGTCAGATGCACAAGGGGGCGCACGCATCTGGAGTTTGTTTGCAGTGGCTGGAAGCCCTGGCGTGCCCATTCTCCCTCTCTCTCTCCCTCTATCTGTTGCTCTCAAATAAATAAATAAAAATAAACAACAAAAAAATTTTTAAAAAACATGCTTCAAGGTCAAAGGTGAAATGAACAAAACTCAGAGATCTATCCCTAGCAGATCTGTATGAAAGGAAACACTGTAGCATTCTCCAGGCAGAAGGAAGTTATCCCAGATGGAAACTCAGGGATGCAAAGGAATGAGGAGCACCATAAGAAAGTGAATAGGTGAGTGTATCTAAAGTAGGGGTATCCCAACCTTGTTTGTTCTGGGGGTTTTTTGTTTGTTTGTTTGTTTGTTTTGCTTTGTTTTGTTTTGTTTTGCAATAGGGTCTCACTTTAGCTCGGGCTGACCTGGAATTCACTATGTAGCCTCACAGTGGCCTTGAACTCATGGCGGTCCTCCTACCTCTGCCTCCCGAGCACTGGGATTAAAGGCGTGCGCCACCACGCCCAGCGTTTGTTTGCAGCAGCTAGAGGCCCTGGCGTGCCCATTCTCTCTCAAATAAATAAGTAAAAATTTAAAACAAAAATATTTATTTGCAATCAGAGAGAAACAGAGAGAAGAGAGAATGGGCACGCCAGGGCCTCCAGCTGCTGCAAATGAACTGCAGATACATGTGCTACCTTGTGCATCTGGCTTTATATGGGTACTGGGGAACCGAACCTGGGTTGTTAGGCTTTGCAAGCAAATACCTTAACTACTGAACCATCTCTCCAGCCCTGCTTTGTGTGCAGTTTTTTTTTTTTTTTTTTTTTTTGGTTTATCGAGGTAGAGTCTTGCTCTAGTCCAGGCTGATCTGGAATTCACTATGTAACTCAGGGTGGCTTTGACAAAACTCACGACAATCCTCCTACCCCTGCCTCCCAAGTGAGGGCTCAAAGATGTTTTTTTTAGGAAAGGTCTCACTTTAGCCCAGGCTGACCTGGAATTCACTATGTAGTCTCAGGGAGGCCTGGAACTCACAGTGATCCTCATACCTCTGCCTCCCAAGTGCTTGGATTAAAGGTGTGTGCCACCACACCTGACTCCTGCTTTGTTTGAGGTAGGGTCTCATTGTAGTTCAGAGTGACCTGGAATTGTAGGCCAGGTTGGCCTCCAACTCACTGTAATCCTCCTACCTCAGCCTCCCAAGTGCTGGGATTAAAGGCATGAGACACCACACCCAGCTTCGTATCCAACCTTTTGAAACTAAGACATGATGAGGGTGAAGGGTAAATACACATGATCTAAAGAATATTAGCTGGGCATGTCACTATGCACATTGACAGGGAGGCTGCAGAGATGGTCAGTGAATAAAGCACTTGCTGCTCAAGCTGAAGTATGGAGTTCAATCCCCAGACCCCACATCAAAGCTGGAAGTGTGATGGGCTTTTGTAATCCCAGCATGCTGATGGTAAGACAGGAGGTGGAAACAGACAAATTACCCAGAAACTCACCGCAAGCTCAACAGAGAGAGAGACACAGAGAGAGAGAGACAGACACCAGCCCTGACTCGAACAAGGTTGAAGGTGAGGACTGACAGCTTAGTTCTCTGATCACCACACACATACTGTGGCGCACATGCATGCTGTGGCACGTACACCCACACACAATACTGACAAAATATAATAATGCTTTGTGATGCTGAAAATATAGAAATTTAGGAAAGAGAAATAAAGAGGGCAGAAATTCTAATGGGATGACCTCGGGCCGCTGTACTTTTGGGTTGCTAAGAGAAGCTTCTCTTTTCAGAGGGTGGTGACCACTGGGATGACCCAAAGGGCACTACAATGCTGAGAAGCTGTGAGAGAGGAGTGTTCAGCACTGAAACATCTCTATCACAACTTCCAAGGCTCAGGGTCCATTGAGGAAGAGGTCGCAGAAATAATGTAAGAGCGGAAGGAAGGGTAGGACTGCTTACAATACAATCATCCAGACAGAAACTGGCCTCGATATCCATGACCTCGCAGTGCCTGGAGCTACCTTCACAAGACCCTCATAACAGGAGGAAAAGATGACATAAAAATAAAAGAGAGACTAATGGAGAGGGAGGGGATATGATGGGGAGTGGATTTGTGGAGGGGAGGGAATTATCATGGTTTATTGTCTGTAATTGTGGGAGCTGTCAATAAAAAAAGGGCTGGAAAAAAAAGGAAAAGAAAAAATAAAAATATAAAAATGGAAGCTGGGCGTGGTGGTGCACACCTTTAATCCCAGCACTTGGGAGGCAGAGGTAGAAGGATCACCGTGAGTTCGAGGCCACCCTGAGACTACATAGTAAATTCTAGGTCAGTCTAAGCTGCAGTGAAACCCTACCTCGAAAAACCAAAAGTAATAATAATAATAAATAAAATAAAATATAAAAATGGGAAGTAAATACCCAAAACATTCTAAGACGTTGTCTTGGAAGAAAATAAAAAGCCAGGCTGGAGAGATGGCCTAGCAGTTAAGGAACTTGCCTACAAAGCCAAAGGACCAAGGTTTGATTCCCCAGTACCCACATAAGCCAGATGCCCAAGGTGGCTCATGTGTCTGGAGTTTGTTTGCAGTGGCTGGAAGCCCTGGCACACCCATTCTCTCTTTCTCTCACTCTTCCTCTTTCCCTCTCTCAAATAAATAAATAAACAAAAAGCCATCAATATGGGCCGGAAAGATTGCTTAGCGGTTAAGGCACTTGCCTATAAAGCCTAATGACCAGGTTCAATTCTCAGGTCCCACGTAAGCCAGATGCACATGGTAGTGCATGCATCTGGAGTTTGCAGTTGCTAGAGGCCTGGCACGCCCATTCTCTCTCTCTTTCTCTCTCTCTCTTTATCTCTGTCTGTCTCTAATAAATAAAAATAAATCTCAGCTGGGTGTGGTGGCACACACTTTTAATCCCAGCACTCGGGAGGCAGAGGTAGGAGGATCACTGAGAGTTCGAGGCCACCCTGAGACTACACAGAGAATTCCAGGTCAGCCTGAGCTAAAGTGAGACCCTACCTTGAAAAACCAAAAATATAAATAAATAAATAAATAAATACTTTTAAAAAGCCATCAATATGAAGTTGTGCTCTCATGAATACAAGATGAAAACCAGGGGAGCCAATAAAAAGGTCAAGAGCATGACTTCCAAATGAGCAGGACAATGGAAACACACAAAGAATCCAGGATAATGTAAAATGCTATGTAGGCAGGAAAACAGAAAAGCAGTATGGTGGAGTTAAACTCAAAAACATTAAATTGAAGCTGGGCATCGACATAGTGAATTCCAGGTTAGTCTGGGTTAGAGAGAGTGAAACCCTACCTCGAAAAACCAAAAAATTAAAAATTTAAAAAACAAGCATTAGATTTAAACGGATCAAGCACTTCTACCAAGACTCCAAAGTGGCTTACCTTTTCACCACCCAGTTTCCTTGGACTAACATTGCCACCTTCTGGATGCCACGCAGAACAGCCACAGAATCCACAGAGGGGCCCAGGAGGCTCATCAAATTGGCAAAAGGCATGACCTTCACTGAGGTGGACAGAGGCAGAGCACATCTCATTAGACAAGGGAGGAGGAGTCTGGCCCTTTCACTTCCTCCCCCACACTGCAGTGAGCATCCATCTCCATCTCCACAGTGTGGGTAATAACCGTGGGAAGTCACGGCAGGCCTTCACTGGCAACTGGCTGTGCTTGTGAGGATGTACATGAAGTAAGATGGAGGGAGCCCCAAGAAAACTGTCACACCTGGCCTAGAAAAGGGTCAAGGGCTGGAGAGACGCTCAGTAGTTTCAGGTGCCTGCTTGCTTCAAAAGGTTCAGAACTCCCCCATACTGACCAGCTGAAAGAATCAGAGCCAAACTTAAACCCAAGCTACCTGGCTCCAAAGCCCAAGCCCTTAATCATTAATCACAGTGTGCCTGTGACCTTCAGAGAGCCCAGGACAAGGCCTGGGAAAGCCCCTCAGTACAAGCCCAGGCATGGCAGGGAGCCCTGGCCCAGGACTCAGCCCCTGGAGGCTCTGGCCCTCAGTCTGTGAGAGGAGGCTGTACCTACTGTGGAGCCCAAAAGGGTGTCAAGAGAGCACAAATGAAAGCACATTGTGTTCCCAAGCATGGCTCTAGACTCAGAACCATTGGCCCCAGGAACCATCACTAGTCTCAGGCAAGCAACCTGCCCAAGTTCCTATAACAGGAAATTGGCAGGAAAGCTCAGGAGTCCATCAGAGGGGCCCACTGCACCACTGTGGTCCAAGCTGGGCAGGATCTGAGGAGCACCGGATTCCACCTTGACTCTGGCCAGAGGGCGGTACTCACCATTCTTCATCAAGATCTTAATCTGGTCAGCCAGGGGCAGCGTTCGCAGCTGAGCCATGGACAGAACATTGCTGGGAGCCACAGGCTTGTCCCTGTAGAAATGAGGGTGCAGAGTCAGGGGAGGCTGGTGGGAGAAGGAAGGAATTGGAAGGGTGCCTGCCCCTTTACTCACTTCTCTTCCTCCTGGCTGGGAGGCATGAGCATCATGAGGTACTCGCTGTGGAACGAGGGGCGAGAGTCAGAGGCTCTGTGGACTCCGTCAAGACTCACCTCTAGATGTGAACCCAGGCCACTGCCTGGCTGAAGCCTGGGGAGGGGATGCAGGCCCAAACAGCCCTCCACTGCCAGGCCACAGACCCCCACAGAAAGTGGGAAATTACTCTTTCCCAGGCCACCCTCCTGGCTCTCTCCAAGGGCAGTAATCGCCCTTCACAAGGGGTAACAGGCCCCAGGAAGACCCCTCCCCAGAGGGACCTTCTGGGAGCCCTGAGCCAGCACCCGCCAGTCCCACCTGGGTGACTTGACAAGCTCCGTTTTCTCTAACCCGCTGGAGCCCTGGCACAGGAGGTACTGGCGCTCATGCTCTGAACGGCTGTCCTGTGGGGGGAGGGGGGGGAGGCAGTATGGGGCTCAGCCAAGGCCTGGGTCTGGACCCCCAGGCCTCTCAATCCATCCCAGGCCCCTCAATCCAGTTTTCCCACCTGAATCACTCCCCACTCCAACCATGTCCTGCTCCAAGGCCAGCCACCTGTCCTTCTGGTTTTATGACTTGGTCACCCTGGCACTCCAGCCCCAGTGCCCAGCAAGCACTAAACTAGCCACCATGCACCAAGCATTGGAACCATGTGCGAGGCTCTACTCCAATACGATCTACAAACTGGCTTAGCTTATGCTCAGAATAACTATATAGGGCTTTTACTATTCCCACTTTATAGACAGGGAAACTGAAGCTCAGAAAGGAGAGGCAACACGCCCAAGATCATGCAGAAAAAAACAGCAGAGCATCTGACCCTGAGTGTAAGGCTAGGTCAATACTGATACATTACAGGGAAGTTCCAGTTGCTCCTACCCCCAAGGATGGGGACCCACGCCCAGAGGCCCTGGAGCCAATATTATATTGCTTCCCCATCCCCAACGGTGGTCAGGGACTAAGTCCAATGTTCAAGGTGAAAACTGCATAGTAAAACTCCCCCAGGCAGGTGCACAGGGAACGTCCAGGCATGCGACAAACACCGAAGCCCCCCGAACAACCCCAGGTGAAGTGTTTGGCCTACAATTAAGGTCCATGGTGTGAACAAACAAATACCCAAACACAGCCCCTCTGAGAGCATAGCTACACAGTTGGCTCAAGGGGGCCCAAACCTCCCAATTGGAACAGCGTGCTGCCAGCTCTGACTCCCGGTCCCTTAGGCACTGGTTAAGTGGGATAGGTCAGTGACACAAACTCCCATAGGATTTCATGTTCTCAGTGATATCACCAAGTGTCCAGGTCAAAGTGAAGTTAAATATAAGCCGAACTGCTTCCAGGCACCAAGGCTTTACTCCAGGCCTTGTCCCAACTCACCCGTAGGCCGCAGTAGTGCAGGGGAACCCAGGGCTCTTCAGCATGCTTCTTCTGCAGGAACTCGTAGGACTGCACGCGGCGCTGCCGGGCCTGCTCTGACTCGGGCCGCGAGAACCGTACCTGAAGTGGGAAGGGTCAGGTCTATGGCCTCCCCAGGCTGCTATGCCAGACCAGAACCCCCACTGAGATACTCGCACTCCATTCCCTCTTTAGTTTGAAATTCAGCTCTAACCATGTCCCTGTCTCTAAGCCACCAGCACATGCTAGGAGTAGTGTTCTCTTGTCTCTCTCTGCCTGAACCACCTCTCAGGGAGTGGTTGTCAAAGCATGCCTCTTCTGATGAGAGATCATGAGTCCCAAAGAAGATAATCGAGGTTTTTAAGGTTCTCAACAAACTGCTGAGAACAGGACAAGCCCCTGCAGCCTGAGTACAATGCCACATCAGTTAAGACAGGCCAATCCTCAAGGCTATGGGGACTTCAAGCTTTTATCTCTTCCCATGCGCCAGCTGCACCTTTTCTCTCAGTGCTCCTTGTAAACTCCCCACACTTCCTTCATGGAAGCTTAATCTCCTTCTAACCTCGCCAAACCAGGCTCCCTGGGAAGGTACAAATCATCTGCACACCACTGCCAGGGTAGAATCACACAGGTGTGTAACAGGGGACTTTATGAGCTGGCCTGTAGGCTCACTGGGGCTCAGGGCTGCAGCTTTTGGTTCCCAGGCAATTTCCACCCCTGCCCAGCATCCTAGTTCTTATAAATAACAAGGCTGCCCTGTTTACAGCAATGAGCCAGGCGGGCAGAGGGTAGGTTATTCCCTCTTGGCAGCCAGCAAGGGAGCTCAATAGGATGGACACTCTGCACCTGCCACCCCAGGACAGAGGAGTTCCTTCTCAGACCCTGCAACTCTTGCTGTCTTCTCCCACCAGGCTACACCCTCTTGTTGGGGGCCAGAGCTCACCGTGATCTGTTTAACATCTTCTTCTGCCTCATCCTGCGAAGAGTCCCCAGCTAGGAAAGAGCAAGGTGATTAACACAGGTAATTAATATGGGACTTCCTGGGCTGGTCTACATAGGGACTGCTCAACCTGCCGCCCTCAACCCCACCCTCAGGAAGGGCAAGCAGGGGAGCCTGCGACTTCTGGAAGAAGTTGGCAGACTCAAATGGGGGCATGTTCCATGGTCACCTACTGGCATGAGATGCTGCTAAGTATCTCATAATCTGACCCGTTATGGTTTTGGTTTCTCAAGGTAGGGTCTTGCTCTAGCCCAGGCTAACCCGGAATTTACTATGTAGTCTCAGGGTGGCCTCCAACTCACAGAGATCTTCCTACCTCTGCCTCCTGAGTGCTGGGATTAAAGGGGTGTGCCACCATGCCTGGCTCCGTTATTACTTTTTCCTGAGCCCAAGCTGACCTGCTAAGACCACAGACAGACAGGTAGGCTGGGGATCCAGGCTCACCCTCATTGGCTGCCTCCCTCTCACGGTGCTTGGCATCTGCCTTATCCAAGTAGGAGAAGCTGGGCCGCAGCTGTAGGATGCCATGTAAAGGCGTCAGGTGGAGCTCACCTAGTGGAGGAAGAAGGGCTTGAACCTGCCTCTAGGAACTGAGGCCACACACCCAGCTTGCCAGTCCTCTGATGTAGGCCTAGGCCCACTGCCAAACCACAGCCACCTGTCCAGCTACTGTTCCCAACTCCATCTGGTCCTGCTGTACACAGCAAGTACACCCCAAACTAGATCAGGAGCCTGAGACTTCTCAAAGACTCTTCCTTCAGGCTCACCTTCAAACACACAAGTGTCTCCCAGTCAGGTCTCCCCTCCTCACCCTCATTACTTCTTCCAGCTACAACGGGCTCCCCATCCACCTTCTCCTCTAGGCCTCTACCAGACCACTGTCACCAACCCCTTGCTGGGTTCCTCCCTCTCTCTCATCCTCCCACCTCTTGTCACAGCCATCCCATTAGGAAGCCTTCTAGTGCCAACGTGGCTTTAGGAGTGATTCTGCCGGAGTGCAATGTTAAACAGTCTGGCCTCTTAACAGAATCATGGCAGCTCCTTAAGGTCCTGGGTAAAAGGAATGTAGCTTCAGAGGGCCACGGCCTTGAGATACCATTCCAAATAGAGCACTGTGGCTATGGGACACCCTCAGTGCACAGGCTCATTTCATTTACTACTTTGCAGACTTTAGATACTGAATTAAGTAACTTGTACATTTGATGGGCTTTGCGGAGCTTTGGCGCATACCAGACATTCACCCATACGAAGTATACAACTGGGTATGGGTTGAAATACTCACAGCTGTATAGCCAGTACGTCAGCTCACTGCCCACTTCTCGCCCCCTCTGCCCCAGAAACAGTACTTTCTGACTGCACATTCACACAAATGGGAGCATGTGGTGTGTGGCCAGCTGAGTCTATTGCCCTCAAGGCTCGTTCAAGTGGGAGCCTGTGTCACGGCTTGCTTCACTACTTCGCTAGAAGTGTGGCCAGATAGCCTCTGGTGTGTGGGTAGGCCACATCTTGTTTATACACACACATCACTTGATGGCCCCGAGGTTGCTTCTGCTCTTTGGCCTTTGTGAATAAAGCACTTATAAACATCTGTATCCAGGGCTGGAGGGATGGCTTAGTGGTTAAGGTGCTTGCCTACAAAGCAAAGGACCTGGGTTCAATTCCCCAGAACCCATGTAAGCCAGATGCACAAGGTGCTGCATGCATCTGGAGTTTGTTTGCAGCAGCTGGAGGCTCTGGTGTGCCCTTTTTCTCTGTGTGCCTCTTTTTGTCTCTCAAATAAATAAAGTTAAAATAATTAAACATCTACATATGAGTTTCTGTGTGGACCCATTTCATTTGCCCTGAACAGATGCTGCCTGAGGCGAGTGGTGGCCCAAAGTACCTTGCACTTAAAGACAGAATTCTGCCACCTGTTCCCAAAATGATGCTGTTATACATGTGTACCTGTGTCCCAGAAGGAAGCTGACCCTATCAGGCTGAGTGTCCAACAGAGTCTGCCCAGAGGTGGTTCCTTCAGTGCCCTGACCTTGAAGGATCTAGGGTTCAGGAAAGGCAAGGGCCAGAAATAAAGCTGGGGAGAGCTAGACTGGGTGAGGCCTCCTGGCCGAGCGCACCTTGCACCCTCCCCTAGGATACCCAGCCCTGGGTACCTTGCCTGTAGAGAGCAGCTGCATAACGAGATGTGTTACTGGTGGTCTGGGAGGAGCAGAAGGTCTGCTTGTCCATCAGTTTCCTGGAGCACAGGAGGAACTGGTGTCAAGAGCAAGGAAGCTCCGGAGCAGGGCCTGAAGGGCCAACTCGTGGCAGCCGACACTTTTCAAGATGTGCCAAACCAGACAGGGCCCAAGGGGGAGAAAATTCATGGCCCTGTTTGTGGACCAAGATACGAGTAGGGGGCAGGAGCTCCAGAGGCCAGTCTTCCTCAAAGACCAGAGCCCTGGAGGGAGGAGCCAGCTCAGGAAGGGCCTAGAGCTCAAAGACAGGGAGGAGTCCAGTGATAGGGCAGAGGGGTTAATGAGTGGCACTTCTGGAGGCTCCTCTTTGATCCTAGTGGAACTGAGGGGCTGGGGCACTCACGAGGAGTATGTGCTGGTCTCATCAGAGTAGGTGCCATCCACATTCAGTGCAATCTGCTCCCCTTTGCTACGGCAGTAGTTGGGGTTCAGGGTGTCAATGGCCATCTCAAGCTCTACCTGGAGGAACCAAGCATCACTCTGTTGGAAAGACCCCACAGCACAGCTCCGAGATACCCCAGCCTGGTTCCTGCCCAGACCCTTGAGCCCCATGAGAAATGTCATTAATTGGGGGGCAGGGACACCCCAACCTGAGCCCTACCCAGACCCTTGAGCCCCATGAAAAACGTCAGTAATTGGAAGGTGGGGACACCCCAACCTGGGCCCTGCCCAGACCCTTGAGCCCATAAAAAAATGTCAGTAATTGGGGGACAGGAGCAACTCAGTTTTGCTAGTTCCACCCCTTCCCACACCAACATCTAAATTAGAAATTTTGAAATCAAGAGGTCATCTCTTTTTTTTTTTTTTTTTTTTTTTTTTTTTTTTTTTTTTTTGGTTTTTCGAGGTAGGGTCTCACTCTAGTTCAGGCTGACCTGGAATTCACTATGTCGTCTCAGGGTGGCCTCGAACTCATGGCAATCCTCTTACCTCTGCCTCCCAAGTGCTGGGATTAAAGGCGTGCGCCACCACGCCCGGCTTTGTCATCTCTTTTTATACATACATACATACGGTCTGTGTTCATGTGTGTTGTGCATGTGTATGTATAGACCAGAGGACAACCTAGAGTGTCATTCTCTAGTACATCATCCATCTCTTTTTGAGGTGGGGTCTCTCATTGGCCTGGAGCTCACCAATTGGGTTAGACTGGCTGGCCAATGAGTTCCAGGAATCCTCTTACCTCCACCCTCCCAGCACAGGGATTACAGGCACAACCACCACACCTAACATTTGCCTGTCCTGACTCAACCCCACCCTCAGGAAGGTCAAGTAGGGCGCCTGCGGCTTCTGGAAGACACAGGTACTACAGAAGTCGGTGGACTCAAATGGGGCAATCTATTACTTTAGACTATTAAAACCACACACAGCTGGGCTGGGGATCTGAGCTCACCCTCGTCAACTGCACCCCCCTAAACCCTACTTCCATCATGAAGGACAGTCCCACCTTCTGCTGCTTGGGCTTGATCTTGGCTGAGAGATGTGGAATGTCATCATAGGTCATCGAGGCTGGACGTACAGGGTACTATGAACAGGAGAGGAGCCATCAGTTCACCGTGCCCAGCCCAAACTGGAGCTGGGCATCAGGGCCTCCAGTGGAAAACCTACCCCACCACCACTTCAAGCAGAGACCAGAGCACCCAGGACCCTGAACTAAGCTACCATGGGTCTCTGCTACAGCCTCCATCTGCAGTCCCATGCACACTGGCTCCTCTGAACCTCTTTTCACAGGCACTTTTAGGATATCTGGCTTTCAAAGACGTGTCTAAAAGCTCCAAGAAGTGAAGCAGGGCCGTGGGAGTTCAGAGTAGGGGCTCAAGGTTGCACCTCTACTCCACAGACCATCTGTGTAAGAAATGGGACCACAGGAAGCCAAGAAGGAGAATGAGGCTGGCTGAGGATTGCTGACAACAAGCCTGGGTGAAGGACATGGGATCTTGATGGAATTCAAGATGTCATTCTCTTTCCTCCAAAAGGTACATGCCTTTCCCATTACATGGGTGTTGGGGAGGGGGGCTGAGTCAGGCGCCCTGAGCACCCCCAGACCCTCTCCAGGCTTCTCCTGTGTAAAGAATGTTACATTGATGTAAATGGCTTGTTCCCTGGGGCTCCTCTGAAACCCAAGCCCAGACTCTTGAACACAGAGATCTTTCCACATCTGTCCTCACGGACAATACTTTATACCTTCCCTTTCTCTGCTCATGGGGCTCATGGATACTGCAGATGAATGAGCCTTGGAATGGCCCATCCCCGGCTCAGGCCACCACTGTCTGGCACACAACAGCATCTTTAGTGTGCTGAGGAAGCAGATGCTTGGGGTACAAGCTCAAACCTTAAGGCCACTTCAGGTCAGCTTATTCTGGCCAAGGAAGTGATTACTTCCTAAAAGCTACTTAGGAGTACAATGGCTCCTCCCTGCTTCCAGTTAGAGCAGGGGCAGCCTGGGTGAGAGAATAGTTCATGACACAGCTGCTCCAGACAGAGACCATGGAAGGGGCCACCACTGTGTGTTGGGGGGGGGGGCTGCACAGGACCTCCTACTCTAACAGCTCAGGAGGCCACTGGTGTGCCTTACTGAGACTCAGAGCTCGGAGCTCGCCTGACCTTGTCTGAGAAGGTTCGTGCTGAGTGACAGGTCCAGGCTCTGGTCCTCCTGTGCTTCCCCCCCAAGAACTGCATGACTGTGGCCACACAAGTGGACACACAAGGAGCCATTGCCATGGTCACCATTACTGTAGTCAGCTGAGGATGCAGGCAGATCCTGGAGGATAAACACGGTCCTCTGCCCTGCACAGATGTGGAGCACAGGCATGAAGCACTCACACTGCCACCTGCCCCGGGCTCAGGAGAGCTCACGAAGCTCCCCATGTCACTCTCTCATATGCAAAATGAGACCAATTGCCTCCAGTAACCACCTTACTGTTGAGAATGTAAAATGGTGCCAAAGAGCCCAGCAGGTTCTCAAAAAGTTAAATGCACAGTGACCATATAACCCAGTCAGTCCAGTACAAACCCGAGAGACAGAAAAGCACAGGTCCACACAAAAGCATGTGCACAGATGTTCAGAGGAGTATTAATACTAAGGATGGCCACAGAGTAGACACAACCCCGATGCCACCAAATGATGAACGGGTTAAAAAAAAACTGTACAATACCCATAATCGACAGTCTCTAGCCACAAACATGAAACATTCATATACACTGCAACATGGACAAACCCTACATGAAAGGGGCCAGTCACTAAAAACTACTGCATCCACATGAGATGCCCAGAACAGGCAACTTCATAGAAAGAAAGCTAATGAGGCTGGAGGGATTGCTTAGTGGTTAAGGCATTTGCCTGCAAAACCAAAGGACCCCAGTTTAATTCCCCACGTAAGCCAGATGCACAAGGTGGCACATGTATCTGGAGTTCAATTTGCAGTGGCTGGAGGCCCTGGCATACCAACCCTCTCTCTCTCAAATAAATAAATATTTTTAAAAAAAACAACTTTTTTTTAATTAAAAAAAAAAAGAAAAGAAAGCTAATGGCTACCTAGGGCTGAAAGAGGGAATGTGGATATGAGGTTTCTTTCTGGAAAAGCAAAAGTGCACTAGACAGATTATGGTACTAGCTGCACAACCCTCTGAATAGGCTAGAAGCCACCACGTGGCACATGTAAATGGGAGGACTGAATGGTGTATGAACTATATTTCAATAAAGTTGTTACAAAAATGCCATACCCACTACCACAGGGTTAGTATAGGATGAAGGTCACTTAAACAGTGCTGGTCTATAGTAGATGCTCAACACACGTCAGCTATAGCAGGGTGGGCTAATAACCTTGAGGCTCACAACTGACAGGACTATGGCCACAGACTGCTCTGGAAGTGCCTCAAAGACACACACAGCAGTGGTCACTGTCAGCACTAACTGCACAAGGCAGTGTCCCAAGCATTCTGATACGGACTTACCCACTCCTTGGGGAACTATGAGGCAGACAATATTACTATCACTACTTGGCAAATAAGAAAAAAAGCATAGCTGACAGAAAGCTGGAAAAAGATGCTACATGCAGTTCAATGGGAGAGAGAGAAATCACCAGTAAAGATACTCAACAGTGGACACTGCAAGCCTTATATTTGGCCAGACAGGCCAAATGAGCCAATGGGTGCAATAGTGGCACATCTGGTATGGGGAAACCAACCAGTCTCCAAAAGAACTGGAGGCCCACTCCATGGGAGGGAATACATCCTACAACAGGGGTAGTCATGAGCCCTAGGGGCGTAACATCTGCTACTGTCCATCTGAATGTGTATACTATGGTCACCAAACTACCCAGTAAGCACTTCTCTTAATGTCCATACCCTTATTTATTTATTTATTTTGGTTTTTCAAGATAGGGTCTCACTCTAGCTCAGGCTGACCTGGAATTCACTATGTAGTCTCAGGGTGGCCTCGAACTCACAGCGATCCTCCTACCTCTGCCTCCCGCTTGCTGGAATTAAAGGCGTGCACCACCACGCCCAGCTCATACCCTTATATTAATGCTACTCTCACTTTTGGTTAGAGAATCTTCTCTTTTCAGATAGCAGTGACCTTGGGATGACTCAGAAGGCACCATGGTGCTGAGAAGTGACAGAGGAGTGCTCAGCACTGAAACATCTCTATCACACCTTCCAAGGCTCAGGGTCCATTGCAGAAGAGGTGGCGGAAAGAATGTAAGAGCCAAAGGAAGGGTAGGACTCCTTACATGGTCCCCCAGACACAAAATGGCCTGGATATCCATGACCTCACAGTGCCTGACACTACCTACACAAGACCATCATAATAGGAGGAAAAGATGATGGCATCAAAATAAGAGAGACTGATTGAGATGGAAAGGGGATATGATGGAGAGTGGAGTTTCAAAGGGGAAAGTGTGTGTGGGGGGGGGAATTACCATGGGACATTGTTTACAATTATGGAAATTGTCAATAAAAAAAAAGAAAAGAAAAAAAAAACAAGCATAGAGAATGAGGAACTTGCTCAAAGGGCTAGAAGCAGGTCTCAACCCAGACAGCAGCCCCAGCTCTCACCACTGCTCGCTCAGCTTCCCATCTTAGGAGACTCATTCATTGCCTCTTCTCTTACAAAAGGAACGAGCTGAGACTTCCCACACCTCCCTGCCCCACTCCACCATTCCCTCCACCATGATTTTCCACTTTACCTTCATTCCCGTCATTACCTGAAACAGGTACAGCTTCTCTGCCAGACTTTTGGCCAAGTACACATCGATCTGGTAACAAGAGGAGAAGACTTAACCATGATTCAGAAGCTGGCACCAGAAATTCAGATAGGGCAGAGGCTCACAGAGGCAGTTTGGGGAGGAGGAAATAGCTCAGCTCATGATAAGAACAGAGGGAGCCAGGCCAAGACTTCAAGCTGAGCATGTCCAGGAGTCTCTCCCAACAGCTACCTGGGGCTCAGGACAAGAGCTTGCCTGGCCCCCACCCAAGCTCACTCTCACTCAGGAGGAACACAACTGATCAGGCTGCCTCCCACAGCATCCTGAGATGAGCAGGAGGCCTCCTTCCCTATGCTCTGCCTGCCTGTTCATTCCCTCTGTGCTGGTCCCATCTCTACTCCTGGACTAGCCTGTCTTCCTACCTGAAGGCGGTCTGCAAGGCCCTTTGTGACCCGCCTGTCTCTTCTTTCTTGCTACCTCTGACCACCTCCAGCATGCTGAGTTACAATTTCTTCCTGCTCCCCAGCTCTGCACTTGAACTGTATCCTCTCTTGCCCCTGGGCCTCTCATGTGCTGGTCCCTAATGCCCTTCGCAAATGTCCCCTTGACAATTCCCTCACCCTTAAGGACTACTCAGCAGCAACATCCTGGCTGCAGAGGGTGCTGTCTCTGTCTTCCTAGTCTCTTGGGCTCCCTCAGTGCCCTCACCCATCACCCTGTATGTTAACAGTTTCTGCAATATAGCTGCAGCTTAAACAACTCAAACCCCCAAACAAGGAAGCCTCACTGTGCTCATCTAGGACCATGTCTGGGCACTCAAGGCAGGCATCCACCATGCACACAAGCCAGAGTGAGATACAGTCACTTTGACTTCTAAAGACCTAGGGTGAAAGGATTCTGAAGAGTTACCTTTGACTACAAACCACTTTCTCTTTTCTTTCTTTTGTGAGTGTGTGCATGCATGGGAGGGGGGGGGGGTTATGAGCAAGGGGCATGCCAGGGTCTCTTGCCACTACAAATAAATGCCAGAAACATAGTGCCCCTTTACATCTGGCTAAATTTACATGGGTGCTAGGAATCAAACTGGGGCCAGTAGACTTTATAATCAAGCACTTTGGGCTGGAGAGATGGCTTAATGGTTAAGGAACTTGCCTGCAAAGCCAAAGAACCCAGGTTCAATTCCCCAGTACCCACATAAGCCAGATGCACAAGGTAGTTTATGCATCTGAAGTTCATTTGCAGTGCTTAGAGGCCCTAGCACACCTATTCTTCCACTATCTGCCTCTCTCTCAAATAAATTAAATTTACACACACACACGCCTTTAACTAGTAGGCCATCTTTGCAGCCTCCAACTTGATCTTTTCGTGTGGATTCTGTCTGGATATTGCCCCCTCCCCCCCCCACCAAGTCTGCATCCTGAGACTCCCTGTTTGTTTCATCTATAGCCCAGAAGCTTCTCAGGACAGGGACACCCACAGCTGGCTCACTGTTATGTCACAGCCCCAGGTAGACAGATCAAGTGACGAACTGCTGAATGAGTGAGTCTGGTAAGCACTGGACTAGAACAGCCAAACCTTTTCAATCACCCAACAGTCACTGTCTGCCTGCTCAATGCCAGGCCCTGTCGCTGGCCTTGTAGACAGACGAAGTCCAAGGGCAACAGGAAGGCCTTTGAGACAAGGTGCTGCTGGATCATGGCCCTGAAGGGAGAGGTCAGCCATGCAAGTGTTGGAAATAGTAGAGGATACCAGCAGGCCCCAGACTGGCTTGTGGACATGTGAAAGGGATTTAGCCCCACTGCCTGTGGCCCTGGCAGAGGGCAGACAGTGGCAGTTACCTCCTGTACGACTGGGTCATCCTCCTCATTGGCCATACTAGGGACAGTCAGCCACACAGTCCCCGACTGGATCTGCAAGGAGAGCAAGAGACCTGGACATCAGTCAATCATTCCAGCAAGCTTTCTGAGGCACCCAGTCTTCCACGGGTGCTGCACAGAGAGGGAGGAGCCCAAGACAAACACACCGTCTCCTTCCTGTGGAGGCAACAGGCAGAAGCCAACAAAGAGTGCAGCAAGTAGACCTAATTCAACACATAGGAGTCGGACCTCTGGGAAAAAATTAATGACTGGTTTTACAGGTTTCTTTTCCAGTTTGGTTTTTTTTTTTTTTTTTTTAAGGTAGGAGCTCATTCTAGCCCAGGCTGACCTGGAACTCATTCTGTAGTTCCAGGCTGGTCTTGAACTCACAATGAGCGCTGGGATTAAAGGCATGTACCACCATGCCCGGCTTGATTTTACAGGTTTCTTGACCACTGACAGAGAACTCTCAGCCAGGTCCAGGAAGACCTGGGAAAATATGAAAGAGCCAGGCATCACACAGGAAGGAGGCTCCACAAAATTTCCAGGGGACTCTGACTGCAAACTCACTATCAGACTGACTCTCAACCTTACCCCAGTGAGCCAACTCTTCATTCTGATGTCAAAATACTTAACATATAAGGCACTTGCCTGTGAAGCCTAAGAACTTAGGTTCAAATCTCCAGGTCCCATGTAAGCTAGATGCAGTGACGCAAGTGTGCAATGTCGTACATGCACACAAGAGGGCACGTGCATCTAGAGTTCATTTATAGCAGCTGCAGGCCCTGGCACACCCATTTTTTTTCTCTCTCTCTCTCAAATAAATTAAAAAGGAAAAAAAAAAAGGTGTGGAGAGATGTCTTAGCAGTTAAGGCTACAGCCTGCAAAACTAAAGGATCCAGGTTTGATTCTCCAGGACCCCCATGTAAGCCAGGTGTACAAGGTGGTGCTGCATATGAAGTTAGTCTGCAATGGCTAAAGGCCTCTCTCTCACTCCCTCTCTCTCTCTCTCTTTCCCTCTATCTTTCTCAAGTAAATAAAAAATTAAATAAAAATAAAAATAAATAAAACTAAACATAGCCTGGTGTGGTGGCACACGCCTTTAATCCCAGCACTGGGGAGGCAGAGGTAGGAGGCTCACCTGTGAGTTCAAGGCCACCCTGAGACTACACAGTGAATTCCAGGTCAGTCTGGGCTAGAGTGAAACCCTACCTTAAAAAAAAAAAAAAATACTGGCTGGAGAGATAGCTTAGCAGTTAAGGTGTTTGTCTGTGAAGCCTAAGGATCCAGGTTCAATCCTCCAGGTCTCATGTAAGCCAGACACACATGGTGGTGCATGTGTCTGGAGTTTGTTCCCTGGCGCACCCATTTTCACTCTCTCTTTCTCTCTGTCTCTCTCTCCCTCTCTCCCTAATAAATAAATAAAAAAAATACCTAACATACTTTTCTCTGGGGTATTTGAGGCAATGACCCTTTGAGTGGCATGACTGCCTTCATCTTACAATCAAAATCCTGCAAGACCAAGAACTTCAAATCCAGGCCTTCAGACTTCAGTGACAGCTCTGTGGGGAGGAGGGGGCAGTGGGGGTGGAGCATTCCTGTTGGGGGTGCTCAGATAAGCACAACAGATCAGCAGAGACATTTCCAGGGGAAGCGGCCCAGGACGCCTGCAGGGGAAGAGCACTGCAGCTTTTGTCAGCACACAGCTCAGCTGCTTAGGACAGAGTGGCCTAAGCACGACTCAGCACCATGACGGCCCCTCTGCAACCCCCAGCCCAACCCGAGACTGCCCAAAGCCAAACACTGCACCATCCATGATGGTCTTCCTCGCCACCCCCAAGTCCAACCAGCTCATCTCTTGCTTCTGGATTCCTGCAGTTGCTGCTCAACTCTATAGCCAGGGACCCATTAGGAAGCCAAGTCAGATGGTTATCACTATGCAAAGGTATCCCAAGGCTGCCCATTTTGCTCTGACAGGGTCATCGCCACCCTGTGAGTCTCAAGAGGCCTTAGCCTCTTTACCCCAGTGCCCATCCTGCCCCTGGGGGCCTGCATGACTGCTCCGCCATTGATAATTTCCAGACTCCCAACTGCACCTCTTTTACAGCTTTGCTCAAATGTCACCTCATCCCTAAGACCGCTTCTGTTACCTCTTTGCAAACTGTTCCTACTCTGTTCTGGCCTCCATAGAACTTGTCATTATGGGGGCTGGAGAGATGGCTCAGTGGTTAAGGAGCTTGCCTGCGAAGCGAACTGGGTTCAGTTTTCTAGTACCCATATAAAGCCAGATGCACAAAGTGGTACAGGCGTCTGGGGTTTGTTTGCAGTGGCTGGAGGCCCTGGCACATCCATTCATTCTCCCTCTCTGCTTGCAAATAAATAAATAATATCTGGGGGAATAAAGAACCTATGATGGGACAGTGTATGCTCTGTCTGCCACTAAACTGTAAGTTACATGCAGGGAAGGACTTCAGTCAACTCTATCCCTTGCTGTATCCTTGGTGCCTAGCCATAGTGAGCATGAAATACCTACTGACTGTCTGAGAAAAATGGACCACAGGGGCTGTGTAGCAGGAAGCGCCAGGACTTTGAGCGGAGGAAGAAAGAATGGGGGGGGGGGGTTAGCCACTGAGACACTTTGGGACAGGGAGGGCTGGGTGAAAGTCTACAGTCAGATTAGATGGGGTGGGGTGGCAGGAAAAGACCCCACACTGCTACCAAATGCCAGAAGTGGAAATGTGTCACTTACCAGTAGGTGCTCAGTGACCAGCTGTGACAAGGAAACTGATCCCATGCAGTAAGTGGGTGTGGCCTGGGAGGCTCTCAAGGCCCAATTCTTTCCTAACAGTGATTTTGCCTGGGGTGGGGGTGGGGGGGTTATCTGGCCATCCCTGCTATGAGATGCTGAGGCATCTTCTCAGCTACAAGACAGAAGCTTCTCCCTCTAGACCACATCTGATTTTGTCTGTTCCTGTTTTTGAAACAGTGTCTCAATGAAGCCCAGAATCACCTGGAACTCAGTGATCCTCCTACCTCTGCCTCCCTAGGGATTGAAGGTGTGCAGCACCATCTGATGCCCAGCACACATCTGACTGATGGGGTTAATACAAAGGATGTCACCTCCCTTCAGACTCAGCCAACAGAACCCACCTCAATGGCTTTCAAATAATCCACAGTAAGAAATCCTTTTCAGGGCTGAGGAAATGGCTCAGCACTTAAAGGTGATGGCTTGAAAAGCCGGCCAGCCGGGGTTCAACTCCCTAGTACACATGTAAAGCATGATGCACAAAGTGGCCCATGAATATGGAGTTTGTATGCAGTGGCAAGAGGCCCTGGCAGGCCCATATTTACTCATTCTTTCATTCTCTGCTCGCAGATGAGAGAGAGAGAGAGAGAGAGAGAGAGAGAGTGTGTGTGTGTGTGTGTGTGTGCGCGCGCGCGCACGCGCATTTTGTTGTTGTTGTTTTTGGTTTTTTCAAGGTAGGGTCTCTCTCTGGTCCAGGCTGACCTGAATATTAACTATGTAGTATCAGGGTGGCCTCAAACTCACGGTGAGCCTCCCGAGTGCTGGGATTAAAGGTGTGCACCACCACATCTGGCTTTTTTTGGTTTTTTGAGGTAGGGTTTCACTCTAGCCCAGGCTGACCTGGAATTCACTATGGAGCCTCAAACTCACGGCGATTCTCTTCCTACCGCTGCCTCCCAAGAGTTGGGATTAAAGGTGCACCACTGAAGCCATCAAAAAAAAAAAAAAAATTTTTTTTTGTTTTGTTTTTTGAGGTAGGGTCGCACTCTAGCCCAGGCTGACCTGGAATTCACTCTGTATTCTCAGGGTGGTCTCGAACTCATGGCAATCCTCCTACCTCTGCCTCCCAAGTGCATTAAAAGCGGGATTAAAAGCGTACACCACCATGCTCGGCTTTATTTTTTAAGAATAATTTATTTTATTTTATTTTATTTTTTTATGAGAGAGAGAGGCAGATAGATAAGAAAAAAGGACACACCAGAGCCTACAGCCACTGCAAACAAACTCCAGACACATGTGCCACCTTCTGCATCTGGCTTACCTGAGTCCTAGGGAATCAAAGCTGGGTTCTTCAGCTTTACAGGTAAGTTCCTTAACTGCTAAGCCATCTCTCCAGCCCCTAAAAATTCTTTTTATGAGCCAGGCATAGTGGTGCATTCCTTTAATCCCAGCACTCAGGAGGATCACTGTGAGTTTGAGGCCACCTGAGACTACATAATGAATTCCAGATCAGCCTGGGCGAGAGTCACCCTACCTTGAAAAACCATGAGAGGTCAGAGCAGAGCAGAAGACAGGCACAAGACGTAGCTAAAGCAATGATCAATGAAGTGATGTTTTCTACCTTGCACTTGCCAAATAAAATGCTGGTGACAATCCCTAAGTTGTTTCACAGTCAGAAGAGTAACAATCCAACGGGCTTCCTGAGCTGGGAATGGCAGACCAGGCCTGGAATCTTGGCACTCAGGAGGCTGAGGCAAGAGGACCAGAAATCTGAAGCCATTACAGGTCTATTTAGCAAGGCCCTGTCTCAAAGTAAAACAAAAGTGACTACCTACAGCCACGCTTCCCTATCTCTCATTCTCCCAGCAACCCGCAGTTCTTGTAACAGAGCAAAGCACACCCTTGCCCTCCTCAAAACTCTTCAATTGTCCCATAAAACACAACCTAAACTCCTTCCCAAGCTTCCTAAGACCCCTCCATGATCTTGCCCCTGCCTCCCCCAACCACCTCCACCTGGCCTATTGGTCGCTTTCATGGCCTCCGACAGGTCAAGCCCCAGCCTGCCACAGGGCCTTTCCAGGCGTCTCCTTTCCTTAGATATAACTACCACCACCCCTGTCCAAGACTAGACAGGTCCCCTGACAATCCGCTATCTTTTTTTTTTTGAGATAGGGTCTCACTCTAGCTCAGGCTGACCTGGAATTCACTACGTAGTCTCAGGGTGCCCTTGAACTCATGGTGATCTTCCTACCTCTGCCTCCCAAGTGCTGGGATTAAAGGCGTGTGCCACCACGCCCCACGACCATCGGATCTTGAACAACTCCATCCAGTCACTAGCACATCTCCTTGACTTACCTCCCAGGGGTTCTTATATAACCTGGAAGATCCTGATCCATTTGCTTAGGTGCTGGCTGCTTAGACTAGAAACTCCACGAAGGCTTGCAAATGCTTCAGATTCCTCAACCATAAACTGGAGGTAAGAATTCTATTTGGGGCTGGAGAAATGGCTCAACAGCTAAGGCCTGCAAAGCCTAATGACCTGAGTTTGATTCCCCAGTACCCACATAAAGCCAGATGCATAGTGGCACAGGCATCTGAAGTTCATACCCAGAAGCTGGAGACCCTGGAACACCCATTCTCTCTCCCTCTCTGACTGAAAATAAATAAATGAGAATATTTATTTTGTCAGGCATGGTGGTGCGCGCCTTTAATCCCAGCACTCAGCACTCAAGAGGCAGAGGTAGGAGGATCGCCATGAGTTCCAGGCCAGCTTGAAACTACATAGTGAATTCCAGGTCAACCTGAGCTAGAGTGAGACCCTACCTGGGGGGGGGGGGGGGGATATATATTTTGCATGTATATATACATGTATACATGTATATATGTACATATATATATATATATGTAAATCCTGTTAAAAATTTAAAAATTATAGGAGAAACAATAATATCAACTTTATTTTTTTTTAAATTCTGCTTCATCAGGAACAGGAGTAGTACTTTATTCTAATTTTTTGTTTATTTTTCTCAAAGTAGGGTTTCGCTCTAGCCCAGGCTGACCTGGAATTCACTATGCAGTCTCAGGGTGTCTTAGAACTCATGGCGATCTAACTTTGCCTTCCAAGTGCTGAGATTAAAGGTGGGGCATGCCTGGCTAGGATTAGTACTTTTTTAAAAATTGGGAGGAGGGAGGGTATTATCATGGGATATTTTTTTATAATCATGGAAGTTGTTAATAAAAAAAAAATTTGAAAAGAAAAAAAAAATTCACAGGTCTTTTCTCAAATACCTAAAACTACCTGGCACCAGACGCCCAATATAGTACAAAAAGTAGTATATATTTAATCTTGCCATTAGTTGTGCAAATCAAACTTTTGGCATGCTCAATTTAGAAATAAGGAAACACAGGTTCGGAGACTAATTTGTCCAAGGTCACAGCACCAGAGAACCCCGAGGCCTGATGTCAAAGAGCCGTGTTTTTATTCTTAACCACCACGCGGCACACTTCTTTGATAACAGGCTGTGTGGTATAGTGGGTAAGAAGGTGGACTGGGGAGCAGTACCTTACGGGTTCAAATCCCACCTCTACTGCTCTCATCGTGGGGCACAGCTGTGAAACGACCATCCCGGAGGGATCCTTTGCTTATTTTCATCCTTGAAACGAGGATAAGAAAAGTAGCAGCTCTACCACGGGAGTGCAGAGAGGAGTAAATGAACCCTATATCCAACACTGTCACTACGTGGCAACATGTTTTCTTGCACTATTACACAGGCTGCGACAGCCACAAGTGAAGCTGCAAAGGCGAACGTGGCCGGTTTAGCTCCAAGCATGAGTCTAAAAGAGGGCTTCCTATGTCCCCATTCCACAGATGAGGCCATGGTGGCGAACCCTGCGATCTCTTCTTTGCGCCCCTTAGCTGACATGCCATAACGACCTTGTTGATGATTGATGAACTGGCGCCCCAGTGACTGAAGGGCCGGGGCCGGGCAGGCTCCCCGGGCAATGAATGAGGCATCCGGGGCCCGGTCGGGTAGGGCTGATCCGGTTCAGCTGGGAGAAGGGCCCGTCCATCCGTCCCTCCCCGTGCCCCTCGGGCCCCGGCGTCGGGCGGGTCGGCTGGCTCCCGGCTCGCTCGCGGTGATCAGGCCCGTCCCTCGCCCCGCACGCCGGCGGGACAGGTGCGCTCCGGTGAGGCCCGGCCGGCGGGGCGGGGCGGGGCGGCCGGACCCTGAGTCACCGCGGCCGCCGCGCTCCGGGGACGCCCACCGGGCCGGGCCGTCGGGGCCCGCGGGCGCCGGGGTCTCCTGAGGCGGGCCGCCCGCGCCCCCCGCCCGCGTCCCGGGAAACCCCAGGCAGCCCCTGGGCACCGAGCGACGCGGGCCTCGGCGGCCTACTCCCGAGCGCAGCCCGGGCCCAGCTCGCGGGGACGGCGGTCACGCCCGGGCCCCGGGGCCGCCGCGTCGGGACCCACCTTTCCGCCGGGGCCGCGCGCGGGCGGCGGCAACGGCCCAGGAACCCGCGGGCTGCAGAGGCGGCGGCGGCCGGGTCGCGTCTCAGGCGGTCGCCATGTTGCTGGGGCAGAAACTCCGGCGGACACGTGGGGGGAGCGCGCCGGCCTCGCGCTTCCTCTTACCCACAATGCCCGCCCCGCCGCGCCGCCCGCCTCCTCCGCCCTGCGCAGCGGCCAGGCGCACCGCCAGGGGTCGCTGGTGCGATCGCAAAACGGAACCGAGAACGACCGCAGCCGCGACCAAAAATATTTGCCTTGGCAGCGGTGGGATTCGAACCCACGCCCCCGAAGAGACTGGAGCCTTAATCCAGCGCCTTAGACCGCTCGGCCACGCTACCCAGCTGCTGCGTTGCTTCTCTAAAAAGCTACTTAATACATTGACACAGGTTAAATTTGCATTTTCTTCCCTAAATCTATTTACATTTTCCCTAATCCTGATGAGGATATTGTAGATAACATTGTGTACATGACACTATTCGAAAAAAAAAAATTGCTCTAATATTTACACTCAGACTTGTTCCAAATAGGTTTTGGAGCAACAAAACAGGTTAAGAATTTGTGTTCTCAAATTGGCCATATCCATTCCTGGCCTCACAGTGGCTGACACTACCTACACAAGACCTGTATAAGAGGAGGTAGGAGGGGGGAAATGTTGACACCAAATTAGAAGAAAGACTAATGGGAAAGAAGGGCTTCAGTGGAGGGGGGATCTGGGAAGAGGAAAAGAACGGTGGAAGTTGTCAATAAAAAAAAAAATTTCGTTCTGAGTCAGATGGTTTAACACAAGCAGTAACCCACATTTAACTCACATGAACCCTATCAAGTGTCTTCTGGAAATCGATCCTGGCAGTAACCTGCACCAGGGGCCCTGGCAGCCACCCCATAGCAGCTGGTTTGTGCAGCTCTCTCTGAAAAACTATGCTTACATTTTTAGTTGCACTATTATTTTTGGTTTAATAATATTAAAACTTTTCAGATGAAGCACAAATGTTCTTTGACCTTTGACCCCCATTTTAGTCCCCTCCGCAGAAGTAAACCATCATTAGTGGCTGAGTAGTGTCCTTCCAGGTCTTTTGCTATCAATTTATATGGATATATACTCCCATGGCAAAGTTTTGTTTTTATTATGTATGGGCTGTTACATAAATGTTAACATACTAATAAATATAGATATGCAGTTGGCTGTTTCTTTTACCCGGCTTTATTTACTTATTTTTTATTATTATTATTTGTGGTGTTTGGGGTTTTTTTGTTTTGTCTTGTTTTGTTTGTTTGCTGTCTTGGTGTTTCCAGGTAGGATCTCCCTCTTACCCAGGCTGACCTGGAATTCACTGTGTAGTCTCAGGCTGGCCTTGAACTCACAGCGATCCTCCTACCTCTGCCTCCAGAGTGCTGGGATTAAAGGTGTGGGCCACCATGCTGGGCACCAGGCTTGGCTTTATTTTTAAACATCTATCCATGTTTATGTATATATACAGATAAGTTGCTATTGTTGAAGCTTAGAAAGATTTTACTTATTCATTTATTCTTATTTTTATTTACTTATTTATTTGTTTTTGGTTTTCCAAGGTAGGGTCTCACTCTAGCTCAGGCTGACCTGGAATTCACTCTGCATTCTCAGGCTGGCCTGGAACTCTTGGCAATCCTCCTACCTCTGCCTCCCGAGTGCTGGGATTAAAGGTGTGTGCCACCACGCCTGGGCGAACAAGCACCTTTAACTGCTGAGCCATCTCCCCTTTCCCAAAGCCCTCTGGAATACAGGTTCCTAGAGATGGACCTTGGACCTTGACCTTTTTTTTTTTTTTTTTTTTTTTTTTTTTTAGTTTTTCGAGGTAGAGTCTCACTTCAGCCCAGGCTGACCTGGAATTCACTATGTAGTCTCAGGGTAGCCTCAAATTCACCATGATCCTCCTACCTCTGCCTGACCTTGATCATTTTAACACACTTCTGCTAAAACTACTTTGTGCTACCAGGTAGCTGTCAACTGTAGCAAATAATCTACCCCTTGGCTGATCAGGGTGCAAATGAAGCCAGAGATATGTCTGTCAGAATCTTCTGGAATGGTTCAGGTTTGTTCCTATTAACACGTAGTGTGCAGGACTCTTAGTTAACATGCATGCAGGCTGATGCTCCTGGAAGATGAGCCCCAGCCACCCTTCCAGGAGTTTCTTATAATCCTACAGCCCCATTAATTATTCAGAGGTCTTGTAACAATCAGATGTGAAGCTAATGAGCAGGAAAAGCAGAGTTTTGCACCAGAACCCTAGACCTACAGGATGTGGGCAGCAGTACAATGACCTTTAATAGAACATTCTTTTCAATCTTGTCTAACAATGATTAATCTGCTCTTGTCCTATATAACATCTCTACTAAGACAGCTGTCAGAGGAGAGATTACCCAAAGGGGCTCTCTGTGTGACCTTCAAGTGTTCTATATCTTGGCCTGGGTTGTTGGTACCCAGCTGTCCACAGATATAAAATTATATCAAGTTATATATTTGTTACTATATAAATTCTTCTATGAAAGTGATGGTATAATAAAAAATAGATTTTTTTCTGCAAATGTCCCTACCAATGTGAATCTTTGAATTAGCTTGCCAGGCACTTCTAGTGTATGGCAAGACTATCATAAAGTTTTGACATGTACTTGGAATAAAACCACCTGTGATGGTTTGAATAGATGGCCCCCAATATATTCAGTTGTTTATTTGTTTGTAGTTTGCATCTGTAGAAACCTGGCTGGAGGCAGTGTCACTGGGTGGATCTTAAAGTGTGATGGTGGGTTTCAGATTTCTTTTTTTTTTTTTTTTTTTTTTTTTTTTTTTTTTTTTTTTTGGTTTTTCGAGGTAGGGTCTCACTCTAGCCCAGGCTGACCTGGAATTCACTATGGAGTCTCAGGGTGGCCTCGAACTCACGGCAATCCTCCTACCTCTGCCTCCCGAGTGCTGGGATTAAAGGCGTGCGCCACCACGCCCGGCTTTGGGTTTCAGATTTCAATCTCAAGATATGCAAAGTGTGCCTAGCTGGAGTTCCTGAAGTGTGCTGTGGCTTTTGACCTTTAGGCTTGTGCTTCTCTCTCTCTGCTTGGTCCTGTGAAGGCAGGCCAGCTTCTTCTGCCATTATGGAACTTCCCCTGGATCCGTAAGCTTCAATAAATCCCTTCCTCCATAACTGTGCCTGGTCTGCAAGTTTATCTCAGAGAACCTGAATCTGTCTGATACATCGCCTGAAAAGTTTTCTTAACATTTCCCTCTAATCTCCTCTTCCTCCCCAAAGGACATAACCTCTCTGTGTGGGAATCTGTGTTTTTTTGTTTTTTTTTTTTAATATCTTATTTATTTATTTGCAAGCAGAAAGAGAGAATAGGCACACCAGGGCCTCCAGCCACTGCAAATGAACTCCAGATGCATGTGCCGCCTTGTGTATCTGGCTTTACGTGGGTACTGGGGAATCAAACTTAGTTTGTTAGGTTTTGCAGGTAAGCACCTTAACAGCTGAGCCATCTCTCCATCTATATAACATATATTTACAAGCAGAGAGAGATAGAGAAAAGAGAGACAGACAGAGAGCAAAGAGAATGGGTGTACCAAGGCCTCCAGCTGCTGCAAATGAACTCCAGCTGCAACTGAACTCCAGATGCATGTGCCACTTTGTGCATCTGGTGTTACATGGGTACTGGGGAATTGAAACCAGGATGTTAGGCTTTGCAGGCAAATACCTTAAACACTGAGCCATATCTCTAGCCCAGAATCTGTGGTTTTATTGTCCTAGTATCTACTGTATTTTCTTATTCCAACACAGGTTGAATATTCCCTATCCACTCTGAAGTGTTTCAGATTGCTGAATATTGCCATATATGTAATGGGATATCTTGCTGATGGGACCCAAGACTAAACATGAAATTCATTTGTTTCTTATATACCTTAACACATTGTTTAAGGGTAATTTGATGCAATTTAAGAAAAAACTGTAGTGCTGAGGATCAAACCCAGGGCCTTGTGTATGCTAAATAAATGCTGTACCATTGAACCACTACCACATCTACATCCTCAGCCATAGACAATATTGTTAATTTTGTAGATGAAAAAGTTTCACCCAGCCAGGCGTGGTGGCGCACGCCTTTAATCCCAGCACTCGGGAGGCAGAAGTAGGAGGATCGCCGTGAGTTCGAGGCCACCCTGAGACTCCATAGTGAATTCCAGGTCAGCCTGGGCTAGAGTGAGACCCTACCTCGAAAAACAAAAAAAAAAAAAACAAAAAAAAAAAAACAAAAAAAAAAAAAGGAAAAAAGAAAAAAAGAAAAAGAAAAAGAAAAAGTTTCACCCATGGTATTCTCCATGTTGGCATTCAAAAATTTCAAATTTGGTGGCCTGGATATCCATGACCTCATAGTGCCTGACACTACCTGCACAAGACCAGCATAAGAGGAGAAGATCATGACACCAAAATAAAAGACAGACTGATTGAGATGAGGAGAGGATATGATGGAGAATGGAATTTCCAAGGGGAAAGGGGAGGGAGGGAGGGTATTACCATAGGATATTTTTTATAATCATGGAAAATGTTAATAAAAATTGAGAAAAAAAATAAAATAAAAATTTAAAAACAATTTCAAATTTGGGGGCTGAGGAGATGGCTTAGTGGTTAAAGGTGCTTGCCTGGAAAGTCTGATGACCTGAGTTTGATTCTCCAGTACCCACGTAGAGCCAGATGCCCAAAGTGACACATGTGTCTGGAGTTTGTTTGCAGTGGCTGGAGGCCCTGGCATGCCCACTCTCATTGTCTCCTTGCAAATAAAAAAAAAAGTTTCATGTTTCAAATTTGGAGCCCTATGGATTTCAAATTAGAGATGTTCAACTTGTATGTTAGAAGAAAAAACAAGTGGGTACCTCAAATAGTTTACAAAAGAAAAAAGAAGAAAACAAATCAGTCCTAGCATACTTCTGAGTCCTTTTGGAAGTCTCAAATACTGGTGTGTTAAGGTAGGAGGAAAGAAACCACACCTATTTGAAATCCTCATTGTAGTACAGTAAAATTTGTAAAATTTGCTAACAGTAAAAGGAGATGGCATATGATGTGCATACTGGGCAAGGATAAAGATATCTTTTGTTTTTGTTGTTGGTGGTTTTTTTTTTTTTTTTTTTTTTTTTTTTGAGGCAGAGTTACACTCTAGCCCAGGCTGACCTGGAATTCACTATATAGTCCCAGGTTGGCTTCAAATGCACAGCGATCCTCCTACCTGTGCCTCCCGAATCCTGCAATTAAAGGCGCGCACCACCACGCCTGGTTCCGGTTTGGTGTTTTTAATAGTCTTTCAATTGAGCCTCCAAATTTAAAAAAAAAAAAAAAAATTTTTTTCCTGAGGTAGTCTCACTCTAGCCCAGGCTGGAATTTGCTATGCAGTCTCAGGGTGGCCTCGAACTCACAGCGATCCTCCTACCTCTGCCTCCTGAATGCTGGGATTAAAGGTGTGTGCCACTATGCCCAGGCTAAATTTTTTTTTTTTTTGATGCCCAGCTAACATTTTTATTTATTTATTTTCTTTTTTTGTTTGTTTGTTTTTTGTTTTGGAACAAAACAAAAAAGAGAGAGAGAAAAAAAAAATGGGTGCACCAGGACCTCTAGCCACTACAGACAAACTCCAGGCACATGCACCACCTTGTGCATCCCGCTTTACCTGGGTACTGGGGAATGGAACCGGGGTCCTTAAGCTTTGCAGACAAGTGCCTTAACTGCTGCTGGCTCATGTTTTTATTTTTAAGGTTCTCTTTTGTTTTAAGACAAGGTCTTATTATGTAGCCAGGGCTGGCCTTCAACTCACAACCCTCCTGCCTCAGCTGCAGGGATTATAGATAGGGAAGTGTCACCATACTGAGCTAGGGACTCAGGACCCAGCCTTCTTGGCTCTGCTAACTCAATAGCAATACATAAGCTTCCAGCTTCCAGAGCTTTGTAGGTGTGGATTCCTTTCTCATCAATCTCATGGGCCCAGGGGGGTGGGGGGGGGGAGTCCTAGCCAGGCATGGTGGCACACTTCTTTAATCCCAGCACTTGGGAGGCAGAGGTAGGAGAATTGCCATGAGTTCAAGGGCACCCTGAGACTACATAGTGAATTCCAGGTCAGCCTGGGATAGACCAAGACTGTACCTCGAAAAACGGAACAACCAGGAAAAAAAGTCCCCCCCCACCTATCATTGTATTGGAGATTTAGGAATGAGAAGACTTCAATGTATGTTCCAGTTGCTTAAAACTAACAACAAACACAACAAAATACAAGAGTCAGGCATGGTGGTGCATGCCTTTAATCCCAGCACTTGGGAGCACAGGTAAGAGGATCACTGTGAGTTTGAGGCTAGCCTGGGCTAGAGTTAAGATCCTACCTGGAAAGAAAAAAAAATCAAGAAATTCAAGATATATTTTTAAAAAATATTTTATTTATTTGTAAGGAGAGAATGGGCGGGACCTCTTGTTGCTGCAAACAAACTCCAGACACATGTGCCACTTTGTGCATCTGTCTTTACGTGGGTACTGGGGAATGGAACCCAGGCTGTCAGGCTTTGTAAGCAAGTGCCTTAACTGCTGAGCCATCATCTCTCCAGTCCCAGTTCACTTTTTAAAACGATTTTATTTTTATTTATTTACTTATTTGAGAGAGAGCAAGAGAGAGAGAATGGGGCCAGGGCCTACAGCCACTGCAAACGAACGCCAGATGCATATGCCACTATGTGCATCTGGCTTGTGTGGGCTGGGGAATCAAACCTGAGTCCTTAGGTTTTGCAGACACACACCTTAACAGCTAAACCATACCCCCAGCCCTTTTTAAAAATATTTTTTTAATTTATTTATTGATAGAGAGAAAGAGGCAAAGAGAGAGAAAGAGAGAGGGAGAGAATGGGCATACCAGGGCTTTCAGCCACTGCAAATGAACTCCAGACACATGCACCACCTTGTGCATCTGGCTTACGTGGGTCGAGAATCAAACCAGGATCCCTTCACAGGCAAATGCCTTAACCACTAATCCATCTCTCTAGCCACCTCCTTTTTTTGAGGTAGGATCCCACTTATCTAGCCAAGGCTGACCTGAAATTCAGTATGTGGTCTCAGGCCTTACACTCACAGTCCTACCTCTGCCTCCAAGTGCTGGGATTAAAGGTGTGCATCATCAAGCCGGGCGTGGTGGTGCACGCCTTTAATCCCAACCCTCGGGAGGCAGAGGTAGGAGGATCGCCGTGAGTTCGAGGCCACCCTGAGACTACATAGTGAATTCCAGGTCAGCCTGGTCTAGAGTGAGACCCTACCTCGAAAAACCAAAAAAAAAAAAAAAAAAAAAAAAAAAAGGGTGTGCATCATCATGCTGGGCCCAGTTTACACATTTTAAAAATATTTTGGGGCTGGAGAAAAGGCTCAATGGTTATGGCGCTTGCTTGCAAAGCCTAACAATCTGGGTTTGATTCCCCAGTACCCATGTAAAGCCAGATGCACAAAGTGGTGCACACATCTGGAGTTCATTTGAAGGCTCTCGCCCACTTATTATCTCTGTCTGTCTCTCTTCTCTCTCTGCTTATAAATAAATAAAAAAAATATTTTTACTTTTATTGTTCTAGGGGTTCTTGCTGCTAAATACTTGCACCACTTTGTGCATCTGGCTTTTATATGGGTGCTGGAGAATCACACCTGGGCCAAGCAGACTTTGCAAGCAAGGTGCCTTTAATGAGCCTTCTCCCCAGCCCCCAAGTTCACATATTTTATCTAAAACAGCTTAAGAGCCAAAATCTGGAAGGCCTTACTCAAATTTATACAAATTTGTATATTTATGTAAGTTTGTATAAATATGACATTTATACAAATGTTAAAAATAAGCTGGGCATGGTGGCGCACGCCTTTAATCCCAGCACTCTGGTGACAGAGGTAGGAGGATCATCATGAGTTCGAGGCTACCCTGAGACTACATAGTGAATTCCCGGTCAGCCTGGGCTATAGAGTGAGACCCTACCTCCAAAAATCAAAAAACCAAAAAGAAAAAAAAAAGTTAAAAATCAGGAGACATCACTTTTTCTTTTTCCCAGTAGCTTGTGAAAAATTGAAATGGAGCAATGTTGGGCCTACCTACACTTCAGGCAACAAAATCACTTGAAGGTGAATTATGGCTACTCCTTTCACACAGAGCATGAACCTACCAGCTTTTTTCAGATCCAAACTATCATTTTTTTGTTTGCTCTTTTTAAAAAATATTTTTATTTTTACTTATTTATTTGAGAGAGAGAAATAGGCAGGGAGAGAGAGAGAGAGAGAGAGAATGGGAACACCAGGGCCTCCAGCTTCTGCAAACAAACTGCAGAGATATGCACCCCCTGTGCATCTGGCTTTAAGTGAGTGCTGGGAATCCACACCTGGGTTCTTTGGCTTGGCAGGCCATCTCTCTAGCCCTATCGTTTTGTTTTGTATTGTTTGTTCTCACCAGGAGACATGTAAATTTGAGACAGCAAACACATATTTGGAAAGAGGAAATGGAACCTAGTACATTTGCAAAACTGAATCTGCAACAAGCCCCTTCTCTGAGTCAGGCCCCAGGGTTTGCTCTCAGGCCAAACAGTGACTTCAGAGACTAGAAGTGTGAGAAGAGGCACAAATCCAGGCAGAGAATAAGCATATTTTGTACTCCCTCCCTTCCCAAGCTGCATATACTTGTGTAAACACTTGTGGATTGGTAGAGCATGTCTGGTTATGCAGGCAAATGGACTGGGATGAGGACAGAGGAAGCAACATCCACTTGCCTATAGTTAAGTTGAACAGGCCATTATATGGATTTTTTTTGTTATATTTTATATTTATATTTTATATTTGAGAGAAAGAGGCAGATAAGAGAGAATGGGTGCACCAGAGCCTCCAGCCACTGCAAACAAACTCCAGATGTATGTGCCACCTTATGCATCTGGCTTACATGGGCCCTGGGGAATCAAACCTGGGTCCTTAGGCTTCACAGGCAAACGCCTTAACCACCTAGCCATCTCTGCAGCCCTGCAGTTTAACTTTTAATGTTAATGACCAGTGCCCTGTCCAGCTTCTTCTCTAGCTGGCAGCACCCATGACAGTTTCTCCATCCCTGAAATGATGTTCTGTCCACAGGACGTTGACTTGCTTCTTGTCCTTGAAGACAGTCACTGGTGTCTTGTTGAGTGTCAATGTCCTAGATCTGGTTTATCTTCCTGTCGTGCCCAAAAGATGGGACAATGAAGATGTCAGCTGGTGTGGTGGCGCACACCTTTAATCCCAGCGCTTGGGAGGCACAGGTAGAAGGATCGCCTATGTTCAAAGCCACCGAGACTACATAGTGAATTCCAGGCCAGCCTGGGCTAGAACGAGACCCTACCTCGAAAAACCACAATAAATAAATAAATAAATAAATAAATAAATAAATAAATAAATAAAGCCCTGATCAGCTGTCAAAGGCACAAGACTGGGTTTAGAAAGAGGAATAAATGCTTCGACAGGAAGGTCTCAGTATCTTGTGGAATACCAGCCACACTCATTCATCCTTGGCTTGCTTTGCACTTAAACAGCAAGGCTCAGTACTTCCAACAGAGACCACATGGCCTGCAAAGCCTAAAATCTTTACTGCTGGCCATTTACCAAAAGCCTTCCCATGACTGGCAGAGAAGAGATGGCATATTACTAATAAATTAGACTGGGGTTCAGAGGACACTGTAATTTGCACATTACCATTATAGAAACAGGAGGTTGGATGAATGAACAAAAAAAGTCGGGGGGGGACACAGAATTATATGATATCTGGGGCTGGAGAGATGGGTCAGCAATTAAAGGTGCTTGCTTGCAAAGCCTGATGGCTCAAGTTCGATTCTCCAGTATCCCCATAAACCCAGATCCACAAAGTGGTGCATGCATCTGGAGTTTGTCTATAGTGACAGGAGAATCTGGTACGCCCGTACTCTCTGCCTTTTTGTCTTAAATAAATAAAAATATATGATGTGTTTGGGCTGGAGAGATTGCTTAGCGGTTAAGCGCTTGCCTGTGAAGCCTAAGGACCTTGGTTTGAGGCTCAATTCCCCAGGACCCACGTTAGCCAAATGGACAAGGGGGTGCACACATCTGGAGTTCGTTTACAGTGGCTGGAGGCCCTGGCGCACCCATTCTTTCTCTCTCTGCCTCTTTCTCAGTCACTCTCAAATAAATATGACGTGTTTACTTTGAAAGGGTATGTCACAATAAGGTTGCTTTTCGTGCATGCGTATGGTATGAAGATGTATGCATGTTCACATCTGTGTGGACAGACGTGTGTGTGGATGCATATGTATGTTTATGGGGGGCACAAGACAGCCTCAAGTGTCATCCTCAGGTTTGCTACTTACCTCTTTTGTTGAGTCAGGGTCTCCTATTGGCCAGCATGTACCAGGATGTGCCAGTCTCCCAGCCAGCACTGCGACTGGAGATGTGCACCACCACACCTGGCACTTACATGGGTGTTGGGAATCAAATTCCAGTTCTTGCACTGGCTGCAAACACTGTTCCCTCTGAGCTCTCTCTCCCGCCCTACAGCTGCTTTTTAAGTTTAACATATGTAAGCAAATTATAGGCACTGGTTTTAAAAACACACATGACAGTGTAAGCCAGCTACTGGTGTGGCATGGATATGAAAGATTGACCTAACTCTAAGAAAACTGACTGTGATGATGAGTTCACATGTGAAACCCAGGATACTGCAATTCCTGGGGGAACAAGAGATTTTTCAAGGACAACTTTTGTTCTTTTCTGTTGCTGTTGTTGTTTCCAAGGTAGGGTTTCACAGAGCCCAGGCTGACCTGGAACTCACTCTGTAGTTTCAGGTTGGCTTCACAGTGATCCTTCTGCGTCTGCCTCCTTAAGTGCTCGGATTAAATGTGTGCCACCATACCTGGCCTTTTTTTTTTTTTTTTTTTTTTTTTTTTTGATGTTCTTACTTATTTGTGAGGAGTGTGTGTTAGAGAGACACATAGACACAGCGTGAGCATGCCAGGACCTCCTGCCACTGCATACAAGTTCCAAATGCATGTGCCACTTTGTGCATCTGGCTTTATGTGGGTGCTGGGGAATAAAACCCAGGAAGGCAGGCTTTGTAACAAGCACTTTAACCACTGACCCAGCTCCTCAGATCCCTTTTGTTCTTCTTTTTTTTTTTTTTTCCAAGGTAGGGTCTTACTCTGGCCCAGGCTGACCTGGAATTCACTATATAGTCTCTTGAACTCACGGTGATCCTCCTACCTCTGCCTCCTGAGTGCTGGGATTAAAGGCGTGTGCCACCACGCCTGGCTGTTTTTTTATTTAAAAAAAATTTTGTTTATTTGAGAGAAAGAATGAGGCAGAGAGAGAGAGTGGGCACGCCAGGGTCTCCAGCCACTGCAAACGAACTCCAGACGCATGCAACCTCTTGTGCATCTGGCTTACGTGGGTCTGGAGACTTGAACCATGATCCGTTGGCTTTGTAGGCAAACGCCTTAACTGCTAAGCCATCTCTTCAGCCCCCTTTTGTTCTTTTTTTTTTTTTTTAAACTTTCATATAAGTTTCCTTTTATTTTGAATTGAAACAGCAGAATGAATTGGTTTGTGGCTGAAACAACCTTCATAGGGAAGAAACCTGGAGTACTCATTCATTAGAAAAAAACACAAGTCTGAGTGAGCCAGCTGCCCACCTTCCCTAGCATGGAGAACTGATGACAGGGGAGGAGGATGGGCACAATCAAATGCAGTGTGGGGAGCCCCCGGAGGGTCCCCAAGCGGGATTGTCTACCAGACCCAAAGACACTCACACGGAGAGCTCTCAATGCAAGCCGCAAGAGGTTTATTGTGAAGCCGGTGCACCGGGGCTCGACACGAAGTCCTCACGCAGGAGGGGTGAAGAGCCTCGAGCAGCCGGGAGGTAGGGGTTTTAAAGGAAAAGATCGTAAAACATGCGGAAATATCTCAAACACGTTTCAGCTCAGGGATTCTTCAGATGTCGTCAGGGTGTCGCCTCGGCTCAGGGATCGTGACCTCAGGCAGGGAGCTAGGGCCCCTGCGGTTAGGCATTGTTCAATTGTCTCTGAGCGGAGGTTTTCCAGAAATTGGGTAAGGGGGTTACGGTTGAACAAACAGGGGTTGGGCAAACAAGCACAGGTGGGCAAACGAGCACAGATCTCTAGGGCAAAGGTCAGCATTTCAGTTAACTAGTTCCTTATCTGGGCCCAGGCGGCTAGTTGCAGAAAGTCACGTACTGCAGAAAGTCACGTACTGCAGAAAGTCACGTATAACATGCTTTTCCTTCATAAAATGGTTGTCCTTATGTCTAGGTAAAGCAAGCAATTGTACAGAAGCCAAAGAAGCAGGTTAGTTGTATTTATTGGTAATCTTTCATTTCCCCCTTTTCTTTGTCATAATTCCAATCATGGAATTGTGGATTCATTATCTGCCTGGGCCAACTGCTGGTATTGTTGTCTAAGCACCATTATCTGCACAGCACTAATTCTTTCTCTAATAAAAGTGAGTAGTCTGTTTAAAATACAAGGGCCGAAAGTGAGAAGCAAAAGTAATATTAAGAGAGGTCCGAGTAGGGTAGAGATCAGGGTGGTCACCCAAGGAGAACTGGAAAACCAAGACTCATACCATGACTGTTGTTGCTGTCTCTCTCTCTTACGTTGTTCTAAGCTTTCTCGCACCCGCTTCAGGCTATCCTCAACTAAGCCCGTCTTATCTGCATAAAAGCAGCATTTTTCCTTTAAGGCTGCACATAATTCCCCTTGCTGTAGAAACAGTAAATCTAGTCCCCTTCTATTTTGTAAAACAACCTCTGATAAAGAGGAGACTGAGTCTTTTAAATTCTGCATGCCTGATTGTAATTTTTGTAAATCTTTGTCTATTGCTGCACTGAGGGTAGCATAATGCTGGTTAGAGGTGACTAAGGAAGCTATTCCTGTTCCTGCCCCCGCTGTCCCTAGTCCTACTACTAATGCCAAAGTTAAAGTAGTGATGGGCTCTCTCTTAAATCGGGGGGAGGTTGAATCAGTATTTCATATCTTCTGGAAATCATCTGAGTCTCTAACAGTAAGTCTGGGCAGCAAGCTTATTAGTATACAATAGTCTTTTTTGCTAGGAAAGTCTCTTTTTTTACATAAGTAGTGAGTCCTATAGAGCAAGCAAGATAGGTATCTAGTGGTGCAGAGATATATTTGAATGAGAGACTGGAGTTAACAGTGACAGTTTGGTTACAGATTTTAGAGAGGGAGCGGCTGCTAGTGGGAAAGGTAGCAATAAGAACATTAGTAGTAACTGTAACCAAACCTTAAGATGAGCCATTATGATTCAAGACAGTAACAGGAATACGGCGGAGACGCAACTTGAGGGGGTTGTCAGTCTTTGTCAGCTGCCAGTGAGAGTCAGGTGAGGGAGCCGGTTTAACGTGAGAGGCGTGGATCCAGGCGGCGATTCCGTCCACCTTCACGGCCGTTGGTGTTGTCAGGAGTACAGTGAAGGGTCCCTTCCAGCGAGGTTCGAGGTTTGTGGGTCGATGCCGTCTCACGTAGACCGAGTCTCCAGGCTGATACGGGTGTGGAACTGGGTCCTTAGCAGGCAAATAGGCTTCCTTCAATTTAGGCCACAAGTCACTCTGAAGGAGGTGTAGCGCTTGCAGCCTGCAGTTCAAATCAGAGTTAGAGATTGTATCTGGCCCTCTCTGGGTCAGCAATGTGCTGAGTGGAGTTGGGACTCCGAAAAGTATCTCAAAGGGGGTGAGGTTAAATCTATAGGGGGTATTGCGGACCCTGAAAAGGGCCCAGGGAAGGAGCATCGTCCAGTCTGTACAGCCAGTCTCCATGGACAATTTAGTAATGGTCTCTTTTAATGTTCTATTCATTCTTTCTACCTGTCCTGAGCTTTGGGGTCTGTATGCACAATGTAATTTCCAATTAATCCCCAGTATTCTGGCCACCTCCTGACTTACCTGGGCAACAAAGGCTGGACCGTTGTCAGAGCCTATTACCTGTGGCATTCCATACCTGGGAACAATTTCTTCTAGGAGTTTCTTGGTCACCATAGCCGCAGTCTCTCTCTTAGTGGGATAGGCCTCTACCCATCCTTCAAGGAGGTAGCTGCTGCCGTCCGTAAACCAGGTCACCTGAGCATCTGGTAGGGGCTGGTCCATGAGGTCGGGTCTGACTCCGGTGGCCTCGGCCAGGACTTCCCCACAGTTATGTAGTACGGTGGGATCCGTGTCCGGCCAGAGGGTAGCGGGGTTCAACTGGGTGGGGGGAGCAAATCTGACCCGGTCTGAATTAAGGAGGAGACTCTGGTAGTGAGTGACCCTGGCATTGGAGAGCCAGCGGTCTGGAGGTTGGCGGATAACGCTCTCCAGAGCATGTGAAGCAATGATAGTAACAGTCTGTCCCAAAGTCAATTTGTCTGCATCCTTTAGAAGTAGCGCTACAGCTGCAATGATCTTTAGGCAAGGGGGCCATCCCGCGGCTACAGGGTCTAATTTCTTAGACAAGTAGGCTACTGGTTTCCTCCAAGGTCCCGTTCTTTGGGTAAGCACTCCCTTAGCAATGCCCTTCTGTTCATGCACGTACAGGTAAAAGGGCTTGGTGATATCCGGGAGTGAGAGCGCAGGTGCTGTTAGCAGGGCAAGCTTAATGCTGTCAAAAGCCTGCTGGTGTTCTTTTTCCCATTTAAAAGCTGTATTTGTCTTAGTCAGAGGATAAAGCGGAGCAGCCAGGGAGGCAAATCCGGGTATCCAAAGTCTGCAAAACCCAGCGGACCCTAGAAATTCCCGTACTTGTCTGGCATTTGTTGGGACTGGAATCTGCTCCACGGCCTGTTTACGGGCCTCCGTCAGCCACCTCCGTCCTCCTTTAATTATGGGTGGTTGGTGGGAGGCCAGCCCCATGCCAGCCGTTTCAGCCCAGGCTCCAGGGATCTCAGTGAGCCATTTATCAACTTCTAAGTTAGTCTGAGGTGCCTCAAATAGCCTGTGTTCATCCTCCAACTTCATAGTTAAGACTCGAATAAGTTTTCCTGTCTTATCAGTTACATGGGGGCCTTCTTTAGTAAAAGTGATTTGGGCCCCTATTTTTGTCAATAAGTCCCGTCCTAGTAAGGGGGCTGGGCAACCAGGAATCACAAGGAACGAGTGGGATACCCGGCCCACGCCTAGGTCCACCGTTCTTCGGGTAGTCCATGAAAATTGTTGGTTCCCGGTGGCTCCGAGAACCCACGATTTTTTGCCTGATAATGGTCCTCCTGGTTTTAACAGAACAGAATGTTGAGCGCCCGTATCCACGAGGAATCTAATGGGTTCCCCCTCCACTTTAAGGGTTACCCTGGGCTCGGGGAGGGGTTCCGAGCCCCGTCCCCCCTATTCATCGTCTTCCTCCAATGTCAAGATTTCTCTTGGTTTCTTTTTGGGGCAGTCTTTTATCCAATGTCCTTTTTCTTTGCAATAGGCACATTGGTCCTTTTCCAACTGCCGTCTGTTGCCCTGGTTTTGTCTCTGTCTAGGATTTCTATGCTTTTCTCTGTCTAGGTTCTTTCTATCCTGAATTACGGCGGCCAGAATTTTAGTCATATTTCTCTCATGTCTCTTATCTCGTCTATTGTCCCTTTCCTCCTGCTCTTTTACTCTTCTCTGTTCCCTTTCTTCCTCAGTTTCTCTCTTATTGTAAACTTTCTCAGCTTCCTTAACTAAGTCCGACAGCGTATACCTACTTAAGCCATCTAATCTCTGTAACTTCTTCCTGATATCTGGTGCTGACTGGTCGACAAAACTCATCAGAACTGATACCCTTTGTTCCTCTGCAGTTGGATCAAATGGTGTATATCTACGGTAGGCCTCCATGAGGCGCTCCAGGAAAACAGAGGGTAGTTCATCAGGTCCCTGAATAATCTCTCTTACCTTGGCCAAATTCGTGGGACGCCTCGCGGCTCCCCGGAGACCAGCCACTAGAGCCTGGCGGTAGACGCGGAGATGCTCCCTACCTTCAGGGTTGTTGAAGTCCCAGTTGGGGCGGGTTAAGGGAAAACCGTCGTCTATCACGTTCTGGAGCTGTGTGGGACGTCCATCATCCCCAGGAACGTTTTTCCTGGCTTCCAACAGGATGCGTTCCCTCTCCTCTGTTGTGAAGAGGGTTTGGAGTAACTGCTGACAATCATCCCAAGTGGGCTGGTGAGAGAAAACTAGAGATTCCATGAGAGCAGTTAGTTTAGAGGGATCCTCTGAGAAAGGGGGGTGATTAGCCTTCCAATTATATAAGTCCGCAGAAGAGAAAGGCCAGTATTGAAGTGGTGGCAAGGGTCTTTGATCTGGGTCATCTCCTGGTCCTAGGGGAGGAGGAGGACCTATAGCCCTAAGGGGCAGGGTGATAGCGGCATCTGGAGTCCGGGCCCGTCTGCTTCTGGTCCCCGCTGCCGGCCCCCCACGTGCTCCTTCGGCTGAGGGGTTAGGCGGAGCAGTGGGAGCATGAGATGGCGGGTATGGCGGTGGGGTGTCTAACAGGAGTAAGTCTGTCTGTGTATCCGGATAGATCTTCTTCCTTTGTCCTGAACCTGCAACAAGAACTGTGGCGGACTGCAAGGAGTCCTTGTTAACAGATTTGGGGGAAATCCAGGGTTTTAGCCAAGAGGGAGGGTCCTGCACTAAATCCTGCCAGGTAAAAATGTAGGGTAGCTGGTCAGGGTGGCCTCCGGGCTCCTGTAAAATAACTTTCTTGACAGCTTGGATAACCTCTAGGTCAAAAGTTCCCTCTTGAGGCCATCCCACATTCAGCAAATTCCATTCTCCTTGGCATAAAGTTTGCCATTTTCCCTTCTTAACTTCTACTGATAAGTTATGAGCTCTCGTCTTAACGTCAGTCCAATGTGTTAGAGTCAAGTCCAGAGGGGTAGAAACAGTCTGTCCCATTTTGGGAGGAGGATAGAGAAAGTAGAACAAAATGAACAGAAAAACACAGAAAACAAAGAAAAAACTGAGTTGGCCTGCCCGCCGCTTAAACAAAAACAAAAGCGATTCAGAGGGCGGGGGGCTAGGCCCGGATGGTGCCTCGCGACAGATAAGAACTCGGTCAGAGTTCTTCAGATAGGAGACAGAAAACAGGTCTGTCTCCTCCGGGCAATCAAGAGCGTCCTCCAGATTGCTTGGGTGGTGGTCCTCAGGCCCGTCAGCCCCGACCTGCCACACCCCAGAGCAAGACACCCAGAATTGAGAATTCTCAAAACTGGACCAGGTTAGACAAACACAATGAACATACAGACAGACAGACGTAACAGGAGGCGCCTCTTACCTCTGAGGGATCCGGAATGAGGTCTGGGGTCTTGTAGAGATCCCGGAAAATCTCGGTGGGACCTCCAAATGTGGGGAGCCCCCGGAGGGTCCCCAAGCGGGATTGTCTACCAGACCCAAAGACACTCACACGGAGAGCTCTCAATGCAAGCCGCAAGAGGTTTATTGTGAAGCCGGTGCACCGGGGCTCGACACGAAGTCCTCACGCAGGAGGGGTGAAGAGCCTCGAGCAGCCGGGAGGTAGGGGTTTTAAAGGAAAAGATCGTAAAACATGCGGAAATATCTCAAACACGTTTCAGCTCAGGGATTCTTCAGATGTCGTCAGGGTGTCGCCTCGGCTCAGGGATCGTGACCTCAGGCAGGGAGCTAGGGCCCCTGCGGTTAGGCATTGTTCAATTGTCTCTGAGCGGAGGTTTTCCAGAAATTGGGTAAGGGGGTTACGGTTGAACAAACAGGGGTTGGGCAAACAAGCACAGGTGGGCAAACGAGCACAGATCTCTAGGGCAAAGGTCAGCATTTCAGTTAACTAGTTCCTTATCTGGGCCCAGGCGGCTAGTTGCAGAAAGTCACGTACTGCAGAAAGTCACGTACTGCAGAAAGTCACGTATAACATGCTTTTCCTTCATAAAATGGTTGTCCTTATGTCTAGGTAAAGCAAGCAATTGTACAGAAGCCAAAGAAGCAGGTTAGTTGTATTTATTGGTAATCTTTCAGCAGGATGGTGATGGCTCGCAGAATTCCAGGCAAGTACAATTTCCAAAGTTGTTGCAATTGCAGAATAAGGTATCACACATGGTTTTTTTCTCTTAAAATCACAATTAGCAGCCCTCTTGCCCCTCCCCAATTTGCATTCAGAAAAAATAACTCCTTATTTGAAGGGATATCTCAGGACTGTACCAACCCACTCTGCCTTAAGGAAATAGGAGCTCTTTGAATCAAGGTTGTGAAGGAAAACGAGATGTCAAAGGATGTTTATTCGTTATGTTAATGCACAATCTGCTCAAATTCATTCTGAATACCTTCAGTAGCAGTGGTTCACATGAATTTGCACCTAAATGTCACAAATGGTAATCCCCCCACCAAAAGAAAAAGGTGAGTCAGGACCTAGCTATTCCCAAGACATTGTTCCTGGGGGAGGGGGGCTGAAATCACCTGGCTGAGGGTTCAGGTGAGAAGCACAGGGAGGTCTCACTGGCAGGTCTGGGGTGGGGATGCGGCACGCCAAGGGGCACACTGGGAAAGCTGCACCTGTCCATAGCTGGCGCATTATCAAGTGAAAAAAATCGCCAGAGTAAAACTTATTTATGGGACGTGGGAAGAACAGTTTAAGAAATTAAAATCCAGTGGTCACTGGAAAATATCTCCCTCCTTTAATTTTTTTGTTTTTTTTTCTATTAATTTTTTTGATTTTTTGGAAATTATTTGTAAGGTAATGTTTATTTTCCTTGGAAAAAGAAATCCCACCCCCCCCAACCTAAGCAAGTGGAGTTGCCACTACCTAATTTATCTATTGTTTTGCTAAGAGGTAGATAAAACAAAAGTGAAATGGGGTTTCTATGAGGAGATCCATTAGAGGGCGGGGAGGGGCTGGGTTGCCCAAAGGGGCTCCCCAACTACAAAGATGGCCCGAATGAGCCTGACCAGGCTGGCCATCAGATTCTCCACGGGTGAAGGATACTGTTCCACCTCTTCTCTCAGAGCCAACTGTCTTGGCAGAGAAGGGGTACAGTGAAGTGGAGGATCTCAAAGACACCCCATTGAAGAGGCCTTTGCCCCGGCTTCCCAGGGCTGCCAGGCTTGGGAGACCAAGCCCAAGTGCTCACTGCCACCCCTTGTGCATCTGGCTTATGTGGGTCTGGAGACTTGAACCAGGATCCGTTGGCTTTGTAGGCAAATGCCTTAACTGCTAAGCCATCTCTTCAGCCCCCTTTTGTTCTTTTTTGAATCAGCCCAGATTGGCCTCCAACTTGTGATCTTTCTCCCTCTGCCATTCCATGCTGAGGTACCATCACATCTGGTTCTCAAGAGTAATTTTGACTGATTTTTTCCTCCAAGGGCACATACTCTGGACTTTGGAACCTAATGTTGCACAAGTTCATGACTCTGCAGCTCAACACTCAAGTCCTGAAGGACCTGTTTTGTTTTGTGTGTGCACATGCATGGGTGTGTGTAGACATGATGTGGGGAGAGGGGTGTGTAGACTGGGTACCCCATGGACTAGCAGTGGCCAGAACATCAGTGTCTCCCTCCATCACTCAGCCACTTGTTTCCTTGAGATGGAACCTAGTCACTGTCTTCATGAGCATCACCAACGCTCTGGTCTCTGCTCCCCACAGGGCTAGGGTTATAGATGTGCATGGCCATGCCCAGCTATTTATGTGGGTTCTAGGAATTGAATTTAGCAGTCTCAGGCCCTTTCATACCCTTATGCTTCTGCAGGAAGTATCCTTAACTACTGCACCATCTTTCCAAGACCTGTTCGAATAAACAGGTAAGAATAGCATGTGTACTACATTCTGGTTTATTTTTATTTTAAAAAAGATCTGGAGCCGGGCGTGGTGGCGCACGCCTTTAATCCCAGCACTCGGAGGCAGAGGAAGGTGGATCGCCATGAGTTCGAGGCCGCCCTGGACTACATAGTGAATTCTAGGTCAGCCTGGGCTAGAGTGAGACCCTACCTCGAAAAACAACACGAAACAAAACAAACAAACAAAAAAAGATCTGGCTCTTTCTGTCTGTGGCTGCCAGAGTGAGGAGTTGCCACAAGTCTGCGCATCTGCAATGGATGGTCATGCAGAACTGTTCCTTTCCTGATCAAGAGGAACAAGCAGGTGTACAGCACTAAGCCCAATCATCTGAAAGCCCGCAACTCCTTCCACTACTATGGGCTGATCCACTGCAAGACCATGGCAGTGGAGCCTGCCACGGCCAAAGGTGAAGGGGTTGTTGAGATCATGAAGTGGAGATCTGGCCAACAGAAGCCAGCCACCTCCTATATGCGGACCGCCATCAACAAGAATGCAAGGGCCACCCTCAGCACCATCAGACACATGATCCCCAAGAACAAGTACTGCCCTGAGCTGTGCGTGGCAGCCATCTGAACAGCCAGAAGCCTGTGGTGAAGAGGAAGTGCACCTGTCCCACTAAGAGTACCTGAGCCCCATACCCCTAGAAGCAATAGAATCCATTGACTTTCTAAAAAAAAAAAAGGATCTGCTGACTTTTTTGCAGGGAGGATGGTAGGGTCTCGCTCTAGTCCAGGCTGACCTATAATTCCCTATGCAGTCTCAGGCTGGCCTCAAACTCACAGCGATCCTACCTCTGCCTCCCAAGTGCTGGGATTAAGTGTGTGCTAGCACACCTGGCCTGCTTGATTTGTTTATAAACAAAGATAGCGGCTGCCCTAACATTTGTGGTTGATCAAAGCTGGCTGTTTTTTTTTTTTTTTTTTGGCTAGTTGAGACATCAAGTGAAATCATACTAACATTAAATCTGAACTCCTTTTAAAGAGAAAGCTCACTGAATAAAGATAGTCACAGCCCGGCCCTAGGGAAACTCTGAGAAGCGATGAGTGTTTACAGTTCTTTCCCTCTCATTCTCAAATATCTCAAACAAATCTCAGGGGACCTGAAAGCAGCTTGGGCAAATGAGAAGGAAATCAGTCCACATTCAAGCAGAAAATGCCACGGGCAGGGGCTGGAGAGATTACACATGAGAACATCATTACAGGAGAAGAGGCAGAGGGCTCCTTCACAAGGGCATTTCTGTCTGTCCATCTGTCACATGCAGAGGGCACGTCTGTCATGGAAGGGCGTTCATTTCCCCTGAAGCCATCTGTTGGGGTGGAAGAGGGTGCTTCCTAACTTCTAGGAGTTAGAGGAAGGGAATGTGTGCATACAAAAACCAAACCTAGCAAGGCATGGTGGTGGCCACCTTTAGTCCCAGTGTTCAGGAGGCAGAGGTAGGAGGACTGCTCTGAGTTCTAGGCCAGCCTAGGCTACAGGGTGATTTCCAGGCTACTCTGGGCTAAAGTGAGACTTTACAGGCAGGCTGGGGGTGGAAACAGAATAAAATCAAACTAAGCCATGTATGGTGGTACACACCTTTAATCTTAGCATTTGGGAGGGTGAGGTAGACAGATTACTATGAGTTCCAGGCCAGCCTGGGCTACAGAGTGGATTCCAGATCAGCACACCAATGAGACCCTGCCTCAAAACAAATAAACAAAAGGAATCAAACCTGTTTTGTAAAGCCCAGGGCAGAACACTTGCTTCTAACAATTTGGCTATATGCCAGAAAATCAGGAGCACGGTAGGAGGAAATAAAGCTAAAAAGTTAGAACACCATTTTCCCCATGGTGGAAAGGGCCTGGGTATAGAATGATGTCACATCTGCTGAGAAATGCCACACATGCTTCCAGAGGCTTGAAGAACGCTGTTCTTGTATAAAAAGTGGAGTATACCATGCCCTGTGGAAAGTCAGCGTGTAGCTACCCATTGCCCATTCTGCTGCGTGGAAGAGTCTTGAGTCCAAAATGGCTGTGAGAGCAAAGCCCTAAAGTGTCCACACACACTGGCCCTGTGCTCTCTTAGGCTTCGTGACTGAAGAGAAACAGAACCTTAAACCAACATGGTGTTCCTCAGGCTACATTGTCAACCCCCACTCTGCCAAAACACTGCCCTGAGAGACAGCTGCTAGCAAAGACTTTTTGTTGTTCTTGTTTTTGAGGTAGGGTCTCACTCCAGCCCAGACTGACTTGGAACTCACTTTGTAGCTCCTGGCTGGCCTTGAACTCACAGTGATCCTCCTACCTCAGTCTCTTGAGTGGTGGGATGAAAGGTGTGCGCCACCCCACCCTCCTTGCACAGACTTTTTAAAGGGTCAAACAATGAAATACAAAAGTGGATTTATAGCATAGTAAAAATACTATTCCCCTCTCAAACTAAATAAGCACCACCCCACCCCAGCCCTTTGGTATAGCTGACAGCGACTTCCTGGCCCATTAGTTATTCCTCCATCTGGGCCCAGGCCTCTTCTGCCTTCTCATAGTAATGGTTGGCCAGACGGCCCTTCATGGCTTCCATCGCTGCCTCAGCCGCCTGGGTGTATAAGTCTCCTGAAAGAGAGCATATGGGGCACATAGGAGTGAGTTGTTCATTATCTTTGCCAACCAAGCAAATCTTACCTCTCCCAAAAGAACATCCGAGGTTTCTATAACAACCCAAACTACACCTTGTGCTGGGAGTCTTTTGGGGTAAACATATGACCAAATCTGGCCAGTAGGAGTACACTCCTTCATTCTCCACCAGGCCGGATAGGTGGTTTCAAACAAGCTAATGAAAGTGGCAGAGGATTCTGCAGCATGAATTGAGAATGCATGAAAATGGAATGTCTGGGGAGGTGGCTCAGAGGTTAAAGACACTTGCTTGCAAAGCCTACTGGCCCTCGTTCGATTCCCCAGTAGCTATGTAAAGCCAGACTGCAAAAAGTAATGCATGCATCTGGAGTCTGATTGCAGTGGCAAGGGATCCTGCCATGTACACACACAAATGAGTAAAAATATTTTTTTAAAAAGGAAACTGTGGTGTCACACACCTTTAATCCCAGTGCTCAGGAGGCAGAGGTAGGAGGATCACCATGAGTTCAAGGCCACCCTGAGACTACATAGTGAATTCCAGGTCAGCCTGGGCTAGAGTGAGACCCTACCTTGAAAAACAAAAACAAAAACAAAAAAAGCAGAATAAAGGCTAAATAACTCCATGTCAGCTCAGCACAGATTTTGCCACCAAATGAACTTGTTGAAAGCACACTTTAGCCAGGCTTGATGGCATGTTTTTTTAAAATTAATTTTTAAAAATATTTTTATTTTTATTTATTTATTTGACAGAGAAAGAGGGAGAGAGGGGGAGGGAGGGAGAGAGAGAATGGGTGTGCCTGGGCATCCAGCCACTGCAAATGAACCCCAGACGCATGCACCCCCTTGTGCATCTGGCTAACATGGGTCCTGGGAAATTGAACCTGGGTCCTTTGGCTTTGCAGGCAAATGCCTTAACTGCTAAGCCATCCCTCCAGTCCTAAATTAATTTTGTTTTATTGACAGCTTCCTGATGGCATGTTCTTACAGCTCCAGCACTTGGAAGGCTGAGACAGGAGGATCACAAGTTCCAGGCAGCCTGGGTAACATACTGAGACCCTATTTCAAAAACGCCATACCAAGAACTCAAAAAATTAAATAATAAGAAATCAAACAAGCCAATTAAAAAATGGGCTATGGAACTAAATAGAGAGTTCTCAAAAGAAGAAACACGAGGGACATATAAGCATCTAAAAAAATGTTCTACATCTCTAGTCATCAGGGAAATGCAGATTAAAACTACGTTGAGATTCCATCTCACTCCTATCAGACTGGCGACCATCATGAAAACAAATGACCATAAATGCTGGCAAGGAGGTGGAAAAAGAGGAACCCTTCTACACTGTTGGTGGGAATGCAATCTGGTCCAGCCATTGTGGAAATCAGTGTGGAGGTTCCTAGGACAGCTAAAAATTGATCTACCATATGACCCAGCTATAGCACTCCTAGGCATATATCCTAAGGACTCATCTCATTTCCTTAGAAGTACACGCTCAACCATGTTTATTGCTGCTCAATTCACAATACCTGGGAAATGGAACCAGCCTAGATGTCCCTCAACTGATGAGTGGGTAATGAAGATATGGCACATTTATACAATGGAGTTCTCAGCGGTAAAGAAAAATGAAGTTATGAAATTTGCAGGAGAATGGATGGATCTGGAAAGGATTATACTAAGTGAGGTAACCCAGGCCCAGAAAGCCAAGCGTCGCATGTTCTCTCTCATATGTGGATCCTAGCTACAGATGACTGGGCTTCTGTGTGAGAAGGAAAAAACTCAGCAGCAGAGGCCAGTAAGCTAGAAAAGAGATAATAAAGGGAAGAGAAAGGAAGGGAGGGGGGTACTTAATAGGATGGTATTGGATATATGTAAGTAGAAGAATAGATTAATGGGGGTGAAAAGGCCCAAAATGAGGTCTGGGGAAGAGATTGAGTAATGGAAAGGTGGAGGGACAGCTATTCAGGATCTAAGAGGATATAAATAAATCATATGGAAAGCTACTTTTTTGGACAATGGAAAACTCAGGAGCCGTAGATTGTTGCTAGAAAAATTTCAGTGCCAGGGATGGGATATCTTTCAGTGAGTTGTTGGCCAGGGAGGTCCCTGATGCCCCCAAAACATTATAGGCCATTGCCGAGGCCCTTGGTTTCCCACCAAGAATAGATGGTAAGACCCTATTGCTGAAGACTCCATATACTTGGGCTGCAAGGCCACCGAGAAATCCTGCTGGATCTGAGCTGATAACCTCCTCCATGTAGACCAGCTGACAGAAAGCTGGAAGAAGCCATTCTGCATGCAGTTCAATGGGAGAAAGAGAAAACACCAGTGAAGATACTCAACAGGGGACACTGCAAGCCTTATATTAGGCCAGCCAGGCCAAATGAGTCAACGGGTGCAATAGTGGCATGTCTGTTATAGGGGAAACCAACTGCCCTCTAATTGGACTGGAGGCCCGCTCCATGGGAGGGAATACATCCCTGATACTGAAAACTTAAAACAGGGGTAATCATGAACCCTAGGGGTGTAACGTCTGCTGTTGTCTGGCTAAATGTATATACTATGCTTATCAAACTGCCCAGTAAGCACTTCTGTTAATGTTCACACCCTTATGTTAATGCTACTCTCACTTTTGGTAGAGAATCTTCTCTTTTCAGATGGCAGTGACCTTGGGACGACTCAGAAGGTATCATGGTGATGGAAAGAAATGACCGTAGTGCTCAGCACTGCAATATCTCTATCACACCTTCCAAGACTCAGGGTCTAATGCGGAAGAGGTGGTGGAAAGAATGTAAGAGCCAAAGAAAGAGCAGGACTCCATACAACATGCGCCCTCCAGACACAAAATGGCCTGGATATCCATGGCCTCACAGTGCCTGACACTACCTGCATAAGACCATCATAAGAGGAGGAAAAGATCAAGACATCAAAAGTAAAAGAGAGACTGATTGAGATGGGGAGGGGTATGATGGAGAATAGAGTTTCAAAGGGGTAAGACGGGGAGGGAGAGTATTACCATGGGGTATTTTTTATAATCATGGAAGTTGTTAAGAAAAAAAAAGAAAAAAAAAGCCGTACCAAAAAAAAAAAGAAAAAGAAGAAAGAAAGGCAATGCAAAGACGTGGAAGGCATGGAGTTTGGATTTAATCTCATTGGCACAAAATTTAATCTCATTTGCACAAAACATGCTGTCAGCTTATTCTCCTTCATTTTCTTCTTTGAAATGCCTATAAGTTAAAATAATATTTTTCTGGGCTGGAGGGATGGCTTAGCAGTTAAGGCGTTTGCCTGCAAAGCCAAAGGACCCAGGTTCTATTCCCCAGGACCCACGTTTAGCCAGATGCACAAGGGGGTGCATGCATCTGGAGTTCATTTGCAGTGGCTGGAGGCCCTGGTGGGCCCATTCATTCCTCTCTCCCTCTTTCTCTGTCAAATAAATAAAAAAAAAAATTAAAAAAGAAGAACGCCATACCAAACCAAAAACAAAATTTCTCCTTGATTTTATTGCATTTGGATGTAGAAATTCCAAATAAAGTTATCTGACACATTATTATAGATGTGAGGGCAGTGAGAAGTGTAGCATATATGAAAGACTGACCCCCCAAAACCAAAATTGAAAAAGAATAAATATGTGTGCACCCCCTTGTGCGCATGTATGACATTGTGCGATTGTGTCACTGTGCATCTGGCTAAGTGGGGCTTGCAGATTTGGACATGAGTTCTTAGGCCTTACAGGCAAGTGCCTTAACTAAGCCATCTCTCCAGCCCTATTTTTATTTATTTATTTATTTACTTATTTATTTATTGGTTTTTCGAGGTAGGGTCTTACTCTAGCTCAGGCTGACCTGGAATTCACTAAGTAGCCTCAGGTTGGCTTTGAACTCACGGTGATCTTCGCACCTCTGCCTCCCAAGTGCTGGGATTAAAGGTGTGCACCAGCACGCCCGGCTTTTTTTTTTTTTTTTTGGTGGTACTAGCATGGAACCCAAGACCGTGCATGCTAGGCAAACATTTTACCATTGGGACACATCTAAAACCCAAAGAAAGAAACCTCTGTTTAAGGCACCATATATATATGGCAGCTCAATCAGACTAATACATTATGTAACAGAAGAAACAATCCAATGTGCAGGTCAGCCTTGACTAGAGTGAAACCCTACCTCAGAAAAAAAAAAATCATAGTAAAATAAAAATAAAATGTTAATCTGCACAGCAGCTCTATAGAGTCTCCTCCCAGGAAAAGAAACCCAGCCTGGAAACTTGTCCTACTTTCCAATGGGATGAGAATTACAAACACCCCCAAGGGAGGTCTGCTGGTCCTACCTGATCTGTTTTGGGTCCTTATGCAGGCCACAGCCACCAGTAAACAGCATCTCGGCCTCCCTGGCCAGCAGCGCGTAGCGGGGTTCGTCCTGTATCCCGTCGTACTCGCCACCCTCATCACAGTCTGTGGTCTCCAGCGCAGTTTTGTACCAGTACAGGGCCTCGGACCAATCTTGACACCTTGCCAAGGAGACATGGAGGAATTACGATGTTACCATGACAATGGTGCATGAGGGCAGAGAGCCATCGAGCTGGAGGGGCAGACCAGGGTATCCAATGGAGCCACCACCTCTGGTTCAGAATCTTTAGAGCCCAAGGCCTCCACATCTAAGGGCACGTCGTTCATGTTGTAGGGTTTTATATTTAGTGAGCACTTTCCTTAACAAAACTGGGCAGTATGACGTTGTGAAATAGGGGGAAGGAGGCCATTTTGGAGAAGGGGACATTTTCTAGGACTGCAGTGAAGTACCCTTTGGGCGAGGAACAGCAAGGGCCGTGTGTTCCTGCTAAGCTGCTCTCCAACCTGAGGAGGAGAGAGCATGGCAGGTGAAGGGCCCTTTGCAGAAGCATCCAGAACCATCCGAGCCAGCAGCCCTTCCACTCTCTCTTGTTGGAGACAGCATCTCACTCTAGAAGCTCAAGCTTCCCCTTGTCATAATCCATAAAGCCGCATATGGTGTGATTTCGTTCGTTATGTGACTCCAGCCTCTTAAAGATGGGGCTTACAGGTGTCTGCCCCCCTTTCAGCCCTCTTTTGTGCTCTGCCTGTGCTGGCCAGCTCTGCTCTTCTCCAGCATCTGTGGAGATAACTCCTCTTCCAGCTTGACCCCTAGATTGCCAGCTCCTCTCCTACAGTAATACAAACATGGTCACACTTCCTGGAGAGTGCATGAGGTCCCAGCCAAACTCATGTGACACAACTACAGAGCCAAATGGGCAGCTGCCTGCTTCTGATTATAACACACGTGAGTAACTATTTATAGCACATCACCACAGAGCAGCAAGAGGCTATGGGTGTCCTGAAGCATGCTGGAAACAATAGAAACAATAGCTCTAGTGACCTGTGCTCCTAACCTTGCAGCCCTGGCCTCCTCGGCCTCCTACTCTCCATCATGCTCATGCTGCATGTCAGACTTGCAGTCTTTCCACTGCCCGTACCTGCCCACCCCTTGGCCATTGTACATGCTGTCCTAGGCTTTGCAGCTTCCTTCCCGGTTCTTTCCTACCTTTAGACTCTCAGCTCCTGAGTCACTCTGTGCTGCCTCTGAACACCTGATTTGTTAAACAGTGGCACAGTTGTACTCCCTGTGCACTCCTTACATATGGTCCTCCTTCACGAGAACATGAGCCCAAAAAGGCAAGAGCCATGGCTGCTGGGTGTACTGCTGCATTCCCAGGCCTGGGCGGCAGCACATGCTCAATCACGTGTGTTGAATGAACGGGCATAAACCAGTGGCTGGTGGGGATGCATTAGGAGCCAACTATGACTCCATTTTACCTCATTAAAATAATGACATTGTTTGAGAATTATTGGTGAGGTTCCCAGAAAACCCAGGGTTTTCTAACGGACAGGAAGGTACTCGTGTAGATGATTCCATCCTGTCTGCCTAACCCTCTCCACTTGTAAAGGGCAGAGTTACCTAGAGGACATGAGTGTAGAAAGGACCTAAGCTCCCTTGGGTCACTCCCAGCCCAGTGTTCTTCCAGTGGCTCGAGAGCCCCTCTGCCTTGGAATTTTCCACAATTTTTATTCCCATATTAGAGGTAACTTCTGAAAGAGCCAAACCCCCTTAAATACAAATCCAGACCTACATGGGGCCCTGTCTTACCTATAGCTCCCTGAATAGAAGAGGCTGGAGCTGCTTGGAATGAGGAAGAAGAGTAAGAGAATGACTACAGCAGAAACTATAAAAGAAAACTTGGATAGATTTAACTAAATGAATAGTAAAACCCAGTGTCTCCAAACCCAGTAAACAATGGTCAGTTATTATGTGGCACATGTGTTCCTCCTTGAAGCTACGGTAGCCATTTCTCTTGCCCAGGCTATTTTATTTATTTATTTATTTATTTATTTATTTATTTGAGAGAGAGAGAGAGAGAGAGAGAGACAGAAGCAAATAGAGAGACAGAAAATGGGTGCACCAGGGCCTCCAGCCACTGCAAATGAACTCCAGATACATGTTCCACCTTGTGCATTTGGCTTACGTGGGTATTGGGGAATCAAGCCTGGGACCTTATGCTTTGCAGACAAGCACCTTAACCGCTAAGCCAGATGGCTACAACCTTCTTTTATTTTTTCCTTTTGTCTCATTCCAGCCCAGGCTAGAACTTAATCTTTAGCTCCAGGCTGGCCTCAAACTCATGTTGATCCTCCTACCTTCACCTTCTGAGTGCTGGGATTAAAGATGTGTCCATCACAACTCAGAAGGTATCATGGTGATGGACAGAAATGACCGCAGTGCTCAGTACTGCAATATCTCTATCATACCTTCCAAGGCTCAGGGGTCTAATGCAGAAGAGGTGGCAGAAAGAATGCAAGAGCCAAAGGAAGGGCAGGACTCCATACAACATGCCCCCTCCAGACACAAAATGGCCTGGATATCCATGACCTCACAGTGCCTGACACTACCTGCATAAGACCATCATAAGAGGAGGAAAAGCTCAAGACATCAAAAGTAAAACAGAGACTGATTGAGATGGGGAGGGGGTATGATAGAGAGTGGAGTTTCAAAGGGGTAAGTGGGGGGAGGGAGGGTATTACCATGGGGTATTTTTTATAATCATGGAAGTTGTTAATAATAAAAAAAAAATTAAAAGTTTTAAAAAATGTGTCCATCACACCTGGCTCCATTTCTCTTTTAAAGAGAAATATATGTCAAAGAGTTCAGAGCCTTAACATATAAAGAGTTCCAATGAATCGATATCATTTCAAGTAAAATTAAAAGCAAATATAAATATAAGCCGGGCGTGGTGGTGCATGCCTTTAATCCCAGCACTCGGGAGGCAGAGGTAGGAGGATCGCCGTGAGTTCGAGGCCACCCTGAGACTCCATAGTGAATTCCAGGTCAGCCTGGGCTAGAGTGAGACCCTACCTTGAAAAACCAAAAAAAAAAAAAAAAAAAAAAAGTAAATATAAATATAAATAACAGAAATATGATCAAGAATACAGCTTAGACGTAGAGCACTTGCCTAGAGACCCTGGATTTGATATCCAGCACCGTACAAAGGACAAGAAGAGAAGGCACAGATGACAGCCTTCTAAGGACCTCGATGTAAATATTCAGCCCCGTCCCCTGCCTCCCTCTCCTTGTCCGCTGCACTCAGTGGTCACTCCATTCTCTGTAGCTTGGGCTGATGTAATCACGTCAGGTCTTTTTTGCCCAATCCACCTGAGTTCTATGTCCACCACAAGCAGAAGAGTTCTATGTCCACCATACACAGAAGGAGTAAACAAACTTCAAAATCCCGAAGGCTTCCAAACCTGAAACCTTGCAAGCGCCAGCGTGACAAATGGAAATTCCACACAGGGCCCCACAAGAGGAGGAACGACTACCCTGCGGATGTGTTCACAGGGATGTATGCAGCACGGATGCAGCCGGAGTGAAGAAAGTGTGTGTTGAGACTCGGGTCCCATCCCTGAGGCATCTCATGTCTACACCAATATTCTAAAATGTGAAAAAAATTCCCTATCTGTACGACATATGGCTTCAGGCATTCCAGCAAGGCAAGTCCCTTCACTTCCATCCAGAAGGTCACACGGAAGGCTCCTGAGTAGCTGAGATCCACTGGGAGCCACCAACGGTGAACACTGGGCCCCCATGAGAGTTCAATTCCTCTAACCAACCTCTGACCCTGGACTTTTGTGATCTCCTACCAAGAAGCCTAGGGGCCAAGATCAGGTGAGGTCACCCTCTATACCATACCCTTGCTGCTGAACCCAGCATGGCCGCTCAGCCTGAAGGCTGCACATAACACTGCTGTGCATCGCTGGAGTCCTCAGGAGACTCAAAGTCCCTGGGAAAACTTCCCCTGAGCGTACGTCTTCCTTCTTAGAGGTGAAAAACAGGGCTGGGGGTGTACTTCAGTATAGGGTGCCTGCCTGGCATATGTGACGCCCTGGGTTCAATGTCCCGGATGGCATCAGAATAATACAAATAAAAACAAAAGTAGGAAAAGTCCATCAAAATTACCCCAAACCTTACTCTGGAGGGACAACCACATTGAGTCTGATGCTGCATAATCTATTCTTTTTCTCCCCAGGCAAAGCTTTTGTGTGCTGTATAATGACTGCCACATGTCATGTGCTCTATGTGCTTTATGCGCTGTGAGAATTACAGGCATCATGTCACTTAACTTTCAAATGACAGCTGCTGTTGTACTCCCATTTCACCAAATGAAGAAACTTGCCCATGGACTGGTTACGGGCAGAGCCAGGACTGGAACTTGGGTCTATTCTGACACTGAGGAGGAAGTGCCCACTAAAAGCCTGGATTCCTCCAGCCATCATGTGAGTGACCAGCACAGTACCTGTCTGGGCCAAGGTTCTGGCCAGTGTCAAAAGCTCGAGCCACCAGGATCATTGACTTTCTGTCGCCAGCTTCAGCCGCCTTCAGCAAGTAATCAAATCCTTTTGTTTTATTCTCTTCTGTCTCCTGTCAGTTCAAACCAGACAGAAGGGGAGGAACAGCAAGTGAGGCATGCATGACAGTTCACTGTTTATCTCCCTCTCTTGAATCCTTTGAAAGTTCTAGGCTAGAGCTTTTGGAGAACGACTTGTCACTGGCTCTCAGTGTATTTACTGAGTTATGCAACCATCCTCACCATCTCACAATTTCAGAATTTTAGAAAATTATTAGAGAGGGAAAGAGAGTATGAGTGTGCTAGAGCCTCTTGCTGCTAAAAACGAACTCCACACTTGAGTGCCACTTTGTGCATCTGGCTTTATGTGGGTGCTGTGGAATTGAATCCAGGGAGGCTTTGCAAGCAAATGCCTTTAACTGCTGAGTCATCTTCACAGCCAATTCTTAAAAAAATATTTATTTATTTATTTGCAAGCAGAGAGAGAGAGAGAGAGAAACAGAAAGAAGAGAGACAGACAGAGAGAGAATAGGAGCACTAGAGCCTCCGGCCACTGCAAACAAACTCCAGACACATGTGCCATTTTGTATATCTGGCTTATGTGGGTCCTGGGGAATCGAACCTCAGTCGTTAGGCTTTGCAGGCAAGTGCCTTAACCACTGAGCCATCTTCCCCAGTCCCAATTTTGAATCAATCCAAAAAGAATACCTTGTGACTGTAAATCTCCTACCCACCAATCTCTTCATCCTGCCCAGTCCCAAGCCAAGACTTGTCCACTTTTGTCTCTGTGAGTTCTGGACATTCATATAAATGGCATTGTGCAGTCAGTGGCCTTTTGTGTGATGCTCATCCGTGTGGTGGCATGCACCCGCACGCCATTCCTTCTCCCAGCCGAGGACTGTTCCCTTGTGTGGATACACCTCCACAGAGCTTATCTGCTTGTCCATGGATGGACACTCGTGTTATCCCCATGACCTGCTGCTATGACATTCACATGCAAGGTTTTGTGTGGCTGTTTCTGTCACTGTTGGTAACAAGATTTTGCTATAATAGCTCAGGCTGGACTATAACTTTTTAAAAAATTTTTTTCAAGGTAGGGTCTCACTCTAGTCCAAGCTGACCTGAATTCATTCTTTAGTCCCAGACTGGCCTTGAAATCACAGCTATCAGCCCTAACTCTGCCTTCCAAGTGCTGGGATTAAAGGTGTGTGCCACTACACCCAGCTGGCCTAGAACTCTTGATCCTCCTGCCACACCTCCCCAGTGCTGGGATGACAGGTGTGCACTACCACACCTGGCTTTAGATTAGATGCATGTTTCTCTCCTCTGGAGCATATCCACAGAAGTGAACTGTGAGGTCTCATGTTACTCTTTGGTGTTTAAAAGCAGAAGAGACACAGAAATGGAGACACATGGGAGACGGCCTGGAATGATCTACATCAACAAATGCCAAAGACTGCCAGAAATCCCTAGAGGCCAGAAGAGAAGAGGAAGGGAACACAAAGAACTTGATCTTGGATTGCCCTCATGCAGAACTCCGAGTTCTGTTGCTATAGGCCACCTGGCTTGTGTTAATTTGGTATGGTACTCTTAGATAGTCTTAGATAGCTAATACATTCTAGAATTACATGTGAGAGACCATTAACAATAGTTACATGTGAGGCTGGAGAGATGGCTTAACAGTTATAAGTGCTTGCTTGCAAAGCCTGACAGCATGGGTTCAATTCCCCAGTACTCACACAAAGCCAGATATATGAAGTAGCACAGGCATCTGGAGTTCATTTGCAGTAGGCCAGTAAGTCCCTGCATACCCATACTCTCTCTCTAAAATAAATTAATTAAAAAATTAAAAAAAAATCCAGGTGTGGTGACGTACACCTTTAATCCCAGCACTTGGGAGGCAGAGATAGGAGGATTGCTATTAGTTCAAGGCCAGCCTGAGACTACATAATGAATTCTGGGTCAGCCCGGGATAGAGCAAGACCATACCTTGAAAACCCCCCCCCAAAAAATAATAATAATAATTAATAAAAAGTAGTTACATGTTATTAAGGAAATATGGATAGCTCAGTGCCAGAGTGCTTGCCTAGCATGAGCAAGGTTCTAGGTTTCATTTCCAGCAAAAAAAAAAAAAAGCGGGGGGGAAGGTGAGGGAAAACAGCTATGAAATAAAAAGACGGGAGATTTTTTAAGTACAAGTGAAAATCTTTTAAAATAATTTTTATTTATTTATTTATTTGAAAAAATGGGAGAGAAAAACAGAGAGTGAGAATGGGCGTGCCAGGGCCTCCAGCCCCTGCAAACAAACTCCAGACGCATGTGCTACCTTGTGCATCTGGGTTACATGGGTCTTGGGGAATCAAACCTGGGTCCTTTGGCTTTGTAGGCAAGTGCCTTAACCACTAAGCCATCTCTCCAGCCCTTAGCTGTAAATCTTATATTAAATTTTTAAATTGCTGGGTGTGGTGGTACACACCTTTAATCCCAGCATTCAAGAGGCTGAGGTAGAGGCTGGAGAGATGGCTTAGCGGTTAACCACTTGCTTGTGAAGCCTAAGGACCCTGGTTCGAGGCTCGATTCCCCAGTGCCCATGTAAGCAAGATGCACCACGCATCTGGAGTTCGTTTGCAGTGGTTGGAGTCCCTGATGAGCCCATTTTCTCTCTCTCTCTCTCTCCCCCTCCCTCCCTCTTTCTCTGTGTGTTGCTCTCAGATAAATAAATGAAAATAAACAAAAATTTTTTAAAAAAAGAAGAGGCTGAGGTAGGAGGATCACTGTGAGTTTGAGGCCAGCTTGTGACTTAATTCCAGGTCAGCCTGGGCTAGAGGAAGAACCTACTTCAAAAAAACCAATCAATTAATAAATAAATAATTTGTATGAGTGAATTGCCTGTTCAGAAAAGGAAACAACATTTTCTTACTCACTCACTGGCTGTGGTCAGCTCTGAGGAAGGTTGGTGTGTGTCCATGTTGAGCCCAGTGATAGACCCTGGTCCCATGATAAGGAACAAGAGGACAGACACACTCACCAAGGACCTCTCAGCCTCTCCTCAGAAAACATCATATTCCCTAGGCCTTGCCAGGTCCTGTTCATTCCTTTTTGTCAGTGCCAAAGGACCAGGGAAGAAGGAAGGAGGTGGCCCCACATGATTTTCAACACATCTGCCTCCTGCTGCTTCAGGTCCCACCCTGGCCGGCGCTCAGCCCCAGCCTCTGCAGCACCCTATCCACATCTCTAGCCCCACTCACCTCAGCCACCATCTTGCTTCTTTCTCACCCCTGTGGCTGGGCACGCATGGATCCCACTACCCAACTGCTTACCTCCCACAATCTGCCTGGCTCACTCCCATCCTGCCTTTCAGTCTAGCTTGGACATCCTCTTGTTCATTCAGCCCTGAATGAATGAGCAGCCACTGAGGGGCAGGCTCTGCTGTAGCCATGGTTTGATAAGGAGACCCCCACAGACCCCACAGCCCCTTCAGGGCCATCCTCATTTGTTTCCCAGTGACTTCTGTTTCTCTCAGCATATCCTGCCACTAACTGCCTGGAAATGTGACTTTACTTCCCATTCACATACCAAAGACAGAGGTAATTCTAGCTCTTTCAACTAACTTTGAAGTGGTTGGCCCCAAACCAACATCCAGAATGCTTTGTTTTACTATGCAGTGTCTTACTATGTAGCCAAGACTAGCCTCAAACTCATGATCTTCCTGCCTCAGCCTGCTGGGGTTACAGGCATGTTCCTCATGCCCAGGATACTTCTGGGGAGTATATAATCCCTCAAAATGCAGGTGAGTGACAGTCAGGTTGGGCAGGCAGGTGAGGGATAGACTGGCTGAGCCTGTCACTTCAGCTGGGCTACTTCCTCACCTCCAGAGAGACATCAGTCAGGATGTGGTGGGGAAGCTGTGAGTACATGAGTCCCAGGCCCACGATGGCCTCCAGCTCTCCCAGGTCAGCTGCGTGCTCCAGATGGAAGACGGCCGACTCTCGGTCCCACTCCTCGCCCTTCTCACAGAAGCGCCCGCCCTCGTGGTAGTGCACCATGGCCAGATGGACCTGTCACACAAAGATGGACTGTGGTGTTGGCCTGGCTGTCTGGACCACTGAAGCCACACACAACAGCCTCCCAGCCAGCCTGTGGGAGGACGTGATTACTGGAGGAGAGGTATGAGCCCAGGGCTCAGAGTTAGTACAGAGAGGGTTTAGAAATGGGCATCCCCATACCTTCCCCAAAATAGACTTCCCGATTTTCCTTTCAAGCTCCAGAGCATTAAGCCTTTGCACTTCCAGGGCCACAGCCGAGGGCCTCGGCAGGTGCAGGCGGGAGGGATTGAGGAGGTTCCACGTCTCCACACAGACCTGATGGGAGAGACCGGGCGGGTGGAGTGTAAAGTCCAGAGAAGTGGGGTTGGGGTTGGGTCAGTGGTCAGCAGCCCTTATGACAGATGGTTGGCTGGCAAGCGAGGGGAAGGAAACCCTTCTAGTGTCAAAAGTTACTGAATATCACATATGTACTCACATAACATAAAAAGACGCAAACACACACATACACACACATACATGCCACATACACATGTAAAGAAAAGTGTGGATCCAATTCTTTTTGTCCTGGTTTGTTTCTGGTGTTGTTTCTATAGTCCAGGTTGGTCTTGAACTCACCATGTAGTCTCTGATGGCCTTGATCTCATGTTTCTCCTTCCCCAAGTTCCTAAGTGCCAGGAGACTGTGCTACTAAGCCCAGCTACATAGCTCCAAATATTCTAATCATTCAAATGCCACCAGCCCATGGGTGCTGACAGACGGAAGCAATGGGACACAATGACCAGAAGAACGCATGTGCAGCAACAATAAGGAGCCCCTGCCCTCCTTTACTGACGGGAGGTGGGGGGGGGTGGGGGGGGCTTCAATGCTAAGCCTCTCCCTTTAGCTGCTGCTTGTCCCAGGCACCAGAAATGTCTGATGTCAGCAAATCCACCTGCTCTGGGAGTCAACCACAATGCTGTGGGAACACCTACAGGGTGCTTCAGAAGATAGGTTTAGAAAGCAAAGACATACTAAACATCCTACAGCCCCCAGCAAGGACGGTTCAGCCCAGAACACCAACACCGCCCACAGTGGAGCAGCTCTGCCACCCTCCTCCTGGCTAAGAACACCTCACCTGACTGAAAAATAGTTTGTGGTAGTGACCAGTGGTCCAGGAGAATCCAGAGCCCACGCTGGGATGGCTGGGGAGATGGCTTAGTGGGTAAAGTGGTTGCCTTGTAAGCATGAGGATTTGAATTTGATCCCTAGTATCTATATAAAATACTAAGTGTGGTGGTGTAAGCTTGGTATGGGCATTGGGGAAACAGATAAACAGATCCCTGGCCAGCCAGCCAAGCCTACTTAGGGAGTTCCAGGCCAGTGAGAGACCCTACTTCAAACAAGATAGTTGAGGATGGGTGTGGTGGTGCACGCCTTTAATCCCAGCAGGGGTAGGAGGATCACCATGAGTTCAAGGCCACCCTGAGACTACATAGTGAATTTCAGGTGAGCCTGGGCTACAGTGAGACCCAACTTCAAAAAACCTTTCCCCAAAAAGATGATTGGACATCTCTATCACACTCTCCAAGGCTCAGGGACCATTGAAGAAGAGGTGGACAAAAGAATATAAGAGCCAAAGGAAGGGGAGGAGTGCTTATAATACTGTCCACCAAACACAGAGTGGCCTTGAGATTCACGACCTCACAGTTCCTGACACTACCTACACAAGACCTGCATAATAGGAGGGAAAAATGATGACATCAAAATAGGAGAGAAACTAGTTGGAAATAAGAAGGGATTCAGTGAAGGGGGAGTTTGGAAGGGGAAAGGAAGAGTAGTGGGAGGGGATTATGATCAAGATGTATTGTCTATATTTACAGAAGTTGTCAATAACAGTTTAAAATAAGAAATAGTGCCGGGCATGGTGGCGCACGCCTTTAATCCCAGCACTCGGGAGGCAGAGGTAGGAGGATCACCTTGAGTTAGAGGCCACCCTGAGACTCCATAGTGAATTCCAGGTCAGCCTGGGCTAGAGTGAGACCCCACCTCAAAAAACCAAAACCAAAACAAAACAAAGAAATAGTGCCAGATGTGGTGGCCTTTAATCCCAGCACTTGGGAGGCCAAGGTAGGAAGATTGCTGTGATTTTGAGGCCACCCAGAAACTCCATATGAATTCCAGGTCCGCCTGGTCTTCAGTGAGACCCTAACTCAAAAGAAAAAAAAAAAGAAAGAAAGAAAAAGGAAAAAAAAAAGTATTTAGGACTAGAGCTGCAAAACAAACAAACAAACAAACAAAAGATGGTTGGTACCCAAAGAATATAATGTTGTCCTCTGTCCTCCATACATAGATGCACCTGCACACACATTTACCTGTATACACATGTGCACCAACTCCCCCACCAGTCCCCCTGCCACAAAAGAGTCTAGCCTATTGAGATTTTCAGGGTTAGCAGGCTTCTTTGAAGTCCAAGTGTGCAGAGCAGGATTTAAGGTGGAATGGCTAGAGGGGAGGAAGGATTTTTAAGGCAAGAGAAACTGTCCTTAGCAAAGGCTTGGAAGTGTGAGGTTCAAGTTGGGTTTGAGAGTTAGGGGAGAATGTGTGGGGTGTAGAGCTGGCCTTTCCAGACATATCTGATGCAAACTATCATCTGAGTCACGTGTATACAGAACATCTCCAATCCAAAAATCCAAAATCTGAGAGGCTCAAAAATCCAACTTTTTGAGTGCTTGATGGTTTGAATGTAGTATGTCTCTCACAGACTTGGGTATTTGAATACTTAATCCCCAGTTGGTGGCACTGTTTGGAAAAGTTGTGGAACTTTTAGGAAGTGGAGCCTTGCTGTAGGAAGTGTGTAACTGGGTCAGTGTCGTAAGGTGTTACATCCCAGTCCTGCTTGTTGCCCTTTCTCTCTCTCTTTCTCTCTCAATCTCTCTCTTCTTCCTCCCTGATGATGTGACAGTGTGACACTGGTTGTCTGCTCCTGCCATGCTTTCTCTGCCACAAGGGACTTCCCTCTGAAACTGTAAGCCAAAGTAAACCCTTTCCTCTGCAAAACTGCTTCTGATTGCATAGTTAGTCCAAGCAAGAAGAAAATAACTAATACAAGCGCAACAAAATAACATAGGTAAAGACCACCATACCTGACTTCATGAGATTGGCCACAGTCAAAGCACAAGCACACTAGAAATGGGGTTCTGAATTACCTTTGGGCTTGTGTCTCAGGTGTGTATGAAAGATAAATGAATCTTGTATTTAGACTTGGGGCTAAATTCTCTCATTTTGTATATGCAAATATTCTGATCCCCCCCCCAAAAAAATCTGAAATCAGAAATATTTCTGATTCCAAGCGTTTCAGATAAAACACACACACACACACACGCACACACAATTTCAGTGCTGGGAAGATGGCTCAGCAGTTAGACATTTGTTTGCAAAGGCTGGAGTTCAATTTGCAAGTGACCCATATAAGCCAGACACAAAGTGGTACAAGCATCTGGCATTTGTTTGCAGTGGCAAGAGACCCTGACACACCCATCCATACACACATACAGATTTTATAGAAGGTGAAGGTGCAAGAACACACTACCCGTCCAGAGCTGCCCAGGCTGTCCTCATCCGATTCATGCCTTCGGTAACCATTGGAGTGGCCCTGCAAGGAAGTGGAGATTGAGCGGTACAAGGGGCTAGTCTCCTTCCAGAGACCGGCTGCAGGGGAACAGGGTCGGCCTGCCCAGAAGACACCTTCCTGTCCCTCTCCCTGTGTGAACTGATGGAACTGACCCAAAGATAGAGGATGCAGCATGAAGCCACTGCAGAAATAGTGTGCAGTCCTTCCTTTGGCCAATTTGGCCTATATACTTCACATTCACGATCATACAGCTGATACCAGAGACTGCCTGGCACCTGGCCCTGATGCACAGGTGAACCCATTTTGACACCCAGTGAAACCTGTGCAAGGCTGAGAGTGCGCAGGCCTCCCACCCAGGATGCTGTGAGGGGGACTGAGGAAACTGATGTCTAAGACCCTCCCTAGGACTTTCAGGGTCCTGTGCCTTTGAACTGCACTTTCCCACCTGTACCAGTCCCAGGTAAATCTATTACCCAGCATCCTCTGTGCTCAGCAACCAAAGACTACAGCTTCACTAAGAGATTAGTATGCCCTTCTCCCTCCCCCTCCACTTCCCTCTTTTCCTCGATTTATTTTTGTTCTTTTGAAAAATTTTAATTTTTTTATTATTATTTTTAGGGGATTTTCCAAGGTAGGGTCCCACACTAGCTCAGGCTGACCTGGAATTCACTATGGAGTCTCAGGGTGGCCTCGTACTCATGGCGATCCTCCTACCTCTGCCTCCCGAGTGCTGGGATTAAAGGCGTGCGCCACGATGCCTGGCAAAAATGTATCTCTTTAAAAAAAGAACAAAAATAAAGACTGGAAGAGCCGGGCGTCGTGGCGCACGCCTTTAATCCCAGCACTCGGGAGGCAGAGGTAGGAGGATCGCCGTGAGTTCAAGGCCACCCTGAGACTCCATAGTGAATTCCAGGTCAGCCTGAGCGAGAGTGACACCCTACCTCGAAAAACCAAAAAAAAAAAAAAAAAAAGACTGGAGAGATGGCTTAGTGGTTAAGGTACTTGCCTGCGAAGCCTAAGAACCCAGGTTCAATTCCCCAGTACCCATGTAAGACAGATGCACCTGGTGGCACATGTCTGGAGTCTATTTGCAGTGGCTAGAGGCTCTGGCACACCCATTCTCTCTCTCTCTCCCTCTCTCTAATAAATAAAAGTAAAATATTTAAAAAAGAACAAAAGGACCAGGTGTGGTGGCACACGCCTTTAATTCCAGCACTCAGAAGCAGAGGTAGGAGGATCGCTGACAGTTCGAGATGCATATACCACTTTGTGCATCTGGCTTTACATGGGTCCTGGGGTATCAAACCTGGGTCGTTAGACTCTATAGGCAAGGAACTGCCTTAACTGCTTAGCCACCTCTCCAGTCCTATTTTGTTCATCTTCCCTTTTTGTTTTTCAAGGTACTAACCCAGGCTGACCTGGAATTCACTATGTAGTCTCAGGGTGGCCTTGAACTCAAGGCAATCCTCCCACCTCTGCCTCCTGAGTGTGACTGATGGGATTAAAGGCACGTGCCACCATGCCTGGCTCTTTTTTTTTTTTCAAGGGGTAGGTTTTTTTTTTTTTTTTTTTTTTTGAGGTAGGGTCTCACTCTAGCCCAGGCTGACCTGGAATTCACTATGGAGTTGCAGGGTGGCCTCGAACTCATGGCAATTCTCCTACTTCTGCCTCCCGAGTGCTGGGATTAAAGGCGTGCGCCACCACGCCCGCTCACATTTGGCTCTTTTAAAAAAAATTATATTTAGGCCGGGCGTGCTGGCGCACACCTTTAATCCTAGCACTCGGGAGGCAGAGGTAGGAGGATCACTGTGAGTTCGAGGCCACCCTGAGAGTACAAAGTGAATTCCAGGTCAGCCTGAGCTAGAATGAGACCCTACCTCGAAAAACCAAAAAAAAAAAAAAATACACACACACACACACACACACACACATATATATATATATATATATTTGAGAAAGAGAGACGGGGTGGGGGGCAGATAGAGAAAGAGAATGGATGCACCACAGCCTCCATCTACTGCAAACAAGCTCCAGATAAATGCACTATTCCCTGCATCTGGCTTATGTGGGTCCTGGGGAATTGAACCTGGGCCCTTTGGCTTTGCAGGCAAGTGCCTTAATCACTAAGCCATCTCTCTATCCCCCTGTTTTGTTCTTTTTGAGACAGGGTCTCCCTAGGTAGCCCAGACTGGCCTTGAACTTATCCTCCTGCCTCAGCCTTCCATCCTGTGTGCCTACATGCCCAGCTGGTCTGCCATTTTCAACCTTGTCTCTGAGCCTCTGCATTGTCTCTTTCCTCACCCACATCAGCCTGTTTTCCTTCTTTCCAACATTTACCTGAAACATTTTGCTTTGTTATTTCTATGCTCTCGGCTCACTCTCTCCTCCTCTAGCTTCTTACCCTCTCTCCTGGAGGGTAGATGAAGCAACAGAGGACTCTGGACTCATTGTCTGGGGGGGGGGTGCTTACGTGTTCTCGAAGTTCAGGGTCACCCAGCTCACTTCGCTTCTCACTGGGATATCCACTGTCCCCACTGGCCTCAGAATCCTGTAGAGAGAAGATGATCTTGGAGTCCTAGTGGTCCTCTGAGCACCCAATGGTGTTGACATTTGGATATGACAATCATTTTCTTTCTCTCTTTTTCTCCATTCCCTAACTTAACATCTTCCTGCCCCGTGCTGATCGGAACACCAGAGAAGAGTACATAGTAGTGGCAAAGAGCGAGGACTCTGGAGCCAGGTTGCCTGGGCTCAAATTTAGCTTAGTTATTTGCCATTTAGAACCTGAGCAGTTGCTCAATTTCTCTGAGCCTCAGTTTCCCTAGCTGTGAGGATTCATCCTAGCACCAACATTAAGGGGCTGCATTAGGATCTGGATATAAAAGGCGATGGGATCATGAGCATGCTAGCCTTATCAGTGGGTTAACTAATCAGAATTAGATGGGCCCTGGCTGAAGGATATTTATTGTGCCCAGACCCTTCCCCTCCACCGACCCCCACTTTGCTGGTTGCCATGGGTGAGCAACTGTGCTTGGGGACGCTCCCATCATCACGGAACCAAGTAGACTGAACCTATGAAACTGTGAACCAAAATAACTGGGCTGGAAAGATGGCTTAACGGTTCAGGTGCTTGCCTGCAAAGCCAAAAAGGTCCCAGGTCCAATTCTCCACTACCCACATAAGCTAGAAGCACATGCTGGCACATGCAGTCTGAAATTCATCTGCAGTGGCTAGAAAGCCTGGAGCATCCACTTTCTCTGTATCTGTTTCTCTCTCTTTCAAAAAAATAAGGGCTGGAGAGATGGCTTATTGCTAAGGCACTTGCCTGTGAAGCCTAAGGACACATGTTCTACTCTCCAGATCCCAGGTTAGCCAGATGCACAAAGGTGAGGCAAGCGCAAGGTCACACATGCCCTACTAGGGTGGTGCAAGTGTCTAGAGTTCAACTGCAGTGGCTGAAGCTCTGGCGTGCCAATTCTCTATCTCTCCTCCTCTCCCCTCTATCTCTAAAATAAAGTAAAATAAAATAACCCTTGTCTCCTGTCTTTTTTTTTTTTTTTTTCCAAAGTAGGGTCTCACTCTAGCCCAGGCTGACCTAGAATTCACTATGTAATCTCAAGGTAGCCTTCAACTCATGGTGATCCTCCTAACTCTGCCTCCCTGAGTGCTGGGATTAAAGGCATGTGCCTCCATGCCTGGCCCCACCTAGTTTTAGAATAAAACCTGTTATAAGGTCTGGGGAGCTAGCTCTGTGGATGAAGTGTTTACTGTGCAAGTGTGAGGATGTGAGTTCAGATCCCCAGCACCAACATAAAGGCAGACATGGTAGTACAAGCATCTGTAATACTGTGTACCTACAGCAAGATGGGGGGGGGAGGGGAAACAGGAGAATCTCCCACCAGCCTGCCTGGTGAACACCGTGGTGAATAACAAGAGACCCTGCCTCAAACAAGGTGGAAGGTGAGAACCTACACATGACATTGTCCTCTGACCTCCACATACACATGAACACACACATACACATAAAAAAAACTATTTTAAAGGGAATAAAAATATCTATCTGGGGCTAGTTCAGTCAGGTAAGTACTTGCCATGCAAGTGTAAGGACATGAGTTCAATTTTCAGTACCTACATAAAATTCCGGGGTGATGGTATGTGCTAGGAATCCTTGTACTAGGGAGGCAGAAATAGGAGGATCTCTGGGACTCAACAGCCAGCAGTATAGCCTAGCTCCAGGCCAATAACTAACCCTGCCTCAAAGGACGTGGACAGCATTCCTGAGGATGACACCTGAGGTTGTCCTCTGGCCTCCTTACGCATGCACACCCATGTGCACTTGCCCATACACTAATACTCACACACACATGCACACACATTCAAAACACCTATCTATCTTGTAGGCTTTGGGGATTAATGAGAATGTTTTCCAAGCTCTTAAAACCATCTGGCCATGGTGACAACTCCATACATGTCACCTACTATTACCTTTCTCTACCACTCAAACCTGAAATCAGCCAACAGTGAACTTGAACCTTCAGGGAATGTGAAAGGGACATGTAAAGTAGCCTATGCAAGTGTGACATTTCTGTTAATTCTATTTATATACTTTATAAAAATTTTAAATAGGCCAAGTGTGGTGGTGCACGCCTTTAATTCCAGTACTTGGGAGGCAGAGTTAGGAGGAACACCATGAGTTCGAGGCCACCCTGAAACTACATAGTGAATTCCAGGTCAGCCTAGGCTAGAGTGAGACCCTTTCTCATAAAACAAAACAAAAAAATAATTAAATTTTTTGTTTTGCACCACCATGCCTGGCTCAATATTTTATTTATTTAAAAGCAAAGAGACAAAGAGAACGAGAGAGGGAGAGAATAATGAATATGCCAGGACCTCTTACAACTGGAAACAAACTGCAGATGCATGCATCACTTTGTGCATCAGGCTTTATGTGGGTACTGGAGAACTAAGCCTGGGCTATCAGGCTTTGCAAGTCTTTAACCACAAAGCCATCTCCACAGCTGTATATACTTTTGTTGCTGTTGTTGTTGAGGCTGGGTCTCACTCTGGCCCAGGATGACCTGGAACTTATGCAGTATCACAAGCTGGCCATAGCAATCCTCATACCTCAGCCTACCAAGTGCTGGAGTTATAGTCACAAACCACAATGCCCAGCTTTAATTTTAAAAAAAATTCATTTCATTTATGTATTTGAGAGAGACAGGGTAAGTATGGGCATGATAGAGCTTCCTGCCATTGCAAACAAACCCCAGGTGTATGGGCCACTTAGTGCATCTGGCTTTATGTGGGTACTGGGGAATTGAACCCTGGCTGTCAGGCTTTGCAAGCAAGCACCTTAACCACAGAGTCATCTTTTCAGCATTCAGCACCTCTAACTTTTTTTTTTGTTTGTTTGTTTTTCAAGGTAGGGTTTCTCTCTAGTCCAAGCTGACCTGGAATTCACTATGTAGGTTCAGAGTGGCCTTGAACTCAGGGCGCACTTCTGCCTCTACCTCATGAGTGCTGGGATTAAAAGTGTGCACCACCTTGCCCACCTAACTTTAATTTTTAATTTGATGCTCTGATATACATTTGAGTGAATGTCCCGAGTACCTCACACCGTGTCAGCATGAAGCTGTAGGAAACATCCTGTGTACCCAGCTGGATCTCCACGGGCCCTGCATTCTATGTTCCCCTGTCTGAGACGCAACATAGGGTTACCTGAGTCAACCAGCCTCAAGTATATGCCAAGTCCAGCAGTTCCTAGAAGGTTGCCCTTTTTCTGATGTGGAAACCTCCTTAACCATCTTTGGGAACTGCAATGGGCCCAGCTTCTCCCAGGGCACAGGCAGAAGGCTGAGGTTCATCTGCATCTTCACACCCCGTGTCTTTCTGGTGTTGCCCAGCAGCTCTCAACCAGAAGTTCTGCCCTCAGTTCCCAGTGGAAGGGAGCCCTATCCCTCCACCACACCACGGCCCCTCCAACTCCACTCACCAGGTGAATGTCCACATGGTCGTGGTCTCTAGATGCCATGTTATCGAGGTCACTGAATACAGGCCAATCTGAGCAGGGACAAGCAAAGACAGTGTGGGACACGCACAAATCCTACCCCTGGGCTTGCTTACAGCAGACTGCACCTGCACCAAGTGTCACCACCAGTCCAGGTGGCCTCCATCTAGCAGTGATCCTCCTGCTGGGGCTACAGAGGTGTGTATGTGTGTGTGTGTGTGTGTGTGTGTGTGCGCGTGCATATATACCCCACTAAGCCCAGCACGTTTTGTTTGGTTTTGTTTTTCACTTGTAGGCACGTGTGTGGTTTGCACTCATGTGTAAGAATGTTCATATTTGTGAGCACACACGTGCATGTTCAGGTGCACATATGTGCACGTGCACACATGTGCATGTGGAGGTATGTGTGTGGTCTGCACTTGTGTAACAATGCTCATGTTTGTGAGCACACGTGTGTGTGCAGGTGCACACTAGTATGTGGCAGCAGAGGGCAATATGGACTATCTACTATCACTTCTCTACCTTTTCTTGGGGGGGGGTTGTTGAGGTAGGGTTTTACTCTGGCCAAGGCTGACCTGGAATTCACTATGTAGTCTCAGGCTGGTCACTAACTCACAGTGATCCTCCTACCTCAGCTTCCCCAGTGATAGGATTAGAGGCATGTGTCAGCATGCCTAGCCACCTAACCTTTTTTGAGACAGGGTCTGTCATTGGCCCAGATCTAACCAATTTGACTTACAAACTAACCAGCAAACCCTGGCAATCCCTTGTTTCATTCTCCCCAGTACTAGGATTACAGGCGCATGCAATCATACCAGTATTTACATGGGTACTGGGGATCCAAACTCAAATCTTCGTGTTTGCACAGAAAAGAACTTTACAGGGCTAGGTGTGGTGGTGCACGCCTTTAATCCCAGCACTTGGGAGGCAGAGATAGGAGGATCGCCATGACTTCAAGGCCACCCTGAGATGACATAGTGAATTCCAGGCCAGCCTGAGCCAGAGTGACACCCTACCTCAAAAAAACAGAAAAAGAACTTTACCCACTAAGCCACCTCCCAAACCAAACACTTTTTTTTTTTCTTTCAAAGTAAGGTCTCACTCTAGCCCAGCCTAACCTGGAACTCACTCTGTAGTCCCAGGCTGGCCTCGAACTCACAGTGATCCTCCTATCTGTCTCCCTAGTGTGGGACCAAAGGTGTGTGCCACCACACCCAGCATTGTTTTTTCTGTTTTGTTTTGTTTTTGTTTTAACGGAAGGTCTAAGCCTATCCCAGGCTGGTCTCAAACTCACAGCAATGCTCCTACAGCCTCTGAAATGCTGAGATTAAAGGCATACATTACATGCCCAGCCCACATTTTAATTTTTAAAGAAAAGTACAAAATGGGAAAAGGATATTGTCAACCTCTGGAGAGCTACAATTCTTTTTTTTTTCAAGGTAGAGTCTCAGTCTAGTCCAGGCTGACTTGGAACTCACTCTGTAGCAGCAGGCTGGCCTCAAACACATGGTGATCTTTCTACCACTGTCTCCCAAGTGCTGGAATTCAAAGCATGCACCACAGAGCCGGGCTCTGACAGCGAATTCTTTTTAAGAACTTTTTCTAAGTGGGTCATTTGCTAGCCACTGGGTCCAGAACAAGAAACTTCACTTTCGTGTCTCTGCTGTATTCACACTTGTACTTGTTACTCACACTTGTAATTACTAACACGCTCAGCTCTGCAACAAGTGCAGCTAAGACAGAAGAAAAGCCATTTGTATGTATATGTGAGGCCCAATAAATGTGCCTCAGAGGGTTTCAAGACTGACCTTCCCTGACCTCTGTCTCCTGCCCTCAGCAAGCTGGATCCCATCTGTGTGGCCGCCATTTCGATTAAGTTTGTAAGAGTGGAGACTGGGGAGCTCAGTAGGGTCTCACTCTAGCCCAGGCTGACCTGGAATTCACTATGTAGTCTCAGGGTGGCCTCAAACTCATGGCAATCCTCCTACCTCTGCCTCCCAAATGCTGGGATTAAAGGCGTGCACCACCACACCTGGCTAAGGCCTCAGTTTAAATCCATAGTACATGCACACACAAAGTTGTGGGAACTTTTTTTTTTTTTTAGTTTATTGAGGTAGTGCCTCGCTCTGGCTGAGGCTGACCTGGAATTCACTCTGTAGTCTCACACTCAAGGCGATCCTCCTACCTCTGCTTCCCAAGTGCTGCAAGTACTGGGATTAAAGGCACGTGCCACCTGATGCTGGGCCCTTTAAGTTCTTAAATAATGGAGGAAAAAAAGGAATAAACTTTATAGCATGTGAAAACTATATGAAATTTAAAGTTCAGTGTCTGTAGGCCAAATTTTCTTGGAAGACAACCATACTCATTTGAGTTAAGAATGATCTCTGGCTGTCTTCATGCTGCAGACACAGGGACCATATGGCCTGTAAAGAGTAAAGGCCTGTTGGCCCTGGATCTTGACTATTCCCAAGGTCTCCTACCTAAAAAGCTGCTTTAAAACTAGACGTGGTGGCACACACCTTTAATCCCAGCACTCAGGAGGCTGAGGTAGGAGGATGGTGGTGAGTTCCAAGCTGGCCTGTATTAGAGTGAGATCTGGGCTCAAAAACCAAAATAAATAAATAGAAGGCAGCTTTAATAAAGTTCTAACATGAAAACCTCCTCTTCTGCTCTGAGTCCGTGACCTCACAGCCTTTCCCACATGAATGGACAGTCACATGATCCTTCAGCTCTTCTAGCAAAACCCTGGAGTCAGCCTTGGGTCCTTCTTTCCAGCAGACCCCACGGCCATGCCATCAATACACTGCCACCTCAACACTGGAAATAAAGATTCAACTTTGCTCTTCTCGCTCACCCCCTCTCCCTTTTCCTCTCTCCCCAGGGGTTGAAGAGAGAGCACCAAACCTGCATGGCACATCACCCCAGCGCCAGCTCTGCTCTGCTCTGCCTGTGAACAGAGTCCCTAATGCTGAGCAATCTTCACATTCAGCTGTGATGCACTGTTTGTTTTTATCTGTTAGTACTTTATTCAGAACTTTTATACCTTTTTAAAAATTTTCAGCCCAGGCTGACTTGGAACTCATTCTGTAGCAGACTGGCCCTGAGTTTACGGCGATCCTCCTACCTCAGCTTCCCCAGGGCTGGGGTTAAGGTATGAGCCACCATGCCTAGCCACTTTTTTTTTTTTTTTTTAATTTTCATTTCTCAAGGTAGGGACTTACTCTAGCCTAGGCTGACCTGGAACTCACTCTGTAGTCCTAGACTGGCCTCGAGCTCATAGTGACCCTTCTACCTCTGCCTCTAAGTGCTGGGATTAAAGGTGTGCGCCACCATGCCTAGCCCACTTTTTTTTTTCTTTTTAATAAGTGAGACTGGAATAAAATTTTCTTCTCTTTTGTTTTGTCACACTTTGACATAGGGGCTTTGCTAGTTTCATAACACACACTGAAAGTGTTGCCTTGTTTCCTACTGCAGGGGTTGTTTTTATAACATTTGGTTGATCTCTGTCTTTAAAGTTCACTCAAAGAATTCACCCATAAAACCACCTGGGCCAGCATGTCTGATTTTCTACCATGAATGACAACCAGATTAGCTTGTTCTACATGGTGTCTGTCCCTCCAGTTACAATGACCAGGAGCCAAACCCTGACTCACGGAGTTGGTCCAACTTCTGGCTGTGTGGTGTGGCTGAAGATGGCGAGGAAGGGAGAGAGTCGAAGGTCACATCGCTCATGCTCTCATCTCCAGAGTTCTCTGAAAGGCGAAGGAGCAGGGGGGGCCGGCTGCCAGAGTGGGTCCTTATGCAGGGGCTCCCACACTTCTCCTCTGTCCCCCTCAAGATGGTCTTGGCTGACTGCTGGAGACATTAACAGGTACATGTGTGTCATGCACGCACCTCTCTGGGGCAATGAAAGGCTCCCACGGCTCTTGACATCCCTGAGCCCTTCCACCCATGGCTTTCATTCTTGCTGAATAGAACAGCCTTTGGAAAAGTCAGCTCAGGATGGCCCCCATGGCTCCAAGAAGGGCCCTATGGAAGCGAGCTCAAGGCAGCTGCCAGTTAGCGTTCCCTACCAGCAGCTTGGTGTTCTGATGCACTGCGTCTTGTTCCCGTGGTGAGAGGTCAAATGGCGCGAGGCCCATGCTCTTGCAAATCCGGTTGCAGGCATGCGAGGAGAAGAAGAGGGCCATCCCCCGAACACCTGCAGGCAAACAGAGCGTATCCGGCACATTGCTTTGGCAGTGTTGGGGAGGGAAAGTGCAGACCCTAGAAATGTCAGCAGGGCAGGCAGGAAGCATAATGAGCTGGCAGGTGGGTCAGATATCCCATCTTTGTGAGCTTGGCAAGGCCCAAACACTGCCTCCGTGTGTTTCCTTGCGTGCGGCAGGAACTGGTGAAAGTTAGGGAGCACAGTCTCCACTGAAATGGGCTGGCTTTCCATACCTACCGAGGTTGCCATCTCCAAAGTCAGTGCCCGTCTCCGTGTGGATCTGCGGGTCAGTGTAGAGGTCACCCACGCCCTGGATGTCCACCACAATCAGCTGATGACCGGAACGCTCAAAGGTAAAGTGGCTGAAGGCCTGTGGTGGGAGCAGGAAGAGGTGTAAGAGTTCAGGGTATAGCCGGGCATGGTGGCGCACGCCTTTAATCCCAGCACTCGGGAGGCAGAGGTAGGAGGATCGCCGTGAGTTTGAGGCCACCCTGAGACTCCATAGTGAATTCCAGGTCAGCCTGGGCTAGAGTGAGACCCTACCTCAAAACAACAACAACAACAACAAAAAGTGATCAGGGTATGGGATGTGCAGACTCTGGCCAGCTACTGTGCTGGGGTTACAACATCTCAGATTTGCCCATGTTAGGAACTTTCCACCCATGTGGGAAGTTTTATAGAATAAAAGACAAAGGCAGGAGGTCTGCACAATTCTGCAGGGACCTCAAAGATACAGAGCCTGTAGGCACAGTTTTTTAAAAAAATTATTTGCAAGCAGAGAGAGAGACAGAATATGAATGTGTGTGCCAGGGCCTCTATCCACAGAAAACAAACTCTAAATATGTGCCACTTTGTGCATTTGGCTTTACATGGGTACTGGGGAATCAAGCCTGGGTCATTAGGCTTTGCAGGCAAGCACGCTAACTGCTGAGCCTTCTCTCCAGCCCTGCATCTTATTTTATTTAGTATGTATACTGAATGCACGTGTGTGCAGATATGTGTGCACATGCACACGCTTGTGTAGGTCAGAGGATGATGAATGTTGTCCTTCATTGCTCTTCTGCCTTACTCTGTTAAGGCAGTCTCTCTCACTGAGCCTAGACCTCAATGTTTTCGGTTAGACTTGTTGATAAGGTAGTTCCAGTGATCCTCTAATTTCCGTCCCCCTCCGCGCTGGGGTTACAAGGGTGCATGGCCATGACCAGCACTATTTATTTATTTTTCTTTGAGGTAGGGTTTCATTCTAGCCCATGCTGACCTGGAATTCACTATGTAGTCTCAGGGTGGCCTAAAATTCACAGCAATCCTCCTACCTTTGCCTCCCAAGTACTGGGATTAAAGGCGTGCACCACCACGCCCGGCTATTTTGGACTTTTGAGGTAGGGTCTCAGTCTAGCCCAGGCTGACCTGGAATTCATTATGTAGTCTCAAGGTGACCTCAAACTCATGGTGATCCTCCTACCTCTGCCTCCCAAGTGCTGGGATTAAAGGCAGGTACCACCACACCTGGCTAATTTTTTTTAACAAGGGTGCCAGGGATCAAGTTCAGGTCCTCAAGCTGGCACAGCAAGTGTCCTGAGCCACTGAGTGATCTCTCCAGCCCTGCTTGAGAGTACCTTGAGAATACTGGCATGAAGTGACAGGAGTATCCCCTTAAAGAATCTTCTTCAGGGCTGGAGAGATGGCCCGGTGGTGAAAGCGCTTGTCTGCAAAGCCTAACAACCCAGGTACAATTCCCCAGGGACCCACATAAAGCCAGATGCACAAAGTGGTGCATGCGTCTGGAGTTCATTTGCAGCAGCTGGAGGCCCTGACATGCCCACTCTCTCTGTCTTTCTTCATTTTATGTATCTCTGCTTGCAAATAAATAACTAAAATATTTTTTTAAAACCCAAAAAGAAAAACAAAACAAGAATCTTCTTCAGGGGCTGGAGAGATGGCTCAGATGCCAAAGGTGCTTGCCTGCAAAATCTGATGGCCTGATTTCAATTCTCCATGTATACCCAGATGCACAAAATGGCACATGTGTCTGGAATTCATTTGCAGTGGCAGAAGGCCCTGGCATATCCATACTCACTCTGTTTCTTTCTCTGTCTCAAATTAATAAAAATATTTTTAAAAAAAACAGGAGTGGTGGTGCACACCTTTAATCCCAGCAGTTGGAAGGCAGAGATAGGAGGATCACTGTGAGTTCAAGGCCAGCCTACGGCTATATAGTGAACTCCAGATCAGTTTGGGCTAGAGTGAGGCCCTACCTTGAAAAAAAGAAAAAGATTTAGAGCTGGGCATGGCGGTGCATGACTTTAATCCCAGCATTTGGGAGGCAGAGGTAAGAGGATCATGAGTTCAAGGCCAGCCTGAATCTACATAGTGAATTTCAGGTCAGACTGGGCTAGAGCAAGACCCTGCCAAAAAAAAAAAAAAAAAAAAAAAAAAGCTAGAGAGATGATGGCTTAGTGGTTAAGGCACTTGCCTGAGAAGCCCAAGAACCCAGGTTCAAATCCCCAGTACTCACGTAAGCCAGATGCACAAGATGGTGCATGCGTCTGGAGTTCATTTGCAGTGGCTAGAGGCCCTGGAGTGCCTCTGCCTCTTCCTCTCTCTCTCTCTCTCTCTCTCTGTGACCCCCTCTCTCTTAAATAAATTAATAAAATAGTGAATCCCCAGCAACAATAAAGGTAGGGGACCCTCATCACATTCTGATAGACTTGAGAGGTCTCTGGAGGATGGAAGACCCCATGTCCCAGGGACCCTCCTGAGGATGAACCTGGCCAGGAGTAGACAGAGGGTAGCAGTGTGGGCAGAGCAAGCCTGGGCTCACCTGTGGGGTCAGGCGGAGGTTGTCGTCACGGACGAAGCCTGAGTTGGAGTTGTACTTGATATACTTGCCCTCGATGTAGTGCTCCAGGTGGAAGAGGGGCTGGCTGGGTCTGTCCTTCAGCTCCACAATGCACATCTGCATGATGTCCACCTGGTGCAAGGGTGAGAAGTCAGGGCAGGGAGCTCCCTGGGGCAGCCCTGTCTGGGTTCAGATCTTGACTCCATCACTTCCTGGTAAGAACTGCTTGTTGTCCTCAGAATCCAGTCTCTTTTTCCCTTTTAGTTAAGGAAACCCTATCCTTCAGTTTACAGCCAGGATCGAACCTGGGAGCGGGAAGATGGCTCAGTGGTTAAAGGTGCTTGCTTGTAAAGCCTGCTGGCCTGGGTTCAATTGCCAAGGCCCCCACATAAACCAGATGCAAAAAGTAGCACAAGGGCTAGAGATATGGCTCAGCAGTTAAGGCACTTGCCTGTAAAGCCTAAGGACCCTGGTTCGATTCCCCAGTACCCACCATATGCACAAGGTTTGTTCACTGCAGTGGCTGGAGGTCCTGATGCGTCCTCTCTCTCTCTCCTCTCTCTCTCTCTCTCAAATAAATGGATAAATGTTTGTTTTTTTAAAGTGGCACAAGTGTCTGGTGTTCATCTGCAGCAGCAAGAAATCCTAGTGCCCCCTCCACACGTGCAAATTGATTAGAAAAAAAAATCACTTTGTTTAACTTCCTTTGCAGCAAGGCACAGCCATATGGCCACACTCAGCCAATGGGAAATGAGCATCAGCAGTGCCATAAATGCAGCCTGCCCTGCAAGGGGGACTTTGTTTGGGAGCCAGAACTGGCAACATGGTTCACAGTAACCTTAGAGGGTGACAGAACAATAGGACAGATGGAACCAGGCCTCTAGGGTGACTGCAAAGACATAAGACCTACCCAAGGCAGTTACACGAGAGAGAAGTAAACCATTTTGTGTCAGCACACATTTGCAGGTCTGTTTGCTAACAACTCGGCCTGTCTCTTACATTAATACTATAAATCTGGGCAAGTTTTTCCAACCCTCCGTGTGCCCTAGTTTCCTTACCTGCGGACAGTGGGATCTCAAATTTAGTATAAAGATTAAATTTGGAGTTAGGGAGATGGCTCAGCAGTTAAAGGTGCTTGCTTGCAAAACCTGCTAGCCTGGGTTCAATTCCCTAGCTACCTATGAAAAGCCAAGTAGGAGTTTGCAGCAACAAGAGACCCTGGCATGCCTATGCACATATGCTTGCGCGCACGCGCACATATATACACAGGCACAAATAAATAAGTGAATACTTTTTTTGTTGCTTCTTTGAGATAGGGCTTCAGTCTAGCCCAGGCTGACATAGAATTCACTCTGTAGTCCCAGGCTGGCCTCAAACTCACGGTGACTCTTCTATCTCTGCTTCCCAAGTGCTGGAACTCAAGGTGTGTGCCACCATGCCTGACAGGACCTTTTCATATTTTTTTTGCATGTACGAGTGGTGTACATGTGTGTGTTTGTACATGTGTGGGAGCACGTGCATGGGAGCTGTCATACAGAATGGCCCCCATAGCTTCAGGTGCTCTGAATAGTCAATCCCCAGCTTGTGGCAGTTTGGGAGGTGGACTCTTGCGAGGAGGTATGCTGTTGGGGCTTTTAGTTGTTACAGCCCAGCTTCCCCTTGCTCATTCTTGCTGCTTCCTGCCAGTTGCTATGGCAAGATGTGATATCCAGCCTCTGCTTTACCATCCTTTCCCTGCGATGCTGAAACTTCCCCTTGAGACTGTAAGGCAAAATAACCCTTTCCTCCCATCCGTTGCTTTTGGTCAGGTGTTTTGTCCCAACAATGCAAAGGTAAGTACGATGTATGTATACCCACAATAAAGCCAGATGCACCAAGTGGCACATGTGTCTGGAGTTCCTTTGCAGTGGCAGGAGGCCCTGGTGCCTATACTCTGTCTCTCTCTCAAATAAATAAAATGTGTATTTACATTTCACAATTCTCATTTCTATATTCCTAATCTATAATTCAATTGCTCATTTCTGCAAACATTTTTTTTAAAAGGTGAAAAAGGGCTTAATCCCAACACTTGCAGGGGGGCTAAAACACAATGATCGTAGCCAGGCGTAGTGGCACACGCCTTTAATCCCAGCACTCGGGAGGCAGAGGTAGGAGGATCACCATGAGTTCGAGGCCACCCTGAGACTACATAGTGAATTCCAGGTCAGCCTGGGCCAAAGTGAAACCCTACCTCGAAACACCAAAAAAAAAAAAAAAAAGATCGTGAGTTTGAGGCTGCCTACACTACAGCAGACCTGAGAAGGGGCTACGGCTCAGGGATACAGCACTTGCCTGGCTTATGCAAAGCTCTGGTTTTAATTCCCAGCACTGCACAAAAGGTATTTTACCATCACTCTCATTACCAGCCACTATCTCTCGCCACTCTGGTGTGGGAAGGGGCCAAGTGGGGTCCACACACCTGCTTGGGAGGCTTGTGTCGATTATACTCCTCTCCCCAGAGCTTAGCCTCCATCTGGAGACGCACATCCTCGAAGTACACGTCCCTGTCCACTGGCTCGATGTAGCGCTTTGCCACATAGTTGGAGGCCCCCTTCCATTGTTGGGCATGAAGGAAGTTGGAGAGTTTCTTCCTGGGGAAAAAGGCAGGAGAAGAGCTGTGTGGGAAGCCTGTGGTTCATGGGAGACACAGCCCTGAGACCTCAAGAGAGTCAGAGCCAGAGCCTGCCTGACCTGACTGGCTGGTGGCAGGAACAAGTATAAGAGGGAGGGGGTGTCCTCACCCCACTGCACCCTTCAAAGAACTGAGAATGGAGCTAAAGGCCAGTGTCAAAGGTCTCCATCCCACTTCCTGTGGCCTTCACCCAAGGGATGGTCCCTGTCCTCCTAGCACACAGCTCTATAGCCAGCCTAGTGTAACCCAACAGATCCAACTGATAGAAAGGAACAGAGGCCACTGACTCCAGGCCTTAGCTGGGAATGTCCCAAAGTCTCAACAGAATTTGGGCATAGAAGCCAAGCGTAGTGGCACATGCATTTAATCCCAGCACTCAGAGGCAGAGGTAGGAGGATCGCCTTGAGTTCGAGGCCACCCTGAGACTACATAGTGAATTCCAGGTCAGTCTGGACTAGAGAGCAAGACCCTACCTAGAAGAAGAAAAAAAAAAGACTTTGGAAGCCAGGTGTGGTGGCGCATGCCTTTAATCCCAGCACTCAGGAGGCAGAGGTAGGAGGATTGCCATGAGTTCGAGGCCACCCTGAGACTACATAGTGAATTCCATGTCCGCCTGGGCTAGAGTGAGACCCTACCTCGAAAAAAAACAAAACCAAAAAAAAAAAAAAAGATTTTGGGCATAGCCCCAAGTGCTAGGTCAAGTCACTTACGTCCTGAAGCACTCCCTCATTGCTCCATGGCCAAAGGGCTGCAAGACAGGACATAGGAGTTATCAGTCCCCACCTCCCATGTTCCCCTCAAACGTCACCCACCCAGTAAATGTTCTATATATCATCCTAATCCAAATGTCCCTGGGCCGTCCCTCCTTTGTCCCAGCACGAAATAAACCAACTAGGTCTATTCAGTCAATGAAGTATTATATGAGAATGAATGAAAAATGTTGACTAAAATAAACCATACTCAAAACAATTTATGACCTATGACATATAAATGAAGTGTAAAATTTATGACGTGTATGAAGTGTAAAACTGGCAAAACTGAGGGGGGGTGGGCAGAGTTTGGAGTGGCGCTGAACCTTGGTGGGGAGCAGTGGTTGAGAGGCACTTCTGTACTCTGCTTCTCTGGGTGTTACTTTTTTTTCTTTCTCTGGGGCACAGTCTCACTCTAGCTCAGGCTGGCCTGGAACTCACTCTGTAGCCCCAGGACAGCCTCAAACTTACTGTCAAACTCCTACCTCTGCCTCCCAATTGCTGGGATTAAAGGTGTGCACCATCTCGGCCAGGTTCCCTGGGTGTTATTGACAACATGTTCCCTTCAGGAGAACTCGTCAAGCTGTCTGGCTTGGCTTTGCTTCTTGGTGGGGGGATGGATCCCCCTACCACACATGCTCAGCGCATGCTCTATCACTGAGTTACACCCCCAAACCAGCTACAGATTTCTTTGTACATATTACGTGAAAAAAGATTCTCTCATTATGCAGGAAAAATTCCATCTTCTTTTTTTTTTTTTTATTTCACTTGTGTATGGGGAGTGTGGTATGCATTCATGTGTGTGCTCACATGTGTTGGTATACATATGTGTGTGTGCAAGTGACATGTTTATGTATGTATGGAGGCCAGAGGATAACCTTAGGTGTCATTCCTAGGAATGTCATCCATCTCCTTTGAAACAAGGTCTCTCACTTGACCTGGAGCTCATCAATTCGGCTAGACTTGGTGGCTGGCCTGAGAGCCCCAGGGATTCCTTGCCTCTGCTGCTTCTCCAGAGCTACAATTACAGGCATGCACCTCTATGCTCAGTTTTTTCTTTCTTTCGTCCTTTTTCTTTAAAGATTTATTTTTATTTTTATTTATTTGAGACAGAAAGAGAGGGAGAGAGGGAGGGGGGAGAGAATGGGCGCACCAGGGCTTCCATGCAAATCAACTGCAGACGCAGGTGCCACCATGTGCTTCTGGCTTATGTGGGACCTGGAGAATTGAACCTGTATCCTTAGGCTTTGCAGGCATATGCCTTAACTGCTAAGCCATCTCTCCAGCCCTCATCCTTTTTTTTTTTTGATGCAGGGTCTCACTTCAGCCTAGGATAACCTTGAACTCCTGGTGATCCTCCTACCCCAGCTTTCCAAGTACTGAGATTAAATGCATGAGCCACTACCGCATGTGGCTACACTCAGCATTTTACTTGGGCTCAGACCTGCCCTTGACTGACTGAGCTAACTCCCTAGCGCACAAACTCTAGTCTCTTCTTTTCTAGTCTCTTCTTTCTCTTCTAGAAAGCTGGATGCAACCCACCTAATGTATCTACCAACTCAGTAATAGGCAGTGACATGCAAGTTTGGAAGACAGGTAAGTACATTTAGAGTGCACTGCTGAGGACAGCCTTGATGCATGTCATCTCAGTGTACAGAATGTCTAGAAAAGGGTAACCTACAGGGAAGGAAGGAACCAGAGGCTTCTGGGAAGGGGGACGATGAGGGATGAGAAGGACTGCCAGTGAGATGGGAGGCAAAGAAATGTCCTGAAACTGAGGGTGGTGACAGTCACACAATTCTGCCACTATACTTTTAAAAGCCATTGAACTGGGAACTTTTCTGTTTTGTCAGGGCTGTGGATGGATCCAGGGCTTTACGCATGCTAGCCAAGCACTAAGCTATGTTCCAATCTCCAAATGTGTAATTTAAATGGGTAAATTATATGGTGTGTGAACTATACTTAATAAAGCTATTATATAAAAAATGAAATATTGGGGCTGGAGAGACGGCTTAGTGGTTAAGGCGTTTGCCTGCAAAGCCAAAGGATCCCAGTTCAATTCTCCAGGACTCATGTAAGCCAGATGCACAAGGGGGCACATGCATCTGGAGTTTGTTTGCAGTGGCTGGAGGCCCTGGTGTGCCCATTCTCTCCCTCTCTCCATCCACCTCTTTCTCTCTAAGAAATAAGTAAAATATATTTTTAAAAATGAAACATTGAACCAATAACATAAAGAATCCCCAAAGGTAAAAAAAAAAAAAATTAAAAGTGACAGATGTTTGTGATTGCCACACTCAGGGGGTGGGCCAGAAGAGCCAAAGTAAGACCCTGACTCAGAAGCAAGAACACAAAACAAAAATCAACTCAAGTGTGACTGGAGAGAAGGCTACAGGGATTAAAGTTGGTTCCAGAAAGTCTCCACTGAGCCTGGTCCTGAGGCCCAGGAATCTACTTACCTGCGATGCCATCTTGACCAGAACCTCATCTTGGAGCCACTCCCCAGTGACAGCGTTGTACCTGCGGAGGACAGAGCCCACTCAGATCATAGCATCACAACGTGATCCCACCCCTCAGTGGCTCAAAGACCTTTTTGGGCTCCCCTTGGGCCTCAGGACCCAAACTGCTCTGCACCTGGGCTCTGGAGCCTCAAAGAGTCCTGGGTAGAGTTGTTGACCTCTCCTTCCTTCCCATGCCCCACTCTGGTGGCCTTGCCTTTCCTCAAACCCACCGTTCTGTTTCATGGTGATCCCAATGCATGAAACCCCAGTGCTGACTGCTACACTATTTGCTGGCTTGCTCTAAAACTGGCTCTTCCCAGCTGTAATGCCACAAAACAGACCCATGTCTGTTCTTTCACCACAGGGCCTTGTGCACACACGTGTGTTTAATAAATACACACTGGGGGGATGACTAGAGACATAATAGCCTTCCACCTTTCTTGTAACTGGTCTACATAACAAATAGCAAGTTCTAGGGAAGGAAGGAGGCAGCAGTACCTTCAACCGTGCTGAGCACCTGGATCATGCCTAGCCCAGGTAAGTGAGCACATCTTCCAAGATGTAAGGTCTGTCCCGGCACAGGCAGGGGAGGGGGAATATCCTGCCCTGAAGCTAGTCAGGAAAGGATTGCTAAGTGCATGACAGGCAGTGGGAAAAGAGAGACAGTCAGACAGAGATAGAGGGGGAGGTAGGGAGAAATAGAGGAATGGAGAGATTGAGAGAAGAAGATGGAGGGGAATATAAAGACATGTAAAAGAGAAAGGAAGGGGAAGAAAGAGGTAAAGTGGTTGAGAGAATTATAGAGACAGAAAGATGGAGAGAAAACTGGGCATGGTGGTGCACACCTTTAGTCCCAGCATTCAAGAGGCTGAGGTAGGACAATGGACTGTCATGAGTTTGAGGCTGGTCTAGGGCTATAGAGTGAGTTAGAGAGATGGAGAGAGAACGGGAGATGGGAGAGATGCAGAGAGAAAGAGAGATGGAGAAATAGAGATGGCAAGAGAAAGATGGAGTGAGAGGTAGAAACAGAGATGGAGACAGAGATGAAGAAAGGGAGGAAGGAGCTGGGAGTGATGGCACATGCCTTTACTCCTAGCACCTGGGAGGCAGAGGTAGGAGGATCACTGTGAGTTCAAGGCCACCCTGAGACTACATAGTGAATCCCAGGTCAGGCTGGGCTAGAGCGAAACCCTACCTCGAAAAACCAAAACAGAAAAAAGAAGATAAAAGAAAGGGGAGGAAGGAAAAGGGTGAAGGGTGGTGGTAGAGAAAGAAGGAGTAAATGGGGCACAGGAAAAAAAAGAGGAAATGCGAGAGGGGGAGAGGAAGGAAGCACAATATTCTTCTCTCCCTCCTCCGAGGAATCCTCTTTCTCAGAACACATCTGGCAGCCCGGGGCCTGGGTGGCCCTCAAACAGGTTTCACTGGCTGCTTGTTCTTACCTCTGGTGGTGGCCTCCCTGCCCTTCTCAGTGGGGCCAACTCCTGAGCACGCCCAGCCCTAGAAGAACTGGCTTCTCAGAGCTCTGGCAGATAACCCCCCTAGGATCAGAGGAGGGCTCTGTGGAGCTGCAAGCGCCATGCTAAGAAAGCAGTGGCACTTGTTCTGTGACTAGAAGTGAAGGTCGTGGAAATGCTAGTCTCTTACCTTCACTCTGAGAGGAACCCAGAGGCTGCGGCAGGAGGGCAGTATGCAACCTTGGAAGGGTCTTGCCACACAACCACTAACATCATAAAGGCAAGGGTGAGCCAGGACTAGCGGTCCAGGACAATAATCAAGAGCTCCAGAGGCTGAAGCTGGAGGATCAAAGCCATTCTGGGCTAGAGTTAGTTGAAGGCCAGCCTGGGCAACTTAGTAAGACCCTCTTCTCAAAATAAAAATTAAGAAAGGACTGCAGAGATGGCTTAGTGGTTAAGGTGCTTGCCTGTGAAGCCTAAGGACTCATGTTCCACACTCTCCAGGTCCCACGTAAGCCAGCTGCACAAGGTGATGCAAGCATGCAGGTCACACATGTGCACAAGATCTGGAGTTCGACTGTAGTGGCTGGAGGCCCTGGCATGCCAATTATCTCTCTCATAAAAAAATACATAAAAAATTAAGAAGAAGGCTGGGCATCCCAGCGTAGTGGGAGAGTGTTTGTCTTGTATGTACAAGGCCATAGGTTCAATAACCAGTTACTAACCAACAAGTAAATAAATAAATAAATTAGTTAATTCAATAAAATAAATGAATGTGCTCAAAGTTCACTGACTGCCAGGCATGGTGGCGCATGCCTTTAATCCCAGCACTCAGGAGGCAGAGGTGGGAGGATCATCATGAATTCGAGGTCACCCTGAGACTACATAGTGAATTTTAGGTCAGCCTGAGCTACAGTGAAACCCTCAAAAAACCAAAGGACAAAAAAAAAAAATTCATTGAGTACATACAAGCTAGGTGTTTCAACCAGGTGCATCATTCAACAATTGAGGCAACCTTGAGATTGATACAGTTCATGTTCATTTTCCCTTGTCTTGAGTATCAGGATTCAGATGTAGGTTGGTTTAAAACAGAATCTTGATCTCCTAGGGTTCAAATCATAGGAGCAAGAAACCTGACCCAATTAAGAGTCACCTTGTGCTGGGCATGGTGGCATATACCTTTAATCCCAGCACTTAGGAGGCAGAGGTAGGAGGATCACCGTGAGTTCAAGGCCACCCTGAGACTACATAGTGAATTCCAGGTCAGCCTGGGCTGAAACGAGACTCTACCTAGAAAAACCAAAAAAAAAAAAAAAAAAAAAAAAAAGAGTCACATAACAAAGCTCTTAAAAAACTAGAGCTGAAGCCAGGCATGGTGATGCCTTTAATCCCAGCTCTCAGGAGGCAAAGGTCAGAGGATCTTAGTGAGTCCGAGGCCACCCAGGGACTACATAGTGAATTCTAGGTCAGCCTGGGTTAGAGTGACCTCTGGGACGGACACATACACACACACCAAAAAAAAAAAAAAACTAGAGCTGGAGACAAGCTGCTGGTTTAGAAATCCCAGAAGTCCCAGCCACCTGCACCTGGCCTCTGGCTGCTGGCAGTGGAAGTTAGTCACTTTGGTTAGGAAATAAATGCAGTTCAATTTGGCCTGGTCCCAGATCCTGCTTTCCTTGGGGAATCCCAGGGCCTGGAAGTTCTATCATCAGCCTGCTACCCCAGTGCTCTTACAGACAGAAAGGAACAGAACCCATGTATACCTTGTACGGTGGGGTCTCCACCATGTTGACCTAGCCTGTCAGTCACATGGCACTCCTCCAGGAGGTGGGCCTCCAATAGCAGGCAGGGGGCCCGTGAGGAGATCAAAAGCCATCTCTTGGCAGGATTAAGCTATAGAGTTATGGTTTTGTTTTGTTTTGTTTTTCCAGGTAGGGTTTCACTCTAGCCCAGGCTGACCTGGAATTCACTCTGTAGTCTCAGGGTGGCCTCAAACTCATGGTGATCCTTCTACTCCTGCCTTCCAAGTGCTGGGATTAAAGGCGTGCACAGCCATGCTGGCTAAGTTATAGAGAGGACAGAGTGTACTTCTCTGCCTCCTAGCTAGGTAGAGCCCTATAACTAGATCTCACCAAATGAAACACATGCAAACTGATGCCATGTCCTATAACCATGCATTGAAAAGGTGCTGGGATGGAGTGGTGGCTTAGCAGTTAAGGTACTTGCCTGCAAAGCCAAAGGACTCAGGTTCGATTTTCCAGGACCCATGTAAGCCAGATGCACAAGGGGGCACATGCATCTGGAGTTCAAAAAACTAAAATAAATAAATAAATAAAATAAACAAATAAAGGACAAAGTGAGCCAGACATGGTGGCACACATATTTAATGCCAGCACTCAGGAAGCAGAGGTAGGAGGAGCACTGTGAGTTCAAGGCCAGCCTGAGACTACACAGTGAATTCCAGGTCAGCCTGGGTTAGAGTGAGAGTGAGACTCTACATCAAAACAAAAACAAAATAATGAGCTGGGTGTGGTGGCACACACTTTTAATCCCAGCACTCCTGAGGCAGAGGTAGGAGGATCGCCGTGAGTTGGAGACCACCCTGAGACTACATAGTGAATTCCAGGTCAGCCTGGGCTAGAGTGAGACCGTACCTCAAAAAACAAACAAACAAACAAAACATCTAAAACTACAGAATCTGAAACCTGAGTTTTCAGATTAAGGATGTTTGAGCTGTATTCGTTCTTTGACCCAACAGTACTTAGGTCTCTGCGCATAGAAGCGAGATCTATGACCCCTGATGCCTCAAAGCCCTGGACCAGCTGCTCACCTGTGCCTAGTAGCATGTTCTGTGGCTATGTCCTCAAGATGGAACTCAGCCCAAGGGTCAGGCATGTGCTTGGCCTTCTCAATAGCATGCTTCCAGGCTTCCTGCAAAAGGCAAAAGGAGTATTAGGCCCAGGCCATGAGCAGCCCCAGCTGCCTCTACCCTACTATGTTTCCTAGGGAAGTCATAGCATCCAAAAGAGAGGATTCCTATTCATGCCTGTGAGAGACCCAATGTGCTCTCACAGGCATGGCCTTCCTGTGGGCAGAAGTGACATATTAATTACACAATTCTTTTATTATTATTATTTAAAATCATCGTAGTCTTCTACTTTTCTTTTTTTAGAGAGAGAAAGAGGCAGAGAGAGGGCAGGAGAATGGGCATGCCAGAGCCTCCAGCCACTGCAAACGAACTCCACATGCATGTGCCACTTTGTGTATCTGGTTTACATGGGTCCTGAGGAAGGAACCTTGGTCCTTTGGCTTTGCAGGCAAGCACCTTAACCACTAAGCCATCTCTCCAGCCCAAATGACACTATTCTTCACTTGTAGCCCAAGTTGAGAATAAGTTACTGGGTTGGGAGTATGGCTAAGTGATAGAGTGCTTGCTTAACATGCAACAGGCCCTAGGTTCAATCCCCAGCACCATAAAAGAAGAAAATACACCTTTTCTCCAACAGAATGGCAAACATTTTAATGAGTATAACCATTTTAACTGCCCTCTAAAAATTTGTGTTTATGCCCATATATTAGTAGCGTTCTCGCTTATGGTCAGAGAAGCTTCTTTTTGAAGATGGTGGTGACTACTGGGGAGACTCAAACCTTGCCAAGGTGCTGAGAATACATGAGTGTTAAGTGCTCAGCACTAAATGAGACATCTATATCCCTACCTCCAAGGCTCAGGGAACATACAGAAGGGGTGGCAGAAAGAATGTAGGAGGGACTGAGGAGTGGGCTCAGTGGTTAAAGATACTTGCCTGCCTGTAAAGCCTAGTAGTCCAGGCTCAATTCCCCAGCCACCCACATAAAACTAGACAGGCAGGCATTCATTTGCAGTGGCAAGAGACAGTAGCTGCCAACACACAGATGTGCAAATAAATAAATAAAATTTAAAAAGAATGTAGGAGCCAAGGATGGAGAGGAATACTTTGGAACACTTTCTTCTGGACACAAAGTGGCAGATGCATTCATGACCTCAGCAGCTGTCATCACCTGCACAAGACTGGACCCACCAACATGAAAAAGACATCAAAATAGAAGAGGGACTAGTAAGAAAGAAGAAGGGTTTCACTGAAAGGGGGTGGTGAGGAGGGCCAAAAGAAAGCAATGGGAGTGAGACAAAAACAAAAATCAGCCAGGCGTGGTGGCGCACGCCTTTAATCCCAGCACTCGGGAGGCAGAGGTAGGAGGATCACCGTGAGTTCGCAGACACCCTGAGACTACATAGTGAATTCCAGATCAGCCTGGGCTAGAGTGAGACCCTACCTTGAAAAAAACAAACGAACAAAAACAACAAAAATCAAGCTGGGCATGATGACACATACCTTTAATCCCAGTACTTGGGAAGCAAAGGTAGGCGGATCACCATGAGTTCGAAGCCAGCCTGAAGTTACAAAGTGAGTTGCAGATCAGCCTGGGTTATAGTGAGACCCTAACTTGAAAAAAATCAAAAACAGGAGCTAAAGGGAAGGCTCAGTGGCTAAAGGCTCTTGCTTAAAAAGTCTGATGGCCAGGGTTGGATTCCCCAGTACCCATGTAAAGCCAGATGCACAGAGTGGCATGTACATCTAGAGTTTGTTGCAGTGGCAAGAGGTCCTGGTGTGACAATTCTGTCTCTCTTTGTAATAAATATTTAAAAAACACAAACATGGTTTTGTGAGGTAGGGTCTCACTCTAGCCCAGGCTGGCCTGGAATTCATTATGTAGTCTCAGGCTGGCATGAACTCAGCAAAACCAGGCTGGCATGAACTCGGCAATCCTCCCAGGCTGGCATGAACTCGGCGATCCTCCCAGGCTGGCATGAACTCGGCGATCCTCCCAGGCTGGCATGAACTCGGCGATCCTCCCACGCTGGCATGAACTCGGCGATCCTCCCACGCTGGCATGAACTCGGCGATCCTCCCATGCTGGCATGAACTTGGCGATCCTCCCACATTGCCATGAACTCGGTGATCCTCCCACGCTGGCATGAACTCGGCGATCCTCCCACGCTGGCATGAACTTGGCGATCCTCCTACCTCAGCCTCCCCAGTGCTGGGATTTTAAGTGTGCACCACCACACCTGGCTTTAGAAATTTTTTTGGTTTTTCAAGGTAGGGTTTCCCTGTAGCCCAGGCAGACATGAAATTCACTATGTAGTCTCAGGGTGGCCTCAAACTCATGGCAATCCTCCTACCACTGCCTCCCAAATGTTGGGATTAAAGACGTGTACCACCATACCCAGTTTAAAATATTTTTAAGGATTGCCTGGAGTTAAGGCCACCTTGAGATTACATAGTGAATTCCAGGTCAGCCTGAGCTAGAGTGAGACCCTACCTCGAAAAAACAAAACAAAACAAAAAGTATATATATATTTTTTGGTTTTTTGAGGTAGGGTCTGGCTCTAGCCTAGGCTGACCTGGAATTCACTATGTAGTCTCAGGATGGCCTCGAACTCACAGGGATCCTTCTCCCTCTGCCTCCCGAGTGCTGGGATTAAAGGCGTGTGCCACCACGCCCAGCAAAAAAAAAAAAAAACAAAAAACAAACAAACCAGAAACCAACGGCAGCACAGGAGCACAAGAGCTACCACTGGGACTGTGCGAGGCTGAGCTCAAAAACACTGTCGTGAGGACTGCCCAAGCAGACGCTGATTACTCCCATTTAGAAGGCTAAGCAAAGCCAGGCATGGTGCTCCCACCTGCAGTCCTAGCACTCGGAAGGCTGAGTGAGGCAGGAGACTGTCATGGGTTTGAGGCCCAGCAAGTCCCAGACCAGACAGAGGCACATAGATCTGTCTGAAAAATACAAATAAAAAGCAGCAGCAGGAGGAGAAAGCAAGCTGACAAACAGTACTGTGTATCTATGGCTTAAAGGCTGTGATAGTTAATCTCTGGTTGTCAATTTGATAGGATTTAGAATTACCATGGAAACGAATCTCTTGGCATGTCTACTAGGGATGTTCTAGATGAGATTAAATGAGGTGGAGCCAGGTGTGGTGGCACACACCTTTAATCCCAGCACTCGGGAGGTAGGAGGGTGGATGTGAGTTCAAAGCCACCCTGAGACTACATAGTCAGTCTGGGCTAGGGTGAAACCCTACCTCAGGAAAAAAAAAAAAAAAAAGATTAAATGAGATGGGAAGATCTACCTTTAACTGTGGGTGGCACCATTCCATGGGCTGGAATTAAATAAATAAATAAATAAATAAATAAATGTATAAATAAAAAGAAGCCGGACATGGTGGTGCATGCCTTTAATCCCAAGCCAAGGTAAAAGGATTGCTGTGAGTTTGAGGCCAGCCTGAGACTACATAGTGAATTCCAGGTCAGCCTGGGCTAGAGTATGACTCTACCTCAAAAATATAAAATAAATAAATAGATAAAATAAACAAATAAAGAAGAAAGTGAGCCAGACATGGTGGCATACATATTTAATGCCAGCACTCAGGAGGCAGAGGTAGGAGGAGCACTGTGAATTTGAGGTCACCCTGAGACTATATAGTGAATTACAGGTCAGCCTGGGCCAGAGTGAGACCCTACCTCAAAAAACCAAAATAAACAAATAAAAAGAAAAAAGAAAAAAAACAACCAAAAGAATAAACTTTAAAAAAGGAGAAACTGATCCAGGCATGGTATGTGCCTTTGATCCAACTAGAGCGAGACCCTACCTCAAAGAAAAGCAACAACCAAATGAGAAAGGTGTCTCACCACAGTGCTCTACTTCCTCCCTGCTGGTGTACTGATGTGACACTGGCGTCCTGCTCCTGCCATGCCTCCCCTGCCACGACAGACTCTACCCTTGGAAACTGGAAGCTGAGATAAACTCTCCTTCCCTAAGCTGCTTCTGTTGGGTATTTTGTCTCAACAAGGAAGGATCACCTTACCTGATATAAAGGTGTTTTCCAAAACTTAATTCCCCAAGTTATATATGAATGCTGTGGTGGTTTGAGTCAGGTGTCCCCAAAAACTCATGTGTCCTGAGTGCTGGGTCCCCTGCTGATAGTAATTTGGGAATTGGAGCCTTGCTGGAGGTATGCTGGGGGCAGGTTTATGGTTGTCATGGCCAGCTTCCCCTTGCCAGTGTTCTGCACACTCTCCTACTGCTATTGTCTACCTGTTACCGGCCAGGAGGTGATGTACAGCCTCTTCTCATGCCACATTTCCCCCTGCCATCATGGAGCTTCACTTTGAGTCTGTAAACCAAAATAAACCCTTTCTTCCCACAAGCTGCCTGGCCAGCGCTTTGTTGACAGCAAAGCGAAGGTGACCATAACAGATGGTATTTGGAGGTGTGGTCCTTGGGAGCTGACTGGGTTTGGACAAGGTAATGCAGATGCCCCCTCCCCAACAATGATGGCACCAGTGATGAGAGGAGGAAGAAACCTGGCTTAGTACACTCATCCTGTCTCTCCATGTGATGTCCTCTGCCATGCTGGCACCATATGGCCCTTGTCAAAAGCCAAGAACATACCAGTATGTTCAAGGGTCTGGCCTAGTGAAGCAAATATACTTCTATTTTCATAATTAATTAATTCCACTGACTGTTCTGTAATTTTATTTATTAGACAATTCATATATGTATGTAATGTATTTTGATTATATTTACCCATCATTACTCTCTTCATCTTCCACTCTTGCTAAACCCTTCACTCCTCCTTACTAATTGCTCTTCCTATTTTCATGTTTTGTGTGTGAGCTACACACAATGAGTTAAATTTGGGTTGGATTTATTTATTTTTCTTGTTTGTTTTTGGAGGTAGGGTCTCACTCTAGCCCAGGCTAAACTGAAACCTACTCTGTAGTCCCAGGCTGGCCTCCAATTTACAGCGATCCTCCTACCTCTTCCTCTTAAATGCTGGGATTAAAGACATGTGCCACCACACCCCAATTCTAATTTTTTTTTTTCAAGGTAGGGTCTCATTCTAGCCCAGGCTGACCTGGAATTCACTATGTACTCTCAGGGTGGCCTTGAACTCACGCAATCCTTCCTCTGCCTCCCCAGTGCTGAGATTAAAGGCGTGCGTCACCACACCCGGCTTTGATTTGTTTGTTTGTTCTTTTGAGACAGGTTTGTTTTTTTGAGACAGGGTCTCACTATGTAGCTCAGCCTGGCCCCACACTCACCATCCTGCTTCAGCCTCCCAAGTACTTGATTACATGTATGTGTTACCACCCCAGGCATAAACATCTATTTTTTATAAACTGCTTTGGTTGTTTTGTTATAGCAATAGAAGACAGGGTGATTTATTTATTTATTTATTTATTTATTTATTTATTTATTTATTTATTGCTTGTGGGATAGACTCCTCCTTGCCCCTTCTAAACCAACATCCTCACTCCACGACACTTACTATTGCTTCTTTTGCTCTCTCCTAAAAATCCCAAATCTTAAAAAACAAAACAAAATGGCTGGAAAGGTAGTTAAGGAGCTTGCCTGCAAAGCTGAAGGACCCAGGTTCAACTCCCCAGGACCCACGTAAACCAGATGCACAAGGGGGTGCACACATCTGGAGTTTGTTTGCAGTGGCTGGAGGCGCCTCTCTCTCTCTCTGCCTATTTCTGTATCGCTCTCTCTCACAAAAAAAAAAAGTAATTATAGAGCTGGGCATGGTGGGCATATGCCTTTAATCCCAGCACTTGGGCAGAGGTAGGTGGATCACCATGAGTTCGAGGCCACCCTGCCTCACTACATAGTGAATTCCAGGGCAGCCTGGGCTAGAGTGAGACCCTACCTTGGGGGAATGGCCTGGGGACTGGACATCGTGAGGCACGCCCACAGCAGCCATAGTCAACATGCAGCACTGCCTACCTTCCTACATCAATTCCGGCGTCCCACAGCAGCCATAGTCAACATGCAGCACTGCCTACCTTCCTACATCAATTCCAGCGTCCCACAGCAGCCATAGTCAACATGCAGCACTGCCTACCTTCCTACATCAATTCCGGCGTCCCACAGCAGCCATAGTCAACATGCAGCACTGCCTACCTTCCTACATCAATTCCAGCATCCCACAGCAGCCATAGTCAACATGCAGCACTGCCTACCTTCCTACATCAATTCCGGCGTCCCACAGCAGCCATAGTCAACATGCAGCACTGCCTACCTTCCTACATCAATTCCGGCGTTCCCACAGCAGCCGCCTCCCTTGGAAGAAGTCCAGCTTGGCAGGGACTCCAGCCCCAACAGGGCTGCACTGTGCCTACCCTCCTGTTCAACACAGATCAGGCAAAGGAACTGGGTCTTGCAACTTATATTCATTCTCTCTCTCTCTCTCTCTCTCTCTCTCTTAGCCAATGGTTCCTTGCTGGGGCTTTTAAATCTCTACAGAGTTCAAAAAGTAAAGTCTGTAATTTTTTTTTCCTTTCCAAATGGCAGCTAGGGCTGAAGAGAGGGCTCAGCAGTTAAAGCGGTTGCCTTCAGAGCCTAAGGACCCAGGTTTGATTCCCCAGTACCCATATAAACCAGATGCAAAAGTGGCGTATTCATCTGGAGTTTGTTTGCAGTGGCTGGAGGCCCTGGTATGGCCATTGTCTCTGTCTCTTATCTCTCTCTGTTTGCAAATAAATATTTTTTTTTAATGGCAGCTAATTTAGACTTAATGAAAACACTTAGAAAATACAGCAGACATGGGGCTGGGGAGCTTGCTCAGTGGTTAAAGGTGCTTTCTTGCAAATCCTAAAGGCCCCAGTTCAATTCCTCAGGAGGGACTTACAAGGCTCCATCCCTCCTTGGGGAGCTATTGGCTTTTAATGGTTGGTGGAGAAGGAGAGCCATTTTCTCCTGTGCTGCTGGTGTGGAATATTGGTAAGCTGCCCGTTCTCTGGTACACACCCCCAGCCATCCTCATGCATGAAACCCTAATTAAGCTCACTGGGCCACCAAACAACAAAAGAGACAGGAAAGTAGAAGGGGGACTAGGTGGAAAAGAGGAAGGGGTTCAGCAGGAGTGGGGTGGGGGCAAGAATAATGGAGGGTGAATCTGGTCATGATACCACAAAAATGCAGCTAAGGCATTTGCCTGCAAAGCCTAAGGACCCAGGTTTGCTCCCCAGTACCCACGTAAACCAGATGCACAAGGTGGCACATGGATCTGGAGTTTGTTTGCAGTGGCCAGAGGCCCTAGTGCACACATTTCTCCCTCTCTCTCAAATAAATAGATAAAAATAATTTAAAGAGAAGAGTGGAAATCCTAAACTGGGCACGATAGTACACACCTGTAATCTCAGCACTTGGGAGGTAGAGTCTGGAAGATCAGGAGCCCAAAGTCATCCATAGCTACACAATGAGTCTGAGGCAAGCAGCAAAAGGAAGGAAGGAAAAGAGAGAGAAAGGAGGGAGGGGGAAGGAGTCCTCTGGGCAAAAGCCTTTCCCTGGAGACGACACCTGACATTTGCTGCAGCTGCTCTTCAGGTCCCCTCTGCCGCTGTCAACACCAGCACCCATGGAAGAGGTCATGGCCCACATTTGCTCTGCACCTCACTTTCTGCATAGGGTCTTGGACAGCTTTGTGGTCATGTGGACAGATGGCCCTGGCCGACCTCATTTCCTATTCAGGACTGCAGGATACAGAATGGCGTAAGTGCACCCCAAGGCATTGGTCTGGCCTCCGGTTGATGGGTAATTGGATTCTCTGCAGTGTGTCCCAGTACAAACAGTGCTGAAGTGGACACTCTTGTCTCTAAATCTCTGTGCAAGAGCTCAGTAAGAATTTTTTTTGTTTGTTTGTTTGTTTGTTTTTTTGAGGTAGGGTTTCACTCTAGTTCAGGCTGACCTGAAATTCAATATGTAGTCTAAGGGTGGCCTTGAACTCTTGGTGATCCTACCTCTGCCTCCCAAGTGCTGGGATTAAAGGCATGTTCCACCAGACCCAGCTGAATTGTTTTTTTTTTTTAAATACATATTTATTTGAGAGAGAGAGAGAAAGAGAGGGAGAGAATGGGAGTACCAGGGTCTTCAGCCACTGCATATAAACTCCAGATGCGTGCACCCCCTTGTGCATCAGGCTTACGTGGGTCCTGGAGAATTGAGCCTGGGTCCTTTGGCTTTGCAAGCCAATGCCTTAACCACTAAACCATCTCTCCAGCCTGAATTGTTTTAAATGCGGTCACTGGATCACATTTAAAGCTGAGGGGCCTGACAACTAGCTCTGTTAAAGCAGTGAGCAGGTGACTGACTGGTTGTCAATAGTGATAAACTCACACGGTGCATTATTCTGTACTAGTAAGACAGGTTGCAAACTAACTTGTAAACTTGACAGTTACTTAATGTAATGTGCCTGTTAGAATTTGATTGATGTGTTTATTGCTCCTGGAAGTGTAACTTAGAACTTTTTTGAAGGACAACTTGGCAAGTTCTAGAATTTTTGTTTTCAGTCCTGAGCATTGCCAGGTTCTTGCACATACTAGATAAACACTCCACTGCTCATCCATGTGCTTCCTTGAGATGGAGACTCACTGATTCCAGAGTCTGCGATTTTTTTCACATGCCCTAGTGATTCTCTAGTCTCTGGTCCCCATAGGACTGAGGTTACAGTCATGCATGCCCAGATGTTTATGTGGAGTCTGGGGAGTCAAACTCAGACAGTCTCAGGCCCCCACTCAGGTCCTTGTGCTTGTTCTGGAAGCATTCGTACCCAGTGCAGCATATCGCCAGCCCCACTTTTTTGTATTTTTGAGACATGGTTTGTGTAACCAAGGTTGGCCTCAAACTCACCATCTTCCTGCCTCACAAGTCTGGGATTACAGGTGAATAGCACTATGCCTGGTAAAACCACATCTTCTAAAAGGAGGTATAAAATACACACACACACACACACACATCTCCACAAATTACATATGTGACTATACATAAGTATATACTTATATGCAAATGCTTAAAAAGAAGTTGGCCAGGCATGGTGGTACATGCCTTTAATCCCAGCACTTGGGAGGCAGAGGTAGGAGGACCACTGAGAGTTTGAGGCTACCCTGAGACTACATAGTGAATTCCAGGTCAGCCTGGGTTAGAGTGAGACCCTACCTCAAAAAAAAAGTGGTACATGCATCTGTTGGCATGGCAAGAAGCCCTGGCACACTAATACACACAACACAACACACATGTACAGATTATATGTATATGTGTATGTATATGTATTTGAGAGAGAGGCAGATAGAGAGAGAGAATGGGCACGCCAGAGTCTCTAGCTTCTGCAAACAAACTCCAGATGCATGCGATACCTTGTACATCCTGAGTCCTTTGGCTTTGCTGGCAAATGCTTTAACCAGTGGCTGGAGGCCCTGCCGTGCCCATTCTCTCTCTCTCTCTCTCTGCCTCTTTCTCTCTCAAATAAATAAGTAAATAAATAAAACACGTTTTTTTTTTTAAAGTGCTTATTTGCAGGCTGGAGAGATGGCTTCGTGGTTAAAGTGCATGCCTGCAAAGCCTAAGACCCAGGTTCGAGTCTCTAGGTCCCTTGTAAGCCAGATGCACTGGTGGTGCATGTGTTTGGAGCTCATTTGCAGTGGCTAGAGGCCCTGGCATGCCCATTCTCATTCTCTTTCTCTGTCTCTAATAAATAAATAAATAATTTTTAAAAGTGCTTATTTTCAAGGCCCGAAAACCTGGGTTTGATTTCCCAGTACCCACATAAAGTCAGACTTAGAAAGTTGCACATTAATATGCAGTTTGTTTACAGAGGCAGGAGGCCCTGGCATACCCATCCCCATCTCTCAAGTAAAATAAGTAAATACTTTAAAAATGACTAGAAAGGCCATGGTCATGCCAGGCGTGGTGGTGCATGCCTTTAATCCCAGCACTTGGGAGGCAGAGGTAGGAGGGTCGCCGTGAGTTTAAGGCCAACCTGAGACTACATAGTGAATTCCAGGTCAGCCTGAGCTAGAGTGAGACCTTACCTCAAGAAAGAAAGAAGAAAGAAAGAAAGAAAGAAAGAAAGAAAGAAAGAAGGAAGGAAGGAAGGAAGGAAGGAAGGAGAGGAGAGGAGAGGAGAGGAGAGGAGAGGAGAGGAGAGGAGAGGAGAGGAGAGGAGAGGAGAGGAGAGGAGAGGAGAGGAGAGGAGGGAGGGGGAAAAAGGGAGGGAAGAAGGAAGGAAGGAAAGAGGGAGGGAGGGAGGGAGGGAGGAAGGCTATGGTCCTTCTAAGCCTGAAAATATAAAACAAAAAGAAATTAGGGGGGTTGGAGAGATGGCTTACTGGTTAAGGGCTTGCCTGTGAAGCCTAAGGACCCCGGTTCGAGGCTCCATTCCCCAGTACCCACATAAGCCAGATACACAAGGTGACACATGCACCTGGAGTTCATTTGTAGTGGCTAGAGGCCCTGTTGCGCCCATTCTCTCTCTCTCTCTCCCTCTCTCTGCCTCTTTGTCTGTCTGTCTGTCTCTCTCAAATAAATACATAAAAATAAAATAAAATAAAGAAAGAAATCAGGGCAGGGGAAATGGCTCATAAGGTGACAGCCAAGCAAGTGTGTATAGCTGGATTCAGATCCCAGGACGTGTGCAAACAGACTGTAGGAGAACAATGCTGGCAAATGCTGTGGAGAACAACACTGTAGAAGACAAGAACAGACACCCAAAGTTGTTCCCTGACCTCCAGGGGTGCCATGCATGCACACACATACACACAAAATAAATTAATAGAATATGACAAGACTATGAATATATTTCCTGGAAGAATCTGGAGCAAGGCTAGATGAACAGGTAACGTGTCTGCAACTTCCTTGGCACAAGGGCTATTGTTGTTGGCTGTTCTTTTTATATTACTATTCTTTCTGTCACTCTCATTGCAATAACAGCCTTTTCAGGAAGTACCCAGTGGCTCACTGAGACAATCTACTTGAAAACTCAATTGGTACCTTATAAAATGCTGGTCTAGGGGCTGCAGGGATGGCTTAGCGGTTAAGGTGTTTGCCTGCAAAGCCAAAGGACCCATTTTCGATTCCCCAGGACCCATGTTAGCCAGAAGAGGGCACATGCGTCTGGAGTTTCTTTGCAGTGGCTGGAGGCCCTGGCGCCCATTCTCTCTCTCTCTCTCCCTCTTTCTCTGTCAAATAAATAAAAATAAAATATTAAAATGCTACTCTTACCACAAAAAGTGGTGGGACATGCTTTTAGTTCCAGCACACAGGAGGCTGAGGTAGGAGCATCACTGTCAGGTCCAGGCCAGCCTGAGACTAGAGAGTGCTTTCCAGTCAGCCTGGGCTACAGTGAGACCCTGTCTCAAAGCCAAGCCCCCCCCCCCAAAAAAAAATCTTGATCTGTCCCACAAGTCCTTCTGCAGAGTTTAAGAAATCCAGCTGTGAGTGAGCCTGATAACCCTCCTGAAAGACAGAAAATGGCATACACGCGACACCAAAAGAAAATGAGAAAGCAGGACGAAGTGAGGAACCACAGCAAAGTTTTGGGACAGGAAGAGATAAACAGTGCTGTGTGGCTGCCTCAGAGCGGGCCAAGACCCATGGAACCTTTGGACACCAGAGCAAGGAACCCAGCACTACACATTCCTACACCTGTGTGTGGAACCCAGTGCTGCCCACGTTCACACCACTGTGAGTGGAACCCAGGACTGCACATGTTCACGCACCTATGCGTGGAACCCAGCACCGCACACGTTCACACCCCTGAGCGTGGAATCCGGCGCTGCACACGTCCACACACCTGTGCGTGGAACCCAGCGCTGCACACGTTCACACCCCTGTGCGTGGAACCCAGCGCCGCACACGTTCACACCCCTGTGCGTGGACCCAGCCCACATTCACACCCCTGTGCGTGGAACCCAGCGCCGCACACGTCCACACCCCTGTGCGTGGAACCCAGCGCCGCTGCACACATCCACACCCCTGTGCGTGGAACCCAGCGCTGCACACGTCCACACCCCTGTGCGTGGAACCCAGCGCCGCACACGTTCACACCCCTGTGTGTGGAACCCAGCGCCGCACACGTTCACACCCCTGTGTATGGACACTGCCCACATTCACACCCCTGAGCGTGGAATCCGGCACTGCACACATCCACACCCCTGTGCATGGAACCCAGCACACATTTGCACACCTGTTCCTGGAAGCCAGCATGGCACACAGCAGTAAAATGTCAAGGCCTCCACAGGCCTAATGCTACAGGAAACTACAATACTATCATACACTCAGACAACGGGCTGTCATGGACTGCCCTCATAAAGAAAACTTGTTTTTTTTTTTCAAAATTAGCTGAAGTTTAAGCCAGAACTTTACCCATGCTAGGCAAGCAGATTCCTCTACAAGCTACATCCCTGTTTTTACTTTTGATTTTGAGACAGACTCTTGCTAACTTATCCAAGCTATCTTTGAGCTCACTGTAGCCCATGCAGGCCTTGAAATTGTAATACTCCGGTCTCGGCCTCCTGTGTATCTGAGATAACAGATTTGCACCACCAAGCCCAGATATAAATGTGGGTTTCTTTTGTTGTTTTGTTTTGTTTTAGTTTTTATTATTATTATTATTTAAGAGAGAGAGAGGCAGAGATAAAGAGAGAGGAGAGAGAGAATGGGTGCACCAGGGCTTCAAGCCGCTGCAAACGCCCCCTTGTGCATCTGGCTTACATGGGTCCTGGGGAATCAAATGGGGTCCTTTGGCTTTGCAAGCAAATGCCTTAACCACTAAGACATCTCTCCAGCCCTACAAATGTTTTTTTAAAATATTTATTTCTACTTATTTATTTGAGAGAGACAAAAAAAGAGGCAGATAGACCAAGAGAGAGAGAGAATGGGCACACCAGATCCTCCAGCCACTGCAAACTCACTCCAGATTCATGCGCCACCGTGTGCATCTGGCTTATGTGGGTACTGGGGAATCAAACTTGGGTCCTTAGGCTTCACAGGAAAGCACTATGACCTCTAAGCCATCTCTCCAGTCCATAAATGACATATTTTTAAAATGATCTTTTTTTAGCTAGGCATAGTGGCTCATACCTACAATCCCAATCCTAGCACCCAGAAGGCTGAGGTAGAAGGATGGCCATGAGTTCAACGCCAATCTGGAATAGAGAGTGAGTTGTAAGTCAACTTGGGCTAGAAAACCCTACCTCTAACAAAAAAAAAAAAAAAAAAAAAAAAAAAAAGGGCCAGGTTTGTAGGTTTGGCGGTGCATGCCTTTAATCCCAGCACTTAGGAGGCAGAAGTAGGAGGACTGCTATGAGTTCAAGGTCACCCTGAGACTACACAGTGAACACCAAATCAGCCTTGGCAAGAGCAAGACCCTACCTCAAAAAGATGGGCTGCACCTTGGTTTCCCACCAGGAATAGATGACAAGACCCTATTGCTAAAGACCCCAAATACTTGGGCTGCAAAGCCACTGAGAAATCCTGCTGGAACTGAGCTGATAACCTCCTCCATGTAGACCAGCTGACAGAAAGCTGGAAGAAGACATTCTGCATGCAGTTCAATGGGAGAAAGAGAAATCACCAGTGAAGACACTCAACATGGACATTGCAAGCCTTATATTTGGCCAGCCAGGCCGAATGAGCCAACGGGTGCAAGAGTGGCACGTCTGACATGGTGGAAACCAACTGCCCTCTAATTGTACTGGAGGCCGGCTCCATGGTAGGGAATACATCCCTGATACTGAAAACTTAAAACAGGGGTAGTCATGAGCCCTGGGGTGTAACATCTGCTGTTGTCTGGCTAAATGTATATACCATGCTTATCAAACTTCCCAGTAAGCAATTCTCTTAATGTTCATATCCATATATTAATGCTACTCTCACTTTTGGTAGAGAACCTTCTCTTTTCAGATGGCAGTGACCTTGGGATGACTCAGAAGGCATCATGGTGCTGGAAAGAAGTGACTAGAGTGCTCAGTACTGTAATATCTCTATGACACCTTCCAAGGCTCAGGGTCTAATGCGGAAGAGGTGGCGGAAAGAATGTAAGAGCCAAAGAAAGAGTGGGACTCCTTACAATGTGCTCCCCCCAGACACAAAATGGCCTGGATATCCATGACCTCACAGTGCCCGACACTACCTACATAAGACCATCATAAGAGGAAGAAAAGATCATGACATCAAAATGAAAGAAAGACTGATTGAGATGGGGAGGGGATATGATGGAGAATGGAGTTTCAAGGGGAAAGTGGGGGAAGGGAAGGGAAGGTATTACCATGGGATATTTTTTATAATCATGAAAGTTGTTAATAAAGATTTGAAAAAAAAAAAAAAAAAGATGGGCTGGAGAGATGGCTTAGCAGTTAAGGTGCTTACCTGAGAAGCCTAAGGACCCATGTTCAACTCTCCATATCCCACATAAGCCAGACGCACAAAGGCGAGGCAAGTGCAAGGTCGCACATGACCACTAAGTGGCACAAGCATCTGGAGTTCGATTGCAGTGGCTGAGGCCCTAATGCGCCAATTCTCTCTCCCTCCCTTTCTCTACAATTAAAAAAAAAAGTGGAGGGGGTATTGCAGAGCTTAACAGTTAAATGCACTTGCCTGCAAACCCTGCTGGCCCGGGTTCAGTTCCACAGCACCCCATGTAAAGCCAGGTGCAAAAGTGGTGATGCACTGCCCTCTCTCCTCGCACACAAATAAATAAAAATACATTTTAAAAAATTATTTAGCCAGTCATGGTGGCGCACGCCTTTAATCCCAGCACTCGGGAGGCAGAGGTAGGAGGATCACCGTGAGTTCAAGGCCACCCTGAGACTACAGAGTGAATTCCAGGTCAGCCTGGGCTAGAGTGAGACCCTACCTTGAAAAACAAACAAAAAAAATATTTATTTATTTGAGAGAGACAGACAGAGGAGAGAGAATGGGCATGCCAAGGCCTCCAGCCACTGCAAATGAATTCTAAATGCATGTGCTACCTTGTGCATCTGGCTTACATGGGTCCTGGGGAATCAAACCTGGGTCGTTTGACTTTGCATTCAAGTACCTTAACTGCTAAGCCATCTCTCCAGCCCTGAAAATACATTTTTAAAAAGCATAAGGAATATTAATGCTACTCTCACTTTTGGTTAGAGAACCTTCTCTTTTCAGATGGCAGTGACCTTAGGATTACTCAGAAGGCACCATGGTGCTGAGAAGAAGTGATAGGGGAGTGCTCAGCACTGAAATATCTCTATCACACCTTCCAAGGCTCAGGGTCCATTGTAGAATAGGTGGAGGAAAGAATATAAAAGCCAAAGGAAGGGTAGGACTCCTTACAATGTGCTCCTCCAAACACAAAATGGCCTGGATATCCATGACCTCACAGTTCCTGACACTACCTACACATGACCATAATAATAGGAGGAAAAGATTATGACATCAAAATAAAAGAGACTGATTGAGAGGGGGAAGGATATGATGGAGAGTGGAGTTTCAAAGGGGAAAGTGGGGGAAGGGAGGGAATTACCATGGAATATTATTTACAATCATGGAAGTTGTCAATAAATTAAAAAATTAGAAAGATCACACAGGAGGACAAATAAAAAATAAATAAAAAAAAAACATAAGGAGGGCTGGAGAGATGCTTCAATGGTTAAGGTACTTGCCGCCAAGCCTAACAAGACAGATTTGAGTCCCCAGTACCCACGTAAAGCCAGATGCACAAGATGGCACATGCATTCGGAGTTCCTTGCAATGGTTGGAGGCCCTGATGCACCTATCTCCTCCCTCCCTCCCCCTCCCCCGTTTACAAATAAATAAATAAAACTGATTTTAAAAAATAATAAAGAGCTGGGAGTAGTGGTACACTCCTTTAATCCCAGCAGAGGCAGAGGTAGGAGGGCCACTGTGAATTCGAGGCCACTCTGAGAATACATAGTGAATTACAGGTCAGCCTGAGCTAGAATGAGACCCTACCTTAAAAAAAACAAAAGTCAATCAATAAATGAAGAGCCAGGTATGGTGTCACACACCTTTAATCCCAACATTTGGTAGGCAGAGATAAGAGGATTGCTGTGAGTTTGAGGCCACCCTGAGACTACATAGTAAATTCCAGGTCATCCTAGGTTAGCGCGAGACCCTACCTCCAAAAAAAAAAAAAAAAGAAAACAAAAAATGGGACTGGAGAGAGAGCTTAATGGTTAAGGCGCTTGTCTGCGAAGCATAAGGACTCATGTTCAACTCTCCAGGTCCTACATAGCCAGATGCACATGCGCATGGGGGCCACATGAGTCTGGAGTTCGTTCACAGCAGGCTGAAGGTCCTGGTGCAACCAATCTCTGCCCCCCCTCTCAAAAATTTAAAAAAAAATTAAAAATTAAAAAATAAATATCCAGGCATGGTGGCACATGCCTTTAATCCCAGCATTTAGGAGGCAGAGGTAGGAGAATCACTGTAAGTTTGAGGCTACCTTGAGACTATATAGTAAATTCCAGGACAGCCTGAGCTAGAGTGAGATCCTACCTGCTAGAAAAAACAAACAAATAAATAAATAACTAATGAAAACATAAAGGCTTTGAGCTGGGAAGGTGGCTTACCGATTAAGGCACTTGCCTGTGAAGCCTAAGGACCCATAGTCAACTCTCCAGGTTCCATGTGAGCCAGATGCAAGGTGATGCAATTGGTCGCTATGTGTGCTAGGTGGTGCAGGCATCTGGAGTTTGATTACAGTGGCTAGAGGCCCTGGTGTGCCAATTCTTTCTCTTGCTCCCACTCTCGCTCACTTACATAAAAAAAAAAAAAAAGGCCAGTCTGTTGGCTTACCACAAAACAACTTTCTTTTAATTTAAAAAAGTATAAGGGGGCTGGAGAGATGGCTTAGTGGTTAAGCGCTTGCCTGTGAAGCCTAAGGACCCCAGTTCGAGGCTCAATTCTCCAGGACCCACGTTAGCCAGATGCACAAGGGGGCACATGCGTCTGGAGTTCATTTGCAGTGGCTGGAGGCCCTGGCATGCCCATTCTCTCTCTCTCTCTCTCTGCCTCTTTCTTTCTTTGCCTCTTTCTCTCTCTGTCAGTCGCTCTCAAATAAATAAAAATTTAAAAAAACCATAAAATAAAATAAAAAAGTATAAGAAAGTCTTATATTTTGCCAGCCTGGCCAAATGAGCCAACAGGTGCAATAGTGGCACGTCTGTCATGGTGGAAACCAACTGCCCTCTAATTGGACTGGAGGCCCACTCCATGGGAGGGAATACATCCCTGATACTGAAAACTTAAAACAGGGATAGTCATGAGCCCTAGGGGTGTAATGTCTGTTGCTGTCTGGCTAAATGTATATACTATGCTTATCAAACTGCCCAGTAAGCAATTATCTTAATGTTCATACCCATATATTAATGCTACTCTCACTTTTGGTAGAGAACCTTCTCTTTTCAGATGGCAGTGACCTTGGGATGACCCAGAAGGCATCATGGTGCTGGGAAGAAGTGACAGGGGTGCTCAGCACTGCAATATCTGTATCACAACTTCCAAGGCTCAGGGTCTATTGCAGAAGAGGTGGTGGAAAGAATGTAAGAGCCAAAGGAAGGGTAGGACTCCTTACAACGTGCTCCCCCCAGACACAAAATGGCCTGGATATCCATGACCTCACAGTTCCTGACACTACCTACACAGGACCATCATAATAGGAGGAAAAGATCATGACATCAAAATAAAAGAGAGACTGATTGAGAGGGGAAGGGTATATGATGGAGAATGGAGTTTCAAAGAGGAAAGTAGGGGGAGGGAGGATATTACCATGGAATATTGTTTACAATCATGGAAGTTGTTAATAAAAATAAATGAAAAATGTATAAAAATAAAAAAGCAGAAGGTTGGCAGGGTGTGGTGGTGCATGCCTTTAATCCCAGTACTTAGGAGGCAGAGGTAGGAGGATCACTGTGAGTTCAAGGCCACCTGACACTACATAGTGAATTCCAGGTCAGCCTGGACTAGAGTGAGACCCTACCTAAAAAAAAAAAAAAAAAAAAAAAAAGCATAAGGGTTTAAACTATGTGGCCCAGCTACTGCACTCCTCAATATCCACCCAAGAGAAAAGAACACATGTCCACACCATAGCTGTACCTTTCATGACACCCCAAAACTGGAAACAACCCAAACATCCATCACGAGTGGAGTTTTCAAACATGTATGCGTGCAGTGGATAGATAATATTCAGCAATAAAAAGGGAATAAAGAGCTGGAGAGATGGCTCATTGATTAAGGGCACTTGATTTCAAAGCCTGATAGCCTGTGTTCAATTCCCCAGTGCCCACGTTAAGCCAAATGCACAAAGTGGCACATGCACCATGCATTTGGAGTTTGTTTGCAGTGGCAAGAGGCCTTGGTGTGCCCACTCTCTTACCCCCCACCACTTGCAAATAAATTTAAAATTTTTTAAATAAATATTTTTATTTATTTATTTGAGAGAAGATGAGACACAGAGAGAGAATGAGCACACCTGGGCCTCCAGCCACTGCAAACGAACTCCAGACACATGTGCCACCTTGTGCATCTGTCTTGTGGGTCCTGGGGAATTGAACCTGAGTCTTTTGGCTTTGTAAGCAACCACCTTAACCACTAAGCCATCTCTCCAGCCCTAAAACCATTTTTTTTAAGGGAACAAAGCACCAATACAGGTGATGAGACAAACCTTAATAACATGCTAAGCAAGAGATGCATGACACCAGACAGCACATTCCAATTGTTCTATTTATATGGAAAAGGCAAATCCATTGAGACAGCAAGTAGATTAATGGATTAGTGGCTACTAGGGCTGAATGGAAGGGGGATATTAGGGAGTGATGTCTGGAGGGGTATAGGTTTCCTCTGTGGGAGGGGACAAATAATTAAAATGTCAAATTTCATAAATACACTAAAACATATTAGACTAGGTTTTGTTTGTTTGTTTGTTTTTTTAGATAGGGTCTTGCACTAGCCTAGGCTGCCCTGGAATTCACTTGGTAGTATCAGGATGGCCTTGAACTCAGGGCAATCCTACCTCTGCCTCCCAAGTGCTAGGATTAAAGGCGTGCACCACCACGCCCAGCTAGACTGTATATTTTAAATAGGTAAATTGTAGGGTATGCGAACTGTATTTTCGTAAAGCTTCTACAGAAAACAAAGAAGTCCTTAATCAATAGCCTAGCACATTTCAGCACAGTATACACACCTTCAGAAAGGGGAGCACCTACACCGGGACTCCACCCTCTTTACAGGCCTCCCATGTTCCAGACACCAGGTTGCCAGACGACTCCCTTTCCAAGGCCAGCAGGACCCTTGTCTCATCTGATCAGCAGGCCTCTGTCTTACAGATCGAAGCTTTCATTTTTACTTTGCCTTTTTATTATTTTGGGATGCTGGGGTGGAACCCAGGGCCTCAGGCCTGCTAAGCAGCACTCTCTCACTGGGCCACGTGTCAAGCCCTTCAATTTTGATTTCTCATGCTGTATTCCCAAAGCACCAAAAAGATTAACTACCTCTGGGTTACTTCCTTATGGTGTGAGGCCTGAGGCTGCCAGGGTGGAGCTTCCTAGGGCTCTGTGGGCAGAGACACCTCATCACACACGCCCCAGTCTCATTCTGGAGTACTTGCTGGACTTTGACCAAGCTGTTAGAGCAACCTGTGGTGGGTTAGCAGCATGCTGGCAACTGAAGATAGCCAGCTAGTGTGTGGGAAGCAGGTGTGCCATTCATGATGGTGGTGGGGGGCAGTGCTGTGGTGCAGTCTCTTAGAAAGGCAATCCACAATGCTCAGTCCATTTTAACTCAAATCAAATGTTTGGCCCCTGCCACTTCCCTGCTGGTGAATTCTCTGGCAAGGGTACCCCTCCCTACATGAGTGCAAAGACATATGTCTTCTAATAAAATTAGATTCAGCCTCATGTGGTGGCACACACTTTTTTTTGGTTTGTTTTTTGCTTCTCTTTCTTTCTCACATATGCAAGTATAAGTGAATAAATATTAATCTAAAAAAGGATATTAGCCAGGGCATGGTGGCACATGCCTTTAATCCCAGCACCCGGGAGGCAGAGGTAGGAGGATCGCTGTCAGTTTGAGGCCACCCTGAGAATACAGAGTGATTTCCAGGTCAACCTGGGCTACAGTGAGATCCTACCTTAAAAAACCAAAAGAATATTGAGGGACTAGAGAGATAGCTTAGCAGTTAAGACACTTGCCTGCCAAGCCAAAGGACTCAGGTTAGATTCCCTAGGACCCATGTAAGCCAGATGCACAAGGGAGTGCATGCCTGTAGACTTCAACTGCAGCAGCTGGAGGCCCTGGCACACCCATTCTCTCTATTTAACTATCTGCCTCTTTCTTTCATAAATAAATAAATAGGAGCCAGGTGTGGTGACACATGCCTTTAATCCCAGCACTTGGGTGGCAGAGGTAAGAGGATCACCATGAGTTCAAGGCTACTCTGAGATGACCAAGTGAATTTCAGGTTAGCCTGGGCTAGAGCAAGAACCTACCTTGGAAAACCAAAAATAAATAAATAGGGCTGGAGAGATGGCTTAGTGATTGAGGTACTTGCTGGCAAAGCCGAAGGATCCAGGTTCAGCTCCCCAGTACACACATAAGTCAGATGCATAAGGTGGTGCATGTGTCTGGTGCTCATTTGTAGTGGCTAGAGGCCCTGGTGTGCCCATTTTCTCTCTCACACGCTCTCTGCCTCTTTGTGACTCAAATAATTAAATAAAATACTTTTAAAAATAAATAAATATTTTAAAAAGTAAAATAGGGCTGGGCGTCGTGGCACACACCTTTAATCCCAGCACTTGGGAGGCAGAGGTAGGAGGATCACCATGAGTTTGAGGCCACCCTGAGACTCCATAGTGAATTCTAGGTCAGCCTGGGCTACAGTGAGACCCTACCTCGAAAAATCAAAAAAAAAAAAAAAAAAAAAAAAAAAGGAAAATAGGGCTGGAGATGGCTTAGCCATTAAGGTGCTTGCCTATGAAGCCTAGGTACCCAGGTTCAATTCCCCAGTGCTCATGTAGGCTAGATGCACAAAGTGGCACTTGTATCTGGAGTTTGTTGGCAGTAGCTAGAGGCCCTGATGTACCCACTCTCTCTCTGGCTCTATCTACCTCTCTCACTGTATCTCTCAAAAAAATATATATATATATATGTATATATATTTTTTTGGTTTGTTTTTCGAGGCAGGGTCTCACTCTAGCTCAGGCTGACCTGGAATTCACTATGTAGTCTCAGGGTGGCCTCGAACTCACGGTGATCCTTCTACCTCTGCCTCCTGAGTGCTGGGATTAAAGGCGTGTACAACCACGCCCGGCTAAATAAACTATTTTAAAAAAATTAAAACAAATCATGAGTTTGTTGAGTGTCAGAGGGAATGAGGTTTGGGAAACTCAGCTACTGTCCCTCTCTGCACTTACTCCTGGCAATGGTCCAACATAGTCTGCTCTGGTGACCTAGGACAGTGGTCGGCAAGGAAGAGCTATTCCTGCACCTGCTTCACGCTGCTCCGTGTGCGGTTAGACATCTTATCAGGTGACTTTATACACAATGAGGGAATAGTGGGGCCATAACACGGTCCCTGGCCTGCAGTCACGGGCTGATTCAGAATGACACCAGACAGTGACAGATGCATGTGGAGTCAGCTAAGAGCCCTGGGGAATCCAGAGAGCCAAGCAGAGTCTCTTGAGACTAGAGGAATTTTCATAGATAGAGACATCACTAGGAAGAGATTTTAGGCAGAGGCATGCAAAGGAAGCCTATTCCAAGAGCTTCCAATGTGTGGTGAGATGAACAGAACCCAGAGGACTATACTCTCAGCCTCAGCCAGGATTTTGGACTTGGCCTGGAGAAGCAAGGAGTTCTGAGGAGGGCATATGTGGGGATTTGTTTGTTGGGAGAGGTAATGTTACCCGATAATATTACATTGTTTTGTTTCTTGGAAAAGCTGGGCATGATGGCACACACCTTAAATCCCAGCAATCAGGAGGCTGAGGTAGGAGGTTCATTGCGACTTCGAGGCCAGCCTGAAACTACATAGTAAATTCCAGGTCAGCCTGGGCTAGAATGAGACCCTACTTCAAAATACCCAAAAAGAAAAAGAAAAAGAAAGGAAAATAACTATTTTGGGGCTATGGAGATGGCTCAGTGTGTAAAGTTCTTGCTGCACAAGATCTGAGTTCAACCTCAAGAATCCAAGTAAAAGCTGGGCTTGGTGGTGTGTGCTCATAATTCCAATCCTGGGGAGGAGGAGACAGGGGATCCCTGAGAGGCACTCTCTAGGTAGTCTAGCAAATCAGTGAGGTCCAAGTTCAGTAAAAGACCCCATCTCAAAGAGCAAAGTGGAGGGAAACTGAGGAAGACATCAGATGTTGACCCCTGGCCTCCAATGCACACACAGCCACAAGCAAATGTTCATGTCTGCACATCACAAACACATGTACACATGCAAAAAACAACACACTTTTTTTTTTTTTTTTGAGGTTAGGTCTCGCTCTAGCCCAGGCTGACCTATGTATTCTCAGGCTGGCCTAAAACTCACAGCAATCCTCCTACCTCTGCTTCCCAAGTGCTGGGATTAAAGGTGTGTGCCACCACACCTGGGCTACAATGACTTTTGAGTCACCCCAGTGGTCACTGACATCTGAAAAGAGAAGCTTCTCTAATCAAAAGTGAGAGTATCATTAACATGAACAAAAACATAACTGTCTAGAGGGCAGTTTTGGGGGATAATATATACATTTAGCTAGATAAAGTAGTCATTACTCCCCTGGGGCTCAGGACCTCCCCAGCCTTAGACTTCTGACTAGAACCCAAGTTTTGACCTGAAAACCTCAGATAACAATCCCAGTGCCTAAGAAACACATGCGCGCACGCGCACACACACACAAAATCATGCATACATATAGTTTGAACATTTTTAATTTATACATATATAAGATAATCAAAGTCCCTCTTTGTTGTTGGGTTTTTTTTTGTTGTTTGTTTTGGTTTGGTTGTTTTTTTTTTTTTTTTTTTTTTTTGAGGTAGGGTCTCACTCTGGCTCAGGCTGACCTGAAATTCACTATGTAGTCTCAGGGTGGCCTCAAACTCATGGCGATCCTCCTACCTCTGCCTCCTGAGTCCTGGGATTAAAGGCGTGCACCACCACACCTGGCTCTGTTTTTGTTTTTGTTTGGTTTTGTTTTTTGAGGTAGGGTCTCACTCTAGCCCAGGCTGACCTGGAATTCACTATGTAGTCTCATAGTGGCCTTGAACTCATGGTGATCCTCCTACCTCTGCTTCCTGAGTGCTGGGATTAAAGGCATGTGCCATCATGCCCAGCCTTTTTGTTCTTTTTAATTTATGAGAGAGAGAGAGAGAGAGAGAATAAATATGGGAACACCAGGGCCTCTTGCCACTGAAAACAAACTCCAGACACATGCACCACTTTCTGCATCTGGCTTTATGCAGGTACTGGGGAATTGAAATTCGGGCAGGCAGGCTTTGCAAGCAAGTACTTTTAACAGTTGAGCCATCTGCCCAGCCTTCATTTATTTATTTTTCCAAACTATCTAAATAGTCAAGGATGGCCTTGAACTCCTGATCCTCTTGCATGTACTACCATGCCCAGATCAAAGTCCCTCACAATGGCACCTTCTTCCTCAGAGCAAATCATCATTAAATGTTGGCTGCAAATTCTTCCTTAATATGATTTCTGCTTTGCAGATACTAATATTTGTTTGCATATCTTAAAAATTAAGCCAGGCATACTGGCATACACCTTTAATCCCAGCACTTGGGAGGCAGAGGTAGGAAGATCACCATGAGTTCAAGGCCACCCTGAGACTACATAGTGAATTCCAGGACAGCCTGAGCTAGAGTGAGACCCTACCTCAAAACCAAAGGAAAAAAAAAAAGCTATATGCCTTGGGTATAATGCTAAGTATGCACAAGCCCCAGTTTTGCTGTTGTTTTTTAAATGTTTATTTATTTGCATGTGTGTGCTTTGGGACCTGCAAGGGCCTCTTGCCACTACAAATGAACACCAGTAGCTTATGCCAATTTTTTTTTTTTTTTTCGGTTTTTTGAGGTAGGGTTTCACTCTAGCCCAGGCTGACCTGGAATTTATTATGGAGTCTCAGAGTGGCCTCAAACTCACAGCAATCCTCCTACCTCTGCCTCCTGAGTGCTGGGATTAAAGGTGTGCACCACACCTGGTGCTTTTCGGGTTTTTTTGTTTGTTTGTTTGTTTTTTGTTAGCTTATGCCATTTTATATGTCTGGTTTATGTTATATGGCTTGGGAATTGAACTCAGGCCAGCAGGCTTTGCAAGCAAGCACTTTTAACCACTGAGCCTTCTTCCCAAGCCTGAGCCCCAGGTTTTTCCTTTTTTTTCGAGATAGAGTCTTACTCTAGCTCAGGCTGACCTGGAATTCACTATGTAGTCTTAGGGTAGCCTGGAACTCACAGCGATCCTCCTACCTCTGCCTCCCAAGTGCTGAGATTAAAGGCGTGTGCCACTACACCCAGCCTTAGGCCCCAATTTTTGATACACAGAAGCCATTAAAAAAATTAACAACAGCTACCATTTTGTGTTTTTATTATGGACTAACACTGTGCTACTATGCTAAGGGATTTTCACAGATTTTTAAAAGTATTTTTATTGAGCAGGGCATGGTGGCGTTTAATCCCAGCAATCAGGAGGCAGAGGTAGTAGGATTACTGTGAGTTTGAGGCCACCCTGAGACTACATAGTGAATTCCAGGTAAGCCTGGACTAAAGTGAAACCCTGCCTTCAAAAACAAACAAAAATAAATATTTTTATTGGACTGGAGAGATGGCTTAGCAGTTAAGGTGCTTGCCTGCAAAGCCAAAGAATTTAGGGTCAACTCCCCAAGACCCAGGTAAGCCAGATACACAAGGTGGCGCATGCTTCTGGAGTTTGTTTGCAACAGCTGAAGGCTCTGTCTCTCTCTGTTTGCAAATAAGAAAGAAAGAGAGAGAGAGAGAGAAAGAAAGAAAGGGACGGAGGGAGGGAGGAGAGAAGAAAAGAGACGGATAGCTAGATAGATGGCTTAGCAGTTAAGGTACTTGCCTGAGAAGCCAAGGGACCTTGGTTCGATTCCCCAGGACCCACATAAGCCAGATGTACAAGGTGGCACATGCAATGGCTGGAAACCCTGGTGTGCCCATTCCCCCACCCCCTCTCTCTCTCTCTTGTATGTTTAAGCCTCTACTGGATCCCAGCCAGTGGACCCTTGGGAGGTGGAGCCTTGCTGGAGGAGACATGTCACTGTGTGGGCACTGGGATTATTCATATTCCAGCCACCGCACCCCCCACTAGTGCTAGCTAGCTTACTCTTGCTGCATCTGCCCACTGATATGTGATGATGTCAGCCAGCTTCCTGCTCACGCCATGCTTTCCTCACCATGATAGAAATTTCCCCTTTTAACTGTAAATGAAAATAAACCTCTTCCTTCCATAAACTGCTTGGGTGTTTTGTCCCAGCAAAGAGAAGGTAACTGCTATAGGATCTCACGTATCCCAGGCTGGCCCTCAAATTCATTATGTAGCCAAGAATGACCTGGAAGTTCTGATTCTCCTGCCTGCACCTCCCCAGTGCTGGGACTACAGGTGGGTCATCTCACTCAGTTTATGCACTGCTGGGGATGGAACCCATCACTTCATGCACACTAGGCAAGTACTGTACCAACTAAGCTATAACCCCAGCCCTAAGTGCATGGTGGTTGTTTGTAAATAGCAATGAGTACTTCATAGGAGGCTGGTTACCAATAACTAATACAGCCACTACACTGTGTGTGAAGGGTGTGGACAAAAGTCTCCCCTTATCTGTGATTTCCCTTTCTGTGGCCAGCAGAGGATAGGACAGAGCAATCTACATGGACACAGTTTAGAAAGATATTTTGAGAGAATGAAAGAGACAGCATGTTTACAACTTCAATCTTGTTTTATATTTTTGCAGTGCTAGAGATAGATCCCAGGCCCTTGTATATGCTAAGCAAGCACTCTACCACTGATATATATATATATATATACATACACACACACACATACACACACATATATACATATACATACATACATATATAATAACATACAATTTTTATTAAAATATCTTAGTATAATTGTTCTATTTTTAGTTACTGCTAATCTCTTATGTGCCAAATTTATGAGTTAGCCTTTTATCACAGGTATGTGTGTATAGGAAGAAAACCACAGTATAAATAGGGTTGTGCAACATTCAAGTTTCAGTTATTCCCTGGGGGGGTGTCTTCAAATAGATCCCTTATGGATAAGGGTAGATTACTGTACATGTGCTCTAAGAAATAAGGATTTAAGGCTTTAGCTGGGCATAGTGGCTCATGCCTGTAATATAGCATTTGAGAGGGAGAAGCAGTAGGATCAGGAGTTCAAAGTGCTCCATAATTACATAGTGAGTATGAGGCTAGCCTGGGACTACATTGTGAATTCCAGGTCAACCTGGGCTGGAGTGAAAGCCCACCTCTAAAAACCAATAAAAAGGAGGAGGAGGACGAGGACAGCCAGGAGTGAAGACACAGGCCCATATTCCCAGCACTCCAGAGGCTGAGGTAGGATGGTAGGAAGATTGCCAGCCTGGGGCTAAAGAATGAGTTCCAGGTTGGCCTGGATTAGAATGGACCCTGTCATGTGCAAAAGACAGAGGGAGAAAGAGAGAGGGAGGGAGAAAGAGAGGGGGAGGGAGAAAGAGAGAGAGAGAGAGAGACTCGGAGGAGGAGAGAAAGGGAGAGAGGGAGACATTGAGCTGGGTGTGATGGCACAGACCCAGCTCTGAGGCATGAGGATCATGAGTTCAATACCAGTTTAGCTTATCTAGTGAGACCCTGTCTCAAACAACAAACCAAGAGATCTATATACTTTTCAGAGTTCTCTAATATTTTCCATTCTGTCCCATTCCATTTAACGTTGGGGTGCTGGTCATAAGCAACTAATAGCTCACAGGTCTGCATCTACACATGTTTAAGAAATAAGATGTAACACATTTTCAAGTTCACATATTTAAAGTCATGCAAATGCAATTTCCCTGTCACAATTGCTGGCTGCCAAATTTATATTTCCTCAGCTATATCTTTTGATATTTAAAATATTTTATTATTTATTTATTTGTTTGAGAGAGAGAGAGAGAGAGGAATAGGGAGAGAGAGAATGGGCGCGCCAGGGCCTCCAGCCATTGCAAACAAACTCCAGATGTGTGCACCCCTTGTGCAGCTGGCTTACATGGATCCTGAGGAACCGAACCTGGGTCCTTTGGCTTTGCAGGCAAGCACCTTAACCGCTAAGCAATTTCTCCAGTCTCCTTTTGATATTTAGAAAACGTAATGTGTTCACTGCCTTTGTAAAGTGGTACATAATTGTATAATTTCATAAGTAAACTGAATGCTTGAGCTTTCAGTAGTATTCCTATAAGGCAATAAATTTTAATATTTTGGAGAAGACGGGCTGGGAGCCAGGTGTGGTGGCACATGCCTTTAATTCCAGCACTCAGGAGGCAGAAGTAGGAGTATCACTGTGTGTTCAAGGCCAGCCTGGAACCACATATGAACTTCAGGTCAGCCTGGACTAGAGTAAGGCCCAACCTCAAAAAAAAAGGGGGGGGGAGCTGGAGAGATGGCTAAGTGGTTAAGGAACTTGTCTGAAAAGCCTGATGACCTGGGTTTGATTCCCCAGTACCTACATAAAGCCAGACACACAAAGTAGTGCATACATCTAGAGTTAGTTTGAAGTGGCTGGAGGCCCTGGAGCACCCATTCTCTCCCCTCCCTTGTGAATAAATAAATAGAATACTGAAGAAAAAAAAGAGCCAGGCATGATGGTGCACACCTTTAATCCCAGCTCTCGGGAGGCAGATGTAGGAGGATCACTGTGAGTTCAAGGCCACCCTGAGACTACGTAGTGAATTCCAGGTCAGCCTGGACTAGAGTAAGTCTCTACCTTGAAAAACCAAAAAAAAAAGAAAGGAAGGAAGGAAGGAAGGAAGGGAGGGAGGGAGGGAGGGAGGAAGTAAGGAAGGGAAGGAAGAAGAAAAGAGGGCTGGAGAGATGGATTAGCAGTTCAGGCACTTGCCTGAGAAGCCTAAGGACCTATGTTCAACTCCAGGTCCCATATAAGCCAGATGCACAAAGGTGAGGCAAGCACAAGGTCGCATATGCCCACTACGTGGCACAAGCATCTGGCATCTATTGCAGTGGTTGAGGCCTTGGCATGTCAATTCTCTCCCTTTCTTTCTGTCTCTCCCTCTCTTGCTCTAAAACTAAAAAACATTTTGGAAAAAGAAAAAGAAAACTGGGGTTGGGGAGATAGTTCAGTGGTTAAAGGTGCTTGCTTGGAAAGCCTGCCAGCCAAGGGTTCTATTCCTCAGCACCCATGTAAAGTCAGATACACAAAGTGGTGCATGTATCTGGACTTTATTTGCAGTTCCAGCATACCCATTCTCTTTCTTTCTTCTTTTTTTGATCTTTTGAGGTAGGGTCTTGTTCTAGCCCAGGATGACCCGTTCTCTCTCTCTCTCTCTCTCTCTCTCTCTCTCTGTTTGCAAAAAATAAATAAGTAAATAATAAGATGTGTACAATGTGAATGAATGCACTTCAATATTTTCTACTAAATTCTGTTTTGTTCTATTTCTCAAGACTCACTAAGGGTTTAATCTACTGGCAAGGCACTAGTGACGAAACTTGTCTTAAGCCAACAGAGCCCTCCTGGCTTAACAGCCTGTGTTCCAGAATTTCTAGATAGGGTAATCGCCAACCAGTGGCATCCCCGGATGTAAACATGCAGCAGGCGGGCACTCACCTTGAAGTGGAAGGAACTGGCAGGGGAACCCACGGAGCCACACTGCTCACGTTCTATCAGGTTGCTGAAGTAGCTGTGGGTCTTGGAGATGGCATTATGGTTGGACCTGGGGTCATCAGTGATGGGGTAGATGAAGTAGCTTTCCTCATCATCACTGTCTGAGCCAGAATTCCCGTTGTGGCCAGCCAGGGAGGACCCACCGCCATCAACACCTTCCAGGCGGAAGATGAGGTCTTCGTCTGCCATGTCCCAGAGGTGCCTGTATCACTGGAGGAGGCCACTGTGCAGCCAGAGTGACTGCGCAAGTGCAGCTGTGAAGGTCCTGTAAGAGAAGCAGAGCCCAGGGTGGGTGCTGGGCCGGGTGCAGGCTGGCTGGGCACCTGTACTCCCGGTATAAACCCGCAGCTATCTTTTTGGGGAGGCAGCTAGCAGTGTGTCTGAGCGCTACAGTGTTCCTTGGCCCAGTAACTCCACCTCCAAGAACTATATGCTTGGAAATGTTGGAAGCAGATGTGTCTCTTTTAAGGACACAAATCAATCAGTCCCCTGCTTCATAGCCTCCAGCAACTTCCCTTCATATTCGGAGTAAAATGCCTGACTTATTAAGGCCACAGGGCTGTAGCCCCCTGGCCCCCTGCCCATCTCCTCCAGCCTTGGCCACTCTCCAGGGAACACTGGCTTCTTTCTCCTCCTTCAGCAAGTGATTCCTGCCGAGGACTTTTGTATTTAAGGTTCCCTGGGACAACAACCTTCCCCCTTCCCACACTCGTTTTTTTTTTTTTTTTTTTTTGTCTCACCACTGGGGTCCCAGCTCAAAAGTCACCTCTCTTCAGAGAATTCTCTGAATCCCCAAATCAAAACACTGTCTTCGAAATGCATGTTCAGTTGCTTCCTATTCCTAGCATATCGCCCTGCTACGTTTTCCCAGTGACTTTCCTGAGCTGCAATTACCCCATTTGCCTTGTACTGTACATATGCCTACTGAGAGAGTGCCTGGCACAGGAGGCACTCAATGTATTTCCCTGAAATGAATCAACAGCCCTAAAAGAAATTACTGGCATACCCAATGTCCATCAATGAAGGGCCTTTATATAAATCACAGTATTTCTTTCTACACAATGAAGCACTATGTGATGGTTATAAAGGAGAAATGCCCAGTACTGACAGACACAAAGACAGTCAACAGGCAGTTCAGGAAGACTGTGGATAGAGGGCTCACATCAACAGCCAATCAATTTTAGACAAGGGTGTCAAGATGATTCCTTCTTTTTTTTTTTTTTTTGAGGCAAAACCAACATTTTTTTTAATGCAAGAGATAGAGAGAGAGAGAGTGGGGGGGGGAGGGAGAATTGCCGGGTCAAGACCTCCAGCCACTGTCATCAAACTCCAGACGCATGTGCCACCTTGTGTGCATGTGCCACCTTGTGTGCATGTGCCACCTTGCACACTTGTGTCACCCTGTGCTTATGTGAGACCTGGAGAGTTGAACATGGGTTCCTAGGCTTCGCAGGCAAGTGCCTTAACCCCTAAGGCATTTCTCCGGCCCATCAAGATGATTCTTGCTCAGGGTGATAAGGCATGCCTTTAATCCCAGCACTTGGGAGGCAGAGGTAGGAGGATCTCTGTGAGTTTGAGGCCAGTCTGGCACTACAGAGTTTGTTCCAGGTCAGCCTGGGCTAGAGTGAGAACCTACCTCAAAAACAAACAAACAAAACAAAAAAACATATGTATACATGACTCTCCTCACATTTATGGTCAACTGATTGCCAACAAGGGTGCTAATATAACTGAATGGGGAAAGAATTACACAACAAATCTTTAAGCCCAGCTCTCAGGAGGCTGAGGTAGGAGGATCACTGCAAGTTCAAGGCTAGCCTGGGGCTACACAGCATTTCAGGTCAGAGACCCTGGGAGAGGGGGAACAAAACAAAACAAAAAGTGATGAAGGAACTTGAATTCCTTCCTCCTACTGCATTCAAAAGTTATATTATATTCAAAAGTTATATTAAAGTGGATCAAGTGTAAGAGCTAAAACTCTGTCTAACAGAGTTAGATGTTGAAAATCTTCATAATCTTGGGCTATAACAAGACTTGAGGGTGGGGAGTACTGGGGAAGGAACCCAGAACCCAGCACCTTGCACATAATGGGCAAGTGCTCTACTACTGAGCTATTGCCCAGCCCTTGGATGTCTTTATTGTTGCTTGACACCAGTCCTACTGAAAGACCTGGAAACCAGACTGGCGCCATGACAGGCTTCAGTAAGGCGCTGCCCCGGCTAGGCCTAAATTCCAGCTTAGGCAGAGGACCTGAGTCAGCCCTTAGACATGTCCAGACATGCCCAAGACTTGTCCCTTCTGCCTCTCTGCCCCAGCCAATCAAAAAGAATACAAGTACAATACCAACCAATCATGTAACCGCCCCCTACTTCTTTGTTCAAATCCCTATAAAAACCCTGCCCTCCCCGCTACTCGGGGCTCTTGTACGGATCCACTGCTCTGGTGAAGTCAAAAGACCGAGCTTAAGCCCGAAATAAAACTCCTTGCCTTTGCATACATGTTTGGTTCTGGCCAGACATGGTGGTGCATGCTCTCTGGAGGCAGAGGTAAAAGGATCTCCATGAGCTCAAGGCTACCCTGAGACTACATGGTGAATGCAGGTCAGCCTGGGCTAGAGTAAGACCCTACCTTGAAAAAAAAAAAGTTTCATTCTGGGAAGATGGCTCAATGGTCAAAGGTGCTTGCTTTCAAAGCCTGCCACCTGCCAAAGTTCAATTCTTCAGCCACCCACATAAGTTGAATGCAAAAAAAAAAAATATTCACTTGCAGCAGCAAGAGACTCTGACACACACACACACACGCACGCACACAAATAAATAAATAAAAATTTAAGGGCTAGAGAGATGGCTTAGCAGTTAAGGCACTTGCCTGCAAAGCCTAAGGACCCAGGTTCGATTCCCCACATCCACGTAAGCCAGATGCACAAGATGGCACATGTGTCTGGAGTTCATTTGCACTGGCTGGAGGTCCTGGCATGCTCATTCTCTCTCTCTCTCTCTCTACCTTTCTCTATCTGCCTCTTTCTCAAATAAATAAAAAGAAAGAAAAGGAATTTAAAAAAGAAAAAAGAAAAGTGGGGGCTGGGGAGATGGCTCAGTGACTAAAGACATTTGATTGCAAAGCCTACTGACCCAGGTTCAGTTCCCCAGTACCCATGTAAAGACAGATGTACAACATGGCACATGTGTCTGTAGTTTGTTTAAACCAACAGGAAGCCCTGATATACCCATTCTCTCTCAAATAAATAAAAATATTTTAAAAGAAGAAAGTGAGGGCTGGAGAGATGGCTTATTGGGTAAGATGCTTGCCTGCAAAGCCAAAGGACCCAGGTTCGATTCCCCAGGACCCACGTAAGCCAAATGCATAAGGTGGCGCATGTGTCTAGAGTTCGTTTGCAGTGGCTGGATGCCCTGGCATGCCCATTCTCTCTCTCTCTCCCCTCTCTCTCTCTCAAATAAAAATAAATACAAATTTAAAAAAAGAAGGGCTAGAGAGATGGCTTAGTGGTTAAGACATTTGTCTGCAAAGCCAAAGGATCTCGGTTCGATTCCCCAGGGCCCATGTAAACCAGATGCACAAGGTAGCACATGTGTCTAGAGTTTGCTTGCAGTGGCTGAAGGCCCTGGCATGCCCATTCTCTCTCCCTTTCTCTCTCTCTCCCTGTCTCTCTCTCTCAAATAAATAAATAATACAGTATTAAAAAAAGAAGAAAGTGAAAACAACCCAAAGAACAGGAGAAAAGCTTTGCATATCATATACCAGAAAAGAGTCTATATGAGGAACTCTTAGCACTCAAAAATAAAAGGCAGCCAGGCACGGTGGTGCATGCCTTTAATCCCAGCACTTAGGGAGAAGTAGGAGGATCACTGTGAGTTTGAAGCCAGCCTGAGACTACAGAGTGAGTTCCAGATAAGCCTGGGCAAGAGTGAGACCTTACCTCAAAAATAAATAAATAAATAAACATAAAGAGGCAGATAGATAAGGGGCTAGAGAAATGGCTCAGCAGTTAAAGGTACTTGCTTATAAAGCCTGCTAGCCCAGGTTTGATTCCCCAGTACCCACATAAAACCAGATGCACAAACTGGTGCATGAGTCTGGAGTTTGCAGCAGCAGGAGGCCCTGGCACACCCATTCTCTCTCTCTCCTTGCAAATAAATAAATAAATATTTATATATACATATGTGTGTGTGTGTGTGTGTGTGTGTATACTTTTTTTTTTAGGTAAGGTTTCATTGCAGCTCAGGCTGACCTGGAATTCACTATGTAGTCTCAGGGTGGCCTCAAACTCATGGCAATCCTCCTACCTCTGCCTCCCAAGTGCTGGGATTAAAGGTGTGCACCACCACGCCTGGCTTAAATAAATATATTTTTTTAGAAAAAGTTAAACACAATATGGAGTGTGGTGGCACACACCTTTAATCTCAGCACTCTGGAAGGCAGAAGTGAAAGGATCACTGTAAGTTTGAGGCCAGCCTGGGGCTACATAGTGAGATCCTACCTAAAAGAAAAAAGTTAAACACAGAATTACTACATGGTCCTTCTCTGCACACATCCAGGAGAAATGAAAAGCACACCCTCATAAAAACCTGCACACACATGGCAGCACATTCCTAACAGTCAAAAAAGGAACGCCCCAAATGCACACCAATTGGTGAACAAAATACGGCACATCCGCATAGCGGAGCGCGGCAGAGCGGTTTTAAGTGCCGACGCATGGCTCAACACGTATGTAACTGGAAACTGTTCTGCAAAGTCAAGGAGAGTTACTACAGACTATGGCATGGTTTCACTGATGAAATGTGCAGGAGGCAAAGCAATTAGTGGTGGCCTAGGGCCAGGTGACAGTAGAAGGGTGGGTGTGAACACAGGGGAGTGACTGCTAACAGGGATGGGCTTTCTGACAAGCTGAAAATGGGCCAAAACTGATTACAGTGTTGGTCATATGGCTATCAATATAGTCAAACCCACTGAACTCCACACATGAAATGAATGGATTATATGATATGTGAACTACATATGTATATATCTCATGTTCATGTGTGGTGTGCATGCATATGTGCACATCTATACACATGCACAGGAGTGTGGAAGGAAGGGTTTGGAAGCCAGAGGTCGAGGTTGGGTGCCTTCTTCAATTGCTCTCCACTGTATTTTTCTTTTCTTTTCTTTTTTTTTTAAGTTATTTGTATTTGAGATAGAGAGAGAGGGAAAGAGAAACAGAGAATGAGTGTGCCAGGGCACTGCAAACGAACTCCAGATGCATGCGCCATCTTGTGCACCTGGCTTACGTGGGATCTGGAGAATCAAACCTGGGTCCTTGGGCTTTGCAGGCAAGCGCCTTAACCTTTAAGCCATCTCTCCAGCCCTCTACTGTATTTTTCTTTATTTTTTGAAGGAGGGTCTCACTGTAGCCCAGGCTAACCTGGAACTCACTCTGTAGCCCACACTAAACTAAACTAAAAGGGAAAGAGCATTTGTGAATGCATGTGAAGCTTCCTGACAGGTATGGTAACACACCCCTGTAAACCTAGTACCTGGGAGACTGAGGCTAAGAAGATCATGAGTTCAAGGCCAGCCTGAGATACACATCAAGACCCTGTCTCAAACAAACAGAATTAAACTTTCTGGAAGGATCCATAAGAATAAATCTACAGGTTGACAGGTATGGTGGTGAATTTCTTTGATCCCAGCACTGAAGAGGAAGGGATAGGAGGATTACTGTGAGTTCAAGGCCAGCCTAGGACTACAGTGAGTGCCAGGTCAGCCTGGGATGGAGACCTTACCTCAGTTAAAAAAAAAAAAAAAGGAGTAGGGCTGGAGAAATGGCTTAGTAGTTAAGGCACTGGCCTACAAAGCCAAAAGACCCAGGTTCAATTCCCCAGGTCCCACATAAGCCAGACGCACAAGGTGACACATGCATCTGGACTTCATTTGCAGCAGCTAAAGGCCCTGGTGTGCCCATTCTCTATCTCCCCCCGAATTAAATAAATAATAATAACAAATTGGGGTTGGAGGGGTGGTTTAATGGTTAAGGCGTTGCCTACAAAGCCAAAGGAACCAGGTTCAATTCCCCAGGACCCATGTAAGCCAGACGCATAGGGTGGCACATCTGTCGAGTTCATTTGCAGTGGCTGGAGGCCCTGGAGCACCCATTCTCTCTCTCTCTCTCTCTCTGCCTCTTTCCCTCTGTCAAATACATAAATAAAAATGAAATATTTTTTAAAAAGTCATTTTAATAAAAGCACCTTTAACTGCTGATTCATCTCCCCAGCCAAAAATAAGAAAATTTTACATCAAGGCAATAATTCCAATTTAAACCCCTTGTGTAGCCGACCTTGCACTTCTGATTCTCCTGACTCCACCTCCTGAGTACCGGATTACAGACATGGACCATCACCCCTGGTTAATGTGGTGCTGAGGACGGAACCTGGGCTTCATGGACACTAGGCAAACACTACCAACTGAGCCACATCCCTAGCCCTCAATCATTCCTAATGGCTCTCTCTATCACATGGGTGGTCTTCTAAATCCTTGACCTCAGCAGTTTCTTGACAGCTATTCCAACAGGGTATATATATTTATATTCTTACTCAGTATTGCTTATGCAATGGAAATTAAAACTTCAGGTTTGCTGTCCTCGGTACAATCCTCTCTTATCATTTACTATCCTTTTTTGGTTCGAGGTAGGGTTTCACTCTGGCCCAGGATGACCTGGAATTCACTATGTAGTCTCTGGGTGGCCTCGAACTCAGGGCAATCCTCCTACCTGCCTCTCCAGTGCTGGGGATTAAAGGCGTACACTACCATACCCAGCCTTATCATTTACTATTCTACAGATATCGATTGTTTTCCTTCTTTCTACCCTTTCCTGAATGCACTGTTCACACAGTGCTCATTTCTCCACTGACAGGTTGAAACTCCATGTCAACTGTCAAGTTAGTTTCTTACCCTCAGGGCAGGACAGTCACCAGCCTGAAGCCAAAGCCAGAGCTACCTGATCCTGCTTGCAAACCTAATCGGCCAGGGGCTGGCTATTCCCAGCCCTGGAGCATGCTCTGCTTTGGTAGCTGTTGGCCAGCGTTCCTGCTGACCAGGACAGTGTGGTGGCCTGAGCTGCTAGCAGGACCAGCCAGTCAGTGGCCTCTGGGGACAAGGATGGTGCCAAGGGCCATAGCTTCAGCTGTGGTCCCCAGACAGTGTGGCGCAGCTGTGAGGCTGAGGAGCTGATTCGGTGGAGAAGTGTTGCCAGGCAAGCATGAGTACTGGAACTTGAAACCCCAACACCCATGTCCAAGACCAGACCTGGTGGCAGGCATCTGTATTACAGGCACGTCTACAGGCAAGAAGGTGGGGGGTGGGGAGACAGGAGAATCCACCACGGGCTCAGGGATCAGCCAGTCTGAGAACAAGCAGCGGTGAGGTGAGTGACAGGAGACCCTGCCTCAAGGGAGGGGGAAGGTGAGCACCAACACCCAGACATTGTCCTCTGACCTCCACAAGCACGTGCAATAGCACTCACACACGTGAACACACACGCACACACACGTTTCCAATGCAGGAGCCTGGCTGCCAGAGGCCAATCCCAGCCCTGCTGCTTGCTGACCACCCTCATCCAGCTCACTCTGCTTCCCAGGGCTGGTGGCGGTCAAATGAGGAAGTGGCCGCTTGTGGTTTGACAGCTAGCTCACAGGGACCTTGGGACAGAACCACAGCCCTTGGTCATGTACTATCACACAGACTGACATCCTCCCGGCCCTGGGAACCAAGAGCTGCTGCAGACAGCAGCTGGGACCCTGCGTGGCACTGTGCCATGTACCCTGTGCCTTGTACTTGGCACATATCCAGAACTGGGTGCATGTGATCTATCGTGTGGCTTTCAAAATTGTCATAAACCAGCTCTTCAGGCAGCTGTAGCATCCAAACCATTTGCTCTCTCCTTATAAGCAGAACGAGTGCTGTCCCAGAGCTCAGCGGGCAGCTGCTCAAATAAGGGCTGCAGTTCTCGGACTCCTCTGCAGCTCGACAAGACCAGGTGTTAAGGGACTTTGCCTGGGGACATGTGAATGTCTGCTCAGCCCAGACAGAGCACCAAGCAGAGTTCACAGAAACGACCCCATCACACCTATCTTGGTGAACCAATGCATTTGCTGGGGTGACTCAACTGCAGTGGGGGAGTCAAAGGCAGCTGCATCACTGAGCAGCGCACCCTGGCATGGGTGAAGACCGAAAAACTGCCTCCTAAGAGCTCTCAAGCAGGCAGCCTGGCCTGAGGGAGAGGCTCATCTGCCTGGCAATTCTAGCTGCTTGTATAACCTTGGGGAGCGGTTTGGGAATCTCGTAACTTCTGAGCGTCCTGAGCTTTCCAAATTCTCTGAGCTGCCCCTCATTCTAGTAGGGAATGTTTCAATTAGGTGGAAATGGTCACATAAAGCCATGTGACCAAGTTCTGCTCAAGGGGATACGGGCAGCCAGGCTGTGCGCAACTTTAGGGAAGGTGTTTAAAGGGAAGGAGGATGACCTGCACGCCCTCTTTCTGGCTACAATGCATGTGTAGATTGCTGGAATTTAAGTAGCTATATTGGGCAATGAGGCAGAAGCCATGTGCTGAGGCTGGCAGAGCTATGAGGTAGGGTTTCTTGTATCATGGGACAGCGTAATTACTAGTCGTGGGCTCAGGGCTGGAAAGATGGATCAGCATTAAAAGGGCTGACCTACAAAGACTGCTGGCCCCGGTTCAATTCCCCAACACTCACATAAATCTGCATACGAAGTGGCGCATGCATCTATAATCCCAACACACCTACAACAACGGGGTGTGGAGACAGGAGAATTCAAAACTTGAAGGCCAGCTAAGTGTGACGCTCATTTGCAGTCCGGCAGTTTGTGTGCAGCAGGAAGAGACCCCGTCCCAAGGAAGGTGAAGAACAGAAACCTCAAAGTTACCCTCTGGCTCCCTGCCAACACACTCTGTGGCATACATACACATAACACAAATAGATACTTTTTTCAAAAAAAGAAGAGAGGAAGCCGGGCATGGTGTTGCACACCTTTAATCCCAGCACTCAGGAGGCAGAAGTAGGAGGATCGCTGTGAGTTCAAGGCCACTCTGAGACTACATAGTGATTCCAGGCCAGCTGGACTACAGTGAGACTCTACCTCAAAAAAATAAAAGAAAAGAAAAGAGGGCTGGAGAGATGACTTAGCGGTTAAGGCACTTGCCTACAAAGCCAAACGACCCAGGTTCGATTGCCCAGGACCCACATAAGCCAGATGCACAAGGTGGCACATGTGTCTGGAGTTTGTTTCCAATAGCTAGAGGCCCTGGTCTACCCATTCTCTCTCTCAAATAAAAATAAAAAATATTTAAAATCTAAACATATTTTTAAAAATTTAAAAAAACCCTTAAATTGCTTTTAAAAATTCGCTGCGCCAGGCATGGTGACACACACCTTTAATCCCAGCACTTGGGAGGCAGAGGTAGGAGGAGTGCCATGAGTTCCAGGCCACCCTGAGAATACATAATGAGCTCCAGGTCAGCCTGGACTAGAGTGAAATTCTACCTTGAAAAACCAAAAAAAGTCATTGTGCCAGGCACGGTGGCATATGCCTTTAATCCCAGCACTTGGGAGGCAGAAGTAAGAGGATCACTGTGAGTTCAAGGCCAACCTGGGACTACAGAGGGAGTTCCAGGTTAACCAGGGCTAGAGTGATACCCTATCTCAAAAAAAAAAAAAAAAAGCAAGGGTTGGAGAAATGGCTCAGTGTTAAGGTGCTTGCCTGCAAAACCTAACAACCCAGGTTCAATTTCCCAGTACACACGTAATACCAAATGCACAAAGTTGTACATACATCTGGACTTTGTTTGCAGTAGCTGGAGGCCCTAGAGTGTCCATTCTTTTCTTTCTTTCTCCCTGCTTGCAAATAAATAAAAGAATTTTTAAAACATAGGCCAGGTGTGGTGGCACAAGCCTTTAATCCCAGCACTTGGGAGGCAGAGGTAGGAGGATCACCATGAGTTTGAGGCCACCCTGAGACTACATAGTGAATTCCAGGTCAGCCTGGGCTAGAGGGAGACCCTACCTCAAAAAAACAACAAACAACAAACAAAACAAAATGTAAAAATTAGGCCAGTCATGGTGGCACATGGCTTTAATCCCAGCATGGCGCGGGGGGTGGGGGGGCAGAGGTAGGAGGATAATCATGAGTTCAAGGCCAGTCTGAGACTACACAGTGAATTCCAAGACAGCCTGGGCTGGAGAGATGGCTTAGCATTTAAGGCACTTGCCTGCAAAGCCAAAGGACCCATGTTCGATTCCTTAGTACTCATGTATGACAGATGCACAAGGTGGCGACAGATAGTGGCCTCCAGCCACTGCAAATGAACTCCAGATGTATGTGCCCCACTGTGTACCTGGCTTATGTGGGTCCTGGGGAGTTGAACCTGGGTCCTTTGGCTTTGCAGGAAAATGTCTTAATGGATAAGTCATATCTCCAGGCCCTTAAAAAATAGTTTTTAAAACTTTTAAAAAGTAATCATGTACTCTCAAGCTTCAGTTTGTTAATAAACTTGTGCAATAATATATTGTGTTTTCCTTTTCTTTCTTACTACTTGCCAGCTCTATTAGGGCCACTGGCCCTTTCTCCCCCAGGGCAGGGACAACTTGGGAAAACCGTGCTCTTGAGGCAGAGTTCTACTTGGCAAATGCTCTCAGATTTGCACATGAGGACGGGCACCAGGGGCATATCATGATTCTTCCAGGTAGGCAGGGTGCCCTGTTACCCACATCCTGGCTCCATGATCCCAGTTCTGACCCCCAGAAATTTCCATCTAACTTGGACTCTTGGGACCTGCCTGTGAACACAGCGGTGCTGACCTAAGCCAGCCAAGACAGGGGACAGTCAATCACCACCATTTTCCTAAATAGTGGAGCTGAGCCTTGGGTCTCAGCCAGTTTGGAGAGGGGCAAAGGCAAACTTCCTCAGGGGTCTTCAGGGGACAGACATTTTAGGCTCTGGCAGCCAGAACTACCATCTCCCGGGTGTCTTGCTAGTCAGAATTCCTGTGGTCCCCACGGAAACAGGAAACTATGCTTGCAATGCCAGGACAAGACCTACGGGTCAAAAGGCAAGCCAGAGGAACTGCCTTCCCGTGGTAGCGAGGGCTGCAGCATCCTCCCCGCACCCCAGAGCAGCGCGGCCCCGGCGCTCACCCCTGCCTACACTGGAGATGCCCAGCAGCCCTGGACGGTTGCACGGTGACTATGGACTCCTGCAAGTGCACCTGCTTCTTAAAAAGATTGGCGCTCCCTTACCCTCCAGTCACGTGGTTGGAGGATGTGTCACATGACCCAAGTCTAAACCAATCACACCAGGGCACCTGATCACAGCGATTGGCTCAGCAGTGGTCAGGTGCCTAGAGTCAACCCAATCCAAGTAAGCCTGGGGCTTCCGCTTGAATGACTGAAGGAGGATGGACAATCACTTCCTGCGGGGTAGGACCCTGGTGCACTATAGAACACAGATGTGAGTTGGGTACAGAACGGGAGACAGGGAGAAAAACAAGTGTCGATGACGTCATTTGAGGCCTGACAGACAAAGTCATTTGAAGCCAAACTCTAACCACACGCAATGAGTTCGCATCTTAGTGAGAAGCCAAAAACAGCACAGCCAAGATGCAGAAAAGTGGAGAAAGATTTATCACCTGCAGCAGACAAGGAGAGCATGCGTCATTTCCAAAGCAACCCAGAACAAAGGAAGCAGGGGCATTTTATTCAGAGAGCCTATGCGCATTCACATGGGCGGGCCCATTTCCAACCAAGCTCTGTGAAGTTATAATTGTTTAAAAAGAGTAGACACATCGTGCATGCTTAGCTCAAAGTTATACCACACATGTAAAAGAGTACAGTGGTAGAAATGTCTCTGGGCATGACCAGTGTGTACCAGAAACTTTTAGCGCAAAATAAAGGAAAGGTTATTTTGAGTGGGGTATTAACGCGGGAGTCTGGCCCTGAAGATGTATGCCTTCCTCAGACACTAACAACACTGCCTGCCTCTTCCTGGACTTCTGAATTACAGGCCACAGTAAGCCCTGCCTGGGGAGAAAATGACTACTTACCCCTGGGAAATGGGTTTCCTTTACCTGCAACAGGAAGTTGCTGCTTGCCTAGAATGTAATCTCTAGCAGTGCATAAGCGACCCGGTGGGGTCAGGACTGTAATTCCAGCATTCAGGAGATGGAGGCAGGAGGATCAGAAGTTCAATGTTGTCCTCAGCTACATAGTAAGGATGAGGCCAGCCTAAGATACATGAGACTCTGCTTTCAAAAAGTTTCAAAGTGATCCAGGCTTAATATTATTCATACATAATTTAAAAATACTAGGAAGCTGGCGGTGTAGCTCAGAGGTAAAGTACTTGCCTAGCATGCCCAAGGCCCTGGTTCTACACTCAGCACCACAAAATACATAACAAAAACAAGGTAGAGTTGGGGATGCAATTCAAAGGAAGAGTGATCACCTAGCAGGTGTGAGGCAAGGGTTCCATATCAGGGATGGAAGGGAGAAAGAAGAAAAAATAACAACTTCTATTGAGCCCTTGGGCTGTAGCGGAGGGGTAGAGCCCTTGCCTAGCATATGCGAATCCTGGGGCTGCACCCCCAGCTCTGAAAAAAGAAACTAGTCCAAACTGACCTGAAATTCACTATGTAGTCTCAGGGTGGCCTTGAACTCACGGTGATCTTCCTACCTCTGCCTCCCAAGTGCTGGGATTAAAGGCATGTGCCTCTAGGCCCAGCTAAGAAACTTCTTTTAAAGTACATGGTTAAAAATAACATCTCAGGCTGGAGAGATGGCTTAGCAGTTAAGGTGCTTGTCTGCAAGGCCAAAGGACCTAGGTTTGATTCCCCAGGGCCCACATAAGCCACATGCACAAGGTGGTGCATGCATCTAGAATTTGTTTGCAGTGGCTGGGGAGCCTGGTGTGTCCATTCTCTATCTGCCTCTCTCTCTCTGCTTCTTTCTCTCTCTCTCAAATAAATAAAAATTTAAAAAAAATTAATAATATCTCTTTCTACCAGGGCCATGTATGTGACCAAACAGGCTGCCTCAAGTTGCTCACTCAAGGCTTGTGAGCAACCTCTGCAGCTACGCACAGGCTGCACAACTTCCCACCCCAGGCCAGACTGCTATCAGCTAGTCTTGGGATTGCTCTTGGTACATATTGCCTAATGTCCAGATAATATGCCTTCCCTTCTCTGCTATTTCCTATTTTATCTATTTCATTGTTTTTTTTCTTCTCTATTTTTTTTTTTTTTTTTTTTTGAGACCAAATCTCACTATGTAGCCCAGGCCAGGCTGGTCTTGAACTCTCAATCCTCTGCCTTTCTTGAGAGCTGGGGTTACAGGCTGTACTGTCATGCTCAGCTTCTATGTCCTATGATCTAATACAGCTGATATCCTGGTGTGGCTAAATTAGGCTCAGCTCCACCCCTTCCACTTCCTTGGCAGCCCCATCTCTACACTGGAAGATCTGCTTGCTCCATTAGGTACCAGATCAGGAGGAACTTTCTGTCCTGTGCCACTCAGCAGAAGTGGCAGTTGAGTTTCTGAGAGTAGGGTGAAATGGAGGAACAATGGAGCTTTGGCACTGAAGATAGGTGACAAGGAATCAGAGACCTGGAGTCCTATTGAAGTGCCAGGACCCCCAGATGAAGTTGGGGTCCTCAGGAGTCACCCAGTGAACCGAGAAAGCCGAGACACTCGAATGCAATAATAGCAGGATTCTTTATTGTCAAGCCTAGGCAGGGACTCAATCCACACAGGCAGACGCAGCGGGAGTGGGGGAGAGCCCCCTTCTTACAGGGGAAGGGGTTTATATAGGGTTTTGAGCAAAGAAGTAGGGGATAGGCACATGACTGGTTAATTTAAACAGTAACTGCACTTGTATTCTTCCGATTGGCTTGGGATTTTGGCGGGCAAAGTTGGGGGCAGGAGCTAGGAGAACTTCAGGCAGATGAGGTAACCTTTATTGTGGTTGGCTACGTTGTAACTTTTGAAATGACTGGTTAAAAAAAAAAAGACTACTGATCTCACGCCAGCAGTTTGTCTTATCTATCAGTTGCAGGTGGCAGGAGACAGGAGACAGGAGACAGGAGCCCCCCCCCCCCCATGGCAGAGTACTTCTGGAATGTCCTTGAAATGGAGACTTCACAGAAACAGAACAGGGAGGGGGGGGCAGCAACTGAGCAAGCAAAAGTTTACAGAAGCAAAGGCCAGCGCATTAGCCGGCTAGTTCTCTAAGTCAGGCTTGGGCCTTTTTACTTAAAATGGTTATATTTGGTCTTTCATTCCCCCCTCTATATATAGCCGGGGAGCCTATCTAGGATCCCTGTATGGGAGTTTAAACATTTTCTGTTTCTATGTCAGTGGTCACAGGTTGATAGGGGTAATTTCTTTGAACCATTAATTAAATGGTACCCAATTTTTGTTTCATAAATTGTACCAGCCTATTTAGAATACAAGGACCTAAGGTGAGTAATAATAGCAGGATGAGCAGGGGCCCCAGGAGGGTTGATATTAGAGCAGTAAACCAGGGGGAGCTATTTTACCATGACTCAAACCAGCCCTCCTGAGCTTTTCGTTCGCGTTGTCGTTTCTCTAATCCTTCCTCCTAACTTTGCTCATGCTGTCCTTGATGCGGCCAGAGTGGTCCCTATAGAAACAACACTGTTCTCCTAGGGCAGCACATAGTCCCCCTTGCTGGAGAAATAACAAGTCTAGTCCCCTCCTGTTTTGTAGGGTCACTTCTGCCAGCGAACTCAAGGAATCCTGCAAATGAGTAATTGAGTCTTCTAGTTCCCTAATATCCTGGTCCAGACTTGCCCTCAGGGAGGAATATAATTGTCCCTGTTTGATGATGGCCGCAGTGCCCATACCGATACCAGCTGTGATTCCTGCACCTACTAGAAGACTTAGGGAAACGGCAGTGATTAATTCTCTTTTAGCCTTATGGGGGTTATAGGTTTTAGTGTAGGTTTGAAAAAAGTCCTCATTCGAGTGGTAGAGGATTCTGGGTAATAACCTGACCATAACGTAAAAGTTTCCTGTTAGGTTAAAGGTGGGTAAGTACAGACAAGGGGTCAGGCCGGTAGAACAGGCCCACCAAGTGCCATTATGGGGAACCAAATATTTTGGGGCCTGACTTACATGGTGAGGTAGGTTACAGAGGGGCTAAAGGCAGTCGGGACTTTGCCTACACATGTATCTCCCATTAGGCCATTAGTTATCTGCTGGAGAGTTATTTTAGGTCCCGGAATCCATCTGCATTGGGAGGGCTCACTAGCTGTAGAGAAGGTTCCCAGGATAGCAGTAGCTTCATAATAAGGAGGGGCAACATCATAGCATAACCAACAGGAGGTAGTTAACTCTGGCCTAGAAGCATTTAAAAAAAGAAAAGCTTGTTGTAGCATAGCTTGGAGCCGATTATTAAGATTGGGATTAGACTCAGCCTTTGGGGGGGACATCTCATGGTGGGGTCAGAGTAGAGGGTACCGGCTTTGTTGTGGGCAGAGAAGGGGGCAGCCCGTGGGGGAGGAGTGGCAGCCAGGACCTTATTGGGACCTAGAGATGAGCCAAGCAGGGGTCTACTAAGTAATTTAATAGTAAATAGGCCGCTGGAGCTACTGGGATGGGTAGACAGGCCCCACATTTTTCCGGCCTCCCAAGTAGAATCCCGTTTTCCTCTCTCTGTAAAGCGAATCTGGATAGGGTTGCAGGTATTTGAAGTTGCCCCAGAGCATACCTGGACTCTTCTGCCTCTAACATAAACATCTGGAGGGTCATTACGTTCTACTTGGATAAGATCCGTCTTAACAGGGGCAGTCCAATAGAGGTCCCCAGTACTCACACAAGACCAGGACCGGCAGAAGAGCTCAGGTGCCCCTCCACATTGTTTTCTCCAATCCTTGTCTGTCTGACCTGCCAGTGGTCCACCAGGGCATACATAGAAATAGGTATGTTTAAGTGACCAGTGACTCTTTTCAGTGAGCAGTTCTGACAAATCAAATTGTAGATCTGGAAACCAGGTATTAACAGGTGCTATCTTAGATTTCTGAACCAATATGTCACCTGTGGAAGAATCTATTACTACCCAAGTAAGGTTGACTGGTTGATGGGGATTAAGGGGGGAAAGGGGGCCACAATAGGCACAAGTGGTGAATAATGCAAGCGTTAAGAGTGTATAAGCTTGAGTTCGAAAGAGATGCTTAAGGGGAGATACAACCGGGAAAGCATTTTCGACCTGAGGGAGGGAGCAACTAGCAGTCAGGGGCATCCGGAGGCTGAGGCCTGGAGTGTGGCATCTCAGTGGAGGTGGAGCTTGAGTGGATCCTCTGGGTTGGGGTGACATGTCCAGGACTCTCCAGCTTTCCAGGGGACTGTCTTTATGTGGGTCCAGTGGATCCATGACGTGATGCCGTCCACCTTCACAGCCGTGGGAGTGGTCATCAGCACAATGTAGGGACCTTTCCATCTGGGTTCTAGAGTCCTCCACTGGTGTCTCCTGACAAGGACTTTATCTCCAGGTTGAAACCTATGGGGTTTTGGAGGGGCAACAGTTTTATAGATGGTCTGTAAATGGGACCAGACTTTCTTGTGGGTCAGCTGTAGGCACTTCAGAGATTGAATCAAGTCTTGGTCATCTATCTCTGACAGGAGATCAACCTGTAAACTGGGGATAATGGGAGGGGGCGGCCCGAACATTATTTCAAAAGGGGTCAGACACTTATGGTACGGGGAGTTTCGGACCCTGAATAAGGCAAAGAGGAGGAGAGATACCCAGTCAGCGCCGGTCTCTAAAGCCAATTTTGTTAAGGTCTCTTAGGGTTCTATTCATTCTCTGTACCTGTCCTGAACTCTGAGGGCGATAAGCGCAGTGTAATTTCCAATTAGCCTCCAGTGCAGTGACTACTCCCTGACTTACCTGTGATATGAAAGCTGGTCTGTTATCTGAGCCTAAAGAGACTGGGAAACCATACCTGGGGAGTATTTCTTCCAGTATCTTCTTAGCAACCACCTGTGCAGTTTCAGCCTTAGTGGGGAAGGCTTCCACCCATCCAGAGAATGTATCTATAAACACTAAGAGGTACTTATATCTTGATTTACCAGTCTTAATTTCAGTGGAATCTAGTTCCCGGTAGACTCCCGGTCTTGTCCCCCTCAATCTGGTTCCTGGATTAGAGGGGAGAGCTGTGGCATTAGTCATGTAGCAGGGTTGACAATTGGAAACAATTTGTTCAATAATTTGGCTAGCATTCCATACTTTCAGGTGAGAATTTTTCAGTAACTCTTGCATTCGCTTGATTCCCAGATGGGAGGAACGATGGACCTTTCTTAGGATTCTTTGTCCCAGCTTCTGAGGCAGGATGAGGCGTCCATCCGCCATTTTCCACCAGTCATTTATTTTATTAGTTCCTTTTAGTTGGTTGACCCATGTAAGATCCTCTCAGGAATATTTAGGAACATCTGGTAGCTTTCTGCTTCTAGGGTCAACCAAGACAGGGGCCGAGAGGGCCACTCATTTGGCTGTCTGGTCGGCTAAATTGTTTCCTTGGGGAATTAGTCCATCCCCTTTCTGGTGCCCTGGGCAGTGAATGACAGCTACCTGAGTGGGACCCCAGAGGGCTTGGAGTAGATCCAGAATCTCCTGCTTGTTTTTAATAGTCTTTCCTTCTGCTGTTAAAAGTCCTCTTTCTCTGTATATTGCACCATGGACTTGAGCCGTAGCAAATGCATACCGGCTGTCCGTGTATATGTTCAGTCTCTTGTTGGCTCCCAGTTGTAAAGCCTTAGTGAAGGGCTATAAGTTCTGCCCTCTGGGCTGACGTGCCCGTAGGGACAGGCTCCGCCCAAATGACATCTGTCTCTGAAGTGACTGCTGCCCCCGCGTACCTGTGTCCATCCTTGATGAAACTGCTGCCATCCGTGAACCAAGTCACCTACGCATCCTTTAGGGGGGTGTCCTTGCGATCTGGCCTCACATTGTATATATGGGCCAGTATCTCCACGGGCCAGTATCTCCATGCAGTCATGGAGAGGAGTCTCCAGGTCCAGGTCAGGCAACAGAGTGGCGGGGTTCAGAGCTGTGGGAGTCTGGAAAGTTATTCTGGCTGGGTTTAGGAGCAGAGCCTGGTAATGGACCATGCGAGCATTGCTGAGCCAATGGTCAGGTGGTTGTTCCAGTACCCCTCGATGGCATGGGGGGCTGCAACCGCCAAGTTTTGTCCCAAAGTCAGCTTGTCTGCATCCTTGACTAAGAGGGCCGTAGCGGCTATAATTCTCAAGCATGGGGGCCACCCTGCTGCAACAGTGTCTAATTTCTTTGATAGGTAGGCAACAGGACACCGCCAGGGTCCTAAGTTTTGGGTGAGGACCCCCTTTGCTATCCCATGGTGTTCATCTACAAAAAGCATGAATGGCCTGGTCACATCAGGGAGGCTTAAAGCAGGGGCTTCTAGGAGGCATACCTTTAGGTCCTTGAAGGCTTGTTGGCGATGATCTGTCCATTAGAAAGGTTGGTTTTCCTTGGTGGCTTCATATAGAGGTTTTGCCAGTCCTGCGAATCTGGGGATCCACAGACGGCAGAAGCCCGCTGTACCAAGAAATTCTCGTACCTGTCTGGCTGAGGTTGGCGTTGGGATATGGAGGACAATTTCTTTTTGTGCATCTGACAGCCAGCGCTGGCCATCCCAGAGAATATACCCCAGGTAGGTCACCTGCTGTCTGCAGACTTGAGCCTTCTTGGTGGATGAGGGGTATCTCAGTTCTCCCAGAGTCCTCAGGAGATCTCTGGTCTCCGCCAGGCACGTTTCTTGGTCAGTAGCTGCTATTAAAAGATCATCCACATATTGTAACAGTCAGTCCTGGCCGTACTCGAAAGTCCAATAGGTCTTCATGTAAGGCCTCATCAAAGATGGTAAGGGAGTTTTTGAATCCTTGAGGCAATCGAGTCCAGGTGAGTTGACCACTGATCCCGATTTCTGGATCGTGCCATTCAAAGGCAAAATAAGATTGACTCTGTGGAGCTAAAGGTAAGCTGAAGAATGCATCTTTTAAGTCCAGGATAGTGTATCAAGTAAGTTCAGGTGTTAAGACTTCCCAATAGAGTATAAGGGTTGGGCACTGTAAGGTGAATATCAATTACTCTTTTATTAACTTCTCTTAAGTCCTGTACCTGGCAGTAGTCATTTGAATTAGTCTTTTTCACTGGTAGGAGGGGGGTGTTCCAAGCTGATTGGGTTGACTTTAAGACCCCTGACTGAAGAAGCCGCCTGATGTGGGGAGTAATGCCTTGTTTGGCCTCTAGTGACATGGGGTACTGTTGAACCCTGGCTGGCATACTTCTAGGTTTTAATTCTATTAGTATGAGGGGGGGGGGCTATGTTGTGCCCATCCCATTCCACCAGTCTGGGCCCAAGCTTGTGGGTAATCAGTCAGCCAGGAAGGGTCTAAGGACCCAGGGCCCTCTTCTGTCATTTCAAAAGTTACAATATAGCCAGAAACTGACCTGACGGGGGGGGGGGGGGGGCAAGCAAGCAAAGTTTACAGAAGCAAAGGTCAGCGCATTAGCCAGCTAGTTCCTTATCTAAGTAAGTCAGGCCTGGGCCTTTTTACTTAAAATGGTTATATTTGGTCTTTCACTATAGACCTCAATGCAACATGACTTTCACAGAAATAAGACAAGTCCTATGTGTGAGGAGCTGGCTGTCTACCAAGTACCACACTAAGTACTCGATGTGAATTGTGACACATGACAGTGACAAGAGCCAACCAAGTCCAGCTGTGATTGCCTGCCTCGGAAAAGCCACTGTGGGGAGGGAAACAGGCCGAGAGGGGCTGCCCTGTGCAGCACCTAGCTTTCTCCACAGCTACCTTCAGCCCGGGTCACGCTTCTCAGTTTCCTTGGAGGAAGAAGCTCAAGCCAGGACGGCTTATGACTGTGATCCCAGCACTGGGGAGGTTGAGGCAGCAGGATTGCAAGTTCCAGGCCAACCTGGGCCATATAGCAAGACCCTATCTCAAACAAAACAATATGAATGCTGCTCTCACTGCTAGCCTGAGAACCTTCTCCAGGGAGATAGCAATAGACACTGAGGAGACTCAAAAAACTTATCAAAGCAGAAGACCGCTGAGAGCTCAACACTGAAGGAGAATTATAACGTGTCCTCCAAGACTCAGGGATCATTGTGGAAGGGAGGGTGGAAAGAGCATAGGAGCCACAGGGTGGGAAGGTGTAGTCTGAGGAACTGACCCTCCCAACAGAGACTGACTGATGCATCCATGACTCCACTGAGGACAGCCCTCAGTGGAATGGGGGAGAAGTGGGCAAAAGAGTATAACCTGACGGGTATGTGACTAATTTGCAATATGTTCATATATTAAAAGTTCTCAGTTGAAAAAAATACAACCCACAAACCAAAGTCCAGTAGCAGTGGCCGACAGGCCAGCTCAGCAGCTGCCTCGCCAGGTGTTGCACTTACTTTCTTGTTGCTGGCACAAAGCACCAAGCCTTCCTCTGTAAGGTCTTGTGGTCCTTTACCTGCCGGGCCTGGAATTAGTCACCATTCATGTGAATCTGTCTCTTGCACTTTCAGGCCCCTCTGCAGCAATACTTTTCCTAACTGGGACAAACCCGTCTGTTCACTGCAAACTCTACCTCAAGCTCTGTCTGCCTCCAGAGGCCTTCCCAGGCTCACTTCCTCATCTGTGATTCAGCAGACAGCAAACAGGACCAACCCTAGGAGGGGTCTGAAGACTTCATTATACCAGTCCCCTCGTGCCTGGCATAGATTTGGCACTATTCAGCCCTGGCACTTCCTTCCTCCCGGGCCCTATACAAGCATTCCCATGACACCCAGGGGCACAACAGTCTCTGTGACAAACAGAATAATGGTTCACCTAAATCCACCACCCAAGCCCTGGAATATGTGAATGTGTGGTCTTATACGGCAGAAGGGACTTTTTTTTTTCGAGGTAGAGTCTCACTCTAGCCCAGGCTGACCTAGAATTCACAATGAATTCTCAGGCTGGCCTCAAACTCATGGCAATCCTCCTACCTCTGCCTCCTGAGTGCTGGGATGAAAGGCATGTGCCACCACACCCGGCTGGCCTGAATTTGTATAAGGACTTGGAGGCAGTGTCTTGTAACCTTAGCCCTGCAGGGAGCAGAGACCAGAGAATCACTGGGACTCACTAGTCAACCAGGATGACTGAAAATGGCAGCTCCGGGTTCAGAGAGAGACTCTGTCTGAAGGAAACAGGCAGATGAGCCACTGAGGAGGATGCCTGATGTTCTCCTCTGGCCCCTGCACACCCACACACAGGAGCTCACCCGTGCACACACCACACCGCACACTAAACACATACACACACGTGCAGAAAAAAAAGAAGAGGTAGGAGGACCACAGAAGGAAGAGATGGGACAAGGGAAGCAGGGGCTGTAGACAAAGAGAAAGATTTGGGGTTGGGCTTTAGCTCAGTGGCAGAGTGTTTGCCTAGCATGCCCAAGACCCAGGGTTCAATCCCCAGCACCACATAAACCAAGGCATGGTGGCACATGCCTAAGGTACCTCAGCACTCAAGATGTGGAAGCAGGACGATCAGAAGTTCTAGCAAGGCCAGCCTCTACTAAATAGTGAGTTTGAGGCCAGCCTGGGATATATGAGACCCTGTTTCAAAACACCACCACCACCAATATATATATATATATATATATATATATATATATATATATATATATAGACAGTTAGTTATGGTGGCACATGTCTATGATCCCAGCAATTGGGAGGTGGAGGGAGTGGGATCAAGAGTTCAAGGTCAGTCTCTGCTACACAGTGAATTCTAGGCTAGGCCAAGCTGCATTAAACCCCGTCTCAAAAACAAAACAAGGAGGCCAGGCATAGTGGCACACACCTTTAATCCCAGCACCCAGGTAGAATGCAGAGGTAGGAGAACTGCTCTAAGTTCAAGGCCACCCTGAGACTACATAGTGAATTCCTGAGACCCTACCTTGAAAAATGAAAACAAACAAAACAAAAAAAAAAAAAAAAAAAAAAAAAAAAAACAAGGAACTGGAGAGAAAGCTCAGTAGTTAAAGGTGCTTGCTTGCAAAACCTGACAGCCTAGGTTCAATTCCCCAGTACCCAAGTAAAGCCAGATACACAAGGTGGCACATGTGTCTAAAGTTCATACTCAGTGGCAGGAGGCCCTGGTGTGCCAAGTCTCGCACTTTCACTTTCTCTCTGCCTCCTTCTTCCTCTCTGCTTGGAGAAAAAAAAACAACAGCAACAACGAACTAGCCAGGCGTGGTGGTGCATGCCTTTAATAGAGCACTTGGGAGATAGAAGTAAGAGGATCACCATGAATTCAAGGCCAGCCTGGGACTACAGAGTGAGTTCTAGGTCAGCCTGGGCTAGAGTGAGACCCTACCTGGGGTGGGGCTGGGGAGAGGGGACCCAAAAAAACAAACAAAATAAAAACCAACACCGTGAATAGTGTGGAACAGATGTTCTCAGCCTGAGGCAATTAACTTCCTCAAGGGCATGTGACAATGTCTGGAGACAGTTTTAGTAGCTCTGGGGAGTAACTGGCATTAGAGGGCACAGGCCAGCCCTCTATAATTCATGATCGTTACAGGAAAATGTCAGGAGCACCAAGGCCAGAAGCTCTGCTGCGGAATGGTTCTGGGGAATGAATACCAAGCAGCCTTCCCTGCCTGCGCCCTCCTCTCCTCTAGTCTCCACATGTTCCTCAGAGACGGGAAACCGGCTTCCAGGCGGCCACAAAAAGCAATCCGCTATGGAAGGCCAGGAGCTAAGTCAACACTCGCTCTGCGGCAAGGCTCGTGAAATGTCTGTACAGTGCTCTGGGCTTACCTGAACCTGCAGTGTGTAGGAGCCAGCTCATTATATTAGAAATTAGAAAATGACATTTTAAAGCACCAAGCAGAAAAGATGGCAGTTATAGCTTCAGTGAGCAAAATGCATAAGAGGGCTTTGATTTTTTTTTCTTCTTCTTTTTTCTGAGGTAGGGTCTCACTGTAGCCCAGGTTAACCTGGAACTCACTCTGTAGTCTCAGGCTTGCCTGGAACTCAGTGATCCTCCTACCTCGGCCTCCTGAGTGCTGGGGATTAAAGATGTGTGCCACCACTCCCAGCAAGAGCTCTGAATTTTAATGTTTAATCACTTGCCAGACACTGTCTTTTGTGTCCCCAGGACACAGTGTACTCCTGGCAGGTCACACCAGAGATATAGCATGTTTCACTTCTCACGCAGCACTGTGTGTTTACACAGCCCTCCCAGTGGCCAGGGTGTGTGAGCATGCCAACCCAAAAGGATGGTTCTCAGGCCTCCAACTCTCAGCCCATGCCTGGCACACACCATCTGTGCAAGTGGCAGAAACGCGAGCTGACAATCTCCTGCTGCTACCTGAGGTACTGCGGTGAGACAGGCAAAGGGACAACTGCTTTGCCATCACCGGGGGTTGATGGCATGCAAGCCTGAGACCCTGAGTGGGGAAACCGATCACGGGAAAACTGAAGAAGTCTAGGAGCTGACCTTGGGATGAAGAGCTCTCAGTCCACGCCCCAGCTCTTCCATGACAGCTGGGCGATGCTGGGCTAATTGCTGACCCCTCGGAACCTCAGCTTTCTCATTCACTCCACAGAGGAGAGCAGAGCAAGTGACGTGGGAGAGAATTGAGAAAGGTGGCCAGGAAAAGCCACTGTGGCAAACAGCTGGCTATCAGTGACAAATTCATGCTCCCAGCCAGCGACTACCTTTCCCAGCATCTCCTGAACCTTTGGTGAGATCATGTGACTACATCTGGGCCAATGGAATGTGAGCAGAAATAACTTTCCACCACTTCTAGGCCCGCCCAGCAGCTCACTGTCCCGGACCGGGCTGGAGCTCACAGAGGGCATGCACTTCCATGTGACTTACAGACCACCTGCTGTGTGCCTTCCCAAAGCTCCAGAAAGGAGCGTCTTCCCACACAGTATGTACTCCATCTGCCCCCTGCTTGGCTTGGTCCCCTCACCAAGAGGATGCACCTCTCCTTCGTTCTCAGTAACATATCCCCTCCTCCAGAAAGCCTCCTGACTCTCATAACAGTTACAATTCACCTCATTCCACAGATGGAAAAACTGAGAAATCACACAACTAGAAGGCTGAGTTGGGGGGCTGGAGAGATGGCTTAGTGGTTAAGTTACTTGATGCAAAGCCTAAGGACCCAGGTTCAATTTCCCAGGACCCACATAAGCCAGACGCACAAGGTGGCGCATGCATCCGGAGTTTGTTTTGCAGCGGCTGAAGGCCCTGACACACACCCATTCTCTCTCTGTCTCTTTCTCTCTCCTTCTCTCAAATAAACAAATTAAAATAAAATAAAACAAACAAACAAAAAGAAAGAAAGCTGAGTTGGGGTTGAAGGTGATGCTTTTCCGGCAGCCGTACCTCTGAACTAGGCCCCTCAGGAGCAGTCACAGTGGCTGCCATCCCTAGAGACTTGTTAGAAATGCACAGTATGGAACCTTACTCCAAACCTACTAAATGAACCTCCAGTGTGCACCCAGCAACCTGGGTTAAACAAGCCACCCCCCTTCCCCTGGCCCCAGTCCCAGGCCTTCTGATGTGGCCTGAAGTTTGAGAACTGCTGTGAATACCTGAGTCTGACTCTGACCTTGTGAAAAGCTTTTCCAGGAGATCCACACAGCCCAGGGCTTTTGGCACTCAAAGCTTTATCGCTGGCAGCATGCAATAGTGACTCATGCCTTCCCTTGTTTAAAACCTTGTTGTTTGTGCCCATGGGCCCAACAACTCCTTAAAGCCCAAGCTCTCCTGTCCACCCCAGTTATGGACCCTCTCATAACCACTTTCTTCTGGGGTGCACTGACGTGGCATCCACTGCTGTTCATCAGTGGCGCTCATCTCCCTCCACACCAAGCCTTTGTCAACAGTCCACCCAGCTGCTCAGTTCCGTGTTTGTCTCCTGTCCAGACTGGGGATTTTTTTCTGCTCCAGACAGAATTGGAGCAGAAATAGAAAGGGAGCTTGAGCAGCTCCAAGATTTCTGCAGGTCCCCTCTCAGCTTTCTCCACAAAGCGCCCAGAGCCGGGGAGTCAGCTAAAACAAGACTTCTTTAGGGGATGACAAATGCGGAATAGAAGGATAACAGGCTTCTGAGTGGAAGTGCCCGGCGCCAGCACCGCAGGAGAGGGGCGCAGCCAAGGAGCCGCACCACAGACCTTCCAAAGCTGATCATCATTCTTGCAGCAGATAGCCAAGAACCCAGGGAGGTGGAAGAGTTGTGCCTCCCTCTAGGCCTTCAAGGTCCTTTTGCCTCGCAACAGCAAAGTAAGCAAAAAACAGATTTCTATGGTGCTATCTATGGCGCAGGTTTATGGGGGACTCGGGCTGTATCTTGCTGACATCTTTCCCCCTACAGCTCAAACACCACCTCCTCTTGAAAGCCTTCCTAGTAACCCCACTCTTCTGGCCCCTCTGCATTCCCCAACTAGTCCATCTTTTTTTTTTTTTTTTTTTTTTTTCCCTAGGTAGGGTCTCACTCTAGCTCAGGCGTGGAATTCACTATGTAGTCTCAGGGTGGCCTTGAACTCACAGCGATCCTCCTAACTCTGCCTCCCAAGTACTGGGATTAAAGGCGTGCGCCACCACGCCTGACCCCCAACTAGTCCCTCTTGGTGTGTGTGTGTCTGTCTGTCTGTCTGTCTCCCACTAAACGATAAGAGGACGGGGATCACTCTGGACGTCGGTTCCCTCCCTGTAAAATCGGCTTTCCTGCTCAGTGGTCCCAAAGCAGGGGGTGTCCCAACACGGAAGGCCCCCAAATCAATTCCCACAGAGCATCCCAAGGGCAGGTTAGACCCCCTCAGCAACACACACACCATCTGTCACACTCGGGGCGCAGCTGGGCGGGTTCCCCAGAATCCCACAGGCGGGCATATGCGGATCTAGGCCGAGGCTTACCCAAGACCCACACACACACCAGCCATCCTTGGCACACACCGTCTCCAATGTCTGCCAACACCCCAACTCCCTCAACCAGTAACGTGCACAGCCCTCCAGGTTCCGGGAACGTGGGCCCACCAGGCCTCCCCTGCAGGGGGCAGCGGGCGGCTTCAGGCCCTTGGGGGGCAGGGGAGCTCCGCCGGCCGTGGCCGGACCTGGGCGGTGGCCCCGACCTGCCTCTTGCAGCCGGAACAAGTGCTTTGCCCACAGCCACCGCCTGAGGTTGGCACAACGGCCCCATTTCACAGACGCAAACGCTGAGCCGGGCGGGTTCTGGCCGCGTCCCCGGCCTCCTCCCGCTCGCCGCCCGCCCGGGCCCCGCATCCCCACTTACCTCGCTCGGAGGGAGTCGCGTGGCAGCCGCTACCCACGGCCGCGAGGATTGCGAGGAGCTGGCCGAGGCTCGGGGCCCGACGCTCCAGGATGCAGGCTGGGCGCCCTCGAGGGTTCAGGGGGAGACAGCCGGGGCGGGGCGGCGGTGCTGGGGCGCAGGCGACAGCGAGCGGAGCCGGGGCAGCCGCGGCGTGGAGCGTGCGACGGTCGGACCCCGCAGGCGCCGAGCCCGGCTGGGGCGGCGGGCAGGGGCGGGGCCGCTCTCGGCGCGCGCTCGGCGCCGCCCCCTGGTGGCCGTCGCCGCCCCTGCAGCCCGCGCGGAGCCGCCTGTTAAATACGTAGGTCCTAGCGGCAAGCCCGCTGGATCCTTTGTGTAAATCCCTATGCTTAACCTTGAAATCGTTTGATCAAAAAAGTGCTTAACGGTTAAAGTGTTTGCCTGCAAAGCCAAAGAACCCAGGTTCGATTCCCCATGACACGTTAGCCATTCATCTGGAGTTCATTTGCAGTGGCTGGAAGCTCTGGCATGCCTATTCTCTCTCTCTCTGTCAAATAAATAAAAATAAAAGTGTTTTACGGGCTGGAGAGATGGCTTAGTGATTAAAGTGCTTGCTTGCAAAGCCTCACAACCTGGGTTTGATTCCACAAAACCTACATAAAGCCATATGCACGAAGTGGCCCAAGTGTCTGGAGTTCTTTTGTAGTGACAGGAGGCCCTAGTACACTCATGCTCTCCCTCCCTCTCTCTCTCAAATAAATAAAAATATTTCAAATAAAAAAAAAAAAAAACAAATAAGCCGGGCGTGGGAACACGCCTTTAATCCCAGCACTCAGGAGGCAGAGGTAGGAGGATGGCCATGAGTTTGAGGCCACCCTGAGACCACATAGTGAAATCCAGGTCAGCCTGGACTAGAGTGAAACCCTACCTCGAAAAACCAAACACACACACACACACAAAAAAAAAAATACAAAAAAAATTAAATATGCTTTATGTTTTCTGACTTCTTCTTTGTAAAAACAGACACTTGTAATAATTTGAATTATTTCTGTAATTATTTAATTATATCCGCTTCAGGCCTTCCTGACCTGTCATTGCTGTATTAGTAACCTTTTTTTTTTAATACTTAAAGCTGCTGTGGTAGCGTACATCTTTAATCCCAGCACAGGTAAAAGGATTGCTGTATGTTCAAGGCCAGTTTGGGACTACAGAGTGAGTTTCAGAAGAGCCTAGGCTAGTGAGACCCTACTTAGAAAAAATAAAAACAAAAAAGGCAACAACAATAATAACAAAAAAACTAATGACAGCCGGCCATGGTGGCGCAAGCCTTTAATTCCATCACTCAGGAGGCAGAGGTAGGGGGATTGCTGTGAGTTCGGGGCCACCCTGAGACTCCATAGTGAATTCCAGGTCAGCCTGAACTAATGACAACTGCTGTGGACATTTTGATATCATATCCTTGTATGTAGTTATTTAGGAATAAAAATAATTTAGCAGTTTCTTTTATTTCTTTGGTAGGGTCTTAACTCTAGCCCAGGCTGACCTGGAATTCACTATGTAGTCTCAGGGTGGCCTCGAACTCATGGAGATCCTCCTACCTCTGCCTCCCAAGTGCTGGGATTAAAGGCATACGCCACCACGCCCGGCAAAATAAAATATTTTTTAAATAAAGGAAAAACCAAAAACAAAAATAAAGTAAATACTTTTTTATTTATTTGAGAGAGAGAGAATCAGAGAGACAGAGAGAGAGAGAGGCAGATAGAGAATGGGTGCCAGGGCTTCCAACTGCTGGAAATAAACTCCGGATGCATGGGCTACCTTGGGCATCTGGCTTATGTGGGTCCTGGGGCATCGAACCTAGGTCCTTTGGTTTTGCAGTCAAGTGCCTTAACCACCAAGCCATCTCTCCATCCCTAAAATATTTTTTAATTACTTTATTTATTTGAGAGAGAGAGAGGGAGAGAGAGAGGGTGCACCAAGGCCTCTAGCCACTGCAAACAAACTCCAGACACATATGCATCTGGCCTTCATGGATACAGGGGAATAACACCTGGGTCCTTAAGCTTCCCAGGCAAGCGCCTTAACTGCTAAGCTATCTCTCTACCTCTTTAATATTTTAAAAATAATTTTATTTATTTTTATTTGCAAGCAGAGAGAGAGAGAGAATGGGCCGGGTATGGTGGCACACATCTTTAATCCCAGCACTTGAGAGGCAGAGGTAGGAGGATCGCCATGAGTTCGAGGCCACCCTGGGACTACATAGTGAATTCCAGGTCAGCCTGAGCTAGAGTGAGACCCTACCTCAAAAAAAAAAAAAAAAATAAGGAGGGGGCTGGAGGGATGGCTTAGCAGTTAAGGCATTTGCCTGCAAAGCCAAAGGATCCAGGTTCGATTCCCTCGTTAGCCAGATGCACGAGGTGGTGCATACATCTGGAGTTCGTTTGCAGTGACTGGGGGCCCTGGCATGCCCATTTTTTTTTTCTCTCTCTCTCTTTCCCCCTCTTTCTCTCTGTCAAATAAATAAATAAATAAATAAAATATTTTTAAAATTTTTCTAAAAACTCAAAATAAAATACATGAGAGAGAGAGAATGGGTGCCCCAGGCCCTCTAGCCACTGCAAAGCAACTTAAGATGCATGCATCACTTTGTGCATCTGGCTTTACATGCGTACTGGGAATTGAACCTGGGTTGCTAAGCTTTCCGGGCAAGGGCCTTAACCACTGAACCACCTTTCCAGCCTAGCTTTTAAGGTTTTATGTGGCTTTGGGAAAAAGGGGTTCTGACCTGTGGTGAAGAGGAATTCTAGTTCCCATGGCTTGTCTGGGAAGAATGAGGCCAAGAGACAGGACAGGCAGAGAGAGAATTGTGGCTGAGGCCACAATTTGGGTACCATTTGCTGGTCCCCAACATCTTAAAGTTCTGGTCTCCCCTCTCTTCCAGGGAAGATCACTCCAATTCCTCTCACCTATGACTACATAGAACAGACCCTACTATAGAGATCCTTCGCCAAGGAGGGCCATCTGATTGCCCTTCAGAGACTATAAATAAGGGGGGGGGACGGACATTACTAGGAGACTCTTTTTTTTCTCTCTCTCTCTCTCTCAAGAAAATAAATAAAATATGTAAATGAAATAAATAAAAATATTTTAGATCTATCAGCTAGGACCCGTTTGTCCAATCACGTTTCTGTACGAGTGGCCCTGCTTCTTGGTACCTAAGCACAAAACTGGATTGATCATCCTGGTCTTTGGGTCTTTTGGATCTTCAATCTGAAGGCTCCCATGTCATAAGACTGTGATAGAAAGAAAAGTCATAGAATACATGTGTTAGTGTTTCTCCTGTGAGTTTATCTATTGCCATTTTATTTCATCATGATCAACTAGTAAACCTTCAGAGGTGTGACAGAGGGGAGAGGAAGAGCTTCCAAGGGAGGGATCTAATGGGGACATCAACCTGCTCCCTGCCCCTCCTTGCAGAGCTGTCTCCTTAGGATTTAAACACTTCCTGGATCATGAAACCCATGAGAAAGACACAAGGTCTGGAGAGATGGCCAAGTGGTTAAAGGCACTTACTTACAAAGTTTGCTAATCAGAGTTCAGTTCCCCAGCACCCACATAAAACCAGATGCAAAAAGTGGCACAAGCTGGGCATGGTGGCACATTACACCTTTAATCCTAGCACTCGGGAGGCAGAGATAGGAGGATCATCTTGAGTTCTAGGCCACCCTGAAACTACATAGTGAATTCCAGGTCAGCATGAGCTAGAGCAAGACTTTACCTTAAAAAAAAAAAAAAAAGAAAGAAAGAAAGAAAGATAGAAAAGGCCAGGAGTGGTGGCACCTGCCTTTAATCCCAGCACTCGGGAGGCAGAGGTAGGAGGATTGCCATGAGTTCAAGGCCACCCTGAGACTACATAGTTAATTCCAGGTCAGCCTGGATCACAGTGAGACCCTACCTCAAAAAAAGGGGGGGGGGCTGGAGAGATGGCTTAGTGGTTAAGGCACTTGTTTGCAAAGCCTGACAGCCTGGGTTTGATTCCCCAGTACCCATTTAAGCCAGATGCACAAAGCAGTGTCTGTGTCTGTAGTTCCTTTGTAGCTGCAAGAGGTTATGATATACCCATTTCCTCTATCTCTCTCTCCTTCTTTCTCTCATTACAAGTAAATAAAATGTTTTTTTAAGTAGCTGCACATGATAGTGCATGCCTTTAATTCCAGCACTCAGGAGGCAGAGGTAGGAAGATAGCTGTGAGTTCAAGGCCAGTCTGGAACTACAGTGAGTTCCAGGTCAACCTGGGCTACAGTGAAACCTTACCTTAAAGGAAAAAAACAAAACATACACATACACACACACACACAAAACTCACTAGGACCACCAAACTTACAAAAATAACACGGGCCCTCCCCTAGTTTATAAAAGCCGTAAACAACTGAGGGAGGGAGGGAAGACTCTTCAGTGCCTGCAAGTGGTATGTAGGACTTGGGATGCAGCTTTTGGGAGTCCCCCATGCTGGAGTGGCCTTTTTGTGATGCAGCTACCAGAGGCAGGATGCTCCCATAAGTAACCCCTCACCCTTGCTCCTGTAACCCCAATAAACTCACTGGGTCACCAAGGTGGACTTGGTTGGAATTATTTCTTTTTCTTTCTTTCTTTTTTTTTCAAGGTAGGGTTTCACCCTAGTCCAGGCTGACCTGGAATTCACTATGTAGTCTCAGGGTGGCCTCGAATTCATGGTGATCCTCCTACCTCTGCCTCCCGAGTGCTGGGATTAAAGGCGTGTGCCACCATGCCCAGCTAGAATTATTTCTTTGGTCTGTGGTTCCCTTCTCTACTTGGGGTGAAGAGAAGTAGTCCCTTCCAGGAAAGTCATGCAACACCCCCAAGGGGCCTCCAGGAGAAGTTGCCTGCCACAGAAAATGGGTGTGGTGGAATTCCACCACATACCTGTAGGTTGGGCTGCATCCTCTTTCTAGGGGAGTCCTGGGCAAACAGACAGCCCGGTGCAGGAAGCCCAGAGAGACAGCAGACACCTGGGTACCTACGTGGGCATATTATGCTTGCCCAACAACAGTGGTCTGCCTGCCTGCTGTTCTGCACTTTGTTCTTCCCCTCCCTGATCACGAGGCCTCAGGATGTCCCGTGGTAATAATGCCTGCCCAGGGTAAATCTTGTGGGATGAGCCACCAGTGACAGCTAACATTTCAGGACATCCACTCTTTTTTTTTTTTTTTTTTAATATTTTGCAAGGCTGGAGAGAGAGTGAAAGAGAAAAAAAAGAATGGGTGCACCAAGGCCTCTAAGCCATTGCAAATGACTCCAGACATATGTACCACCTTGTGCATCTCCTTTACATGAATACTGGGGAATCAAACCCAGGTCATTAGGCTTTGCAGGCAAGCACCTTAGCCATTGAGCCAACTCTCTAGCCCAGGACACTCACTCTTTGTCCAAGACTATAGTGAGTACTTTCCCAGCTGCTCTGTGGTTGGATATGGTTTGAATGTTTCCTGCAAAACTTCATGTGTTGAAATGTAATGTCCATCAGGAGGTATTAAGAGAGTGCAGAGTTGGGCATGGTGGCACACACCTTTAATCCCAGCACTTGGGAGGCAGAGGTAGGAGGATTGCAGAGAGTTCAAGGCCACTCTGAGACTACATAGTGAATTCCAGGTCAGCCTGGGCTAGAGTGAGATCCTACCTTGGAAAAAAAACGAGGGCACAGAAGTTTTGTCTGGCATGAGAGCAGTTTAATCCAACTATGGATTTAGACATTTAGACATGGGGCCTTTGGGAAGTGCTTATGATTAAATAAGGTCAGTAAGGGAGCTTCCATGAGTGAATCCTGTGGCTTTATATGACCAGACACACACACACACACACACACACACACACACAGAGGAACTTCCTGCCTCTCACCATGTGATGCTGTGCTCCACATAAGGACTCTGCCAGCAACAACTCCCATGTGACCCCTTGTGGTGGTTTAAATAGATGGCCCCCCAATATATTCAGTTTTTTATTTGTTTGTAGTTTGCATCTGTAGCCACCTGGCTGGAGGCAATGTCACTGGGTGGGTCTTAAGGTGCGATAGTGGGTTTCCGATTTCAATCTAAAAATATGCAAAGTGTGCCTAGCTGGAGTTCCTGAAGTGTGCTGTGCTATATGGTTTTAGGCTTGTGCTTCTCTCTCTCTATTTGGACCTATGAAAGCAGGCCAGCTTCTTCTGCCATTTATGGAACTTCCCATGGATCTGTAAGCTTCAATAAATATCTGTTCCTCCATAACTGTGCCTGGTCTGGAAGTTCATCTCAGTGAACCTGAAGCTGTCTGCTACACCCCTCAACCTTGTGCTCCAGAACCCTGAGAAGGTGTCTATGTAATCCAGGTGGCCTTCAGTTCACAGCCATCCTCCTGCCTCTGACTCCTGAGTGCCACCCTGGTAAACCTTTGTCTTTGTAACCCGCCAGTCTATGGTACTGTGTCACTGGCAACAGAAAACAGTCTAATACGGTCATTATTCATTTTAATTTTCTTTTTTTTTGTTTTTGTTTTCGAGGTCGGGTATCACTCTAGTCTGAGCTGACCTGGAATTCACTCTGTAATCTCAGGGTGATCCTCCTACCTTGGCCTCCTAAGCTGGGATTAAAGGTGTGGGCCACCACATCCGGCCTCATCTGAATTTTCATCACAACCATCTTATTGTACCCCACTTTGTACAAAGGACCACTGAGACAGGGTGATTTTCCCTAACTTACACAGCTAGTAATGCAGGATTTGAGGGTTTAGGAGGGGCCTCCTTAACTTATGAGCCCCAGTTTCGAGTCTTTTTTTTTTTTTTTTTTTGTATTTCCAAGGTAGGGTCTCACTCTAGCCCAGGCTGACCCGGAATGCACACTGTAGTTCTTAGGAGGCAGAAGTAGGAGGAACACCTTGAGTTTGAGGCCACTCTGAGATTACAGAGTGAATTCCAGGTCTGCTGGGGCTAGAGCAAGCCCCTACCTCGGAAAACCAAACAAAGAAAAAAAAGGGAGGAAGAAGAAGAAAGAAAGAAACTACACAGGTAGAAGACCCAGAGTTTAGAGGAAATGCCCATATGGTAGGATCTGGAGTGTAAAGGAAAGACACACATGGTAGACTCAGAGATCAGGGTAAAATCATGCATATGATGTATGTAAAGTGAGAAGTTACTTCACATCATAAAGCAGAGGTAAGCAAAAAACTGTTCTCCCCTGCCCAGCTGGGTGGAGGAGAGCCAAACTTACGTGTTCAGACAGAGATCACAGGGCAGAGATGAAAACAGCACAGAGAAGCCTTTACAGTCAATTAAAAATGGATTTTTTCAGATATGTAAAGGGGAAGACCTGACTGGTTTGTAGAGTCCAGGGCTGACCCCAAAGGCCAGTCCACCTAGGTAGCGTGCTAGACTGTGGAGGCAGCAGGGGGCGCTGCAGCCGTTGTGGATGAAACTGGATCAGACAAGCGTTCTATTCCTGCCACTGCCGGGTGGCATCTTCTGGCTTCTCTCTTTGGGCTCCTGTCCCTAACTGAAAGGGCCTACAAGAAGCTAGCTGTCTCCTGAGTCTCCTTCAGTAAGAGGAAGAGGCAGAGCTTGGCAGGGGTCTGGCTATGATCTCTAAGGCTGTAATGAGATTCACCTGGGCGAGCTCAGCACTTCCGGCCTGAACAGTGTTGGAGCACCAGCCTTCCTCGAAAGCGCCACTTTGCATGCTGGTTAAGACCACCCCATCTTGCCATGTGAACTCAGAGTTTCAGAACTTTTCTTTTGTCTGGACATCTGGATGTGGCCAGACTCTGGCTGGGCTTCCTAAAGACCACTCCTGTGCCACAAGGAGAAGCAGTGTTTGCTCTCTCTCTTTCCTTTTCCTTCCTTTTTTTTTTTTTTTTTTTTACAACTGGTAGGTTTTTTAAAAATATTTTTTAATTTGTTTTTATTTATTTATTTGAGAGCGACAGACAGAGAGAGAGAGGCAGAGAAAGAGAGAATGGGTGCGCCAGGGCCTCCAGCCACTGCAAATGAACTCCAGATGCGTGCGCCCCCTTGTGCATCTGGCTAACGTGGGCCCTGGGGAGTTGAGCCTCGAACCGGGGTCCTTAGGCTTCTCAAGCAAGCATTTAACTGCTAAGCCATCTCTACAGCCCCCCCCCCTTTTTTAAGGTAGGTTCTCACTCTCACTGTAGCCCAGGCTGACCTTGAGTATACTCTGTAGCCCAGGCTAGCCTCAAACTCACAGTGGTCCTCCTACCTCAGCCTCCCAAGTGCTGGGATTAAAGAAGCATGCCACTATGCTGGCCAGGGTTCTTTTTGATCATAGCTGTCCTATGGCTTTGCATTTTCCCGGTGGCTCATGATGCAGAGCATGCTTTCATGTGCACTAGACATCTGCATGATCCAACAACCCCACTCTCAGCTATACACATAAAAGAGAATATTTATTTATTTTAAAATATTTTTATTTGCAAGCAGAGAGAGAGAGAGAGCTAGAGAGAAGAGATACAGAGGGAATGGACATGCCCGGGCCTCCAGCCACTGCAAATAAACTCCAGATGCATGTGCCACTAGGTGCATCTGGCTTACATGGGTCCTGGGGAATCAAACATGGGTACTTAGGCTTTGCAAGCAAGTGCCTTAACCGCTGAACAATCTCTCCAGCCTGGCCTATATGTTTTTAGGCAGCCACAGGACAGCCCTTCTGGGCTCAGAAGGTCCCGGTCCTGCTTGCCCTGCAGTAGCTACAGATGTGCAAAATCTGTGAGCTGGCAAAGCCCGGGGTGAAGCAGGGACATGTAGGAGCTTGTACTTCCACTTGTACCCTAGAAATTCCACCTGGAAGCATGTAGACGAGACAAAAATCACACGCCCATTCAAGATGCATTCAGTGGCCGGCGTGGTGGCGCACGTCTTCAATCCCAGCACTCGGGAGGCAGAGGTAGGAGGATTGCCAAGAGTTTGAGGCCACCCTGAGACTACATAGTGAATTCCAGGTCAGCCTGGGCTAGAGCGAGACCCCACCTCGGGGGAAGAATTTATACAGTGGGCTGGGAATGGTGGTACACACTGGAACCCAAGCAATCAGGCAGCTGAGGCAGGAGGATCACCTGGGCTACAAGGCTAAAAAGTGAGACAGTCTCAGGTGCGCATAGTGGCCCATGCCCTTAATCTTAGCACTTTGGGACGCAGAGGTAAGAGGATCGCCGAAAGTTTGAGGCCACCCTGAGACTACATAGTGAATTCCAGGTCAGCCTGGACTAGAGTGAAACCCTACCTCAAAACCCCCCCCCCAAAAAAAAAAAAAAAAGTGAGACAGTCTCAAAAAAAAAAAAAAAAACACAAAGCTTGCATAATCTTTACAATCGATGACCACTTTCCTGTGTTAAATAGCATGTTCTAAGGGTGAGGCAAATGCAAGATATAGAAGTTTCTCTTTGTCTATATATTCGCATAGAAAAGATTTGGAAGAATCCATCCTGTAACGAAGTGCTAAGGGTCCGAGGAAATCCTTGCACCACAAAACCTAAAACCTAGGTTTTAGAATTGACTAAAAAATAAAACTGAGAAGGATAATTATTAATTTATTATATTTATTGAAGGAAGTAGAGCCAAGGAAAGGCACCCACATGGCTAGAGATCCCATATGGAGGGCCTGGAGAAAAAAGGGTGGAAAGAAAAGAGAAAAAAAAAAAGTTCAAGGAGCTCCTGGCCTGTGGGGAGCTGGAGGCAATAAAGAACCCATGTGGAGAGCAAGGGCTGGGGGCCTCCCTAGGTGGAGCCAGGGCCAAGCCAGCCCAGGCCCAGGCCCAGGCAAGGGAAAAACTCACCCACAGCTGGAAGTTCCCAAGTGATCAGAGAGCCAGCCCTCCCCTTGCGAAGGTATTTATCACCTTAGTGTGGAGGCTATCTTCTGGCTCAGGTGAACCAGAGGGCCAGCTGGCTGGTTAGGGCTAGGGGCTGTCTCAGGAAGAGATTAGCTCTGGCACCAAGTTCCGGGGTCTGAACTTGACCAACCACAATGTTTAAATCCTATGAAAGACCTCCCTCCCAGGAGGGGTTCTGACTCTGGAAAAATAGGTCTGGGGCACTAGGCAAGAGATAGGAAGTCAGATCATCTTGGATTTCTAGCAGCAAACTTTCACCCTAACTCTACCCCCTCTCACATCCCTCATGTTTATAGTTTTTTGTTGTTGTTGTTGTTTTAAAAAATTATTTAATTTTATTGACAACTTCCATAATTATAGACAAATAAAACCATGGTAATCCCTCCCCACACATTCCCCTTCGCAACTCCACTCTCCATCATATCCCCTCCCCATCTCAATCAGCCTCTTTTATTTTGATGTCATGTGTCTTTTCCTCCTATTATGATGGTCTTGTGCAGGTAGTGTCAGGCACTGTGAGGTCATGGATATCCAGGCCATTTTGTGTCTGGGGGTAGCACATCCTACTCTTCCTTTGGCTCTTACATTCTTTCCACCACCTCTTCCTCATTAAGACCCTGAGCCCTGGAAGGTGTGATAGAGATATTGCAGTATTGAGCACTCCGGTCCCTTCTTTCCAGCACCATGATGTCTTCTGAGTCATCCCAAGGTCACCGCCCTCTGAAAAGAGAAGCTTCTCTAACCAAAAGTGAGAGCAGCATTTATATATATATATATATATTTTTTTTTTTTTGAGGTAGGGTCTCGCAAGCTGATGGGAATTTAAACAGGTAAAGGAGGGCTTTGTTAAGGGAGTAGCCTTCCCTGTTAGCTTTTTGCGACCACACAAGTATTGTGATTTAAAATTTTAAAGGACAAAAGCCAGCTTCCTTTATTCCAAAGTGTATTAAGTTTCACTGGGGGGAGAAATGAATGGTGGTTTTTACTTTCTTATTTGTGCTTTCCTTTGCCTGTTTCACTAAGGGACATGGATTACTTTTGCAGAAGTTACTTTTAGAAATAAAAATTCCACAAAAACTAAACAGAACCCAATTACCCTGGCTTCTGTGGTCTCTGCACCCTTCCTCGGCTGTGGCTGGGCCCTTGCTGTGTCACCCTGAAGGCATAAATCACCAGAGAAGAGCGGTCAGCAGGCCCGGAGGAGGCCAGCAGAGAGGCGGGGCTGCGGGAGAGAGGCCGGCTGGGGTGATGGGGGTGTGGAGGCCTTGTCTCTGCAGGGTTTGTGCTGGAGGCCAGAGCATTCTAATGCTACAGCTCCAGAAACAGATGCCCTTCCTGATCTGGCCTAGTAGGTGCAGGAGAAAGGCTAACTAGGAAGTCAGGTGTGGTGGCTCACACCTCTAATCCCAGCCCTGTTGGTAGGCAGAGGTAGGAGGATTGCCATAAATTCAAGGCCACCCTGAGACTACACAGTCAATTCTAGGCTAACTTGAAAGAGTGAGAGATTGGAGCTACATGCTTCTGGAGAATGCACTGAGGAACTGTGGGAAGATGAACTCAGAAGAGCTTGGCTCCCTGTTTCAGGCCACAGATTCAGATGGAGATCTTCACATCTTCTGGGTCTGGCCATGTCCAGACAATAATTCTGGGAGCTTTTTAGGTTGGGTAGTTCTGGACAGCAGTGTTTCTCTCTCTGACATGGCAAGATGGTGTAGCCTTAACTAAGAGCAAAAAAACAGGGAGGGGGTATAGCCCAGTGATAGAGCACGTGTTTAACATGTGGCCCCGGGTTTGATCCTTCACCCCCAAAACAAAAATAAAAACAAACTGGGCATGGTGGCTGGTGTACACCTTTAATCCCAGCACTTGGGAAGCAGAGGTAGGAAAATCACTATGAGTTCCAGGCCACCCTGAGAGTACATAGAGAATTTCAGGTCAACATGACACCCTACCTTGAAAAACAAAATAAATAATTAATAAATAACCCATGTTTTCCAGGAATATTCTTTCTGCCAACACTGTTTCCAGTTCTGAGGTCATAGTACACTATTACCTGTTCTCCTGAAGTTGACCTCCTAGCAGGGCCTCATATTCTCCTGGGAAAAGCCCAGTACCTCTTTGAAGCAGTGGATCTATGGAATTCCATAGAAGAACTGGAGCAAGGGCCTTGAGATACCTGGAGGTAAAGGGTTACTCAGATTCCTGGAGTTAATCAACGTCACCCTTCATTATATCTCGTGCCAGGGATCTACATTTGACTGTCAACTGCTTCATTCTCTGAACAGTGTCACATAGTGCTACTCAGAAAATGTTTTTTTTCATTTTTTAAAAAAATTTTATTTGAGATGGGCCTGGAGAGATGGCCTAGCAGTTAAGCGCTTGCCTGTGAAGCCTAAGGACCCCGGTTCGAGGCTCAATTCCCCAGGACCCACGTTAGCCAGATGCACAAGAGGGCGCACGCGTCTGGAATTCGTCTGCAGTGGCTGGAGGCCCTGGGCGCACCATTCTCTCTCTCTCTCTCTCTCTCTCTCTTTCTCTGTCTGTCGCTCTCAAGTAAATTTTTTTTTGTTTATTTTTATTTATTTATTTGACAGCGACAGACAGCTTAACTGCTAGGCCATCTCTCCAGCCCAAGGGAAAAAAAAATATTTTTTAAAAATATTTATTTGTTAGAGACAGAGATGGAGAGAGAGAGATTGACAGAGAGAGAGAGGGAGAGTGAGAATGGGCATGCCAGGGCTTCTAGCCACTGCAAACTCCAGACCCATGCACCACCATGTGCATCTGGCTAACGTGGGACCTGAAGAATCCAACCAGGGTTCTTAGGCTTCACAGGCATGTGCCTAAACTGCTAATCATCTCTCCAGCCCAGAAAATATTTTCAGAATGAAAGAATTTAATCCTCACAGTAAATGCTATCAGTTGACTACTGCCACTTCATCCCATTATAGAGATGAGTAAGCTGGGGCCCAGGGAAAAGCCAGTTTCCTAATGCCACACGGCTAGTGAGTGTCTAGGCTCTGGTTCCCAAGACCACAGGCTCATTATATTAGTACCTGCCTGTTGCCGCTTTAACAAATCACTACAAATTTAGTGACAACACAAACTGATGGTCAAGCCATTCGGGAGGACAGAAGTCCTAAAATCAAGGGTGCAGAGACTTGGTGTTCTTTTTTTTGAGGGGGGGGGACGTTCCAGAGCAGAAGCTGTTTCCTTATCTTTTCCAGCTTGCAAGGGTTCCTGGATTATTTGGTTTGTGTGTGCCTCAGTCAAGCTCCTCATTTTTCCTTCTGGAAGTCCTGTCTATTACAAAGACCACTGCAGTTCATTGGACCACCTGGACAATCCAAGCAACCTTCCCACTCTCTCTCTCTCTCTCTCAATCTCTTAAATTTTTTAAAATTATTTATTTATTTATTTGCAAGCAGAGAGCAAGAGAGAGAGAAGAGAGACACACAGAGAATGGGCACGTCAGGGCCTGTAGCCACTGTAAACCAACTCCAGACGCATGTGCCTCTTGTACATCTGGCTTACGTGGGTCCTGGGGAATTGAACCTGGGTCCTTTGACTTTGCAGACAAATGTCTTAAATGCTAAGCCATCTCTCCAGCAGCCCCCCCCCCCTTTTTTTTGTTTTTTCGAGGTAGGGTCTCACTCTAGCTCAGGCTGACCTGGAATTCACTATGTAGTCTCAGGGAGGCCTTGAACTGATAGTGATCCTCCTCTGCTTCTTGAGTGCTTTAAAGAAGTGCACCACTGTGCCCGGTTTACCCCCCCCCCTCCACATTATAATTTATTTTATTTAAGGGGTAGGGATGGGTGAGCAGTGAAATGCTCCAGTAGGGAAGGCACACATACCAGGGATGAGAAGGCTGCCCAGAAACAGGCCTTGGAAGACGGTGTGGGCAAAGAAGACTTCATCCTTCTATGTTTTCCAAGTCACTCCAAAACAGCTTGAGGTCCTAATGGAACCTCTTGCTCTTCTTGCTCTAGCTGTGAGCTACTGGATTCAAGGTTAAGAATGATCTTCCTCTGGAGATCTGAGGAGGTTGTGCTCCTCCTGCTGGGCATCATGGACCTCTGTCCTGGCATCTGGGATGTGAACCTTGCCCTCCAGGTGCCCCTTAGCCTTCTGTTTCAGCAACTCCTGGTGCTGGTTTAGTTGCTCCCGCCGGCACTTCGGCTTCTCGCACTGACTCTAACTCTTCCCACAAGACCCGAGGCTGCGTTTCTAGCTCCTGGTGGAGGCCACTGGTAGTACGGTACTTTCCTGGTCTTGTTTCCATTTGACTTGGGCTAGATCCTGCACTTGGCTCCCAAGGCCCTACATTTACTCCCCCCCCGCCCCCCCCCCCAGCTCCACCTGGCGTTGCACCAGAAAGTTTCTCATTTCTGGGGCAATGGTGAACTGGGAAAGCAGGTGACCTGCCTGAAACCTGTATTTCCTCTCGTACGCTGTCACCAAGTACAGTAGAATGTGCTGAATCGTAGTTGAAACCACCCCAAATCCGGGACACCAAACCTGTAAGCAGCTCCCCATTCTTGTTTTTTTTTTTTTTTTTTAATTCTGAAAGGCAAGAAATGAACCTTTTGCTACGCCGTACTCTGTATTTATTGCATTTTTCCAAAAAGCTATTGCAATCGTCTGCTTAGAAGTGAGTTTGGAGAAGCTGGGAATATTGGGGCCTGACACAAACTGGCGCTCTCCCCTCTCGTGGCCAGTGAGATCATGGGACTGAAGGAGCTCACTGTACGCAAAGGCTCCAACAATGTTCAGTGACTTTCCTCCCAGGACCGGTCACGCAGACACCAGGGGACAGACCTTGAGCACTGCGGAGGTGATCGGAAGGGGGGTGGTAGAGCGGCCTGTAGGAAGGGTCCCAAGCAAACTCTGTTCCCCGGGGGACCCGAGCCCAGCCTAAAGCCTGCGGCAGCGCGACACTGCCCTCAGGTGGCCGCAAGCAGCATCACATCCATGGAAAACGCAAAAATCAAATTCGACGCACCCGTAAGCACTGGATAGTAACGTTAACATTCGGAGACTTTTTCTTTTCCTGCTGATGGTGCATTCCTACTTGTATTCACCGTGTGGGTCACCAGAGCACCGAAGTTATCAAGATTCCCAAGGAAGCCAGCTCCTCGGGTTTGGGGACAAACGGACACCGGGATCACACTGGGCATGCGGAAGCCTCAGGGAGGGTGGAACTCTCAAAGCTCACCGACTACGTCATCGCACTAATATACTCTGAATGGACGGCTTCGCACAGGGGAGGTAGCGTGGCCGAGTGGTCTAAGGCGCTGGATTTAGGCTCCAGTCATTTCGATGGCGTGGGTTCGAATCCCACCGCTGCCACATCCCTTTGTTTTTTTTTTTTACCCCCATTTCAGCACTGTCTTTGCTGTTTCCTCCCTTCTGACGCTCTATCTTAAAACATGAGATGGAAAGGAACTACAGCGCTAAGCCTCTTCATTCTTAGTACACAAACCTCTTACAACTACCAACTCACCACTTCTCTTCGTTTAAAACCCAATCAGCTAACAAAAGGTGCTCCTTTTTTGCCTCTTGGAACCCAGATTGGGATTCCTTGAAAGTTTTCCGCCAGCTGCTTGGTCTTATTTAATGCTTCCAGACCAGAGGCCAAAAGGAGTGGGTCTCTCCCAGAGACAAGGGGTGTTTGTTGAGTGCTGACTGCGATCCTGACCCGAGTTAAGGAAGGGTCCCTTGCTGACACGCATAGACCTTAATGTCCGGTGACTGTAGCGGGGCTGGAGCCGCTGGGGTGGAGTTTATGCAGAAGCCTCCCACGTGACCTCTAGGCTTGGTTTGATCCCTCATTCACTGATTGCCTCAGTGACTACGAAGGGTCCACGAGGCATGGAAACCCAGCTCGGCCTGAACAAGACACTAACTTATTAATTACGCCCGTGAAGAGCTCTGCACTAGGCCTTCAGTTGGCCCAGGGGAAGCAAGAAAGTGACATTTATAACTGCACCAAAATTGGGTTTCCAGGAAGAGGGGACTCCCAGCGGGGAGGGGCTTCGGATACTGCGCAAGCAACCTGGGGCGCAGCAGAGGAGTGGACCAGAGATGCGGCTGGCGCGCTGGGCCGTGAGCTACTAGTTAAGGATCTGGGTGTCATCCTGAGGGCTCTGGGGACCCACCCAAGAGTTTTAACCTGGCCAATAGCATACTCCAATTTGGCTTTACACAGTTCAGCAGGCGCCTGGGGTCCTGTGTGAAGAAAGCACAGTGTGGTTCAGTCCTGAGAGTGGAGTAGGTAAGGCCGTGGGAGTGGGTCAGGAGCACTGTGGTAGCTGGGCGTGGTGGCACACGACTTTAATCCCAGCAGGCTGAGGTAGGACGACTGCTGTAAGTTTGAGTCCAGCCTGGCACTACAGAATGAATTCCAGGTCAGCCTGGGCTAGAGTGAAACTCTACCTCGAAAACACAAATCAAAATAATAATAATAATAATAAACTAAATAAAATGCGATCAATGAAACTATGTTGTCCATCATAAAATTGTATTGTTACTTTTTTTTTCTCAAGGTGGGGTCTCATTCTAGTCCAGGCTGATCTGGGATTCATTTTGTAGTCTCAGGATGGCCTAGAACTCAGTATCCTCCTACCTCTGCTTCCTGAGTGCTAGGATTAAAGGCGTGTGCTGCCACGCCTGGGGTATTGTTACTTTAAAAAAATATTTTATTTTCTATTTGAGAGACAGAGAGAGATAGATAAAGAGGCAGATAGAGCGAAAGAGAATGGGCGTGTCAGGGCCTCCAGCCACTGCAAATGAACTCCAGATACATGCGCCATCTTGTGTATCTGGCTTAGGTAGGTCCTGGGGACTCGAACCTGGGTTCTTAGGCTTCGCAGACAAGTGCCTTAACCAGTAGGCCATTTCTCCAGCCCTGTATTGCTTTTATGAGAGATTCAATTTTTTTTTTTTTTTACAGTTTTTCTTTCCTTGCCTCTTCTGGTGGTGAAACCTAGGCTTACTATTCTGAGTCATCTCCAGGTTCATAACGTGAGAACCTGAAACTGCCAAGTTGTTTTAGGCCGAAGCTGGAGTCCTCCCCAATCGTGGCTAATCAACACAGAAGACCTCGTGTCAATGATGAGCCTCACATTTGTGTCGCGAAGGATCAGAGGCAACGTTACTACAACGGCTCTAACCCTAGGTTTCTAAAAACCATCTTAAAACACGCCCAGAGAAGCCGCTGTCCCAGGAACAGAGCAGACAGGACAATTCCAAAAAAAAAAACACCAACCAGTATTAAACCCCTGGTCCGCAGACCCCACCCGAGGCGGGGCGGGGCTGGAGGCAGCGGGGAGGGCGGGACAAAGCGGAGTTACCAGCCCAGAAGGGAATGGGCCTCGGGGAGGAGTCAGGCCCGGAAGGGGAAACCACATGGTGGGTAGAGCGGAAAGGAGCGAAGTCAGAGCCGCGGTGTGGGGAGAGGGGCTGAGCTGGGTCGAGGAGGCCGGCGAAGGGGGTTGTGATGCTGGGGTCTTCTGTTACCCCGCCGAGCCAGGGGCTGGAGCGAGAGGCGGGAGCAGGGCTCGCAGGTGGAGGGACCGTGCGGCCGAGACTCGCGGCGGGACTGGCGGCGAGAGCAAGCCCGGGGCTAGAGAGTGACCAGGCGGGGCCAGGCTTCGGGGCGGGGTCAGGATGCCGAGGTGTGCTCCAACGCGGATCGCGGAGCCTGGATGGTTGAAGGTGTGGGCGGGGTCAGGACTCATGAGCGGGGTCAGGACTCAGGGGCGGGCTCAGGGCTCAGGGCGCACAGGTGGGGACGGGGTCAGGACTCAGGGGCGGGGTCAGGGCGCACAGGTGGGGATGGGGTTAGGACTCAGGGGCGGGGTCAGGACTCAGGGCGGGGTCAGGGCGCAGAGGTGGGACGTGGTCAGGACTCAGGGGCGGGGTCAGGACTCAGGGGCGGGGTCAGGGCGCACAGGTGGGACGTGGTCAGGACTCAGGGCGGGGTCAGTGCGCAGAGGTGGGACGTGGTCAGGACTCAGGGGCGGGGTTAAGGGCACGTAGGTGGGGACGTGGTCGGGACTCAGGGGCGGGGTCAAGGCGCAGAGGTGGGACGTGGTCAGGACTCAGGGGCGGGGTCAGGGTGCAAAGGTGGGACGGTGGGACGTGGTCAGGACTCAGGGACGTGGTCAGGATGCAGGGGCGGGGTCAGGGCGCAGAGGCTTGCCTAACCTCCGGGCCGGGCAAGGGTGAAGCCCGGCAGACACCCCGGTGGGGGCGAAGTGAGGGGGGTCAGAGGTGCTGCACCGCCGCCGGCCGTGGGTGCCCGCCTAGGAGGTGCAGGGCCAGGCCGAGCAGTCCCGCGAAGAGCAGCAGCACGAGCAGTAGCCGCAGGAGCGTCCGGGCCGTGGAGCCACAGGGCTGCGCGGTCTGAGTCGTGGACTGCACATATTCTTCCACCGCATCCGCAAAGCTGAACTTGTCCGGCGCGTAGCCCAGCTGGGCGCGGGCCTTGGCGATCTGGAAGGTGTGCGTCACGGTCATGCTGAGCACCTGCCGGAGAGGAGGGGCAGCCAAGGGCTGGGCTAGTGGGAGGAGCGAGCATCCTCCGCTGCAGACGGGCAGAAAGGGAGGACAGAGATGGCTCCTCCATCACATAGGGATTTAAAACGACCAGCAGTTTCATCTTGTCCCTGTGATTCCCTGATGGGGGAATGGGGCTTCCTCTCTAACAACTCCGTTTCCTTGGAGGACACTGCCTCCAGGATGCCTGTGCTCGGCCTTCGATGAGTGCTTCGCTATCAACAAGGAGAGGCCAAATGCCTCCTGCCTGTAGCTGTTGTGTGGCTTCTCAGGCAAAACGTCTCCCAGGAATGACGTTGGTTTCTTGTCTCCAGCCCCAGACCATCTGTGGCAGGGTGGGCCTCGGGGGCAGCTTTCACACCCTCCTGGCTGATTAACTGAGTCCCTAAGAGAGGAATTCAATTATGTACAAGTGGTTACTTTCCAAGGTCTGAGCTACGTTTTTTTTTCCCTGCTGCCAATTGGCCAGAGGCCCACCTGCTTCCAGGGTAAAATACGTGACAGCTATCAACTAGGTAATGTGTATTCTGCTTGGCGTGAGCTAAACCCTTTATACATTTTTTTTTTCCATTTATCCCTTTGAGGTGGCACTGTTTCCTCTTTGCATACCTGGAAATTGAACGTCAGAGAGTGACTTGCCTACTTACTAGACCACGGTCTTCTCTGCTGTGCTGGGGCCTGGAGATGTCACCTGACTCATTTACTTCTGTCCTGTTCCTCTGCTGGACAGCAGTTGCTCGATTTTCTCACGACACTGACAGGCCCCTGGGGTCAAATCCCTGGTCCTGAATACTTCATTGGGGGAGGGAGTGAGGCCAGTTTTTGTCTCCTTTTGCCCCAGATATTGAGAGCAGGCTTTTAGGAATGTGTGAGTAAGGTTACTCCAGCTGGGTTAGTTAATATTCCAAAAAGAATTGAGCAACTATTTCAGATCCTGGTACAGTGCCCTCAGAGACCAGACTTGACTGTGACCTCCTCCCAGACTTCCTCAGCCTGGCTCCTGCATGCTGGGAAGTCCCTCAGAGTAGCTCTTGTTACCATGTGTTGAATTTCCTGGTGTCTGAGATATCTCCCTCTTTGAACCACGAGCTTCCCGAGCCAAGGACTGTCTTCTTACTTCCAGTGTTCAAAATAGTGCCTGGCACACAGTAGGTGCTCAGTAAACTGATGCATGAAAATCTATAATCAGATTGGAGGGGTGATTGGTGTGTCATAGACTGACCAGAAGAGGGCGCCTGAGCCACAGCCTCAAAACTTCTCAGCTTCTTTGCCCCAAGGCAAAACAAGGAAATCCACAATTTACAGAGACGCCTAATGACTCTGCAGCACTTTGGCCGCTATTTTGCATTGGTTTGATCGTCCATACGCTTCACACACTAGGGGTTAAGCTTTAGGTATAGGTTCGAATCCCAACAACAACACTTAAGCTAGTGATTCTAGTAGGTAACGTCACTGTGCATTTTATCTCCACCCCTATACTGGGGCTTGGCAACATATCTACAATTTATAGCACAGTGTAAATGAACTAACACTAAAGGTACTTAAGCAGGGCGTGGTGGCGCACACCTTTAATCCCAGCTCTCAGGAGGCAGAGGTACGAGGATCACGGTGAGTTCAAGGCCAGCCTGGGAGGACAGAGTGAGTGCCAGGTCAGCCTGGGCTCTTGATACCCTACCTTGAAAAGAACCCCCCCCCCAAAGTTAGTACTTAGTGTATACTTTTTTTTTGCATGTTGCATGTATGTGGACATGAGAGGAGGACTTTCGGTGTCTTTCCACCTTACTAACAATGAAGAACAGGAGAGAGAAATTGGATAGGTAGTTTAAGGTAGCAGGGCCCCAAAGGTGAGCAGTTTGTTTGTTTTTTTTTCTTTTCTCTCGGCTAAAAGTGGGAAATGTCCCTGAACCTGTAAAGAAGGATCTGGTTTTCCTTTAGGACCTTTCCCCTAATTACTTCTCTTCTAGGATGGGAACTGGACTGACCAGAGAATCCCCCTCCTCTAGCATTCTGAGTCTGCTTTTTTTTTTTTCCTGACCCACCAACCAATCAAGGTCCTCCATATACATTTAAACCTAAACAGGGGCGGGCAAGATGGCACATGCCTTTAATCTCGGTACTTGGAAGGCAGAGGTAGGAGGATCACCGTGAGTTCGAGGTCACCCTGAGCTATAGCGAGACCTTACTTTAAATAACCAAAATAAATAAATAAATAAATACACTTAAACAGTACAAGGAACCCCGATCCAAGTTACCATGTAGATTACCTGCTTGGAACCCCTTCCCAACTCTGCAGCTTTCTGCTTCACTTTGCATCCTAAAATAAATTCTGCTTAACAGTATCCTGTTTCTAGGAACCCTTCCTGTTATACAGGAGCTCTGCCCTCTTTCATTCTCTCTCTCTCTTTTTCTTTTTCAAGGTAGGGTCTCACTGTAGCCCAGGCTGACCTGGAATTCACTATGTAGTCTCAGGTGGCCTTGAACTCACACAGATCCTCCTGCCTCTGCCTCCTGACTGCTGGGATTAAAGGCCTGCATTGCCACACCCAGCATTCATTCTTCATTCTTTTCATTCTTTTGATATTTATTTATTTGAAAGAGAAAAAGAGAGAGAAGCAGGGAGATGGTAAGGGAGGGAAAGAGAATGGGCACACCAGGGCATCCAGCCACTGCAAATGAACTCCAGACCCGTGCGCCACCTTGTGCATCCAGCTTATGTGGATCCTGGGGAATTGAACCTGGGTCCTTTGGCTTTGCAGGCAAGAGCCAACTTCTAAGTCATTTCTCCAGCCCCATCTTTCATTTAACTAGCCCACGAGCCCTAGGATTTTTTGTCTGTCTGTTCAGTGTGGGGATCATAGTTGGGCACATGCCATTTACGTGGGTTCTGGGCATCTGAACTCAGGTCCTCATGTGTGTGAGGCAAGTGCTTCACCCACTGAGCCATGCATGTCCCGGCTATGTGAGTGTGTGTGCATATGTATCGAGAGTCAGTGGGCTTGGTGGTGTTCAAAGGAGCACGTGCCATGGAGCCTGCCTTTGGGAGTTTCAGCTCTGGCTGGAAGATAAGCCTCATATGGACAAACAGCAGTGACGAGGGACAAGCTTGGAATTGTGCCATTTCAGTGCAAGACAGCACAGGTGGAGCAAAAGCCCAGCGGTTGGGAGGATTAGAAAGGAGGCAGCACCAGCCTTGGGTCCAGGTGACCAGTTCTGGGACCTTATGGAAGTTCCCCAGTGACAGGGCCGCAGCAGTGGGGGGTGTGGCGAAGGAGGGAAGTGCGGGGCCAGGGCCTCCACTTACCTCACTGGGCGTGAGCAGTGGTGGAATGCTGCAGAGGGGCCTCAGGGCCAGGTGGAGGTACTCCGACACGGCGGCTGCGGGGAGAAAGAGGTGAGAGGGGCCCTGGGACAAATCTATGGGGGGCATTGCTCACTTTGCTAGGGTCCCCTTTGCAAGTCAATGGGTTTCTTTAAGTAAGCAGCACTCACACGTGTACCTTGTTATCTGGGAGATATGTCAGTATATCATAAGTAACTTTATATTACAAATATTACAGGGCAGAAGTTTTCAAATGAATCTGAGAATACTTAAAATCTCTACTTTCTCTCTCTCTGTGTGTGTGTGTGTGTGTGTGTCTCCAGAATTTGGTATGTAGCTCCAGACTGGCCTTGACCTCTCCAGCCTCCTGTCTCTCCTCCCAAGTGCCTGGCACTGCACGTGTGACCACCACACCCCGCTCTCTCCTGTCTTGCTAAGCTGACTTGTGCTTCTCACCCTGGGCTACACGCTGGTTCACCTTAGGAAACACCACAGCTTGCACCCCTTCCTGCTAGTCCTGACATCACTAGGGATTTGTTTTTGAAAAACATATTTTATTTATTTATTTATTTGAGAGAGAGAAAGGTAGAAAGAGAGAGGGTTGAGGAGAGAATGGGCACGCCAGGGCCTCTAGCCACTGCAAACAAACTCCAGATGCATGCGCCACCTTGTGCATTTGGCTTATGTGGGTCCTGGGGAATCGAACTCGTGTTCTTAGGCTTCGCAGGCAAGCGCCCTAACAGCTAAACCATCTTCCAGTCCCTTGGAGATTTTTTTTTTCTTTTTTTGGTTTTTCAAGGTAGGGTCTCACTCTAGCCCAGACTGACCTAGAATCCACTATGTAGTCTCAGGGTGGCCTCGAACTCATGGTGATCCTCCTACCTCTGCCTCCCCAGTGCTGGGATTAAAAGCATACACCACAATGCCCGGCCTTTCCTTGGGGATGTTTTGAATGGAAAAGCCCCAAAGTGTCAGGACAAGCATGCTTAGGATTTTAGCCGGCATCCAAAGGAGAAAGAGAGGAAAAAAGAAAAGCTATGCTTTTTTTTTTTTTTTCTTTTAAAGGGAGGGTCTTGCTCTAGCCCAGGCTGACCTGGAATTCACTATGTAGTCTCAGGATGGCCTGGAACTCAGGGCGATCCTCCCACCTCTGCCTCCCAAATGTTGAGACTAAAGGCATGCACCACCACATCCAGCTTTTTATTTTTTAATGTTTATTTACTTATTTGCAAGCAGAGAAAGAGAGAGATTACAGCACACAAGAGCCTTGCTTCTTCAAATGAACTCCAGATCTAAGCACTACTTTGTGCATCTGGCTTTACGTGGGTCCTGGGGAATTGAACCCAGGCTAGTAGCTTTGCAAGCAAGCACCTTAACCACTGAGCCATCTCCCCAGTTCTGCAAACAAAGGACCATATGGTATTTTAAATCCTAAGGAGGAGTGATGTTTCCCTTTCTAATTTACCAGGGAAACAGGACATTGAGTCTGTCCTTCAGTGACCTCCAAGCCTAATGCCTGCCTAGCCACCTGTCATTCCCCACTGGGGGAATTGAAACTGTAAATCCATGTAGAAGATGGGCATTGACTAGATCTAGCTACTTCAGGATGAAGCAGGGCATGGATGGTTTTTAGGGATCTCCTCATGCTAACTTTCAGCCTGTGGAGGATGATCCAAGGGGACCCAGATAGACAAGAGTTAGATTGTTGTAGGACTATCTGAAAGTGGATCAACTTTAAATGAGAGGAGATAAAAATCACACAATGTCTAAAGATTAATAGGATCACTATTAAGATTATACTGAAGGGGAATGGAGAGATGGCTTAGCAGTTAAGGCATCTGCCTGTGAAGCCTAAGGGACCCAGGTTTGATTCCCCAGACCCCATGAAAGCCAGGTGCACAAGGTGGTGCTGCTCTGGAGTTCGCTTGCAGTGGCTAGAGGCCTTGGAGCACCCATTCTCACTCTATTTCTCTGCCTCTTTCTCTCTCTCTCTCAAAAAAAAAAAAAAAAAGATTATAATAAAGGGCACTGAAGAGATGGATCAGTGGTTAAGGCACTTGCCTGCAAAGCCTCATGACCAGAGTTCGATTCCCCAGTACCCACATAAAGCCAGATACACAAAGCAGCGTGTATGTGGAGTTCATTTGCAGTGGCTAGAGGCCCTGGCACTCCCATTCTCTCTGTCTGTCTGTCTCTCCTCTGTCTTTTCTTGAAAATAAACAAATAAACAAGTAAATGAAAGATAATAATAGAGGAACTGGAGAGAGGACTTGCTTGTGAAGCCTGAAGATAGCCTGGGTTCAATTCCCCAGTATCAATGTAAAGCCAGTTGCATAAAGTGGTGAATGTGTCTGGAGTTTGTTTGCAATGGCTAGAGGCCCTGCACACCTATTCTTTCCTCTCTCTGATTGTAAATAAATAATAAAATATTTTTTAGAAAAGATTTTAAGGGGCTGGAGAGATGGTTTAGCACTTAAGGAGCTTGCCTGCAAAGCCTAAGGACAGGTTCAGCTCCCCAGAACCCATATAAGCCAGATGTACAAGATGGCACATGCATCTGGAGTTCAATTGCAATAGCTAGATGTCCTGGTGCATCAATTCTCTCTCTCTCATAAATAAAATAAATTAAAAAAAGATTTTAATCCGGGCATGGTGGTGCACGCCTTTAATCCCAGCACTTGGGAGGCTGAGGTAGGAGGATTGCCATGAGTTCAAGGCCACTCTGAAAATGAATAGTGAATTCCTGGTCAGCCTGTGCTAGAGTGAGACCCTCCCTCAAAAAATAAAAAAAAAAAAAAGGGCTGGAGGGATGGCTTAGTGGTTAAGGCATTTGCTTGCAAAGCCAAAGGACCCAGATTTGATTCCCTAGGACCCGCGTTAGTCTGATGCACAAGAGGGCACACGCATCTGGAGTTCGTTTGTAGTGGCTGGAGGCCCCAGTGCACCCATCCTCTCCCTTTTTCTCTGTCTAATAAATAAATAAATAAATAAATAAAATATTTTAAAAAGATTTTAATAGATATCACCATTTTTTCCATGAAGATCCAGGAATCTAATTTTAAAGTTGTTTACCAAAAACAGATAGGGTCTAACATGGTTTGAATCTGATTTAAAGCAAAGGCAACAGTAGAATTATCTGGAATGTACACACATATAACATTAACTTATGATTGAGAAAGGTCCAAGAATATTTTAATCTGGGCTGGAGAGATGGCTTAGCAGTTAAGGTGCTTGCCAGCAAAGCCAAAGGACCCAGGTTCAATTCCCTAGGACCCATGTAAACCAGATGCACAAGGTGGTGCATGTGTCTGGAGTTTGTTTGCAGTGGCTGGAGACCCTGGTGCACCCATTCTGTCTTTCTCTTTCTCTCTCTCTTAAATAAATATTTTAAAAAGACTATTTTATTTATTTATGTTTTGTTTTTCGAAGTAGGGTCTCACTGTAGTTCAAGCTGATCTGGAATTCACTATGGAGTCTCAGGCTGACCTCAAACTCACGGTGATCCACCTACCTCTGCCTCCCAAGTGCTGGGATTAAAGGTGTGCACCACCACTCCCGGCTTTAAAAAGACTATTTTAATCTGTCCACACTCAGAGGTCAACAGGGAAGCCTATATCTTTCTTTACATTATTATAAGTTATTGTTACAAATTAAATCATTATAAATTATTTTACTACCTGTTTATACTCTCCTGCTGGGTGTTTAAGACCAAGTAAGTAGCCAAATTTTACATATATTAGGGTCAGTTGTGGCTCAGAGGAGTGACTTTTAGGGGACCTGGGGCTCAGGTCCAGGTGATTCTAATGTGCAGTCAGGGCGAGCAATACCGAGTTGTCTTTCACTCTGCTGTGAACTGGGCATTTCTATACAATCCTCCCCAAGGGCTCTTAGCGATGGTTGCAGATGTGACATGGCAATCCTTGTGTGGGAGCCACCTGCCTGGTTGGACAAGCTTGTAGGCCCTTGTCTTCAGTAGCAAGCAACGGAATGGATGTAACTCTTATTTTATTTTTTGAGGTAGAATTTTGCTCTAGCTCAGGCTGACCTGGAATTCACTATGTAGTTTCGGGGTGGCCTTGAACTCACTGTGATCCTCCTACCTCTGCTTCTCAAGTGCTGGGATTAAAGGTGTGCACCACCACGTCCAGCCTTTTTTTTTTTTTTTTAAGGTAGTGTCTCAGCCGGGCGTGGTGGCGCACGCCTTTAATCCCAGCACTCGGGAGGCAGAGGTAGGAGGATCGCCGTGAGTTCGAGGCCACCCTGAGACTCCATAGTGAATTCCAGGTCAGCCTGGGCTAGAGTGAAACCCTACCTCGAAAAACCAAAAAAAAAAAAAAAAAAAGGTAGTGTCTCATTCTACTCATTCTAGCCCAGACTGACCTGGAATTCACTATGTAGTCTCAGGCTGGCCTCAAGCTCACAGTAATCCTCCTTCCTCTGCCTCCCGAGTGCTGGGATTAAAGGTGTGCACCACCGTTCCTGGATTTTTTTTTGTTTTGAATGGATCTAAAATACAGTATGTCCAGTCACAGGTGTGCCAGGAGCATAGCCCTGTGTGACTTGAGGGCACTTGTGCGCTTGGGCTGGTAACCCACGCCTGATGGCTGCTCTTCTTCCAAGCTAGAAGGAGGCCAGCAGAGGGCGCTGGGTGGGGGTGGGAGCGGAGGGCAGCAGCAGGTCACACTGTCCTGGTGAGGTGGGACTGCGAGTAGGAGCAGACACTGAACTACGGAGTGAGGAGGAAGGACCCCCACATGGCTTTCCACATGTCCAAAAGTGACTCTAACATTAGGGTGACCTTGGGTGGAGGGACAGCCTCGGGGTTCCCCCCATGCCTGCCTGGCATAACGCCTTCCAGCACAGGTCCAGATGCCCCTTCTGTCTTGCTGTGGCATGTGAGGCAGGTCACCAACCTCTCAGAGCCACAATGCCATCCTTTTCTTTTTTTTTAAATTTTATTTATTTATTTTTAAAAGTTTTTTGTTTGTTTATATTTATTTATTTGATTGAGAGTGACAGACAGACACAAAGAGGCAGATTAGATACAGAATGGGCACACAGGGCCTCCAGCCACTGTAAACGAACTCCAGATGCATGTGCCACCTTGTGCATCTGGCTTATATGGGTCCTGGGGAATCGAGCCTTGAACCGGGGTCCTTAGGCTTCACACAGGCAAGCGCTTAACCGCCAAGCCATCTCTCCAGCCCCTAAATTTTATTTATTTTTATTTGAGACAGAGAGAAAGGGAGGGAGAGAGAGAGAAAGAGAGAGAAAATGGGTGCATCAGGGCCTCTAGCCACCACAAACGAATTCCAGACACATGTGCCACCTTGTGCATCTGGCTTACATGGGACCTAGAGAATTGAACCTGAGTCCTTAGGCTTCACAGGCAAGTGCCTTTATCATTAAGCCATCTCTCCTGCCCCACAGTGCCATCTTTATAGTGGGTTCAATCACACTGGTCTGATAAGGGATTTGGGTTTCAATAGGGCCAGGCCTATGGTGAGGGCATCAGGGTGTCTATGGAAATCTGTTTTTTCAGTTCCTATGGTAATTTGCTTGTTTCAGTTCTGTGGGTAGAATCCAGAGCCGTATGCACCCTACCACTGAGATATATCCCCAGCCAACAGTGACAAATTTAGAGTCACTTGCTCCTCCAAATGCAGGACTGGGCCATATGCCCTTATACAGACTATTTAAGTGAAATTCTGGGCTGGAGAGATGGCTTAGTGGTTGAGGCACTTGCCTGCAAAGCCTAAGGTAGACCCAGGTTGTAGTCTCCAGGTCCCACGTAAGCCAGATGCACGCATGGCACATGCATCTGGACTTTGTTTACAGTGGCTAGAGGCCCTGGTGTGCCCATTCTCACTGTCTCTGTCTCTCTCTCTTTTTCTCCCTCTCTGGGTCTCAAATGAATAAAAAATAAAAATTAAAAAAATTAAAACAAAGAAATTCTATACCCCTCAGGTGCCTTTCTGCCCCCCACCCCGGCCCAAACAATGAGGTGAAGCATGCATGTCTGTGTGCACACGGGACACACGGAGGGAGGGCTTCAGTGAACTCACCTGTCACATAAACCAAGGAAGTCGGCACCTGGATCCAGGGCTGCCTGTACCCCAGCTTCTCAAACTGCAAGGGAACATGGCCTGGGATGAGAACGGGTTGTTCAGGGACTGGTGTGGAAAGATCAGCTGCTCCCTGTACCCCACCTGGCAGAGGACCCCCGCTGGCCCTAAGTGCAGACCTTAAGCCCCAAGCCTGTATCAGTCTGGAAATAAAATTCCCTCTTTGGCCAGAGCACTCAAGCAGGAATTAAATTTGTGTGGTGGGTTTCTAACCTGGGATCTTTCAAAATTGTTATTACATCTGCCTACTTTTAAAGATGCTCCCAGACACTTGAGTAGAATAGGATTTTTTTTTTTCCCCTAGAATTGAGTTTTTCTGCTATCAAAGAAAAATGAATAAATAAAACCCAGCAAGTGTGTGGGAGGTAGGAGGAGATGCAAGAAGAGGCAGGTTGGCAAACAATGAGTGGAACTCTCTCTAGATCACGAAGAGAGACTGGCGGGGGCTGGCAGGATGGGGAGACGCCAGAGTCCCCTCCCTGTGCTAGGGAGGGGCAGAACCAACAACCACCCTGGAAAGTGCCTCCGTGAGAGGTTCAACCTGGAGTTGTCGTGTAATACAGCAAAAACACACATCTACACAAAAATGTGAACGTGAGTGTTCCCTGTGGTATTATTCATAATAGCTCAAAGGGGGAGAATCCCAAATCTCCATCAACTGATGAATAGATATGACAACATGTGGTAAATCCATAGACTGGATTTCTAGCCATAAAAAAGGATGAAGTCTTGACATGACTTATGCCACAACATGGATGAACCTTGAAAACTAAGGCAAAGGAACCATGTAAAAGATCATGAGCTGGGTGTGGTGTCACACACCTTTAATCTCTGTACTCTGGAGGCAGAGGTAGGAGGATTCCCGTGAGTCTGAGCCCAGCCTGGGACTATATGGTGCATCCCAGGTCAGCCTGGGCTACAGTGAGACCCTACCTGGAAAAATCGAAAAACAAAATGACAAATCCTATGAGTCTGTATATGTGAAACACCCAGAATAGGCAAATCTAGAGAGAAAGAGTTGTGATTAGCTGGAGGTGGGGGTGGTGTGAGAGTACAGGTGAGGTGCGTCAAGTACAGGGCTTGACAGCTAACAGGCAGGTTTCTTTTGTTTTCTGAGGATTTTTTTTTTTTTTTTGAGGTAGGGTCTCACTCTAGCCCAGGCTGACCAGGAATTCCCTATGGAGTCTCAGGGTGGCCTTGAACTCACAACGATCCTCCTACCTCTACCTCCCGAGTGCTGGGACTAAAGGCGTGCGCCACCATGCCCAGCTATTGTGGGTTGTTGTTGTTGTTTTAATATTTTATTTTGAGTTATTTATTTAAGAGAGAGAGAGAGAATGGGCATGCCAGGGCCTTCAGCTGCTGCAAACTAACTCCAGACACTTGTGCCACCTTGGCATCTGGCTTATGTGGATCCTGGGAAATCGAACCCAGGTCCTTTGGCTTAGCAGGTAAATGCCTTAATCTCTAAGCCATCTCTCCAGCCTCAGAGTTGGTTTCTAATGTGAAAGTTTGGGGTTTGGGAAGTAGGAAAGGATGAGAAGGAAGGCAGGATTCTCACTGGGGTCGGGGGTGTGGACACCTACCAGTGGAGCTATCCACTCAAAGAGGTTGACGCTGTCCCCGTCGTTGATGTAGTATGCCTGCCCACTCTGAGGGGGACATGAGGAAAGGGGGTCAGTCAGTTGTCTGCCCACCAGTCTGACCCCACCCTTGGGGATGGCTCCCCGTTGCTGCTTCAGTTCCCTTGTTTTCTTGAGTAGCTCCCGGGTCCGAGGACAGACCTGTGCTACTCCCTGTGAATGCTGGGGCCACCACACTGACAAGCTGTGGGACTCTGATGAGGTCACTCAACTTCTCTGGACCTCAGCTGCTTCATCCGAGGAGCGGGAGGAAAATAATGGACTTCCCTTAAATGCAACACTCTATATGCAGTTCTTATTTTGCAACGAAGATCAGCTAAGAGCCATTGATGCTCTATGAGGAGCCCATCCCAGCATCCCTGGGACTCCTCTAGGGCGGGGCCCTCTGCCTACGAGCTGCAGGATCACAGGACACTCACGGCCACATAGCCTTTGGCTGCAGTAAGGGCCTCAGCTGCCAGCACATGTGCCTGCACCAGATTCTGGACGTGGACCCAGTTCATCCGCATCCCGTGGTCCCCGAATCGGAACATGAACAGTCTCTTCTTAATGTGGTTCTGGTGCAGGGCAGGGGCAACAGAGGTAGGCTCAGCTGATGGTTTTCACACTCCGTCTACCTGTTCACAGTGGCCACGTGTCCAGCACCAGGCAAGATCCCTGACCCCTGTGTCCAGTGACCTCCAGTCATCACTACTTGCTTGTCTCACAGTCAAAACCTTGAACCACCTCTGACCTTCCCACCTGCTCTCACACCTCACATTCAAACCATCCGCAAACCTTGATGCCCCATATTTATTTATTTATTTTTCATTTTTTTATTAACAACTTCCATGATTATAAAAAATACCCCATAGTAATACCCTCCCTCCCCCCACTTACCCCTTTGAAACTCCATTCTCCATCATACCCCCTCCCCATCTCAATCAGTCTCTCTTTTACTTTTGATGTCATGATCTTTTCCTCCTCTTATGATGGTCTTATGCAGGTAGTGTCAGGCACTGTGAAGCCATGGATATCCAGGCCATTTTGTGTCTGGAGGGAGCATGTTGTATGGAGTCCTGCCCTTCCTTTGGCTCTTACATTCTTTCCGCCACCTCTTCCCCCATATTTATTTTATTTTATTTATTTTTGGGTTTTTGAGGGTCTCGCTCTAGCCCAGGCTAACTTGGCATTTACTGTGTAGTCTCAGGGTGGCCTCCAACTCACGGTGATGCTCCTACCTCTGCCTCCCGAGTTCGGGTGCAGGTATTAAAGGCATGTGCCACCAAGCCCAGCTATGTATCTGGTTTTTAATTTTGTTTTTGAGAGAGTGGCCATCTTCTCCCTTGGGTGCTCAAAACCTAGCCTTCTCCAAGGGCCTTCCCCAACTCCCCAATTCTCTCACCCCAGTCCTTTTTATTCCCACCACTGTTCCTGCCACCTTCCAATATGCCTTAAAATCCAATATGCCTATTGTTTAATCTATCGCTTTGTGTGGAAATAAGGCACCTCACAAAAGGAGGGACTGCCTGCTTTGTTCTGATCTGTCCCCAGACTAGACTAGTGCTGAGGAACTCAGTAAGCATTTGTTGAATGAATAAATGAATGCATGGAGGAGTCATTGCAGCTGCCCCGTTGCCCCTGTGAGAAGAGCCAACTTTAAGGCCCCAGCAGAGGAATGTTTGAATCTGCTGAAAACCTTCTAGGGCTCCCATGGCCTTGCACTCACACATCAGATGCTTTGCAGGGACGTCTTGCTGCTGCCTGCACTGATCAAGCCCTGTCTCACTTCTAGGTTTGTGTCTACACTGCCTCCTCTGTTTGGCCTACTTGGCTGAACCGCTCTTTCTCCTCTCAACAGCCCAGACATGACTTCCTCCCCAAAGTCGTCTTTGGCATCCCCTGCCTGGCCCTGGTGTCCTTCTACCCAGCCCTCACCACACTGAAAATGTGACTGTTCTGTCTGTCTGATCAGGCTCTGAAGATAGGGCCTCGAGGCCCTTGTAGCTATATTTCTAACATCCAGCTTTTTCTAGAGGTTTTTTTTTTTTTTGGCATAAAGACCCTTCAATGGCAGCCTGAGATGAAGCACCTACCCTACAGGGAGCCAATGTGAGGGTGACAGTTCCCTGTCCCCTCCTTAGTGGGTAGGCTTGGCTAGCACACACAGAGAGCTATGACTAGGCTGACCTGAGGGGGCTGGCTGGGGGCAGGGACATCTCCAAGCGTGGAGGGTCTCAGGCTGGGAACACTGCCCCCAGACAGACATGGTAAAGGAGGGCTGTGAGGGCCCCATCAATGTGCACAGCAGTCTGGCTCCCTCTGCTTTGGTCTCTAGAAGGCTGGGATGACTTACCGCCACCCGGGGCAGGTGCCTCTGCTCTTCGGGGCCGTAGATGCCGGGAGGTCGCAGCACACAGGTGCGAAGGATGCCTCCTCCTAGGACACAGGGGAGGGTGGTCAGGAGTCTGGAAGAGCAGCTCCTAGGAATGGGAGCCAAGGCTATCTCCACCTCCCACTCCTTATCTAGTATGGGAGGCCCACTCTTCGGCAGAAGACTGTACAGGTGATGCTCTTAGGCTATTCTCACCTGGTAGTGACTCTCAACAACAGTGATACTGGGTCCCAAATCTTAGGAGAAGACTCACCCCAAGAACACTGGCCATCACCTCTTGTCATCTGTCTCTCAGGCTGCCTGACTCCGTCCTTTCTAAGTCTGGTGGTCGTATTTGTACAAATCTGTTTTCCAGACACTATGTTATAGATCCCAGTACCAGTGTCTCTTCATTACAACCAAACATTCCAATGGCTGTATCTCTCAATTCTCTCCCTTCGTAATGAGGCCAGGTGTAGTGGCCCCCAGAAATATGCCCACATTCCAGAACCTGTGAGTGATTTTGTTTGGGAGAAGGACCTTCATATGTATAATTAAGGATCTCAAGTTGAGGTCTTCCTAGACTGTCAGCTGGGCTTAAGTCCAATGACAAGGGTTTCAAAGAGATTCACAGAGAGCAGGTGCAGAGATGAGGACGTGTAAAAATGGAGGCAGGGCCAGGCTTGGTGGCGCATGCCTTTAATCCCAGCACTCGGGAGGCAGAGGTAGGAGGATCACTGTGAGTTCAAGGCCACCCTGAGACTACATAGTGAATTCCAGGTCAGCCTGGACCAGAGAGAGACCCTACTTCGAAAAACAAAAAAACAAAAACAACAACAACAAAAATGGAGGCAGGGATGGGAGTTTTGTAGCCACTGGCTTGGGGCTACTGGAAGTGGAAGAGACCAAGAAGGGCCTTTCTCTAGAGCCTACGGAGGGAGTTCTGACCACTGTCCTCCAGAAGGCAAGAGAACTTCCTGTTGTTCTCAGCCACCAAGGCAGTGACAGAATAGTGACCAACCCTGGCAGAGGCAGGAGGAGGACATGGACTGCCACTGAGCTGGGACCCTATCTCAGGACTCTGCTCTTCAGATCGGTGCCCTCTATGTCAAATGACAGGGACAGTCCCAGGAACCAGCCTGGGTTGTAGGGAATGCAGATCACCCCAGGTGACCATGGCTGGCCTCCTGGAAGGCAGGTGTCAGGTGAGCTTTTCTGTAGTGTCCAGTTAAGTTTAAACTCTCAGTCCTGAGGGCATGGTGGAGGGAGGTCAGGTTGCAGCTGACAGTGCCCAGCGGGACACTGAGCAGCTACATCATGGTGGGGCCGGCCCAGGGCGTCCGTGACTCCCCTGAGCATGGAAAGCTGTGGACGCATGTATGAATAATTCCCAGTCACAGATTAGGTGTCTGCGCCTGACAGGGGAAGCCCCGGAGGAGAAAGGACTTCAACTGCACGGGATCAAACCCCCAGGGAAACAAAGTGGATGTGTTGGGAGTGGCGACACTTTAGGGCAAAGTGCCCGTACTCAGGAACCTGCTCTACTGTGCCTACAGTGTAGCACAGTGGGTAAGACACAGGCTATGGTGTCCAAGTCCATCTTTCCCACCCAGGAGCTGTGTGAACTTGAATGAAGCCAGTGAATCACTCTTTCCTCACCTGTAAGTTGGGCTAATAATTTCAAGTGTTTCTTGTTCTCCAAATCCATTTGCCTTCCAAATTTAGTTTGCTTTCTTATTTTTTCTTTTCTTTTCTTTTTTTTCTTGGTGCCACTGGGCCTTGCACATGCTAGGCTAGTGCTTTATCATTGACCTTCCGCCTTTTTTTTCCCCTTCTGGTTTGGTGTTTTCAAGGTAAGGGTCTCACTCTAGCCCGGGCTGACCTGAAATTAACTATGTGGTCTCAGGGTGGCCTCGAACTCAGGCAATCCTCCTACCTGTGCTTCCTCGGTGCTGGGATAAAGGCATGCACATCCCAGCCCCAGCCCAACCCCCGCTGTTTTTTTTTTTTTTTTTTTTTTTTGAGGTACGGTCTCACTCTGGCCCGGGCTGACCTGAAATTAACTATGTAGTCTCAGGGTGGCCTCGAACTCATGGTGATCCTCCTACCTCTGCCTCCCGAGGGCTGGGATTAAAGGCGTGCGCCACCACGCTCCACTCCCAGTCCCTTATTTTTTTTAATTTTTTTTTGTTTTTTATTTATTTATTTGAGAGAGCGACAGACAGAGAGAGAAAGAGGCAGATAGATAGGTAGAGAATGGGCACGCCAGGGCCTCTTGCCACTGCAAAGGAACTCCAGACGTGTGCGCCCCTTGTGCATCTGGCTAACGTGGGTCCTGGGGAATCGAGCCTCGAGCCGGGGTCCTTAGGCTTGACAGGGCAAGCGCTTAACCACTAAGCCATCTCTCCAGCCCCCAGCCCCCCTTTTTTTTTTGACATAGGATCTTGCTAACTTATTTGGGCTGGCCTTGACCTCATTCTGTAACCCAAACAAACCTTGAACTTGGGATCCTCCTGCCTCAGCCTCCCATGTAGCTGGGATGATAGGCTATGTCTCCGGGGCCCAGTTAGATAATAAAAGGAAACCAAGTTGTCTGGCTCTTTTTAGCTTCTGAATTTCAGGGAGAGATAGGGTGATGGCAAGGAAGTGACATGAATAGATTAGGAAGGCCAGGGATACCCAAGATGTGGCCCCGCCCTCACAGGATGCTTTGAAGAGTAAAGTTAGCAGGTACACAGGACCTGGCATGTAGGAAGTACTCAATAATCAGGGACTGTTCACGTCCTATTATTACTTCTCCACCGCCAGAAGAGAGAATGCTTCTTGCCTTCTTGGCAGGCGAGGCACATTTTTCTGGAAAGTTACTGAAGGTTAAGCTTCAAGGCTCCGCACCTGCATCGCCCTCGCAAAGGGCCGTAGCTCCTGCATACCTGTCGTGCTGCTCCCTTCTCTAAAGACTCTTAACACTAACCCTACGCCCACCAGACCGCAAAGAGGTCTTGGGTTGGTCCAAGTCTCTTCCCCAGCAGATCATGAGCACATGATGTGACTGTCTGCCTTGCACCCTGGTGGAGGTGGTGCACAGTAGGTGCTCAGAATGCTCTGAAGATTGAAGGCCCCAGGCCCTGGGGAGCTTGTCCCTTGGCAGGGCACTGGGCTTCAGATCGATGTCAGCCAAAAGCTGACACACACGCTTCAGAGAGGCAGTAGTGGTCATGCATGCTTGTTGTGAGCAGGGCCCCGTGACACTCACCTAGGAGAGGTGTCCCATTAGCCGTGAGGGTCAACTGGTCGGCAATCGCTTTGGTTCGGGAGTAGTGGTCCATGTGCTGCCAGAGGACGGGGAGAACAGAGCCACCAGACAGGAGTCAGTGTCGTCAGCAGCAGCACCTGCCCAATCAATCCTACCTGGCCTGACCCATGGTCATACCTTGCTTGTACCAGGAAGCGAGTGTCAGCCTCCAGTGCCTGTCCTGTGTTGGATGTACACTGGACGAGCTACTCACATCTCATTATTATTGTTATTATTTTGTTATTGTTTGTTTGTTTTTGTTTTTTGAGGTAGGGTCTCACTCTAGCCCAGGTTGACCTGGAATTTACTATGTAGTCTCAGAGTGGCCTCGAACTCACAGCAATCCTCCTACCTCTGCCTCTCGAGTGCTGGGATTAAGGGCATGCACCACCATGCCTGGCTTCACATGTCATTCTTTAGTGCTCCTGTGGTGTTCTCACAAGCATTATCTCATTTCCCACTCACTACAGACTACCCTTCCACCACAACTATGGTGTCATCATGCACGCCAGGTGACAAAACAGACTCAGACTACAAGGCGACTGCATAGGGTTGCAGAGGTTAAAAGGACTCAGGTTGGAGGTCAAGCCCAGGTCTGTCTGATTTTGAAGCCCCTGAAGGCATGAGAAGCTTGAGGCACTCAGTTTGGAGGTCCTTCCTGCTGGGATGCACCCTGAGTTGTGACTTGAACCTGCTTCCAACCCCTCACCTTTGGGCAGTGGGTCTTAGGCCTGCCAGCCCCACCTCCCTCTCCTGGGAGCCAGTACCTTGTCCAGGGGGAAGTATGGCACAGAGTCCTCGTTGCCCCAGTCTATGGGCTTTCCTCCAAATGCCACATTGACAGTGCTGGTGTACACGAGCCTGGGAACCCGCCGGCGGACACACACTGCAGTGACAGACACCCCCCCCCCCCAGGCCAAAGTGTGAGCAGGCAGCCAAGAGTCTCCTTGGGTAAAGCCACTGGTCTCTGCCCAGTCCTCAGCACATACCCAACCCCAAGGGCTGCCAGATGGAGCCCCTGCTTCATAAGCTCCTGGGGGCCAGGCCTGCTTTCCCTCCCAGTGTGGCTTTGGCCCCCTGAGCTGCCCTGCCAGAGGCAGTTTGGAAGAAAAGGCACACTTGGTGGGACAGACAGAAAAGACACTCCAGAATCAGAGAAAAATGGGACTTCAGGGGACCCAGATGGAGATCTTCTATTTGGTACTTCAGTGACTTTTCTCATGGCCCACCCCAACCCTTGAGTGCCCCTCTCAGCTCCCTGAGTGTCCAGACACACTGAGATTTCTGACACTTACACGCAAGCAGGATGTGCTGACATTCACAGACCTCGCTGGGGCAGGCAGGTAGGGCAGGAGGGTCCCTCCTCTGGTTCCCAGCCCTGCCTCCCCCCATCCCCCCCGAGCTGGGTCAGTGGCAGGAAAGGGAAGAGGATGGGTCACAGGGCAGGCCACACTCCACTCTGAGCACCTACCATTAATCACTAGTTTGGTGCCTCCAACATTTATAGACTCAATCTGCTCTTTCTGCAGCTAAAAAACAAGATGGAGGTGGGAAGTGATGTGCTACCTCCTGCTTGGTCGCGGAGGCCACGGGCTGGGCTCAGGGTTGGCAAAATTCTCACTGAAAGATACTTGGCACTGGTGGCGGGGGGCGGTGCCGATGCAGGGCTCGGCACGGGTAAATGGCTCAAGGCATGGTGAATCCTTTTCTAGCTCCCCGTGTCTCATTCTCTTTATCTGAGAGACGGATGTGGTAATATTGGGCATGCCCTGGAGAGGACACTGGGGTGTGAAAAGCAGAACTGATCTGCAGTGACAGGTTCTCCGGTGCCAGGGACAAGGCCAGCAGTATAGTTCTGATTTCATTTAATCCTTACAACACACCACTAACATGTGTGTCATACTATAGTTTCAAACTATATTTATTCATGTTGCAATGGTTCATTGTTTAATAAGATTAAAAATTCAAACAGCAAAAAGGATACCCAGTGAAGGAGAGTTCCCTCTTACTCCTGATTCCAGGTCTTTCTCTCCTCTCCCAGAGGTACTGCTGCTAACAGTTTTGTGTGTTTGTACAGAGAATCTATCTATGTGTACTATCAATATATACACCTATGTATTTAAATAAGTATTAGCCTAGCTTATTTTTCTTTTATCTCGCTTTCTTTCTTTTTCTTCTTCTTTTTTTGTTTTTGTTTTTGAGATAGGGTCTCACTGTAGCTCAGGTTGTCCTGGAATTCACTATGTAGTCTTAGGCTGGCCTTAACTCACACTGATCCTCCTATCTCAGCCTCCCAAGAGCTGGGATTAGAGGTGTGCACCACCATGCCTGGCTTTATCCTAGCTTAAAAAAAATTATTTCAGAAAGACAGAGAAAGAGGGAGATAGAGAGAATGAGTATGAGCGAGCCAGGGCCTCTGCCATTGCAAACGAACTCCAGATCCATGCATCACTTTGTGCATCTGGTTTCACAATGGGGACTAGGGAATTGAACCTGGGCTATCAGGCTTTGCAAGCAAGCACCTTTAACCACTGAGTCTTCTCTCCAGCCCTATTTTAGTTAGTTAGTTTGTTTTGTTTTTCATGATAGGGTTTTGCTTTAGCCCAGGCTGACCTGGAACTTACTCTGTAGTCCCAGGCTGGCCTTGAACTCACAGTAATCCTCCTGCCTCTGTCTCCCAAGTACTAGAATTAAAAGTGTGTGCTACCATGCCCAGCCAAAACAGAAACAAACAAACAAAAAAAAAAAACTATTGGGCTGGAGAAATGGTTCAGCAGTTAAGGTTCGGTTCCCCAGGACCCATGTAAATCAGATGCACAAGGTGGCACATGTGTCTGGAGTTTGTTTGCAGTGGTTGGAGGCCCTGGCATGCCCATTCTCTCTCTCTCTCTCTGTCTGCCTCCATAAAAATATTTATTTATTTGCAAAGAGAGGGAGAGGATGGGCATGCCAAGGCCTCCTGTCACTGATTTGAACTCCAGATGCATGCACCACTTTGTGCATCTGGCTTTTTTGGGTACTGGGGAATTGAATCCAGGCTTCAGACTTTGCAAACAAGCACCTTCAACCCCCGAGCCATCTCTCCATCCCTATTCTAGCTTTTTAGAGGCAAACAGGAAGATATCACTTTTGAACTCTAGACATTGTGATATTATCAAGACCTTTGGGTCACCTCAATCTCTGAATGGCTGCATGGAATTTCATGGTTCATGTGCAACACAATTTCTGTCATTAGTCCTCCCAAATGAAATACTAATAGCTGGGATATTCCTAGTGTTTCATTAATAAAAACCATGGTATAAGCCGGGCGTGGTGGCGCATGCCTTTAATCCCAGAACTCGGAGGCAGAGGTAGGGGGGTTACCGCGATTTCGAGGCCACCCTGAGATTACATAGTGAATTCCAAGTTAGCCTGGACTAGAGTGAGACCCTACCTCGAAAAAACAACAACAAAACAAAACAAAACAAACCATGGTAAAAACATACAAATAAGTTGTAGTTCTTGAGTCAAATGGTCTATGTGTGCTCTGATAGATACCGTTATACTGTTCCCTCAAGAGCTTGTGGCATTAATTCATAGTGATAGTGGTAGAGTCCTCCCTCTTCAGGTGAGGAAAGAGAGGCTCAGAAAGGTTACCCTGCTGTAAGTCACACAGCCAGAAGGTGGTGAGACTAGTATTTGGGGCTGGAGAGATGGCTCAGCAGTTAAGGTGCTTGCCTGCAAAGCCTAATGACCCGAGTTTGATTCCCCAGTACCCATGTAAAGCCAGATGCCCAAGGGGGCACATGCATCTGGAGCTCCTTTGCAGTGGCTGGAGGCCCTGATGCACCCTTCATTCTCTCTCTCTCTCCTTGCAAATAAATATATAAAATATTTCTTTTGTTTATTTTTTTTTTTTTGAGGTAGGGTCTCACTGTAGCCCAGGCTGACCTGGAATTCATTATGCATTCTCAGGGTGGCCTCAAACTCACGGTGATCCTCCTACCTCTGCCTCCCAAGTGCTGGGATTGAGGGTGTGCACCACCACGCCTGGCATAAATAAAATATTAAAAGCAACTAGTGTTTGGTGTCACGCTGAATGCCAGCTGCGAGTAACCCAGATAATGCCTAGAGGAAATAAAGAGTGGCAAGGACTTGAACTCTACTCACCTTCTCAGCCCCGGACATGCCATAGGAGGCCACGTGAAAAACGCAGTCCACTCCTTCAAAGGCGCGGTACAGCGCCTCTTCATCTCGGACGTCCGCCTGGCAGAAGAAAGAGATGGGGCAGGAAGCTCAGATGCCCGGCAAACTGGCCCAACCCAGGCCAGCAGCTGGAGGGCCAGTGTTTACGGCATGTCCACAGGGCACTGGTGTGTTACTGGCTGGCCCCCACTCCAGCTCTTGGGCCTAGAGTTGGGCTGGGTATTTCACATCCTCCATCCCAAAACCCTTGTAAAGTGGACATTAGTACTGAACGCTGCCGCAGATGAGGACCCAAGGCTCAGGGAGGAAGCTTGTGAGCGCAGCTGCCCGTGTGCGACTATAAGAGTTAGCGCCGGGCCAGGCTCCGGAGCCTGAGAGCCCAAACTTTACCTCTGCTTCCCCATCGGATACCATCCCCTTGACTGCCACCACCCGTGCCCCCCCAACCCCCCATCTCTGCACCTGGATAAATTCAGTCCCCGGGGGCAGAGCCCACTGGGGTCTGCGGAGGTCAAGCAGGATGACTGAAGCGCCGCTCTTAGCCAGGCTGGAGCCCAGGCTAAAACCCAGGTAGCCTCCTCCTCCTGTCACCAGAAACTTCTGTCTGGGGGCTTGGGTGGGTTTGACTTGAGTCTTCTGCTGCAGCCCTGGTGGTGGGGCTGTCACTGATTCACTGGGGTTAGAACGAGTCTCAGACCTTTCTCTGGGCCCAGGTCCTAGTACTGGCCCAAGTAATGGTACAGCTTCCGGCCCAGGTACTGACTTAGCTCCTGACCTAAGTACTGATCCAACCCTTGGCTGAGTTACTGACTTAGCTCCTGGTCTAGGTCCTGACTCAGCTCCTGGTGCAGGTACTGACCTAGCTCCTGGTCTTGGTACTGACTCAGTTTCTGTTCCAGCTCCTGGTGCAGGTACTGACCTAGCTCCTGGTCTTGGTACTGACTCAGTTTCTGTTCCAGCTCCTGGTGTAGGTACTGACCTAGCTCCTGGTGCAGGTACTGACTCAGCTCCTGACCCAGGTACTGATTCAGCTCCTGGTACAGGTACCAACCTAGCTCCTGGCCTAGGTACTGACCCAGCTTCTGGCTGAGGTATTGACCCAGTTCCTGGCCCAAGTCCTAGAGCAGCATCAGGCCTAGAAACCAGAACAGCACTGGGGCTTGGAGCAGGACGTGGAAGAGTACCAGGTCCTGACCCAAGGCCTGACTCGGACCCTAAAGCAGACCCTGAGCCCAACACCCCTCCCCAGGCCTGGCAGACAGGGCAGCTTTTCTGGCCCTGGCCTGCAGCTCCGCAGGCCTCTGGCAAGGCGCCTGCAGGGTTGGTCTTCATCCTCCACAGAGCTACGCAGCCCAGAGGCTGTCCACCTGCGGAGAAAATCAGAAGAGTGTTCTCAAGGTATCCCAAGACACACAGATCACCAGCCCCTAAGACTGAGGGAGCTCTGAGTAAAGCAAACCCCTGAGTGACTCAGAGCCCCCAAGAACCTCCAAGTGGCCCCTGATCCCAAGGGAGTCAGAGAAGGCAGCCAGGCCTTGGACTGCTGCATGACTGACATTTACACAGAGCATTCCTCAGTTTCCTGTGGGTCCCCGCTCAGTACCAGAGGAAGACAGAGCCAGTCATGCCAAGGGGAACCTCACCAGACTGGGAGGTGGTTTTTTTTTTGAAGATGGGAAGGCTTCCTGGAGAAAGACGCAGAAGCACACCAAAGGCTTAGCACCTGGAAAAGCGTTATGATCCCAAGGTCTGCACCCAGATCCCCCACCTGCTGCCTCCAGTGCCCCAGGTTCCTCAAGACAGCAGTTGGTTGATACCCCGGGGTCTGCCCAAGCCCCTTGCAGACTGTCAGTCCTTCATACCCACCCACCTAAGCAGGAGGCTGGACCGACGGCCAGGTCATTATCGTCATTATAAAAGCAGTGGAGGTGCACTGTAGACCTACTGTGTGTCGGGCCCTGCAGCTACAGATAGGTTAAGTCTGTCCCGCATGGTGCACACTAACCACGCCAGCGAGCAAGTGTTCGCTGCGTTGAGTGACTGAAAAGCTTTAGCTGGTGGACCGCAGGGCAGGGACCCCGACAGTTACAAGAACTATCTCCTACGCCACTGCTTTATTGGCCAAAGCTCTGTGACAAAATACAGTCGTGCCCCCATATGAGCAGGGGGAGAGGGGCAGGAGGAGGTGGAAGAGGCATCTTGAACTAGAATGATCAGAGGATGTCTTATTCCGCACACGGAGGAAGGATGGTGGGGTACGCCTAAAATCCCAGCACTTGGGAGGCTGAGACAGTGGGCCGGCCTGGGATCACGGTGAGACCGAGAGAGATGGCTAGAGAGGGGGAGAGGGGGCAGGGGACGAAGGGAAGGGCGTTGAAGGGCTCAGTCCACATCCAGGTCCCTCGGGATCCCAAGTAGGGGTTGGTGGAAGGACCTGAGACCTACCCCAGGAACTTCATCCTCCTGGAGCATGCTCCCCACAGGGGGCAGCGGATCCCCCTCCCCTGGTGGGCGCCCGCCCTCCTTCCCCAGCCCACACTCACCTGGCCGGGCTCCGGGGCTCCGCGCGCAGCGCTCGGGCGCCTCCTCGCAGGTGTGGGCGCCCGGCGGGGCGAGGTGGGCGGGGCCTGCGGGGACCTGCGCTCCCCTCCCGCGAGGAACCGCGCAGGCCCCGCCTCCGAGTGACCCGTGAAATGGACCGTGGGGAAAAGACGCCAGGGCTCCTCCCAGAACCCCGAGAGCGTGCTTTCCACTCGCCAGCCATGCAGTCTCCTACTCTGGTATGACTGGTGTCCAAAAAGAGAGGGGGACATGTGGCCACGGCAGCACCCAAAGGGAGAGCATCATGTGAAGACTAGAATTAAGATGCTGCCCACCCCCATCTCCCCCATCCCACATGAGCTACTAGAAGCGAGGAGCCTGGCCAGGTCATTCCTCATGCCTTCTGGGAGAGCCTGGCTCTGCTAGCATATTGATCTTGGACTGCCGGCCTCCAGACTGTGAGATGATGCATCCCTGTTGTGTCAGCCACTGTTTGTGTTTTTGTTTTTGTTTTTGTTTTTCGAGGGAGGGTCTCACTCTAGCTCAGGCTGACCTGGAATTCACTACGTAGTCTCAGGCTGGCCTTGAACTCACAGTGATCTTCTTACCTGTGCCTCTGGAGGGCTGGGATTAAAGGTGCCACCATGCCCGGCTTAGTTGTGGTATCTTGTTAGGACATCTCTAGCATTTTCCCTGTGTTTATGGTGACCCAGAAGTCAACTTTGCAAGATGAACCTGACTGAGATTCACTGTGACAGGAGTTGTGGTCACAGCTGTTTCACTGGGCACAGTAGAGCGTGGCCAAGGGAGCTTGTCAAATCTTAGTAAACTGAGTGTTTTGTCTGTTCCTTTGTTTGCTTTCTTAAAATTTTATTTCTTTATTTGAGAGAGCGAGAGCGAGAGAGAGCGTGCATCAGTGCACAAATGCCTCCTGCCACTGCAAATGAACTCCAGACATGTGTCACTTTGTATGTTTGGCTTTACATGGGTACTGGGAATCAAACCCAGGCCATCATGCTTTGCAAACAAGCACCTCTAACCACTGAGAAGTCTCTCAGTCCAATGATGACATTTTTATTATTTTATTTATATTAAAAAATGATTGATTTTTTTTGTTTGTTTTTCAAGGTAGGGTCTTGCTCTAGCCCAGGCTGACCTAGAGTTCACTAGGTAGTCTAAGTGTGGCCTCGAACTCAGTTATCCTCCTACCTCTGCCTCCAGAGTGCTGGGATTAAAGGCATGTACCACCACACCTGACTCACTTGATGGATTTTTAAAAATACTTACTGATTTATTTGGAGGGGGGTGGAGAGAGAGAGAGAGAGAACGGGCATGCCAGAGCTTCTAGTCACAGCAACTAACTCCAGACGCATGTACCACCTTGTGCATCTGGGTTTACGTGGGTACTGGAGAATCAAACCAGGGTCCTTAGACTTTGTAGGCAAGTGCCTTAACTGCTGAGCCATCTCTCCAGCCCAGCTTGATGGATATTTACCCCCAAGACATGGATTTGCTATGTCTGCATCTCAGGCTGGTCTTGAACTCCCTATGTAGTCCAGGCTGGTCTCAAATTGGCAGCAATCCTTCTACCTTAGCCTCCTGGATGTATATTCTCCATTTTTTGTTATAATAAAATGCCTGAAGCTGGGTAACATTACAGAGGAAAAACAATTTTAGTTCAAAGTCTGGAGGTCATTACCAGGCTATATCTGGTGACGGTCCTCTAGCTGGCAGAGACCTTAGGTGACACAGGACATCACAGAAGAGGAAGGGCATGTGTATGTGTCTCTTTTGCATTCTCTTGCTTGTCTTATAAAGCCTCCAGGGTTCATTTATGGGGGGGGGGGGCTCTGCTTTTATGACCTTAGTCAATCCCAGTCACCTCTCAAAGGGCTCATCCCTGAACACCATAGCAAATTTCAACAGAAGTATTTGCTTGGTGGACACATTCAAATCCCGTTGATGTCAGAGCAATACCCCAGTGTAACTACCACTCAGATGAAGCTGTAGCCCATTCCCAGCGGCCTAGACACCCCTCTGTATTCATGGTAATCATTATTCGGATTTTTTACCTCCATATACCTTCATATAAATGGGATTCTGAACCATGCACTCTTATGTCTGCTACCACTGTCTGGGAGTTTAATGCATCTTGTTGAAGGTAGGTGTTATTCATTCATTCTGTCTCTGTGTACGGGTATTAAACACAGGGTCTCAAGCATGCCAGGCAAGAGCCTGGCCAACTGAACTACATCCTCAGCTTGTCGTTCATTCTCTTTCCATTTATGTGTACTTTGCCACTATGTAAATACATCACACTGTGACATGCATGACCTCACAGTGGGTGATGCTACCTACACAAGACCTGCCTTAAAGGAGGGGGAAAAATGACATCAAAATAGAATGAGGGAAGCCAGGCATGATGGCACACGCCTTTAATCCCAGCACTCGGGAGGCAGAGGTAGGAGGATCGCCATGAATTCGAGGCCACCCTGAGACTAAATAGTGAATTCCAGGTTAGCCAGGGCTAGAGTGAGACCCTACCTCAAAAAACCAAAAGTAAATAAATAAATAAATAAATAAAAATAGAACAAGGGAAAAAATAGAACAAGGACTAATTGTAAAGAAAGGATTGATTCAGTGATTCAGTGGAGGGGGTACAGGGAAGGGGCTTATGATCACGGTATAGTGTGTATATTCATGGAAGTTGTCAATAAGCTTAAAAAACCAGGTGTGGTGGAGCATGCCTTTATTTCCAGCACTCAGGAGGCTAAGGTAGAAGGATCGCTATAAACTCGAGGCCAGCCTGGGACTACAGAGTGAGTGCCAGGTCAGCCTGGGCTAGAGTGAGAGCCTACCTTGAAAAAAAATTAAAAAATATATATCCAAACATGTCATAATTTGCCCATTGTGCATGGATGGATGGATATTTTGATTTTTCTCTTTTATATATATATATATATTGGTTTCTCAAGGTAGGGTCTCATTCTAGCTCAGGCTGACCTGGAATTCACTATGTAGTCTCAGGGTGGTCTTGAACTCACAGTGATTCTCCTACCCCTGCCTCCCAAGTGCTGGGATTAAAGAAATGTGCCACCATGCCTGGCTTGATTTTCTTCTTTTTAAAATAGTTATTTGAGAGAGAGAGAGAGAGAGAGAAAGGCAGAGAGAGAGAATGGGCACACCAGAGCCTCCAACCACTGCAAACGAACTCCAGATGCATGTGCTCCCTTGTGCATCTGGCTTACGTGGGCCCTGGGGAATCAAACTGGGGTCCTTTGGCTTTGCAGGCAAATGCCTTAACCGCTGAGCCATCCCTCCAGCCCAGATGGATATTTGAGTGGTGTCCAGTTTGGGGCTTTTACAAATAAAGCTATTGAAAACATTGTTGAGTCTGTGCATCATTTCTTGCACAGTAGCAACTGCTGGACACACATTTGCCGTGTTCTTTGCTTTAGTGGGAAGTGCCAATTTTTTGGGGGGTGATTAAAGGTGTGTGTGCCACCACTCCTGAAGTTTTTCTTTTCTAAAAAATATGGAACGCTTCACGAATTTGCATGTCATCCTTGCACAGGGGCCATGCTAATCTTCTCTGTATTGTTCCAATTTTAATATATGTGCTGCTGAAGCGAGCACTGTTTTTATTTAAAAAAAAAAAATATATATATAATTTTGTTTGCTTTTTGAGGTAGGGTCTCACTTCAACTCAGGATGACCTGGAATTCACTATGTAGTCTCAGGGTGGCCTCGAACTCACAGAGATCCTCCTACCTCTGCCTCCCAAGTGCTGAGATTAAAGGTGTGCGCCACCATGCCCAGCTCTCTGTTTTTATTTTTGTTTGTTTTTGAAGCAGGGTATCACTCTAGCCCAGGCTGACCTGGAACTCACTCTATAGATCAGGCTGGCCTTGAACTAACAGTGATCCTCCTACCTCAGCCTCTTGAGTGCCAGAATTAAAGGCACATGCCACCATGCCTGGCACGCCAATTTGTTTTCCAAAGTGGTTGAGCCCACTCATGTTATCTTTCCCTGAGCCCAGCCTGTGATGGGAGTGTCCACTTGCTCCGTGTCGCCACACAGTCAGCAGTTTGGTTCCAGCCGTCCTTGTGAGCATGTGTGTATCTCGTGATCCTAGTTTGCGCTTCCATGACAAGTAAAGCTGTTGAACACCTTCCCATTTTCTCTTTATTTTTATTTATTTTTTATTTGAGAGCTACAGACAGAGAGAAAGAGGCAGAGAGAGAGAGAGAGAATGGGCGTGCCAGGGCCTCCAGCCACTGCAAACGAACCCCAGATGCGTGCACCCCCTTGTGCATCTGGCTAACATGGGTCCTGGGGAATTGAGCCTCAAACCGGGGTCCTTAGACTTCACAGGCAAGCGCTTAACCGCTAAGCCATCTCTCCAGCCCGCATTTTCTGAGGGATTCTGGAGGTTAGGTTTGTGGAGATGGGGTCTCATGTAGCCCAGGCTGGCCTTGGACTCCTGTTTCTCCTGCCTTTACCTCCCAAGTGCTAGAATCACAGGCATGTGCTACAATCATAATCATGGCTGGCAATTGTATTGTGTGGAGGGGGCACTGAAGATTGACCCTAGGGCCTTGTGTATGCTAGACAAGCACCTACCACAAACACCCTCAGCTGTTGAGCACTTTTTCATATGCTAATTGTCTAATTTGTGCTTGAGTGTCTGTCCATTTTTAAAAATCATTTTTATTTGTGTGTGTGTGTGTGTGTGCCATGGAAGGCATGTGGGGTCCAGAGGACAACTTTGAGGTGTCTGTGCTCCACCTTCTTTGAGACAGGGTCTCTTGCAGGTGCAAACGAATTATCAGACTGCAATCAGGTTAGTTGGTCTTCAAGCTTTAGACTCTCCTGGCTCTGCCTTCCATGGTTTTAGAGTCAGTTTTACGTTGCCGGGATGAACATCCAAACCAGGCACAGTTTAGGGGAGTATTATAGTCAGGTTCGCATTACTGACAGAAATCACCCAACCAGGAGCAGCTTGTGGGAAAAGAGAGGTTTATTTTGGCTTACAGACTCAAGGGGGAAGCTCCAGATGTCAGGGGAAAATGACGGCATGAGCAGAGGGTGGAGGCCAACACAAGGTGGACCATAGCAACAGGAGACTGTGCCAAACACTGGCAAGGGGAAACTGGCTATAACATCCATAAGCCCTCCCCCAACAATACACCCCCTCCAGGAAGTGTTGATTCCCAAATCTCCATCAGCTGAGAACCTAGCATTCAGAACACCTAAGTTTATGGGGGACGCCTGACTCAAACCAGCCCAGGGAGGAAGGGCTGTGTTTCACGCTTACAGACGGGGAGTTCCATCAGCGGCGGAAGAAGCTGCTTCCATCACCCAGGCCGAGAGACCATCGCCACCCAGCACACACCAAAAGCAACAGGCACAAAACTGACAGCAAACAGCAGGGGCCCCAGGCAGAGTTCAAACCTCTCTGCATCCCTTTGAGCTAGAAAATCTGATCCCCGGCCCCCAACACACCTTAGAGCTGGACACCAGGATCGATCCCCAGTGACACCTCCTCCAGTCAGGTCGGAGACAAGATTTACTAAAACATCATGGTCTATGGGGGACATATATTCAAACTATGACAATTGAGATCACAGATAGCTGTGACCCCTTGCATTTGGCTTTATGTGGGTGCTGGGAAACTGAAGCTGAGAGGCTTTGCAAAGAAGTGGCTTTAGCGGAGCCATTTTCCTAGCCTCTCTGTCCATTTTTTATTCTTTTTAATTTTTTTTTTGCTTATTTTTATTTATTTATTTGAGAGCAACAGCCAGAGAAAAAGGCAGATAGAGAGAGAGAGAGAATGGGCGTGCCAGGGCCTCCAGCCACTGCAAATGAACTCCAGACACCTGCGCCCCCTTGTGCATCTGGCTAACATGGGTCCTGGGGGGGGGGGCGCTGAAGAGATGGCTTAGTGGTTCAGCACTTGCCTGTGAAGCCTAAGGACCCCAGTTCGAGGCTTGGTTCCCAGGACCCATCTCTCCAGCCCTCTGTCCACTTTTTTACACAATAAGGGTATTTATCCTCTTCATATTGAAGTTCTTTATATAGTCTTATATGTTTTATTTTTTATTTATAAAAAATATTTATTATTATGGGCGGATGGGCATGCCAGGGCCTCCAGCCAATGCAAACAAACTACAGACACATGCACCACCTTGTGCATCTATCTGGGTTATGTGAGTACTGGGGAATTGAATCTGGCTCCTTAGGCTTCATAGGCAGTTGTATTTATTTATTTATTTTTATTGATAACTTCCATAACTGTGAACAATATCCCATGGTAATGCCCTCCCTCCCCCCACTTTCCCCTTTGAAACTCCACCCTCCATCATATCCCCTCCCCCTCTCAACCAGTCTTTTCTTTTGATGTCATGATCTTTTCTTCCTATTATGATGGTCTTGTGTAGGTAGTGTCAGGTGTATTTTTTTTTTTTTTTTACTGTATTTGCATGTATTCATGCACATGCCAGGGCCTCTTGCTACTGCAAACACTTCTTTTTGCATCCAGCTTATGTGGGTGGCTTGGGAATTGAACCTGTGGCAGCATGCTTTGGAAATAAGTGCCTTTAACCACTAGGTAATCTTCCCAGGCCCTATGAGATGAGTCTTTTTTTTTTTTTTAATTTTATTTGCAAGCAGAGAGAGACAAGAGGAGAGAGAGACAGAATGGACATGCTAGGGCCTCCAGCCATTGCAAACAAACTCCAGATGCATGGGCCACTGTGCATCTGGCTTTATGTGGGTACCAGAGAATTGAACTTAGATCATTAGGCTTTGCAGGTAAGTGTCCCAACCACTGATCCATCTCCCCAGTCCCCTATATGAGTCTTTTTATAACAAAAAATTTAAACTTGCTGGGCGTGGTGGTGCATGCCTTTAATCTCAGCACTTGGGAGGCAGAGGTAGGAGGACTGCCATGAGTTCAAGGCCAGCCTGAGACTACACAGTGAAGTTCAGGTTAGCCTGGGCTAGAGCAAGATCCTACCTCGAAAAAACAAAAAATATGTTAAAAATATTTTAAATCTTTTAATTAATTTACTACAGACAGAGGGAGAGAGAAAGAGAGAGGAAGGGAGAGAAAGAGAATGGGCATGCCAGGGCCTTTAGCTACTGCAAACAAACTCCAAATGTGTGTACCACTATGAGACCTGGAGAATCAAACCTGGGTCCTTAGGCTTTGCAGGCAAGTGCCTTAACTGCTAAGCCATCTCTCTAACCCCCACAAAAATTTAAAAACTATTTTATTTATTTACTGGAGACAGAGGGAAAGGGAGAGGGAAGCAGAAAGAGAGAATAGGTACACCAGGGCCTGCAGCTACTGCAAACAGACTCCAGACACATGTGCCACTTTGTGTATCTGGCTTATGTGGGTACTATGGAGTCAAATCTGGTCCCTCAGTCTTCACAGGCAAGCACCTTAACAGTTAAGCCATCTCTCTAGCCCCTGATGTAAGTATTTTAATAAAATTTCATCTCACTCAATATTTACACACACAAAGCCAGGTGTGGTGGTGCACACCTTTAATCCTAATACTTGGGAGGCAGAGGTAGAAGGATCGCCATGAGTTAGAGGCCACCCTGAGACGACATAGTGAATTCCAGGTCAGCCTGAGACCCTACCTAGAAAAAAAAAATTTACACACACATGCATGTACACACACACAGCTCAATGATCACTTCAAGTCTTTCAAATCATTTTGATTCTATTAAGGAAGGAAAAGTTAAGTCTTACATGTGCACACAATGCAGCTGGGACAAAGGCTTGAGCAGAGCCTTCGCTCTGGGCTGGGCTCTGGGGTAGGCTTCCTTCCATCAGTCTGTAGCAGAGGTGGGAGCCGTGATGAGACTGGCGGTTTCTTGTCCCAAGCTGGGCTGGGATGAAAGGCATGCACCATCATGCCTGGCCCATTTTTATTTATTTGAGATAGAGACAGAGAGAGAGAGAGAGAGAGAGAAGGTGTGACAGGGTCTCTAGCTATTGCAGTTGAACTCCAGATGCATACAGCACCTTGTGTACCTGGCTTTATGTGCATACTGGGGAATTACACTTGGGTCCTTTGGCTTTATAGCCAATCACCTTAACCACTAAACCATTTTTCCAGCCCTCCTGGAGAGATTGCTTAGTGGTTAAGGTGCTTGCCTACAAAGTCAAAGGACTTTGATTTGATTCCCCAGGATCCACATAAGCCAGATACACAAAGTGGCACATGTGTCTGGAGTTTGTTTGCAGTGGCTAAAGGCCCATTCTGTCTCTCTTTCTTTCTCTGTCTCTCTCTATCTGCCGCTTTCTTTCTCATGCTCTCTCATAAATAAATAAATAAATAAATAAGTAAGTGGCAACCTCTGGCTCTCACACACGTGTGCACACACGATGTATGCATGCACCCATGTATACACATATGCATACCCCCATGAACATGCACACATGAGCACACCCTAAGCACATACACACACACACATGCACAAAAGAGGGGACAGTTTCCCACATTTCAAGGACTTTAGGGAGAAGCCCTTGGAGGCAAGGTGCCATGCCTAGGGTGGGCACTACCTCGGTTGGGGTAGAGTCTTTGTGGCTCCACTCTAGTTCAGATGGAAGATCTTTCAGGCATACCTGAAGGCCTGGGCTTGCTCAAGGAAGCTTCTACCTTTGTTGATCTCCTGGGCCAGTGTCCTTAGGTCATCTCCTTCAAACAGTGGCAGTGTGGGATCCTTGGAAAGGGGAAAGGAATGTGAAGTTCAGTCCATTACATGACTAGCTCTTCCTACATTGGTAGCAGACTCTGAATGCAAAACCATTCACATAGCTGAGCATGTAGCTCACACCCGTAACCCCAGCACTTGGGGACTGGAGGCAAGGAAAGCAGGAGTTCAAATCTAGTCTCAGCTACATAGTAAGTCTAAAGGCAGTAGGAACTACCTGAGATCCTATTTCAAAACACCATGACGGGGCTGGAGAGATGGCTTAGTGGTTAAGGTGCTTGCCTGCAAAGCCAAAGAACCCAGGTCCAATACCCGAGGACCCACATAAGCCAGATGCACAAGGTGGTGCACACGTCTGGAGTTCATTTGCAGTGGCTAGAGGCCCTGGCGTGCCCATTCTCTCTCTCTTTCTCTCTCTAAAATAAATAAATAAAATATTTTTAAAATACCATGGTGAAAACCAGCCAACAAGCAACATCCCCCCAACCATTTGCAGACCCTCCCCTAACAAGATTTAACCTGAGAACTTGTGTAGTGTTTGTCTTATTTGCCCCTAGAAAAGTCAACTGAAGAAAGGACTCACGTGAGGTCAGTAGACTTCAGAAATCACACCATGTCCTATAAGACTAACCATTACTGAAGAGGAATCTAGAATTCTGATTGGTTGTCTTATTTGACCTGCCCTGGAAATGTTATCAGTGACAACAGCGCATTCCTTAAAATGTTAAGTCTGTGGCCAGGGCACACACCTGTGATCCTAGCACTCAGGAGGCTGAGGTAGGAAGATCATGGCTTTTAGGCCAGCTGCAAGTACCTGGCAGGTTCAAAGCCACCTTGAATTACATAGTGACATCCTGTCTCAAAAAACCAAGGGCTGGGGAGATCTGGGTACCTACCTCAATATGTAAGAGTGCTTGCTGGGCGTGGTGGCGCACGCCTTTAATCCCAGCACTCAGGAGGCAGAGGCAGGAGGATCACTGTGAGTTCAAGGCCACCCTGAGACTACATAGTGAATTCCAGGTCAGCCTGGGCTACAGTGAAACTCTACCTTGAAAAACAACAACAACAACAACAACAAAGTACTTGCTTAGCATGCATACATCCCTGGGTGAGTGTGGTGGCAAACTCCTATGATCCCAATAATCCCTGCACCCGGGTGGAAGAGGCAAGAGAAGCAGAAGTTCAAGGCCAGCCTCAGCTACACAGCTGGTCCCTGTCTCAAAACAAAGCAAAAGCAAAACCAAAACCAAGGGCTGGGAATCTGGGAATGTACTTCCATGGTAGAGTGTTTGTCCAAGCCTTGGGTTTGATCCCAGTGAAAAGAAAAAAGGAGGAGGAGCTGAAGGAGACGTGTCAGTGGGTGAAAGCTCTGCTTTCTGTGTGAGTGGGATGACCCAAGTTCACATCTCCCGAGCCCACGCAAAGCCAGATGCAGTGGCGAGCACCTATGATGATGGCAGCCCTCCCCCAGCAAGATGGGAAGCAGCGATAGGAGAACTTCTGGAAGCTTGCGGGCCAGCCTGCCTGGTTTATGCAACAGTGAACAAGAGTCTGCCTCGAACAAGGCCAGAGGTGAGGACTGACACCCACAGACCTCCACATGTGAACTGTGCCATGTGCACACCCATGCTCACATCCATGCGCATCACAGCCACACACAGGTCATTTTACAGAGAGTAGGGAAAGAAAAAGAGAAGGAGGGAAGAAAGGAAAGAGAAGACAAAAGAAGGGCAGGGAAGGAAAGGGAATGGAAGGGAGGAAGTTAAGCTGGGAGCCGTAGCACAGTTATCATCAAAGCACTTGGGGGGTGGAGACAAGAAGACTGAGAGATCAAGCCTAGCTACATAGCAAAACCTTATCTCAAAACAAAACTAAACGTGCACACCATTTTCCTGTCAAAGGGATGAGGATCACTGGAACCTTTACATTTTTTTAATGTCATGGCTAACCTACAGCTTCACTAGATCTGTTGCCTGACAGATGACCTGAACATCTGTGAGCCTGGAAGACAGAAATCCACAGCTTAAGTATGTGGGTAATGTGTATTGAGCTCTGACTTTGGGCAGTTTCCTCAACTCCTTGAGGCTGTTTGATTTAAGTGGGTATAAGAATGGTCAGGAGGCCTTAAAGAGGTTGTCTATGTAAAATAATGTGTATCACGCACCACATGTAAGATGGTCTATTAGTAATAGCACCCCAAACTCTCTTTCTCAACCTCGAGGGGTTGGCTTAAAAAGACAGCCATCTAGAAACATTCTTTTAGGTCAACATTTTGTCTTACTTTTCTTTATTTATTTGAGACAGAAATAGGCAGAGAGAGAGAGAGAGAGAGAGAGAGAGAGAGAGAATGGGCTCACCAGGGCCTCCAGCCACTCCAAACGAACTCCAGATGCAAGCACCCCATTGTGCATCTGGCTTATATGGGTCCTGGGGAATTGAACCTAGGTCCTTTGGCTTTATAGGCAAGTACCTTAACCACTAAGCCATCTCTCCAGCCCAACATTTTTTCTTACAAGAGAAGCAGAGATCTCCATTAGAAGGAATCCACAGCTGTGGATATTTAGTTAAGCTGCTTTAACAAACTCACATTCAGCAGCTGGTGACCTACCCTTTCCTCAATGAAGCCTCTAGTGAGCAGGCTACAAATGCCACTGAGTGTGTCCTCATCCACAGGGCAGTGGTAGCGCCCACCAGTGAGGGAAGCCAGCTTCCTCAGGAACTCTACTGCAGTTCTGGGTGGGGAACAGAGAAAGAGACTGACAGAGGTTAAGGGAGACAGGCTGAGTCCTAGAACTATGGGGGACATATGTCATGTGAGGTTTAACACCAAAGTGGCCTGGAAACTGGGTTGTAACTTGTACCTTTGAGACCCCTGTTACCACTGATCATACGAGACCCCTGTTAGCATCACCAATCATACCAGACCCCTGTTAGCATCACTGATCATACCAGACAACTTGTAATATCACCGATCATACGAGACCACTGTTAGCATCACCAATCATACCAGACCCATTAGCATTGCCAATCATACGAGACCCCTGTTAGCATCGCCGATCACACCAGACCACTGTTAGCATCACCAATCATACTTTCCCAGGTGGTGTATAGAGAGTCACCAGGCCACTGGTACCATTTAACATAGATACCCTCAAAGCACACAGCCAACACTTTCTGACCCTATTCCTTTACTGGACAGCTCTCCAGTGCCTACTGTGTGTTAGGCCTATAAGGGACACAAACATGACTGTCAGGGAATGTACAGTTTAGACACAGAGAAAATATGTACGTAAGTAATTAAGTTTGCTAATAATAGAGCTTTTTTTTTTTTCTGATGGGGACTGAACCCAGGGCTTCATACGTCACATTACACCAAGCTGTACTCCAGCCCCGATAATAAAGACTACTTTGAAGGTGTTGTGTCTTGACTAACATATGTTATGGGATGTGCTCATTTATAATAACAGTGCTATATTAATGTTTCCTCTCTATCTTCCCCTCATAAATATTCACAAATATTTTCTCAAGAAAGGTCAGAAAGCCCTGGGAGAAGTTCAGAGTCTCACTGCCCACCTGTCTGTGCAGTTGAGGGAGATGGTGTGCACCTTCACATCTCGATCCTTGCAAAGCCTTTCGACAGCACTGAGAACAAGGCTGCAGCTTGTGTCTGGCTTTCCGTCAGTCAGGAGGTACAGTCCCTGCACGTCGTGAAAGCTGAAGGCTTTCTGGGACAGCACAAGACAGGTGTCAGGCGTGGGAAAGGGGTGCTTATTAGGAAGGGCAGAAACTGATTATGTGGCACAGCCACTGCTGTCCCCAAGGAAAACGTTGCTGATTGGATGGTGACACACTTGTCCACTAAGATTAACATTCTGAGTGCTGAGGAGATGGCTCAGTGGGTAGAGTGGTTTCCGTGCAAGCATGAGGACCTGCGCTCAGACACCATGACCCATGTAAACATGCCAGGTGTGCACCTGTGATACCGGGGCGGGGGAGGCTGAGCTCAGGGATCCCTAGGGCTTGCTGACTAGCTAGTCCAGTTGAATTGGTGAGCTCTAGGTTCAGTGAGACCCCGTCTCAAAGAATAAGGGGATACCCAATAACCTCTGCCCTCCACACACATGTGCACTCTCACACACGCATACACATAAAGACAAAGACCGAGAGTCCTCTTGAGTGTGAGAGAGACTCAAGAAGCTTCTGAGGTCTAGGAGGATCTGATTCCCATCGGGTTAGTCCCAAGCAAGCCACAGAGCCTCTGTGAACCTCTGCATCTCCACCTGAAGGTGAGAACAAGAATCCCTTTCTCATCCGGTTTGGGGGAAGAGGAAATGAAGTGACACGCGGTACATCCTGCATGACAGGATATCAGTCTAGAGGTGACGCTATTTCCGTTCTGCTACAAGGTCAGGTTCAATGGCGGCACTTGCCACTAACGCTGAGAAGACCGAGGTGCTCCCCTGAGCTTGCAGGTGGGTCACCCACTGCAGAGCCTCGTGACATGCTGCATCTGTGGAATCCACCAGAGCGTCGCGCCATGGCTGCAGGCCCTCTGCAAAGCTGAGCAGGTTAAAGCTGGGTAGAAGGAAAGAGAGAGGATTGCGGCGGGCAAGCAGAGAAGAGAGAAAGGAAGGGCTAGTTAGAACAATTGGTTAGTCTGCACTAAAATTGTAGGAAGTCGCTTCTGTGAGGACCGTTCCTTGAGAACCCCTACAGCCAGCCCCATGGCCCCTTGGAGAGGACTGTGGGCCACCTGACAGGGAAAGGGTACACCTTGTAGACTCGATGCACATCGAAACAGATTTAAGTCCTGCTCAGCTGCTGGCTGGTTTTGTGATCTTGGGCAAATTACTTAACCTCACGGTCACAGTTTCCTTTTCCAAACAATAAGAATAAGAATACTAAGAGGAATGGTGATCTCATGCAAATGAAGTGCGTATACAAAGTGCCCAGTGGATATTTACCCTCACTAACTTTAAGACAAGAACAAGTCCTAACCTGAGGGAGCATCTCCCATCTCCCTCTGGGTAGAAAGAACTTCTGCAATTAAAAATCAAGTTCTGGGGCTGGGCGTGGTGTCACACACCTTTAATCCCAGCACTTGGGAGGCAGAGGTAGGAGGATTGCCATGAGTTCAAGATCACCCTGAGACTACGTAGCGAATTTCAGGTCAGCCTGGGCTAGAGTGAGGCCCAACCTCGATAAGCAAAAACAAAAACAAAAAATCAACTTCAGGGATGGAGAGATGGCTTAGCAGTTAAGGCATCTGTCTGCAAAGCTTAAGGAGCCAAATTTAGTTCCCCAGAACCCATGTAAGCCAGATGCACTCCAGACACATTCAACATCTTGTGTAATTGGTTTACGTGGGTCCTGGGCAATCAAACCTGGGTCCTTTGGCTTTGCAAGCAAGTGCCTCAACTGTTACACCATCTCTCCAGCCCAAATATTTTTTTCTTTTTGAGGTAGGGTATCACCCTAGCCCAGGCTGGCCTGGAATTCACTATGTAGTCTCAGGATGGCCTAGGACTCACAGCGATCCTCCTACCTCTGCCTCCTGAGTGCTGGGATTAAAGGTGCATGTCACCAAAGGTGTGTGTCACCGTGCCCAGCTTCCAAATATATTTTTAAAAATCAAGTTCAGCAGGGCTTGGTGGCACGTAACTTTAATCTCAGCACTCAGGAATCAGAGGTAGGAAGATCACCATGAGTTTGAGGCCAGCCTGGAACCACAGAGTGAGTTTCAGGTCAACCTTGGTCAGAGTAAGACCCCACCTCAAAAGAAAAGGAAAACCAAGGACTGGGCAGTGTAGCTCAATGGTAGAGCTCTTGTCTAATGTGCATGAACCTTGAGTTCAATTTCCGGTCCTGGGCTGGAGGAATGGCTTAGCGGTTAAGCGCTCGCCTGTGAAGCCTAAGGACCCCAGTTCGAGGCTCGATTCCCCAGGACCCATGTTAACCAGATGCACAAGGGGGCGCACATGTCTGGGGAGTTCGTTTGCAGTGGCTGGAGGCCCTGGCGTGCCCATTCTCTCTCTCTCTCTCTCACTCTTTCTCTCTCAGTAGCTCTCAAATAAATAAAAATAAACAAAAAATTAAAAAAAATGTCTGGTCCTATAAAAACAAACAAATAAATAATCAACGTCAGCCAAAGCCACAGCTCAAGGCCATATGGTGATCCCTTTGCTGTGCTTGTAACTATCCCAGGCCCGAGACGGAGTTCTAAAATCTGCATTCCTACCAGAGTGTGATGGGACATGCCTACAATCATACATGATACAATCAGAGGTAGGAGGACCACCACAAGTTCGAGGCCAGTCTGGCATACATATTGAACTCCAGACCAGCCAGGACCTTGTCTCAAGGCAAACTAAAACATGGAAAAATTCTAAAACTGTATTCTTTCCACAGCAGAGCAAAACAGAGCATTCTTTCTTGCTCAATAAAATATTCAGAAGAGCATTGTTTTGTTTTTGCTTTTTGAGGTAGGGTCGTACTCTGGCCCAGGCTGACCTGGAATTCACTGTATAGTCTCAGGGTGGCCTCGAACTCACGGTGATCTTCCTACCTCTGCCTCCCAAGTGCTGGGATTAAAGATGTGTGCCACCATGCTGGGCAGAAGAGCATTTATTTATTATTTATTTTTTTTATTTTTATTTGAGAGAGAGAGACATACACACAGAGAGGGAGGGCCTCAGCCACTGTAATCGAACTCAATGTGCTTGCACCACCTTGTGGACATATGAGATCTTGCACTTGCCTCACCTTTGTGCATCTGGCTTATGTGGGATCTGGAGAGTAGAACATGGGTCCTTAGGTTTGCAGGCAAGTGTCTTAATTGCTAAGCCATCTCTCCAGCCCTAAAAGAGCATTTTTTAAAACCTCCTAGCTCTTTGGAACTATGAGGAGGTAGTGTACTTGGCCAGGGAAGCCTAGAAACTGCCCTTTGACTTTCCTGACCCCCCCCCACAGCCCCCCCCCCCTCCTACCTGTCACAATGCATCCTCAGCTGCTCCCAGATCAGCAGAACCAAGTCCGTTTTCAGCTGTTGCAGGTAGGGGCCTATGGACCCTGATGTGTCCAGCAAGATGCACACTTTGCTCTCCAAGATGGAGCCAAACAGTCGGCGGCTCCCTGCTCCAAGATGAGTGGGGGTGGGGGAGGGAAAGGGTGAGAGATTCACTCACTGCATCTACCAGATACAAAGTCTTGCAACACCTATTGCTTGCCTGATCATTGGCCACGTGTCTGCCACTGGGAGATTGCCCTGTGGGGTTGTTAGAAGGGTCAGTTGTCAAGAACAGAAGCAGCTAGTGATATGAGCTTTGGGAGATCAAGATTGCAGCTTTAAGGTCTGGGGAGATGGCTCAGCATGTATGAATGTTTGCTCTGTGAGCACGAGGTTCTCAGTCCAATCCCCAACACCCACATAAAGAGCAAGGCCCAAGGCTGGGGAAGTGGCTCAGTGGTTAAGGGTGGTTGCTTGTAAAGCCTGTCAGCATGGGTTCAGCCTAGGTCCAAGTCCCCAGTATCCATGTAAAGCCAAGTGCACTGTTTGCTCCTATCCCAACAGCCATGGTCAGAAGCAGGGGACCTCAGTCATGTGCATGGCCTTGGAGGAGGCCTGGACACACACAAGCTCTCTCTGGCTCCATTCCATCTTCCTGTCATCTAGCACCTTGCCTGACCTCTGAATCAGAGCTCATGTTGCACACAGACAAGCCTCTTGGTGTAACCCCCTGGCCTGACAGTTCTTGAGGGCCCAGCTTTGAAGGAGTGACCCTGGCTGCCTGGAATCTCTTGGGCTGCTTCAATCGCTCCGGGGCAGCAGGCAGGCTCACCAGACAGCAGCCACTGCAGCCTCTGCACGTAGCGTCGCATCACCTTCTCCATGCACGTGATGTACGCCTCCATTTCCTGCAGTGTCCACCGAATGTGTCTCACCACTCCCTGGAAGAGGCAAGCAAAGGCCATTACTCCCATCAGCTGTTTCCTCATAGTCTCAGCACCCCTAAACTAGTTTATGCCATTATAATTAACTCCCAAAACATCTGTAAAATCACACACTTTCTGTGAAGCTTTTGCATGTGTATGTATGAGTGTGGGCATGTGGAGGCCAGAGGTTCACATAGGGTGCCTTTCCTAATTGCGCTCCACCTTATTTTCTGAGACAGTGTCTCACTAGGTTTGGAGCTCACTTATTTGGTTAGACTAGCTAGCCGGTAAACCATAGAGATCCTACTGTCTCGGCTTCCCAGGGCTGGCATTCTAGGCACACACCACCATGTCCAACTCTTGTGTGGTTTTGGGTATCTGAACTCAGATTCTCATGTTTGTGTGGCAAGTACATTACCCACTGAGCCATCTCCCCAGATCTGCTTATTTGTTTATTTTGCTTGTTTATTTCAAGGCAGGGACTCACTCTAGCCCAAGCTGACCTGGAACTCACTCTCTAGCCCAGGCTGGCCTTAAACTCACAGAAATCCTCCTATCTCAGCCTCCCAAGTGCTGGGACCAACAGCATATGCAACCATGCCTGGTTCTGTTTAATTTTTGAAACACTGTCTCACTATGTAGCCCAGTCTGGCCTTGAATTATACTCTTTTTTTCCTCTGGGTCCTGAGTCCCGAGATTATAGGCATGATACCATGACTGGCCCATTTTTGTTTATTCAAAATAAAATACATTTTTGGTTAATAAAAGTGTTTGCCTTTAAAAAATTTTGGTGGCATGTGTTTGTGATATGATGTGTGCAGTGTGTGTACATGAGTGTGAAGGTGTGATGTTACAGTGTGTACGTGCTTGTGCAGGTGTGAAGTGTGCAGTGTGTGTACATGAGTGTGAAGGTGTGATGTTACAGTGTGTACGTGCTTGTGCAGGTGTGAAGTGTGCAGTGTGTGTACATGAGTGTGAAGGTGCGATGTTACAGTGTGTACGTGCTTGTGCAGGTGTGAAGTGTGCAGTGTGTGTACATGAGTGTGAAGGTGTGATGTTACAGTGTGTACGTGCTTGTGCAGGTGTGATGTGTGCAGTGTGTGTACATGCATGTGCAGATGTGCATGCCCTGTGCATACTCATGCACAGGCCAGAGGAAGCTGTCAAGTGTCCTCTTCCTACTCATCTGCCTTCTCCCTTGAGGCAGAGTCTCACTCAAACCACAGCTGCCATTTTCACAGGGGTCTGGGTCAGCAAGTCCTGGTGATTCTCTGGTCTCTCTCCTCTCCCCCCACTTTCCTGCACACCACAAATGAGTGTGCATGTGTGCCCAGCTGCTTAGGTAGGAGCTGGAGTAGTTGAATTCCAGCAGTCTCAGATCCTCTTAGGCCCCATGTTTGAGCAGCTAGTACTTTGAAACCACCAAGCCATCTTCCCAGCTCTTTTTTCCCCCTCCATTAACTACTAGGCTTTCTGGGCTACGGAAGAGTGGGAGAATTAGGATAATGATTTTTATTACATGCAGATGCTATGAGCATAAAAACCAAAATATCCCCAAGTTTTAAAATAGAAAATCCTTAATGGAGGGGTGAAAGGGCCATAAATTTCAAATTGAAAGATAATCTCAGATGGATGGGGTCAGTTTGCTAAAATGACCCTAAGTTCTTCTAGTCAGCAATTCTGATGTTTTGTGGCTATTTTTAGCTCCCTGAAATGTTGATAATATGGTATAAAAGGGCAAAGAGGGAAATAATCAGATTTACATTTTGTACTAAATATACATTTGCAGCATCAAAATAATGAAGAAAAAAAAAACCAACGCTCTAAAAGTAGAAAATAGAGAAGGGAACCTGTCGCTTCCCGCCAACCTAACAGAGCCATTTGTCAGTACTGGGACCAAGTGCAACCGCCTGTGTGCTCAGTACCTGCTTCTAGTTCTCACTACAAGGAGCTCATCTTCCTTGGGGTGTCACCTCAGGCCTTGGGGTTTTGACTGTTCCAGGAGGATTCCATTTCTTTTTTTTAAAGTTAAAAAATATTTTTATTTATTTATTTATTTATTTATTATTTATTTATGAGAGAGAGAGAGGAGAAAGAGGGAGGGGGGAGAGAGAAAAATGGGCATGCCAGAGCTCTAGGTGCTACAAAAGAACTCCTGACACACATGCAGCACCTTGTTCATCTGGTGATATGTGGGTACTGGGGAATTGAACCTGGGTCCTTAGGCTTTGCAGGCAATCTTAACCGTTAAGCCATCTCTCCAGCCTGGATTCCATTTCTTTTATTGTCTGGGGTACTTCCATTTTAGGGGTGGGTTTAAAAAAGAAGCAGCAATAGAGGCCAGGGTGCCCCATCTCCCACTTGTGGCTGACAAAAGAGAAGGGTCTGGGGAATGTGACTCACATTGATCTCTATGCTGGGGACAACACTGCAGGATTTGGGCCACGTTGACTTTTGATGTCTACAGTTGGGACCGAGGCACCTGGAAATCTCCATCTTCAGTTTTTTCAGCCCATAATTCGCCACCCACTTTTGAATAAGAGAAAGAAATAGTATGTAGGTAAATTAGGCGTAACCGAGTGGTTGACTACTCTGCACAAAACCTGGTTGAAACGTGGGGTTCCTGGACCCTCACTGCACGTCCATCACATACAGAAGAATCTCTGCACAGCTCTGGTGAGATATGAATAAGGAATGACCCACAGAGGGGCTGGAGAGATGGATCAACTGTTAAAAGCATTTGCTTGCAAAGCCTGACGGCCTGAGTTCCATTCTCCAGTACCCATGAAAAGCCAGATACACAAAGTGGCACATGCATCTGGAGTCCATTTGAAATGGCAAGAAGCTCTGGCATGCTCATTTTCTTGCTGTCTCTCTTCTTCTCTGCAAATAAAAATAAAATATTTTTTAGACTGTGGTAGGGAAGGGATTTTTTTTTTTTTTTAAAAAGGAATGAGCAACAGAGACCAAAATGTATTGAGTGTCTACTTGGCCTGATTTAGTTGCTTCTCCAGTAGCCACTACCAAGTTGAGTTGGAAAGTACTGACTGGACTAAAGTTCAGACTGTAAACCAATTATCTCAGGCTGTCAGAATAAGCAGGCTCAAACCAGTCAGAGCAGAGCATCAAGGATAAGCCCGATCCGAACCGAGCACACTTTTTGGTGAATGGTTGTGGGACAATGACATAAACTCTGTTGCTTACTGCCGAAAGGATGTGACAGCAATAAGTACATAAAATCTACTTTTTTACTTTATTTTTTTATTTTTGAAGGTAGGGTCTCACTCTAGCCCAGGCTGACCTGGAATTCACTATGTAGTTTCAGGCTGACCTCAAATTCACAGAGATCCTCCTACCTTTGCCTCCCAAGTGCTGGGATTAAAGGCATGCAACATCACGCCAGGCTCAAAATAGTTATTTATCTATTTAATTTTGAAAGGCAGGGAGAGAGACAGAGGAAGAGGGAGAGAGAGAATGGGTACAACAGAGCCTCCAGCCACTGCAAATGAACTCCAGATGCATGTGCCACCTTGTACATCTAACTTACATGGGTACTGGGGAATCGAACCTGGGTCCTTAGGCTTCACAGGCGAATGCCTTAACCACTAAGGCATCTCTCCAAGCTAAAATATACTTTAAACTATGGTTTCAAGTCAGTCTTATTAGATATGTGCAGTTGACTTCATTTTACAAACATGAACATTGACATTGAGTGAAGCTCTGTCACTTTCCCAGGGTGACCCAGCTTTTGCACTTAGGTCTACGGAGCCATTATCCTACCAGCTGCAGAAAATAGGGTCATTCATAGTAGGTTTTCCTTTCCCACGATTGTCCTAGAAGCCATAGTAGATGGGAGAAGTGACTCTCTGTGCAGGGACATGTTTCCATCTAGACAACTTAGTACCTCTTGACTTGAGCAGAGCATGTCCTTCCTGGGCAGCTCAATAGATGAACGGGTTCTTCTCGCACACCTTCCTTGAGGGTACTTCTTGTACACAGAGCCTAGGAGACATGGTGCAAAGCTACCCTGCATTCCTCTTCCCTCCATCACTCCCCACCCTCTCATGACAGTTTCTCTGCCAGCCAGGTTAGTTGTAAAATTCCTTGTGTGGAATTTGCTGAAGAGGTAGAAGGAGGGGTTAGTAGGTGGGTGGACGAGGGGTACTCAACACTGCCCTGTGCTGCAAGGGATCCTGCCAGGATGGTACTGTAGTGGTTCATTTTTATTGTCAACTTGGCTGAATTTGGAATCATTTAGGAGTGTCTGAGGGAGTTTCGGAGACGTTTAACTGAGGAAGACCCACCCTGGAAGTACATGGCGCCATCCCGTTGGCTGGAGTCCAAGACCGAAGAAGAGGGAGGAGGAAGCGAGCAGAGCGCCAGCTTTCATCCGTCTCTGACTGGGGACACAGTGTGACCAGCTGTTTGTGCTCCTGCCACTATAGCTGAGAGCTGGTCCTTCTACCATGACTCCCTGCCAGGGTGTATCTGCTCAAATCATGAGAATCACTTAGAGTTGCTTTTGTTGGGTGCACTAAGAAGTAACTAGTACAGGAGCCATTTCAGTGGTTCATCACACTGGCCTAGGGAAACCTCATCTCTTTCCTCAGCAAAATTCCCCTTCCAGATGGCACCTGAGTGCCTAATTACCCCCTGAGAATCACGTTTACAACATTAAACTTTCTCATTCTCTGGCAATCTCAAGACTCTGTGTGTCTACTGCTCCGGAAAAACAGAGTTGTTTGAGGATGGGCTTGGACAGAGGTTGAATGGGGTGAGGGATTCTGGGATAGCTGGAGGGGTCTCCCTCCCACAGGACTGTTCCCCTTCCCTGTCCCCTGGGGCCAGCTTACCCACGTTATTCCCTGACTCTGTGTAGAACAGGGAGAGAACAGTCTCTCCTGCCCCGGGCTTGCTCGGCTTCCTCTGAACCACCGTCCTTTCTTTCCTTGGCTGGGCTGCAGCTGGAGGACATTTGGCTTATTGGCTGGGCTCCTTTGGGGATCTCAGTGATAAAACTGTGTAGCTTGACTTAGAGGAACCTCCATCTCATCTCTAATCTACTCCTAGAGATGGGGCACTGAGGCACCCCTTTCCCCACCCCAAGGTCCCCTGGCCTTGCTTGGACTAGTAGTAACTGAAGCTATCACCACAGAGTCCCAATGTTGTAGTGACAAGTGCTTTGTGTGCTCTTCTGGGTCATTCCACCTGTGTGGTCTCCCAGGTTGAAGGTGAGCTAGCCAGGGGCTAGAGAGATGGGTCAGTGGCTAAGGCACTTGCCTGCAGAGCCTAACAACCTGAGTTCAGTTCCCCAGTACCCACGTAAAGCCAGATGCACAAAGTAGCACAGGCATCTGGGATCTGTTTACAGCAGTTGGAGGCCCTGGCATGCCTATTCTTTTTGCCTGTCTCCTATCTCTCTCTGCTTGCAAATAAATTTTTTTTGTTCATTTATTTATTTATTTATTTACTTATTTGAGAGTTACAGAGACAGAAAGAGGCAGATAGAGAGAGACAGAATGGGCGCGCCAGGGCTTCCAGCCACTGCAAACGAACTCCAGACGTGTGCGCCCCCTTGTGCATCTGGCTAATGTGGGTCCTGGAGAATCGAGCCTTGAACCGGGGTCCTTTAGGCTTCACAGGCAAGCGCTTAACTGCTAAGCCATTTCTCCAGCCCATAAATTTTTTTTTTTAAAGATGAGCTAGTAAGGAGAGAAGACTTCATACTGATCTTGCTGCCCCGAGTCACAATGTAGCTATATCTCTGGCTTCAGAATGAAGATACATGGTCTTGGGTTGATGAACCAAATACTTTCATAAAAATATTGATGGCCCCTCTCAGCCTGAACTCCTATCAGTAAAATGAGCTGCTAGAGAACTGCCATACAAGATGATTGCTGTAGGTCTTACACAGACCATCTTGGCAGCTGGGTTAGGCCGAGAGTCGTGATCACTGGTCATTTAGTCACTAGCATTAAGAATCCATGCCTCCGTGGTACCTGGGCTGTCCCTCCACCCCTACATCCACAGCCACACCCTACCTTGGGAGAGACCAGCTCTGCCACTGAGGGGACGCCACTTCAGAGCTTTCAGTGGGAGGCTCTTCTCACTGCCTGGGCCATCTTTAGTGGTCTAGAAAACAGACCATCTTTCCCATCAGGCCCCTGAACCATGTGGCAGGCGGCTCCTCAGTCACCCTGACCTCAATCTGCCACAAGAACCTTTGCAGGGAGGGACCTATGGGAGCTAGCTCCTCAGTGAGGTTTGTTCCGTCTTCTAGAGCAGATTCCAAGGGGCCTCTGGGTCTGGGAATGAAAACGTGAATGAAATGTGTGGATTTGTGCATGTGGTATGAGAAAGTGAGGAAGATTAGAGAGAGTGTGTGTGTGCTTGGGAACATTTTGGGATTTTGCCAGAACTTTCTTCAACAGTTGCTTCCCCCTTCCTACTCGATTGGAATTTCTGGGCTTCTAGAAATTATCACTTAGGTAACTTTTGTGCCCTCCTGGGTGCCTCAGTTTTAGGGGAATTCTTTCCTTACTGCGTACAATTGGAATTGGAAGCAGTCATGCTCACCGCTGTGCTACCAATGCCACTCCTGGAATTAGAATGTGATGCTGGCACTGGGCCAGCTCAGGAGACCTCTGGGTGGGCTGTTGTGAAGGGGGCCTAGATATTGCCATTACTGGGAGCACCCAGACTAGAATCAGGAGAGTTTGTTTGAGGTCATGCTGCAGCCTATGCTGTCAGCTTAGGGGTCCAAGAGGAAGGCCCTGAGATTCTGGGGTCTCCCTTAGAATTTGGGATGAGAGAGAAGAAGGAAGAGGAGGAGACAAAGATGAAGAAGAGAGGACAGAGAGAAGATGGGTCTGGGCTATTGGAGGTTTTTCTTTTTGAGATAGAGAGAGAGATGGAATGAATGTGGGTGCACCAGGGAATCTAGCCACTGCAAATAAACTCCAGATGCATGTGTGACCTCGTGCATCTGGCTTTAAGTGGTCACTGGGGAATTGAACCTGGGTCCTTAGGCTTGGTTGGCAAGCATCTTAACTGCTAAGCCATCTCTCCAGGACAGTTTTTTAAAATTTATTTTATTTATTTGACACAGAGAGAGAGAGAGAGAGGCAGATAGAGAGAATGGGTGTGCCAGAGCCTTCAGCCACAGCAAATGAACTCCAGACACATGCATAACCTTGTGCTTAAGTGCATCCTGGGGAATGGAACCTGGGTCCCTTGACTTCGCAGGAAAACACCTTAACTACTAAGCCATCCCCTCTGGCCCTGTTTTTTTTTTTTTTTTTTGAGGTAGTGTCTTGCTCTACCCCAGGCTGACCTGGAATTCACTATGTAGTCTCAGGCTGGCCTTGAACTCAGAACAATCCTCTTACCTTTGCCTTCTGACTGCTGGGATTAAAGGCGTGCGTCACCACACCCAGCTATTGGAGTGTTTTGAATGAGGCAGAGTCTGGATGTACAGAATACCACAGAAATTCACAGAGACTCAGCCCCCTGCCTGGAAATAAGCTATGCACTTTCTGGGTCACAGTTCCTCATTGTAAGGGAGTGTTGTTCACAAGTGTTACAGTCAGCCAGCTGCTGAACAACCTCTAGGTTTCACCGACCCTTTTGCTCAGTGCGTTGTTGGTGTGGGTCTTCCCTTTAGAGGCCCCACTGACTGCTGGGAGGTGAGTATTTTATACTAGACACTACTGTCAGACTGTGAATGAGGACGAGCCCCCCCGCCCACCACTAAGCAGGCCTAGGCCCACCCTCAAGTTCCTATCATTCCCCCACTACTTGGGCTGAAGCAGAAGGTCCCCAAAGAGACGTCATTCTTTTGCCCCCAGAGAGCTTCCAGGATAAGCTACCACATGCGATGGTGGATGCAGTCCCATGGAGACCCTTGAACCAGGATAGAGAACAAAGGTAGGATAGCCAGGCAAAGGCAAAACTGGGGTGAGGGAGGCCAGAGGAAGTCTGAGAGCTGTAGGACTATCTCACCCTGGAGGTCCCCAGGGGCCAGCCCCCCCCCCCAAAAGCTTCTACCCACACTGTGCTAGCCCTGGGCCCTTGGGCTTGGGGCCTGGAAAATCTCTTTCAAGACCTAGGAAAGACAAGGAGACAAGCTGGAAATAAGGCTCTGCATGTTTTCAGGGAGGGGACTCAAACCGTTCTGGTCACCGAGGGGCCTGTGGGCCCGGAAGGACAGGATCTCTGGGGCTGCTCTCTCTGCTTGAACGTCTTTGGCTTGTCTTTCGGGAAGGCCGTACTTGACAGTGCTTTTCTCGAGTTGTTCTTCAGGGAGGCCACGAGGAGGGCACACTGCAAAGGGCAATGGCGGAATGGGGAGATATTAGTGGCACCCCGGACGCTGTGGACAGACAGACACACATAGAAATAGGACGGAGTCCACTAGACGCTTTTTTCTCTCCCAGGAATGTGACTGTGGATAAATCTTATGATCAATATTAAGTGCCCATGTGTAAGGCATGGGATGCACTGGACCCTGGGCTAGTTTATGCCTGGGGTCCTCAGGCTCTCAGGTCATCAAGACATGCCAACTATACCCATAGGGCTGGTGCTATCCTCTACCCACCCACTTATTATGGTTTGAATACGAACTGGGCCCCACACGTATTAAATGCTTGGTCCCCAGCTGGTGGTTATACTTTGAGAGGTTCTGGAAATTTTAGGAGGTGGGACCTAGTTGGAAGATATAGGTCTCTAGGGGCATGTTCTTGGGGTCATATCTTATCCTGGGCCTGCCTGTCTCTCCTCTCCATTCCTTTCTGCCAGGAAGCGAGATTCTTTGCTCGGCCACACGTTCCTGGCATTGACAGTCAGCCTCGCGTCAGGCCGACAGCAGGGGAGCCAGTAACTGTGGACAGTACCAAGCTGTAAAATCTTGGGCAGTGTGGTGGTTTGAATGAAAATGTCCCTCATAGCCCCAGATTTTTAAATATATATTTTATTTATTTATTTTAGAGAAAGGGAGGGAGAAAATGGGTACACCAGGGCCTCTAGCCACTGCAAACGGATTCCAGACGCATGCGCCGCCTTGTGCATCTGGCTTACGTGGGTCCTGGGGAGTAGAACCAAAGTCCGTAGGCTTCACAGAGCAGCACCTTAACTGCTAAGCCATCTCTCCGGCCTGCCTCAGGTTTTTTTTTTTTTTTTTTTTTTAAGATTTTTTGAGGTAGGGTCTTGCTCTACCCCAGGCTGACCTGGAAGTCACTACGTAGTCTCAGGGTGGCCTCGAACTCACAGCAATCCTCCTACCTCTGCCTCCCGAGTGTTGGGATTAAAGGCGTGTGCCACCACGCCCAGCAATAAAATTTTTTTTTAAAAAAAGATTTAAAAAATACCTGAAGCCAGGCGTAGTGGCGCACACCTTTAATCCCAGCACTCGGAGGCAAAGATAGGAGGATTGCTGTGAGTTCGAGGCCACCCTGAGACTACGTAGTGACTTCCAGGTCAGCCTGGGGTAGAGCAAGACCCTACCTCAAAAAACCAAAAAGAAAAACCAAAAAAAAAAAATTTATTGACAACTTCCATAACTGTAAACAATATCCCATGATAATTCCCTCCCTCCCCCACTTTCTCCTTTGAAACTCTACTCTCCATCATATCTCCTTCCCCTTTCAATCAGTCTCTTTTATTTTGATGTCATGATCTTTTCTTTCTATTATGATGTTCTTGTGTATACAGTGTCGTGCACTGTGAGGTCATGGATATCCAGGCCATTTTATGTCTGGAGGAGCGTGTTGTAAGGAGTCCTACCCTTCCTTTGGCTCTTACATTCTTTCCGCCACCTCTTCCTCAATAGACCCAGCTTCAGGTATTTTTGATTAAGCTTCCTACTTAGCGGCCAGCTGGTGGAGTCTTTGGGAGGTGGAGCCTTGCTGTGGGAGGCAGATTACTGCAGGTGGACCTTGGGGTTGAGGAGCGCCAGCCTTAATCTGTGTTCACAGCCAGCTTAAGCTTGCTGTTCTCTTTCTGCTGTGGATATATGATGAAGTGAGCCGGCTTCCTCCACCACGATAAAGCTTCCTCTCGAAACTGTAAGCCTGAAATAAATCCTTTCCTCCTATAAACTGCTTTTGGTTGTTTTTTTTTTTTTAAATATCTTATTTTTATTTATTTGAGGGGGGGCAGGTAGAGAGAAAACGAGAGAGACTATGAGAGAGAGAGAGAAAACGGGTGTGCTAGGGCCTTCAGCCACTGCAAATCAACTCCAGATGAATGTGCCACCTTGTGCATCTGGCTTACGTGGGTCCTGAGGAATCAAACCTAGGTCCTTAGGCTTCACAGGCAAGCGCCTTAACTGCTAAGCCTTCTCTCCAGCCCTGGTCGGGTGTTTCGTCTGAGCAATGAGAAGGTAACTACAACAAGACAGCCATAGCTGCTGGTCAGCTCAGCCTGTGCCCAAGACCAGTCCCAGGTACTGGCAGAATTGCAGTGCAATGCTTATTTCTTTTACCTGCAAGTTTCTCAACTTCCCCAAGCTCCAGGAATTTCATTCAAAACACTAAACAAAAGGACACTATTCAAACAAGCAAGTATCCTAACGAAGGTCAGATTAAACCATTATTATTCATTAATGATTTGTGGATGAGGGCTTTTTTTTTTAACGTTTGTTTTGAAGTAGGGTCTCATTCTAGCTCAGGCTGACCTGGATCTCACTCTGTAGTCCCAGGGTGGCCTCGAACTCACAGTGATCCTCCTACTTCTGCCTCCCAAGTGATGGGATTAAAGGTGTGCACCACCCTGTCTGGTGTGAATGAGTTTTTCTTAAATTAATTTATTTGAGAGAGAGAGAGAGAGAGAGAGAGAGAGAGAGAGAGAGACAACGAGAGAATGGGTGTGCCAGACCCTCCAGACACTGCAAACGAACTCCAGACACATGTGCCCCCTTGTGCATCTGGCTTACATGGGTCCTGGGGAATTGAAACAAGGTCCTTTGGTTTTGCAGGCAAGCACCTTAACCACTAAGCCATCTCTCCATCCCTGAATGAGTTTTTTTTTTTTTTTTTTTTAAATGGGAAGTAATGAGACTGGTTTGCACTTGGCAAGAAAGGCTCCACAAATCCCCAGCTGGGTCCCTTCAGGAAGGGAGCTAAGGTATATCTAGGATGACACAAATCATTGACCCAGTGACCACAGAGGAAGAGAGGGAGGATGGGGAGGTCAGAGTCTAGTGGGGAGGTGAGTTATTTTGTAAATGGCAGAGAGAGAATGGGCATGCCAAGGCCTCTAGCTACTGCAAAGGAACTCCAGATGAATGCACCACTTTGTGCATCTGGCTTTGCGTGGATGCTGGGGGATCAAACCCAGGTTCTTAGGCTTTTCAGGCAAGTCTTAACTGCTGAGCCACCTCTCCAGCCCACATTTGGCTTTTATGTGTGTGCTAGGAATTTGAATTCAGGCCCTCATGCTTTCATGGAAAGCACTTCACTCACTGAGCCATCTCTCAGTTCATTACCACTCAAATTAGAAGCATGTATTAATTAAGTGTTCTACACAGAGCCTTTGGGGGGGGGCATGGTCTCACTGACCCTTTCAGCCTTCTAGCCTGCAGAAATATAAGAGCATAAGTGTTTTTTTTGTTTTTTGTTTGTTTGTTTCCAGCTGCCTAGTTTGTCGTACTCTGTTATGACAGCCTCAGTACTTAATCAGAAAAGCCGCCGCACAGGCATTCAGTACACGCCTCAGGTTTACCTTTTGGGAGTAGTTGAGGGCCTTTTCTATCTCGGATATGATAGCGTTGATGTCATCACTCTCATAAATGCCTGGAAGTAAAAGCACATCTTGAGTGTTGGGAGAGAGGTGTGGATCTGGCAAGTGTCCACATTTGCAAGCTCACGTGGAGGTAACACCAGAACAAGGGCATGAGGGCTGGGGAGATGGCTCAGTGGTTAAAGGGACTTGCTTGCAAGGCCCGATAGTTTGGGTTCAATCTTCAAGCTACCCAAGTAAATCAATTAAATTAAAATAAAACACAAGAAACAGGATGAGACCACATGGGCTGAGCTAACTGGCCCCCACTCTACACCATCTAGTGGTGTGTGGTCTGCAACACTGAGGCTGGCCTTGGCACTGAATATCCTGACATGTACTCACTCTCTCACTCACAGGAAGGGTAGGTTAGACACAAAGGTCTCGAACTGCATGGACTAAAAAGACCAGAGCTGGGAGATGGCTCAACAGTCAAAGACTGTTGCAAAGTCTGCAGGCCTGGGTTCCAGTCCCTAGAACCCATGTAAAGCCAGATGCACAAAGTGGCACACATGTCTGGAGTCTGTTTACAGCAGCAAGAGGCCCTGGCACACCCATTCTCTCTCTCCCTTCTATCAAATAATTTTATTTATTTATTTATTTTATTTGAGAGACAGACATAGAATGGGCATACCAGAGCCTTTAGCTGCTGCAAACAAACTTCAAAAGCATGCGCCACCTTGTGCATCTGGCTTATGTGGGTCCTGGGGAATTGAACCTGGGTCCTTTGGCTTTGCAGGTTAGTACCTAAACTGCTAAGTCATCCCTCGAGCCCTCAAATAATTTTTTGAAATATATTTTTAATTTTGTGGGGAGGACTTTTCAGTGTAGGGTCTCACTCTAGCCTAGGCTGACCTAGAATGCACTCTGCAGTCCCAGGCTTGCCTTGAACTCAATCTTCCTACCTCTGCCTCCCAAGTACTGGGATTGAAGGCATGCACCACCATGTTTGGGTTATTTTTACTTATTTATTTTGGTTTTTCAAGGTAGGATCTCAGCTCTAGCCCAGGCTAACCTGGAATTCACTATGTATTCTCAGGCTGGCCTCGAATTCACAGTGATCCTCCTACCTCTGCCTCCTGAGTGCTGGGATTAAAGGCGTGCACCACCATGCCCAGTTAATATGATTTTCACAAGCTACTTTTCTGAAATAGTTTTAAACATATTTTATTTATTTGAGAGAGAGAGAGAATGGGCATGCCAGGGCCTCTAGTCACTACAAACGAACTCCAGACACATGCGTCACCTTGTTCATCTGGCTTTCGTAGGTCCTGGGGAATCAAACTTGGATCCTTTGACTTTGCACACAAATGCCTTATCTGCTAAGCCATCTCTCCAGCCCAGAAACATTTTGATGACATAAGGAATCTATGGCAATGCTGAGATACTGTGTAGAAAGAAAGAGGTGAGGGACAGGAAACACCCACGCACCTGTGTCTCCAAACCAGTGGAAGCGGCCACCAGCAGCCTGGGTGACCTCCCTGTAGGCAGTGGCTGTGTCATTGCGACTGGCATAGCAGGCAGGGGGCGTGGTGTCCATCCGTGGCTCACCCACATAGAAGAGACACACATTCAGCTGCAGGTCACAGCCCGCACAGGCCTCGGCCACATAGGCACTGAGTGTGGGCTGTGGGAAAGAGGAGGCGGGAGGTCCACAGCTTGAAGGCCTGGAAGTGGCTGGCCCCCCAACACTTAGCTCAGCTGATGGTCTTTTATGAGACCCTACTGTGTGCCTGGTCTAGCACTAAGCACTAAGGATAAAAAGACAAGGCTGGGACCCAGTTTCTTCCTGCCTTTTTTTAAAAAAGTACTTATTCATTTAGAGAGAAAGAGAGGCAGATAGAGACAGAGAATAGGCATGCCAAGGACTCCAGCCACTGCAAACTCCAGACACATGCACCACCTTGTGCATTTGGCTTTACGTGGGTACTGGGGAATCAAACCTGAGTCCTTAGTCTTTGCAAGCAAGTGCCTTAACTACTAAGCCATCTCTCCAGCCCTGCTTCCTGTCTTAATAGTGTGGTGTGGTATGGTCTGGTGTGGAATGTACTCTCAACCCCTCCCCATCCCAAACACACCTGCTGAGCCAGGTGCTTCATTTAAAATATTGTTATTTATTTGCAAGGAAAGACAGAGAAGGAGATAGATAGGTAAATAGGTAGATAGGTAGGTAGGTAGGTAGATAGATAGATAGATAGATAGATAGATAGATAGATAGATAGACAGACAGACAGACAGACAGACAGACAGACAGACAGATAGATAGACAGAGTGAGTAAGTGAGTATGGGTGCATTAGGACTTCCTGCCACTGCAAACGAACTCAAGATGCATGCACTACTTTGTGCATTTGGCTTTATGAGGGTACTGGGGAATTGAACCTAGACTGTCAGCCTTTGCAAACAAACACTTTAACCACTGAGCATTCTCTCCAGCCCCAGGAGCTTCATTTTAGCAATGTCCCCAGGGGTTAGTGTTAATGTTTGAGAAGGAGTAGTTTAGAAAACCATGCTGGGGATGGGGATGTAGTGGTAGAACACTTGCCTAGTGTGAGCAGGGCTCTGAAGCATGGCAAAAAAGAAAAAGAAATCATGGGAGCTAGGGAGAGGGCTCGGTGCATAAGAACGCTGCCTGCACAAGCATGAGGACCAAGTCCAATCTCCAGCACCTATGTAAAAATCCAGACACGGATGCACATGCCTATAGCCTCAGAGCTGAGAGAGAAAGAGACAGAAGGATCCCTGGGGCTCCCTGGTCACTGAGTCTAACTGAAAAATGGCAGCTCCAGGCTCAGTGAGAGAGACTCTGTCTCGGGGAAATAAGAAAAGTGCTAGAAGAGAGGACATCCAGTGTCCTCCTCTGGGCTGCACATGTGGGCATACAAGGTGAGTGCACCTGCACGCAGACATGCATATATCATACACACACACACATTAACAAACAGGCCGGGTGTGGTGGCGCATGCCTTTAGTCCCAGCACTCAGGAGGCAGAGGTAGGATTGCCATGAGTTCGAGGCCACCCTGAGTCTACATAGTGAATTCCAGGTCAGCTTGGGCTAGAGTGAAACCCTACCTCAAAAAACCAAGGAAATAAAAAATAATAATAATTAATTAAATAAAAATAAAAGTAAACCCTTTTATTAAAAAATCATGCTGGAGCCAGGCATGGTGGCACAAGCCTTTAATCCCAGCACTCGGGAGGCAGAGGTAGGAGGATTGCCGTGAGTTCGAGGCCACCCTGAGACTCCATAGTGAATTCCAGGTCAGTCTGAGCTAGAGTGAGACCCTACCTCGAAAAACCAAAAAAAAAAAAATTAAAAAAAATCATGCTGGGGGCTGGAGGGATGGCTCAATGATTAAGGTGCTTGCCTGCAAAGCCTAATAACCCAGGTTCAATTTTCCAATACTCATGTAAAGTCAGGTGCACAAAGTGGCACAAGTATCTAGAGTTCATTTACAGTGGCTAGAGGCCTACAAACATATCCATTCTCTCCCTCTCTGTGGTAGAATATATATAAAATCATGCTACAGAGGCCCCTGTGAGGCATCCACCTGGGGAAGGAGGTTCCAAAAGGTAACAATGCCCAGAACAGGACCTACTCACCACATCTTGGTCAGGGATGCCCCCTGTGAAAAGGTAGATGCCCTGCGACTCGTGTTGGTCTTTCTCCTTGAAGTCCACTTCCATGGCCTTGCGCAGGGCACTGAGGACGTTCCTGCTACCTTGACACCTCAGGCCTAGGGCCCACCTGGGGAGGCAGGGATCTGAGTCTGCCAGAGGCTACCCACAAGGTCTTGAGGTGCCAAGGCCAGAAAGCAAGGAGCTGTTTTCTGACACTGGTCCAGGGCTGTGGGAGGGCAGGACTGTAGAGGGTTACTTCTGGGTAGAGAGGGGCATGGGGAAGACATTACTGGCAGGTACTGCTCTCAGACACTGCACAGGAAGGCCCTGCCACCACCCACCTCCAGGCGCTCTGTAAGTGGTCGTGGCTCACGGGGACCAGCTCAGACCTCCAGCTTTCTGTCGTGCTTCCAAAGCTGTGGAGGAAGGAAAGGCTCGTCAGCAGTCAGAAGCGCGTCCACTCTATGGCCCTGCTCTCTGAGCAGCACAGGCTTTCAGAGGAGCGAAGCCCTGACGGTCCTCCCCAAATGTTGTGCTATCACTGGCCCGGGGCCAGCCATGAGATGTTCTTCTGCTTGTGACATATTGCAGCCTATTCCAGGTATGGCAGAACCGAGACAGAGCGAGGGCAAGCCTTGGTGGCCTCCTTTGTGACACACTGACTGTAGCATGTAGCTTCTCTTCTCCGCAGGAGCATCTCCACCCCCGCTGGGAGCAATTCATAGTTCCCTTCAAACTCTCTGGACATGGGTTCCACTCACAGCACAGCCTCCTTCTCAGCCTTTTCATACAAATCTATGCCATCTCATTTCCCCTGTAAGACAGAGTTTAGCCAGGCGTGGTGGTGCACGCCTTTAATCCCAGCACTTGGGAGGCAGAGGTAGGAGAATCTCTGTGAGTTTGAGGCCACCCTGACACTTTATAGTGAATTCCAGGTCAGTCTGGACTAGAGTGAAACCCTACCTTGAAAAACAAACAAACAAACAAACAAACAAACAAAAACGTCCAACAATATACAGAAATGAAAATTCTTCCAATTTCATTTCTAACTGTTTTGTACCAATGCATGGATAGGGCTGGAGAGACAGCTTAACAGTTAAGGCGCTTGCCTGGAAAGCCAAAGGACCCAGGTTTGATTCCCCAGGACCCACATAAACCAGATGCACAAGGTGGCGCATGCATCTGGAGTTCGTTTGCAGAGGCTGAACGCCATGGTGCACCCATTCTCTCTCTGTCTCTTTCTCTCTCATAAATAAATAAATAAGCATGGATAAATATATATATAGAAATGGAACTATTCAATATGTCCTATGTGTTGTAACCTGCTTGTCTGTCCCTTTGGACTTATGGGGACTTGCATTCAGTGCTGGGGAAGGAGCCCAGGGTGATGGGCGTGTAACAGAGTGCTCTATCACTGAGCTACCCCAGCCCAGCTTCACTCTTTGGAATGGTCTCCTAGGCTTATTCCACTGTCAGGATTATTTCATCCGTTTCCTCCTGATATCTGTGAAGCCTGTCCCCAGCATTATTCATCATTATATTGCAGGGAACACCTCTGTGCAGTTGTTCTTGTCTGTTTTTGAGACAGGGTCTCTATATGTAACACAGGTTGGCCTTGAGCTCATGGTCCTCCTGCCTCAGCCTCATGAGTGCTTGAATTAGAGGCCTGCACCACCACACGTGGCTCCCCTCTACACGTGCCTCCCAGTATTTCCCGAGGATGATTTGTAAGAGTTTAGTGGCAACGACAAGGGACATGCACTAGAGTGGTCTGATACAGACCTCTGCCCTCAGTCATGCTCCTCCCGAGAGCACCCTGTCCTCATCATCATTCCATCTGTTTCTTTTTGGGTGAGGAGGGTTGCAGCTCAGGCAGGGAAATACTTTAAAGACAGGAAAACACCCACACTCAGGCCAGCCTGAGACAACATAGTGAATTTCAGGTCAGTGTGGGCTAAAGCGAGACCCTACCCTGAAACTAAAAAATTTAATTTTACAGCCAGGTATGGTGATGTGCAACCTTAACCCCAGCACTCAGGAGGCTGAGGTAGAAAGACTGTCATGGGTTCAAGGCCAGCCTGGGCTACAGAGTGAGTTCCAAGTCGGCCTTGGCTACAATGAGACCTTGCTTCAAATAAAAACCAAAAAGTTAAGCCAGGTGTGGTGGCGCACGCCTTTAATCCCAGTACCTGGCAGGCAGAGGTAGGAGGATTTCCGTGAGTTTGAGGCCACCCTGAGAATACAGAGTGAATTCCAGGTCAGCTTGCACTAGAGTGAGACCCTACCTCAAAAAAAAAAAAAAAAAAAAAAAGTGAATTCCAGGTCAGCCTGAGCTACAGTGAGACTCTATCTCAGGGAAAACAAACAAACAAAAAAACCCCAAAACCCCAACCCCAACCCCAACCCCACCAAGTATATTTAGGAAATTCCTGAGCATGGCTTATGCAGATCTTCCATCACCTGGCACTTTTCTCATGCAGTCATTGCCTCTTGCCCACATGGATGGTCACACCTAGTCCCCTCACACTTCTGCTCATGCTGCGCCCTTCCTCGTCACCGCACCTCACTCCTCGGAGCTGGGCAAACACTCATTTGTCATGACACAGCTAAGGAGGCTCCTCCTCCGTGAGGACCTCCTGACCTTCCTATCCCAGGCAGAATGAGTAGCCTGCCTTCCGTCCTTCACGGTCCATAGCTCCTGCCTTCTACCTGTGTCTTCAGGACGCATTCAACAGCACTGATTTCCTAACATGCCTGTCTCCTCTACAGAGTCATGAGTTCCGGAGGACAGGCATTGTATGTACGCACTTCAGGGACTCCAGAGCCAGCACAGTGGCTAGGACAAAACAGTTCTCAATAAAACTTTGTTGGGTGAATGGATGGGCAGATAAGTAAAAGAAAACATTGTGTAAAATGTTTTCTTAAGGGGAAGGAGGATGAGAGAGGGTAATAATAGAAGGAATGGGTATGATCAAAACATGTTACAAACATACATGAAAAGTGTTATAATGAAACCCATTATTATTATTATTATTATTATTATTTTTTTTTTTTTTTTTTTGTATTTCAAGGTAGAGTCTCACTCTAGCTCAGGCTGACCTGGAATTCACTATGTAGTCTCAGGGTGGCCTTGAACTCACAGCAATCCTCCTACCTCTGTCTCCCAAGTGCTGGGATTAAAGGAATGAACCACTGGCTTGAAACCCATTATTTTTATGTAATTAATATGTGCTAACAAAACAGAAATATCTTTCTCTAAGCAATTTTGTAGGATTTACTAAGGAACTATGACACTTTGATACAGGATAATATTAACTGTTGCTGCTTTAATCGGCCAAGATGCTACCCTGCTTGCAATGAGATTGCACATTTGAGTATACTTCACAGTCCAGGGCCGCAGAGCGAATTCCAGGTCAGTCTAGAGTGAAACCCTACCTCACCCCCACTCCAAAACAGCTGAATTCCAGGTGGATTTCTCTTCTGCCTTCCCTCACTAGTTAGAATGGTATGCTGTTTATTTACTTATTTATTTATTTTTAAATATTTTATTTATTTGACAGAGAAAGAGGGAGAGAGAGAGAGAATGGGCACACCAGGGCCTCCAGCCACTGCAAACGAACTCCAGACGCATGTGCCTCTTGTGCATCTGGGTAATGTGGGTCCTGGGGAATCGAACCTGGGTTGTTTGGTTTTGCAGGCAAATGCCTTAACCACTAAGCCATCCCTCCAGCCCTAGAATGGTATGTAGTTTAAAAAGTGCATGTTATTTGCTTTTAGCTTTTTGTTTGTTTTTTCGAGGTAGGGTCTCACACTAGTCCAGGCTGACCTGGAATTCACTGTGTAGACTCAGGGTAGCCTCAAATTCACGGCGATCCTCCTACCTCTGCCCCCGGAGTGCTGGGATTAAAGGCATGCACCACCATGCCTGGTGTTTTTAGCAAGTTGTTTTTTTTTCTTTTTACTTGAGAGACAGAGAGAGAGAGAATGGGCATGCCAGGGCCTCCAGCTGCTGCAAATTGAACTCCCCATGCATGTGCCACCTTGTGTATCTGGTTTATGTGGGTCCTAAGGAATTGAACCTGGGTCCTTTGTCTTTGAAGGCAAGCACCTTAACTGCTGAGCCATCTGTCCAGCCCTATTTTTACCTTTTTGAGATAGTGTCTTGCTGGCCCCAGCTGCCCTGATTCACATAGTTCAGGTTGCACTTGGATCTGAAGCACTCTTCCTGCCTAAGGGTTATGGGTTATGAGTGTGTGCCGCCTCATCTGACATCTAGTTCTCATAAAAACCTATATATGTGATATAGTTTATACGTATAATATATGCAATTTAAAACTTGACCAGGCATGATGGTGCATGCTTTTAATCCCAGCACTTGGGAGGCAGAGGTAGGAGGATTGCCTGAGACTACATAGTGAATTCTAGGTCAGCCTGGGCTAGAGTGAGAGCCTACCTTGAAAAAACAAAAAAACAAAAACAAACAACAAAAAAAACCCCACAAGAAACAAAAAAACAAAAACCCTATATAATTAGGGCTGGAGAGATAGCTCAGTGGTTAAAGGCACTTGCTTGCAAAGCCTGATGGCCCAGGTTCAATTTCCTAGTACCCACAAAAAAGCCAGATACACAAAGTAGTGAATGCAGCTGTATTTTGCTCACAGTGGCAAGAGGCCCTGGTGCACCTATGCTCTCTGTCTCTCTTCCTCTCTTTAAATAAATAAATAAAAATATTTTAGAAACTATATAGTTAAAAGTTAAAAAGCTCTATGTGGGGCTGAAGAGATGGCTTAGCAGTTAAGGCACTTGCCTTCAAAGCCTAAGGACCCATGTTCTACTTTCCAGATCCCACATAAACCAGACACACAAGGTGACACAAGTGTGCAAAGTCACATATGCGCACAAGATGATACCCACATCTGGAGTTTAATTAGAGTGGCTAGAAGCCCTGGTGAGCCAATTCTCTCTTTCTCTCTCTCATTAAAAAAAAAAGCTATATACATATCATGTAAATTCTATAATTTTAGCTGGGCACAATGGCTCATGCCATTTCAAGGCCAACCTGAGACTACATAGTGAATTCCAGGCCAGCCTTGGCTAGAGCAAAACTCTACCTTGAACTCCCCCTGCAAAAAAAAATGTTTAAAAAAAAAAAAAAAGGCTGGAGAGATGGCTTAGCGATTAAGGCGCTTGCCTGTGAAGCCTAAGGACCCAGGTTCAATTCTCCAGGTCCCACTTTAGCCAGATGCACCAGGTGGCACATGTGTCTGGAGTTTGTTTGTGGTGGCTAGAGACCCTGGCATGCCCATTCTCTCTCTCTCTCAAAAAATAAATAAATCTTTAAAAACTTAAAAAAAAGAAACATCCAAAATATGTATACATTTTTTCCCTAAGGTAGGGTCTCGCTCTACCCCAGGCTGACCTAGAATTCCCTACATAGCCCCAGGTTGGCCTCAAACTCACAGTGACCCTCCTACCTCTGCCTCCTGAGTGCTGGGATTAAAGGCGTGCACCACCATGCCTGGCACATATACTTTTAAAACTATAATTTAAAAACTTCTATGCTACATATATTTTTTTTAATTATTAAACTGTTAGATTTTATTGACAGAAGTATAAAACCAAGGGAAGGAGATTGATACACATGTGGTCTGAGAACTCAGCTACATATAATTTTTAAAACTACATGGTTTTAAAACTTTGTATGAACTACATATAGTTTGAAATTTTGTATATTATTGGCATAGATAAAATTAAAATTTCTATGTGCAACATTGTTACTTAAATTTAAAATGAGAGTCCCAAGCACTTGAAATATGGCTTGCTTGAACCAGACTAGGCGCTAACCAGGGTAAGCCTTCCCTTTCTCTGTTAAGTTCAGCAGCTTGGAAGCCAAATGGGGCGATGGGCTGAATTACATGACTCTGGCTGATCAAGCAGTGTGTTTGGGGCCACTCACCACCTTTGCCCCAGTAGGACAGCCCTGTAGCCACTTAATTATTTAATGCACCAAACAAGATAACCCGAATCAGATAAACGGATGGCCATCCTAGGATGCTGGGCGCTGGAAACACCACTGTGTAGGGTCCAGCTGTGGCATCAACACACAGGCCCCCTTCCCACGGGGAGCCCTGGGGACATACGCGACGAGGTTGAAGTAGTCCTTGTTGGACAGCTGCTCCTCCAGCAGCAGTCTCAGGGCGTGCTGGATATGAATAATGTACATGGAATTGCTCTCGGAGACGTCCAGCAGTATAACCACCCTGCAGAGAAACACAAGCTTCAAGACGAGAACCAAATCTCTCAGATAATGTTCATTCTGTTCCGTTTTACTATTTAACGTTTTTTCCAGGGGCATTTCACATGCCAAATTCACAGCTGGCCAAAAACAACAACAACAAACTCCATGGTTTGAGAGGTGGGTTTATGACAGTACACTAAGAGGGTCCCTCTTTCCTGAAGGAATACAGTCTCGTGGTGGAGATGCCTTAAGAGCTCATGACTGCCTCTATTGATTTTTCATAAATTTCTTTATTTTTACTTACTGTTATTCCTTTTTTTTTTTTTTTTTTTTTTTTTTTTTTGAGACAGGGGTCTCCCTCTGTACCCAAGGCTGGCCTGGAATTTGAGATTCTCCCGGCTCGGTTTCCCAAGTGCTAGGATTACAGGCAAAACTCGCCATGCCTGGATAATTTCTTTGTTTTAAAGAAATAACTCATCATTTTAAAAGGTCAGGGTCATTGTAGGGAAAACAAGCAAAGTTAACAAGCAGGATGAGAGTTAGGCGTGGCCGGGCCTCTGGACCTCTTCGGAAATGTTTTTATGTTTGTGTTTTAAGATTTCTAGGCCAGGCCCCATCCCACCTCCTTCTCCACCCGCCCTTATTCATTCTTTTTTTTTTGGCGGTAGGGACTCACTCTAGCTCAGGCTGACCTGGAATTTACTATGTAGTCTCAGGGTGGCCCCAAAGTCACAGCGATCCTCCTACCTTGGCCTGCGATTAAAGGCATGTGCCATCATACCTGGGACCTTCTCCTTTTATTATTTCATATCTTTACTTTAAAATTTTCTACTTTTATTTATTTAGGAGGAAGATAATGAGCATTTCAGGGCCTCTAGCCACCACAAACAAACTCCAGATATGTGTGCCACCATGTGCATCTGGCTTACATGGGTTCTGGTGAATCAAATTTGGGTCTTTAGGCTTCACAGGCAAGTGACTTAACTGCTAAGCCATCTCTCCATCCCTTTTTTATTTTTATTATTTTGTTTTTTTTTTTGAGGTAGGGTCTTGCTCTAGCCCAGGATGAACTGGAATTCACTATGTAGTCTCAGGGTGGCCTCGAACTCACAGCAATCCTCCTACCTCTGCCTCCTGAGTGCTGGGATTAAAAGTGTGCACCAACCACCCCCCCCCCACCGGCTATTTTTATTTTTATTTACTTATTTTTTATTTTATTTTATTTATTTATTTATTTTGGTTTTTCTGAGGTAGAGTTTCACACTAGTCCAAGCTGACCTGGAATTCACTATGTATTCTCAGGGTAGCCTTGAACTCACAGCAATCCTCCTACTTCTGCCTCCCTAGTGCTAGGATTAAAGGTGTGCACCACCACACCCAGATGGTTTTTGTTTTTTGTTTTTTCTTTTTTCTTTGGTTTTCGAGGTAGGGTCTTACCCTAGCTCAGGCTGAACTGGAATTCACTCTGTAATCTCAGGGTGGCCTCGAACTCATGGCGATCCTCCTACCTCTGCCTCCTGAGTGCTGGGATTAGAGGTGTGTGCCACCACGCCCAGCTGTTTCTTTTAAATTTTTTAAGCTTTATTTTTATTTATTAGAGAAAGAGAGAGAGAATTGCTTCATATCTTATTATTACACCTCCTCCCTCCATTCTCATTTTGAGATAACCAAGGATAGCAAAAGAAAATCCACCAACTTTAAAGTCAGAAGAGAAAACCCGTTTTCCCTTTTTCCTTCCCTTCCCCCTTCCCCTCCCCCCATTTTTTTCCCTTTCCTTTCTTCTTCTTCTCCTCCTCCTTCTTCTTTTTGAGACAGTTTCTCACTCTGTAGCCCAGGCTGCCCTCAAACCTGTAGTGATCCTCCTGCCTCAGCCTTCCATGTGTCGTCCCCCCCCCCCCCCCCCCCCCCCCCCGCCGCCCAGGTCTCGGGCTGCTTTTCAGTGCAGTGAAGGTGCAGTCCATGTGGTTGATGATGGTGGTGCTTCAAGAGTCCCCTTCCCTAATCTTAGTGATGGCTTCTGAGGCCACCCACAGGGAATGATGCACTGGGTTAGCACTGGACTACACAGCACACCCAGGAAGGATCAGAGCCCGGGGGGGGGGGGGAGTACCTCTTTTCGCAGACAGTGCCCCAGATCCTTCGGCTGGCCAGGGAGAGCCACTCCACTCGCCTCTGGTACATCCGCACAGCTCTCCCAAGCTGCTTCTGTAAAAGCACAGGCCACCAGGCGGGGGGCTGCCAAGGGTGGCAGCTTGGAGGGAGGGGCGGAGAGGCCCTCCAGGTGGCTTCTGGCAATGGTGTGTCAGGGTAGTGTGAACTTTCTAAGTCAGGGCAAGTCCAGCCCAAGACTAGGAAGGGGTGAGGCAAAGTATTCCAATGCTTCTAATGTGGGAGGAGGCAGGGCTTGCTCTAACGGATCAGAGACCCTTGTTTGTGGCATCCAGGTCCCCTCCTTGGGAAGTGCTTTTCAAGGGAGCGCACAGCAAATCTTGGTGCCAGGGAGTTATAGGTCTGTGGCTTAGTGTTTCCAGGACCCCTGGCACCTTCCTGCAGGGATCTTCCTACGGGCGTGGCCCATCACTGACCTGGTACTCATAAAGGAAGGGTGGGTCCACGTGGATGTTCTTCACTGTCCCGTCGTGCCATTCAAATTGTACCATTGCCTTCTGCACTCAGGGGTGGGCAGGACGGGGAGGACATAGTCAAAGGCATGTATGCAGAAAGATGATGTTTAACTTGGTTGCTGGACTCTCCAGCTCACATGCACCATAGAAATTGGTTCTGAACACAACCAGGGGTCCGAATTCTCCACCCACCCACTCACAGACACCACCAGGCTATTTGCTTTGTCTAAAACTTTCAGGAGGGGGTCCCCTAAATGAGTTATGCTTGAGAACAAGGCAAGTGCCTTCTGAATACCACAGTCAGTAAGATATAATTGGAGAGTTATGGTAATACAGAGTAGAGTCAGAAACATTAAAAGACAGGCGGGGACTGGAGAGATGGTTCAGCAGTTAAGGCACTTGCTTGCAAAGCCAAAGGACCCAGGTTCGATTTTCTAGCACCCACATATAGCAAGATGCACAAAGTGGTGCATGCATCTGAAGTTCATTTGCAGTGGCTAAAAGCCCCGGGGTACCCATTCTCTTTCTTACTCTCTCTCCTTGCAAATAAATAAAGTAAATATTTTTAAAACACAGACAGGTGGACTGGAAAGGTGGCTCAGTCATTAAAGGTGCTTGCTTGCAAAGCCCAATGTCCTGGGTTCATTTCCCCAGCACCCAAGTAAAGACAGATGCACCAAGTGCCATATACATCTGCATTTCGGTTATATGACAAGAGGCCCTGGCATGCCCATTCTCTTCTTGCAAATAAAAAAATAAATAAAATTATTATCTTTTTTTGAGGCAGGGTTTTACTCTAGCCCAGGCTGACCTGGAATTCACTACGTAGTCTCAGGGTGGCCTCAAACTCACAGCGAACCTCCTACCTCTGCTTCCTGAGTGCTGGGATTAAAAGGATGCGCCACCACACGTAGCATAAAATTATTTTTTAAAAATAGACAAGCCATGGCTTCCAAGGTTTCAGAGTCTAGACAGGCCTTCACAGGCACTCAGTATCCAAGCTGTTGATCCTGCTCTGTCGTGCTCCACCAAGCCATCACTTTCAACTTTCTACCATGCACTCACCTGGGCCATTCATCCATCTACTGCTAGAACCATAGCCTCCCACTTCTCCCTCTTTCCTTTAGTCCTCTGTCTTTCCACTGATCTTTCTATTTACCTCTTGTTTCATTCTTTCACTTCTTCATTCTTCTATCCTTACTCTAATTATCTTTCTTTCCCTTATTTCTTCCTGTTGATACATGTTCTATTTTCCCATTCATCTTCCCATCTGGTCACATTCCCATTTACCTGTCTATCCATCCACCCACCCAACCATTTATTCAGCCATCCATCTACACACTCATCCATCCATCCTTTTACCTATCCATCCACTCGCCATCCATATTTCCACTCATTAACATTTCCATCCATCCAACTGCACATCCTTCTTTTCCTTCTCCCTACTCTTCCTTCCATCTCCCCACCCACTTAGCCATGCGGGGAATGTCCACTGATGAGCACTTGTACTGGACATGGAAGGCACAGAGTTGGAGGAGTCTTAAAGGGCGCACACTTGCTGTGGATTTGCATGTGTGGTTGCATTACAGCAGCATCACAGAAGTCTGCACCCATTGCCTTCATTGAGAACAGCAATAGAACAAGTCTGTCCTATCGAACGGAGTGGAGGAAAACATTCATGGAGGAGGTGACCATAGTACCTAACTAAATCCCTCTTGCTTCATCTCCCAAGTTTCATTTTCAGATCGTTGAAAGCCAGCAGTTACAGTAGATTTTTTTTTGGTTTGCTTACTTATTTTTTTTCAGGTAGGGTCTCACTCTAACCCAGGCTGACCTAGAATTCACTCCATAGTTCCAGGCTGGCCTTGAACTCACAGAGATCCTTCTACCTCTGCCACCACACCTGGCCTTGATTATTTATTTTTGCTTTGGTGCTGGGGATTGAGCCCAAGGGCCACAGGCATGTTGAGTAGCACTCCACCTGAGCTGCATCTCCAGCCTTGTGACACTAGATTGCTCTGGCGTCCCAAACAGAAAGCTTACATCCCAGCCAGGCCCTCAGGCCCCTGCCCCACGAGCCCCATCGCCGGAATCTATCATAAGACAGGAAGTCCTCCAAGGAAGTACCTCCCCCCCACCCGCCGAGGGATGGAGAGAAGCAGCCTGAGTTTGCATTACCTCGTGGACAGTAGAGGATACTGTTTTCTGGAGAATAGGCACAAATTCTTCCACAGGGGAGAAGGCATTGGGTGCCAGGACCTGATATAGGCTTAACTTCTTAGCTTAAACAGAAAAGTTGAATTTGAGCAGTCTTCCCAGGGATCCAAGCCTTTGAGTCAGCCATCTGGGCACTGGGAATATGGCTTTCTTGGAGATTTACCTTTTAGACTATTAGTCTTAAGCCATTCTGCGGAAGTCTTCTCCAAGTTTGGGAACTCAATTGTGAGTGGAGCATCATGCCTTGGGGGTTTCGGTAAGAGACTTGTGGATGGCCCCTTTGCAATCTCTGTAGAAATCTAAATTAAAAATAAAAGCCGGGGGCTGGAGAGATGGCTTAGCGGTTAGGCGCTTGTCTGTGAAGCCTAAGGACCCCGGTTCGAGGCTCAATTCCCCAGGACCCACGTTAGCCAGATGCGCAAGGGGGCGCACGCATCTGGAATTCGTTTACAGAGGCTGGAAGCTCTGGCGCGCCCATTCTCTCTCTCTCTCTCTCTCTCTCTCTCTCTCTCTCTCTCTGCCTCCTTCTCTCTGTTCTCTCAAATAAATAAATAAACCAAAAAAAATTTTTTTTAAAATAAAATAAAATAAAATAAAAGCCGGGCATGGTGGCACACACCTTTAATCCCAGCACTTGGGAGGCTGAGGTAGGCTGATTGCCATGAGTTAGAAGCCAGCCTGGGCTACAGAGTGAACTCTAGGTCAGTCTGGGCTAGAGTGAGACCCTTCTTCAAAAATGAATAAATCAGCCGGGCTCCGTGGTGCACGACTTTAATCCCAGCACTCGGGAGGCAGAGGTAGGAGGATTGCTGTGAGTTCGAGGCCACCCTGAGATTCCATAGTGAATTCCAGGTCGGCCTGGGCTAGAATGAGACCCCTACCTCAAAAAACAAAAAAACAAACAAACAAAAAAAAGGAATAAATCAATATAACTGTCAGTACATACTCATGTTTTAGAGCTGGGAAGTTTCTCCCCACTCTCCTGACAGCCACCGCCCCCCCCCCCCCACTCGTGTGGCATCTTAAATGTTACCAGGCAGAACAAGGCAATTCTCTCTTCCCCTCACGCCATCCCCTCTCCTTCTCTGACGATTCCTGGAATTTCCAGGGCAGAAGGAGAGATATCCAGCAATCTCCTTCTGCTCCCATTTACCTACCCTCTTCACCTTTCCCTATCCTTCCCACAAACTCCAAAATACAGGTTACTCCTCTGTAGGCTCAAATCACAGGCTTGTGGAAACTCCTATGTAAGTCACTTAGGGAGCTCTGACCTACCCCAGCAAGCCTCTCCTCCTGCACAGTAAGAAATAAAGCTGAGGCTCTGAGAGGTTAATTCACACGGCTAGTGCGGCGCACAAAGACCATTCCGGGGCATGCAGAATCACCTACTTCCTTCATGGCGCCGGCCAGCTCCTCACATGAACTGCTGTGGCGCAGGGCTTGAACCTGGCGGAGGAGGCTGTGGGCCTTCTGGATTTCTGCCAGGAGCTCGTCCACATCCCTGTTGGAACAGAGCTGGGGGTGACGGGAAGCATCAGCTCTCCAGCAGTCACCAAGGTGGGAAAGGGCAAGAAGCCAAGGCAATCTGCAAGTCTGTGTAGAGCAGAGGTTAACTGGGCTCCACACACCAGGCAGAGGCCACAACATGTCCATTCTGCGTGCACAGTGTTGACTTGTATGATTCTAAACAACTGAAGGATGTTCCAGATTTAAAAATGTAAAAGAGTGGGCTGGAGAGATGGCTTAGTGGTTAAGGCATTTGCCTGCAAAGCCAAAAGACCCAGGTTCGATTCCCCAGGACCCATGTTAGCTAGATGCACAAGGGGGCGCATGCATATGGAGTTTGCAGTGGCTGGAGGCCCTGGTGTGCCCATACATTCTCTCTCTCTCTCCCCCTCCCTCTTTCTCTGTCAAATAAGTAAGTAAATAAAAAAGACTATTGGTTCTCATAGTGTTTAAAAGAACGTAAAAGAGCTGGAGAGTTGGCTCAGCAATTAAGGTGCTTACCTGGGAAGCGTAAGGACCCAGGTTCAATTCCCCAGTACCCACATAAGCCAGATGTACAAGGTGGTACATGCATCTGGAGTTTTTTGCAATGGCTGGAGGCCCTGGTATGCTCATTCTTTCTGTCTCTTTCTCTATGATAAATAAATAAATAAAATATTTGGGCTGGAAAGATTGCTTAGCAGTTAAGGCACTTGTCTGCAAATCCAAAAGATCCAGGTTCAATTCCCCAGGATCCATGTAAGCCAGATGCACAAAATGGCACATGCATCTGGAGTTCATTTGCAGTGGCTGAATGCCCTGGCATACCTGTTCTTTCCCCCCCTCCCTTTCTCTGTCAAATAAATAAAATAAAAATAAATAAATAAAAGAAATTTTTTTAAAAATGTCAAAGAAAGCCGGGCGTGGTGGCACACGCCTTTAATCCCAGCACTCTGGAGGCAGAGGTAGGAGGATCGCCATGAGTTCAAGGCCACCCTGAGACTACATAGTGAATTCCAGGTCAACCTGAGCTAGAGTGAGACCCTACCTCGTAAAAGAGCAGGGCATGGTGGCTCAACTGATAATCTCAACACTTGGGAGGTAAAGGCAAGAGAGGCAAGTTCAAGGTTTTTTTTTTATGTAGAAAAGCAATTTTTTCATGTAGAAAAGCAATTTTTTTTTTTTTTTTGCAAGTTCAAGTTTGGGCAGCCTGATCTACACAGCAAATTCCAGGCCATCCAGGGCTCTGAAGTGAGACCCTGCCTCAAAATACAAAACAAAACAAATAGTAAAAAATGCCTTACAGTCCTCTAGCATGGCAGTGATAATAAGTTAAAAACGTATTGGTGAGGAAGTGGAGAATCAGAACTCTTTTCTGGTACTGGGGAGAATGTGAGATGGTACAGGTGTTGAAGAAATACTTCACAGGCATCTCAAAAAAACTAAACAAAGGGCTGGGCATGGTGGTGCACGCCTTTAATCCCAGCACTTGGGAGGCAGAGGTAGGAGGATCTCCGTGAGTTCAAGGCCACCCTGAGACTGCATAGTGAATTCCAGGTCAGCCTGGAGTAGAGTGAGACCCTACCTTGAAAAACAAAACAACAAAAACAAACAAACAAAAAAAAAAACCCTAAACATAGAAGCCAAGTGTGGTGGTACACACCTCTAACCCCAGCACTTTCAAGGCTGAGGCAGGAGGATCATAAGTCCAAGGCCATCCTGGACTACACAGTGAGACCCTGCTTCAAAAGATTTAAAAAAAAAAAAAAAAAAAGAGGACAGCCAGGCATGGTGGCACACGCGTTTAATCCCAGCACTCAGGAGGCAGAGGTAGGAGGATTGCTGTGAGTTCGAGGCCAGCCTGAGTGTAATTGCAGGTCAGCCTGAGATAGAGTGAGACCCTACCTTGAAAAGCCAAAAATAAAATTTGTTATGTGCTGGAGTGATGGCATAGAGGTTAAGGCATTTGCCTGTGAAGCCTAAGGACCCAGGTTCAATTCCCCAGTACCCATGTAAGTCAGATGCATAAGGTGGTACATGCATCTGGAGTTTGTTTGCAATGGCTGGAAGCCCTGGCATGCCCATTCCCTCTCTATACCTGCCTTTCTATCTCTCTCTCAAATAAATGAATAAATAATTAAGATATAAAAAGATCTCGTTCTGGGTCTAGTGGTACACATCTGTAAAGGCAGAGGCAGGAGGATCACTGTGAATTTTACGGCAACATGGGCAACAGTGTGAGACTTTGTCTTAAAAAGCAAAAATGAGGGCTGGAGAGATAGCTTAGTGGTTAAGGCCACTTGCCAGTGAAGCTAAAGGACCCAGGTTCAATTCCCCAGTACCCATATAAAGCCAGATGCACAAGGTGGCACATGTGTCTGGAGTTCGTTTGTAGTGGGTAGAGGCCCTGGCATGCCCATTCTCTCCCTCCCTCCCTCTCTCTCTCTCTCTCTCTCTCTCTCTCTGCCTCTTTCTCTCTCTCTCAAATAAATAAAATAAATATTTTAAAAAATAAACAAAAAACAAAAACAGGCTGGGTGTGCTAGCGCACACCTATGATCCCAGCACTCAGGAAGCTGAGGTAGGAGTATCACAGTGAGTTCTCAAAAAAACAAAACTGGGCTGGAGAGATGGCTTAGCAGTTAAGGGCTTGCCTGTGAAGCCTAAGGACCCTGGTTCGAGGCTCGATTCCCCAGGACCCACGTTAGCCAGATGCACAAGGGGGTACATGCATCTAGAGTTCGTTTGCAGTGGCTGGAGGCTCTGGTACACCCATTCTCTCTCTCTCTCTCTGCCTCTTTCTCTGTCTGTCACTCTCAAATAAATAAAAATAAAAATAAATTGAAAAAACAAAACAAAAACAAAAACACCCAACAACAACAAAAATGGGCTATGAAGATGGCTCAGCAGTTAAAAGTACTTGCCATTTAAGCATGAGGGCCTCTCAGCCTGAGACCACCAAGTTTAACTCCACAAAACCAATATAAAAAAAAAAAAAAAAACAGGGCATGGGGCTGGAGAAATGGCTTAGCGGTTAAGGTGCTTGCCTGCAAAGCCAAAGGACCCAGATTCAATACTCCAGGACCCATGTAAACCAGATGCACAAGGGGGCAGCACAATATGGAGTTTGTTTGCAGTGGCTGGAGACCCTGGCACACCCATTCTCTCTCTCTCCCTTTTCAAGTAAATAAAGAAAAATAAAATATTACAAAAAAAATCCAGGGGATGTTCATGCACATCTGTAACCCCAATCAGAGATCAGTGAATTGTTGGGCTCACTGATAGACAGCAGTTGCAGGTTGAAGGAGAAAGCCTGTCTCAAGCACATGAAGACACACAAGAAAAGGATATCCCACATTCTGCCTGCATGCACATGGGGCATGTGCATCTGTACACATGTGTGCATACATCACACAACACACAACCATCACACACACACATCTCAAACCAACTATGCTGGTTAATTTCTGTTGTGAACCGGATCAGATTGGGAATCATGTAAGAGACCTCTTGGGTGTGTCTGTGAGGGTACTTCCAGGAAGGGTTAGCTGAGCGGGGAGGACCATCCCTCAGAGTAAGTGGCCCTTCCAGTGATGGACTGTATATAAAGAAGCTTCCCTCCCTCTCTCTCTCTCTAAAATATAAAAAAAATTTAAGGGCTGGAGAGATGTCTTAGTGGTTAAGGGACTTGCCTGCAAAGCTTGAGGACCCATATTCAACTCTCCAGATCCCACATAATCCAGATACACAAAGGTGAGGCAAGCACAAGGTCGCACATGCCCACAAGGCAGCCCAAGTGTCTGGAGTCTGATTGCAGTGGCTGAGGCCCTGGCTGCCAATTCATTCTCTCTCTCTCTAAAATTAAACAAAAAAGAAGCTCCAAGAGAGCACAGGTCCTTTGCCCTGGCTGCCCGCGCTGCTCACCAGCGCATGCTCCTAGCTTGCTGCCGTCATACTTCCTGGACATCAAACCCAGTTTCATCGGCCTTGCAACATGGACTGAAGACCAGTGGCTCTCCAGGAATCCTCCAGGTCCTCAGGGTTAGGCTGGGCCTGCTGAGACACCCAGCCTTGTGGACGGAGCAGCTGCTGGGTTCTCAGATTCTCCAGTCTTCAGACAGCCATTGTTGGATGCCCAGCCACTATGGTGTAGGCCAATCTAACAAAGCCCATTATAATACTTATTCATTCTATCTGTTCTGTTCCTCTAGAGAAAGAACTCTGTGTAATACACCAAACAAACAAACAAACACACTCCACACACATACTAGAATTAAACTCGAATTACCATCGCATCCATAAATTCTACTTTAGTTATGTCCCTGAAGTTACTGAACATGGGACTTACATCCTTGTACACTCATTTTCACAGCGGCATCATTCACAGTGGCCAACAGTAGAAACCACACAAATGTCCATTAGCAGATGAGTAGATAAACACATCCCACCCAGACAATGGAATGTTAATCCATCAAAATGAAGCACTGACCACAACTACAGCACGTGAACCTTGAAAACATGATGCTAAGTGCAAGAAACCGGACACTTCCCTATATGCCTTTCAGCAAGTCCACAGAGAGGAAGCGGACAGGGGCTGGGAGTCAGGGAAGGAGAAGTGATAAGCGAATCTTTCATGGGTACAGGTTCCTTTATTATTATTATTATTATTATTATTATTATTATATATATTTTTTTCTTTTGAGGTAGGGTCTCACTCTAGCCCAGGCTGCCCTAGAACTCATTCTGTAGTTCCAGGCTGGCCTTTAACTCATGGCGATCCTCCTACCTCTGCCTCCTGAGTGCTGGGATTAAAGGTGTGCCCCACCACACCTGGCCTTAAATCCTTTTCTATTTTTATTTTTGACTGGGTCTCATAGCTCAGGCTGGCCTCAAACTCTCAGTGAAGCTGAGGATGACTCTAAACGGATCCTCCTGCTTCCCCCTCTCAGTGCTGGGGTTGCAGGCACTCACCACCACACTAGTTTAGGCAGTATAGGGGGTTGAACCCAAGGCTTTGTGCATAGGCAAGCACTCTACCTATATCCCCAGGCTTTCCTTTTGGGGTGATGGAAATATTTGGAAACCAGATAGGGGCATTGGTTGTACAACACTGTGAATATGTGAAACGCCTGAATTTAAACTGATTCACATTATGTGAATCTCACCTTATTTTAAAAAACACATTATTTGTTTATTTATTTGCAAGGAGACAGAGAGGGAGGGAGGGAGGGAGGAGCAGAGAATGGGCGCACCGGGGCCTCCAGCTGCTGCAAAGGAAGTCCAGATGCATGTGTCACTCTGTGCATCTGGCTTTATGTGGGTACTGGTGAATTGAACTCTGGTTGTTAGATTTTGCAGGCAAGTGCTTTAACCACTGAGTCATCCCTCCAGCCCCCTCACTTCATTCTTTTTAAGATGTGAATTTGAAAAATTAGTATGTTTAAAAAGTATTTTATTTGAGAGAGAAAGAAAAAAGAGACACAGAGAGATAACAGGCACACCAGGGCCTTTTGCCATTGCAAATGAACTCCAAATGTATGTGCCATTTTGTGCATTTGGCTTTATGTGGGTACTGGGGAATCAAACCTGGCTCATATGGCTTTGCAAGCAAACACTTTAACCTCTGAGCCATCTTTCCAGCCCCTAAAACTTGCTATTTCTTACTCTTCTTGAAATTTCAGAAGACTCAGTAACCTCCGGATCTCATTCTCACACAGCAGCTCTTGGCTGGGGCCTGAGCAGCGCCTGGCTTTCAGATGGGGTGTCACATCCTCACCACTTGAGGGTCTATTGTTTGTTTACTAATTATTTTTTTTTTGGCATGGTATGTGTTACGTGTGCATTTGTGTTCATATGTGTATGGGCACACAGGTGTGGAGCCCAGATGTTAGCATTGGTTATCTTCCTTAAGCAGTTTCTACCTTATTAAATTTTTTTCTTCATTTTTTTTGAGGAAAGGTTTCACTCTAGCCCAGGCTGACCTGGGATTCACTGTGTAGTCCCAGACTGGCCTCGAACTCATGGTGATCCTCTTACCTCTGCCTCCTGAGTGCTGGAATAAAAGGTGTACGCCACTTTATTAATTGTTTTTTGAGTCAAGGGCTCTCACGGAGACTGGAGCTCACTGAATCAGCTAGACAAGCTATCCAGCAAGCCCCAGGGGTCCCCTACTTCCACCTCACCAGCCCTGGAGTCACAGGCACATGCTACCTTGCCTGGCATCTCATGGGGGCTCTGGGGATCCAAACTCAGGTCCTCATGCTTGCACAGCAAGTGCACTAGTGAAGCTAGTGAGTTCTGGTTTCTCTTGTTCTTATTTCCTCTGACAATACAGTGTGTGTGATGCTTAGCTATCAGCAGGGATGAGGACACCGGCAGGCAGACTGCTCACATCCTACCCTTCAGTGGGTCTCTCCCAGTGGGAGGGTCTATCAGGGGAGAGGTTGGAAGCGCATGTTTCCACTGAGGGCGCTGGTGGGAGCAGAGGCAGGCTGTGCTCATGTTCATGGTCAGTGACTCAAGGCTCTGCTGGGCTTTGACACGGCCTCTAGATTCTCAGGCATGTGAGCAACCCAGCAGAATGCTGGCCAAAGGAGCTCTTAGGGCTTCAGGTTGTCCCTGTTCATCCCATATTTTCATTGTGTCTGATTTTACCTGTGTAAACTCACTGAGCCTGGATGGCAGGGAAGGGGAAGGCAAGCATATGGTGTGGTCTGTTCTGGCCCAGAGGCCCCAGGGATAGCCTTGAAAGCAGACAGCAGGTACAGTGTGTCTGCAGAGAGCTTACCTTCGATTCCGGGCTGTAACAGTGGTAGCGGCCTCCGAGCATGTCTGCCAGGTTCTTCAGGACAGCCTGCAGCAAGGTGAGAGTCGGCATTGGCAGGCCGCACCCATACTCTCTCAAGCCTTTCCTTCTAGAGACTTCTGGCTCTCCCATGCTTCCCTTTTACAAACAGTACAAGTGGATATAGGAGGGATGTGTTCTGGTACACATCTAAGAGGGTCCTGTCTAGAAGCAGCCTGTCTCACTCGGGTCAATTCAGAGGAAAGCCTTAGAGAAGCTCAGATACTCACAGAGGGCACATCATTGTCACATTTGTAGGTGATGATATGGATGAAGAGATCCCATCCCATGGTACACTGCTGGATATAGTCACAGAGGACTTCAGAAGGTTGATCGGGGCTAGGAAGGAGACAGAAGATGAGAAATGGGCACTCCACTGAAACCATGTTCAGAACATACTGAAGGGTTAATGACATTCCTTGAAACTAGGAGGAGCTAAAGAGTTAAGGACTGTCCCTAAAACTAGGAGGTCTCTGAAACATCAGAGGCATCCAGTCACAGACAAGCTTGACAACTGCCCTGACTGACAAACTTCCCTTACCTCAGAAGGTCTTGAAGGAACAGAAACCATCTGGGGCATCCTGCCATAGACAAGTTTGTTAAAAAAAAAAAAAAAAAAGCTTATTCTGATTCTTTCAGAACAAGGATGTAAATAGCACAGATCCTTAACTTCTCTTAAACCTGCTCCTGTTTTCCTCAGGACCTTCTTATAAGCTTGAACCCTAGCCTAGCTCAATGCTTCAGCCTCTACCCCCGGGGAAGGTTACAGCCCCTCATTGTGTTTCAATAAACAATCTCTGTTGAGATCAAGTCTGGTGTTTCTCTTGTGCTTTTCTTTCACACACCAGAACAAAATGATAATTCCCAAGGAATATCTACTCATTCTAATCTGCTGATCTGTGTCCCTGATCATCTGTGTAAGATGGAGGTCTGGGTGGACCTGCAGACCTGGCCAGCCCTGGCAGCCCTGCCTCATGTGTGCACGGGTGGCTGGTGAACATGATCCTTTTCTCAAGTGTGATGGGTTGTGATGGTTGTTCCCCATAGACTCATGTGCCTGTATACTTACTCTCCACTTGGTGGCACTGTTTTGAAAGCCGGCGGAACCTTCACGAGGCAGAGCCTTATTGGAGGGAGTGTGTCACTGGGGCTGGGCTTGAGGTTTTACAGTCCATCCCTGCTCTGTGTTCTCTCTACCTCTCCATGCCAATGTGGTGATGTGTGCCAGCTTCCTGCTCTTGCCATGCTTTCCTAGCATGATGAAACTTTCCCTTGAAACTGAAAGCCAAAGTAAATTTTTCTCTTCCCTAGGCTACTTCTGGTCCGGTGTTTTGCCCCAGCAATGAGAAAGTAAATGACACAGAATATTGGTTCCAAGAAGTAGGGCCATTGGTGCAATAAGCCTGCTGTGTGGGTCTTTGTCTTTTGGAAGTGGCTTACAGGAGCAATGTGGAAGGATTTGGAAATTTGGATCAAAGGAGCCTTACAATGCTGTGAACAGAGCTTAATGGGATAGTCTTGTAGTTATTTAAAAGAGTAGAAGGCTGAGAAAAATGTGGGCTGAGGGCTGGGGAGATGGCTCAGCTATTAAATACACTTGCTTTCAAAGTCTGCTGGCCTCGGTTGGCCCAGCTTAGACTCCCCAGTATCCACCTAAAGCCAGGTGCACAAAGTGTCACATGCATCTGGAGTTTGTTTGTAGTGACAAGAGACCCTGGAATACCCATTTTTTTCTCTCTCTCTTTCTCTTCCTTACAAATAAACAAAAACATACTTCAAAACCAAAGAAAAACATGGGCTGCAGAGACTTGGCTAATGTGGCTTCAGAGGGAAATAAAACTCCTATTGAAAACTAGGCTACAGGTCGTGTGATATTCTGGTAAAGATTCTGACCACATTCTGACAGTAAACTAAAAACTTGAGCAAAGCTGAATTTAAAAGTAATAGACCAATGTGTTTGGTGGAAGAAATTTCAAGGCGGAATGGCATTGAGTCTGTGGCACACCTTCTTTTAGTTTCCCTGACTCAAATCTACAATAAGAAAAAACAAAATACAGACTCAAAAGATCCAAAAAAATAATAAAATTGTCACATAAAAAATATGAACATGCTGAGTGTGATGGCGCATGCCTTTAATCCCAGCACTTGGGAGGCAAAGGTAGGAGAATCACTGTGAGTTCAAGGCCAGCCTGAGACTACATAGTGAATTCCAGGCCAGCTTGGGCTACATGTAATGGGACTCTACCTTGAAAAAACAAAAAAACAAAAAACAGAACCAAAAATGTGAACACATTTCAAGTCACAGAAACTGCAGCTGCTTTGGCTATAATTGTTAAAGAGATGACCACCATTAAAGGTAAGTCAGCTGGGGCTGGAGAGAGTGGTTGAAGGTACTTGCTTGCAAAGTTTGAGGCCCAGGTTCAACTCCCCAGTATCCACATACAGCCACATGCACAAAGTAGTACATGCATCTGGAGTCTGTTTGCAGAAGCCCTGGTGCACCCATGCATTCTCTCTCTCTCTGCTTGCAGATAAAGAAATAAAAATAGCAGGGCGTGGTGGCGCACACCTTTAATTCCAGCACTCGGGAGGCAGAGGTAGGAGGATTGTCAAGAGTTTGAGGCCACCCTGAGACTCCATAGTGAATTCCAGGACAGCCTGAGCTAGAGTGAAACCCTACCTCAAAAAAAAAAAAAAAAAAGAAAGAAAAGAAAAAAAAAAAAGAAGTAACATTAAAAAGATACTCCAACTGCTGTGCACAGGGACAATGAGAATGATGCACTGAGGACAAGACCCAGCCCATTGAAGGCCCAAACTAGTAAGAATACAGATTATTTCCAAAAGAAGAGGCCCGAAGGGTGAATGCTGAGGAGGTCTATGCTTCCCAAGGTCAGCAAACAGTGGTTGTTACAGCTGTGGTCCAAGGCCAGGCTTCATCCTGAGCTGGTAATAAAACTGGACAGCATAGTCCACATGGTACTGGTTTTAGAAGTATGAAAGGTGGAGGGATCATGGTTCCAGAGAGCCACTGTGGCTGAGCAATGTGAGTCAAGGTCAAAGCCCCTGTGAGGAGGCCCTGTGAGGCTTCACAGGCAAGTGCTTTAATCGCTAAACCATCTCTCCAGCCTTTAAATTTTATTTTTATTTATTGATTTTATTATTATTATTGTTTTGTTTTTGTTTTTCAAAGTAGGGTCTTGCTCTAGCCCAGACTGTCCTGAAATTCACTATGTAGTTCCCGGCGGACCTTGAACTCATGGCAATCCTCCTACCTCTGCCTCCCAAGTGCTGGGATTAAAGTTGTGTGTCACCCACCCGGCTTTTTAATTTATTTATCTGAGATTGAGAGAGAGAGAAATAAACAGATAGAGGGAGAATGGTGGAGTCAGGGCCTCTAACCACTGCAAAACTCCAGACTCATGCACCACCTTGTGTGTCTACTTTACATGGGTCCTGGGCAATTGAACATGGGTCCTTTGTCTTTGCAGGCAAGCGCCTTAACTGCTAAACCATCTCTACAGCCTTGTTTCGTTTTGATTTTTTGAACAGGGTCTCACTCTAGCTCGCCTGACCTAGAATTCCGTATGTAGCCTGAGCTGGCCTCGAACTCACAGTGAACCTCCTAAGTGCTGGGACTAAAGTGCCCAGCAGTGGATACTTTTAAAGTTGACTAAATGCAATTTTGCATATTAAGATTGCCATAATAGGCTTAAGGGATGGCTTAGTGGTTAAGGCACTTGCCTACAAAGCCAAAGGACCCAAGTTCAGTTCCCCAAGACCTAAATAAGATAGATGCACAAGGTAGAACATGTGTCTTGAGTTCATTTATAGTGGCTGGAGGCCCTGGTGCGCCCATTCTCTTGCGTGTTCTCTCTCTCTCTCTCTCTCGCTCTCTCTCTCGCTCTCTTCCTCTCAAATAAATAAAATAAGATGGCCATAAGTCTATGAAGTCCAGTTGGTAAATGTGGTTTGAATGTAAAATGTTCCCCCATAGACTCATATACTTGAATATTTTACTCCCCAGCTGGTGACACTCTTCTGAAAGGCTGTGGAACCTTTGGAAGGTAGAGCCTTGCTGGAGGAAGCATGTCACCAGGGGCTGTGCTTTGAGGCTTTCTAGGGCAGTCCCGCTTGGTATTTTCTCTCCCTCTACTTTCTCCCTGCTGACATGACAATATGACGCCAGCTTCCTGCCATGCTTTCACCTCCATGATGAAATGTTCCCTCACAATTGTAAGCCTAAACACTCTCTTTCCTTCCTTAAGCTACTGGCCAGGTATAGAGTCCCAGCAATGAGAAAGTAACTGACACAGGCACCATGCTTGGTGATGTTTTCTCCAATACTGGTTTGGTTAAACAACTCCCCTCATGTAGTCTGTGACATGCTTAGTAAGAAAGGAGACCTACCAGCTTCCCATTATGGTCACCAGAGAATTCAGTCCCTCTACAGTGAAAACTTTCTTCAGGGCTTGAAGCAGATTGCTGCCTCCCTCGGGCTGCAGTTTCTTTACCCAGAGCTTGAGTTCCTGGAGGCTGGAAGGATACAGCAATAATTTACCTGTCATCACATGCTCTTCCAAGACCTGATTCTCCAAGGATTCTCTTGGATTTGGCAATACTGAGCTACACTGGCCTGTAGGGCTCTATGCCCGAATAGGAGCTCAACCTATGAACCAGGACACATTCTGAGACACATTTTGTTCAATGATTTTTAAAAATATTTTATTTATTTATTTTTATCTTTTTTTTTTTTTTTTTTTTTTTTTTGGTTTTTCAAGGTAGGGTCTCACTCTAGCCCACACTGACCTGGGATTCACTATGTAGTCTCAGGGTGGCCTCAAAGTCAAAGTGATCCTCCTCCTTCTACCTCCTGAGTGCTGGGATTAAAGGTATATGCCACCATGGCTGGCTTATTGTTGTTGTTGTTATTATAATTATAATTATAATTATTATTATTATTATTATTATTATTTGAGACAGAGAGAGAGAGAACAAACATGCCAGGGCCTCTAGCCACTGCAAACGAACTCCAGACACATATGCCATCTTGTGCATCTGGCTTTACATGAGTACTAGGGAATTGAACCCAGGTCCTTTGTCTTTGCTGGCAAGTGCCTTAACTGCTAAGCCATCTCTCCAATCCTCTTTTTACATTTTTTGTTGACAACTTCAGTACATATAGACAATATACCATGATCATAATTGCTTCTCACCAACCTCCCCATTCCCTCCTGAATCCCCTCTTCACTCAATCCTTTCTTCTTTCCAACTTGTCTCTTCTATCTTGTTTTTATTTATCTATTTGACATAGAAAGAGGGAGAGAGGGCTGGAGAGATGGCTTAGTGGTTAAGATGCTTGCCTGCAAAGCCAAAGGGTCCCAGTTCAATTCTCCAGGACCCACGTAAGCCAGATGCACAAGGGGGCGCGTGCAGCTGGAGTTCATCTACAGTGGCTGGAGGCCCTGGCATGCCCATTATCTCTCCCTCTCTCTCTCTCTCTCTCTCTCTCTCTCTCTCAAATAAATAAATAAAATACATTAAAAATATTCCAGCCACCATGCCTGGCATATGCCTTTAATCCCAGCACTTGGGAGGTAGAGATAGGAGGATCACCATGAGTTCGAGGTCACACTGAGACTACATGGTGAATTCCAGGTCAGCCTGAACTAGAGTGAAACCCTACCTCAAAAAACAAAAACAAAAAAAAAAAAAAAAGAAAAAAAAGAAAAAAGAAAAGGGAGAGAGAGAGAGAATGGGCGCGCCAGGGCCTCTAGCCATTGCAAACGAACTCCAGACACGTGTGCCCCCTTGTGCATCTGGCTAATGTGGGTCCTGGGGAATCAAACCTGGGTCCTTTGGCTTTGCAGGCAAGTGCCTTAACCACTAAGCCATCCCTCCATCCCCGTCTCTTCTATTTTGATGCCATCATTTCCCCCCATATGATTTCTTTTTGCATACATACGTGTGGGCACAAGTTTGTGTGTACGTGGGGGGCAGAGGACAACCTCAGGTGTCACCCTCAGGAGCATCATCTCCTTTTTGAGACCAGGTCTCTCTATGGCCTGGCGCTCACCAATTAGGCTAGACTAGCTGACTAGGAAGCTCCAGGGATCCACCGGCCTCTACCTCCCCAGTGCTGGGCTTTCAGGGTACTCATCACTATGCCCGGCATTTACATGGCTTCTGGGGATTGAACTCAGGTCCTCATGCTTAGAAGGTCAGCACTTTACTGACTGAGCCATCTCCCTAGCCATCAGCTTCATTACTATATGTTTTTGCATGTGTGTATGATGTGCATGCATGTGCATACGCATGTTTGCAAGCAAACACTTTTAACTGCTGAGCCATCTTTGTATGTGCATGTATGAGCATGTTTTTGTTTGTATGCGTTTGCATATGTGCAGACACACATGCACACACGTGTGTGTGACAGAGATTAATGTCAGATATCTTCCTCAATCACTCTCCACCTCATTTTTTATATTTTTATTTATTTATTTGAGAGAAAGAGAGAATGGGTGTGCCAGGGCTTCTAGCTACTGAAAACAAACTCCAGACCCATGTGCCACCTTGTGCATCTGGCTTATGTGGGTCCTGGGGAATCAAAACTGAATCCTTAGGTTTCCCAGCCAAATGCCTTAACCACTAAGCAATCTCTACAGCCCTCCATTTTACTTAATTTAATTTATTATTGTTGTTGTTGTTGTTGTTGTTTTGAGGTAGGGTCTCACTCTAGCTCAGGCTGACCTGGAATTCACTATGTAGTCTCAGGGTGGCCTCAAACTCATGGCGGTCCTCCTACCTCTGCCTCCCGAGTGCTGGGATTAAAGGCATGTGCCACCATGCCTGGCTCCATTTTATTTTATTTTTTGAGGCAAGCCCAACAGACTGTCCTTTTTTTTTCTTTATGAGAGAGAGAGAGAGAGAAAGAATTGGTGCACCAGGGCCTCCAGCCACGGCAATTGAATGCCAGACGCGTGCGCCCCCTTGTGTACACATACTTCCTTGCGCTCTTGTGTCACCTTGTGCATCTAGCTTATGTGGGACCTGGAAAGTTGAACATGGCTTCACAGGCAAGGGCCTTAACCACTAAGCCATCTCTCAAGACCTCTCCATTTTATTTCTTTTTAATTATTTTTTATTTTTTATCCATTTTCAAGCAGAGAGAAATGGTTGTGCCAGGGGCTCCCATCACTACAACTGAACTCCAGATACATGCCCCATTCTGTGCAGCTGGCTTTATGTGGGCACTGGGGAGTTGAACTCAGGCCCTCAGGCCTTGAAAGTAAGCAGCCTTAACCACTGAGCAATCTCTCCAGCCCCACAACTTATTTCTTGAGATCACTGATTTGGCTAGACTGTCTTTCCAGTAAGACCCAGGGACCCTTCCATCTCTGCCTCCCCAGGGCTGGGATTACAGGTGCATGCTGTCATACATAGCTTTTACCGGGGTGCCGGGGATCTGAACTCATGTCCTCATAGTTGTGTAGCAAGCACTTTACCCAGTGAACCATCTCTCTAGCTCCATTCATTATAATCTTCTGTTTTGTTTTTCAAGGTAAGGTTTCACTCTAGCCCAGGCTGACCTGGAATTCACTCTGTAGTCTTAGGCTGGCCTTGAACTCACAGCAGTCCTCCTACCACTGCCTCCCAAGTGCCCAGCCATCTATTATAATTACGTCAGATTTGTGGTCTATAAGTGATTAAAATGTCATTTTGTGGCCCAAATATTAACTCATTTAAGCCTAATCATAACTCCTTGAAGTGGGTGCCTGTTGTAGACAGATCCATGTAGGTGGGATGAATATCCAACCAGGTAGTGTTTATGGAGGAAGGGATTTATTTCAGCTTCCAGATCCAGGGTAAGCTCCATCTATGGCAGGAGAAGCTGGCCCCCATTCAAAAATACAAGTGGAGAGAAACCATCACCAGCCAGCAAACGCCAAAAAAAGCAACAAGCACAAACCTCTCTGCATGCCTTTGGGCTGGAATTCAGATCCACCCCCAGTGACACCTTAGGGCTGGACTCCAGGATCCATCCCCAGTGACAGCTCTGTTAGCCAGGTGGCTGGAGATCCAAGTCACAAGTTTTAATAAAACACCTGAGTCTATGGGGGACATGCATTCAAGCTACTGCAGTGCCTTTAGTCCCATTTCATAAATGATGAAACAGGCTCAGAGTTAGGACCTACCCAGGATAGTTCTATTAAGTAACTGGGAAAAGTGAGATTCAGACCAGGGTGAACTCTAGAAACTAAACTCTTGGTGTCTCTGCCACTTGAGATTAATTCAGTGTGGGACTGAATTCCTTCTTCCTACAACACCTCACACATCTCCTGGGGAGCCAGATCAGCATAGGAAGTATAATTAATCCCCTGATGAGGAAGACTCCAAGTGTCGAAGGCACGGGGGCTGTGTGACCATGTCCCATGTGGATCAGGAAAGCACACCAGTGAGATGGAAAATGACTTAACTCAGACCTTCCTTGGCTAATGCCTTACAGGATGCCATGATACGGTTCTGCTCTTTCTACTTCTCTTTTATTTGTTTATTTTTAATTATTTTATTTGTCTGTAAGCAGAGAGAGAGAGAGCATGCGCAAGAAAGAGTGAATAGGCACAACAGGGCCTCTAGCCACTGCAAACGAATTCCAGATGGTATGTGCCACCTTGTGCATCTGGCTTATGTGGGACCTGGCAAATTGAACCTAGGTCCTTAGGCTTCTCAGGCAAGTACCTTAACTGCTAAGCCATCTCTCCAGCCCACCGCTTCTCTTTTAGCCTGACAAAAGGAAAGTCCTAGGTTGGGCTGCAGCAGTTTAGTGGTAGAATATTTGCCTAATGTGTGCAAAGCCCTGGCTTCCGTCCCAGCACTGCAACCCTGGGTGGCAGGATTCACAAGCAAGTGCCCTTAACCATGGGGAAATCTCCTCAGCTCCCAAGTTTCTTCATTTACAAAATGGAGATTAGGAGCTGGAGAGATGGCTTAGTGGTCAAGGTGCTTGCTGGCAAAGCCAAAAGACCCAGGTTCAATTTTTCAGTACCTACATAAAGCCAGATGCACAAGGTGGCACATATGCCTGCAGTTTGTTTGCAGTGGCTAGAGGCCCTGGCAGCCCATTCTCATTCTCTCTCTCTCTCTCTCAAATAAATAAAATAAACTTTAAAATAGGGATAATCCTATTGCAATATCTATAAACATTAAACATGCTCACAACTGTGCCGTGCCTAGCCTAGTGAGTAAGTGAGGAAATTTCCCTTTTTAACAAAGAGATTTGTACTTCTTGACATAAGCAGAAATTCTTGTACCCCCTCCCAGTACCCCAAGACCCAAGATAGAATTCCCCAACTAATGGCTATCTATGGAGTCGAACAGCATGTAGTCATATAGCGAGGTGTGCCTGTATGCACTGAGAGAATGATAATCAATTTGAGTGAAAGACTACAGGACAGGGTGGTGTGCACATGCTTTTGTTGCATTGTCCCTGTGGCCTGGAGGTGGAGCCCAGGGTCTTGCACGGGCTAGGCAGGTAGCCTGCCACAGAGTTAAGTATATCCCCAGCTCTTTGTACTTTTACTTTTTATTTATTATTATTTTTAAAATGATTTTACTTATTTATTTATTGTTGGCTTTTTGAGGTAGGGTCTCACTTTAGCCCAGGCTGACCTGGAATTCACTATGTACTCTCTGGCTGGCCTTGAATTCATGGGGGTCCTCCTACCTCTGCCTCCCGAGTGCTGGAATTAAAGGCGTGTGCTACCACACCCAGCTTTATTTCTTTTTAGTTAAAGTATTTTGTTTATTTATTTGCAAGCAGAGAAAGAGAGAAGAGAGACAGACAGAGAGAATTGGCGTGCAAGGGCCTCCAGGCACTGCAAAAGAAATTCCAGATGCATGCACCACTTTGGGCATCTGGCTTTACGTGGGCACTGGGGAATCAAACTTGGTTCATTAGGCTCTGTAGGCAAGCACCTTAACTTCTGAGTCATCTCTCCAGCCACTACTTTTTATTTTGGGACATGATCTCCCTGAATTGCTCAGATTGGTCTTGAATTTACGATTCTCCTGCGTCAGCCTTCTGAGTGACCAGGATTACAAGCATGTGCCACTCCCTTCAACCACAGAAAACCAGATTGATGGTGTGGTAGTTTGATTCAGGTGTGCCCCATAAATTTAGGTGTTCTGAATGCTAGGTTCCCAGCTGATGGAGATTGGGGAATTAATGCCTCCTGGAGGCAGTGTATTGTTGGGGGCAGGCTTATGGGTGCCATAGCCAGTTTCCCCATGCCAGTGTTTGGTTCACTCTCCTGTTGCTATTGTCCACTTTATGTTGGCCAGGGGGTGATGTCCACCCTCTGCTCATGCCATCATTTCCCCCTGTCATCATGGAGTGTCCTCCTCAAGCCTATAAGCCAAAATAAACCCTCTTTTTTTCCCCAAAAGCTGCTCTTGGTCGGTTGATTTCTGCCAGCAATGCAAACCTGACTGCAACAGTAAAGTTCTACCAAAGAGTGGGATTGCTGCTAGACACCTGACTGTGTGGCTTTGGCCTTTTGGAGATGATTTTCAAGAGCAATGTGGAAGGATTTGAAACCTTGGCCTAAGAGATGCCTTGCAGTGCTGTAAGTACAGCTTGATGGACTATTCTGGTCAGAGTTGAAAGACATGCATGCAATAAAAACTACGGGTTGTGAAGTTTGCCTTATGAGGGTGAGAAAGAGCTTTGCTTGGACTGGGCTAGCAGTTTGTGTCAGAAGCTTGCTGTTATGCCCGTGTCCTGAGAAGTTGTGCAGGGTTGCTTTGAGTAGAAATGAACTGGTATGAGCAGAGGAATATGGCACAGAAAGAAAAATCTTTGGGTGAACTGCTGCCCATTCAGCTGCAATTGAGAGATTACAATCTTTGAGATTGGACCAGCTGACCTGCACTGGGGCAACAGGAAGAATGCAGACTCTTTTGAAGGGGACTGAGTGCTCAAGGAGTGTCCTGTTCTTCAAAGTCTACTTTATTAACCCCTGGATTAACAAATTGGCACCCTACCCAGTATTGTGGAGTATAAGAAATGCAGGAAAGAGAGGGTCATTGAGTTTACAATACAGTGTTGTGTTTTGAAAATGGCCTTGTGAAGCAGGTTTGCTGGATACCTGCATGCAGACCCCATGGGGCCATGAGGATGAACCAACCCAGTGTTGCAGTGGAGACCCAGTGGAGATGCCAGGAGAGCTGCTGGCCCTGGATGAAGTTTTCCAGGACTGTGAGTAGACTAGCTGGATTGGGTGGAATTAGAACTCCAGAGACTTGTTGCTGGTTAGAATTATCGGACTTGGAGATTTGTCACTGGCTACAGTTGTTGGACTTGGAGCTACAGAGTTTGATGTTTGCCCTAGTTGTTTTAAATCTTGTATTGGCTGAACGTTTCTTTGCTTTGTCCAATGCCATCTTTTGTAGTGTGAATGTTTATTCTGTGCCATTATGGATTTTGGGGGGATTTTTTTTTGGCATTATGGCTCAGTTAGAAGATCTTGGACTATGGGGATGTATGAATATCATTGGAATTAATAAAAACTATGGGACTTTTAAAGTTGGATGAATGCATTACATTTTACATCATGTATGCTTATCAGTTTATGGGGGCCAGGGGCAGAATGTGGTGGTTTGATTCAGGTGTCCCCCATAAACTTAGGTGTTCGGACTGCTAGGTTCCCAGCTGGTGGAGATTTGGGAATTAACGCCTTCTGGAGGGAGTGTATTGTTGCGGGTGGGCTTATGGGTATCATAGCCAGTTTCCCCTTGCCAGTATTTGGCATACTTTCCTGTTGCTATTATCCACTTTGTGTTGGCCAGGGGGTGATTGAAGGACTCAGGAACCAGATAGACGCCATGACAGGCTTCAGAGTCCTCAGTAGGCCTAAGTTTCTGTTTCCCGGCAAGATCTCCGGTAAGGGTGGGATTAACAGTTACTGGAAACTGACTATGCCATACATTCCTGAAGTCATAAAATAAGCTCAATTTCCCTAGCCCCAACCCACCAACTTTGCCCGCCAAAATCCTAAACCAACCAGAAGAGTACACTGTTTAAATCAACCAATCATGTACCCATCCCCTTCTTCTATGTTCAAATCCCTATAAAAACCCTACCCTCCCACTACTCGGGGCTCTTGTACAGATCCACTGCGTTGGTGAAGTCAAGAGACCGAGCTTAAGCCCGAAATAAAGCTCCTTGCCCTTGTATACGTGTTTGGTTCTCCTTGGTGGTCACTGCGGATGCCGAGAACTGGGCATAACAGTGATGTCCACCCTCTGTTCATGCCATCATTTTCCCTGCCATCATAGAGCTTCCCCTTGAGCCTATAAGCCAAAATAAACCTTTTTTTTTCCCCCAAAAGCTGCTCTTGGTTGGGTGACTTCTGCCAGCAATGTGAACCTGATATGTGTGTAGAATTTTAGGGGACAGATGAACTATTATTGGAAGGAAAGAGTAGAGGCAGCAGTATGGAGATTCATTCACTATTATTATCCTTCCATACTGCTTGAACTGTTTAAAACAGACATTGCTGTTTTCATAATAATCAAATTATCATTTCTAGTTTGCTGCATAGAAATGGTGTCTTGGGTTTGGAGTGTAGCCCAGTGGTAGAGCACTTGCCTAACTTCCATCCCCAGACTGGAAAAAAAAAAAAGTTGTCTTTCACTTTATATATTGCTTGTAGAGGCGACTATCTTTAAAAAAAAAAAAAAGTTATTGGCTGCCCACATTTCTGCTTCTATAATTGTCACGTGGTGCTCATTTATCTATTGAGGACTTGGGGTTTGCATCTTAACCATTCAGTGAAGGGCTGGGATATGGCTCAGTTGGCAGAGGGTTTGCCTAGAATGCATGAAACCCTGAGTTCAGTCCCCAATATCACATAAATAGGACACAGTAGTGCATGTCTATAACCCCAGCACTTGGAAGGTAAAGGCAGGAAGATCAGAAGTCCAAGGTCATCCTAGGCTACATAGTGAGTTGAGGCCAGCCTGGGGTATGAGACCCTGTCTTAAAAAACAAACAACCCTGAGCCAGGTGGTACATGCCTTTAATCCCAGCACTTGGAAGGCAGAGGTAGGAGGATTGCTGTGAGTTCAAGGCCACTCTGAAACTACATAGTAAATTCCAGGTCAGCCTGGGCTAGAGTGAAATTCTACCTCAGAAAAAAAAAAAAAAAAAAAAAGCACTACCCCCCCCCCCCCCTGCACAACATCAAAGACGAAGAACTTGGGCTGGAGAGATGGCTTAGTGGTTAAGCTGCTTGTCTGCAAAGCCCAAAGATCCATGTTCAACTCTCCAGATACCACAGTAGCCAGATGCATAAAGATAAGGCAAGCACAAAGTCACACATGCCCACTAGGTGGTGCAAGTGTTTGGAGTTCAATTTCAGTGGCTGAGGCCCTGGTGCACCAATTCTCTCTCTCTCTCTCTCTCTCTCACACACACACACACACACACACACACACTCCTTTTGTTCTTGCTCTCTAAAATAAAGATTAAGAGCTGGGCATGATGGTGCACACCTTTTAGCCCAGCACTCCGGAAGCAAAGGTAGGAGGATTGCCACGAGTTCAAGGACACCCTAAGACTACCAAGTGAACTCCAGGTAAGCCTGGGCTAGAGTGAGACCCTACCTTGAAAAACCAAAAAATAAATAAAATAAAATAGAGATTAAAAGATATGAACTTTGTGGAGACGGTAGTCACTCACGTGGAGGTGCTGACTTCCACAGGGTCTGGCCAGAGGGGCTTGGCGGTGATACCAAAGGAGAGGGCATACAGCTTCTCCTTGAGGCTTAGCTGCTCGTCAATGAGACTCTGTGGACAAAAGGACACGAGTGGCTCACAGAGCAGGGCCCGTGTTGAGCCCAGCTTCCCCCTCTTGCCTGGGCTGGCTCCTATAGGTAGGGTTTTGAACTGTGCTGAAATAGGGGTACCTGGGCCTCAGCTTGGTGGCCAGTCTCAAGCTGACATTTGTTTCAAGCCTGTTGGGTCTCATGTGTGTGAAATGAGCATCTTTGTTACCCATCTCATCTGCTATGCCTGGGCAATGGGCACCTAATGGTGGCACACAGTGAGGGAGAACAGAAGCCAGGGCAGAGGTTTTTATTCAAGGCAATGAGAGTCGGGGATGGAGCAGCAGACACAATACCAGCCTGCTCTCTACCTCAAGCAGCGGCCAGTGAGTGTCCCATAGGAGCCACCCCCTCCCTCTTCCTGACCAGCTGGAAGGTTCACCTGCCTGCGCCCACTGGAGCCTCACTCTGGATAACAGTAGTAAACCAGTAAAGCATCTGCCTCAGGGGTCACTGGAAACTCAGCCCAGAGGACTTGTCATCAGGGGAGCCTGTCCCCCAACACCAATGAGACCCAGAATGGGGATAAGTCTGGCCAACACCGAGCCTTCAAAGACTTTGCTTGACCTTTATAAAATACCAGGAGGGATTGATGTTGTGATTCCCATCCCAAACTTTAGGGCCTTTCTCACACTCGCAAGTCTCTCTGCGTCAGACGTCATACGGGGCACTTTCCCCAAGCTCCTTTCATCCGACAGCAGCTGTGTGAGGCAGACCTGTTCTTGCCCTTGTTTCACAGAGGCAATGTAAGGCACTGAGATACTGAGTCCCACAGTCCCACAGTCTGGAAGTGACCGAGGGCCAGGAGTTGACTCCGCTGGACAGCCCAAAGGAACTAGACTAGCTTCTCTGTCCAGAAAAGACCAGGCCTGTCCTGGATTCAACCTTGAACTGCAGTTCTCACATATGCTGTCCAGGGAACCTGGAGCTTTTGAGGCAAAGTCTAGGTAGATCTACTGCTGTCAGGGAGAAATACTAGAAGTTCACACCGCAAGTGGAAATGACTCTGTGGTGTGGTTTTGAAGAATTCCACAGATTTCCTTCACAGTAGGCGCTAATTAAGTGCAAACTGCTCTTTATAAAACACCCTGGTTTGCATTTGTTTTAACAAAGCCAGTGAACAAGTGCATAAGGGGAAGGTGGAGGGATAGAGAGGCTCCAGGTACGCCCAGTGCTAGAGAGACTTACAGTGAGGTTGGTTTGGAACTCCTCCGTCTGAGGGCCACTGCTAACCGCAGACACATCAATGAGGATGCCCACCCTGGCTCCCTTGATGAGGCCAAACACCTAAAACCAAAGAGAGCATTCGGAAGCAGTCAGGTCTCTCAGTGCAGAGAGAACTCACCCAGACAGAAGAAGCAGTGGAAGACCCACTCTATGGGACAAAGCTTAAAGACCCGAGGTCCTGGAGGCTGGAGAGATGGCTCAGTGGTTAAAATTCTTGCTTGAGGGCTAGAGAGACGGCTTAGTGGTTAAGGCGTTTGTCTGAAAAGCCAAAGGATCCCGGTTTGACTTTCAAGGACCCATGTAAGCCATATGCACAAGGGGGTGCATGCATCTGGAGTTCGTTTGCAGTGGCTGGAGGCCCTGGCACAACCATTCTTTCTCTCAAATAAATAAATAAAAATATATACTAAAAAATTGCTTGCTTGAAAAGCCTTATGGCCTGGGGTTCAATTCCCCAGTTTCCCATATGAAAACAGATGCACAAAATGATATATGCATTTGAAGTTTGTTAGCAGAAGCAAGAGAACTTGGCATACCCGTTTTCTCTCCCTCTTTTTATTTAATATTTTATGTTTTTATTTATTTATTTAGTTGAGAGACAGAGAGAAAGAGGCAGACACAAAGAGAGAGAGAGAGAATGGGCACACCAGGGCCTCCAGCCACTGCAAACAAACTCCAAATGCATGTGCCACCTTGTGCATATGGCTTACATGTGTTTTGGGGAATCAAACCTGGGTCTTTTGGCTTTGTAGGCAAGCACCTTAACTGCTAAGCCATCTCTCCAGCCCCCCATCTTTCTCTCATAGGTAAATATTTAAGACCTGAGGTTCTGACAGTTCCAGGCGTGGTCTGCTCCCAGAATTCCTTCTTCCTTCATATATACTGTACAGCCTCATAAAGTGACACATGAAGTTACAGAATGTCTGGAGATTCTAGAAACTAATCTTTTGTACAACATGAACTTGATGTCTAATCATGGCAGTCTATTTAAACCAGTCTCTCTAGATCCCTATTCATGTCTCCTCTTCTCCAGCAATGAAACACAGATGTGAAAAGCTTTGCTTTTTTAAAAAAAAAATTCATTTATTTATTTTTTATGTTTTAAGGCAGGGTCTCACTCCAGCCCAGACTGACCTGGACCTTACACTATAGCTCAGACTGGCCATGAACTCACAGCGATCCTCCTACTTCAGCCTCCTAAGTGCTGGGACTAATGACATACACCACCACTCCTGGCTATATGAGTTGCTAATTACATTTATTTTTTTAAAAAGTTTGTAAAGAATAATTTTTTATTTTATTTATTTATTTGACAGAGAAAGAGGGAGAGAGGGAGAGAGAGAGAAAGAGAGAGAGAGAGAGAATGGGGGCACCAGGGCCTCCAGACACTGCAAATGAACTCCAGATGCATGTACCCCCTTATGCATCTGGCTAACGTGGGTCCTAGGGAATCAAACCTGGGCCCTTTGGCTTTGTAGGCAAATGCCTTAACCACTAAGACATCCCTCCAGCACTAAGTTTTTAAATATATTTACTTATGATGGCGGGGGGGGGGGAGAATGGGTGCACCAGGGCCTCTAGCCACAGCAAATTCCAGATGCATGAGCCATGTGCATTTGGCTTACGTGGGTTCTGGGGAATTGAACCTGGGTACCCAGGCTTCACAGGCAAACGCCTTAACTGCTAAGCCATCTCTCCAGCCCTACATTTCTTTTTATTTATTATCTATCTATGTGGTATATGCATGTGTATGTGCCCTTGTGGTGCCCCATACACTCACCTGCAGCAGGAGTCACTTGCCTGCTGAGGCTCAAGTGGAACACAATGTGCCCACTCAGTCGCTTTCAGTCTGCTCTTGTTTTGAGCCCGATTCTCCTTTTACTGATTGCAGAGCTTGGGAGGCTCTGATGATTCTCAGGTCTCTGCTCCCCTGTGGGGCTGGGGTTAGAGGTGCAGGTGGCCACACCCAGCTGTTTATGTGGAACCTGGAAATTTGAGCTCTGCCAGTCTCAGCCCCCTTAGGCCCTCACACTTGTGCAGGAAGTGCACTTAACCACTCAGCCATCTCTCCAGCCCTCTTTTTAACTTTTTTAAATATCTATTTTTATTAATGTGAGACAGAGAGAAGGAGAGAGAGAGAGATGGATCATAGGTATGCCAGGGCCTCTAGCCACTGCAAACAAACTCCAGACACATGCGCCACCTTGTGCATCTGGTGTTATGTGGGACCTGGAGCACTGAACCTGGATCCTTAGGCTTCACAGACAAGCACCTTAACCGCTAAGCCATCTCTCCAGCCCCCTCTTTTTATCTTATTTTTAACTCGTGTGTGTGTGTGTGTGTGTGTGTGAGAGAGAGAGAGAGAGAGAGAGAGAGAGAGAGAGAGAGGTGGAGGTCAGAGGACAACTTAGGGTGCTGGTCCTAGCTTTCTGCCTTGTTTGAGACAGAATCTCTTGTTTGCTGCTGCACATGCCAGGTCCTGTGAACATCCTGGGATTCTCCTGTCTCCAATTACAGACCCACAGTACCATGTCTGGCTTTATGTGGGTTCTGGGGATTGAACTCAGGTCTTTCTTTAAAAATATTTGAGAGAGAGACAGAGAGAGAAAGAGAGCGAGGATGGGTACACCAGGGCCTCTAGCTACTGCAAATGAACTCCAGACACACATGCCACCTTGTGCATCTAGCTTACACGGATACTGGGGAATCGAACCTGGGTCCTCAGACTCCACAGGCAAGCACCTTAACTGCTAAGCCATCTGTCCAGCTGCTCTAATTACATTTATTTTTAATTTTTAAAAAATATTCTATTTATTTATTAGAGTGGGAGAGAGACAGGGAATTGGGTGCACCAGGGCCTCTAGCCACACTGCAAACCAACTCCAGACACATACACCACTTTGTGCTCTGGCTTTACATGGGTCCTGGGGAATCAAACCTGGGACAGAAGGCTCTGCAAGCAAGCACCTAAACTAATGAGCCATCTCTCCAGCCCACGAGTCAATTTTTTTTTCAAGGTAGGGTCTTACTCTAGCTCAGGTTGACCTGGAATTCACTATGAAGTCTCAGGCTGGCCTCAAACTCACAGTAATCTTCCTACCTCTGCCTCCCAAGTGCTGGGATTAAAGGTGTGTGCCACCATACCTGGCCTGTTTTTTTTTTTTTTCTTTTTTCTTTTTCCTTTTTTTTCTTTTTTGTTTTTTATTTTTATTTTTTTTATTTTTCCTTTTTTGAGGTAGGGTCTCACTCTAGCCCATGCTGACTCAGAATTCACTCTGTAGTCCCTGCCTGGCCTCATAGCTGACCCTCCTACCTCTGGGATTACATGCATGTTCCACCACACCTGACCCTCTGGCCACTATCAATGCTTCAAGGCTGACCCTCTGACTTGAATGACTTTGACCGGTCCTTCTCCTGGACCACCAGCTCTTTGCTGGGCATAGTTTATATCACCCACCACACAAACAGGCTGCTCGAGGGAGGCAGAAACAGGGGCATTCCCAGACGCTTGCAGGCCAGCTAGCTTGGCATACATGCAGGTGGAGGGTGAGGACCAATACCTGCGGCTCTCCTCTGACCTCCACACGCACTTGACAATACACAGAGAGAAGGGGGCGGTGCAGAATCTCGGCTGTTCATGGTAGCTCTGTAATACCAGTACTTGCGAGGCTGGGGCAGAACTGCTGTGAATTCAAGGCCAGTTTGGGATACAGAATTTTTGGAGATTCTGTCTCCAAAACAAACAGTAAAGACAGAATATGAGGCCCCATCTTGTCAGGCACTGCCAGGCACAGGCTGGAGCCTTCAGGAGACAGGCCTGAGCTGCCAGGCATGGCTAAGGACCCCCGGGCTACAGGGGGCCACTCCCTCTCCAAGCCTGGCACACCTGAATTTAGGCTTTGCCCTATGACCTTTGGCTAGTTGCCTAGGAAACTCCTTATCAGCCAGCAGCCTTCACACAGCCCATCCCCCTGCGACCCGCTTCCCACCACTATGTAGATCACCTGACACCCTAGTGCTGGCATCAGCTAGCAACTTTTGAACCCACCAATCCCCTTAGGGCCCTCTTCCTGCTCTCAACTGCTTATAAACCCATTTCCCTGACAAATAAAATGAGCTGTTCACTGAGATGCCTCCTGAAAGTAGTTCTTTCGTCGTGCTTACCGGGCTCAAGACCCTGCTCTCCATGGTTGCCTGGACACCTTGGGGGAATGGTGGCCCAGAGGATCCAGGGATCCACACCACCTGATGTTATGTGTCCCCCAAAAGGCTCATGTACTGATACTTGATGGCCTGCTGATAGACCCAGTCACTGAGGGCTGATTGGATCCTGAATGCTCTGCAGGTTCATCATTTGCTGGCATTATTGGGAGGTGGTAGAAACTTCTAGATGAGGGTCTACTTGAAGGAACTTGTCCTGGGCCTCTTAATGGTTGCCCTCTTGTTTTCTGGCTGCCATGAAGTGATCAGCTTGGTTGTCACATGATCCCCACCAGGATGTTTTGCCTCCTCACAGCATAAAAGCAAGGGAGACCACCAACCATAGACCAAGTCCTCCAAAACCATGAGCCAAAGTAAACCTGCCCAACTTGTCTTTTTCAAATGTTTTCTTACAGTAATGGAAAACTGAATAACACACCTAATTAGAGTTTACATTTTAAAAAGGATCACCCCCTCCCAGAAAATGTGATTTGAATATACATTATAAGAGGCAGTGGGTCAGTGGATCATGTGCTTACCTGCAAAGCCAAAGAACCCAGGTTCAGTTCCCCTGTACCCATGTAAAGCCAGGTACACAAAGTGGTGCAAGTATCTGGAGTTCGTTTGCAGCACCTGGCTTTCCCATTCTCTCTGTCTGCTTGCAAATAAATACTAAATACTTCTAAATTTAAACCACTCTGTTGGTGAGCTCATTAGTCTTGTGTCTTCTGCATCTGAATGCCTGTGATTATCCTGGCCCATCTCCAGGCAGAGCTGGCTGGGACCTCCAGACATGTGCTTCTGACCCCCTCTCCGCATCTCTGACTTGTTAGGTCCCAGATAAGAGCTTCCTGGTTAACCCTTAAACTGAGTCCTCCCTTGGCTTCATCCCAGTATGTGGCATTCAACAGCAATGGTCTAAGCACCCTGGCCCCAAATCCATGCCCAAGTCCTGTCTCTTGACTTCCCACCATATCCCAATCCATAGCTCATCCCATCTGCACTAGAGCCTGAGGACCACTCACCTACTCCCCACCTACCTGCACTCCATCTGCCTCCTGTGCTTTTTATGCAACAGCCAAAGGATTCTTTGTCAGATCAGGGCTGGAAAGATGGCTTAGCAGTTAAGGCATTTGCCTGTGAAGCCTAAGGACTCATGTTCGACTCTCCAGGTCCCATGTAAGGCAGATGCACAGTGATGCAAGTGTGCAGTGTCACACATGTGCACTAGGTGGTGCATGTGTCTGGAGTTCAATTGCAGTGGTTGGAGGCTCTGGCATGCCAATTCTCTCTTTCATTAAAAAAAAAAAAAAGGGGGCAAGAGCCTGGCATGGTGGCGCATACCTTTAATCCCAGCACTCGGGAGGCAGAGGTAGGAGGATCGCTGTGAGTTCAAGGCCACCCTGAGACTACATAATGAATTCCAGGTCAGCCTGGGCCAGAGCGAGACCCTACTTGGAAAAACCAAAAAAAAAAAAGAAAGAAATTTGTCAGATCATATCACTGCCTACTTAAACCCTCACCTTTGGTCTCAAACTCACAGTGATCTCCTACCTCTGCCTCCCGAGTGCCCTGCTGGACCCAACCCTTTTTATGCCATCCCATCTCCACTTCCCACTTTGCTCCCTCGTGCTTGTTGCACTGGGAATGTGCCACACTTGCTCCTGTCCTGGGATCTTTGCCCTCGCCGTGGGCTCTGCTGGGACATTCTCCTCTAGCGGGCTTACTGCCTTACATCCTTTGGGTGTCTGTTCAAATGTTCCATCCTCACAAGGTTCCCTCTGACTGCTATATTCAAATGGCTCTTTTTCTACTGTTCCTTACTGGCTTTTCCCCTGGCTGGCACTGTTCCTGATTGTGAGCTTATTCTGTGATTGTCCTCCTCTGGTCCCAGCAAGGCGGGATCCTGGCATTTCTCACTTTTGTGCCTCCATTCTAGAACAACGTTGGCATGTAGTGCTCAACAGATCAATATCCGTTGTATTTATCATTCAAGCGAAGAAGCGTAAGGCTCCCTAACCTATCCTCAGGGGCTAGATGAAGTGAAAATTTAGAACTACCTCGATTACATTTAAGGTACAAAAATATTTTTAAAAGCTCCCACTAGTTTTACAATGTTTGCCATTAAGAACATTTATTAGGTCATGACATCAAAATAAAAGAGAGACTGATTGAGATGGGGAGAGGATATGATGGAGAATGGAATTTCAAAGGGGAAAGTGGGGGGGGGAGGGAGGGTATTACCATGGGATATTTTTTATAATCATGGAAGATGTTAATAAAAATTGAGAAAAAAAAAGAACATGTATTAGGGACTGGAGAGATGGATTAGCAGTTAAGGTGCTTGCCTGCAAAGCCTAGTGACCCAGGTTCAACTCCCCAGAACCCAGGTAAGCCAGCTGCACAAGGTGGCACTTGCGTACAGGGTGGTGCATACATCTGTAGTCCGTTTGCAGTGGCTAAGGTCCTGATGAGTCAATTCTCTCTCTTGCTTTCTCTCTCTCTTGCTCTCATAAAAACAAAAATATATTGTCTAAATTTAGCCATTCAAATTGTTGAAAGTTATCCCATACAAATAACTAGACAAGACCATGTGAAGAAGTTGGAGACTAGGAATACCAGATAGTCTCTGGTACGTCAAGAGAAGTCCCAAAGCAGACAAAAAAGTAAAATGTGAAGATTTTTAAATCTTGGTAACTAATGTGAAAAATATTTGAAACTATAAAGCCAAAATAAACACACTCATGGACCAGATTTGACCTTGCTTTTGTCCCACCACAGATGGACAAAGACACACTTCCCTTCTGATAGGAGCACTGTGGCTTCCCACGAGTCACCAGCCCTCCCCCTTTCCCAGCCTGGTCTGTAGGGCTCAGGACTGCTTATCTAGTCTCCCCCACCTCTTAAGCTCACGGTTTTTCCCCAGGAATGAGGACTGGCTTGAGGCATGGTTCGTATGTTTTAGTCTTTGGCTGTTTTAAATTAGTGCTTTCTCTCTCTCTCTCTCTCTCTCTATATATATATATATATATGTATATGCATATATATATATATACATGCATACACACACACACGCATTCGTTTACTTATTGGTATTTTTATTTATTTATTTGAGAAAGAGGCAGACACAGAGAGGTAATAGTCATGCCAGGGCCTCCAACCACTGCAAACAAACTCCAGATACATGCACCACCTTCTGCATCTGGCTTATGTGGGTTCTGGGGAATCAAACCGGGTCCTTAGGCTTCATGGGCAAGCGCCTTAACTGCTAAGGCATCTCTCCAGTCCAAATTAGTTAATTTTTTTTTTTTTTTTGGTTTTTCGAGGTAGGGTTTCACTCTAGCCCAGGCTGACCTGGAATTCACTATGGAGTCTCAGGGTGGCCTCGAACTCATGGCGATCCTCCTACCTCTGCCTCCCGAGTGCAGGAATTAAAGGCGTGCGCCACCACGCCCGGCTAAATTAGTTAAATTTAAATGTTTAAATTAGTCCAGAGTCAATCCCAGGACTGGCGAGGTTGTACAAAAGAACATGATGTGAGGTCTGTTTTTTGGCAAGGCTACGTTTGTATGCTGTGGATTCATGTTTGCATGCTCATATGTGTGTCCATTCATGTGCGTGTGGAAGCCAGAGGTTGACATCAGGCATTTTTCTCCTCTACTCTCCACCTTATTTTTTTGAGACAGGGTCTGTCACTGAACCCGAAGCTTGCTGACTGGGCTAGCCTCAGGGGTCTTCCTGTCTCCCTTCCCTGTGCTGGGGTTACAGCTTGAGCTGCCATGCCTGGCTGTTACATGGGTGCTGAGACTCCACACCCAGATCCTCATGCTTAGACAGCAAGCACTTTACCACCTGAGCCATTTCCCCAGCCCCTTGAGGTCCTTTTTTTTTTTTTTTCCAAGGTAGGGTCTCACTCTAACTCAGGCTGACCTGGAATTCACTCTGTAGTCTCAGGGTGGCCTCAAACTCATGGCAGTCCTCCTACCTCTGCCTTCCGAGTGCTGGGATTAAAGGCGTGTGCCACCATGCCCATCTTGAGGTACTTTTTGACTAGTGGTCTGACATGGAAGCTTAGGGGTGCTAGCAACCATTTTCCTAAGCCTGGGAGAGGCACCTGGTAATTAACCAGGCCAGGAAGAAGCAGAGCTCAGGATACCCGGACACATTTTCATTTATGGGGGTTCATTAAGAATCCCCTATTTAGGGCTGGAGGAATGGCTTAGCGGTTAAGGTGTTGGCCTGCAAAGCCAAAGGACCCTGGTTTGATTCCCCAGGGCCCACGTTAGCCAGATGCACAAGGGGGCACATGCATCTGGAGTTTGTTTGCAGTGGCTAGAGGCCCTGGAGCGCCCATTCTCCCTCTTTCTCTGTCAAATAAATAAATGAAATATATATATATTCTCTATTTAGTTGAAGCCAACCTAACTTGGAGAGCTGTCATTTGCAATGAAAAGGGTTCTAGCCAACACAAATGGAACCAGTGAAGGGAACAAAGAGTGACCCGTGACTATTACCTTCCTGCTGTCCTCTGTGAGCCATTGCACTCTCTGCTGGTAGCGCTCAATGGTGCTGTCAAGAGACCAGAAAGATGCATCACCCATGGCCAGCATCCCCACTACACAGGACACTTACATTCTCAGAAGAGAGGAGGGTGGCGTTGCAGTCAGATTCGCACTGCTGGCAGAAATCACCTGACCAAGAGCAGCTTGTGGGAAAAAGGTTTATTTTGGCTTACAGGTTCAAGGAGAAGCTCCATGATGGCAGAGGAAAATAATGGCATGAGCAGAGGGAGGACATCACCTCCTGGCCAACATCAGGTGGACAACTGTTAACAGAAGTGTGTGCCAAACACTGGCAAGGGGAAACTGGCTATAATACCCATAAGCCCGCCCCCAACAATACACTGTCTCCAGGAGGCGTTAATTCCCAAATTGCCATTAGCTGGGAACCTAGCATTCAGAACACCTAAATTTATGGGGCACACCTGGCTTAAACCGCCATAGGTAGGATTGCAAGTTTTATTTATCTTTTTTTAACTTATTTATTTATTTGAGAGCGACAGACAAAGAGAGAAAGAGGAAGGTAGAGAGAGAGGGAGAATGGGCATGCCAGAGCCTCCAGCCACTGCAAACAAACTCTAGATGCATGTGCCACCTTGTGTGCATCTGGCTTACATGGGGCTTGAGAGATGGCTTAGTGGTTAAGGTGCTTGCCTGCAAAGCCAGAGGACCCAGGTTCAATTCCCCAGGACCCACGTAAGCCAGATGCACAAGGGGGCGCATGCATCTCGAGTTCATTTGCAGTGGCTGGAGGCCCTGGTGTGCCCATCCTCTCTCTCTCTCTCTCTAACAAAAAAATTTTTAAAAATTTTTAGATTTGTGTGTGTATGCATGTGTACATGTGTGTGTCTGTGCACGGATGTGTGGGTGCCAGAGCACAACCTTGCATGCTGTCCCTCCCAGATGCCATCACTCACTGGCAAGGAGCTTGCCAAGCAGGCTGGACTGACTGGCCATCAAGCCCCAGAGAAACTTCCCAAGTGCTGGGATTAGAGGCATGAGCCACCATGTCCGGCTGCTTTGTGACTTTTTTTAATTTTAAAAAATTATTGATTTATTTAAGAGAGAGAAACACAGAGAATGGGCATGCCAGGACCTCTAGCCATGGCAAAAGAACTCCAGCTGCATGCACCCTCTTGTGCATCTGGCTTACATGTGTTCTGAGGAATCTAACCTGGGTCCTTTGGCTTTGCAGGCAAATGCCTTAACTGCTAAGCTATCCCTCCAGCCCACTTTGTGATTTTTTAATGTGTATTTTACTACCCAGTTCAGAGTTGAACTGGTATCATTTATGAGAGAGAGTAAGAGAGAGAGCATTGGCACACCAGGACCCCCAGCCGCTGTAATAGAACTCCAGACACATGTGCCATCTAGCACACATCTGGTCACCTTGTACATCTAGCTTATGTGGGATCAGGGGAGTCAAACACGGGTCCTTAGGCTTTGCAGGCAAGCACCTTAACTGCTAAGCCATCTCTCCAACCCTGACTTTTTTTTGTTTAGTGTGGATTCTGGGGAGTAAAACAAGCACTCTCCCTAGCACCATCCCTTATTTTTTAGCTTTCTGAGGAAGACTCTCACTTTGTATTCCAGGCTGGTGTTAGATGCTCCATCCTCTTGCCTCAACCTCTCAGTAAAGTGTTGGGATTTCAGGTACGCATTACCATACTTAGCTGGATCTTTGAATTTTTCTCAATAGGGTTTTGCTCTAGCCCAGGCTGACCTGGAATTCACTCTGTAGTCTCAGGCAGGCCCAGGTGAACCTTTTAGTTTTTAAGCCCTTTGGAGAATGGAAGATAAAAGCTAGCAAAGAAGTAGGACGTGGTAACACACATATTTAATCCCAGCACTTAGGAGGCTGAGGTAGGAGGAGCACTGTGAGTTCAAGGCCAGTCTGAGACTACACAGCAAATTCCAGATCAGCCTGGGATAGAGCGAGACCCTACCTCCAACCCCTCCCCCCAAAGTTAAAAAAAAAACTAATAAAAAAAGAAAAAATCTAGCAAAGAGAAAACTAACCAAATATATGAGCTTGCCAGGGCACTAAGTAAAGGATGGGGAATTATGAAAGAGACCAGAGTATAGGTGCCGCTCTGCAGGTGACACAAGGCATGTTGCCAATGACCATGACCGGTGGACAATGGGTGAGCTGCCAAATGGGATAGGTCTGGAAGGGAGGGTGTTCCCATGAGGAAGGCAGACCATTCTTGTCTTTATGCAGACCTGAGTTCTCACAGATAAAACTCTCTAGTCTTCTATGACAGAAGTTAGTCAATAGTTGCTTCTCAGATTGCTTAAAAAAACCAGAGGACCTTCTCGAACTTCCCTAAAGCCAAGCAAACATTCCCATGAGCAGCTGGACACCAGCATCTGACAGCACCTCAGGGCAAGGACTCAGTCACTTGAATTTAACTGAGTTGCCTCACTGAGGTCAAGTGGGATTTAGGGGCACAGAGAAGAGCTAGGAAGGACTACAGGTATGAAAGCATGGGCGGAAGTAGCAGGTAGAGTCTTGAGGAATCTGTGAGTATAAATACAGTCTCGAGAAAGAGCACTGTAATGAGACCTGCTTGCGTTTGAGACTCAGCTTCGCCATGTACTAACTGTGGGCCCTTAGGCAGGTGTGGAACCTCTCTGAGCCCCAGTTTCATCATCTTCTGCATGAAGATAATCACAGGACTCTATTCAAGTCAATTTTCCAAAGATCAATTTATTGAAAATCAATTTGCTAAATGACTGACTAGCTAAACATACTTGAATTCTCCTTTAAAATGCTGACCTCACTAAAAGCAACCAACCCAAATATTATGAATTCTACATGTGTGCAGAGGCTTTTACTTGTAATCTTAGTAGTCTGAAGGCTGGTTAGACAGGAAGGATCACAAGTTCAAAGCCAGCCTAGGCTATATAGTGAGACCCTATATCTATCTAATTAACTAACTTAGCTACCTACCTGTTATATGATTCTTTAAACCCTTTTAAGCATCCTAACCCCCAAAAAATTTCTATAAAATTTATAGCTAAAGTGTTTTGATAAATTTGACAAATTGGTTATTGTGTGAATAACCCTTTAGCAAATAACTTTTGGTTAGCTGTTTTGAGAAAATACAGTTTTAAGGATGAAGTAACATAATACATGTGGTCCTTAGCAGAATTTCTAGAACATGAATAAATACTAGCTATTAATTTTCATCATAGCTTTTTGGAAAACCTCAGGCCAACAGTAATTGTGGACCAAAGATAGCTGCAGTGGGGGATGGCATTTTAAGGACCTTCCTGTCTACTGGTTATCAAATGACATGCTTATATGTGTGTGTATTTATAGTAGGTATGTGTACATGTTTATAAGTGTATACATGACACTTATGCTATCAAAGTTGATTTGGGAATGGGATGTATGTACTTATCTATACACATTTGAAAGCTGTGAACCCAACCAATCCAACACTGAAAGTAGTCACTTAGCCACTAAACATCAAATGAGGCTGGGAGATTTTAGGCATTCATACAAAGGGCCCATAGATATTGTGATAGTTAAGGTGTTGTCAACTTGATCTGTTTAGTAATCCATAGGTTGCTTCTAGGAAGGATCAATTAGAGGAGGAAGTCTTTTTCCAAGGTTGAGCCCTTCCCCCAGAATGGGCGGTCCCGCCCAGAGGGGGACTTGATATAAGGGAGCTCTGGGAAAAAAGAGTCCCTTCCTCCCTTCCTGTCCCCCCGTCCATTTTGGCTGTCGGAGCTGCTTGCTACCTTTCAGCGTGGATTGAAGACCAGTGCGGACAAAAGACCAACATCAACTGAAGACCCCCGTGGATTGAAGCCCAGCGGCTCCTCAGGAAGCCTCCAGGCTTTCCTGTACCATCTGCAGTGTCGGGTCGGGACTGTTGAGGCATCTGGCCACGAGGACTGAGCAACTACCAGGTTCGGTGATTCTCGGGCCTGTAACTGTTATTGGACTACTGTAAGCTGATCCAATAAATCTCCCTTTAAAATAATTTATTCTAGCAGTTCTGTTCCTCTAGAGAACCCTAACTAATACAGAATTTGGTACCAGGAGTGGTTCTAGAGAAACAGAATTGTAAGAATGGGTTTCTCTAGTGGGCTTAGTGCTATCTGGGGTTGGCTCTCCAATTTTGATGCTGCTAAAGGCCCCACTGATGATAATATGGCCTGGTGGGTCAGATAACACCCAGCTCATGATGGGCAGCGTTTTGTCCTTACTGGAATAGACACTTATTCTGGGTATACATTTGCCTTTCCTGCACGTAGTGCTTCTGCCAAGACTACCATCCGTGGGCTTACAGAATGCCTTATTCACCGTCATGACATTCCACACAGCATTGCTTCTGACCAAGGAACTCACTTCACCGCCAAGGAAGTACGGCAGTGGGCTCATGATCATGGAATTCACTGGTCTTACCATGTGCCCCACCATCCTAAAACAGCTGGCTTGATAGAACGGTGAAATGGCCTTTTAAAGAAACAGCTACAGCGCCAACTAGGTGACAATAGCTTGGAGGGCTGGGGGAGTGTCCTCCAACAGACTGTGTATGCTCTGAATCAGCGTCCTATATATGGTACTGTTTCTCCTATAGCCCGGATTCACGGGTCCAGGAATCAAGGGGTGGAAATGGGAATAGTCCCACTTACCATCACTCCAAGTGACCCATTAGCTAGATTTGTGCTTCCTGTTCCCGCAACCTTATGCTCTGCTGGACTACAAGTCTTGGTCCCAGAGGGAGGAGTGCTTTTGCCAGGAGACACAAAGAACATTCCATTGAACTGGAAGCTAAGACTTCCCCCTGGTCACTTTGGGCTCCTAATGCCCCTGAGTGAACAGGCTGAGAAAGGAGTTACAGTGATAGCAGGGGTGATTGATCCAGATTACCAGGGGGAAATTGGACTGCTTCTCCACAATGGAGGTAAGGAAGAGTATGCCTGGAGTGCAGGAGATCCTTTAGGGCGTCTGCTAGTGTTACCATGTCCTGTTGTCAAAGTCAATGGACGACTGCAACAACCCAATAGAAGTAGTGTGATAAATGGCCCAGATCCTTCAGGAATGAAGGTATGGGTTACCCCTCCAGGTAAAGAACCAAGACCTGGTGAGGTGCTTGCTGAAGGTGGAGGAAATACAGAATGGGTAGTAGAAGAAGGCAGTTACAAATACCAGCTAAGGCCACGTGACCAGTTACAGAAACGAGGACTGTGATTGCAATGTTTCTGTCCTGCCTTGATAACAGAGTGTTTGTATGTATCTACACCAATATTACGATTATATCATTAGCTAACTGTTGAATTTATATTAGACCCATTATACTAGAGACTAAGTTTTGTGTTGGGGGGAAGATTTTGCGGTTCCGGTTGTACGTGGGATAGTTATGCCATGTTAGGCGGAATTATGAGCTTGTTACTGTTTTCATTTGAAAATTAAGTATGATGTAAGGAGACATGATTTGATGCCAAGTTGACAAGGGGTGGACTTGTGATAGTTAAGGTGTTGTCAACTTGATCTGTTTAGTAATCCATAGGTTGCTTCTAGGAAGGATCAATTAAAGGAGGAAGTCTTTCCCCAAGGTTGAGCCCTTCCCCCAGAATGGGCGGTCCCGCCCAGAGGGGGACTTGATACAAGGGAGCTCTGGGAAAAAAGAGTCCCTTCCTCCCTTCCTGCCCCCCCCCCGTCCATTTTGGCTGCCGGAGCTGCTTGCTACCTTCCAGCGTGGATTGAAGACCAGTGCGGACAAAAGACCAACATCAACTGAAGACCCCCGTGGATTGAAGCCCAGCGGCTCCTCAGGAAGCCTCCAGGCTTTCCTGCACCATCTGCAGTGCCGGGTCGGGACTGCTGAGGCATCTGGCCACGAGGACTGAGCAACTACCAGGTTCGGTGATTCTCGGGCCTGCAACTGCTATTGGACTACTGTAAGCTGATCCAATAAATCCCCCTTTAAAATAATTCATTCTAGCAGTTCTGTTCCTCTAGAGAACCCTAACTAATACAGATAGCAACTTTTTAATGTAAGAACAGAGCAAACTAGGGATAGAGGTGGACAAAGGCTGTGTGAGGTCCCAAGGAGATCACTTGTAGTGATCAAGTGCTCAGGCTGGGACATGAGATATGGCGTCAATGACCAGTGCTGGGAAGACAGTGACAAACATACTTACTCAGAAAGCTTTGTCTCAAAGTGGCAGATGGTCTGGGTGGAGAAATGAATTTTCTGTGTGATGTTGCCATGCTCTTCCCTGAAAGAGAAAAGCCTTAGGAAGGCTCTCTCAGGCCAGGGACTATGTGTACCACTGCAGCCTCAGGCGCTTAGGGGAAAGAGGGAACAATTTCAGACTTACAACACGGCTGTGCCCTGGCTTATCAGATCAGTTAAAGTGAGTTTTTCGGACTTTAAACTGTGGGTTGAAAGCCAGTCTTCTGAGTCTTCCAAAGCCGAGGCCGGAGTGTCACTCCCCTGCAGCCTCTGCAAGAGAGTCAGACAGAAAACTGCAGGGAGGGAGGGGGAGACTGCCCTGGATCCCCCCTCACACAGATACTCAGGGGCTGCCAGTGCTGAGGAATGCCACCCCAAGACATTCTAAAAATCCTTAGTAGCTGGGCACAGTGGTGCCCTCTAGTTATCCCAGTGCTCAAAGTGGAGGCAGGAGAGTAACCAGGAGTTTGAGACTAGCGCTGGGGAGACGGAGGTGGTAGATGGAAGACTATGCGTTTGAGACCACCCTGAGAGTACACAGTGAGTTCCGGGTCAGCCTGGGCTACAGACGAGCATACAGGTCCATCTTATGGACCTCCAGGTGTGGCTCCCACATTCAACAATTCACCATGTGAATGATTATACAAACATACAATGACCAGGTAATATGAGAGTACAGCTCTAACCCACACCCTCTGCAGAAATTGTCCCAGAATAGCCAGGAATTTGGTCAATGACTATTGGCTTCTCTATTTTTTTTTTTTTTTTTTTTTTTTTGCTGAAGAAAATCAAATACATCCCCAAACCAATTACACAAGATGCTCTGTTCTGCTGTGTCTGCCTCCAGCCTCCTTCTGCTAGAAGCCTGTAGTCAGGTTTGCTCAAGCCTTCCCTTTCTCCCTTGATGACATTCCCCCTCCTGCCTTTGGGCCAACTCCCTCATAAATGAATAATGTCTTCATAATAATAAATGTCCTGTGGTCCTCATTGGGTGGTCTCGCTTCTTTTTACACTTGTGTAGAAAGTCTAAGAGGCCCTCCCACACACACCTGTTGAGTGACTGGTCAAACAAGGAACTGGGTATTCTGTCCATTCTATAGGCCAGAACCCATAGCAGTGAGTGGATCACAGGACTTGGCTATGAAATACATGATGATCCCTGCTTGTACCTGGTGACATGTGATATCTGTGTCACTTAGCACCAAGCTCTGGATGTGCAGGAGCCTCCGTGGTGGAGCCAAAGCTAATTCTGGCGAGTATTCAGCATTGCAGTGCTTTCTAGAAGCCATAATGTGGAAAATTCTGATTAAGATTGTGCCTGGAGCTAGGGAGATGGCTCAGAGGTGCACAAGCATAAGGACTTGAGTTTGATCCCCACCTTCCACTTAAAAAGCTGGGCACAGCCAGGCGCGGTGGCTCACACCTTTAATCCCAGCACTCAGGAGGCAGAGGTAAGAGGATTGCCGTGAGTTCGAGGACACCCTGAGACTACATAGTGAATTCCAGGTCAGCCTGAGCTAGAGTGAGACCCCTACCTCAAAAAACAAAACACAAAACAAAACAAAACAAAACAAAACAAAGAAAAGCTGGGCATGTTCACACATGCCTGTAACTGAGGGGGGCAAAGACGAAATAGTCACTGGGGCTACCTGGTCAGTCTAACCTAACAAGTTCCAGGCTCTCTGTTTTAGGGAAATAAACCAGGCTTGGTGGATTAGGCCTGTGATGCCAGCACTAGAGAGGCTGAGGTAGGAGGATCATCACAAGTTCAAGGCCAGCCTGAGCTACAGTAAGATCCTGCCTTAAAACAAACAAACAAACAAAATGATTGAATCTGAGGGGCTGGGGAGATGGCTCAGTAGTTAAAAGTGCTTGCTTTTGAAGCCTGCTAGCCCAGGTTTGATTCCCCATATCCACATAAAGACAGATGCACAAAGTGGTGCATGTGTCTGGAGTTCATTTGCAGCTGCAAAAGACCCTGGCACACAAATACTTACTTGGTCTGTCTCTCTCTCTCAAGTAAATTATATGTACATATAATTTATATATAAATAATATAATGTTGTATAATTTATATTACATTATATATAAACTATACACACGCATATAAATATTTACATATGGCGTAGCCTGCCTTGCCTCTTTCACTTCTCTGGAGCTAGTCTTCCTTCCTTTTCTGAGCCACTGTTACGAATAGGCCCTGTCCCTAGTGCAAGTTCTATAGTGTGAGCAAGATAAAACATGTTCTTTCCTTCTTGGAGCTTATGTTCTAGTGTGGACAGATGGACAGTGAACAAGAAATGAAGTCAGTGTGCACAACAGTTCAGAAAGCAGCAGAGCAGCGGGAGTTGAAAGTAACTGAGTGGCTGGAGACTGGGAGGCCGCGTAGCCGAGCAGAGGCCAGGGGAAGCCTCCAAGGCCACCACTGCAGGCTAGGAAGGAGCCAGCCCCGTCCGCAGCACGAGAAGGCGTGTTCCGGGCAGGGGCTGGAATTGTGGAGGGTACCCGGTGCTTGAAGACCAAAGCGCCAGCCAGGTGTTGCTGGGTGGTAGGTAACTCAGGAGTGATGTGTCAGAGACTATGCAGGTGTCAAGGCCTGTCAGGCTGGCCGTCTGGTGAGACCTTTCAGTAGAAAAACTAGTGTGTATGTTTACAAAAGGGTCTCGGATGTTGCTGGAGTTAGGCATAAGTCATTGCATTGGCTCTTAGTCAAAAGGCTGAGAGGTGATGCTATAGTTCGCTGAGGGTGTGGAATCCAGCCCAATCCTGCTGGGAGAGATACACACATATGCATGGCACACGCACACACACAACATGGACGGCTGTGGAAAGGGCCGGAATCCTTTAACCCACTAGGACCCCAGCCAGTTCACAGACGCCTCTGTGGGCACCTGCTCGCACGCTAGGTGTGCTCTCTGTGGACTTGTCAGTGCGAGGTCTTCCTCTGTAGTGGCGAGGTGGTGAGCCAGGACTGACAACTGTCTACAGCAGCAGAATGAGCTACTCTGCAGGGGCCAGAGGAGACAGGAAGATGGGTGGGCTGTAGGAAGAGGAAGAGAAGGCCTGCAGCCTGTGAAGTCCTCTATGCCTAGCTTTCCCCTCGCCTTTGGAGGTCACATGGGCAGTGTGAAACCACCGTGAGGGACATAACCTTGTGTCTTTCTGCGTCAACAGCTCTTAACACGGATCCTCATTTCCCCTTAACTTTGGTTGTCAACTGCAGATCACCAGAAAGCGAAATGAAAATAAAATGCTGTAACTATCTTCCAGCTATGTTGCCTTCCTTCATTCTGTGCCCAAGACCTGGCTCTGTCATGCTTCAAATGGAAATTAGCAAATGTTAAAGAACTGTGGAAAACACACTTCTAATTATAGCAAACACTAATGTAGCACTTATGATATGCCAAATGCTTTTCATTTAAGTTTTTTTTTTTTTTTTTGTTTTTGTTTTTTTCAAGGTAAGATCTCACTCAAGCCCAGGCTGACCTGGAATTCACTATGTAGTCTCAAGCTGGCTCCAACTCACAGTGATCCTCCTACCTCTGCCTCCAGAGTGCTGGGATTTAAAGGCATGTGTCACCATGCCTGTCTTAAGATATTTTAAAACTAATTTATTTGACACACACACACACACACAGAGGCAGATATAGAGAGAGGGGAGATGGGCACGCCAGGGCCTCCTGCCATTGCAAACGAACTCCAGACACATGGGCCACCTTGTGCATCTGCTTTACGTGGGTCCTGGGGAATTGAACCTGGGTCCTTAGGCTTCACAGGCAAGTGCCTTAACTGCTAAGCTATCTCTCTAGCCCTCATTTAAGTTTTTATTTTTATTTACTTATTTATTTGAGAGCGACAGAGAGAGAGAGAGAGAGAGAGAGAATGGGTGCACCAGGGCCTCCAGCCACTGAAAATGAACTCCAGATATATGTGCCACCTTGTGCATCTGGCTTAAGTGGGTCCTGGGGAATGGAGCCTCGAACCGGGGTCCTTAGGCTTCACAGGCAAGTGCTTAACCACTAAGGCATCTCTCCAGCCCCCCTGCCCCCCAATTAAGTTTTTTTATTCCATAAAGGAGGTTCCGTCATGAGCTCCATTTTACTGACAAGGAAGTTGAGGCACAAATTTATTTGCTCAAGGTCCCATACCTAATACTCCAGAGTTGGGATTTACTCCACAAGTCAAGTTTGTTACTATAACACTATTGTTTCTCCAAGCCTGCAGCAAACTGTTATCGTGTCCATGAAGGACGGAGAGAAAAAAGACTGGCAGGGTAACATTCTCATTATGTGTGGTGGTTTGAATAGAATAGATGGCCCCCAATATATTTCAGTTATTTGTTTGTAGTTTGCATCTTTAGCCACCTGGCTGGAGGCAGTGCCATTGTGTGGATCTTAAGGTGTGGTGGTGGGTTTCAGTTTTCAATCTAAAGATATGCAAAGTGCGCCTAGCTGGAGTTCTTGAAGTGTGCTGTGCTGTGTGGTTTTTAGGCTTGTACTTCTCTCTCTCTGCTTGGTCCTGTGAAGGCAGGCCAGTTTCTTCTACCATTATAGAACTTCCCCTGGATCTGTGAGCTTCAATAAATATCCCTTCCTCCATAACTGTGTCTGGTCTGAAAGTTCATCTCAGCGAACCTGAAGCTGTCTGATACAGAATTTGGTACCAAGGAGTGGGGTGAGATGAACCTGACCATATGGATGTTGATCTTTTGGAACCTTTGTTTTGGAGGAATAGGCATGGACTTGGTGCTTGCAACGGAAGATGTCGTCTGGAGTGGTAAGCCAAGTTTTATGGACTATTCTGATGACAGTCTGAGAATGCTAAGTGCAGACAGCATTGAACTTCGAGGTTTGGCTTATCAGCTTTCTAAGGGGAAGGAAAGACTGCAAAGGACTTTATTGGAACTGGGCTACTGGCGTAAGGGCTGGCTGCGTCCTGCTGCCCAGGCCCAGAGAGTTTGATCAAGTTTAAATTTGTAATGGACTGATGTGCTTGGCCAGAGATATTGGACTGAGAGATTTTAAGATTTTTAAGCTGGAAAACTTTAAGCAAGTTAAATTTACTGGCACAGAAACTAGTTTTAGGTTACTGAACCTGCTATTGTCAAACACATTAGCAATCTTAAAGAAGATGGTCCAACTGCTTTACATTAGAACAATGGAAAGGATGCCTGAGGAAGGACTCTCATAGAAATGCAAACTCTTTTGGAAAGAGTTGACTGGAGAAGGAACCTGCTTTTCAAGGCTATGATTTGTTTCATCCCTGAATTAAGAATATGGCTGTGTCCTGCACACCTGGTATTGGTTTCAAAAGCATAAAAAATACATGGAGTGGCCGTAAATTGCACATGCTTCCAGGAGCTGCTGCTGAGATGCAGCATGAGGTAGGGCCTGATGCCCTGATAGACTAAAAGAGCCTTTGGAAAATGTAAAGAGTGGTCATAAATTGCACATGGTTCCAGGAGCTGCTGCTGAGATGTGGCATGAGGCAGGGCATGATACCCTGATAGGCTGAAAGAGCCTTTGGAAGATGGACCATGGTTTGCATGAAGACCTGAAGATGTTTTGTATATACCAGGACTGTGCAAGGGCTACCATAGAGCACACTGTTGGCCTGGGATGGAAATGTTTCCCAGGTACTCTGCCCAGCTGGAGGGGCGGAATTGAAAAGTCTGGAGACTGTTAGTCTCTGGGTATATTGAACTTGAACTGCAGAAGTGTGATGTTTGTTTGATGGTGGTTGAGTTTGCATTGTTTTAGTCTCTCCTTGCTATACCTTATACCAGTTGAAAATGTTTACTCTGAACAAAAAAAAAAAAAAAAAAAAAAAAGAAAATGTTTACTCTGTGCCTTTATATGTTATAAATGTTTAACATGTTTGATTTTACAAGTCTTAATATCTTAAATTGGTCAAGACTGTGGGGATCTTTGAAATTGAACTGAGTACAATTTACAATGTGGTTATAAATCTATTGGAGGCCAGGGGCAGAATGTGGTGGTTTGAATAGAATAGATGGCCCCCAATATATTTCAGTTATTTGTTTGTAGTTTGCATCTTTAGCCACCTGGCTGGAGTCAGTGCCATTGTGTGGATCTTAAGGTGTGGTGGTGGGTTTCAGTTTTCAATCTAAAGATATGCAAAGTGCGCCTAGCTGGAGTTCTTGAAGTGTGCTGTGCTGTGTGGTTTTTAGGCTTGTACTGCTCTCTCTCTGCTTGGTCCTGTGAAGGCAGGCCAGTTTCTTCTACCATTATAGAACTTCCCCTGGATCTGTGAGCTTCAATAAATATCCCTTCCTCCATAACTGTGTCTGGTCTGAAAGTTCATCTCAGCGAACCTGAAGCAGTCTGATACATTATGTGATGGCATGTTAATGAAGGTCCTGCCCTTGAAAGGCTGAGCCCGAAACCACAGTCCCGGTGTTCACACTTCAGCAAACGCTGCACTGCAGCCGACGGACACACGCGGTGCTGCTCTCATCTTTCTGGACAACGTGTCCCTGTGTGTCACTCTGCACCTGCTTTGAAAAGGTCTGTCCTGCAGGTTTCTGAAGATCCGCTTACGACACACGACTCCCTTGACTGCCGCGCTCCGCTACAGCACTTCACCTAGAAGCGGGCTGCGCGCGTGGCGTGGCGTCCGGCTACCTGAACTTTTCCCACCATCTGCTGTTTGCGAGAAAGAAGAGAGACCTGCCTGAAATGTCCTTCCACAACCAAGAGATCACTTATTCTGATCCCAAATTACGTGAAACAAACACCCATGCTGGGCTGGAGAGATGGCTTAGCAGTTAAGGCATTTTCCTGAGGACGAAGGTTCAATTCTCCAGGACCCACGTAAGCCAGATGCACAAGGTGGCACATGCATCTGGAGTTCGTCTACAGTGGCTGGAGGGCCTGCCACACCCAGTTTCTCTATCTGCCTCTTTCTCTCTCTGTCTCTCTCTAAATAAATAAAAGTACTTTAAAAAAAAAAAAGACCCATGTCAACAGCAACTGAGGTCACAGAAGGAGTTTTTCAGTATTTCAAAACTATAACTGTATCGACAGTTCCTCTTTTGCTTTCTCTTAAAAAATATTTTATTGGGCTCTAGAGATGCCTGTGAAGCCTAAGGTCCCAGGTTCGATTGCCCAGTACCCACATAAAGCCAGATGCACAAGGTGGCATATGCATCTGGAATTCTTTTGCAGTGGCTGGAGGCCCTGGTACACCCATTCTTTCTATTTATCTATTATAAATAAATAAATATTAAAATAAAAAGAGTTTTAAAATATTTTATTTTTATTTATTTATGCAAGAGAGACAACGGGCATGCCAGGGCCTCTAGCTACTGCAAACAAACTCCAGACACATGTGCTGCCATATTAAACCTGGGTCCTTAGACTTTATATTTAAGTGCCTTAATTGCTAAGCCATCTCCCCAGCCCCCCTTTTTTTTTTGAGACAAGGTCTCATATTCCAGGTTGGCCTTGAACTTGCTATATAGCCCAGGATGAACTTGAACTCCTGATCTCTACCTTCTGAGTTCTGGGAATTATAAACATGTATCACCATACCCAGTTTCATTGCTTTTATTATTATTATTGAGGTAGAGTCTCACTCTAGCCAAGGCTGACCTGAAAATCACTATGTAGTCTCATGGTGGCCTCATTCATGATGATCTTCCCACCTCTGCCTTGCAAGTACTGGGATTGAAACCATGTGCCACCATACCCAGATCTCATTTCCTTTTTTTTTTTATTCCCCGAGGTAGGGTCTCACTGTAGCCCAGGCTGACCTGGAATTCACTATGTAGTCTCAGGCTGGCCTTGAACTCACAGTGATCCTCCTACCTCTGCTTCCCAAGTGCTGGGATTAAAGGCTGTGCGCCACCACAGCCAGCTTCTCATTTCCTTTTGATTAAATTGTTTTCTCATAAATGCCAAAACCTGAGAGAAATAACTTATCCCCACCTGTGGTGGTTTGATTCAGGTGTCCTCCATAAACTTAGGTGTTCTGAATGCTAGGTTCCCAGCTGATGGAGATTTGGGAATTAACACCTCCAGGAGGTGGTGTATTGTTGGGGGCAGGCTTGTGGGTGTTAGAGCCAGCTCCCCCTTGCTAGTGTTTGGCACACTCTCCTGTTGCTATGGTCCATCTGATGTTGGCCAGTAGGTGATGTTCACCCTCTGCTCATGCCATCATTTCCCCTGCCATCATGGAGCTTCCCCCTCGAGCCTGTAAGCCAAAATAAACCTCTTTTTTCCCACAAGCTGCTCTTGGTTGGGTGATTTCTACCAGCAATGTGAACCTGACTGCAACACCACCCTCTGCAGATGAATAGGCAATTAACAATTGCTGGAGAGGAGGGATTCACAAGGCCCTCCCCTCCCTGGGGATCTATAAGCAGTTAATGGTTGCTGGGGGAAGGAGGAACATTTTCTTCAGTGGGATACCTACTGCTAAGTTGTCTATACATATACAAGCAAACTCGCTAGCTTACAAATAAAAAAGAAAGATATGAAATTAGAAGGGAGACTAACTGGAAAGAGGAAGAAGGTAAGTAGGAGGGGACAAGAGAAGATAACAGGGGTGAATATGATGAAAATACATTATATACATGTTTGAAAATATTGTAAAAAACCCTACTATTATGTATAATTAATACATGGTAATAAAACTCTTTGGGGGCTGGGGTTGAGGTTGGGTATCACTGTAGCCCAGGCTAAGCTGGAATTTACTATGTAGTCTCAGGCCTCAAACTCATGGCAATCCTCCTGCCTCTGCCTCCTGAGTGCTGGGGTGAAAGGTGTGTGACACCACGCCCAGCTAATAAAAACTTTTTAGTTAAGGCTTTTTGGCTTTTGGTTTTTGTTGTTTGTTTTTTAGAGGTAGGGTCTCACAATAGCCCAGGCTGACCTGGAATTCACTCTGTAGTCTCAGGGTGGCCTCAAATTCATGGAGATCCTCTTACCTCTGCCTCTTAAATGCAGGGGTTAAACGTGTGCCTCGCCACACCTCGCCTACAAAAACTTTTTTAAAGTAGAGCATAATTACTTTTTGGATTGTTTTGTTGCCAGCATAGCTGTGTAGCTCCCGACCGATTATAATTTCAAGGGTATCATGTTTACATTCACGTGTGGATTTCCTAGAAGGTGGCTGTGGGCTGGCCTTGCACCTGGCAACCCATGAGGACACCTGCTTCCGTGGTAGAAGGGATTCTGAGCCCCTGTTTTAGGAAAACAGCTCACTAACAACGGGCATGGCTTAACACCACCACGCGGTTAATGCAGGGGTTAGGCCTCCTGCCCCGGCCCTCTGGTTCCGACACCACTTCCTGGAATGGAGCTCGGGATCTAGATTTCAGGGAACCCTGAGAGAAGAATCTCTGGAAGGAGACCGTTTTAATGAACTGCTTTCAACTTCATTCAGACACTGATAACACGATCCTCAGTATGTCATGTTGTGGCCATGTAAGCTACAGGGGTTCTAGAAACATAGAGCTTCGTCATGTATTTCTACATGCTGATTGGAAATGGGTGCTTAACTAAACTTTTCAGCCCTGGGATCTTATGTGAAAAAATAAACGCCCGGAATTTGACACCCCTGCATTCCCTGGCTATGATTTCTAAGCATCACTGGTAAGTTCGGGTGGGATGGTTGTTACCAGCAAGTCCTGGGTCTGGTTAACATGTGTGACCATCAGTCCATCAGCTGGGTTTTGGCCAAGTGCGTTCATAGCCTCCTGGTTCAGCAGGCTGCTTTGGGTCTCTGTCAGGGATTCTCTCCATGCTACAAAACACAAAGTGGTTCCATCAGCTTCCAGCCCTGCGCCGCATCCACACGGCAGGCACCGCTTTCTTTTCCCTGCCTCCTGAAATGGTTTCCAGAAACATTTTTAAATATTTTACTTATTTATTAAATTATTTATTGGTTTTGTCAAGGTACAGTCTCACTCTAGCTCAGGCTGACCTGGAATTCACTCTAGTCTCAGGGTGGCCTCGAACTCATGGTGATCCTCCTAACTCTGCCACCTGAGTGCTGGGATTAAAGCACTTCTCTTAATGTTCATACTTTTATATTAATGCTACTCTCACTTTTGGTAGAGAATCTTCTCTTTTCAGATGGCAGTGACCTTGGGACCACTCAGAAGGTATCATGGTGCTGAAAAGAAGTGACCAGAGTGCTCAGTACTGTAATATCTCTATCACACCTTCCAAGGCTCAGGGTCTAATGTGGAAGAGGTGGCAGAAAGAATGTAAGAGTCAAAGGAAGGGTAGGACTCCTTACAATGTGCTCCCCCCAGACACAAAATGGCCTGGATATCCATGTCCTCACAGTGCCTGACACTACCTACACAAGACCATCATAAGAGGAGGAAAAGATCATGACATCAAAATAAAAGAGAGACTGATAGAGATGGGGAGGGGATATGATGGAGAATGGAGTTTCAAAGGGGAAAGTGGGGGGAGGGAGGGCATTACCATGGGATACTTTTTATAATCATGGAAGTTGTTAATAAAAATTTGAAAAAATATTTTATTTTTATTTATTTATTTATTTGAAAGAGAGGGAATGAATGGACATGCCAGGGCCTCTAGCCACTGCAAAAAAACACCAGACGCATGTGCCACCTTGAGCATCTGGCTTTATATGGGTACTGGGGAATCGAACCTGGGTCCTTTGGCTTTGCAGGCAAGCACTTTAACAACTATGCCATCTCCCCAGCCCTTTTTAAATATATTTTTTTTCTTTTAAGTTTTCATTTATTTATCTGAGAGAGGCAGGGAGAGAATGGGCATACCAGGGCCTCCAGCCACTGCAAATGAACTCTAGATGCATGCACCACCATGTGCATCTGGCTTAAGTGGATACTGGGGACTTGAACCTGAGTCCTTAGGCTTCAAAGGCAAGCACATTAACTGCTAAGCCATCTCCCTAGGCCCTATTCTTTTTTCAATAGTTTACTTATTTATTTGAGAAAGAGTGAGAAAGAAAGGGTGTGTCGGGGCCTCTAGCCAATGCAAACAAACTCCACCACCTTGATGCATATGCCACCTTGTGCACCTGACTTTATGTGGGTACTGGGGAATTGAACCTGGGTTGTTAGGCCTTGCAGGCAAGTGCTTTAACCGTTGAGCCCTCTCCAGCCTCAGAGCTCATATTCTTTCTTCTTCCTCTTCTTTTATTTTTGAGAGAGAGAGAGAGAGACAAAATTGGCCCACCAGGGCCCCAGCTACTGCAATTGAACGCCAGGGGCTTGTGCCACCTAGCTGTGCATGTGTGACCTTGAGCTTGCCTCACCTTTGTGCATCTGGGTTAAGTGGGATCTGGAGAAAATTAGAACGTGGGTCCTTAGGCTTTGCAGGCAAACACCTTAACAGCTAAGCCATCTCTCCAGCCCAAGCTTATATTCTTTTTTTTCCTAAATATTTTATTTCTTTATTTGAGAGAGAGGAAGAGGCAGAGAAGTGGGTGCTCCAGGGTTTCCAGCCACTGCAAACAAACTCCAGATGCATGTGCCCTCTTGTGCATCTGGCTTACATGGGTCCTGGGGAATCAACCGGGGTCCTTAGGTCTTACAGACAAATGCCTTAACCGCTAAGCCATTTCCCCAGCCCCAAGCTCATATTCTTGATGGAGAGACTATTATTTAAAAATAGTGAAGTCAAGCCAGGTGTGGTGGAGCACACCTTTAATCCCAGCACTCGGGAGGCAGAGGTAGGAGGATCCCCATGAGTTCGAGGCCACCCTGAGACTACATAGTGAGTTCCAGGCAGCCTGGACCAGAGTGAGACCCTACCTCGAAAAATCAGTGTGTGTGTGTGTGTAGAAGTCATTACAAATTGGCAAGTTCTACAAAGGAAGCCAATCGTAGGTGTGATGGAAAGTCCCCAGGAAGAGGAATGCTTTTGCATAGGTGGTGGTGTGGTTAGGAGGTTGGTAGTGTCTTCTGAGCTCAGATATTCTTTTTCTTTTGTAGTGTTTGTGTGTGTGTGTGTGTGTGTGAGAGAGAGAGAGAGAGAGAATGAGTGAGCAAGCGAGAGGGAGAGAATTGGCATGCCAGGGTCTCCAGCCACTGCAATCAAACTCCAGACACATGCACCATCTTGTGTGCATGTGCAACCTTGCACACTTGTGTCACCTTTTGCATCTGGCTTACCTGGGGTCTGTAGAGTTAAACATGAGTGCTTACGCTTTGCAGGCAAGCACCTTAACAGCTAAGCCATCTCTTCAGTCCAGATATTTTGAAAATATTTTATTTGCAAGCTTAGAGAGAAAACAGAGAGAATGGGTGTGCCAGGGTCTCCAGCCGCTATAAATGAACTCCGGATATGCATGCGCCACCTTGTTTTTTTTTTTTTTTTTTTTTGAGAGACAGAGACAGAGGAAGAGAGAGAGAAAATGGGCTTGCCAGGACCTTTCAGCCACTATGAATGAACTTCAGGTGTGTACGTGTGCGGCCCCTTGTGGCCATGCGTGACATTGCACGTTGCGTCACTTAAAGTCTGGCTATACGTGGCATCTGGAGGATTCCAACAGTTCTTGGCTTTTCAGGCAAGCGCCTTAACGCTAAGACATCTCTCCAGCTCTTGTGCTTTTTTGTTTGTTTGTTTTGTTTTTGTTTTTGTTTTTGAGGTAGGGTCTCACTCTAGCCCAGGCTAACCTGGAATTCATTATGTAGTCTCAGGGTGACCTTGAACTCATGGCGTTCCTCTTACCTCAGCCTCCTGAGTGCTGGGATTAAAAGTGTGTGCCACCACTCCTGGCTTTCCTTGTATATCTTTTTTAAAAATATATTTTTATCTATTTATTTTCAAGCAGAGTGAGGTAGAGAGAAGAAAGAGATATTCTTGAAGGAGGACAAGGAGTTCAGGAGAGTGGAGGACTGGAGTAGGCAGGGGAAGTAGCAAATGTCAAGACCCTGCACGAGTTGGCTCACTCAAGGAATGAACAAAGGACTTTTGAGCCTAATTGTAGGGACCTCTAGAAGAAGAAAGGAAAATATTGAGAGGTGGCTACGCTCCACATTGTGTCTACACTCTAGGTCACAACTTCCTGAAGCAGTGTTTCGCGTGTGTGCAAAGTACAGCAGCCTGATTCTCCCTCTGGGGATTTGAAATTAAGAGCTGTAGGCATAGAATGTATACTCAGGAGCAGGCAGACTGCAGGGAAAGAGGAATGGATAGTCATTCCCCAACTTGGTTTCCATGGGGCCATTCTCTCCTAGCTCCCCCGTCCCTGCCAGCCCCTTCTCTGGCTCCTCCTTTTCTGTGCCCTGTGAGCTGGTGCTCCCCGAGGCTAACCAGAACACGCCATTCCTCCTTAGGTAATTTTACTGTGCTCAGGGCTGTAACTACCAGCTATCTCCCCACAGCTCTCACCTGTGCATCAAGAACCCAGGCCTCTCACTGACTGCAGGAGGAGATCGTGGGTGGAGGGCCCCTGCAAAGCCACACTTCTATTAAACATTTTTTATAAGGCTGGTTACTGATTAGAACTTTTTTTTTTTTCCTGATTTTTCCAGGTAGGGTCTCACTCTAGCCCAGACTGACCTGGAATTCACTATGTAGTCTCAGGCTGGCCTCAAATTCATGGTGATTCTCCTACCTCTGCCTCTGCTGGGATTAAAGACGGATTATAAAGATGTGCGCCACCACGCCCAGCTGATTAGAACTTTTTGACTGTAGAATGTTGCAGCTCCAAAGAAGTTATCTTGCTGTCTTTAGTCTCTTAATAGTCATTCCATTGCCCACCTCTGTATCTGACCTAACATCTCTTCAATTATCAAGTAAAACCTTTGTAATGTAGTATTATTGTTGTTGTTGTTTTTCAAGGTAGGGTTTCACTCTAGCCCAGGTTGACTTGGGATTCATTATGTAGTCTCAGGGTGGCCTCAAACTCACTGCGATCTTCCTATCTCTGCCTTCTGAGTGCTGCCTGTAATGTATTAATTTAACAGACTACTAGCTCCCACCAACTCAAAAACTAAGGGTGTCATCAGATAACATCAAATGAAAACCTATAGGTTTTCCCTTACTTTGCTGTACCTTGCCTACCTGATGTTCCCATCAATATATTTGGCTATACTTTTGTTTTTGGCTTTTGAGGTAAGGTCTTGCTCTAGCCCAGGCTGACCTGGAATTTACTATGTAGTCTCAGGCTGGCCTCGAACTCACAGAATCCTCCTACCTCAACCTCCGGTTGTTAGGTTACGTAGTAGGCAAGCACTTCAACCACTGAGCCATCCCCCGCGCCCCTCCCCCCACAGTGACTATTTTGAGGAGGTGAGGTGAAAAGAAAGAAGGCTGAGGACTGCAGTATTTCTCCCTGATGTTTATAAGAACCAGTTTTCTGCTCTGGGTTCAAAAAAGCACCCTCTTCAAATCCCCTACCTTGTTGGGTGTTGGTGGCACACACCTTTAATCCCAGCACTTGGGAGGCAGAGGTAGGAGGATCGCCATGAGTTCAAGGTCACCCTGAGACTACATAGTGAACTCCAGGTCAGCCTGGATTAGATTGAGACCCTACCTAAAAACAAAAAATTCCTTACCTTTTTTGCTTATGCTTGTTCAATGTTTCTGTTACTTGCAACCAGCATAGAAAAAAAAAATGCAGCTTAAACATTAATTTAGTGTGTTTACTTAAGAAATTGCTAAATGGGACTAGAGAGATGGCTCGGCAGTTGAGGCACTTATCTGCAAAGCCTAATAAGGTGGGTTCGATTCCCCAGGACCCATGTAAAGCCAGATGCATAAACTGGCACGTGCATCTGAAATTATTTGCAATGGCAAGAGACCCTGGCACACCCATACTCTCTTTGTGTCTCTCTATTTGTAAATAAATAAATAAATAATATAGATAGATAGATGAAATTGTTAAATGGCTCATGATGGTGTAACTAGTTTTTCTCTTTCAGGTTTGTGGGTGTTATATATACATGTGTATATGTGTTTGTATCTGTAGGGGCACACACATGTGTGCAAGGATATATAGGCCCAAGGACAACCTTGGGTGTTATCCTCAGGTAAACCATCCACTATACATATATATATATATATATATATTTTTTTTTTTTGAGACATGTATATATAGAGAGAGAACGTATGTGCCAGGGCCTCTAACCAATGTAAACTAACTTCCAGATGCTTGTGCATCTGTTTTATGTTGGTACTAGGGATTCAAACCTAGGGCCTTAGGCTTCATAGGCAAGCACCTTAACAGTTAAGCCATCTCTCCAGCCCATCCACTTTTTTTTTTTAAGAGAGAGAGAGAGAGAGAATTGGCATGCCAGAGCCTCAGCCACTGCAATCAAACTCCAGATGCTTACACCACCTAGTGGGCAAGTATAACCTTGCACTTGCCTTACCTTTGTGCGTCTGGCTTATGTGGGATCTGGAGAGTTGAACATGGGTCGTTAGGCTTCACAGGCAAGCACTTTAACCTCTAAGTCATCTCTGCAGCCCTCATCCACTTCTTTTTTTAAAAAATATTTTATTTTTTATTTATTTATTTGAGAGAGAGATAGATACAGAAATAGGCAGGGAAAGAGAGAGAGAGAGAGAGGGAGAATGGGCACACCAGGGCCTCCAGCCCTGTAAACAAACTCCAGATGCATGTACCACCTTGTGCATCTGGCTTTTGTGGATTCTGGGGAATCGAACTGAGGTCCTTTGGCTTTGAAGGCAAGCACCTTAACTGCTAAGCCATCTCTCTAGCCCCATCTACTTCTTCTTAAGACAGAGTCTCTCATTGGCCTAGAGGTCACCAATCAGGCTAGACTGTCTGGCCCTGAGAGCTCCAGGGAGCCTCCTAGCTCCACCTCCCGAGCTGGGATTACAGATGGGTGCTGCCACATCTGGGTTCTGGGCGTTCTGGGGACCCAACTTAGGTCCTCATGCTGGCATGGCAAGGGCTTTACTGACACAGCCATCTCCCAGGCCCATAACTCTTTAATCTTTTATTCTAAAGATTCTTGTTTTCAAGAAGCACCAGGCTTGCTTGCAAAGCTGAGGGGCCCAAGTTCATTCCCCAGGACCCACACAACGCCAGATGAAGAACATGGCACATGCATCTGGAGTTTATTTGCAGTGGTAAGAGGCTCTAGTGGACCCCTTTCTTTCTCTCTTTTTTACATAAAACTTTATTTGGTTATTTGCAAGCAGAGAGAGAGAGAGAGAGAGAGATGGAGAGAAGAGAAACAGACACAGAGAGAATGGGCGTGCCAGGGCCTCCAGCCACTGCAAACAAACTCCAGACACATGTGCCCCTTGTGCACCTGGCTTACATGAGTCCTGAGGAATTAAACCTGGGTCCTTTGGCTTCACAGGCAAATGCCTTAACTGCTAAGCCATCTCTCCAGCCTTCTTTCTCTCTCTTAAGTAAATCATTTTTTTTAAAAAGCACTAGGATAATGGGATAATCAGGCTGTACCTTCCTCCCAAGGGTCACCATTCCTTCGAGATCCATTGCTGTTACTCTCTGAACCTCACCTTGGATTGCTCTCTGTTCCCTGGCAACCCCCATGTACACACCATACTATTTCATATTACCCTTTGTCCCTTCTGTCTCCCAATGACACCCAAGAAGCTTTTCTTGAACCCTCTTTTCTGCCTCTAACCCCCCATGGAAGAAACCCTGTGGAGGTCTCCTTGCGATTCCTTCATACTTCTCGTATCAAGCTGTCGTGCTCTCTCCAACCAGCTCCATCTCTTCCTTGTCTAGTGCAGAGTGCCAGCATCTAGCTCCACGCCTGGCATGCGGGAGCTACTGCTTGAGATCCCGAAGTCCTTCTCACCCAGTCCAGAGCTTAGCACAGGGCATCCTCCACGCTCCCTTTTCCCATCTCTGGAAATCCTTGGGACACTCACCTCCATGTCCAGATCTTCATTTACTCCTCATCTTGAGAAGGCACCCCAGGACCTTGCTGCTACTGGGCCCCACTTCTAGATGCTCCTCCAGGCAACTGTACAGTGAAGCTTGCCCTGTGGGTTAGTGTTAGCTGGTCTCCAAGGTAACAGACTGCACCACTGCAGCTTGGGGCAGGGAAGGAGAAAAGCTGCACCTCAAGGGAGAAGGGACCACTTGGTTGCCTGTAATCACCTGTCCCAGGCCAAGCTGCGTTCTCCACCCTTATAGAAGCCTGGACCCACGACTTGGAACCTCTTTTCTATTTTTACAACCTCTGGCTTAGCTGAGAACTGTGGTTGAGACCAGTAGAGTGCTGGGTGCCTGTTGCCTTCTTGTGGTGGGAACGGAAGGTAGCAGGGAACCTGTAACTAGTATGAGGTGGTAACCTCCTCCTGTAGGGGGGGACTCCCCAGGTCTCCTAAGCAAACCCTGGGAGAGGTCTGCCAGTCTCCCACCCCACTCCAGCCCAGCAACACAAAGTGTGCTCTCTGAGCATCTGCAGTGGTTCCTAAGCCCAGGTACCATAGAACTGCCTGCAGGGCTTATGGGAACGGTCTCGTCCAGGCTGCTCAACTTGCTGAAGCTCAGGAACAGGAACCTTCAACAACGGCAGGCGATTATGATGTAACTAGTCCTTGCCCACAGCTGGGATTCTCTAGATCCTTCTTTTCCAGAGGTTGATGAGTGGTCCACCCAGTGTCAGTCAGCTTGTACGTAGCTAAGCCTTTCTTATCCCAGTCATTTTCAAGTCAGTCTTCAGTTCTTGAACCTCTGATTTGGGAAGTAAGGACATCTGGGGCTTGGGATCATTGTCCTCCAAATTGTCACCCAAGGCCAGGTCAGACTCAACTATACTCCCAAGTGAAAGCTTGTTAATTGATCACCAGCCTCTCTGGGCAGAACAGCCCTGGGGTGTAAACACTCTCTGTCCATGTAGGGCATTTAGCATTCACCCACATCAACAAGGCAGGACAGGAGGGCAGTCAATGGCTGTACTGTCAGTAGAGGCGACAAGGCCCTTGTGGTCCACCTTGAGGGAAATCCTCGGTGGAAGGCTGAGGCTCTATTGAATTGAAAGTTCAAGGCCAGCCTAGGCTACCTAGTGAGACAGCCTTTCTTAAAATATTATTTATTGGGGGGATGGAGAGATGACTTAATGGTTAAGGAGTTTGCCTGCAAAGCCAAAGGACCCAGGTTCCACTCCCCAGGACCCACATAAGCCAGCTACACAAAGGGGGTGCACGCATCTGGAGTTCGTTTGCAGTGGCTGGAGGCCCTGGAGTGCCCATTCTCACTCTTTCTCTCTACCTGCCTATTTCTGTATCTCTCTCTCTCTCTCAAATAAATAAATAAAAATAAAATATTTAAAATATCAAACATGGGTCATTAGGCGTCAGCATGATGTGACCCACAGGCTAAAATGAGGTTCATGGAATGGTCTTCCCTTTTGCAGCATGTCTTCAGATGTGGCTGTTAAATCTGGACAAAATGGCATCAAACTCCCCCATAGCTTAGGAACACTAAAAGAACGTCTTTCCTAATGGTTCTAGCACACTTCAGGCTTGGGTTCTAGGCCACATGGTATGATAAACCAATCAGTGTGACTCTGGACAAGCCCAGCTTCTGCGTCTAGCTCAGGAGCCAGGGAATCAGCCTTGTGAGCTCACATGGGTATGAGATAAGAAAGGAGCAGTTCTCCAAAAGAGAAAATTTTTGCTTTCCTTTTTTTTTTTTTTTTTTAAGGTAGAGTCTTGCTCCAGCCCAGGCTGACCTGGAATTCACTATGTAGTCTCAGGCTGGCCTCAAAGTCAAGGTGATCCTCCTACCTCTGCCTCCCTAGTGCTGGGATTAAAGGTGTGCACCAAGCCTGTTTTTTTCTTTTTTTTTTTTTTTTTTTGAGGTAGGGTCTCACTCTGGCTCAGGCTGACCTGGAATTCACTATGTAGTCTCAGGGTGGCCTCGAACTCTCAGCGATCCTCCTACCTCTGCCTCCCGAGTGCTGGGATTAAAGGCATGCGCCACCACGCCCGGCATTGTTTTTTTCTTTTAATTATGTATTTGCAAGCAGGACAGAGAGAAAGGGAGAGAACAAGAGCATCAGGGCCTCAGCCACTGCACTTGAACTCCAGATGCACATGCCAATTTGTGCATTTTGCCTTACACAGATACCAGGGAATCAAGCTTGAGCCACCTTAACTGCTGAGCCATCTCCCCAGACCCAAGATTTGCTTTTTAGCTGAAATGTGAATAGAAGTTAGTTAACATGCCTCGAAGGGAAGCCAAAAGGCAGGGATCTTCTCCCAGATGGACAGATTTCAAGAAATCAAATTAGGGCTGGAGAAATGGTTTAGCAGTTAAGGCACTTGCCTGTGAAGCCTAAGGACCCATGTTCAACTCTCCAGACCCCAGATAAGCACAAAGGTGAGGCAAGCGCAAGATCGCACATGCCCACTAGGTGGCTCAAGCATCTCGAATTCGATTTCAGTGACTGAGGCCCTGGTGCACCAATTCTCTCTCTCCCTCTAAAATGAATACGTAAGAAAAAAGAAATCAAATTAGAGGGAGCTGAGGCCTGCTCAGTGTTTGGGTGCAACACCTTAATGAGATGGCAAGACCTAGGAAACAGGTCCATGGTGCACCAGGGAGGTTTCAGAGGCCTCCGCAGTGAAGACAGGTGACCTGAGGGTCCTGAGCGCATGGATCTGGGACTCCAATAAGCAATAAAATCCCTCCCCTTGTGGTAGAAAGGATCTGGCTAATTATTTATCTATTTATTTATTTATGTTTTTAGGGAGAGTGAGAGAAGGGAGAGAACTAGTGTGCCAGGGCCTTGGCCACTGCAATTGAACTCCAGAGGCTTGCAGCACCTAGTGGGCATGCGCAACCTTGCTCTTGCCTCAGTTTTGTTGTCTTTTTGGCTTATGTGGGATCTGGAGAGTCGAACAGGGGTCCTTAGGCTTTGCAGGCAAGCACTTTAACGTCTAAATCATCTCCCCAGCCCGATCTGGCTAATTTTTAATTGGACTTGGAGGGGAATAGGGAACATGCTGTTTGGGGACATTTCCCGAGGTGCTCAAATCTTGAAAAAGCCCCAGAAACCAATGGGTGACCTTGCTAGCTTCATCACTGAAGGCTATCTTCGCTGAACAAAGAGGAATGACTGGAGCTTAGACAGCCATTTAAGTAGGTTCTTCTTGTCTCTTTTCTGCCAGCGAGGTAGAGCATACACACAACCACTTCACAGGGACTACCCTTTGGGGTGCTCTGCTTTCCACATCCAGAAGCAGACCATGGGTGCAGCTGCCCATGTTTGACCAAGGTACCATGCAACTGGGGCAAGCTATTTTTACTTCCTTTAGATGAGCCAAAACTGGCCATGTGTGACAGCAGGAACCCTAGATTTGAAGTCAGGAAACCTGGGTTTGAAATTCCAGATTTACACCAATTACGTGATAGAACCCAGCCACGTTCACAGTCCTGTTTTGTAGCCTGTAAAATATCATCACTACAAGAATTGCTAAGGATGGCATGGGAAAGCACCGGACACATGGACTCAGTGTTGGCTTCCTTCTGTACATGCTGAGTGCCACTATTGCTTCACCACAGCGCTTTTCAAAGTACGAACGGCCACAGTAGCGTGGCCAGCATGTCACGTTATTCTAGCAGCAGGGAAGCGGTTGTAATCTAAGACCTAAGTTCAAGGCAGCAATATTTAAAATAGCAAAACCCGGAAGCAGCCTACATGGGAAAATGGTATGTGTACACGTATAGGCATGTATATTTATAAAAATGATTGTGCAGCCTAAGTGTTAGCATGTCTGTAGGTATATAAAATATGGTCTTATTTTTGTTAAGTTGAACAACAGTAAAATGTCTGTTAGAAATCCCAATAAACTTCTAACAGTAGTTCTTTGGAAGGTGGATTATGGGGTGGGAACTTACAATTTCCAACACTCCTGGGCTTCCTTTAAGATGGCTTAGCAACCAAGGCACTTGCCTGCAAAGCTAAAGGACCCAGGTTCAATTCCCCAAGACCAGCATAACCCAGATGCACAAGGTGACATATGCATCTGAAATTCGTTTGCAGTAGCTGGAGACTCTGGTATGCCCATTCTCTCTCAAATAAATAAATAAAAATAAAAAATTTAAAAATGTTCAAGGGTTGGAAAGATGGCTTAGCAGTTAAAGTGCTTCCCTGCAAAGCCTAAGAACCCAGGTCCAATTCCCTAGTACCCACATAAGCCAGATGCACAAGGGGGCACATGCATCTGGAGTTCATTTGCAGTGACTGGAGGTCCTGGCATGCCCATTCTATCTTTGCCTTTTCCTTTCTCTCTCAAATAAATAAAATATTTTTTAAAAAATGTTTTAAAAAGTTGACAGATATACCCTATTGTAAAAAAAGAGTCCTGTTATTTCAATTTAGACTCATAACTTCTTTCTCAACAGCACTCAGGACAAGAAGCTGTTGATGAACCTGAGAGCAGAAATGACTTAATACCCAGGCTGATGTCAGGTGGGATTGCAGCTAGTCCACTCTGCTACTCACTAACTATACATGTAAGTCAAATATGTACAAGGCAAGGTGGTGAAGACTGTGTTAGACATGTTCATTAACCTTTGCACTCTAGGGCAATGGCGGATAATGAGCAAGATCTCTCTACTGTACTTGAACAGAGAATAAAGTCAAAGAGTAAGTGCAAACCTTCGCATTTCAGATCATATCTGTCTTAGAGAACTAATGGTAAACATGTAACCCACAAGAAAAGAGAACATAGTATTTAATGACTGGACCTGACAAAATAAGTGGGGATTAACTTAATAATGACCAAATATCATTGGCAATATTTACCTGAAATGTCTTAAAATGGCCACTTAAGAGGGCTGGAGAGATGGCTTAGTAGTTAAAGGTGCTTACCTGCAAAGCCAAAGAACCCAGGTTCGATTCCCCAGGACCCATGTAAGCCAGATGCACAAGGTGGCACATGCACGTGGAGTTTGTTTGCAGTGGCTGGAGGCCCTAGTGTACCCATTCTCTCTCTCTCTCCCAAATAAAATAAATTTAAAAAAATGGCCAGTTAGGGATAATTGCATCTAAAATGAGAAAAAAAAAATCCTTGAGTCCATTCCTTTCAGCAAAGCTAATTAAAAATATCTTGGTAGACCAGGCGTGGTGGCGTATGCCTTTAATCCCAGCACCCAGGAGGACAATCGCTGAGTTCGAGGCCAGCCTGATACTACATAGTGAATTTCAGTTCAGCCTGGGCTACAGCAAAACCATACCTTGGAAAAATTCTTGGCAGGATCAATTCTTTGCAAAACCTATCAAATGTGTGGTTTCAGGATTCACAAGCTTGAGGAAACCTCCAGTTTTCTCAGGAATAGGGTGCATGTTTCATCTGGTCCTCCTTGAGCAAGTAGCAATGTCAGAGCACTGTGAACTTAGCAGTAAGGGCTCTTGGTCAGCAAGAAAATCCTAAGGAGACTGGTGAAACCAAGTTTGCTGCCAAATGTGTCCTGATAGAAACCACATGAATAAGGTGGATACAGGCAAGTGTCTGCTTGCAGGAAGAATTTCACCGCAACATTCCTGGCAGAATCTCCAACTTTCCAGGAAATAATGTGGTTTCATAATTTTCCTTTATAACCTAAGTGAAAATTTAATTTTGGTAATTCAAATCCACATAAAAAGCATTGAGCCTTGCCTCTTGGGAATTCAATACAAGAACACCATACTCCTTGCACTGAGAACTTTGCTTTAGACAAGAGGAGTTCAGGAATGGCCTCAGCAGTGATGTAACACCTGGATGCCCTGTGCCAGCTGTTAACCATCAAGCACTCTCTAAGGCAGGCACTATTTTTTTTTTTTTTTCCCATGGTAGGGTCTTACTCTAACCCAGGTTGACCTGCAATTCACTATGTTGTCTCAGAGTGGTCTCAAACTCATAGCGATTGTCCTACCTCTGCCCCCTGAGTGCTGGAATTAAAGGTGTGTGCTACCACACCCAGCTTGTTTGTGTGTTTTTTCAAGGTAGGGTCTCATTCTAACCCAGGTTCACCTGAACTCACTCAGTAGTCCCAGGCTGGCCTCAAACTCACGGCCATCTTCCTACCTCTGCCTCCTGAGTGCTGGGACTAAAGGCGTGTACCACCATGCTTGGCTAAGGTAAGTACTACTGATGCTCCATTCTACAGATGAAAAACCAAGTCTCGGGCTGGAGAGATGGCTTAGTGGTTAAGGCATTTGCTTGCAAAGCCAAAGGACCTTGGTTCAATTCCCCAGGACCCACGTAAGTCAGATGCACATGGTGGCGCATGAGTCTGGAGTTCATTTGCAGTGGCTGGAGGCCCTGGCGTACCCATTTTCTCTCTCTCTCAAATAAATAAATAAATAAAAAAGAAAAAGAAAAGCCAAAGGTCATTGAGGCTAAGTGATTTACAAAGGGTACACAGTTAAAATTGCCCAACTGGGATTTGAGACTTGAATCCAGGCAGCTTCCTACCCTCTAGTACTGTTATGGAGGAATAATGAAAAGGGACACCATGGGCTGAAGAGATGGCTTAGCAGTGGAGGTGTTCGCCTGTGAAGCCTAAGGACACAGGTTCAACTGCCCAGAACCCACATAAGCCAGGTGCACAAGGTGCTGCATATGCATAAGGTGGCACACACGTCTGGATTTCGTCTGCCCCAATTCTCAATCTCTCTCTGTCTTTGCTCTCTCACAAATTAAAAAAAGGGGGGGCACCATGCACAAAAGGTGGAATAGATTTAAGTACAGGGGGAATGAGGAGGAGTGGGGGAGGTAGAGCAGCCAGCCAGGACGGGCGCAGGCTGTACTGAGAATGGAGGGTTCAGAAAAAGTGAAGACAAGCCAGGTGAAGACAGCACTCGGGAGGCAGCAGGAGGATCGCTGTGTGTTTGAGGGACCACAGAGTGAGTTCCAGCTCGGCCTGGGCTAGAGTGAGACCCTACCTCAAAACCAAGAACAGCAGCAAAAAACAAAAGGGGAGGACGACACACAGGTTGAAGCTAGAGCGTGCAGGTTTTCAGGCTAGCCCATGGCAGATGGGAATGACCAACGTGAAAGGCGGCATGCTTCCTCCTGAGCTGAGCGTCTTGGCAGGGTGGACTGGGATGAAGCAGATGGAGATGAGCTGAAGGAGGGCGCTTCCGGCCTCTGAGAGCAAGCATCAGCTCTAGATCCCAGCCTGTGCCGGAGGCCTTTCCCGGGTTCAGTGCTCCAGAGATGATGGTGTGGCGCTGGGGGAATCAGGTAAGGTTTTTTTTTTTTAATTCATCTTTTATTTATTTGAGAGCGACAGACAGAGAGAGAAAGAGGCAGATAGAGAGAAAGAGAGAGAATGGGCGCGCCAGCGTGCGCCCCCTTGTGCATCTGGCTAACGTGGGGTCCTGGGGAACCAAGCCTTGAACCAGGGTTCTTACACTTCACAGGCAAGTGCTTAACTGCTAAGCCATCTCTCCAGCCCGTTGTTTGTTTGTTTTGAGGTAGGGTTTCACTCTAGCACAGGCTGACCTGGAATTCACTCTATTCTCAGTGTGGCCTCGAACTCACTGCGATCCTCCTACCTCTGCCTCCCAAGTGCTGTGATTAAAGGCATATGCCACCACGCCTGGCCAGTAAGTCTTTTTGAGGCCTCCACTTCATCTGAAAATGGGAACGCAGGACAGTTTAGATTTTATCCACGAAGTCTGTCCATGAAGTTTAATCTGAGGTGATCTTAATGTAACTGCAACTGGGGCTGATGTGAAAAAATGTTGAATGTGTTTGAAAATCTTATCAGTGTTTCCTTCTTCTGAGACAAGAACCTAAACTAAAAAAAAAAAAAAAAAAATCTGCTCTGTGCCTTCAATACCATTTATAGTAAGTACTTTTATTTTGTTGCTGGGTGACTGACCTAGAGTTGATTTTGCATGAAAGAACCCAGTTTTTCCTAGGGTCTTCTCATAAGGTAGTTAGAAGAGTTGACGGAAGACTAAGTTAAAAGAGAAAACTGACATGCTTAAGCCCAAGTGCACTGTTAGCCTCACTGCTCCCTTTTCCTAAGAATTACCAAAGATAAGGAAGCATCTTCCCACCTCACTCTACGTCTGGTATAGGCCATAATGATTTCCAATTAATTTATTCATTAACATTTATGGAAAAGAGGCCTTCAGAGACCTGGGTGGTATGAAGATTATGGGCAGTAAAGACAACCCTTGGTGTCTGGAATGTTTGCCATTAATGTTGATGGCAAGATCCTTGCTTTAGGCAAACCTGGATGGTTGGGCACCTTATAAAGTTCCCTCTTATCCCAGAACCCAAGAAGACCTAATGCTTACAGTGACTGAACCCCAACCCCTCTTCCCCCACCACAAGGCTCCTGAAAAGTCCGTGTAGAGGCAGCAACAGTGAGTTATTTATTCCTACCATCCCGAGGGTCGAATCTAAGAGCTACAGTGATGCTGCATGGGCACCCGGGGTGCCTCGCTTGCTCTTCCAATCCAGATTTTAAGAACTTAGAAGCTAAGATTCCTTGGCCTGAAATAAAACAGAAACAGATAAAGGCAGGATGGACCAGGTTCTATGTGCAAGGAAGAAAGATGGCTGACCTTGGGGCTCTGGCTGCTTCACTCATGGGAAAGAGGCATGTGATTTTTGTTTTGTTTTGTTTATCAGAGAGAGAGAGAAAAAAAAAAAAAAACTGGTACACTAGGGCCTCCAACTACAGTAATCGAACTCCAGACACATGTGTCATCTTGTGTGCACACGTGACCTTGCCCGTTTTTGCATCACCTTGTGTGTCTGGCTTATGTGGGACCTGGAGAGTGAAACATGAGTTCTTAGGCTTTGCAGGCAAGCACCTTACCCACTAAACCATCTCTCCAGCCCAATATAATCTTATATTAATAAATATGGCCTAACCCATGTCTTGGAATAGTTATGGCACCCCTCCCTAGGGGAGAGCTAGGAGAGGAGTGGAAGAAGTGAGAGGAAGGTCCCTCCACCTAACACTAACAAAACCAAACCAAGAAGCATTAAACGTTCTTGTATGAATATATGAAACCTCTACAAGAAATTATTGTTATTTTGTGAGACAGGGTCTCTGGATAATCTTGCACTTCTGATTCTCCCGAGTGCTGAGATTACAGGTATGTGACTCCATGCTCAGTTTGACTGGGGATCAAACCCAGGGATTCATTCATGCTCTCTACTGACTGAGCTACATCCCCAAGAAATCAATCTTTAAAAATCAAAGCTCACTTCAAAGTAATAGAAGCCCTTTTAGTTTCTTTAGTAGACAATTTATTTTGATAAACTTGCTCAATAACAAAAATACAAGTGAAGAAAATTATGTTCATTTTATACAGTTGTATTAACAATTTGTTTTGAACTATTAATTGAGAAAATGTTATAACCAATTAGAAAACAATTTTAATAAGGTTTGGGATAGTATAATACCCTGGCCACAGACGTTCAAACTGGAGGTGACGTGACTAAAAGTCCTGTGTCTGGAGTGTCTTACACAGGCCACTTGTTTCCTTCATATCTTTATCCTTCAAAAGTTTTCTGAAAAGACAGCTTACTGTTTTGAGTTGTGAATGTAAGTTTAATTTTTTTAAAGAAAATCAAAGTGGGTTGATAAAACAGTTACTACAAGAGTAACTTGTGGCGAGTAGTCTTTTAATAAAGACAAAATAAATGCAACATGTTCTTCCTATGAAGCCCACGATGCAAAGTTAACGGCTAAGAATATAACTAAAGTTAGTTTTCAATACTCTTCAGGGCTTTTCCTCTGAATCAATAGATTGCTTGTCACCAGGACTATTATTTCACTTAGATTAAACAGTGAGTTTACAGAACATCAAGTGGAGATACCAAAGCTTTAGGCAAAAGGCTAAAAACCGATAGTGTTTGGTCATCTAGAACAAGAAGAAGAAAAGCAAGCCGCCCTTCAGGATCAAAACAGCCGAGACAGAGAAGTTCACAAGAGATGGAAGAGCCAGAAACCACATACATAAATTTAACATGGAACATGAATTACCTTTGCAAAGAATCATACTGAAATGTGTGTTTTTAATGAACTGAAGATTTTTATGTTTACAGATGTTTTGGCATGTTCAATAGGAGCTCCCAAAAAATTCAAACCAGTTCAGTCTTGTGCAAATAATAAAATAAAAATAGCTTTCAGCAGATTTTACAGTGATATTCTTAGGCATGAAAAGAATGTACAGTCTAGAAACGATAACAGACATGTTTGACAAATGATTGCACCATAAAAGTGTTTTATATACATTTTACAAGATATGATTTCCTGCTATAAATTAACACTGTACTATATAGTACTTATTGTAGTGACCTTTTAGAAAGCAACTGCTGACAGCTGGCTATCGCTTCACTTACAGGACTTACAGAAGCTTAGATGATGTGTCCATTTCAGTGTTTGGTCTGGAAGAGTTTACAAAGACTGGACTTCACATACTACTGGATGGATGGTCTCAAACCCGGGTTAAGGTGCTCACTGGCCAGAGGGGCTTCCCCCATTGGCCGTTCATGCACTGGACCTCTTAGACAATGATGAAATTAAAGACAGTTTAATGGTTTGGGTAATAGATACAAATAAAACCTTCAATTTTGTAATCTTATATGTAATACCACTGTAAGTGTAAGAAGTAAACAGTGGGGAAATTCTTAGCAGCTGAGAAACTTTCTCTCCCCATGCTCATGATCCAGTTAAAAATATTTTGAGAAACTATTTACAATACAATCCATCTTTTGGAAGAGAAAGGCTCTTGGTCATATCAATTAATGTGAGCCACACTTTGCTAACATGTATCTCAGTGGGAAAATGGCAACAACCAACCAAAGTCATCCATGTGAATGAGGGCCAATCACATCACAGTCCCAAATGTCCACTGGTAGTTGTAGGGTTAATCAGATACAGTAATACTTGGGGGAAATGGTCTCCCTTGGATTTACTAAAGGTTTCTTACACTGGTGGAAGGAAAGGTATGACCTTCTTTCTGTAGAACAATCAAGGAACTCACCACAGAGGTGGTTCAACTCCTTGATTCCTACATGAGCGAAAACACTGTGTTTTCATTCACAATGAAATACTGGATAGACGAATATCAAACAAGCCAATGTGAAGCCACCAAGCACCTTCATTCCATACTGTGTGCATCTGAGGAGGAAGCTCACTGTGAAGTCAGCGTTCTGACCTCAATCAGCTTCCTAAGAACTGCATCATTTCTGTTAAGACTGACCCTACTAACAGGGACATCTGGATTGCCATTTCACTCAGAAGCGGAGAAGCTCAGCTCCACTGCCACCAAACACCTTCCCGCCCTTCGCTTCAACAGGAGACTTTGTGTAGTGTTCTGCCAGGAAAAATCCAGGTGTTCACGTGAAGGCATGGAAATGTGGAGAAGAGAAATATTGTATTTTTAAACTATCTGTGAGTTCAAAGTTTAGCTGCAATGCTTCTTTTAGGAAAAAAAAAAAAAAACTTACAGCTGTGGGTTTAGTACAGCCCTTTAAAGTAAATGCAAAAATGTCAGCTTTTAGCAGAGACATGTAGCATATAAAGAAAATGTTGTATTGCTCAAGTTTTTGGTAAAGATGTATCAGTAATACCTAAGACATTTAATTTTTATGGTAGAGTGAACTTAAGTGTCATAAATAGCTAAATCATCCACATATTTGCTAGTCAACTTTATATTTATAATGTAAAGTTGTGTGAACATATAAGATGCATTTTTAATATAACAGACTGAGCCAGTAGAAAAAAAAGAATCTCTACACAATAGACAATAGTTGCCAATAATTTAAATAGTGTTAGATTCCCCAAATTATAATGTTTGACATGATCTTATCTTATGCTACTATCATATACAAATAAATTAAACCTAGAAAGAAACTTTAGCTTAACTTAAAATTGCACCTGGAAAGGTGTGGAATTATTTGTACCTATTACAAAAGCCTGTTAAAACCAAGGGCTGCTACAAAGAATGAGGTAAACTGAAGACTCTCCACTACACGCCTTCAGATAAATGGCTTTTTTCTATTGAGTTCTAGGTTTGCACACCACAGTGTTTTGCTAGCAAAGCATTCAGAGTTCTCTTCCAGGAACTGTGCATATGTGTGCATATATAAATTTACACACACATACGCACGCACACACACAAACACACACACACACACATATATATACACACTGTATACTGCATCAGCAAAATATATATATTATATATATATATTTATATAAATATAAGGAAGATTTTCCCCACCCACCCCAAACATATCTTTTACTGTTTGTTTGTTTTTTTCTTTTGTACACAGGGAATTTTAGATTTTTTTTTTTTTTTTTACATTTTAGTGAACAAGTTTTGATCTATTGGCTTTGTGGTACAGTAATGCAACGGCAATCCACCTTGGTGCCAAAGGCTCTTAACACTACAAGGAAGTTGTGAACACTAATTTCTTAGGAGGTGAGGCCAGCCCCACGTGAACTTCTCTTGCATACCTCTGGTCCACCATGATTCAAAATACTTAGATTCTTTTTTCCCCTCAAATGAATCATTAGACAGTAAAAACAGAACAACAGAGTCACAAAGGGCCACATGCTTTTCAGTATAAAGCATTCTCCTTCACTAAGTTGCTATCACAGTGCAGACTGACTGCCTGAATATGCTCAGGAGATTTAGTCAATATTGTATTTGGTTATGGAAAAGGCTCTCATTTGTTTTAAATCCAAAGTGCATAGTGAGAACAAATCAAAGCGTCTTTTCTTTCTGGCGTCAGTCTCGTCTGAGCGCCTCCTGCGAGGAGCTCAGCCTTGTCTTTGCCCTCCCTCTTCACAAATCAAAACCAAAATAAAAATCACGGGACTCAAGCAGTTTCGACATTCATCAGCCTGGTAAACAAACTTTGCCAGCAAATAGAAGTCCTACTATTGTAAAGAAAATGGATAAGACAAAAAGTACATATGATGACCCAACCACTGTGTTGTTGGGTAATTTATAAGGTTGACCTCCGACTTCGTTGATGTAAAATCCTATTGGAAATATGAGGGCAGCCATACAGAAAAGGATCACTGTAAAATAAACCAAAACATAGCATTAGTAACATGCTTTGGGATTAAAAAAAAAAAGAGCAATGAAAATCTGGCACAAAGGCAGTTTATAAGGGGAGGGGATTAATAGATCTTTAACAAGGACAAACCTATCAAGACACGGATTACTTGTGAAAAGATTTGCTTGTATTACAAGTCATATAGTATCCCCAAAGTCTTAACAAATCCAGTAAAGGCTGGGTTAGGCCTTTATATAAGTCATAGTATGATTGTGAACTGTCAGCTTTAAGAAAGGTGTTCTCTGGGCTAGAGAGATTGCTTAGCGGTTAAAGTGCTTGCCTGTGAAGACCCATGTTCTACTCTCCAGATCCCATATTAGCCAGATGCACAAAGGTGAGGCAAGTGCAAGGTTGCACATGCCTGCTAGGTGGTAGAAGCTTCTGGAGTTCGACTGCAGTGGCTGAGGCCCTGGCATGCCAATTCTCTCTCTCTCTGTGCCTCTCACTCACATATATACATACAAGTGTGTGTGTGTGTGTGTGTGTTCTCCAAACCTACAAAGTCCTAATATTTATACAATTCTTAACATTTACACTAGTAACTAAGGGTACTGGCTCATTAGGGTAATGCTCTGTCCCTACCACTTACTTGTTGGCCTCTAGTTCCCTTTTCAAAATGGAAGAAATATTAGAAGGATAAATAAAATAATGTCAAGTCCCTGGTAAAGTACCAGACTGATGGGGAAGTTGCATATTATTCTCATCATGTAATTACTCTGCTAGTTCTCCACTCCTCACAAAATTAAAGGGGATGGGAGGGAAGGTGTATAAAAATAAAAATTATTTATCATTGTTGGGTTTACAATCAACTAGAAAAAAGAACATTGTGGTGCACACCTTTAATCTCAGCACTCGGGAGGCAGAGGTAGGAGGATCATCATGAGTTTAGAGGCCACCCTGAGACTACACAGTGAATTCCAGGTCAGCCTGGGCTAGAGTGAAACCCTAACCTTGAAAAAACAAAAAAAATAAAAAGAACATCTGGTCTCCAGGATGGTTAGCAAGCAGTCATCTCTCCTGGATGATGTTTCTGAACACAGGTAATAAAATGAAAGAGGAGCAGAAACCTTCCTTGAGATTTGTATATAAACACAATAAAATATATTATTCACTAAAATGTTTCCAGAAAGATATCAGAAAACTCAGTGTCTGGGAAGAAGTAACCCCAGCCTAATCTTTTTTTTTTATTTAAAATTTTGTTTATTTATTTGAAAGAGAAAGGCAGATAGATATAGAGAATGAATGGTGTGCCAGGACCTCTCGCCACTGGCAAATGAACTCCAGGCGCATGCACCACCTTGTGCATCTGGCTTACATGGGTACTGGAGAACTGAACCTGGCTCCTTAGGCTTTACAGGCAGGTGCCTCAACCGCTATGCCATCTCTCAAGCCACTCCATCCAAATCTTTTAGCAAACCGTGGGAAGCCCAAGAAAATGTTTTTCTCAGTGAATATAAATTATCTACAAATAGGCTAGCTTGTCCAAGAAAATATTCCTGTTTTCTGAAGGTTTTTTTTTTTTGTCATAGTCCTTCAAATTTCTTTGGAGACTATCACTATATATGAAGAGTTGAAGCTTTCCACTGTGAACAAACCAAGAAACCTTTTTCCAAAATAACCCTCTCCTCAGACATACTCACAGAGCTCTGGACACACATCTCTGAAATGCTCTGTGTGGGTTCATCAGTCCACAGAACTTAATAAGAGCATCCTTACAAAGCTAATTAGGAAACCTTTTGTGGATGGAGTACTTCCCAACATATTAAGAAGTAAATTTCCGTCTGCCTAAGTCATATACCACTTGAGAAATGAAGCAGCAGTCTTCTTTGCCTTATACCATCAAGGCAGGGTTTTTTGTTTGTTTGTTTGTTTTGGTAGGGTCTCTCTCTAGCTCAGGCTGACCTGGAATTCACTATGTAGTCTCAGGCTGGCCTCAAATTCATGGTGACCCTCCTACATCTGCCTCCTGAGTGCTGGGATTAAAGGTGTGCGTCACCATGCCCAGCCAGATTATTTTATATTATTATTTTAAAAAATATTTTATTTTTGGGCTGGAGAAATGGCTTAGAGGTTAAGGCACTTTCCTGCAAAGCCAAAGGACCACGGTTCAATTCTTCAGGACCCATGTAAGCCAGATGCACAGGGTGGCACATGCATCTGGAGTTCATTTGCAGCGGCTGGAGGCCCTGGCATGCCCATTCTCTCTCTCTCTCTAATAAATAAATAAAAATAAAATATTAAAAAATATTTTATTTTTAATTATTAGAGAGAAAGAGAGAGGAAGAATGGACACACCAGGGCCTATAGCCCTGCAAATGAACTTCAGATGCATGCATCAACATGTAGATCTGGATCATCTGATTACTTGGGTGCTGGGAAGTCGAACCTGGGTCCTTAGGCTTTGCAGGCAAGAGCCTTAAGCACTAAGCCATTTCTCCAATCCTGTATTATTATTTTTTACATGCATGTGGCATGTGTGGTGTATGCACAGGTGCAGATGTGTATGCTCTGCAGATGCATGCTGAGGACGTAGGAGACAGAGTCCCCTGAAGATGGGGTCTCTTTCTGAACACTGTGCTGCCTTTTTCAGCCAGATTGGCTGACCAGAAAGCCCCAGTGATTCTGGTCTCGACACCCCACAGGACTGGGGTTACAGGCTTATGTGGCTACATGCAGCTGTCTATGTGGGTACTGGGGCTCGGACTTAGTCCATCTCGAGCTCTCATGCTTGCACAGCAGGTGATTTTATCACCAAGCTACCTCCCCAGCCCAGGTGATTTTACATTATACAGAGAACCTATTTCATTTTGGAGAAATGACCCCATAAAGTAACATTACTTAAACAAGCTGGGGTTCTTTGTAATACCTACTATGAAACAAATCAAAACTTAACAGAAAAAATAAATTTACTGTATGATCCAGCTATAGCACTCCTAGGTATATATCCTAAGGACTCTTCTCACTACCTTAGAGATACTTGCTCATCCATGTTTATTGCTGCTCTAGTCACAATAGCTAGGAAATGGAACCAGTCTAGATGTCCTTCAACTGATGAGTGGATAATAAAGAGGTGGTACATTTATACAATGGAGTTCTATTCAGCAGTAAAGAAAAATGAAATTTGCAGGGAAATGGATGGATCTGGAAAGGATTATATTAAGTTAGGTAACCCACATACAGAAAGCCAAATGTTGCATGTTCTCTCTCATATGTGGATCCTAGCTACAAATGTTTAGATTTGTGAATTGGATTAAAAATCAGTAACAAGATGCCAGTAAGCTAGAAAGGGGCTACAGGGGAGGGAAGAGAGGGGAGGACTTAATGGGATGGTAGCGTATATATGTAAGTAGATGAACAGATTACATGGGGTGGAGTGGCCTAAGTGAGATCAAGTGAAGAGAATGAATAAAGAAAGGGTGGAAGGGAGGGTTAATCAAAATTTAAGATGTTGTGAATAAGCCGTATGGAAACCTACTTTTCTCAATAATGGTACACCCAGAAGCCGTAGATTATTACTAGAAAATTTTCAGTGCCAGGGATGGAATAACTTCCAGTGAGTTGTTGGCCAGGGAGGTCCCTAATACCTCCAAAACATTACAGGCCATTTGCCAAGGCTCTTGGTTTCCCACCAGAAATACATAGTAAGACCTTATTGCTAAAGACTGTATGCTTAGGCTGCAAGGTCACTGAGAAATCAAGTTGGAGCTGAGCTGAAAAACTCCTCCCTGTAGACCAGCTGACAGAAAGTTGGAAAAAGCTATACTGCATGCAGCCCTATGGGAGAGAGAAGTCAGTGGAGATAAACAACAGTGGACACTGCAAGCCTTAAGTCTGGCCAGCCAGGCCAAATGAGGCAGTGGGTGCAACAGTGGCATGTCTGTTATGGGGGAAACCAACAGCTCTCTAATTGGACTAGAGGCCTGCTCCATGGAAGGAAATATGTGGCTGATACTGAAAACCTAGTCAAAAGCCTATGACAGGGGAGGTCAGGAGCCCTAGGGGTATAACATCTGCTGCTGTCTGGCTAAGTGCATATACTATGCTCACCAAACTGCCCTGTAAGCACTTTTCTTAACATTCATACCCATATATTAATAATGCTACTCTCACTTTTGGTTAGAGAAGCTTCTCTTTTCAGATGGCAGTGATCACTGGGATGACTCAAAAGGCACCACAGTGCTGAGAAGAAGTGACAGAGGAGTGTTCAGCACTGAAACATCTCTACCACACCTTCCAAGGCTCAGGGAAGGGTGGCAGAAAGAATGGAAGAGCCAAAGGAAGGGCAGGACTGCTTACAGTGTACTCTTCCAGACACAAAATGGCCTGGATATCCATGATCTTGCAGTGCCTGGCACTACCTACACAAGACCCTCATAATAAGGAGGAACAGATGATGACATCTAAATAAAAGAGACTAATTGAGTAGGGGAGGGGATATGATGAAGAGTGAATTTGTGAAGGGGAAAGTGGGGGAGGGGAGGGAATTATCATGGCTTATTGTCTATAATTATGGAAATTGTCAATAAAAAAAAGCTGAGGTGTGGGGAAGAAAGTTAAGGGCTGGAGAGATGCTTTAGCAGTTAAGCGCAGGCGCTTGCCTGTGGAGTATAAGGACCCAGGTTCAACTCTCCAGAACCCTTGTCAGCCAAACGCACAAGGTGACGCATACACACAAGTTCACACATGCTCACAAGGTTGTGCAAGTGTCTTGAGTTCAATTGCAGTGGCTAGAGGCCCTGCTGTGCCAATTCTCTCTCACTCTCTTTTATAAAATAAATAAATAAATAAAAACAGGTTTTGCAGGCTGATATTTTAAAAAATTGTTAAAAAAAAAAAAAAAAAAAAAAAACAAGCCAGGAGTGGTGGCACATGCCTTTAATCCCAGCACTTGGGAGGATTGCTGTGAGTTCGAGGCTACCCTGAGAAGACAGAGTGAATTCCAGGTCAGCCTGGGCTAGAGTGAGACCCTACCTCGAAAAACAAAACAAAACAAACAAACAAAAAAAAAACAAGAGAAGATTAGACTTCATTAGCATTCAGGTACTTATATTGTCAGCAGCAAGTAATGTTCTAAGTACATATCCGTGTTTTCAGTCACTGGTTTCATGGCTTGTTTAAGATGAGAAAATGAAACCACAATCTAGATAGCTGTACACGACCTGACAGAAGCAATGAGCTCAGTGTGGAGGTGCACACCTCAATCCCAGCATGCTGGAGGTGGGGGCAGGAAGACCTTCAGTTCCAGGCCAGTCTGGACTACATCATGAGACTGTGCCTCAGCAAACACATGCACATACACACTTGGTATTTGAAGGCAATTTCAGTGTGGGGTGTGTGGATGCACATGTGTGTGCGTATATGTACATGTGTATGTGGGAGGCAGAGGACAAGCTCAGGTGTCATCCTCATGAATGTTGTCTACCACCTTTGAGACCGGGTCTCCCATTGGCCTGGAGCTCACCAATTAGGCTAGACTAGCTGGCCGGTGAGTCCCAGAGAGCCTCCTGTCTCCGCAGCGCTGAGATTGCAGGCAGATAAAACCATACCAGGCATTTGTGGGTATTGGGAGAATAAACTCAGCCCTTCATGTTTGCAAGGCAAACTTTACCAAACAGGCTATTTCCCTAACCCCTGGAAGCAATGTTATTTTAAAAATACTTTTTTCCTTAATGTTGACTAATTCAAGAAACACAAAAACAATCTAGAAGTGAAATATTGAGTGTGTTCATCCTGTTAATATGCCTACTTTATAACTATTTATTTTCTACTGTAAAATAAAAATATATTCCTTATAATGGAGTACTCATTTAGTGACTACAGTTAGAATTTAATATTTTCAAGTGTCAAATATTTTCCAAATTGATTAGAAAAAGTTTAATCAAATTTTGAGGAAGCAATGAATTTTTTATTCAATTTAACCTCGGTTTTTGTGTTCTCTATTTTCTGGGGTCCAGATTTAATGTAGGTGGATGAGTTTTAGAACTGTGACACTGCTCTAGATCTTTAATTATCATTAATTCTGACAATACCGATCAAGCTGTGAAGATTAAGCTCTGGGTTGGTTATAAGCTTGTAAAGATGTAACTTCATATCCTCCACGGCACGTATTTCTTGGCAGGGAGAGTCAAGAACCAATCAGGCAGGCGTACTGGTGGGTAGAAGAGGTGGAAAATCAAGTGAGGGAAGAACAGTGAGACCTGAAGGAAATGCCTCATTGTTGTTTCTCTTGCTCCATAGGTAAGGCCCATGCTGTGGGCTCTCTTCTGAGACAGACTGCCCCACTGTCTGTAGCCACCAGCACATGCTACCCTCGCATGATTACAAAAACTACAACTTAACTGTAAGAAAAATACAGATATAAGCAGAAAGTACATCTTCCAGGGCTGAAACACCTGGGGAGCCAATTCCTCTCTATATTGCTACCCAGCAAGTTAGCTTTGGCAACAAAAACTGTTTTTCAGGAAACTAAGAAGTAAAGCAAGCCAGGCATGGTGGTGCGTACCTTTAATCCCAGCACTCGGGAGGCAGATTTAGGAGGACTGCTGTGAGTTCAAGGCCATCCTAAGACTACATAGTGAATTCCAGGTCAGCCTGGGCTAGAATGAGACCCTACCTTGAAAAAACAACAACAGTGAGTAAATAAATAAATTAATATATAGAGAGAAGTCAAGTAAATGCTAACTTAAATAAAATTTACTCCAAACCATTTAAGTTGAATAACAGGTACAAAATTAGTGAAAATTTACATAATAATATATACTTTTAGAACAGATTTTTGTCTGTGTATAGAATGCTGCTAGTTCAGAACTTGAGAAACTGGTTTACAGTGATGGCTTCCAGCACAGCTCTGATGCCTGAGTAACAACAAGAAAACAAAGACTTTCCCCTTGATCATCCTCTCACAAACTTCAAACTATGAATCATGTGCATATATTACTTCAAAAATGAAGGAAAAATGCATTGCATTTGGGGGGCAACTATATACATTTTAAATTTCTCTATTCATGGGCATGGTGGTGCACATCTTTATTCCAGCACTCAGGAAGCAGAGGTAGGATCGCTGAGTTGGAGGCCAGCCCGGGACTACACAGTAAATTCCAGGCCAGCCTGGACTAGTGTGAGACCCTACTTAAATTCTTTTTTTTTTTTTTTTTGGTTTGTTCGAGGTAGAGTCTCACTTTAGGCCAGGCTGACCTGGAACTCACTATGTAGTCTCAGGGTGCTTTGAACTCATGGCAATCCTCCTACCTCTGCCTCAGACTGCTGGGATTAAAGGCGTGTACCCACGCCCAGCTTAAAAATTCTTTCTTGAAGGGGATAAAAAGTGAAGATTTAGGCTGGAGAGAAGGCTCAGTGGGTAAAGGCACTTGCAGACTAGGTTCGATTCCCCAGTATCCATGTAAACCAGATGCACAAGATGGTGTATGTGTCTGGAGTCTGTTTGCAGTGGCAAGAAGCCCTGGCTCATCCATTCTCTCTCTCTGCTTGTTTAAAACCCAAAGCAAACACTAGTCCTTCCCTTTACTACCCCTGTGAGTACCCTACTGTCTTCTTTGCCTCACACAACTCTGCTACATTACAGTTTCAGTTTTTGCTACCTGGAGCACATGTATTCCCACATGCCAAGAAAAGGTAAACACTAAATCCTCTTTTGAGATTATTTTACTCATCAATGATGAATCATATCTACATAAATGAGTGTGTCTTTACTGAAATTCTCAACATGCTTTGACTTAGCAGCCTTGTTTCTACCACTGCTTCTGGCCCTATTCTCTAGAAAAGAGTGGTCTCAGAAGATCATTCTCTCTTCCTTTTTTATTTAATATTTTATTGATTTATTTGTAAACAGAGAGAGATGGGGAGCAAGAGAGAGAATGAGAATGGGTGCGCCAGGGCCTCTAGTTGCTGCAAAAGAACTCCAAATGCATGTAACACTTTGCATTTGGCTTTGCATGGACACTGAGGAACTGAACCTGGGTCATTAGCTTTGCAAGCAAGAGCCTCAACTGCTGGGCCATTTCTCCAGCCCCAGGAGATCTCTTTGACAGGAGAAAGGTTATCATTTTGTTTCACATTACTAACAAGGATGAGATGTTCTTTACATCCAAGGTAACTTAATCTAAATTTTAAAATTAACAGTGATATATAGAAAGCCAGGTGTGGTGGCGCATGTCTTTAATCCCAGCACTTGGGTGGCAGAGGTAGGAGGATCACCATGAGTTCGAGGCTACCCTGAGACTACATAGTGAATTCCAGGTCAGCCTGGACTAGAGTGAAACCCTACCTCAAAAAAACAAAAAAAACCACCAACAACAAAAAAAAGTGATATATAGACAAAAATACAACAATAGAGTCAGAAACATACAAAGTTTCAAGGAATGCTAGGGAGAAGCAATTCATGAAGAAATCCCTCAATTCTGCAGCCTTTAAGATGCACTGAGTAGGGCTGGAGAGATGGCTTAGCAGTTAAGCGCTTGCCTGTGAAGCCTAAGGACCCCGGTTCGAGGCTCGATTCCCCAGGACCCATGTTAGCCAGATGCACAAGGGGGCGCACGAGTCTGGAGTTCGTTTACAGTGGCTGGAAGCCCTGGCGCGCCCATTCTCTCTCTCTCTATCTGCCTCTCTCTCTGTGTCTGTCGCTCTCAAATAAATAAATAAATAAATAATGAAAAAAAAATTAAAAAAAAAAAGATGCACTGAGTAAACTGGGTGTGGTGGTGCACACCTTTAATCCCAGCACTCAGGAGGCAGAGTTAGGAGGATCTCCATGAGTTTGAGGCCACCTGGAGATTACACAGTGAATTCCAGGTCAGCCTGAGCTAGAGCAAGAAACCCTACCTTGGAAAAAAAAAAAAAAAGAAAGAAAAGAAAAGATGGGTGTGGTGGAATATGTAATATACAAATTTATCACACCACAAGAATAGCTTAGTAAAGTTAAGAAGTTTTGATAAACAATTACCAAATAACCAAATATGTTGATTTTTCAATGGCCATACAACATACAGTAGCAACTCAAAATCAATGGTATTAAAACACAAATCATACCTTTACCTATTTTATATATTTTATGTATTTTTCTATATTTATCTTTATTTGATGGAATATACTAACACCTTCCAGCTAGTTGTAGCTCTGCATCACAAGCCTGGAACCTATGTCACAATGTGAGCAAAACCAAGATTCTTAACACAGCATTTCATGGAAAACAACTGTGGACGTCCTGGTCTTGCAGTAAAAACTCTGACGAACTGATGGCACTGTGAAAAGTTCCTCTCACAGCCACACAAGCAGTGGTCTCTGGAGATTAAGGAGTCTTTGTTACTGATTCTCGGTGCTCTTCATTAAAACGCCACTGTGCCTGCCTTCCAGACTCACTTAGCAAGTGCGGTTACTTACTTCCAGTGAACGCTATCCATCGAGCATATTTTGTAGCTTCTCTGCGCCAGTGCGAAGCCACCAGCAAGCCACATGTGACAGTCAGTGAAATGATTCCCATGATGATAAAAAACAGTGTGGTGACCCACTCTGGGGGAAGCCGGGGAGGGATGCAGGTCCGGTCTCGTCCATGGATTGTTTGACACTGTCGCACGAGGCCCACGGTAAGCGCTCCTGGGAAGATGCAAAGGGGAGAGTTCTTTAGCAGGTCTGGCACGCCCAGGGTATTAATAGTCCCTACTCTTGCCCCTTAGGTCCCTCTTCCTATTCTCTGGGTAGTTCAAACACTTAACTCAGGAGCCCTCGTCAGCATTCAGCTATTGTTCATAATGCAGCTGCAGACATACTGGCTACACATTCAAAGTGAATCCAGGGCCGAGGAGATGGCTCGTCAGTCAAGGCACTTGCTTCTTGTAAAATGAGCCTGAACAACCACAAACCATGTGAAAGCCATAAAGACAGTTAATCCGTTGTTTATTAAACACTGACTTTTCAGAGACAGAGTTAACTTGAGACTTGTAGCCCCGGTTAATGGGAGACCCAAAAGTCTCTGCCTCCTAAATATTTTTTAAAATGCCCATGTGTGCTGCTTATGAAGGTACACATCTTTAATCCCAGCCCTTGGTAGGCAGAGGTAGGAAGTGTGAGTTCAAGGCCACCCTGAGACTACAGAGTGAATTCCAGGTCAGGCTGGGCTACAATGAGACCCTACCTTGAAAAAAAAAAAAAAAAGGCTGGTAGTAGTTAAGGAGCTTGCCTGTGAGGCCTAAGGACCAGGTTCAACTCCCCAGAACCCATGTAAGCCAGATGCACAAACTGACACATGCACATAGGTTGCGCAGATGCACAGGGGGCACACACATCTGGAGTTCGTTTGCAGTGGCTAAAGGCCCTGGAGTGCCAATTCTCTCTCTCTCAAATAAAAAATAAAAAATGCCTGTGTGTATATGTATGTGTGTGTGCACCAGTGAGCATGTATGTGTGTTTGCATGGAGGCCAAAGCAGTGCTATCTTCCTTTTTGGAGACAGGTTCTCTCATTGGCCTGGAGGCGCCACTGGCTGGCCAATAAGCCAAAGATCCACCTTGTCTACCTCCCAGCACTGGGATCACAGGTGTGTACCAACATACCCAGAATTTTTGCATGGGTGCTGGAGTCTGAACTCGGGCCCAGTGAGTCACAAGCACCTAACTAGCTGAGTTATTGCCCCGTCCCACATTCTAAGTGCGTAGCAGAGGAACTGTCAGGTAGTACTCTACATTCCAGGAAAGCACCAGCAAAGAAGACAGATGAGGTTCTCCTCGTCCTTGAGCTTCATATTACAAAATACAAATTCTTCTATTCCCAGATTCGACTTATTGTACACTACTTTTTGTGGATAAGGAGAAAAATACATTTTAGACTATTAAAGATAAACTTGAAATATGCCTAATGATAACATATAAATAAAATTAAATACCTACTAAAAGTAATATGTTCATCCAGGATAAAAGGCCTAGCCCACTAATTTTTTCACACTATGCAGAGTTCATATTGTTAAACCCTTATTAGCATGTGTCAACAGAAAAGCACAGAGACAAATCTCAAAGGCAAGTTGTATAGTTGCCCTCCTTACCTTTAAGTAACATGGAAGAGACCTTGAGAAACACTTTTATTATTATTTTTTTCAAGATAGGGTCTTAGTCTAGCCCAGGCTGACATGAAATTCACTGTAGTTTCAGGGTGGCCTTAAACTCATGGCATTCCTTCTACCTCTGCCTCTCGAGTACTGAAATTAAAGGCATGTGCCACCATGACTGGTGGGCAACACCTTTACTAAATGTTGGGTGAATTATTTTATAACAGATCAGTGAGAGAGAGAATAATTATTTCCTTCTTTTCTACACAAAGTGATTAAAATGTAAACTGTTTTTTTTTTTTTTTTTTTCGCTTACAAGGGCCACTGCAAATGGGAAGTAAGTAAAAACAGAAAAGCAGAAACTTCAGGAGGCACTGAACATAGATGTCTGCAGCTTTTCTGGATGGTCTTTTTTGGTGAGCCTTTTGTTCTCACTATGGACACCACACACACACACACACACACACAACCAACTGCCTTCAAAATCACAGCATATGGAAGGAACAAAACAGGACCTCTGAGAGGCAGTCAAGTTCCTAGAAGCTGCCTTCGTGGGAGCAACAGAACAGGGCTGGATCTGTCTGTGCAGATGTTTGTGGGTATGTGGGCTTTTGAAAGGAGGTATTTTTTTTTACAACTGCTATTTTGACATTGACCATTTTTAGCGATAAAGCAATGTATGGAAAGAAAATGAAGTAACAAAAAAAAATCAGTTCTCTCAAAAAGGCATTGTGGTCTCCCTACTTTTTCCAGTGCCAACTCTACCTGACCACAACACAGAGTAGAAGGTAAGTAAGGTGCGCTTTCTCTTCCTCATCATCTACTAGCCCTTTACGGGTGCAGTGTGGGGTTGCCACAAGCATCATGGAGACACACAGGTCCCTTCATAATCCTGCCATTAACGGTGCCCCAAGCTGCCGCTTGGAGCCCAGAGACTCATAGACCAAAGAGCAGGCTCCGGGAGTTTTGCCTGACTTCTTAAACTTTGCAAGATAAGTTGAGGTGGGTGAGACCCTTACTGTAATTCTGGAAGTAAAGAAGGCACTCACAGCAGTGCCCACAAACTCTTCACAGGAAATGACTTCTAATGATTCTCTTGGAGTCATAGTTCCATTTATAAAAGCTGCAACTGTTATAAGAATAGACTACCGGCAGTGAAAGATGCTCTGACAAAATGTACTATTGTAGATTCCTATTATAGAAAACTTTCTTCACAATTTAACAAGCAAAGCTCACTGGTAACTCTCCATGCCTACTGACCTTAGATTCACACTGAGAACTATTTGTTGAAACTATTTTGTTGACAATTATTCAAAATTATGTATTCAGTAAATTATAAAGTATTTCCACCGTCCTAGGTTCCGTCTTACTCTCTAGCTGTGGACATGGTGAGGAGTACTATGCCTGTTTATTGTTAGAGTTAGTACCCAAACTTTGACCAGGTCTGAAATTGCATCTTTTAAAAATATTTATTTATTTATTTGCAAGCAGAAAGATAGATAGAATGGGCAAGCCAAGGTACATGTGCCACTTTGTGCATCTGGCTTTACGTGGGTACTGTGGAATGGAACTCAGATCATTAGGCTTTACAGGCAATCGCCTTAACCGCTAAGCCACCTCTCCAGCCCAGAAATTCATCTTTTATTTCAGTGAGTCATCCCCCTGTATGTAGACTTAAACCCATCACTCACAATGACAATCAAGAGTTTTTACTTCAGGCTGGAGAGATGGCTTAGCGGTTAAGGTGTTTGCCTGCAAAGCCAAAGGACCTCTGTTCAATTCCCCAGGACCCACGTAAGCCAGATGCACAAGGAGGCACATGCATCTGTAGTTCGTTTACAGGGCTGGAGGCCCTGGCATGCCCATTCTCTCTCTCTCTCTCCCCCTGCCTATTTCTGTATCTCTCTCTCTCAAATAAATAAATAAAAATAAAATATTTTAAAAAATAAAATAAGAGTTTTTACTTCCTCCTTACTCTCTTGACACATTTAGTGTGCATCACAATCATGAACTGGATTTCAAAAAGGAGCTTTGGCCAGGCATGGTCAAAACTGCATACCTTTAATCCTAACACTTGGGAGGCAAACGTAGGAGGATTGCTGTGAGTTCGAGGCCACCCTGAGACTAGTGAATTCCAGGTCAGCCTGGACAAATAAGATCCTACCTTGAAAAACAAAAACAAAACAAAAAATAAAAGGAGCTTTGGGGATGGGTTTCAATACCTGAGCCTTGTGCATACTACAAGTATACTCTACCTCTAATCCTCTAACCCCTGTTTTCTTTAATAATCTTAAATTTAGTCATTTTATTTATTTGAGAGAGAGAAAGAGGCAGATAGAGAGAATGGGCATGACAGGGTCTTCAGCCACTGCAAATCAGCTCCAGAAGCACGCACCACATTGTGCATCTAGCTTACACAGACCCTGGGGAACCGAACCTGGGTTCTTGGGCTTTGCAGGCCAGCACCTTAACCACTAAACCATCCCTCCAGCCTCACTATTTTTTTTATATTATATTGATTGATTGATTTAAGAGAAAGAATGGGGCCATCAGGGCCTCCAGCCACTATAAATGAACTCTAGACTCATGCATCACCTTGTGCATCTGACTTTATGTGGGTACTGGGGTCCTTAAGCAAACACCTTAACTGCTGAGCCATCTCTCCAGCCTTTTTTTTTTTTTTTTATAAAAAAACACGTAAACAGAACATAGTCTTTTCAGAATTATTTTATCACCCCCCCCCCCAATGGCCTGTAGCATGGGTACACAGCAGGAAATCTAAGGCATTTGGTGACTTTACATGAGCGACAAACAAGCCAGCAAGACGTAGGGGCACATGCCTTTAGTCCCAGCATGGAGGAAGTTCAAGTAGGAGGTTCACTGTGAGTTTGAAGCCAGCCTGGAGCTACAGAGTGAGTTCCAGGTCAGCCTGGCCTAGAGTAAGGCCCTGCCTTGGAACAAAACAAAACCTAAACTTACAACTCCACTGCATTTCCCTGGGTTCTCTTGTAAAAACTACTCCTCAGTGTGACTTCTTGATTAAACAAAAGCCCAACCACTCAATATTTATTTTATCCAACAGGTCTTTTGACCCTTGAAGGAACCTGTAACTAACTGCATTCCCCAAACAGCCAATCTATCTTTCCCTGTAGCTGTTGCCTAGGTAACCAACCCAGCCAAATAAAAGATTTACACACACAAACTGGAAGCTATAGCATCCCACATAGCTTAGAGAATCTCACCTGTGTATCATCACACATAAAATGAAGTCTTAAGTCCAGAAAGCAGAGTGTCTTAACCAAATCGGCCATGATACTCAATCATCCACAGACACTGAAAAGAAAGTGTTAGCACAGCCAGTCTGAGCATGTCTGCTGTCCCAGTGAGGATGATTTCAAGGCATAGCACTATGTGTAAAAGCCGTGTCACACAAAATCTGTACCCCAGGCTTGTAAAGAGGCACACGCCCACCAGAGCTTGCAAATGCAAATCACGCGAGGTGCCAGCCAATCTGAACAGAGACAGTTTCCCCACTGCTGGACCTGAGCAAAAATGGTGGGATTGGGCTGGGGGTGTGGTTCAGTAGTACAATCTGTGATTATCGTGTGTGAAGCCCTGGGTTCAACCCCAGCACCATCACCTCCAAAACAACATCCACACTGGGGCAGGGGTGGGGGGGACATGTGATTGCTCTCTTGCAGTGTCTCTTCTAAATTTTCCAATGACTGTTCTCTCAAGGGCCCTTGTCAGCTGCAGTTACTGTGCTCTGACATACCCTCCATCACTGTGTAGCTCTGGCTTTTCTTTCAGCACATATAAAAATCTGTTCTTGGCAAGCTGTCTCATCGGTTACACACACACTAAACAAATGCTTTACCACAAATGTCTTAATGACTGATAAAAGCCTAATATACTGTCCATGGCCCATCCAAAGAAAATCTGTACTTAAGCAAGGGACACTTTTCCAATTTAACGAAATTAAGTAGTTTCTTAATTTGTTGACAGCTTGGCTGAAGGAATGTAGGAGAACTATAGTAGCACTGAGAAAGGAGGAACTGTGAAGAGGAGGTTCCAAACTAGGCAGACAATAACACATATATGAAGGCTCAAAGTAATATTAGTCATAACAGTCAAAAGTGGACAAAACCTAACCAATTTTCATTTGGTTATTATTATTACTATACAAAGTAGCATTTTTCAACAATTTTCTTAAAATTAAGTCCTTTCTGCTTCCTGGCCACCCTCAGTTGAACCAATATTGCTCTGCCACAGCCTCTTGTTGCCAGAACGTCCTGCCTCACCAAAGCTCCATAGCACTGGAGAACAACCACTGCCAAAATAAATCTTCCCAAGAGATCTGGCAATGCCCATTATGCCCAGCATTGTGAGACCTAAGGTTTGCCATTGAGTTTCAGTCTGGCTTTGGTTCTAGCCCCCTTTCTGTGCCCAACCCCCCAATTTGGAATGGGAATGCTTACCCTGTGCTCCATGTCTTACAGTACAGATTTTCCTTTGTGATTTTATAGTGGTGCACAGCCAAGAGTTTTCCTTGAGTCACAAGAGGAACTGGGCTTGAACTTCAAAGCAAGCCTGGATTTGTGTGCAGGAAATTGTGTGCAGACCCACAGGTGACAAAATCAGCTCTCCAAAAAACTGCCTGCTTCTCAGACACTGCTCCAACTTCTGGAGGCCCCTAGTTCTACCACATTAAGTGGACTTAAGTGACTTTGTTATTGTCCATATTTAGAGATTAATTACAGTTTAAGGAGATGTTTTTTATTTTTATTTTAAATTTTGTCTCAAGATGGTGCACACCTTTAATCCCAGCACTCAGAGATAGAGATAGGAGGATCACTTTGAGTTCGAGGCCAGCCTGGGGGATACAGAGTGAGTTTCAGGTCATTTCTGGGCTAGAGTGAGACCCTACCTCAAAAAAACAAAAAAGTTTGTTTACCTAGCAGTCACTACCATCATCAAAAAGAAGCCTGGGCTGGAGAGATGGCTTAGTGGTTAAATGCTTGTCTGTGAAGCCTAAGGACCCTGGTTCAAGGCTTGATTCCCCAGGACCCACGTTAGCCAGATGCACAAGGGGGCGCACGTGTCTGGAGTTCGTTTGCAGTGGCTGGAAGCCCCGGCGAGCCCACTCTCTCTATCTGCCTCTCTCTCTCTCTCTCTCTCTCTGTCACTCTCAAATAAATAAATAAAAATGAACAAAAAAAAATTTTTTTAAAGCTTCTCTACCAAAGATGAGAGCATCACTAGTCTATGGACATATTTAGAGGGCAATAAAATGGCTACAACAAATCCAGTTAGTAAAACAATAGTAGCTTCCCCTCTAGGGCCTATGACCTTCCCAGTCACAGGCTTCTGACTAGGTTTTCAGTATGAGGCAAGAATTCCCTCCCATGGAGCAGACCTCAAATCTAATCAGAGAACAGTTGGTTACCCTCATAACAGTCATGTCACTACTGCACCAGCAAGTACATCCTGCCTGGCAGTCTGCTGTGTAGATCGCAGGGTCCACTGCTAGTTAAGACTTCATGACGTTTCTCCCTCGGCAGCCTGCAGAGTACTTCCCAGCACCATGGTACCTGGCCAGCAGAAAGACTTTTTGTGTGCCAAAGGGACAAGAATTGAATTTAGAATGGTTAATCTTGGTTATCAACTTTATTGGATTGAGAGACACCTGGGAGATTAGTAACACAGAGCTCTGGGTGGATCTGTAAGGTGTGTGCAGAGACAATGAGATCATGAAGGTTCTGGCCTAATCAATGGTTAATCTGCACAGACTCTTGGGGAAGGTAAAACTGGGGAAGGCAGGGCCTGGTTGGAGGGATCTTTGCAGGGTCTGTCTTGGTGCTGGCCTCTTCCTCTTACACCTCTCTGCTTCACAGCTGCCATGATGTGTGATTTACCACAGGCCCATAGCACGCCAACAGCCTGACCATGTGTGCTTTGTGACCTTCTAGATTCCTAGGAATATGGTGATTTTCAAAGAGTCTTATGGACATCAGATTCCCTAGTTTTTCCCTTGTTTGTTTTCTTTTCTTCTGTCAAGTCTTCTGTTGCTTTCACCTGGTAGCAGTCTTAGGTACTCCTGTGTTGTTCATCAGCTTGGCTGCTGTTTTCACAAATGCCATGGGGATAGGAAAGAGCAAGCTCTCCATTTGGTCAAATAAAGATAAACTCTGAAGTGGAGATGGCTGGTGACTTGCCCGACAAGTCCACACAGTAATCATAGCGACTGCCTGGGGACTGGTCTTTAAGGAGGACAAACCCTCTGCTCTCGGGGCGGATTCCAGGGCTGCTCTTTTCACAGCTACAATCGTGAGGCTACTGGCCTCTTTCAAGGCTAATAGGGAGAGGAGGAAAGAAATCTCTTAATTTAAACTGCCACAAAGCTTGCTGTTCTTACTAAGTTAAGGCAATTTTCCTGAATAAATCCTTAGACTGTTTCAATTTTTCTTTTTTCTTTTCCCGATGTAGGGTCTCACTCTAGCCCAGGCTGACCTATAACTCACTATGTAGTCTCAGAGTAGCCTCGAACTCACATCAATCCTCTTACCTCTGCCTCCCACATGCTGGGATTAAAGGCATGCGCCACCACGCCCCCAGCTTGTTCAAGTTTTTAGTTAACTCTTCTGGAATTCTAAAAAGTTGAACCAACTTTTCTCCCCCTTTCTCTTTTGCCACTAATTTTGTTGCTTTTAAAGAGGCAGATTTTTGGAGGTCCTTATTCTGTCATTATGGAAGTCAAACCCAATAGATCAGTGGTTTTTGTTTTGTTCTGTTTTAATTTATAAGCAGGGAGGGGGGAAGGAAAGGAGCGAATGGGTACCAGGGCTTCTTCCCACTGCAAATGAACTCCAAACACACGCACCACTTTATACATCTGGCTTATGTGGGTACTGTGGAGTCAAACCCAGGCCCATCAGGCTTTGCTTACTTTTTTGCACCTTTACTTTAACCGCTCAGCCACCTCCCCAGCCTCAGATCACAGTTTTAACTTCAGCTTTGCCACTGACTTTGGCAAGTTATTAAATTTTTTTTCGACGCCTGCTTTAGCAGGAAAATAATACAGCTGCAATCTAGGTTTGTATGAAAAGTAAGTAAGATAACAATGTAATGTGTGTAAAGCAAAGGGAAGTATAAGCATTGAAAAATATATGTTTTTAGGAAGGAAATTCGACAAACTTATTTTGGCACACACATAAAAACAACATGATGGGCTAGAGAGATGGCTCAGTGTTAAGGATGCTTGCTTGCAAGCTGTCAGTCTATGTTCAATTCCCCAGTACCCATGTAAAGGCAGACGCACAGAGTGGCACATGTGTCTGGTGTTCATGCACAAAAGGTCCTGGCGCACCCATTCCCCGCCCCCACTCAAAGAAATAAAAATATTTTAAAAAATAACATGACATCCTATTTTAACGCAGTAGTGCCCTCATGAAACTAACACCTCAAAATAAAATAAAGTGAACATCTGATGGTTGTTAAGGCTGTTCATTATAAAAGGAACTCAGGCTGGGCATGGTGACGCACACCTTTAATCCCAGAGGTATGAAGATCGCCAAGTTCAAGGCCACCCTGAGATGACCAAATGAATTCCAGGTTAGCAGGGGCTAGAGCAAGACCCCATCTTGAACCCCCCCACACACACACAAAAAGAACTCAGGACATTATTCCCTTATCCAACCACTTTGTGTATAATTCACATTGAAGGCTAAACACAGGTCACATTCAGACTTGTTGAAATAAAAGTTCTGGGACAGGCTGGAGGAATGGCTTAGTGGTTAAAGCACTTGCCTGTGAAGCCTAAGGACCCAGGTTCGATTCCCCAGAACCCATATAAGCCAGATGCACAAAGTGGTGCATGTGTCTGGACTTTGTTTGCAGTAGCTCGAGGGCCTGGTGTGCCCATTCTCTCTCTTTCCTTTTATCTGTCTCTTCCTTTCTCTCTCTCTCTCTCTAGCTCAGTCAAATAAATGAATAAACAAATAAAAAAGCTCCGGGACGAATTTTCTAGAAATAGCAATGTTAGGAGGACAGAGGATGTTTTGCCAATGCAGTAAAATCACTAAATGTTTTGTCAGATAGCAAGTCAAAAAGAAAATCAGGGGAAATGGCTCAGCAGTTAAAGGTACTTGTTTACAAAGCTTGCTAGCCGAGGTTCAAACCCCTAGTTTGAACCACATAAAGCCAGATGCACAAAAATTTTTTTAATGTCCTTGAGGCTGGAGAGATGGCATTTAAGGCACTTACCTGTGAAGCCAAGGACTCAGGTTTGATTCCCTAGAACCCACATAAGCCAGATGCACAAGGTGGCGCATAAATCTGGAGTTCATTTAGTGACTAGAGGCCCTGGTACGTCCATTCTGTCTCACTGCCTCTTTCTCTCCCTCTCCCTCCCTCTCTCTATCTCTCTCGTAAATATATATATTTTTAAATGCCCTTTACCAGTCAGCGAAGTCCTCTGCCTGGACGGAAGGTAAAGGCATGGAGCTGTCTGACCAATAAGGGTGAGATGCAAGGGCTCATGACATCAAAATAAATTGGAGTCACTGGTGTGGTGGTACATATACCATTAATGCCAGCAAAGAGGCCAAGATAGGAGGATTACTTTAGTTCAAGGCCAGCCTGAGACTACAGAGTAAATTCCAGGTCAGCTTGGGCTACAGTGAGACCATATCTTGAAAAACAAAAACAAAAGAATCAGTCTTCACTATGACTCTGTCAGTTATTGAGGCTCTTAACACATACGCACAAAGAACTCAATAAAGAAAGGCTTACCACAGTGTTTAACAGTCCTTACAGTGTATATAAAATATGTGTAAGGATGTTTGTTTTTTTGTTAAAAGTGACTTGCATGAGTTAAGCAGGATCAGGAGGTAAACTGGGAAGGTTAAAGAATCCTTATACATTTTTACTCTCTCTTATCTGAGTGTAGATAAAGTCATATAATTGTGTGCTTAAGAAAGCACTTGCAGGGCTGGAAAGATGGCTTAGTGGTTAAGCGCTTGCCTGTGAAGCCTATGGACCCTGGTTCGAGGCTCAGATGCACAAGATGGCACATGTGTCTGGAGTTTGTTTGCAGCAGCTGAAGGCCCTGGTGGCACACATTCTCATTCTCTTTCTCTCCCTCTCTATCTCTGTGTGTATGCCTTTCTCTCTCAAATAAAAATAAATAAAATTAGGGAATGTAGAGCTTGAAGGAATCGTATAGATCTATCCTAATCTCCCTGAATAAAAACTATTCACCAAGTAAAGAAAATGAACAGGAACATCAAGTTTTATAACAGAGTAGACTTAATTACACTTTTGTAAGCACAATGATAGCCAATGCAAGAACATACACTGGAAATGTACCTTCTCCCAACCTGGCCACTCTTTTTCATGAATGTTAAATAATACCATCCTCCCAGCTTCTGTTCCTTACAGACGCATCCACATTTCTTTGTCTCAAGAACATGAGAATTTCTTGCACCAATTTCCCACCCTGTCCTATTTCTAAGGAACTCTGGCTACTTATAGCCCATTTTCAAGTACCAAAATGAGCATTCAAATTTGCCTTAACTTCTATAGCCCAGAAAATGTGCACAAAGGAATGTGTAATATAAGTCCAAATTTGAACTTTTTTTTTCAGGGTAGGATCTCACGCTAGCCTAGGCTGACCTGGAACTCACTCTGTAGTCCCAGGCTGGCCTTGAACTCACAGTAATCCTCCTAAATCTACCTCCTGAGTGCTGGGATTAAAGGCTAAGGTCAAGTACTGGAATTAAAGGTGTGCGCTACCATGCCCAATTTTTTTGGGAGGGAGGTTAAAATATTTACCTTTCAAAAAGAAAATCTTTACCTTTTAAAAAAAATTTTATTTATTTGAGAGAGAGACAGAGAGGCACACAGAGAAAGAACGGGTGCGCCAGGGCCTCCAGCCATTGCAAATAAACTCCAGACACATGCACTACCTTGTGCATCTGGCTTACGTGGGTCCTGGGGAATTTAACCAAGGTCCTTTGGCTTTGCAGGCAAGTGCCTGAACCACTAAGCATCTCTCCAGCCCTCTTTACCTTTCCTTAGCTTAGTAAAGGTTCCAGTTCCATTCTACCAGGGCTGTCAAAATGATTTTTTTCAGGTTTATATCTCAATATTAAATAACTACATAATTTTTCTCATAAATTAAACTTCTTTTTAAAAAAATACATATGAGAGAAAGGTAGGGAGAGAAAGAGAGAGAGAGAATGGGCATGCCAGGGCCTCTAGCCACTACAGATAAACTCTAGACATATGCACCACTTTGTGCATCTCGCTTTACATGGGTTCTAGGAAAATGAACATGGGTCCTTAGGCTTTGCAGGCAAAGTGATTTTTTTTTTCGATTCTATTTATTTTATTGACAACTTCCATAAATGTAGATAATAACCCATGGTAATTCCCTCCCGCCCCCCACTTTCCCCTTTGAAACTCCACTCTCCATATCCTCTCCTCCTCTGAATCAGTCTCCCTTTTATTTCGATGTCATAATTTTTCCCTCCTATTATGATGGTCTTGTGTAGGTAGTGTGAGGACATGGATATCCAGGTCATTTTGTGTCAGGGGGGAGCATGCTATCAGGAGTCCTATCCTTCCTTTAGCTTTTACATTCTTTCCACCACCTCTTCCACAATGGACCCTGAGCCTTGGAAGTTGTGATAGATATACTGCAGGGCTGAGCACTCCTCTGTCACTTCTTTCCAGCACCATGATGCCTTCTGAGTCATCCCAAGGTCACAGCAGGCAAAGTGTTTTAACCTCTGAGCAATCTCTCCAGCCCAAACTGTACTTCTTTAACTTATGTAAGTTCAGCAAGCCTTTGATGTAAAATCAAATTCTAACCTATTTAGTTACATATCTGTTGTGCTAACTAGGAGGTGGTATATCCAAAACGGTACATGCATGCATCTGGAATTTGTTTGCAAGAGGCCCTGGCACACCTATATATTCATCCCCCCCCCCCTTTTCTTTCTGTGTAAATAAATAAAAACATTTAAAATTTTTTTCTGGGCTCGTCCACATCCCTGTTGGAACAGAGCTGGGGGTGACGGGAAGCATCAGCTCTCCAGCAGTCACCACGGTGGGAAAGGGCAAGAAGCCAAGGCAATCTGCAAGTCTGTGCAGAGCAGAGGTTAACTGGGCTCCACACACCAGGCAGAGGCCACAACATGTCCATTCTGCGTGCACAGTGTTGACTTGTATGATTCTAAACAACTGAAGGATGTTCCAGATTTAAAAATGCAGGGCTAGATTTATTGTCTGTAAGGACAGAAGTTGTCAATAATAAAATTATACATTACATTTTTTTAATGTAGGGCTAGAGAGATGGCTCAGCAGTTAAGGCACTTGCCTGCAAAGCCTAAGGACCTGAATTTGATTCCCCAGTACCCACACAAAGCCAGATGTACAAGTGGCACATGCATCTGAAGTTCATTTGTAGCAGATAGAGGCCCTAGTGTGCCCATTGTCTCCCTCTCTCCCTCCCTCCCCCGCCTCAATCCCCCTACCAGGTTTGGTGTCACGTCTTTAATCCCTGCACTTGGGAGGCAGAGGTAAGAGGATCACTGTGTGTTTGAGGCCATCCTGACACTACGTAGTGAATTCCAGGTCAGCCTGGGCTAGAGTGAGACCCTACCTCAAACACCTCCCCCTCCCAGAAAAGGAATAGTGTGTGGTATTGCATCTTTTTTTTTTTTTTTTTTTTTTAACTGCTGAGGATTCAACCCAAGGCTTTGAGGAACATGGGAGGCAAGCCCTCTCCCACTGAGCTAGATCCCCAGCCCTCACCTTCCTTTTAAGTTTGTTTCCTCATATTATCTTATCTTTGACTTCCTTGCTTTCTGGAGCTTAAAGTTTATGAAGATCTACTATTATTTTAAAATATCAGAGCTATAAAAGCTTGGAGTCTTGCATATGTGTTTTCTTAGCACCATTAGTATAATCTCTCAGTTACAGAAGAGGATGGATTCAGGGTGGAGAACTCTGGAGAAAGATGCACGCTTTCCTTCTGACAGCTGTTCTATTTAGTCTTCAGAAGAGCTCGTATCCTCCCTCCCATTTATTTTTAGACTCCAGGTTGAAAATGTAAGTTGATATCACCTTCAATTATCAACATCAGAAAATACTACTTAAGCTTTTCCAGAAATAAATCAATCTCCCATTAATTATCTACATTTGTGGTAGACATGACCTCTTAGGTAAAGAGAGGATGGTCTAGGGAAATCATATACTAGAGATAGTCTCTGATGAATTTGAGAAATTTGGAACCACGCCATAGACACTACTGACTTTTTAAAAAAAAAAAAAACACTTTAGTTATTTATTTGAGAGAGAGAGAGGGAGAGAATGGGTATGCCAGGGCCTCTAGCCACTATAAACAAACTCCAGACACATGCACCACCTTCTGCATCTGGCTTGCATGGGTCCTAGGGAATCAAACCTGGGTCATTTGGCTTTTTAAGCAAGCGCCTTAACTGCTAAGCCATCTCTCCAGCCCACTCCTGACTTTTCTACCCAAGTCTGCTAGGCACAGTGTTACACTAAGCTTCTGTACACACAGCAAAGACTCACTGAGCACACACTGTATAATTCATTGTGGGAAGTTGAAGGACAGGCTCAGCCTTTCAGTCCAAGAACTTATAGTCACGATGCATACCCACAGGAAATTTAAAAGCCTGATGCAGCACACAGCAGGACTTGATTCAAAGTCAAGGAAACCGTGGAGCCTCATGGGCCCAGGACTCTGGAGATAACATCCATAGGCATACCACTCATGCACTTTAAGCAGGAAACCTTACTTTAGCTTGTTCTACCGTACAAATGAAGTATTCCCAAAGGGGCCCTCAGTAACCTGTCCCATTATTATTAGCTTTCTTGAAGTGTAACTTATTTCTAAGACTCATTTAAAAGTGTACAGTTCCAGGCTAGAGAGATGGCTTTGTGGTTAAGCACTTGCCTGTGAAGCTTAAGGACCCAGGTTCGGGGCTCGATTCCCCAGGACCCATGCAAGCCAGATGCACAAGGTGGCACACACATCTGGAGTTCGTCTGCAGTGGCTGGAGGCCCTGGTGCACCCATTCTCTCTTTCTCTCTCTCTCTCTCTCTCTCTCTCTCTCTCTTTCTCTCTGTCACTGTCAAGTAAATAAATAAAAGAAAATAAATCTTTAAAAAATGTACAGTTCCAGGGATAACATACTGTATTAAGTACCTAAGTTCTTATCTGTGCGGTTTAATTATAGAAACTAACAAAAGTATTTGCTAAATCATGACCAAAACAAAACAAGAGTACAATTTCATGAGTTCTGAGAAAGACATAGCCATCTCAGTCATGTATATACATTGTCACTATAAAGGTTCCTTTGCTGTCAGTCCCTCCACCAGACTCCCAACCACAGAGTTGCTTTCTAACAGTACAGTTCTCTCCTTCGTGTTTACCTTTATGTGATGGAGTTACTTACAGTTTGCCACTATCAACAAGGCTGCTATAAACATTTACATATATGTCACTGTACATTTATATGTTTTCATTGTTCCTGTGTTAGTACATAGGAGTGAAAATGCCTGATGGTAAGTCCATGTTGAAATTTGTAAGAAACTAAAAAACTTTTCTAAAGTGGTGCATCATTTTGCATTCTATTAGCAACAGATGAGAATCTCTGGTGATGACAAGCTCATCAACACTTGGGATTATCAGTCCTTTCAGCCATTCTAGAAGTGCAGAGGTGGTGACAGAAGTCTCACTGTGGTTGTGTGTCTCTAATGTCGGATGATGCAGAACATAGTTCCTGTGCTTTACCTGCCACCTCTGTTCTGCCCAATTCAAGAGCTCTTTAATGCACTCTCAATACAAGTCCATCTCCTGGTATGTTTTACAATTCTGCCTCCACTAAGTGTTGCATTTAAATTTCAACATTCCCTTAAATGCTTTAAATTTTGACAGAATCTAATTTGTCAATTTCTTTCTTCCTCCTTCCTTCTCTCCCTCCTGTGCTGGGGATGGAACCTTTAGCCATGAGCAGGTACTTTAGGGCTCAACTGCAGAGCTCTATCTCCAGGTCCCGTGTGCCATTATCTTACCTTGACTGTGCTATTAAGTAGCCAAGGTGGCCTAAGACTGGAGCACTCAGAGATGTCAGCAAAGTAAAAACATCAATGACTTCCAAAGCCATCTATAGGAGATTCCTAATGGCTCATGACAAAAGAATGCCAAGGAGTAGTCAACTTTCCTCATTATGTCTGGACAGACAACTTAAGAAAGTCCTATTAGCCAGATGTGGTGGTGCACGCCTTTAATCCCAGCACTCGGGAGGCAGAGGTAGGAGGATCACCGTGAGTTTGAGGCCACTCTGAGATTATAGAGTGAATTCCAGGTCAGCCTGGGGTAGAGTGAGACCCAACCTTGAAAAACCAAAAAAAAAAAAAAAAAAAAAAAACCAAAAAAAACTTATTACTTCAACCCTTTACAGGCAAAAACAAAGCAGGAATACTTCTTCATGCCTATCTTGTCCTTCCTAAGCCACATACTTAAGAGTATCAACTGCATTACTTTTGAAAGACCAGTTAATTGATGTCCATTCATTGTTTGAATATGTAATAGCTAATATATATTAGCAAATATCTATGTGCTGGCAAGAAGATGGTTACTATATAGCACAGTTCCCATTATAACAATCAAGGTTATTATGAAATACAAATCTGTTATTGCTTTTTTTTTTTTTTTTTTTTTTTTTTTTTGAGGTAGGGTCTTACTCTAGCCCAGGCTAACCTGGAACTCACTCTGTAGCTCCAGTCCGGCCTTGAACTTTAAGACATCTTCCTATCTCAGCCACCTGAATGCTGGGATTAAAGCATGTACCATTGCAGCTGGCTGACATACAATTTTATCAAACCAAACCTGGCAAACAAAAATTATCTAGCTGAGCATGGTGGAACATGCCTTTAGTCTCAGCACTTAGGAGGCAGGGGTAGGAGGATCGCCATGAGTTCAAGGCTACCCTGAGACTACACAGTGAGTTCCAGGTCAGCCTGGGCTACAGCAAGACCCTCCCTTGAAAAAAAAAAATATCTAGACTGTCACCACCAAGTTCAAGGCTGTTCACAGGCTGCTTTTCTCTTCTCACTCCATATTCTTTCCAGGCAACTTTGGCTAGACTCACTGAATCATCACCTTAAGCCAGTAGGTCCCAAATTTACCTCTGGCTAAAATCTCTCTTTTAAGATCCAGATTCCTACTTACTTACGTGGGTCCTTAGGCTTTACAAGCAAGTGCCTTAACCACTAAGCCATCTCTCCAGCCCAGATTTCTGTTCTTTTTAAAAAAAAATTTTTGTTTATTTTTATTTATGAGCGACAGACAAAGAGGCAGATAGAGGGGGAGGGAGAAAGAGAGAGAGAATGGGCGCGCCAGGGCCTCCAGCTATTGCAAACGAACTCCAGACGTGTGCGCCCCCTTGTGCATCTGGCTTATGTGGGTCCTGGGGAATCGAGCCTCAAACCAGGGTCCTTAGGCTTCACAGGCAAGCGCTTAATCGCTAAGCCATCTCTCCAGCCCCAAATTTCTGTTCTTTATGAACTATACAGTTTAAGGTATTCTGCTATGCCAGTACAAAAGAGACTCTAACATCACCTCTATCCCCAGAATAAGACAAACGAGGAAAAGCCAATTACTTTTCATTTTCAGGAAGAGGAATCAGTCAGACAATAGTTTCCATAGGAGTCTGACACTGCTTAGTTAATTAACTTTTTGAGAGGAAGGAAACTAGGAAAAATTAGACATGGGTACATATCTTAATTAGGCAGTTAAACAAGTGCATGTTAGTGGCATATCCAAATGACTCCCAATAGTGTTCTCACTTACTTTATGGGCTAACCATGTATCTAGAACAGAATCAGAAATACATCTTTTTAAAAAAATTTTATTTATATATTAAAGAGACAGTCGAAGAGAGAGAATGGGACCTCTAGCCACTGCAAACAAACTCCAGACATATGTGCCATCATGTGCATCTGGCTTACCAAGGTTCTGGAGAATTGAACCTGGGTCTTTCACAGGCAAGCATCTTAACTGCTAAGCCATCTCTCCAGCCCAGAAATACTTTTTTTTTTTGATATAGTGTCTCACTCTAACCCAGGCTGACCTAGAATTCCCTAAGTGGTCTTAAACTCACAATGATCCTCCTGCCTCTTCCTCCTGAGCCCTGGGATTAAAGGCATGTGCCATCAGGCACAGCTACATTTTCTTCAAAAAACATTTTTTTTAATTTATTGGCAAGCAGAGAAAGATGGAAGACAGACAGAGAATGGGCATACCAGGGCCTCCAGCCACTGCAAACAGACTCCAGATGCATGTGCTACTTTTGCATCTGGCTGGCTTTACATGGGTACTAGGGAACAGAACTTGGGTTATTTTAGGCTCTGCAGGCAACTGCCTTAACTGCTGAGCCATCTCCCAGCCCAGAAGTACATTTTTAACATGGTCAGCCAAGTGTTATCTGATATAGGGAATATGCTGCTTCTTAACAGAGTAGGCTACCTCCTGAGATAATTAAATGCAAATATAGACCGACCAGAGAGACATCCCATTTCTTTTTTGTATTCAAATTGGAAAGGAGCCGAGCACGGTGGTGCATAACTTTCATCCCAGCACTTGGGAGGCTAAGGTGGGGGGGGTGAGGAGCACATAATGTGCCTGCTCTTCATGAATGCGTCTGCCGTCCTTGCACAGGTGCCCTGCTAATTTCCATACGGTTCTTATTTTAGGGTATGTATTGCCAAAGCAGGACTTCTATGCAATTTATTTTTATTGGGTTTTTTGTTTGTTTGTTTGTTTGTTTTGTCTTTCGAGGTAGGGTTTCACTCTAGCCCAGGCTGACCTGGAATTCACAATTTAGTCTCAGGGTGGCCTTGAACTCACAGCGATCTTCCTACCTCTGCCTCCCAATTACTGGGATTAAAGGTGTGGGCCACCACACCCAGTTGGTTTTTGTTGTTGTTGTTTGTTTTGTTTTGTTTTTAAATTGAGGAGGGGACAGAATGAGCACACCAGGGCCTCTAGACATTGCAAATGAACTCCAGAAGCATGCACTCCCTTTTGCATTTGGCTTATGTGGGTACTGAGGAATCAAACCTGGATCCATAGCTTTGCAGGCAAATGCCCTACCACAAAGCCATCTCTCCAGCCCTTTCTGGTTTTCTTTTCTTATTTTTTGTATTCTTTTTTTTTTTTTTTTAAATGAGAGAGAAAAAAAATTGGCACGCCAGGGCCTCTGGCCACTGCAACTGAACTCCAAACATGTGCGCCACCTAGTGCACGTGTGCAACCTTGTGTCACCTTGTGCGTCTGGTTTACATGGGACTTAGAGAGTCAAACATGTGTCCTTAGGCTTCACCAGCAAGTGCTTTAACCACTAAGCCATCTCTCCAGCCACTTTTTTTTTTTTTTTTTTTTGAGGTAGGGTCTTGCTCTAGCCCAGGTGACCTGGAATTTACTATATAGTCTCAGGGTAGCCTTAAACTTGCAATGATCCTCCTACCTCTGCCTCCTGAGTGCTGGGATTAAAGGCATGCGCCACCACACCTGGCCTTCTATGCAAGTTTTTAACTAACAAAGTCCAAATTTCAGCAAACATTAGATTTTCCTAGCTAACTGCTGAGATTCACAGTATAATGGCTAGAACAAAAGAGGTGCTCAGTAAATATTTATTAACAAAATACAAGGAGGCAAATTTGTGAACAGACTAGGAAGAAAGAAATATCCACATAAGCGGTATAAGGATATGTTTAAGAAAAATAACCACTACATGAATCAAGTAGTGATGCCAGGAATGCAAATGTGTTGCTGTGGCTAAAAAACTAAAATTTTACATACTGAGTTTGTTGAAAACAAAACAGAAAACTTTTAAGTTCCTACTCTTCATAATTCTTCCTTATTCAGATGAATGTTCACTCAGGCCTAAACTAATACCCTAGTGGCCTAAGGGAGTCAGATGATCACAGAACTAATCCAAAACTTTCCTTTTATTAAATTTCAAAGGTTGCATGTCTTTAATTATTGATCTACACTGGGCAGTAAATTGTTTCTAATTAGAAGTTACTAATTAATCCATAGTCCTACTGTTATTTTATTTCATGGATAAAGGCTTAATTGGCTGGACTATTTCCTACTCAGTATAGCATAATATAAAAAAAAAGAGTGGGAGCCAGGCGTGGTGGTGCACGCCTTTAATCCCAGCACTTGGGAGGCAGAGGTAGGAGGATCGCCGTGAGTTCGAGGCCACCCTGAGACTCCATAGTGAATTCCAGGTCAGCCTGGGCTAGAGTGAAACCCTACCTCAAAAAACCAAAAAAAAAAAAAAAAAAAGAGTGGGGTGTGAACTGAGAGAGGAGGGTTTGCCTTCCAGTTCTCCAGCCTCTCTGCTCTGTGACTGCAGGCAATCTGGGTCCAGAAGCCTAGCTTCCTCACTTGTGATGGAGACACTCCTGTGTGTACCTCATAGCTTTATGACAAGTATTCAGAAAAGGGAAGGACAAGGGTGCCTGGGCACTACTTCCCGCCGCATGTACTGACTGCCATTTATACAGAACCTGGAGAAAGCCCAGCAGGCTGATTGTCTTTGCCTCTACCCAGCACACTATCCTCATTTGGTGCTAACTTCTGCCGCCTAAGTGCGATAAAGACCCTTGACAGGGCTGGCCAGAGGAACACCCATCTGTAAAATGACAGCAAGATGGGGCTGGGGTGATGGCTGAGCAGTTCAAGGCTTACAAAGCCTGCTGGCCTAAGTTTCATTTCTCAGCCGACCACGTAAAGCTGGGTAGACATTCACATGCAGTGGCAAGAGACCCCGGTATGCACACACTCACGTGCAAATGAGAAATAAATAAGGGCTGGAGAGATGGCTTAGCAGTTAAGTGCTTGCCTGTGAAGCCTAAGAACCCCTACTCGAACCTCCAGGTCCCACGTAAACTAGATGCACAGCGATGCAAGTGTGCAATGTCACACATGCACACAAGGGGGCACACGCACCTGGAGTTCGTTTGCAGTGGCTGGGAGGCCCTGGCACACCCATTCTCTCTCTCACACTCTCTACCACTTTCTCTCTCAAATAAATATATAAAATATATTTTAAAAATAAAAATAAATGTTCTGCTCAATCATAGCAAGCATTTCTGGACTGAAAGGCATATTTCAAATACTTTATACCTGGATAATATGTAGGTCATTACTGTATGAAGTGGCACAGGATGGAAGCATCATAAATGTTTATCTACAGATGACAAGGCCAGGATGAATTATGAAAGCCGACACATGTTTTCTGGACTATTCCTCACTTAGAAAAAGGTCAGGTAACTTCTGAGTGGGTTCACTGTAAACTCATGCAATGTGCTTAAAAGAACCCTGACACTGCTCAGTGAAGTCTATGCAAACCCGGCCAGTCCAGGTTCAATTACCCAGTCAGTACCTATGTAAAGCTAAATACATAAAATGACACAGGCATCTGGAATCCATTTGCAGTGGCTAGAGGCCCTGGCACACCCCTATACCATTCTCTATCTAATCACTCGAATAAATAACTTTTGGGGGGTGATTCAAAATAGGGTCTCATTCTAGCCCAGGCTGGAATTCACTATTAATCTCAGGTTGGCTTCGAACTCATGGTGATCCTCCTACTTCTGCCTCCCAAATGCTGGGATTGAAGGCGTGCACCACCATGCCTGGCTAAATAACTTTTTTAAAAAAAATCCCTATGGGACAGTAGCAAAACCTCAATTGTATGATGAATTCCTAAAAGCTCTGTGCAGTCAAGTTTGAGAGCAAATAGATCCAGGAGTGGTTTGAGTTTTGTCTCTAATTGTCAAGGGGAGGATCAATGAAAATCCCTGTCACAGGGAAGTTCAATGACAGGTCTCCTAGTGCTGACAGGTAGTGAAAGGCGAAAGTAGCCATTTCGAAATAAGCCCAAAATACCTCATTCAACAAGGACTGACTGAAAAGAAACCATTTCGCAAGCCAAACTGAACAGCGAACTCTATCTAGCCTTTTCCGGCCTTCCTATCTTACCTAAGTGGGGAAGGAGACCGAGAATCACACTCGCGAAGGCCACAGCCCAGGGCACAGGATGTAGGTCATTACTGTATGAAGTGGCACAGGCTAAAAGTATCCAACTACCACATTTCACCCGTGGCCCTCACAAACTCACAACCATCTCATGATGTAAAATACATTTAGGTCAATTCTAAGAACATCATTTATTCATTTACTTATATATTGGAGAGAGAAATAGAAGAAAGAGAGAGAGAATGGGCATGCCAGGGCCTCCAGCCACTGCAAAAGAACTCCTTGGGTACTGGGGAATTGAACCTGGGTCCTTAGGCTTCACAGGCAAGAGGCTTAACTGCTAAGCCATCCCTATAGCCCATCAGTTCAACTTTAAAGGTCTGTATAGCCTGTACAATCCCAACACTGTTCAAAAGCCCAAAGTTGGGCTGGAGAAATAGCTTAGTGGTTAAGGCACTTGCCTGTGAAGCCTAAGGACCCATGTTTAACTCTTCAGGTCCCACATAAGCCAGGTGCACAAGGTGATGCAAGCATGCAAGGTTGCACATGCACACAAGGTGTGCATACGTCTTGAGTTCAAGTGCAGTGGCTGGAGGCCCGGGCGCACCAATTTTCTCTTTCTCTCTCTCATAAAAAAAAAGTCCAAAGTCTAAGCCAGGCATGGTGGTGCACACCTTCAATCCTAGCACTTGGGAGGCAGAGGTATAGGAGGACTGCTATAAGTTTGAGGCCAGCCTGAGACTGTATAGAAAATTCCAGTTCAGCCTGGGCTAGATCAAGACCCTGCCTCAAAAAAAAAAAAAAAAAAAAAAAAAGTACAAAATCTAAAGTCTCATCTGAGACAGTCTCATAACTGTGAGCCTGTAAAATCCAAAGTTAAATCACATATTGGCACAGAGTAAACATTTCCACTGAAAATGAAGGCATAGCAAAAAAAAAAGATTGTGCCAGGCATGGTGGTGCATGCATTTAATCCCAGCACTAAGAAGGCAGAGGTAAGAGGATTGCTGTGAATTTGAGGCCAACCTGAGCTAGAGACTCTACCTCAAAAAAACAACAAAATAAGAAACAGAAAGAAAAGATCGAACCAGTGCAATATCTTTTAAAAAATTTTTTAATTTTTATTTATTTATTTATTAGAGACAGAGAGAGAATGGGTGCGCCAGGGCCTCTAGCCACGGCAAATGAATTCCAGATGCATGTGCCACCATGTGCATCTGGCTTAAGTGGGATCTGGAGAATTGAACCAGGGTCCTTAGGCTTCAAGGCATATATCTTAACCACTAAGCCATCTCTCCAGCCCCCAATGCAAGATCTTAAGAGAAAACAGCAAATCTTGCAGGCTCCTTTCCTTCAAAAGTCAGAATTCTTCCTACTGTCCCAATGCAGAATAGCTCAACCCCAATAGTGGTAATATAAACACACTAGTTAGTCCAGTACTTTAAAATTTAACATTGGGGCTGGAGAGATGGCTCAGCAGTTAAAGGTACTTGCTTGTAAAGCCTGCCAACCTGGGTTTGATTGCCCAGGACCCACGTAATGCCAGATGCACAGTGGCACATGCACCTGAAGTTCCTCTGCAGTGGCAAGAGGCCCTGGCACTCCTATTCTCTTTCTTCTCTCTATCCCTCTCCTCCCAAATAAAAATGCAAAAATAATTTTTTCAGCTGGGCATGATAGCACATGCCTTTAGTCCCAGCACTCAGGAGGCAGAGGTAAGAGGATCTCTGTGATTTCCAGGCCAGCCTGGGACTACAGAGTGAGTTACAGGTCATCCTGGACTAGAATGAGAACCTACTTTAAAAAAAAAAAAAAAAGCCAGGCGTGGTGGTGCACACCTTTAGTCCCAGCACTCAGGAGGCAGAGGTAGGAGGATTGCATTTACCAATGGGCTGGGCCTGAACCTTCTTTGAGAGTCGCTTCAGGTCTGCCATGTACTTGGCAGTCGCTCCCTTTTCCTGCTGTACATTGATGCTCTGCACCACGTTCTTCTCTACCCAGTTTCTCATGAGCTCTTGCTCCTTTCGGAGCATCATGTCCTGCACAGAAATGTGATAGTCCAAGTGACTCTTCACCTCTTTATACACTTTATGTAGCTGTTCCCAGTAAGCCAAGGCCATAGCAATGGTATTCCTCTGAACATAAAAAAAGGAGTGAGTGGCACTTCTGACTTCTGAGTCAGTGCCTGCTGTTACTTCAATTCAATCACATCCTGGACTTGTTTGATGGATGCCTGCTTACTTCTTCCAGATGAGCAATTTTTTGCTCATTAAGTTTATCAATAAATTTGCAACACAGGCACCATATTTTTTTTAATTATGTAGACAAGCAACCCTACTACTAATAGGGTAGAAAAGGTCTCTGAGGCTGGGCATGGTGGTGCACTCCTTTAATCCCAGCACTTGGGAGGCAGAGGTAGGAGGATGGCCGTGAGTTCGAGGCCACCCTGAGACTCCATAGTGAATTCCAGGTCAGCCTGGGCTAGGGAGACCCTACCTCAAAAACCAAAAAGAAAGAGAGGGTGGGAAGAAGGAAGGGAGAGGAGGAGAGAGAGTGAGTCTCTGAGATAATCACATACATTTCTTTGGATAGACAATAGATGATAAGCCCAGTTCCAAGCATGTAGGGTCCCGTTCCACCAGTTTTAGGATAAAGAAATTGGTAGAATTTCTCCATATTCAGGAAGAGGTGGTAGAGGGGCTGCCCTGAATGGAAGCGCCTTGTTGCCCGCAATGCCCCTGGTCCCAGGATGGCTTTGTTCTTCACACACAAGGCTATTGTGGGGGGGCAGCAGCAAGTACCACCCGGAACAGCATGGTTAGCCAAGGTGCAGAAAGCAGTCCTAGTGTCCCTGTGACCCTGACAGGAGACTGTCTAAACTTTAAAAAACAAAACAACAACAACAACAAAAAAAAACCTATTGCTGAAGACTCCACATACTTGGGCTGCAAGGCCACTGAGAAATCATGCTGGAACTGAGCTGAAAACCTCCTCCATGTAGACCAGCTGACAGAAAGCTGGAAAAAGCCATGCTGCATGCAGTTCCATGGGAGAGAGAGAAATCACCCGTGAAGATACTCAACAGTGGACACTACAAGCCTTATATTTGACCAACCAGGCCAAATGAGCCAACGGGTGCAATAGTGGCATGTCTCTTATGGGGGAAACCAACTGCCCTCTAATTGGACTGGAGGCCCGCTCCATGGGAGAGAATATATCCCTGATACTGAAAACTTAAAACAGGGGTAATCATGAGCCCTAGGGGTGTAACGTCTGCTGCTGTCTGGCCAAATGTATATACTATGCTCATCAAACTGCCCAGTAAGCACTTCTCTTAATGTTCATAACCATATATTAATGCTATTCTCACTTTTTTGTTAGAGAACCTTCTCTTTTCAGATGGCAGTGACCTTGGGATGACTCAGAAGGCATCATGGTGCTGAGAATAAGTGACAGAGGAGTGCTCAGCACTGAAATATCTCTATCACACCTTCCAAGGCTCAGGGTCCATTGTGGGAGAGGTGGCAGAAAGAATGGAAGAGCCAAAGAAAGGGTAGGTCTCCTAACAACGTGCTCCTCCAGACACAAAACGGCCTGGATATCCATGACTTCACAGTGCCTGATACTACCTATACAAGACCATCATAATAGTAGGAAAAGATGATGACATCAAAATAAAAGAGACTGAAAAAAAATAAAAAATAAAAGAGACTGATTAAGAGGGGGAGGGGATATGATGGAGAGTGGAGTTTCAAAGAGGAAAGTGGGTGGAGGGAGGGAATTACCATGGGATACTGTTTACAATCATGGAAGTTGTTAATTATTAAAAAAATTAGTTTATTTGAGAATGAACGCAGGAGACAAGGAGAAAGAGAGAGAAAGAGAGAATGGGCGCACCAGAGTATCCAGCCACTGCAAACAAACTCCAGACACATGTGCCACTTTGTGCATCTGACTTTACATGGGTACTGGAGAATCAAACCCAGGCCATCAGGCTTTGCAAGTAAGTGCCATGAACTGTTGAGCCATCTCTCCAACACTTCAAAGTTGAACTTTTAATCCACTCTGGCTGCCTTACTGACAAAGTGCTAATTCTCAGCAGTAGATACATTTCACTAATCTTATATATGCTGTCTTTATATACTCTCTGCTGATGTGTTCTTTTTTAAAAAGTGGACATGTCAGCCATATTTTTTCTCTCCTACCTCCACATGCAGAATTGGCAACTCTGAACTCCACTCTGTTCTTTCCCTAGACAGATTTTAAGCAGTCCATATTCTCTCCTAAATATAAACTCCTCTGATGATTAGCCTTGATAAACACCCCCCAGATGTGCATTCTTTAAGTTCTTTAATTAGTTACCTACCACTTGAACATTTTTCATTTGCAGGGGGTAGGGGAGAGAAGGAGAGAGAAACGGGCGAACCAGGACCTCCTGCCACTGCAAATGAACTCCAGATGCATGTGCTACTTTGTGCATCTGGCTTTAACAAAGGTACTGGGGAATCGAACCCAGGTTGTTAGACTTTGCAAACAAGTGACTTAACCTCTCATCAGCCATCTCTCCAGCCCCACTTGAACATTTTTTATTTTTTTGGTTTTTTGGTTTTGTGAGGTAGGGTTTCATTCTAGCCCAGGCTGACCTGGAATTCATTACGTAGTCTCAGGGCAGCCTTGAACTCATGGCGATCCTCTTACCTCTGCCTCCCAAGTGCTGGGATTAAAGGGCGTACGCCATTACGCCTGGCTCCCACTTGAACTTTTAACCTACATCCGTGACAGTAAACAAAATACAAAAACTCCCTAATAAAAGGAGAACTTCACCTTCAGCTGTGCATTTCTCAAGCCAGAGTTTGTCTGTGAGGTCACTCAGCTACAAACTGTTTAAGATCACTGTGTGTCACTATCATACAAATTATTACCTCTTCTACATTTGTCCTGAATTTTCCTTTCCTTTTCCTTTCCTTTTCTTTTTTGGCTTTTTGAGGTAGGGTTTTGCTCTAGCCCAGGCTGACCTGGAATTCACTATGTAGTCTCAGGTTGGCTTCAAATTCACGGCAATCCTCCTACCTCTGCCTCCTACCTCTGCCTGCCGAGTGCTGGAATTAAAGGCCATACATGGTCCTAATTTTCTTTTTTTAGTATTTTTATTTATTAGAGAGAGAGAAGAATGGGTGCATCAGGGCCTCTAGCCACTGCAAATGAACTCCAGACACATGCACCACCATGTGCATCTGGCTTACGTGGGTTTTGGGGAACTGACCTTGGCTGGGTCCTTAGACTTCACAGCTAAGCACCTTAACCACTGAGCCATCTCTCCAGCCCTGTCCCTACTTTTCTACAGACTGAACATCATATTTTGCCACAGCAGATGGCAGAAAGCAGCAAGAGTGAGCTGAGCTCTGGCAAAGGGGAAGCTAGGCTGTGACCAAAGGCCACCCCCAGCAACACACCTCTTCCAACAAGGCTCCACTTCCTAAACTGCCACCAGCTTGGGACCAAGCACTGAAAACACAAGTTTATGGGGGACATCTGATTCAAACCACCATAACTTTAAATTTTAGGGCTGGAGAGATGGCTTAGCGGTTAATACACTTGCCTGCAAAGCATAAGGACCGATGTTCAAATCCCTAGTATCCATGTAAGCCAGATGCACAAGGTGGAGCATGTGTCTGGAGTTCATTTGTAGTGGCTAGAGGCCCTGGCACATCCATTCATTCTCTGTCTCAAATAAATAAATTTTTTTTTAAGAATTGTACATTTTACACCAGTGAAGATACTCAACAGTGGACACTGCAAGCCTTATATTTGGCCACCCAGGCCAAATGAGCCAACGGGTGCAACAGTGGCACATCTGTCATGATGGAAACCAACTGCCCTCTAATTGGACTGGAGACCCACTCCATGGGAGGAATACACATCCCTGATACTGAAAACTTGAAACAGGGGTAGTCATGAGCCCTAGGGGTGTAACATCTGCTGCTGTCTGGCTAAATGCATATACCATGCTTATCAAACAGCCCAGTAAGCACTTCTCTTAATGTTCATACCCATATATTAATGCTACTCTCACTTTTTTGTTAGAGAACTTTCTCTTTTCAGATGGCGGTGACCTTGGGACAACTCAAAAGGCATCATGGTGCTGGAAAGAAGTGACAGGAGTGCTCAGCACTGCAGTATCTCTATCACACCTTCCAAGGCTCAGGGTCTATTGTGGAAGAGGTGGCGGAAAGAATGTAAGAGCCAAAGGAAGGGTAGGACTCCTTACAACGTGCTCCCCCCAGACACAAAATGGCCTGGATATCCATGACCTCATAGTGCCTGACAACACCTACACAAGACCATCATAATAGGAGGAAAAGATGATGACAGCAAAATAAAAGAGACTGATTGAGAGGGGGAGGGGATATGATGCAGAATGGAGTTTCAAAGGGGAAAGTGGGGAGAGGGAGGGCATTATCATGGGATATTGTTTACATTCATGGAAGTTGTTAATGAAAAATTTTGAAAAAAAAAAACAGAAATGTGCATTTTAAAGGAGTGAACTGAATGACATGAATTACATCTCAATAAATGTGCTTTTAATAAGCTCTTCACAGTCTAGTCCTTGTTTCCCTACCACTGTCACATGATGCCACTCCTCCTTTCAGACTGCAGTACTACGCACTGACCTCTCAGGTTCCCTGTAGAACGTTTAAATTCTTTAAACCTCTGAGGCTTTAAACTTGCTTCTACTTCTACCTGCAACCCTCTTATGCATCTTCCTTCTTTGGCCCATTCCTGTGTATTTTATTTTATTTATTTGAGAAAGAGGCAGACAGAGTGAGTATGGGGGCAACAGGGCCTCCTGCCACTGCAAATGAACTGCAGATGAATGAGCCATTTAGTGCATCTGGCTTTACATTTACATCGATACTGGGGAATCAAACTCAGGCCATCAGGCTTTGCAAGCAAGTGCCTTTAACTGCTGAGCTCTCTCTCCAGCCCCCTATTCTTGTGTTTTAGACCTTAGCATAGATGTCAGTCCTCCTTGGAGCCCTCACTAACCTTCTATGCCTGACTGAGAGGCAAGTTCAGTGTGCTTCGGCAACAACATGTACCTATGACTATGTTAGCATTCTTGTCACTGAATCTCAATTACCTCATGGTCTGGGTCCCTTACTAGGCTGAGTTGAGCTTATTGAATTTTGACCCACAGAAAGTAAAATATAAGTTTTTTAAAAAATATACTTATTTGAGAGAGAGAGAGAAGGCGGGAGAGAGAGAAAGGGCACACTAGGACTTCCAGTCACTGCAAATGAACTCCAGACACATGCACCACCTCATGAGTCTAGCTTACATGGGTGGGTACTGGAGAGTTGAACCTGGTTCCTTAGGCTTCACAGGTAAGTGCTTTAACTGCTAAGCCATCTCTCCAGCCCAAAATAAGTTGTGGGATTTTTGGTTTTGTTGTTTTGTCTTTCAAGGTAGGATCTTTAGCCTAGGCTCGCCTGGAATGCACGATGTAGTCTCAGGGTGGCCTTGAACTCATGGCAATCCTCCTACCTTGGCCTCCCAAGTGCTGAGAGTAAAGGTGTGTGCCACCATGATGGGTTTCAACTACTGATAAGAAATCTCTTCTGTGTTGGTAGTATAGTGGTGAACACAACTGCCTTCCAAGAATTTCTTTTGTTATCATTTGTCTGCTCAAAAGAATACTTTTTTAAAAAGTCCTCTTCCGGGCTGGAGAGATGTCTTAGCGGTTAAGGCGCTTGCCTGCAAAGCCAAAGGACCTAGGTTTGATTCCCCAGGACCCACATAACCCATTGCACAAGGTGGTGCATGCATCTGGAGTTCATTTGCAGTGGCTGTAGGCCCTGGGGGGGGGGGGACACCTGTTCTCCCTCTCTCTCTCTCTCGGCCTCTCTCTCAAGTAAATAAAAATAAATATTTTTTCAAAAGTCCTCTTCCAAGAAAAGTCACATATACTAGAAATGTCTCATGGTAAGGAGAAAAGCACTGATGCATAATGTAACACAAAATGAATATGAAGCACTCAACATTCAGATGGTCAGACTTTCAAGGGAAAAGTAATCTGGTTAAGCTTTGGTCAGACACATGCATGTTTAACTTAATTATCTAGAAAACACAGTTTCAATGTTCAAATACTACTCTGGATCCACAGCTTCCCTTGCAGTGATGCATGACAGGTTTTGACATCAAATCCTCAAGAACATTAATTCTCTTTTTTTTTTCATTTTGTTTATTTATTTGAGAGAGAGAGGGGTGGGGCAGAAAGAAAGAGAATGGGCATACCAGGGCCTCTAGCCACTGCAAATGAACTACAGATACATATGCCACCTTGTGCATCTGGCTTTATGTGGGTACTGGGAAATTGAACCTGGGTCCTTTGGCTTTGCAGGCAAGCACCTTAACCACTAAGCCATCTCTCCAGCCCCTCAGTACATTCTAATCAATGGAGAACTAGGATGAAAATAATATGCTGATGGCCTTTTTGTAAAATTTCTTCAAATTTAAGAATGGACTTTGCAAGTACTTTTACTAGGACATTTTCAGAAGTTGGGGGAGAGGGTAGAAAAGCATGAGTTAATGGCAGGAAGAAGCAGAGAAAACAAGACTTTTCTGTTGTTTGTTTTTGTTTTATGTTTTCCAAGGTAGGGTCTCACTCTAGCCCAGGCTGACCTGGAATTCACTATATAGTATCAGGGGGTCCTAAACTTATGGCGATCCTACTACCTCTGGCTCCCAAGTGCTGGGATTAAAGGCATGTGCCACCACACCAGGCCTAAACTATTTAAACTTTTGTTAATTTAAAACTTTTGTTTTTCTTTATTTGTGAAGAAACACAGTGAATATGGGTGGGCTAGGACCGCTCTGCTGCAAACTAACTCCAGATGCATACACCACTTTGTGCATCTGGCCTTACATGGGTACTGGGAAATTAACCCAGGCCAATAAGACTTTGTAAGCAAGCACGTTTAACCACTGAACCATCTCCCTAGCCCAGACTATCATTAATTTTTATGTGAAGGTGTTTAGGAATTTGATAATTAAGAAATTTCTATCAAGGTCCAAATAACTGCTTATAGGCCTTTAAAACTGCAGTAGCATTTTTCTTCCCAGTAGATTTCAGTGTCTAAAGTTCCAGGTTTAACTATTGAAAATCAAATTTTGAAGAGAAAAAAGTAAAGAAGCAAAAGCTTTAAAACAGAAAAGTTCTAAACAAAAAGATATTTTCCTCAACCATATGAGCTGCAGTAATGTACATGACATTAAGATAAGCTAGATTTCTCTACCACATAGACAAATGAAAAGGCCAGGAAGATGCTTAAATAGCAACTCTTCATGAATCAATCATATATGTATCTAACAGCGGGTATTTAAAATGTCAAGAATGTACATTTGGGCTGGAGAGATGTCTTAGCGGTTAAGCGCTTGCCTGTGGAGCCTAAGGACCCCGGTTGGAGGCTCGATTCCCCAGAACCCATGTTAGCCAGATGCACGAGGGGACACATGCGTCTGGAGTTCGTTTGCAGTGAATGAAGGCCCTGGCACACCCATTCTCCCTCTGTCTGTCTATCTGCCTCTTTCTCTCTCTGTCTGTTGCTCTCAAATAAATAAATAAAAATGAACAAAAAAATTAAAAAAAAAAAGAATGTACATTAGAGCCAGGTGCGGTGGCACACACCTTTAATCTCAGCACTTGGGAAGCAGAGGTAGGAGGATTGCCCGAGACTGCATAGTGAATTCCTGGTCAGCCTGGGCTAGAGTGAGACCCTACCTCGGAAAAAAAAAAAAAAAAAAAAAAAAAACTTTATTTAGAGCCAGGCGTGGTGGCACACGCCTTCAATCCCAGGCAGAGGTAGGAGGATCACCTTGTCACCTTGAGTTTGAGGACACCCTGAGACTACATAGTGAATTCCAGGTCAGCCTGGGCTAGAGACCCAACCTCAAAAAAAAAAAAAAAAAGAAGAAGAAGAATGTACATTAGGGCTGGAGAGATAGCTTAGTGGTTAAGGTGCTTGTCTGTGAAACTTAAGGTGCTTGTCTGTGAAACTTAAGGACCCAAGTTCGATTCCCCAGGACCCACATAAGCCAGATGCACAAAGTGGCACATGCATTTAGAATTCATTTGCAACAGCTAGAGGCCCTGATGCACCCATTCTCTCCCTCTCTCTGTGCTTTCAAATAAATAAAATTTAAAAACAGAATGTACATTAAATCATCTTTTATGACTTTTAAAATTTATATTTACTTACTTGCAAACTGAGAGAGACAAAAGAGAGGGCTCTGTTGTGCCCATTCTCTGTTTCTCTTCTATTTCTCTCTGTTTGCAAAGAAATAAATATAAAATATTTTTTAAAAATAACAGCATTCAGATATTTAGAGTATTTAATTAGGAGGGCTTCTGATATTAAAACTCCTCTCTAAATTCCAGAGTCCAACAGCCTGTCCACGAAATGACTAACATGGTTATAATAACACAGGCATTTTAACTTCTACACAGCACAAGAGAGCAATCTATAAAAGGTACCTTCGTATACAACTGATCTTCTGTATACACATTCTATATTCACATTCTCAGAGGCAACAACTCTGACTGAAAATATCTGAACATGCAAAAGGCTTTTCCTTGCTTATCACTGCTCTCTAAAACAACGCAATGCAACAACTGCCAACTGCCATATGTCCATGGTGTTAGGTGTGAGAAGTAATCACAAAGATGGCAAATAAACAGACCAGGACAGTGGTGACATAGGTAAATGCATGGCTTTACCCAAGACACTTGCAAATCCATGGAGTTTGGTGTCTGGGGGCTGGGGAAGGGTTCCTGGAATGGATTATCTGTGGATAGTGAAGAAGGACAAATGTATATATGTACATGTATATGTATGTAAAGACTGTATTCTGAAAAATTAAAGGGAAAATTCCAGTAGCTTAATTGAAAGTGACAATTTTTATTATCACCTATATACTTTTTATTTCCTGGATGAAAGACATACATCTCAAATTGAATGGACACAGTCTAGGAAAACAACTGAAGCCAACAATTTAGAAATATACTAATCTAATGGCTTCAAAAATTTTAGACTTTAAGCTGGGGATGGTGGTTACCAGCTAACAGTAACTTTTTTGTTTTTCTAGGTAGGGTCTGGCTCTAGTACAGGCTGACCTGGAATTCACTCTGTAGTCCCAGGCTGGCCTTGAACTCACAGCAATCCTCCCACCTCTGCTTCCCAAGTACTGAGATTAAAGGTGTGCACCACCACGCCTGGCTAAAGTCTGTAATTGTTTTTTCCAAGGTTGGGTGTCACTAACCCAGGCTGACCAGGAATTCACTCTGTATTCTCAGAGTGGCCTTGAACTCACAGCACTCCTCCTACCTGTGTCTCCCAAGTGCTGGGATTAAAGGCGTGAGCCACCACACCCAGCTATGAAATTTTACTTTTTGTCATTCACAAAGCTGGACAGGATGAAGGAAGAAATAACAGCTTTGATTTTAAAATAAGTGCTTATTTAGTGGCATAGTTTTAAGCAGTCATTTCATTCTCAAAATCATTCAATAAGGAAACTGGGTAACATGCTTACTTGAATCATCTAGGAAAAGCTGAAGTCAGGACATGAACCAGGTCTGCTTCCAGATGTGCTCAGAGTTTATTATTTAGGAATATTTGGACAGAAGAGTTTGATTTTTCTTGAATATTTATTTGGAGTCAAAACCTCACAAACATCAAAGATGTCTCATTAACACTGACATCCACAGAGAAGTGGCACATTTCCCACAAACAGCTATTTTTGGACAGAAAATACTAAAATAATCTAGTGTTTGGAAGTTCAATCTAGGGGCTGAAGAGATGGCTCAGCAGTTAAAGGTGCTTGCTTGCTTGCCAACCATGACAAGCCGGGTTTGACTTCCCAGTACTCACATAAAGCCAGATGCATAAAGTGGTATGTGTGTCTATAGTTTGTGGTTGGCAGGAGGCCCTGGCACACCCTTACTCATTCTAATTTTGTCTACCTCTTTCTTTCTCTCTCAAATAAATTAATTTAATTAAAATTTTAAAAAGAATACTATCAACGGATTTAAAAAGAAAAAAAGCCAGGCATAGTGGCACATGCCTTTAATCTCAGCATTTGGGAAGCAGAAGTAGGAGGATCTCTATGAGTTTGAGGCCAGCCTGAATACATAGTGAATTCCAAGTCAGCCTGGGTAAAGTGAGACCCTACCTAAAAATGGAATAATGACTTAGTGGTTAAGGCATTTGTCTGCAAAGCTTAAGGACTTAGGTTTGACTCCCCAGTACCCATGTAAGCCAAATGTACATGGTGGCACATGTGTCTGGATTATCTGCAGTAACTGGAAGCTCCAGTGTGCCCATTCTCTCTCTCTATCATCTGCCTCTGTCTCTCTCAAATAAATAAATAAAATATTTAAAAAATAAATAAATAAGCTTATAACCTGGGCCTCCAGCTGCTGGGCTAGAATAGGTGTCACTGGGGGGTAGATCCTGGAGTCCAGCCCTAAGATTTGTTTGGAGGTAGACCTTGATTCCAGCCCAAAGGTGTGGAGAGCAGTTTGAGCTCTGGATGTTTTGTGGTCATGGCTGTAGGTGATGTAGCTGTGCTTGGATCTATGAAAGGCAGCCAGCTTCTTTCACCATTAAAGGTGTTGCCCTGGACTCTCTAAACCTGAAACAAATGCCTTCTTCCCGTAAACTGTGTCTACTTGAATGTTCATCCCAGCAACTAGGAGCTGACTGCAATAGTAACCTTACATCCTTTTAAAGTTATTTGAGGACTGAGGAGATGGCTCATCAGTTAAAGGCGCTTGTCTGCCCAGGTTCAATTTCCCAGTAGCCACATAAAGGCAGGTGCACAAGGTGGTGCATGCATGTGGAACTCATGTGTAATGGCAGGAGGCCCTGGCATGCCCATGCTTACTTTTCCTCTTGTCTACTTGCAAATAAATAAATAAAAACCTTTAAACAAATAAAATCATATCAAAATCCTAGGTCTAGATCTTTGTGACAATGTCTCTGATATTAAAAACAATGCTTTTTTTTTTTTTTTTTTTTTTTTTTGCAAGGTAGGGTCTCTCTAGCCCAGGCTGACCTGGAATATACTCTGTAGTCCCAGGCTAGCCTCAAATTCATAGCAATCCTCCTATCTCTGCCTCCTGAGTGCTGAGATTAAAAGCATACGCCATCACACCTGGCTTAAGAAATTATACTTTAAAGCCACACACAGCAATGACTTTTGTTGTTCTTTTCCTTTTTACTTCTTTGGTTTCTTGAGGTAGGGTCTTGATCTAGCCCAGGCTGGCCTTGAACTCACAGCAATCCTCCAACCTCTGCTTCCCAAGTGTTGGTATTAAAGAGCAATGACTTTTTAAAAAATATATTTATTTATTTGAAAAAGAGACCTAGAAAGAGGTAGACAGACAGAGAGAATGAGTATGGGCACACTAGGGCCTCCTGCTACTGCAAACAAACTCCAGACGCATGTGCCGTATGTGCATCTGGCTTTACATGGCTACTGGGGAATCAAACCTGGGCTATCAGGCTTTGCAAGCAAGCTCCTTTAACCACTGAGCCATCTCTCCAGCTCTGCAAATCTTTTTATTGTTTAAAATACCTTTTATTGAAAGAGAGCAAGAGAAAGAAGCAGAGAGAGGGGGCAAGAGAGAGAGAGAGAGAATGGACACGCCAGAGCACCCAGCCACTGCAAACAAACTCCAGATGCATGCGCCACCTTGTGCATCTGTCTTACATGGGTCCTGGGACTCAAACCTGGGTCCTTTGGCTTTGCAGGCAAGTGCCTTAACCATTAAGCATCTCCCCAGCCTCCTGTAAATCTTTTAAAAAGAGAATTCCAGCTGGGCATGGTGGCACATGCCTTTAATCCCAGCATTCGGGAGGCAGAGGTAGGAGGATTGCCATGAGTTTGAGGCCAACCTGAGACTACATAGTGAATTTGAGGTCAGCCTGAGCTAAAGTGAAACTCTACCTCAAAAAAACAAAAAACAAAAAAATAAAAAAAGAAGAGGAGGAGGAAGAGAAAGAAAATAGAAGTCCAGTTCAGGTGGTAGTGCATAGCTTGAGTTCCAGCATTCAGGAGACTGAGGTAGGAGGATCAACATGAGCTTGAGGGCAGTCTGGGGTTAACAGAGGCAGTTCAAAATCAGCCTGGGCTAGAGGGAAACCCTGCCTGTGGTCAGGTGTCTTCCAAAAATGAATTCATATGTTCTAGATGTTTTGGTCCCCAGACGGTGGCAATTTGGAAGGTGGAACTGTGCTAGAGGAGGTGTGTACTGGAGCAGACCTTGAGGTTTATGAACTCCAGGTTGCCAATGCTAAATTGGCTCACTCTCCTGCTGCTGTGGCAGAGATGACGTCCAGCCTGTACTCATGTCACGCTTCTTCCAGCCGTGAGACTGTAAGTCAAAATATAACCCTTTCCAGAATCCCATCAGTTGCTTCTGGCAGGAGCTTCATCCCATCAAGGAAAAGGTAACGGCAACACTGCCTCGGGAAAAAACAATTCCGTTTTGATCCTGCTAACTGATAAAGATAATTTTCAAATACTGTAAGTCGAAAAAATGTTGGGAAACTTACTACACAAAGTACTTGAAGCAACATCCAACTAAATTCCTACAGTTTAGTTCCCCCCTCAATTCAGTCTGTAAATTTGAAACAGCAGCTTGTCTACTCATTATTTACATACTTTCTTCGTGACTCATCCCCTTTCCAAAGGACACAGAGTTCACTTAACAACCAGTTATTATGCCTTTATTTCACTGCTATTTTTATTTGCCTTCTTTAATGAATGAATCATTTCAAAATCAGTTATAAAGTAGTACTTGTTTCCAAGATCTTGCATATAAAGAATGTGGGTCCACAACTGCATTCTTTACCACTCTCAAACCCAATCAGAAGACATCTAAATTACCAATAGATTTGTGTCTATAAGAATGCAGCTGGGCCGGGCGTGGTGGCGCACACCTTAAATCCCAGCACTCAGGAGGCAGAGGTAGGAGGATCACCGTGAATTCTAGGCTACCCTGAGACTACATAGTTAATTAATTACAGGTCAGCCTGGACCAGAGTGAGACCCTACCTTGAAAAACAAACAAACAAAAAAAATGCAGCTGGGCTGGAGGAATGGCTTAGCAGTTAAGGCATTTGCCTGCAAAGCCAAAGGACCCAGGTTCGATTCCCGAGGACCCACGTTAGCCAGATACACAAGGGGGCACACGCATCTAGAGTTCATTTGCAGTAGCTGGAGGGCCTGGCACGCCCATTCTCTCCCTCTCTCTCTCTTCCTCTTTTGCTATCAAATAAATAAAAATAAAATAAAATGTTTTCTTTTTAAAGAATGCAGCTATCTGGTGGGAATGCAATCTGGTCCAGCCATTGTGGAAATCAGTGTGGAGGTTCCTAAGACAGATAAAAATTGATCTACCATATGACCCAGTTATAGCACTCCTAGGCATATATCCTAAGGATGCATCCCATTTCCTTAGAAGTACATGCTAAACCATGTTTATTGCCACTCAATTCATAATAGCTGAGAAATGGAACCAGCCTAGATGTCCCTCAACTGATGAGTGGATATTGAAGATGTGGCACATTTATACAATGGAGTTCTACTCAGCGGTAAAGAAAAATGAAGTTATGAAATTTACAGGAAAATGGATGGATCTGGAAAGGATTATACTAAGTGAGGTAACCCAGCCCCAGAAAGCCAAGCGCCGCATGTTTTCCCTCATATGTGGATCCTAGCTACAGATGATTGGACTTCTGTGTGAGAAGGAAAAAACTCAGTAGCAGAGGCCAAGAATCTTCTCTTTTCAGGTGGCAGGGACCTTGGGATGACTCAGAAGGTATCATACTGCTGGAAAGAAGTGACTAGAGTACTGAGTAACATCTTGATCACACCTTCCAAAGCTCAGGGTCTAATGCGGAAGAGGTGGCGGAAAGAATGTAAGAGCCAAAGGAAGGGTAGGACTCCTTACAACGTCCTCCCTCCAGACATAAAATGGCCTGGATATCCATGACCTCATAGTGCCTGACACTACATACACAAGACCATCATAACAGGATGAAAAGATCATGACATCAAAATAAAAGAGAGACTGATTGAGATGGGGAGGGGATATGATGGAGAATGGAATTTCAAAGGGGAAAATGGGGGGAGGAAGGGTAGCACCATGGGATATTTTTTATAATCATGGAAAATGTTAATAAAAATTGAGAAAAGAAAAAAAAAAGAATGCAACTATCTCACAGACAACTGCCAGACTTAGTTACTAATCTAAAAGTAATTATGATTTTTTTTGACACTAGCTAGTCATCTTAGATTTGTATATAAAAGGATGCTATACAGAGTAAAATACTATAATTCAGGAAGACAGAGTCCAAAAAGGCGAGCATGATTACATGGAATGAAATTCCTAAAGGAAAGATGACCAACGAAGATAGGCTCTGCCATATTCCCAAGAAAGGAAAAGGACGTACTACACAAAACAGGATGGCAGGGCAAGCAGGGTCATCTAACAGCACAACATAAAAGCAATGTGAGGCCTAGTGTGGTGGCGCACGTCTTTAATCCCAGCACTCAGGAGGCAGAGGTAGGAGGATTGCTGAGTTCAAGGCCAGCCTGAGACTACAGAGTGAGCTCCAGGTCAGCCTTGGCTACAATGAGAAGCTACCTGGGGGGAGAGGGGGAAACTCACAGTATTAGGCTAAGGAGATGGCTGAGTAGTCAAAAGACCTTACTTGCTTCAAAAGCCTGACAGCTTGGGTTCAGTTCCCTAGTACTCATACAAAATAGATCACAAGCTGGACAGATGACTTAACGGTTAAGGCATTCGTCTGTAAAGCCAAAGGACCTCAGTTCGATTACCCAGGACCCACGTAAGCCAGATGCACAAGGGGCGCATGAGTTTGGAGTTCGTTTACAGTGGCTGGAGGCCCTGGCATGCCCATTCTCTCTTTTCCTCTCTCTGCCTCTTTCTCTCTCTCAAATAAATAAATAAAAATAAAGTTTTTTCAAAACTAGATCACAAAAGTGTTGCACATATCTGTTATTCATTTGCAGTGGCAAGAAACCCTGGCGCGCGCGCGCACACACACACACACTTTTTAAAAAATAGTCTGGGGCTGGAGAGATGGCTTAGAGGTTAAGCGCTTGCCTGTGAAACCTAAGGACCCAGGTTCAAGGCTCGACTCCCCAGGACCCACGTTTGCCAGATGAACAAGGGGGTGCACGCGTCTGGAGTTCATTTGCAGTGGCTGGAAGCCCTGGTGCGCCCATTCTCTCTCTCTCTCTATCTGCCTCTGTCTGTTGCTCTCAAATACATAAACAAAAAATTTTAAAAAAATGATGCCAGATGCTGAGAAAATAGGGACCAAAGTGAGCAAGAAGGCATTTCAGACTGGAAAAAAACATAAGCAAAGCCAGGAGTGGTGGCGCACACCATTAATCCCAGCACTTGGGAGGCAGAGATAGGAGGATTGCCACAAGTTCGAGGCCACCCTGAGACTACATAGGGAATTTCAGATCACCCTGGGCTAGAGTGAGACCCTATCTTGAAAAAACAAGCTATATATGTGTGTGTGTGTGTGTGTGTGTGTATATATATATATATATATATATATATATATATATATATATATATATGGTTGGAAAGTGGGAGCTGCACCTAATCATCTTTGATTGCCTCCGATTATGAAAGCAGAAGAGGTGCTCATCGTCTCTACAGAGGCATATGCAGAGTCTGGATCAGCTCTGTGGGCAAGGTATGGGACTGTTTTAGTTAACATATGTAAAGTGCCCAGAAGAGTATCTGCAAGAAAGTACACGCTATAGTGCTTACTATGATTACCTCTGTCCTTGTAGAGAGATGGACTGGGATGGAAAACTGCTCTGCTTTCTGCCTGCCTTTACACATGCCATTCCACCTTCAAGGACAAGGACTGCCCAAGACCTCCTGGTTATTTAAATACCCAGTACTCAGTGATCTGCAAACTCCACCTCCTTTCTGATCATCCGGTCTACTTTATCTTCCCAAAGTACAGTTAGTTCATGAACAAAATGTTTTTTCCTGAAGCAAAATACAACTCCTTTGAATATTCAGTACAAGTTTCTTCTAGACCACAAACACTTCAATCGTCCTTGTAAAACCATCTGGAATGAAGCTCAGTGGTTTATGAATACCTATGAGAATATTAAGGTTTAGGGTAAGATCAAGATTTGGGCTAGAGAGATGATTCAGCGGTTAAGGTGCTTGCTTTGTGTGAACCAAAGTTCCCAGAAGAGCACTGTATCTGCTGCACCTACCTCCAGCAAGAATTGGACTTGAACGAACTGACAAAACTGTGCCCAGAGAGGGATGGAATGCTGCAAGGTCAGAGCCAAATTACCTTGAGCTACCAATAGCCCCTTAATAGCCATTGATTTGCCCACCTCTGTGCCTGAGCTAATGTCCACATGACTATCAGTTGATCAGGTACAACCTTTTTGGAATGTACTAGCAGACCACCACCTTCTAGCAACCCAAAGGCAGAGAATGTCATCAGATAGCATCTGAACCCTATGGTGGAGACATCTCCCACTACTTGATGGTCAGCCAATGTATTTGAAAGTGCCTTGATTTATGACTTTCTTCTGTTCTGTAACTGTAAAACCTTCATGAAATTGCTAACACATTGGAACATGGAATTTTGGGTAACTTAAATCTGTGCTCCCAAGCCATGGTCATTCATACTTGGCTCCAGAACAATCTCTTCTCCCCTTTGAGGTGACAGCTGTGTCTTTTGCATTAACACTTGCAAACCCTGACAGCCCAAGTTCAATTCCCCAGTACCCATGTAAAGCCAGATGCATAAAGTGGTGCATGTGTCTAAAGTACATAGGCACTGGCAGGAGGCCCTGGTGTGCCCATATTCACTATCTCTGCCTGCCTATTTCTCTCTCTCTCTCAAATAAATGTATAAATAAAATATTTTTTAAATTTTTTGTTTATTTTTATTTATTTGAGAGCGACACACAGAGAGAGGAGGAGGCAGAGAGAGAGAGAGAATTAGCACACCAGGGCCTCCAGCCTCTGCAAATGAATGCCAGACACATGCGCCCCCTTGTGCATCTGGCTAACATGGGTCCTGGGGAATCGAGCCTCGAACCAGGGTCCTTAGGCTTCACAGGCAAGCGCTTAACCACTAAGCCATCTCCCCAGCCCTAAATAAAATATTTTTAAAAGATATTTACTTTACCAAAATGATGGAACTTTATAAAACAGTCACATTTTTGTATACTGAAGTCAGTGCACTTCTTTTTTTCTTTTTCCAAGGTAGAATCTTACTCTAGCCCAGGCTGACCTAGAACTTACTCTGTAGTCCCACGCTGGCCTCAAACTCACAGCAATTCTCCTACCTCTGCCTCCCGAGTGCTAGGATTAAAGGTGTGTGCCATCATACCTGGCCACGGTCACTTTAAAAAAAAAAAAATTAACCCAGGATCAGAAAGCCAAGCACCGCATGTTCTCTCTCATATGTGGATGCCAACTACAAATGTTTGGAGTTGTATGTGAGTTGGAATAAAACATGGTAGCAGGAGCCAGTAAGCTAGAAAGGGGCTATAAGGGAGGGGGGAGGGGAGGACCTAAGGGAATGGTATTGTATATATGTAAGTAGAACAGATTACTGGGGGCAGAAAGGCCTAAGTGAGGTCAGGGGAAGAGACAGAGTAAAGGAAAGGTGGGGAAAGGGTTAATCAAAATTTAAAAGCATATGAATAAGACATATGAAACCAACTTTTTTGGACAATGGAACACTCAGAAGCCAGAGATTGTTACTAGAAAATTTTCAGTGCCAGGGATGGGATACCTTCCAGTAAGATGTTGGCCAGGGAGGTCCCTGATGCCCCCAAAACATTACAGGGCACTGCCAAGGTTCTTGGTTTCCCACCAGGAATAGATGGTAAGACCCTATTGCTAAAGACTCCACATACTTGGGCTACAAGGTCACTGAGAAATCTTGCTAGAGCTGAGCTGAAAACCTCTTCCATGTAGACCAGCTGACAGAAAGCTGGAAAAAGTTACACTGCACACAACACCATGGGAGAGAGAGAAGTCATCAGTGGAGATAAACAACAGTGGACACTGCAAGCTTTAAGTTGGGCCAACCAGGCCAAATGAGCCAATGGGTGGAATAGTGGCATGTCCTTTATAGGGGAAACCAACCACTCTCTAACTCTCACTTTTGGTTAGAGAAGCTTTTCTTTTCAGATGGCAGTGACCACTGGGATGACTGAAAAGGCACCTTAGTGCTGAGAAGTGACAGAGGAAGCCTTCGCACTGAAACATCTCTATCACACCTTCCAAGGCTCAGGGTCCATTGTGGAAGAGGTGGCAGAAAGAATGGAAGAGCCAAAGAAAGGGTAGGACTCCTTACAATGCACTCTTCCAGACACAAAATTGCCTGGATATCCATGACCTTGCAGTGCTTGGCACTACCTGCACCAATTCCATCATAATAGGAGGAAGAGATGATGACATCAAAATAAAAGAGAGACTGATTGAGAGGGGGAAGAGATATGATGGAGAATGGAGAGCAGTGAAGGGGAAAGGGGGGGGGAATCATCATGGTTTATTGTCTGTAATTATAGAAGTTGTTAATAGTAAAAAAAAATAAATATTTATTTGAGAGAGAGAAAGAGGTAGATAGAATGGGCGTGTCAGGGCCTATAGCTACTTCAAACCAAGTCCAAGTACATGTGCTACCTTGTACATCTGACTTATGTGGGTACTGGGAAATCAAACCTAGGGCCTTAGGCTTCACAGGCCAGCGCCTTAACCACTAAGCCATCTCTCTAGCCCAGCATTTTTGATAGTCTAAAAGGTTTTGGGAGACTTTTTTTTTTTTTTCAGAGGTAGGGCCTCACTCTAGCTCAGGCTGACCTGGAATTCACTATGTAGTCTCAGGGTAGCCTCGACTCATGGCGGTCCTCCTACCTCTGCCTCCTGAGTGCTGGAATTAAAGGCGTGCACCACCACGCCTGGCTTTGGAGACTTTTACCTTTGTAAATTAGTGAACTGGTGAGCCTAGCTTATCTGAAGGTGGTGTTTTTGTTCGTTTGTTTTTTTGAAATAGGGTCTCACTCTAGTCCAGGCTGACTAGAACTTGCTCTGTAGTCCCAGGCTGGCCTCAAATCCAGGCGATCTCACCTTGGCCTCCTGAGAGCATGTACCACCATACTCAGCTTTAAAAAAATAATAAACAAACAAAAATAAAGAATGTTTATAGGGGCTGAAATTAGGGCTATGCAGTTAAAGGCACTTGCTTACAAAGCCTGCAGGCTGGGGTTCAACTCCCCAGCCACCTACATAAAACCAGATGGGCATTTGTTTGCAGCAACAAGACACCATGGTGTACTGCCCTCCACACACATATGTGCAAATAAATAAACACATAAAATTTGAAATAAAAAATAAATGAAAGAGCCAGGCGTGGTGGCGCATGCTTTTAATCCTAGCACTCGGGAGGCAGAGGTAGGAGGATTGCTATGAGTTCGAGGCCACCCTGAGACTACACTGTGAATTCCAAGTCAACCTGGGCTAGAGCAAGACCCTACCTTGAAAAAAGAAAGGGCTAGTAACAGAAGCCTGACAAAGTAGTGTTTGCTTAGGCAATAATTTAGACTTTACCTTATTTGTGATTACTATAGCTACAAGGTATAATTTTACTGTCTTATTTAAATTTTATGAATCCTGATTTTTTACACTAATTTTTCTCAATAAAGCCCACTATGAAACCAAAAAAAGAAAAAAGAAAAAAAAAAGAAAGAAAAGAAAAGAACATCTATTGCCATAGCTAAAAGCAGATCTAAGGACATCCCCAGTAAACGACTTAGTAAGAACACTGTAAACAGGAAGAGCTTATTTGACTCCCCCAACTGCACTTTTCTATATTCTGTTTGATCTCTAGTTATAGTAGGATATGGTTCTTAGTTGAACAGATCTATATTAAAAGTTAACAGCTGTCTTTTGCTTAATATGTAACAGCAAGTGTCAAAATGCCAAATGTGACATTTTATTTATAGCGAAGCTAGCATGAAGAGACATAAAAAGTTCAGGCTTTTTCTAATTAAAAACAAATAAATGAAAGCAATGATGCAAAGAAATGTGTCTATTCCAGAAGTGACCTGGAGTTGCACACTGAAACTTCATGGAAGTAAATCACACATGCCACTTAGGACTTACTCACAAATACATGTATCACTCACAGCAACACCCAGACCCAGCTCATTCTGTCAATTCTAAAGCATAAATCCCAAAGGATCGTCACATTCTACTTGCTCATAGAGTATATGGCAAGTATTCTCCTCTGCATATTTAACCAGAGAATACACATAATTGCATAGATATATTACTGAAAAGTAATACACCTATGTAATCCAGGTTTCTTTCCTTTCTCTTCCCACACCCCTAGTGAAGTAAACCATAAAATATATTTTCTTGGGCTGGAGAGATGGCTCAGCAGTTAAGACACTTGCCTGCAGAGTCTAACGACCTGGGTTTGATTCCCCAGTACACACATAAAGCCAGTTGCACAAAGTGGCACATGCACCTGGAGTCCAGATGCAGCAGCTGGCATATCCATTCTCTCTGTCTCTCTTCTATCTTTTCTATCTGCTTGCAAATAATTTTTTAAAAATTTTTTTAAAAGAATATACTTTCTCATAGTTCTAAAACTGAGCAGTCCTAGGTCAGGATGTCGGCATGGTCAGTTTCTAGTGAGGGAGGGGCCTCTTACTGGCTTTCAGAAGGCTTCTAGACTGGGGGCCCTCAAATGGGGGAAGGGGGTTAGGGAGGGAGAAAGAAAAGAGACTTTCACCAATCTAGTCAAAGGATGAAATCACCACTACTGTCAATCTGTTGTTACTAAGCAGAACAGGTTTTGTAATTCTTAAGCTCTTTAAAGGATAGCTGCTTAGCTGGGCAAAGAATTCTAAAAAATACTTTAAAAATACAGCTCTTGCCGGGCATGGTGGCGCATGCCTTTAATCCTAGCACTTGGGAGGCAGAGGTAGGAGGATCGCCGTCAAGGCCACCCTGAGACTACACAGTTAATTCCAGGTCAGCCTGGACCAGCGTGAGGCCCTACCTTGAAAAACCAAAAACAAAAAAAAAAATACAGTTCTAAAAAGCCAGGCATGGTGGCACACACCTTCCCTAGCACTCTGGAAACTGAAGTAAGATGACTACAGTGAGTTCAAGGCCAACCTGGGGTTACAGAGTGAGTTCCAGGCCAGCCTGGACTAGAGTAAGACCCTGCCTCAAAATAATAAAATAAATAAAATAGTAGCTGTAGAGCTTAAAAATAAAGAATTTTGACAATCAAATGGATATGGACACCATGTTGATATAAACCACCCTCACTAAGCAGGTGCCACAGCTGATGCCACACAGCCTAACCTCCTGGGTACACAGGGGAGAATGGAAGATAAGGTCAATATAGAGAAGCCATGAAGCTTGCTCAGTTAAGCTCTAATTAGAATTCAGTGACAAGAATTTCATAAATAGCAACATTTCCTTATGTGCCCAAATTTCCTCTATAAAAATCACAAGCAATCACAAACCGGTTAAGTATGCACTGAAATGAGGTGTGGGAAAACAATTTCACATTTGTATTACAGAAGCTAGGGGTAGCTAAAAGAAATTTTACACAGCTTGTGAAGTTTTATTAAGAAAGAACTATCTGGGATAGAGATGGTTCAGTGGTTAAGGTACTTGCTTACAAAGCCCAAAGACCCAGGTTCAACTCCCCAGTACCCATATAAAGCCAGATGCACCAGATGGCCCATGTGTCTGGAGTTCATTTGCAGTGGCAAGAGGTCCTGGTGTATCCATTCTTTCTTTCTCTCCCTCTCCCTCCCTCTCTTCCCTCCTCTCAAATAAATAAATAAATAAATAAATAAAAGCGGGGTGTGGTGGTACATGCCTTTAATCCCAGCACTTGGGAGGCAGAGGTAGAAGGATCACCATGAGTTGGAGGTCACACTAAGACTCCACAGTGAATTCCAGGTCAGCCTGGACTAGAGTGAAACCCTACCTCAGAAAACCAAAATAAATAAACAAAAGCTGGGTGTGGTGATGCATGCCTTTAATCCCAGCACTTGGGAGGCAGAGCTAGGAGGATTGCCATGAGTTCAAGGCCACCCTGAGACTACATAGTGAATTCCAGGTCAGCTCTGGGATAGAGCGAGACCCTACCTCAAAAATAAATAAATACTAATATTTTTTTTAAAAGAAAAGAACTATTCCAGCCATTGTGATGGCCACACCTGTATCTCCAGCACTTGGGAGTCTGAGGCAGGAGGATTGCAAATTCAAGGCCAGTCTGGCCTACATAGCAAGACCCTGTCATTAAAAACAATAATAAAATAAAATAAAAAGAGGGAAGGATTATGGGAGAATGAAGTAGCTCATACACTTCAAATTACTTTCACATGTTGAGGTGAGACAAGTTGACTCAACCATCCAGGTGGCAAAGCTTTTAGATTATCAACTTTAGAAATGGGTTAGTGTGCAAGCTGGCCGTGACAGTACACCCCTTTAGTCCCAGCACTCAGGAGGTTGAGGTAGGAGGACTACCATGAGTTCAAGGCCAGCCTGTGACTACAGAGTGAGTTCCATGTGGCCTAAGATGGAGTAAGATCCTACCCTGAAAAAGAGAAAAAAATAACATTATGTGGTGTACACCTGTAATTCCAGCACTTGGGAAATAGAAGCAGGAAAATCAGAACTTCAAGGTTATCCTCTGCTCTAAAACAAGCTTGATGGCAGCCTGGGCTACCTGTGACCTTTCCTCAAAATAATAATAATAAATATATATATTTATCAAATATATATATATATTTATAATATTTTATTAAATAAATAATAATTAAATAACTAAATGACTTTCATAATCCTATTTTTCCCCCCCTTCAAGGTAGGGTTTTGCTGTGGCCCAGGCTGACCTGGAATTCACTATGTAGTCTCAGGGTGGCCTCGAACTCATGGCGATCCTCCTATCTCTGCCTCCCAAGTGCTGGGATTAAAGGCGTGCGCCACTACGCCTGGCTTTACAATCCATTTTTTAGTCTCTAGGAAACAGGAAGTCTGAGCCTGCATAACTGCTGGAGATGCTGAACCTCAAATGGCATGACCTTTATTCATAAGAATTCCTTGCTGGAGAGATGACTTAGCAGTTAAGGCCTGTGAAGCCTCAGGACTCATGTTCAACTCTCCAGGTCCCACGTCAGCCAGATGCAATGACGCAAGCGCAAAAGGTTGCACATGCACACAAGGAGGCACACGTGTCGGGAGTTCAACTGCAATGGCTGGAGGCCCTGGCACACCAATTCATCCCCTCTCTCTCTCTCTCTCTCTCTCATTTAAAAAAAAAAAAAAAGACACTCTATTGGGCTTGCCTCAGGAAAAAAAAATCCTCAACTTCAACCTAAGAATGGCCATGTGGCTACTAGTGACACTGAGACTTACCTACATGTTGGCTGCCCCAAGAACTGTGACCCTTTCCACTCTGCTTGGCTGCCTTTCACTTAAAACCCTCTTTCGTCTGTTCCTGAGACATAAAAAGCAGATGCACTCCTTGCATATGGCACTTACAGGTGGCTGATAAATTGATATTACCAATACAATTTGCTGTGCAGTCTCTCTGCCCAAATTGGACCCAGCTGGGTTTCAAGAATATTCAACCATAGGCACACCATTTTACCTTAAATCTTTTTAGAGCAAGGCAGAGCATAAGTAAACATGACAGGTAATACAAAAGAAAACCACTAAAAACTTCAGATATTTTGACTTAAAAAAAATCCCAGTACCTGGGAGGCAGAGGTAGGAGGATTGCCGTGAGTTCGAGGCCACCCTGAGACTCCATAGTGAATTCCAGGTCAGCCTGGGGTAGAGTGAGACCCTACCTCGAAAAACCAAAAAAAAAAAAAAATTATTAGGGGCTGGAGAAATGGCTCAGTGGCTAAGGCACTTGCATGCAAAGCCTAACAACCTGGATTCAATCCCCCAATACCCACATAAAGCCAGATGCACAAAGTAGCATATGCATCTGGTGTTCATTTGCAGTGGCTAGAGGTCCTGATGCACCCATATTCTCTATCTCCCCTTGCAAATAAATAAATAAATATTTTTAGCTGGGTGTCGTGGCACATGCTTTTAATCCCAGCACTCAGGAGGCAGAGGTAGGAGGATCACAGTGAGTTTGAGGCCTGTCTGAGACTCCATAGTGAATTCTAGGTCAGCTGGGCTAGAATGAGACCTATCTCAAAAAAAAAAAAAAAAAAAAAAAAAAAAAAAGAATTACGTTTCATTATGGTATTTTCTTCTTTCTTTTTTGTGCACGCACATGCACACACGTGTGTAGTGTGGGTTGTGACACGTGGTGTATGTACGTATGTGTGAAGTGCACACCTCATGCACATGTGCAGAGGTCAGAGAAGGACATCGGTGTCCTTCTCATTGCTCATCTGTGTATTGCTTGAGCCAAGACCTCTCCCTCATCCCAGAGCTGCTGTCCTTCAGCAAATCCCAGGGATTCTTCTCTCCAACCACCCACTGCCACCCCAGCTCCACAGACTGGGGTTACAGATGCATGCCCACCCCCACCTTTTTACATGGGTTCTGGGGAGCCAGATGGAGGCACTCATCTCCCCAACCTCTAGTATGGCAATTTCAAACACTTTGCTTTTACCTTTTATATAATAATAATTATGACAAATGCCTGGACATTTACTATGTATCAGACAATATGCCATATTTATACATATTTACTATGTATCAGGCAACCCTCACATGCCATATTTTATTTCTTCATAACCACCCTCTGAGATAAGTATGTCATTTCTACTTTATAGCTGAAAAATCATTACATGCCTCAAATCATAAAGCTAATAAAGAGAATCAAATCTAGATATGCTCGATACCAACACCTACACTGCAACTCCAATACAACCTCAGTATTTATCAGGCAAAGGGTTAAGCAATGGTATTTTTTTGTCACTGTAGGCTAAACAGTAGAGGACTGATGTCTGTGACTATTACTATGCCGTTCGAATGGGCCCTGGCAACCCAGTACCAATGGCTCAGCAGGTACTGCTGCTCTAATGGAGGCCCCAGCATCACTGTTAAGTCCTGAATTTCCCTCTTCAGTGATTTCTACTCGCTTATGCCTTCTGGTCATGTTCTTAGAATCAGTTTACCCCACAAAACTTATGGGCCCACTAGCTTATATCCGTCTTACAAAAGTGGTTATCTCAGATTGGAGTTAAAGTTGCTTGTTTAAAACCTAACAGTCTGGGTAAAGCCAGATGCACAAAGTAGTGCATGAGTCTGGAGTTTGTTTCCAGTGGCAGGTGGCCCTGGTGCGTCCATACTCTGTCTCAAATAAATAAAAATATTTAATTTATTTGAGAGCAAGTGAGAGAGAGAATATGGGCATGCCAGGGCTTCTAGCCACTGTAAATGAACTCCAGACTTTGTGCCACCTTGTGCAATCTGGTTTATGTGGGTACGGGGGAATCAAACCTGGGTCCTTATGCTTCACAGGCAAGCGCCTTGACTGTTAAGCCATCTCTCCAGCCGTAAAAATATATTTTTTAAATAAGTGCTTATCTCTTTGCTGATAATGGTATTTTTTTTTAAATTACTTTGGGAACTAGAGAGACGGCTCAGCAGTCAAGGCACTTGCCTTCAATGCCTAATGACCTCAGTTCAATTCCCCAGTACCCAAGTAAAGCCAGATGCACAAAGTGGCACATGGATCTGAAGTTTGTTTGCAGAGGCTAGAGGCCCTGCTGTGCCCATTCTCTCTCTCTCTTTATAAATAAATAAATAAATATATATATATATATATATATATATATATATATATTTTTTTTTTTTTTTTTTTTTTTTTTTTTGGTTTTCCGAGGTAGGGTCTCACTCTAGCCCAGGCTGTCCTGGAATTCACTATGGAGTCTCAGAGTGGCCTCAAACTCACGGCGATCCTCCCACCTCTGCCTCCCGAGTGCTGGGATTAAAGGCGTGCGCCACCACGCCCAGCTAAATAAAATATTTTTTAAACGACCTTTGGGGTGAGGCAAGCACAAGGTCGTACATGCCCACTGGGTGGCACTGGGTAGAAGCTGAGGCCCTGGAACACCAATTCTCTCTCCCTCTCTGTCTCACTCTCTCTCTAAAAAAAAGAAAATAAAAATTAAAAAAATGACCTTCGGAAATAAGACTGTAAAGGGGAAAATCAATGCTTTGTTCAGGAAATTTAATCTCATATTGAAAAATCTGGTCTACACTGAAATTCAGTATCAAATGATTTCAAACTTTAAGCACATCCTATGAATATTATAAAGACTGATTTTTAAATTCTTATCCAAAGTTATTACTTGGCACATTAAAATAAATACCAACGATATCATTTTTTTTAAATGTCCTTGGACCACTTCACCCCCATGGAGTTTTATTCTTGGAGGGAGCAAAAAGTTCTAGTCCAAGGATCCATCATAAATGGACCATTGTAAATGGAACAGACAAATAAAATTCATCAAAAATAGATTCCATATAAATGAAATGGATAAATTGTGGCTAGTCACATAATGGAATACTATTTAGTATTAACAGACATACAATTTAACCTGGATAAACTTTCAAAACTATGCTAAGTGAAAGAAGCCAGTCACAATATGGTAGATTCCATTTATCTGAAATATCCAGACTTGGCAACTCTGCAGACAGAAAGAGTAATGCTATCCAGGGCTAGAAGGTTAAAGGTGATGGCTAAAAGGTGTGGGGTTGCTCTTTGCAGTAATAAAAAGATTCTAAAATTGATGTGATGGTGGTATAAAACTTCATGAACAATCTAAAATCCACTAACTATAAAATTTAAATGAAAGTCAGGCATAGTGGCCCATGCCTTTAATCCCAGCATTGGGAGGCAGAGGTAGGAGGATCGCCATGAGTTCAAGGCCACCCTGAGACTACACAGTGATTACCAGGTCAACCTGGGCTAGAGTGAAACCCTACCTCAAAAAGAGGGGGGATGGAGAGATGGCTTAGCGTAAGGCTCTTCCCTACAAAGCCAAAGGACCTCGGTTCTATTTCCCAGGACCCACGTAAACCAGATGTACAAGGGGCGCATGTGTCTGGAGTTCGTCTGCAGTGGCTGGAAGCCCTGGGGCACCCATTCTTTCCCTCTCTCCCTCTCCCCCCCCCCCCCTGCTTCTTTCGTGCTCTTAAATGGGCACACACCTTTAATCCCAGTACTTGGGAGGCAGAGGTGGGAGGATTACCATGAGCTCAAGGCCACCCTGAAACTACATAGTGAATTCCAGGTCAGCCTGAGCTAGAGTGAGACTATACCTTGAAAAAAAAAAAAAAATTCAAAGGAGTAAATCTTAAGTGGGAACTTTATTTCAGTAAAATTGTTTTAAAAAAGAGAGAGAGAATGTTACTAGAAAAAGACTCAAAGCCTATGAAAAAATGTTATTGATACTTTCTAAATTAGAGAACACAAACTCAACATTTTTGCCCTCCTTAGGTAATCAAATTCTTTCTTACTTACTCTAAGCCACATGATTAACAAAACAAAGCTCTGAGTAGGTAGGTTAATTTTTTTTTTTTTTTTTTTTTTTTTTTTTTTTTTTTTTTGAGGCAAGCCCAACAGACTGGCCTTTTTTTTTAATGGTGGGGAGGAAGGAGGGAGGAAGGGAGGATAAGAACTGGCACACCAGGGCCTCCAGACACTGCACTCGAACTCCAGACACATATGCCCCTGGCGTGTGTGTGCAACCTTGTGCACTTACATCACTGTGCATCTAGCTTATGTGGGACCCAGAGAGTCGAACATGAGTCCTTAGGCTTTGCAGGCAAGTGCCTTAACTTTAGCTAAACCATCTCCCCAGCCTGTGGGTTGATTCATTTTGCATCTGATGTTAAAAATGCTCCAGACCTGGGCCCACTTGTGATCCTTGATGCTGTCACACCTAGAGGAAAAGGCCTATTCTTTTTTTTTAAATAAATATTAAAATATTTTATTAGCATGTTAATTATACATAGCAATGGGTTATTACATCATATTTTCATTTTCACATATATACATATCTTCATCATATTCCCCCCTTTATGCTCTCTTGCCCACTTTCACTCCTACTGATCCCTTTCCTCTTCCCAACTTGGCCCCCACTTCTAGTTTCCTCTCTTTTCTTTTTTGTGGCCCAGTGAGCTTCATTAGGGTTGCTTATGAGAACACAGGTGAGGGTTTGCTCACCAGAGCATGAACACCTTACCAGTGTTTACACCACTGAAGAAAACGTCTTGTCCTCCTCCATCAACCACTGACTGCCTACAGATCCTCAGAAGGGGTGGGGCCCATGAGCTCCCCCCACCTTCCATGACAAGATGTTGACCAGCTCCACCAGTATAGATCTCATCCAGCTGCTGTGAGATCAAGAGTGTAGCTGGAGGGGTTCCATCCCACTGCCCTCATAGCATATTGGCACTGCTCAAAATCTCAGTAATAGATTTTGTTTGTTTGTTTTATTTTTCGAAGTAGGGTCTCACTGTAGCTCACGCTGACCTGGACTTCAATACTATGTAGTCTCAGGGTGGCCTCGAACTCACTGTGATCCTCCTACCTCTGTTCTATTTGAAAATAATTCCCTATATTTAATGAGGGGATATGCTTAGGTGGGTGCAATTTTTATGCTTAAACAAGGATCCCCAGTTTGTGGACCAGGACCTACTTGTGGATATTACACCATACTGAGATACCAGTCAAGAACCACAGATACTTAGGAGAGCCTTAACTACTTCCTGTGGGGAGAATACAGGAAATGGAAGGCAAATGACACCTCTGTGGCCGAGTCTTTCACTTCCCCAAGCATCTGCCAATCTTTACACTGAGCAAAAGGAAACTTTCCCTCACAAAATGCCAGACATTTCCTGAATGTTAACAGATAAGCAGGCTTTCTCCCTATTCCTGGTTTTTCTGTCCACAAAGGATGGGAGAGGACAGGAAGAAGGGAAAAGACAGCTACCATAATAACTGCAGCTAATCTATTTCCTTGACTCTCTCTCTTCCAGGTCAGGAGTACCTGTATCTGGACTACAGGATACAGAGCTGGCATCTGTGCCCAACTGTGTGCCTGTGCGATGCCCTCACCTCTACTGTTTTTTGACTAGGGAGGTCTTACCCCATCAGGTCTCCAGCTTTGCATAGGTCTGTTCAATAGTGAGGTCCAGTAGTAGTAAGCTGTGAACCCCTCAACAGTCACATTTCTCCACATCCTCTTGACCAGTAGTAACATGACATCCTCCACATCCTCTTGACCAGTAGTAACATGACATCCTCTTGACCAGTAGTAACATGACATCCTCCACATCCTCTTGACCAGTAGTAACATGACATCCTCCACATCCTCTTGACCAGTAGTAACATGACATCCTCTTGACCAGTAGTAACATGACATCCTCCACATCCTCTTGACCAGTAGTAACATGACATCCTCCACATCCTCTTGACCAGTAGTAACATCCCATCCTCCACATCCTCTTGACTAATCGTAACATGACATCCTCCTGACCAGTAGTAACATGACATCCTCCACATCCTCTTGACCAGTAGTAACATCCCATCCTCCACATCCTCTTGACTAATCGTAACATGACATCCTCCTGACCAGTAGTAACATGACATCCTCCACATCCTCCTGACCAGTAGTAACATCCCATCCTCCACATCCTCTTGACCAGTAGTAACATCCCATCCTCTGCATCCTCTTGACCAGTAGTAACATCCCATCCTCCACATCCTCTTGACTAATCGTAACATGACATCCTCCTGACCAGTAGTAACATGACATCCTCCACATCCTCTTGACCAGTAGTAACATCCCATCCTCTGCATCCTCTTGACTAATCGTAACATGACATCCCCTTGACCAGTAGTAACATGACATCCTCCACATCCTCTTGACCAGTAGTAACATCCCATCCTCCACATCCTCTTGACTAATCGTAACATGACATCCCCTTGACCAGTAGTAACATGACATCCTCCACATCCTCCTGACCAGTAGTAACATCCCATCCTCCACATCCTCTTGACTAATCGTAACATGACATCCCCTTGACCAGTAGTAACATGACATCCTCCACATCCTCTTGACCAGTAGTAACATCCCATCCTCCACATCCTCTTGACTAATCGTAACATGACATCCTCCTGACCAGTAGTAACATGACATCCTCCACATCCTCTTGACCAGTAGTAACATCCCATCCTCCACATCCTCTTGACTAATCGTAACATGACATCCTCCTGACCAGTAGTAACATGACATCCTCCACATCCTCTTGACTAGTAGTAACATCCCATCCTCCACATCCTCTTGACTAATCGTAACATGACATCCCCTTGACCAGTAGTAACATGACATCCTCCACATCCTCTTGACTAGTAGTAACATCCCATCCTCCACATCCTCTTGACTAATCGTAACATGACATCCCCTTGACCAGTAGTAACATGACATCCTCCACATCCTCTTGACTAGTAGTAACATCCCATCCTCCACATCCTCTTGACTAATCGTAACATGACATCCCCTTGACCAGTAGTAACATCCCATCCTCCACATCCTCTTGACCAGTAGTAACATCCCATCCTCCGCATCCTCTTGACTAGTAGTAACATCCCATCCTCCGCATCCTCTTGGTCAGTAGTAACATAATAGTTTAACCCCAAATTACCCCATTCCTTTTTCTCCTTCAATTAATTTAAAATAGAAACAGGCATAGGGCTGATCACGGCAGCACATAACTACAATCATAACTCTCAAGATGCAGAGGCAGGAGAGTAGCAAGTTAGAGTCCAGTGGGCAACATAATAAGTTCAGGGTCAGCTTGACCAGGACCCTTGTCACAAAACAAAAACAAAACAAGCCAGCCATAGGTAGCAGGATCACTGCGAGTTCGAGGCCAGCCTGGAAATACAGACTGAGTTCTAAGTCAGCCTGGGCTACAGTGAGACCCCCACCTTGAAAACAAAAGCGGACCTCTGGACCCCCACCCTGACTCTCAAATACCAACATCTCATCTAAACAATTTAAAACAGAAAGAGTAATTAAAATATTTTAGGAGGGGCTAGAGAGATGGCTTAGCGGTTAAGCGCTTGCCTATGAAGCCTGAGGACCCCGGTTCAAGGCTCAATTCCCCAGGACCGACGTTAGCCAGATGCACAAGGGGGCACATGCGTCTGGAGTTCGTTTGCAGTGGCTGGAGGCCCTGGCGCGCCCATTCTCTCTCTCTCTCTCTCTCTCTCTCTCTCTCTGCCTGCCTCTTTCTCTCTCTGTCTGTTGCTCTCAAATAAATAAGTAAACAAAAATTTTTTTAAAAAAAGGGGCTAGAGAGATGGCTTAGTGGTTAAGGCGCTTGCCTGCAAAGCCAAAGGACCCAGGTTCAATTCCCCAGGACCCACATAAGCACAAGGGGATGCATACATCTGGAGTTTGTTTGCAGTGGGTGGAGACCCTGGCATGGCCATTCTCTATCTCTCTCCCTATTTCTCTTTCTCTCTCTCTCTCTCTGCCTATTTCTCTCTCGCTCTCAAATAAATATAGAAAAATTAAATATTAGCTGGGTGTGGTGGAGCATGCCTTTAATCCCAGCACTTGGGAGGCAGAGGTAGGAGGACCACTATGAGTTCGAGGACACCCTGAGACTACACAGTGAATTCCAGGTCAACCTGGACCAGAGTGAGACCCTACCTCGAAAAATAAAACAAAACAAAAAAATAATTAGGAATGAATACACTAACCTTATCATAACTAGTAGAGAAATTTTAGTTAAATATGATAGAGAAGATCTATTTGCTACGAAGGAGAGTCTGGAGAAACATCTAGAAATCTTCATAAAGAACACTAGACAAATCAAATCTATTTAGGATGTATCCTAACAGTCACTGAATCTTTGCTGGTGGAGGGCTGATGCTTCAGTAAAGGGACCCGTAGATTGGGAATTAGTCTACTTAACTGTTCACCTGTTTAAAATGGCACCAACTTTTCTTCTATAAAAAGTGTGTCTTGGGAGGCCAGAGAGATGGCTTAGAGTTAAGGTGCTTGCCTGCAAAGCCAAAGGATCCAGGTTCAATTCCCCAGGACCCACATAAGACAGATGCACAAGATGGTGCATGCGACTGGAGTTCGTTTACAGCAGCTGAAGACCCTGGTGCACCCATTCTCTCTCTCTCAAATAAATAAATTTAAACATATATATATAATTTAAATATATATATATATATATATATATATAAAGTGTGCCTTGGGACTAGAGAAATGGGCTCAGTGGTTCAGGCACTTGTTTGCAATGCCTGATAAGTCTGCATTCAATACCCCAGCACCCACATAAAGCCAAATGCACAAAGTGGCACAAGTGTCTGAAGTTCGTTTGCAGTGGCAAGAGGCCCTGGCATGCCCATTCTCATATTCTCTCTCTCTCTCTCCTTGAAAATAAATAAATAGTGTGTCTTTCCAGGCATGATAGTGCACTCAGGAGGCAGAGTTAGGAGGATCTCTGTGAGTTCAAGACCAGCCTGGGACTACAGAGTCCTAGGTCAGCCTGGTCTAAAGCAAGATCCAACCTCAAAAAAAAAAAAAAAAAAAAAAAAAAAAGGTGTGTCTCTTTAGAAACAAGGAAACAGTGACAGTAAGTTAAGTAAGTTAAGTAAGTTAAGAAACTTACAGGGAAGGCAGGCGTGGTGGCGTACACCTTTAATCCCAGCACTCGGGAGGCAGAGGCAGAAGGATCGCCATGAGTTTGAGGCCACCCTGAGAATATGTAATGAATTCCAGGTCAGCCTGAGCTAGTGTGAGACCCTACCTCGAAAAAACAAAAAAGAAAAAGACAGAAGAAGGAGGAGGAGGAAGGAAGGAAGAGGGAGGAAGGAGGAGGAGGAGAAGAAGATGATGATGACGATGATGATGATTATAGGAATCCAACCAAGGATATCACTTTAGGACTGAAACTAGGCCAGGTATGGTGGCGCACACCTTTAATCACAGCACTCAGGAGGCAAACATAGGAAGATGCCTCTGAGTTCAAGGCCAGCCTGGTACCAGAATGAGTACCTACCTTCAAAAAGAAAAGGGAAAAAAAGGACTGAAATCCAAATTTCTTCCTTTCTTCTCCTGCAATATGACAATTCAAACCTCATTTAAAATAAATAAGAGCATTGCATAAATAAGACACAAGGAATACTTCAAGAAAAACATTTCCTCCAGTGCTGAACAAATGAGACCTCACATGTACCAGGCAAGTGCTCTGCCATCGAGCTATAACCACCAGAGCCAGAAAAGTTGTGGGGTTTTTGTTATTAATATGCATACTTAGTTTGGGTTTAGGCTTCTCCTTGCCTTCCTCCTCTGCTTATCTCCCAAACTCTAACCTGTTTCACACTCCCACCCTCAGTATTCTACCCCTGTGACTTTTATACCCTTTAAGATCTGCTACCTTCCCTACCCTTCTCCCTTGAAGCCATTTTTAAAACACTTTATTTTATTTATTTGAGATAGAGATAAATAGAGGCAGACAGAGCCAGGCATGGTGGCACACGCCTTCAGTCCCAGCACTTGGGAGGCAGAGGTAGGAGGACCACCGTGAGTTCTAAGCCAGCCTGAGACTACATAGTGAATTCCAGGTCAGCCTGAGCTACGAGTGAGACCCTACCTCGCAAAACTAAAAAGAAGAAGAAAGAAAGAAAGAAAGAAAGAAAGAAAGAAAGAAAGAAAGAAAGAAAGAAAGAAAGAAGGAAAGAAGGAAAGAAGGAAAGAAGGAAGGAAGGAAGGAAGGAAGGAAGGAAGGAAGGAAGGAAGGAAGGAAGGAAAGAAAGAGGCAGACAGAGAGAACAAGAGTATGGACATGCCAGGGCCTCTTGTGGCTGTCAATGAGCTCCAAATGCTTGTACCACTTGGTGCATCTGCTTTTATGTGGGTACTGGGGAACCAAACCCAGGCCATCAAGCTTTGAAAGCAAGTGCCTTTAATCTCTGAGCCAGCTCTCCAGACCCCCACTTGCAGCTTCTTTTCCCCCTGTCATGGGCTCTTTCTAGTTTCCCAGCATCTGCACACACCTGTAACACAGTAACACATATGTAAAAGGTCTGAGCTGAGGAAAGTCCTCTTGAAGAGAGCCTCCGCCACAGTGAAACTCAGGTCTCCTGCAGATATAACTGCCGGATGGGGGAAATGCAGGACAATTTTACATCAGCCAAATAAATAGAAGCCAAAGGAATCAAATCAAGTAATGAAAGTCAATGTGCTTCAAAACTACACGGCTGTTCAGTTCCAGCAATCTCACCTCAGGCAGAATTATGTAATTTTGTCATTATGTTTATCTACCATTAAACATTTTTGGTTATCCTAATGGAAACTGCTAAGGTTCCTTACTAGAGTGTTTTCCCATGTACTTTCCCCATGCATATACTATCTGTTTCATTATATCTGCAAAAGCCAGTGCATAAGCCACAAGCCATTAGAGCAAATGCAGGAGATGTTATCACGCCCAGGAGAAAATACGAGAAAAGTGTCTTTTCTGCATCTGGACAGTATAATAATAAAGTAGATACTCTGCCAGTACAAAATATGCTCCATCGCTTTATGGCAACACAGCCTGGGGTAGAGGGGAGGAAGTTATCCCACTCCATTTTTGTTTGGCATTTCATTTCTTTCTAGGGGAATTTGAGTAAGCTGGGAAGACGAGAAAAGAGTACAAGATGAGACAGTAAGAAAGAGGAAAAACATGGAAGTGGTAAAGAAGTACAAAGCCGAGGGGGGAGACATTTATGCAATTTTTTTTAAGCTTGGGTGTGTCATTCTTGATTTTTCTGTAGTTCTTAGAACATCTAGTAAAGATATGTCACTTCTCCCAGCAAACATTGAAAGCTTTCATTGCAAAACTGGGGCTCTGATGCTTTCTTATAAACTAGGACAGCAATACAACAATGTCTAATTTTTTTTTAATGTCTAATTTTTGATGACTTTTTTTATGTCCTCCATTGATCATGAAAGCATGTGGATGGGCCAATATTAATTACACAGGTCTTATGCAGGCAACCACAGCCACTGTGAGGTCATGAATGCAATTGCCACTTTGTGTCTGGAAGACAGTGTTCCAAAGCACACCTCCTGTCCTTTGGCTCTTAACAATATCTAGTTTTTAAAATGTTTTGTGTATTTACTTGCATGTGTGCATTTGTAAAGAAATGCCAGGGTCTCTTGCCATTGCAGACTACCTATCCAGCCTTACATGAGTGACTAGGGAATTGAAACCAGGCTGGTGGGCTATGCAAGCAAGTGCCTTTAACCACTGAGCCATCTCCTGAGTTTCATACAATACCTAATTTTTTTTTTTTTGAGCATATACTTTGTGGCAGGCATCATTTTGAGTGTTTTCTATTGTCAATGCAGTTAACCATGACAATACAGCAATGAGGCAGCTGTTCTCAGTGCTGCTTTGGAGAGGACAAAATAGATACAGAAAGGCTAAGGAACTGCGCTAGTGCCACACAGCTAGTGGTGACGACATTTTGATTTCAGTTCTGACACTTTTCCTTAGCAGCCCACTGCAGTGGCTTCCAAACCACAGTGCGCACAACACTTAACTTCCAACAGTTCTACTGCAAATAGATTTTAAGTCCATTTTAAAGTTGAAATAAAACATTACAACCAAAATGTTTACAGACCGAGTATAATGTACAAAGGGAACATTTAAGTCATTTTGTGCAGACCTGGGGTAAGCCTAGTCCTGCCACCTCAGAGATCTTATCTGTACGTCTTGTAACTCTTTCCTGGGTTTGTGTTTTTAAACTCCAGACAGCATCTGTCTGCTCAGGTAAAAATTGCACACTAAGCATTCAAGTGAATACCACTGTTAGGTGCACCTTATCTGGGCACAAGAGCACCACACTGAACAGGAACATTTCTGACTATTCATCTGGGCCCTGCCCACTCCAGCAGGGGCTTGAAGCCAAGGCCTCGTGTGCATAAGGTCTACCAAAGCTACCTCCAGCCCCAATTCTAACCAACTTTGAAAGGCTCTACTTCGTGACATACTGAAGTTAACAAATGAGAGCTGGAATTCTGCAAGTTTTCCTGGAGTCTCCTGTTATTCTACTCTCCTCTTGTCAGCAGCAGAAAAATTAACTGGATATCCTGAGACAGAAAGGGGAAATGCCAGGGAAGGCCCACCTCTAAACACTCCCACCACACTGCTATCCTCTGGACCTTGTGCCCTCCACCTCCTGGCACTGCACTTTATCGTATTAATTATTCTCGTGTTGATTGGTCTTCAATTTCATTGTGTCCACAATCCCACTGACCACATACCATTTGCTGTTTGATTGGCCAATCAACTTTTTTCTTTCCTCCCTTCAATTGTTTATCCAACTGCCATGCTACGAGCCATCATTACTAAGACGTTCGGGCCAATGCCCTCAACAACTTGGCTGCTCTGTCATCTTTGCAGTTATCTAGCAACCTCCAACCACAATGAAGCTTCTCCCGGCTTCCACATTAGTGTTCTCTCCCCCCACCCCTCCCGAGGTAGGGTCTCACTCAAGCCCACGTTGACCTGGGATTCCCTCAGGCTGGCCTTGAACTTACAGCAATCTTCCTACTTCTGCCTCCCAAGTGCTGGGATGAAAGGCGTGCACCACCACACCCAGCTCTCACATTAGTATTCTTGATGTTTTCAAGAACATCTGCAAATTTCACCTGCCTGAGCAACACTGATCTCAAAAAGGTTGAGCCCTAGTAAAGGTCAGGAGGGCAGGTTAGCTATCACACTACGTCCTCAACCACCACGTCCACCAGCTGTGCCACTGCTAGACAATCCTACCACACTGTCATGCTCTCGCAGCCATTTCCTTTCTTTCAAACACTTTCTGCTCCCTGCAAACTTTGAGTTAGTGAACTTCCATGTGTGTGGAAGTCACAACCAAAGACTGGAACTGCACATCTGAAAGAGCCGGACCCGTCCCAGCCTTGCTTTCTTTTGAATGTAGTAAGCAGTGCGCCCCTTGCCGTCAGTCCAGGAATGCTGATCCATCACCTCTCTCTTCTCCCATGTAATGCACCCATTTCCTCTGCAATACTATCTTCCTCATGGACATTCAGTCTGTCATCTATGGGGATTCCACCCAAAGCTTCTTTGCAAAAAGGATCTCTCACTGTCCTCCAGACATGTACTGACCAGTCCATCTGTGTCCTCACAGCAGTTGTAGTCCCACAAGACCAGCGCGATGTTGAGCCCATCAACAGAGAACAAAAGGAATGAGGTATCAAACCAGAAGGAATGCCTGGAAAGAGCATGCTCAATGGAGTAAGAGTGGCAGGGGGATGGACGAGGGGAATACAATAACATTTCATTACGTCCATGTATTAAAATTCTTCATTAAAACGTTAAAAAAAAAAAAGAGCGTGGTGTGGTGGTGCATGCCTTTAATCCCAGCACTCAGGAGGCAGAAGGATCACTATGAGTTTGAAGACAGCTTGAGAATTCCAGGTCAGCCTGGGCTAGACACCCTACCTGGAAAAACCAAAACCAAAACCAAAAAAAAAAAGCAAGGACCTCTCTACTAATGAAACTCCTTTGCCCCTAAGTATAAAATGTCCAAAGAAAGTCTCATATACCTGTCACGCAGTCACTATACACGAAATTAGGACAAAAACAACAATGGTGAGCTGATGGTCATACAGAATTGCATAAATTGTCAGGAATCAGCAACTCAGAAATAAAACCCACAATGTCCCCAAATTCTAAACCGTCCTGTAGCTTCCTTTATGTATTTCACAGCTAAGGTCTCTACTGAAACTCCAGAGGGAAGGAAAGTAACAGAAATCCTCAGAGTGTTATTTTAATAACCGGTAAGTCTGACAGCGCGATTTCGTGTTACTAGATCTAGATTAGAGGAGCGAAGGGAGGGAGCGGGGAGGAAGCAACAAATGTCCAGCTACGGTTTTTTTTTAAGAGCTAAAAATATTGCAGAATAAACAGAGAACCGTGATACTTAAGAGTTTGACGGCATCGTGGTACATTTTAATAACAAATTATTCAGAGAGCGCTTGACATTCCCAGAAGCCCCCGTGCCCTCCACCTGCACTGACCAGTTTAAAACCACGACCATCCCATCATCCTGAGCAGCACTCCTGGCAGCTGCTTAACGTGAATTTGGTTTGGTCTCACAGGTCTGGGTGAGAAAGGGGGAGGTGATGGGCCGAGGTGACAATGCTGCCAACGCATTCACCTGGGATACCCTTCGGAAGATGCCCGCCTTCCAGCTCAACGGTGTTAACCGCAGCCTGGGCTCCTGCCGCGGGGCTGCCTGCGACTCTAAGGTGTTATTTAATTCTGTAACTACTAGTAAGACCTCTACAGCGTTTGGGGTGATGCGCTGGAATGAAAGGTGCGAGTTGATTATTAAGTATCATTATAGCTCCAGGGCCTAAAATAAAGCTATATATATATCTCCATCCATCCATCCCTATATGCACTTCAAAGGGAAAATGGGAAGCGGCGAGCGCAGAGGGCCAGCAGACTCCGACCCCCGCGGCCTGCGCCCACCGGGCACCACCAACATTAAGCCTGCCGCGTCGGGTCGCCCGGGCGCCGGGAACCTGCGTCTCACCGGGCCGCAGCTCCCGCGGGGCCAGCGGAGGGGACACGGGGCGGGAGCCGCCTCCCCCGGCCCAGCCGCTGCCCGCAGCCTCTCCGCCCGGTTTCCCGGTGCCCCGCTGTTCCCTCCCGTCTCCCACCGTGACTTCTTTTCTAAACCCACACCGGAGCTCCTTCGTGCGGGTCCCGGGCGTCCGTCCGTCGGGGTCTCCCGAGCGAGCCACTTTTCACAAAGCCGGGGGTGGGTCCTCCGCGGGCCCCTCCGCCCCTTCCTCCCGGCCGGCCGCCGCCTCGCGCCCCCGCTCAGCCCCGGCCCCGCCGCCTCCTCCCCGGCGGCCCCGACCCGGCCCGCCGCTCACCCGCCGACTCGCCGGTGTTGATCCAGTCCGGGTTGGCGATGCTGGCGATGGCGAAGATATCGGCGGCCAGAAAGAGACATCCTGAGATGATGGTCAGTTTATCCATCTCCCCGCCCCGCTCCCCCCACCCCCCGAGCCCCGGGCAGGCCGCGGCCTCACGCCTCCCGCCCCATGGGCCGCCGCCGGGGCCCGGAGTCCCCCGCGCCGCCGCCGCCTCGCGCCCCTCGGCCCCCGCGCGCCGCTCGCGCCCTCCGCGCGCCCGGGACCAGCAGCCGCCGCCCGCCCCGGAACTGCTCGGCCCTGCCCGCCCCTCACCCGGAAGCGAAGCCGCCGCGCCGGCGAGGGCGGCCGGCTGTCCGGGCCGCGGGCTTGCCCCAGGCCGCGCCGCGGCTGGCCCTTCCCCGCCGACCGTCACGTTGCCGAGGGGGCCGCGTCGGGAGCCGGCTGTGCCGCTGTGCGCCTTGTCCGAGGCCCGGAGGCGGCGCCCGGCCGGCCCCGGTCACCTCGTTGAGGCGGCGGTCAGCCCCCGGGAGCGCCCCGCGCACGAACCGGCTCTGCACGCCCACTGTGCCCTGGAGGTGCGAGGGACGCTGCCGCGGACGGTTTCCTGCGCCTGCAAGCTTAGGTTCTGGTGGGGAAAAGACAGAAACAAACTTAAAGCCTATGTTTAAAAATATAATTTCGGGTGTTGCTCTGTGAGCTTAATGGGATTCAGGGTCACAAGGGCTAGACTTGATGGTCTGGTAAGGACATATTTCTACTGAGACACTAGGATCTTCAGTATCTTTGCTCTGAAGGTCTTCAAGACTGTCCCAGAGACAGGAAGCAGCAAATGCACGACCAGCATTTAGGGAGAAGGCAGGGACAGAGATTGTCGCATTCAGGAATCCGTAAAGTGGCCTCTATGACTAGAGAGGGTATGAGAAAAGATAGAAAGAGGCCAGTAATGGGGACTTGGAGCCGCGAGGAATGGTGGCCTGTGCCAATTGGAGTCCAGCCTGTGCTACACAGCAAGACCCTGTCAATAAATAATAAACAAAATGTATGTTTGGATTTTGTTCCAAGTGCATTGGGAAGGAACTGGAAGGTTTTCAGCGAGGAAAGTGCCATCACCTTACATAATTTGTAAAAGTCCATAGTGGAGATTGAAGGGAGAGGGGCAAAGATGAAAACAAGCACACCGGAACAGGTCAAAAATAGCCATCAACATGGAGAAAAAGGGGCTGGGGATATAGCTCAGTGGTTCAAGGTGCTTGCTTACAGAGCCTGCCTGCCAGGGTTCAATTCTCCAGTACCCAGGTAAAGCTAGATGCACGAAGTGTTGCATGCATCTGGAATTCGTTTGCAGCAGCAAGAGGCACACCCATTCGTATTCTTTCTCTCTCTGCACATAAATAGAAAAACATGGACAGACTTGCATGTCATGTAGATAGAGGTAAGGCCTGGCTGATAATGGAGGAATTGGAAAGGCTGGCTTTTGTCTTGAGTAAGCAGTTTGGTTTTTTTTTGGGGGGGTGGCCTTTGAGGTAGGGTTTCACTCTAGCCCAGATGGAAATCACTACATGGACTCAGGGTGGCCTCAAACTCACAGCAATCATCCTACCTCAGCCTCCTGAGTGCTGGGATTAAAGGCGTGCGCCACCAAGCCCGGCTCTAAGTGGGTTTTTAGTGTCACTGTTTACAAAGTAAAGGTATGAGGGAGTGTATTAGATTAAATGCATAAACAGGAAGAAATAAGACTCCTGTATAATTTGTTACCAGTACAGATGACCTGTCTATTCTGCTTTCTACTGGAGATTTTCTTTTCTGTGGCGCGTGGGCTAAATCACCATTAACCTTGACTCTAGATCAGCATTCTCAGAGGGTACTCCATGCAGCAAATGAGATGAGATGCTCATTTTCTCCGAAAGGGCCATCTCTAGAAAGACCTAGAAGAATGACATCTTTCTCTATTTTTGGAATGCCTGCATGTCCACAAAAATTCAGGAGGTTTCAAATTCCACCAACTCCAACATCCTTGCAGAAATGTGCAGTTACCCACCGCAACACATAGACTGGGAAGGAAGGATTTGATTGCTGCTAAGGACTTTCCATCCAAACAGTGGTCTCTTGGGGAAACTGTTTTGTTGTTGTTGTTTTTAATTCCGTAGTGTATGTTCTTCTGACACAGACATTGACATAGATAATTCACATAGCCTAAGGATCTAGGTAGAATGCATACCACATTTCTGCAGTGGGTCTTCACTTTTTTTTAAGTACTGGAGAAGTTTGATGAAGTCATAGTTTTGTCTTCTTGTCTGCTCTTTTGGTTGTCCACTGATGGAAGAAGCTGTTACTATACAGTACTGAGTTCCTGTGCAATATCCACCCACTGGTGCTCATGACCAGCCAAGGTCAGCTGTGTCACAATCTTGTGACCATTCTAAACTCTAACTGAGTGGAATGATACTGACTTGATTCTTTTGTTTAAAACATACAATATAGGCTGGAGAGATGGCTCAGCAGTTATGATATTTGCCTGCAAAGCCTAACAACCTAAGTTCAATTCCCCAGTACCCACATGAAGCTAGGTGCACAAAGTGGCACATGCATCTGGAGTTCATTTGCAGCAGCTGGAGGCCCTGATACACCCATATTCTCTCCCTCTCTCTTTCTCTCTCTCTCTCTCTCTCTGTCTCTCTCTCTCTCTCTCTCTCTCTCTCTGTCATTGCAAATGAATTTTAAAATATCTTAAAATATATATAATATAGGCTGGGAAGGTGGCTCAGCAGTTAAAGGCACTTGCTTGCAAGCCTGACAACCAGGTTTGAATCCTTAGTATCCATGTAAAGACAGATGCACAAAGTGGAGCATGTATCTGGAATTCATTTGCAGTGGCAAGAGTCCCTGGCATGCACACCCCCTCCCCCTCCTCCTCCCCCCTCTCCTCTCCTCTCCTCTCTCCCCCCTTGCAAATAATAAATAAAATACTTTTTTAAAAAAGCATACAATGTAGGGCTGGAGAGATGGCTCAGCTGTTAAGGTGCTTGCCTGCAAAGCCTAATTTCCCAGTACACACATAGCAGCAGATGTACAAGGTGGTGCATGCATCTGGAATTTGTTGTGGCTAGAGTCCCTGGTGTGCCCATTCTTTCTCTTCCTATCTGCCTCTTTCCTTTCCTTTCTTTTTTTCTTTCTTTCTCTCTCTCTAATAAATAAATAAAATATTTCTAAAATACAATATAAATTTTTTTCTATACTAGCAGCATTCTCTGACCGTCATGCTGTCTTTTCATCCATCAAGTTTCTAAATATCAGACTAAAGTAGATTGAGTTAAAAGATTTTAAAACATTTTTATCAGATTAATGGTTGTACATCACTATAGATAACAGTGAACTATCCAAACCCTTCCTACCAACCAGGATTGAGGGTAGAGTTATCTGGAACAAAATATACTGTTTACAGATTTCCCATTATTTTACATTTTCAGCCATATATCATATTCTTGCCTTCAATAGAGCTGCTGATTCCAACTCTCTGAGATCTACAGGACAGAACAGTTTCCTCTGTAGCTCAGTCTATCTTTTCTTTTTGTTTTTCGGTTTTGTTGTTGTTGTTTGTTTGTCTTGCTTTTTTAGGTAGGGTCTCTCTTGCCCAGACTGACCTGGAATTCACTAAGTAGTTTCAGGGTGGCCTTGAAATCACAGCGACCCTCCTACCTCCGCCTTCTGTATGCTGGGATTAAAGGCATGTGCCACCACTCCTGGCTGCTAGTTTTGGGGTTTTTTATTATTGTTGTTTTCTAATTTTTTATTTTATTTATCCATTTTGAGAGAGAGGCAGATAGAATGGATACACCAGAGTATCCAGCCACTGCAAACAAACTCCAGATGCATGTGCCCCTTTGTGCATCTGGCTTATGTAGGGTCTCTGGGGAATTAAACCTGGGTCTTCAGGCTCTGCAGGCAAGCACCTTAATTGCTAAGCCATCTTTCCATTAGTTGCGTTTTTTTGTGAGGCTTTGTAATTTTTTTATGAAAGAATTGGTACACCACCTTGTGCACTTGCATCACCTTGTGCATCTGGCTTATGTGGGATCTGGAGAGTTGAACATGGGTCCTTAGGCTTCGCAGGCCAGAGCCTTAACCCCTAAACCATCTCTTCAGCCCTAGTTTTGGTTTTCTGAAGTAGAGTCTCACTCTAGCATAGGATGACCGGGAACTCACTCTGTAGTCCAGGCTGGCTTCAAACTCACAGTGATCCTCCTACCTCAGTGTTGCAATCACCTCCTTGTTAGGACAAACACCTAACCAGAGACAGCTGATGGGAAGAAAGGGTTTATTTGGGCTTACAGTCTCAAGGGGAAGCTCCATGATGGCAGGGGAAAGATGTGATGAGCAGAGGCTGGATGTCACCTCTGCCACAGCAGGTGGAAACAGCAGCAAGAGAGTGAGCCTAGTTCTAGCAAGGGGGAGCTGGCTGTAACACCCCTAAGCCTGCCACCAGCAACACACCTCCTCCAGCAAGGCGCCTCCTCCCAAATTGCCATCAGCTGGGAACCAGTCATCATTCAACACACATGAGTTTATGGGAGACATCTGATTCAAACCATTACACTCAACCTTCCAAGTGCTGGGATTAAAGGTATGCACCACCATGCCCAGCTCTCAGCCAATATGTATGAGGTGTTTTGTTTTGTTTCCTCCCTGAGGCAGGGTCTCAGTAGTTCGACACTAGCCTTGAACTCACAGTGATCTTCCCACCTCTGCCTCTCTATTGCTGGGATTAAAGGTATGTGCCACCATAACTAGTAATGATTTTGTTTTGTTTTAGTTTGGTTTTTTTTCAAGGTAGGGTCTCACACTAGCCAAGGCTAACCTAGAATTCACTATGTAGCCCCAGGCTGCCTCCCGATGGTGGGATTTAAAAAAGAAAAAAAATGCCCAGCTCTCCGTCTATATTTTAGTAGCAGCAAATAATGGGTTTGGGAGGGTGATGTGGTGGAACCAAAAAGATACAGACATATGTTCTAGCCCCAGCCCTGCTGCTGATTTAAACTTGAGAATTCATGTTGCCTCTCTGGGCTTCCTTCCCCTATCTCCCTGTCTCACCCGAAGAAAACAGCCAGGCTTTTTTTTTTTTGTTTGTTTGTTTGTTTGTTTTCCGAGGTCAGGTCTTCCTATAGCCCAGACTGTTCTGGGATTCAATTTGTAGTCTCAGGCTGGCCTTGAACTCAAGGTGATTCTCCTACCTCTGCCTCCTGAGTTCTGGGATTAAAGGTGTGTGCTACCACACCTGTCTTTTTTTTTTTTTTTAATTTTTATTTATTTGCAGGCAGAGAGACAGAAGGGAAACAGAGAGAATGGGCATGTCAGGGCCTCCAGCTGCTGCAAATGAACTCCAGACACATGTGCCATATTGTGTATCTGGCTTTATATGGGTGCTGGGGAATCAAACTTGGGTTGTTAGCCTTTGCAGGCAAGCGCCTTAGCCATTAAGCCATCGCTCCAGCCCAGCTGTGGCTTTTCTATTGTGGGATGAACCACCAGTTTCCTTATGGCAAAAAGCCCTTGCGGACCCAGAAGAACACAGAAGGCCCCCAGGAGGGAGCTATGCCTGCAGCCTGAAAACATAAATAGCCATACTGTGGCTGTCCAAGGGCCCTAAACATGGAGTGCTTTATTGTGATCAATGGTAAGCCTCAGCTCCGAAAAGGCTGAGTCCAGATGGGACTTCTGGGCAAGCTGTGGAAGAGACTGCGCCATAACTCTTCACTGTAAGGAGTATCTTTAGCCTGACAGGATAACGAACATCCTTCCTCTCCAGGGGTCAAGTCTATGACACAGGCTGAGTTTGGTGGATAAGCCCCATGTGTGCACCTGGGGCTTCTGGGTTAGCGGAGACAAATGAGTCACATCCAGAGGTTGGCAGTGTGTGCACAGGGCTCCGATCGCAGCTTGTCTCAGGTTGGCTCCTCTGGAAGGGACTCAGATGAGAGATTAGTGAGCGGCTTGCAGGAAGTTTATTAGGGAGTGCTTTCAGGACCAACTTCTGTGGGGAAACAAAGGAGGTGGCACTGGACAGAAGTCAGTTGCAGGCACAGGAGGCGTTGGCCAACCAGAGGGAGGGTGAGTTGCTTGAGTAGGGGACCAAGCATTTCCATTCCCAGCACTGTCCAGGATTTGGATGCTGGCTACCCCATAAATGAAACTTGACCTTGGGGAAGGCAGCAGTCTTCAGCCAAGGGCAATTCTTCAAGAAGACCAGCAGTTGAGATCTGTCACTCAATAGCTGGGGCACAGTCTTAGCCTTGAAGAGGCACCCATGCAGCATGGTGCAGCATTTGCCACAGGACCCCTGGCGCAGTACACATCACAGAATTTTACAGCATACTCTAATTATATATATATATATATATATATATATATATATATATACTATATATATATATATATATATATATTTGAGACCGGACTTCACTATGTAGCCTAGGCAGGCTTGGAATTCAAAAATCCCTTTGCCTCAGACTTCAAGTGCTGGGATGGTAGGTGTAATACCACCATGCCGAACTAATAACTTTTGCAGCTCCCCACTATTTCACATAAAAACAACTCTAAGAGCTGGGTGTTGTAGTGCACGCCTTTGATCCCAGCACTCAGGAAGCAGAGGTAGGAGGATCACTGTGAGTTGGAGGCCAGCCTGAGACTACAGGGTGAATTCTAGGTCAGCCTGGGCTAAAGCAAGCCCTTACCACATGGTTTGAACTAAAAGGGAGAAGCAGGGAGGGAAGAAGGTGGGATTGTCAGGCATGCTTGTATGTATATTTCAGAACTTTTTTAAAATAGACATTTCTGGGAAGTTCTAGATTTCTTTTTCCTTCAAACATTTTGCAGTGAGCTTCTTTTATATATAGCAAACAATCTGAAAGAATACAAAAGCATGTGAGGTTCATTTAAAACTGCAGTATGGCCAGGCATGGTGCATGCCTTTAATCCCAGCACTCGGGAGGCAGAGGTAGGAGAATCACCCTGAGTTCGGGGCCACCCTGAGACTACATAGTGAATTCCAGGTCATCCTGGACTAGAGCAAGACCCTACCTCGAAACACAAAACAAAACAACAACAACAAAAACCCCTACAGTATAGGTATAGTACACTAAAGATTTTGATAAAAAGAAACAGTAACAACAGCACTTGGGAGGCAGAGGTAAGAGGATTGCCATGAGTTCGAGGCCACCCTGAGACGACATAGTGAATTCCAGGTCAGCCTGAACTAGAGTGAGACCCTACCTCGAAAAACCAAAAAAAAAAAAAAAAAAAACAGTAACAAAAGCATCCATTTTAAATGTCATTCATATGTACCTTGTGGATGAGAGCTATATACTTTTACACACTTTTTAGAGGAATGAATAATTGAATTACTGAAAAAAGTAACATATCTATATTTTTTATCTTTTTTATTTATTTTTTTTTTTTTATTTTTCGAGGTAGGGTCTCACTCTAGCCCAGGCTGACCTGGAATTCACTATGTAGTCTCAGGCTGGCCTTGAACTCACAGCAATCCTCCTACCTCTGCCTCCTCTCCCTCTGCTGGGATTAAAGGCGTGTGCCACCACGCCCGGCTGGGCTTTATCATTTTTAACTCTCCAGTCCTCAACTTTGATTTGCTATTTTTAGGGTCTGAGAGTAGGTCCTTCAGGATCCTTGTGGGCATCTTTTCCTGCAGGCAATTTGTCAAAGGAAGGTACCTCTGCCACTTGAGACACAACTGACATTCTCATATCTCCTCTTCTGCCTAACCAAGACTCTTCTTACCCTTCTTCAGCACTTCTGACGCTCTGGCTGGCTCTAAGTTGGGGCGGCTTAGAACCCCGACTCCTAGTTTAAACCTCTGGTTGCCATGTATATTTTTAGGCTGTGGGAGTTATATTTGCCCATTTAGTACCAAAAATGGGACAAAAGTGTGCTGCAGCAGCCAGGTATCACCTGGGTGCCAAACATGAGCTCTCTGTTTCCATGTATAGTAATACTTCACTGCTGTCCTGGGATGGTTTTTGCCTACTGGCTTCTGGCCCAAGGCATGTCTAATACATGGTGCTGCCTTCCCCTGGCATACCATCCTATCTGTGACCAATAAAACATTTTGCATCTTAGAGCTTCCCTGTGCCAGAGGCTACCTACATCCCTCTACTGCTATGCATGGGCCCTCATTATGCCATGGGTGGTACAATTCCCAATCCCCTATTAGCATCTTTTTAAAATAATTATTTGTGGGGCTGGAGAGATGGCTTAGTGGTTAAAGTGCTTACCTGTGAAGCCTAAGGACCCAGGTTCGATTCCCCAATACTCACATAAAGCCAGATGTACAAGGTGGCACATGCATCAGGAGTTCATTTTCAGTAGCTGAAGGCCCTGGCATCCTCATTCTCTCCCCCCCCCCTCAAATAAGTAAAAATTTAAAAACTATTTGTGTGTTTATTTGCACGTGAGTGAATGTGTGTATATATGAGTAGGTCAGAGTCTCTTGCCACTGCAACTGATCACTTTTGTGACTGGCTTTACTCAGATGGCTAGGTTAACAGGCTTTGCAAGCAAGTGACTTTAACCACTGAGCCATCTCTCCAGTCTCACCACTCCCCTCCAGCATTGTTGCTTTGGGGTTATTTCTGGCACTAGTTACTGTGGTCTGGGTTCTCTAGGAAAGACATTGAGTTGCAGGGAGCTATTGGGGAGTTCATTTGGGCCCTGCATTCTGCAATCCCAGTACTTGGAAAGGGGAAGCAGAAAGAACAGTATTTCCCGTTGTTGTTGTTGTTGTTGTTGTTGTTGTTGTTGTTTTTCAAGGTAGGGTCTCACTCTAGCCCAGGCTTGCCTGGAATTCACTATGTAGTCTCAAGTGCACAAGGTGACGCAAGCAAGGTCGCACATGCGCACAAGATGGCTCACATGTCTGGAGTTTGACTGCAGTGGCTGGAGGCTCTGGTGCACCAACTGTCTCTCTCTCACTCTCTCTCTCATAGAAAAATAATAAAGACAGAAAAAGAAACCAGGAGGGTGAGAGTAGCCCTTTGTATGAGGATTTATCCATGAAAAATCTGGCCTGGTTTATTATTTGAGTAGAGCCAGAGAAGCAGCAGACTAAGCTGAGACCTACCCAGGTTCACAGCAAAATTCTGGGCCCAGCGCCAGAATCCCAGCCCCTTCCCCAGCAGCTCTTGGTTTGTTGAGGGGGCTCAGTTGTCTGGGCCACATGGCTCACTGACATACTCCATCAGAGCACAGTCCACCTCATTATTTTATTTCCTCTTTCACCTAGATTTTCTATAAATTATATTTTCCTAAAATTCTCCCCTTTGTGGTTTTTTTATTATTTGCATTTTTATTATCTTTTGGGTCTTTTTCCCTCTTCATCTAGTTTTAGAACACAAGTTGTCAGAGGATAGAGCCGGTGTCTATCTTGTCTCCTGTTGTGACCTCAGCATCCCCACGAGCTGCAGAGCAAGCTCCGGTGAAGATCTGTTGTATGAGTGAGTGTGCGGGTGGATGGATTGTTTTGGACGAAGGAAGGAAGTTGTACTCCCTCTTAATAGTGGCTTGCTGTTTTCAGGGCATTGTTGGTCTTTCCTCACCTAAAACACCCACAGACAAAGTGGAGTGGGAAAGCAGCTGGAGCTGCTTATGGAACAATATTTAAATGCCATCATTGTGCGAGAGGCAAAGCCTGACAAACCCAATAAAGCCAGATGCACAAAGTGGTGCAAGCATCTGGCCTGGAGTTCATTTGCAGTGGCAGGTCTTGGTGTACCCATTCTCTCTCTCTAATAAATAAATAAAAATATCTTTTTTTTTTTTTTTGATTCTTTGAGGTAGGGTCTCTGGCTCAAGCTGACCTGGAATTCACTCCGTAGTCTCAGGGTGGCCTTGAACTCATGGTGCTTCTCCTACCTCAACCTCCCGAGTGCTGGGATTAAAGGAGTGTGCCTGGCTAATAAAAATATTTTTTAAAGCCATTATTACGGGGAACAGTAGGGGATCCTCACATTTTGAGGCACTCTCCAGTGCTCTCTCCTCGTCACCATTTTTGTGTCTCACCACCAGTGAAAGCCTGGCTTGAGCCCGCACCATACTTCTCCCCACAGAAATTCCATTCTTTCCATCCAAGATTTTACCACATTGGAATTTTCACCCTTGCCATGTTTTCCAGGGTCCGCTGAGGCCACCTGGTGACCACACTGCTGCCCAGCTTCTGGGAAGCAGCCCCGCAGCGCTCTCTGGTGGTCACTCAATGGAACCGCGCCGATGTCTCACCTGTGGTCTGGCGCCATGCGCTGGTGCTTTGAGGATTCCAAACTGTTGGGAGTTGGACAGAGTGCCAACCTCAGCACGGGTTGGGGGGATGGGGAGGCTCAGGAGAGCCTCCCCAAGCCATGGAGATGTTCTCCAGAAAATCCAAAAATGGTAAATGGGGAGTGGGAAGAGGGTGATGCCCCAGGGTTCCAACCCTTCCTCACGCCTCTTCCTGTGTAAAATGAGTGCACCCACACTGCTGGCCTGGTAACTATTACCTATACGTCAAGACTTTTTTCTTCTTTTGGGATTTTTTTTTTCTTTTCTGAGATAGGGTCTCACTCTAGCCCAGGCTGACCTGAAACTCAGAGATCCTCCTACCTTTGCCTTCCAAGTGTGGGATTAAAGGCGGGTGCCACCATGCGGGGCCTTAACGAGCCTCCCTTTTCAGTGGATAGAGTTTTGACAAGTCTACATCTTGCCTCCCCTTGAACCACTACCACAATCAAGATGGCACTTCATCTCTCCTGACGTCTGAACCTCCAGGTCTCTGCTCTGGTAGGCCTCCCCTACCACAGCCCGCCTCGGTCTGGGATGGCAGAGGGAGACCCATGCTCCCACACGGGCTCTACCCCCTCCTGCCCTCCACATGGCAGAAGTTCTCTGCACTTTCCTTCTCTTAACCTAATAAAGTCTCTCTAAACCCTTTTTTCTTTCAAGGTAAGGGACAGATCCACCACACCTAAATTACCCTGAAGCTGCCTGTTGGAGGCCAATTCCTTTCTCTACCCACTGTCTCACACTATCATTGCTTTCTAGAGTTTTGTCCTTTCCACCAGGAGCTTGGAGCTCTCTCAGAGGCTTCTTTCACTTAACCCTGCTGCCTTTTTTTTTTTTTAAGTATTTTATTTATTTATTTATTTGAGAGAGAGGGAGAGAATGGGCCTACCAGGACCTCCATCCACTGCAGACGCTTGCACCACCTTGGGCATCTGGCTTATGTGCGTGCTGGGGAATTGAACCTGGGTCCTTGGGCTTTGTGGGCAGGCACCTTAACAGCAAAGCCATCTCTCCAGCCCCCGGCTGTCTTTTGATACAAGGCTTCATAGGTTATATAATAAACTCTTTTAACTTGTAAGCTGAGGCTGGAGATGGGCAAAGGACATTTGTGTCCCACAGCTGCACATGGACAGTTAGAGGAGCCTGGAAAACACCATAGTCACATGGACATGGCAAAGGCTTGGCGAATTGTAGTGTCACTGCTTCTTATGGAAGGAGTTGTGTATGGAATGCTGGAGGGGTGTGCTAAAAATAGCTCTCCCCAGAAGCTTCCTGTGTTCTGAAAAAGAGAACCTTCTAGACGCTTCCTCTGGTGGAAGTAACTTATTGTTTCAAATCACCACACCTCAATCCTAGAAATTTATTTGTGAGATTTGGTTCTATAGAAAACAGGTTTTCTGGCACATTGTTAAGGCCTTTGGATTTAACTCCCAGATGCTGTTTGGATCATCTACTGTCAGAGGCATGACTTGCCTGGGAGCCTGCAGTACTTTTTATTTCTCAGATCTACTCTGGGTTCCACACGCCACACAGCAGCCAGAGACTTTTTAAAAATAGAATGCAGGGCTGGAAAGATGGCTTGGCAGTTAAGACACTTGCCTGCAAAGTGTAAGGACCTAGGTTCAATTCCCTATAATCCATGTAAGCCAGATGCCCATGATGGCAGATACATCCGGAGTTCTTTTGCAGTAGCTAGAGCCCCTGGTATACCCATTCTCTCTCTCTCACTCTCTTGCATGTCCTCTCTAGTAAATCATAAACAAATACTTTTAAAAAACGGAATGCAAGCCTAATTATGTCCAGCTTAAATTACTGCTTTCCTTTTTTGTTTTGTTTTTGAGGCTATGTCTCATTCTAGCCCAGGCTGGTCTTGACTTTACAGATCCTCCTACCTCAGCCTCCCAGGTGCTGATATTAAAGGCATGAGCCACCATGCCTGGGTTAGCTTACCCCTTAAGGTAAACCTGCGTACCAGTCCATCTGCCCAGCCACTGCACCTCCCACTCCTCACCCTTTACTCCACCTCTTCCCACCAAGGCTTGCTCCTTCTTGTCTCAGAACCTCCAAAGAGTTTGCTCCTGCCTGTCCTCCTTTGCCTAAATATTTCCTGTTAGTCCCTTCAGCCTTGATTCATACTACCTCCCTCCCAGGGAAACCGGCCCCCTTCCCCATATGAGAGTTGCTGTCCTTAACTCGTGCCTTCATTGCATGTATTCAGTCTGGTATCCAGCTTATATTTGCATAACTGACTTAAAACAGTCCCCTCCACTAAGGTCAACAAAGCAATCTGGCTCAGTATGGTAAACCCGGGCCTGCACCAACATTTGTTAAGTGGATGAACAATGCTAACTGAAATTAAGCACCCATGATATGCCAGGCACTAGACAAAACCCCTTTAACTGTGTCATTTAATTCTCATACGCTGTATAATACTCAGTTTACTGATGAGGAAATGGAGTAAGTGCTTCCAGAGTCTAGCTTTAGAACTCCATGGACCTCTGCCATGCTGTTGTTTTGATAATAACTGAAACAAGTTCTTTTCATTCTGTTAGAGAAAGGAGTTATCCTCAAGGAAAAGACCTCTGTACACAACTTGAGCAAAACACAGCAGACCAGACTCACTGTGGGCAGCCTGGGACTGGGCCTGATCATTATTCAGAATGGGCCCTACCTCCAGATCAGCCACCTCATCAAGAAAGGGGCTGCAGCCAACGACGGGAAACTCCAGCCAGGTGACTGTGGTTTCCCCATGCCTCTTGCCCTCCTTCCTTCAGGTGTCACCATGATGACACAATAAGATGACATTCACTGAGGACTTCCTATGGGCCAGCCAATTGCAGCACTTGTAATGTGCTCATTGCTGGGTGGTGTTCATTCATGCAGTGGTTACAATAACGCTTGGGGTAGGAAGTGCTCTTATTATCCTCCTTCCCCAGGTGAGGAAACAGGCTCTGTGGGAGTTCCTCATCCAGCTGTACTTTCATCTTGCAAGGTGGGTACAAACACAGACCCATTGCCACTGATTTTTTTCTCTCCTGGGTAGGATTCATGGTAGCTTACCTTTGGATGCATGAACTCATTTCACCCTCCCAACAGTTCCAGAGGTAGCTTCAAACCATCATATAGACAAGGAATTAGATAACTTGGTATGATGGTTAAACTCCAGTTGTCAAATTGACAGGATTTAGAATCGCCATGGAAACAAATCTTTTGACATGTCTGTTAGGGATTTTCTAGGTTAGATTAGCTGAGGCCCTCAAGAAAGGAATTGTTGGGCTGGAGAGATGGCTTTGCAGTTTAGGCACTTGCCTGCAAAGCCTAAGGACTCAAATTCAAATCCCCAGTACCCATGTAAAGCCAGGTGCACAAAGTGGCACATGCATCTGGAGTCCATTTGCAGCAGCTAGAGACACTGGTGCACCCATTCTTTCTGTCTGTCTTTTATCTCTCTCTGCTTGCAAATAAATTTTAAAAAATATTTTTTTTAAGAAAAAAGCAGCCAGGTATGGTGGCATATACCTTTAATCCCAGCACTCAGGAGACCAAGGAAGGAGGATTACTGTAAATTCAAGACCAGCCTGAGACTACACAGTGAATTCTAGGTCATCCTGGGCTAAAGCAAGACCCTATCTGAAAAAAAAAATAAAGGTTAAGAGAAATGCAGGAGGTTTAATTCATGAGGTTTCGTAGGGGAATATGGACTCCACAGGGAGCTGGACTAGAAGCAGGTCTTGTGATATTCATGAGCCTTAAGATATGAATCCAGTCAGGCATGGTGGCTGTTGCAGTCAGCTTCACATTGCTGGCAGAAAACACCTGACCAAGAGCAGTTTGTCAGAAGAAAGGGTTTATTTTGACTTAAAAATGTTAGGGAAGGGCTGGAGAGATTGGCTTAGTGGTTAAGGCACTTTCCTAAAAAGCCAAAAGACCTCAGTTCGATTCCCCAGGACCCACGTAAGCCAGATGCACAAGGTGGTGCACGCATCTGGAGTTTGTTTGCAGTAGCTGAGGCCCTGGCACACCCATTCTTTCTCTCTTTCCTTCTCTCTCTTCCTCTGCTTCATTCTCTCTCTCCAATAAATAAATAAAAATAAATTATTTTTTTAAATGTGAGGGGAAGCTCTATGATGGCAGGGGGAAAATGATGGCATGAGCAGAGGGTAGACATCACCTTCTGGCCAACATCAGGTGGACAGCAGCAACAGGAGAGAGTACTAAATAAACACTGGCAAGGGGAAGCTGGCTAGAACACCCATAAGGCTGGCCCCAACAATATATCACCTCTAGGAGGCTCCAATTCCCAAATTGCCACCAGCTGCGGACTGAGCATTCGGAACACATGTTTATGGAGGACACCTGAATCAAACCAACACATTCTGCCCCTGGCCTCCATAAGCTGATAACCATCCATGATGTAAAATGCAATGTAGGGGTGGAGGGATGGTTTAGCGGTTAAGGCATTTGCCTGCAAAGCCAAAGGACCTAGGTTCAATTCCCCAGATCCCATGAATTTGAATTTACAGATCCTCCTACCTCAGCCTCCCAGGTGCTGATATTAAAGGCATGAGCCACCATGCCTGGGTCAGCTTACCCCTTAAGGTAAACCTACGTACCAGCCCATCTGCCCAGCCACTGCACCTCCCACTCCTCACCCTTTACTCCACCTCTTCCCACCAAGGCTTGCTCCTTCTTGTCTCAGAACCTCCAAACAGTTTGCTCCCCAGATCCCATGTTAGCCAGATGCACAAGGGGACACACACGTCTGGTGCTCATCTGCAATGGCTGGAGCCCTGGAAACCCCATTCTCTTTCTCTCTCTCTCTCTCTCTCTCTCCCCGCCTCCCTCTTTCTCTGTCAAATAAACAAATAAAAATAAAATATTTTAAAATGCAGTGTAGACACCCTGAGACAACAGTGAATTCCAGGTCAGCCTGAGCTAGAATGAGACCCTACCTCAAAAAAATAAGAATAAAAATAAAATTAAAATGCAATGAAGAGCCGGGTGTGGTGGTACACACTTTTAATCCCAGCATTTGGGAGGCAGAGTTAGGAGGATAGCCATGAGTTTGAAGCTATCCTGAGACTACGTAGTGAATTGCAGGTCAGCCTGAGCTAGAGTGAGACCCTACCTCAAAAAATGGAAAAAAGAAAAAAAAATGTATTCAGTCCAACTTTAAAAGTCCCCATAATTTTTATCAATCCCAGTGATATTCAAACATCCCTATAACCTAAGATCTTTTAGCTGAGCTGTAATAACAAAAATAAATAAATAAATAAACCTTAATGACACAGAATAAGCATTCACACTACATAAGATGGCATTAGGCATAATAAGGAAAAATTGAACAAATACAAAATTTTAAATAAGGCAAACATCAAGTTCTGCAACTCCAGGTCTGACAACTCTAGCCAGTAACACGTCTCTGAAGCTTCAATTCTGCCCCTCCAGTTAGGTTCCTCACAGTCCTGGAAAACTTTATCTAGTGCCAGTAGCTCTCCTTGGCAGACATCTCATGGTCCCAGTATCTCCACTGGGTCTCCATTACAACCCAAGGTTCATTCTCATAGCTCCATGCAGGTAACCCAACAAGCCCTGCCTCATACTGCCCATGGCCATTTCCAAAAAACAAAACCATGTTACAAATTCAATGACCTTCTCTTTCCTGCATTTGTTATACTTCATAGTACCAAATGGGCTACCAATTTGTTAATCCAGAGGGGAATAAAGCCAACTTTGATGAACAGGACACTCCTTCAGCATTGAGACCCCTTCAAAAGAGTGCATTCTTGTTGTCCCAATACAAGTCAGCTGGCCAATCTCAATGGTTGTAATCTCTCAAACAATTGCAGCTGGAATGGATAGCAGTTTTGGCCCTAAGATTGCCTTTTTTTCTGGTCACATCAGTCCATTTCTACACAATGCAACTCTGCACAAATTCTCAGGACACAGGCAGGCAGAAAGCAGCAAGCCTCTCATACAAACTGCTTCTAGGCCAGTCTTGTCAAAGCTCTCACCGTCATAAGCCAAACCTCACAGTCCATAGTTCTTACTGCATTCGGGAATTTCAACTCTGACCAGAATGGTCCATCAAGCTGTTCTTACAGCACTGCAAGGAGTCTGTTAGGCCAAGGTTTCAAATCCACCCACATTCCTCCCTCAAATCAGCTCCAAAATGCCAAAAGCCATACAGTCAGGTGTTTAGCAGTAATGACTCCACTTCTTGGTACCAATTTTACTATTGCAGTCAGGTTTATGTTGCTGGCAGAAAACACCCAACCGAAAGCAGCTTATGGGAGGAAAGGGTTTATTTTGGCTTACAAATGCAAAGGAAAGCTCCATGATGTCAGGGGAAAATAATGGCATGAGAAGAAGGTGGACATCACCTCCTGGCCAATATCAGGTAGACAACAGCAGCAGGAGAGTGTGCCAAACACTGGCTAGGGGAAGCTGCTATGACACCCATAAGCCCACCCCCAAAATATACCACCTCCAGGAGGCTCCAGTTCCCAAATTGCCACCAGCTAAGGACCTAGTATTCAGAATACAAGTTTATGGGGAACACCTGAATCAAACCACCACAGTGGCACACACCTTTAATCCTAGCACTTGAGAGGCTGAGGTAGGAGGATTGCCATGAGTTCAAGGCCAGCCTGGAACTACAGAATGTAGTCAGAGTGACTACAGGTCAGTGTAGGCTGGAGTGAGGCCCTGCTTCAAAAACAAACAAAAAGGTATGAACACAGCTTTGACAGTGAATAGCAGCCCATGTCCTAGCATCACCCTGCTAGTCTTTAGGCACTCAGTCAGGATTTCCCTAATGCCTTCCATGTATAAGACCCTGAGGGTGCTAACTACACTGAATGTATGCAACTTACAGCCTAGTTGAGAGGCACAGAAAAAAAGGAAATCTATTTTTCAGTAGTGCTCTGGCTGCTGCAAAGCTGAGTTAATATTGGTAATCAAGTCAAAGTTTATATAATGCCATTCCTACAGCCCATTAATACAGAAAAATAGATATGTGATGAGATTTGTCGTCATAAATACCAAATTGGTGTCTCTCCATGAAGGGCAGTACTACCAGAGCACACCCTGACAATTTGGTTTACAACCAGAAGAGCCAGAGAAGTAAGCCGTTTATTTTCTACTCTCTTGATAAGTCACCTTTTTACAACATCATTAAGCAGAATGCCAAGCCATAGCTTTCAGCTATAAACACTCCTCTTAACATTAGGCACATCAGCTCATCCAGAGGGTCCTTTATGCCATTGTAATTAGCCTTGACAGCATGTGCAGCTGTCTCAAACTGCACAGCCTGCAGGTAACTGGGAGAAGTCATGTTTCTTTTCTTTTTTATGTTTTATAAGACAGAGAGCAAGAGAGAAAAAGAGAGAGAGAGAGAATTGGTGCACCTGGGCTTTTGTGTGCCACCTTGTGTGCATGTGTAACCTTGTACACATGTGTGTCTAGCTTCATGGGTTGTGGGGAGTCGAACCTGGGTCTTTAGGCTTTGCAACCAAGCACCTTTAACCATTGAACCATATCCCAGCCCATCTTTTTGTTTTGTTTTGTTTTGTTGAGGTAGAGTTTCATTCTAGCCCAGGCTGACCTGGAATTCACCATGTAGTCTCAGGGTGGCCTTGGACTCAGGGCAATCCTCCTACCTCTGCCTCCCAAGTGCTGGGATTAAAGGTGTGCGCCACCATGCCAGCTTTGTTTTGTGTGTGTGTGTGTGTGTGTGTGTGTGTGTGTTTCGAGGTAGGGTCTCACTCTAGCCCAGGCTGACGTGGAATTCACTATGTAGTCTCAGAGTGGCCTTTAACTCACTGTGATCCGCCTACCTCACCCTCCTGCGTGCTGGGATTAAAGGCATGTACAACCACAGCTGGGTTTTTTTTGTTGTTGTTGTTTATTTGTTTTTTTATTAAGAAAGCTGGGCATGATGGCTCTTTCATTTTTTATTTATTTAAGAGAGAGAGAAAGAGGCAGATAGAGAGAGAATAGGCATGCCAGAGCCTTCAGCCACTGCAAACAAACTCCAGATGCATGTGCCACCTTGTGCATCTGTTTTACGTGAGTCCTGGGGAATCAAACCTGGGTCCTTTGGCTTTGTAGGCAAGTGCCTTAACTGCTAAGACATCTCTCTAGCCTCCATGTTTCATTAAATATTTTATTCATTTTTATTTTTATTTATTTGAGTGTGACAGACAGAGAAAGAGGCAGAGAGAGAGAGAGAGGGAGAGAATGGGCACTCCAGGGCCTCCAGCCACTGCAAATGAGCTCCAGACACATGCGCCCCCTTGTGCATCTGGCTAACGTCGGTCCTGGGGAATTGAGCCTTGAACTGGGGTCCTTAGGCTTCACAAGCAAGTGCCTAACCACTAAGCAATCTCTCCAGCCCTCATTTTTTTATTTCCAAGTAGAGAGAGATAGAAGAGAGATAGAGAGAATGGGTGCTCCAGAGCCTCCAGCCACTGCCAACAAACTCCCGATGGACGCACCTCTTTGTACATCTAGGTTTACGTGGGTACTGGAGAATTGAACCCAAGTTGTTAGGCTTTGCAGGCAAGCTCCTTAACCACTGAGCCATCTCTCCAGTCCCCTGTTTTATTTTGAAGTTAGCTTCAGTGCAAGTTTGATCCCTCCCCCCACCCCTGCCTTTTGAGATAAGGTCTTGCTATGCAGCTCAGGCTGGCCTTGAACTATTGATCTTCCTGACTCAGCCTCCATAATGCTGGGATTAAGGTGTATGTCACCATTGTTCATGGCTAATTTTACTCCCAGCTACTTCTCAAGACCAAAGTAGGTTTCCTTCACCCTCCCAAGCTTTTGTTTCTGGTATCTGGCACTACAGAAATCTGTCCTTGGCATTCCTTCCAGTCTGCCTCTTCCTTGGTATCAGAGTAATTCCTGCACAGGAGGCAGTGTCAGAGAAGTGCCTCTTCACCACCCTCTCCCCTGAGGCTGGGTCTTGACGGTCTCAGAATGAGAGTGGCTTCACATGCAGATAGGAAAGCACATGTTTTGGAATTTATCCTATGCTAGGTATAAAGTCCCACAACTAACTGGTAGCATGCCAGTCCTAGTAAGCACTGAAAACTAGGTTTTACTTTGTATATCTGTCCCACCCCCCCCTTTTTTTTTTTTTTTGTATTCCTTCTTTAAAAATCTTTGCTCAATGTAAGTAGCATTCAGGTTCCTAAGTTGCAACCAACAGCAAACCAGTTCTGTTGAGACACTGAATCTAGGGTATCCAGTATGACGGATTGCTAGAAAGGCTGGAGAATCAGGCTTGGAAAATAGGGAGTTCAAAGAACCAGATCCTCCTGTCACTGCCCTGCATCTCCTGCTACAGGCTCAGTGAGCCAGGTGTGAGTGCTTGGTGCAGGAGCCAGCTGGCAAGTCTGCATCCTGGATGCTGGGGGTCAGAGGTGAGGTGGGTCAAGTGAATGATTGACCCTTTCTTAGCATTCTTCATTTTGGGGGCCTCACCCTTTGTTACCCAGATATAGCTCTTTTCCTACCTGCTCGGTGCTTAGAAGCTCCATGGTTGGCTGTCATTCTTTCTCCTGTCCTGCACTGACTTAAGGTGGGAGTATGGGAGGGTCTAGCCATCAAATTCCTTTGAGCCAACATATTCCATATAAATATCTTAAGCATAATTAATGCAAGATAATTACCCAATGTTTCATACAGAATTATTTGCCCAACTTAACTTTGCCCAGGGGAAGAAAACTTAAATGAAAGCCTTGATGCCTAATTTAGTCTATTTGCTGTGAAGTGTCTGAAAATTGCCAGGAAGGTAGAAATAGAAAGTAGGTCATTTATCACTTAGTGTGAGTGGCTTTTTGCTTTACTAGTAATAGCCATTCATTTTATTTGGAACTCATATATATATAGAATCCTTAAAGATGGTTCAGGCTATAAGTGGTTTCTAGTCTCTTACATGAAGAATTCAAGAAATATCTCAAAAGCATGGTATGATGCCACTTAAGAAACTTCTCGGACTGGAGAGATGGCTTAGCGGTTAAGATGTTTGCCTGCAAAGCCTAAGAACCCAGGTCCCATTCCCCAAAACCCACATAAGCCAGATGTACAAGGTGGTACATGCGTCTGAAGTTTATCTGCAGTGGCTAAAGGCCCTGGCATGCCCATTTTCTACTCCCCCCCCCAGTAAAAACATAAATTAAAAAAAAAGACGTCTACACCCTAGGTGGGTGTGGTGGTGCACGCCTTTAATCCTAGCACTAGCAAGGCAGAGATAGAAGAATCACTGTGAGTGTGAGGCCAGCCTGAAACTGCAGAGTGAGTTCCAGATCAGCCTGGGCTAGGGTGAGACCTTACCTCAAGAAACAACAACCAACCACCCCACAAAAAAAAAAAAAAAAACTTCTCACAAGCATTCTTCATTTGTAAAGGACATTCATGCCAAAGACACAAACATTGTTCCTTTTGAGGCAGGTTCTTACTCCAGCCTAGGCTGACCTGGAACTCACTGTATAGCCCAGGTTAGCCTCAAACTCATGACAATTCTCCTACCTCAGCATTCTAAGTGCTAGGATTAAAAAAGTCATGTGCCACCATACCCAATGAGGCAAGTATTTAAATGTATATATTTTTTATGTGGGCTGGAGAGATGGCTTAGTGGTTAAGGCACTTGCTGCAAAGCCAAAGGACCCAGGCTCGATTCCTCAGGTCCCACATAAGCCAGATGCACAAGATGTGTGCGGTGTTTGGAGGTCATTTGCAGTGACTGGAGGCCTTAGTACGCCTTCTGTCTCTCCTTCCCTCCCTCCTTGCCTATTTCTCTCTCAAATAAATAAAAAAAATATATTTTACAAAAAATTTATTTATTTATGAGAGAGAGAGATAGAGAAAGAGTGAGTACGGGTGCACCAGGGCTTCCTGCCACTGCAAAGGGGCTCCAAATGCATATGGCACTTTGCATCTGGCTTTACGTGAGTACTGGGGAATTAATTGAACCTGGGTCAGCAGGCGTTGCAAGCAAGCACCTTTACCACTGACCCATCTCTCTCCAGCCCAAGCCAAACATTTTTCCTTTTTCAAGGTAGGGTTTGACTCTAGCTCAGGCTGACCTGGAATTCACTATATAGTTTCAGGGTAGCCTCGAACTCATGGTGATCCACCTACTTCTGCCTTCCAAGTGCTGGAATTGAAGGCATGCGCCACCACGCCCAGCCTAAGCCAAACATTTTTAATAAATAAAGCCTGGCTTTGGTCCATAATGACCAATACAAACCCATTTGTGGTAGTTTGAGTGAATGTCACCCAATAGATTCAGGAGGTATCACTACGGGCAAATCCTAGGGTCCAACCTTAAAGTGTGTTTGGGGGCAGATCTGAATTCCAGCCTAAGGTATGCAGAGCAGCCTGAGCTCTGCCTGGGGTTCCTGGGGTGTGTTTGCTTATGGTGCTGGTGGTGGTCTTTCTCTCCACATGGCCCTGTGAAAGGGGCCCAGCTTTTTCTGCCATGATGGAACTTCCCCTGGATCTGTAAGCTTCAAATAAACCCTTCCTCCTACAAACTGTGTCTGGTTTGGAAGTCCATCCCAGCAACGTGAAGCTGACTATGACACCATAAAATGAAAAATCTTGCAAAAAAGCCCATCAACGTGTCCCTTTTCCACCTATCGCCTTATTCCTGCCATTCTTCCTCTTTCAGGGGATGTTCTGATTAGCGTTGGCCATGCCAGTGTGTTGGGATACACACTCCGCGAATTTTTGAAGCTTTTGCAAAAAATCACTGTAGGAGCAGTGCTGCAAGTCAAGGTTTACCGAGATTTTATTGACATACCCCAAGAATGGCAAGAGATACATGATTTAATCCCTGAGATCAAGTTTCCAGTAGTGCCGTAAGTACTTTATGTTTGGAACTTTGTTGCAGTAAGTCCAGGACCTTTGAAGCCCAGGGTCCTGGTTTAATCACCAAATGGTAAGAACCAAGGAGGCAGGACTGGTGACAATACCAGAATAACACTGGGAACTTCTAGGTTCCTTTGTAAAGACAACATGATATAGGCACCTTGGGAGTTTAAAAACACACACACACAATTAGTGAGTGTGGGGAGATGGTTGTGTTGGTAAAGGCACTTGCCATACAGTATAAAAACCTGAGTTGTATTCCAGCACTCGGGAAGCAGAGGTAGGAGGATCACCATGAGTTCAAGGCCACCCTGAGACTACATAGTGAATTCCAGGTCAACCTGGGCTAGACTGAGACCCTACCTCAAAAAACAAAAACAAAAAACAAACAAACACCAACAAAAAAAAATGGAGTTGTAGGCAGTTGCTTGCAAAGCCTGCTGGTCTGGATTCAATTCCCCAGTCACCCACGTTAAACTGGATTAATCTGCAGCAGAAAGAGATCCTGGTGTGTGTGTAAATACACAAATATTTTTTAATTTTTATTTTTGTTTGTTTTTCGAGGTAGAGCTTCACTCTAGTTCAGGCTGACCTGGAATTCACTATGTAGTCTCAGGGTGGCCTCAAATTCACAGTGATCCTCCTATCTCAGCCTCCCAAGTGCTGGGATTAAAGGTGTGTGCCACCATGCCCAGCAATATTTTTATTTTATATATACCAGGATATACTGTTTTATCCCTTCACCCTAGCTCCTGTTACCTGGGGGGCCTCTTCAGTGGGGTTACAGTATTTACTGTCGACTCATGAAGGCTGTCAGTAACAGAGTGGGGGTGGGGGGAGAGACTGTGCCTCAGGGTATTCCTACCCCCTGTCTCTTACAATCTTTCCACCTCGTCTTTGGCAATGTTCCCTGAGCCACAGCAGGCCTGTTGCCAATCTGGTTTAATGCTGGGTCCTCTGTAGCTTCTGGGTCTGTGCTTTGACATGTGCTGGATCACCATGTGTGTCACCATAATCCTGAAGCTGGTCAGACTAGCAGTAAGAGCACTGTTTACATGGCCACTTCCTCTGCGATTTCTCATGGGCCCTGACAGATGTGGTAGAGGTGGCACATCTCAAAGTGGGCAGTAGGCTATCTTCTAATTGATGGATCTTGGCTCTCCTCCACATTCTCTGCCATCTTCTGCTGGTTTGTCCCCTCCCTGGAATGGAATAACCTCCATGCTCAGCCCAGTCTCACACTGGTGCATGGCCTTGTTCACAGCTGACCTTTTGCTGGTTTTGAATAAATAAATTTTACTTATTTATTTGTTTATTTAGAGAGAAAGAGGGAGAGAAAGAGAGAAGAGAGAATGGGCACACCAAGGCCTCTAGCCACTGCAAATGAACTCCAGACACATACGCCACTTTGTGCATCTAGCTTACATGGGTACTGGGAAATCGAACCTGGGTCCTTAGGCTTCCCAGTCGTAAGCACCTTAACTACTAAGCCATCTCTCCAGCCCCCACGAGAGTAACTTTTAAACTATATCATCATCAACTTATGTTACTCTCACCTGACATCTTCATTATACGTACATTAGATCTTTCAACTTTATACTTAGTCAAAACTGCCAGCTCATGAGTTATACTGTTACGTTTTTGTTTTTGTTTTTTTAAAGTAGGGTCTCACTCTAGCTCAGGCTGACCTGGAATTCACTATGTAGTCTCAGGGTGGCCTTGAACTCATGGCGATCCTCCTAACTCTGCCTTCTGAGTGCTGGGATTAAAGGTGTGCACCACCATGCCTGGCTTGTACTGTTACTTTTGCTATCTATGACCAAAATGCATGAGAGAACAACTTAAGAATTACGTTTTTCTCATTTTTGAAAGGTTTGGTCTCAGGTGCTTGGGCAAAACAGTGCTGGCAGGACGGCATGGTGGTAGAACTTGCTCACCTCATGGGGGTCAGGAAGCAGACAGGAAGGGGCTAGGGACAAGCTACCCCCCAGAACTCACCCAGTGAATTTCCTCCAGTTATGTTCTGCTTCCTGACGTTTCCACCAGCTGGGTCCAAATATTCAGCATCAGTCTTTTCTGGGAAGCATTTCTTAGCCAAACCATAATGCCACTGATCTCCAGCAACCCTGTCTTACCAGTGTTTGTCTAGTTAACAAGCTAGAAATTTAGGGCTTATGCTTGATTCTTCCACCTCCCTTTTTCCACCCTTTCAGCCACCCACTAGGACTTGTAACTTCTTCTTCTTCTTTTTTTTTTTTTTTGCTTGTTTTGGAGGTAGGGTCTCCCTCTACTCCAGGCTGACCTAGAATTCACTATATAGGCTCAGGTGGACTCAAACTGACAGTGATCCTCCTTCCTCAACCTCCCAAGGGATTAAAGGTGTCTGCCACCACGATGACGGTCGGCTCACTTTTTTTTTTTTTTTCTGAGGTAGGGTCTCACTCTAGCTCAGGGTGACCCTGAATCATTAAGTAGTCTTAGGGTGGCCTTGAACTCACGGCGATCCTCCTACCTCTGTCTCCCGAGTGCTGGGATTAAAGGCATGCACCACCATGCCTGGCTGGCTCACTTTTCATTTATTTTTTATTTTTATTTTTTGGTTTTTCAAGCTAGGGTCTCGTTCTAGCTCAGGCTGACCTGGAATTCACTATGTAGTCTCAGGGTGGCCTCGAACTCATGGCAATCTTCCTACCTCTGCCTCTCGAGTGCTAGGATTAAAGGTGTGCGCCACCACACCTCGCTGGCTCACTTTTTATTAAACTTTTTTTTTTATTGACAACTTCCATAGTTATAGACAAAAAATCCATGATAATTCCCTCTCCTCCCCCACTTTCCCCTTATCAAATCCACTCTCTGTCATATCCCCTCCCCCCTGCATTAGTCTTTTATTTTGATGTCATCATCTTTTCTTCCTATTGTGACAGTCTTGTGTATGCAGAGCCAGGCAGTGCAAGGTCATGGATATCAAGGCCATTTTGCGTCTGGAAGATTGCATTGAAAGCAGTCCTACCCTTCCTTTGGCTCTTACATTCTTCCCACCACCTCTTCTGCAATGGACCCTGAGCCTGGGAGGATGTGATAGAGATATTTCAGTGATGAGCACTCCATTTTGTCACTTCTCAGCACTATGTATGGTGCCTTTTGAGTCATCCCAGAGGTCATTGCCATCTGAAAAGACAAGCTTCTCTAACCAAAAGTGAGAGTCACATTAATATATGGGTATGGGCTGGGCGTGATGGTGCATGTCTTCAATCCCAGCACTTTGGAGGTAGAGGTAGAAGGAACACTCTGAGTTCGAGGCCACCCTGAAACTACATTCCAGGTCATTCTTGGCTAGAGCAACACCCTACCTAGAAAAACAAACAAACAAATATATATATATATATATATATATATATATATATATATATATATATATGCTTACAGGGCAGTTTGATGAGCATAATAGCCAGACAACAGCAGAAATTACACCCCTACGGCTGAGGACCACCCCTGCCATAGGCTTTTGACTAAGTTTTCAGTACCAGGCATGTATTCCCTCCTGTGGAGTGGGCCTACAGTCCAATTAGAGAGCAGTTGGTTTCTCCCATAACAGACGTGCCACTATGGCACCCAACCTAGCTTGTCAAACGTAAGGCTTGCAGTGTCCACTGTTGTTTATCACTGCTGATATCTTCTGTCTTCCATAGGGCTGAATGCAGTGTAGCTTTTTCCAGCTCTCTGTCTGCTGGTCTACAGGATGGAGGTTTTCAACTCAGATCCAGCTTGATTTCTCAGTGACCTTGCAACACAAGCATGTAGAGTCTTCAGCAATAGGATCTTATCATCTATTTCTGGTGGGAAATAAGAGCCTTGGCAATGTCCTATAATGTTTTGGGGTGGAAACTCCCTGGCCAATAACTCACTGGAAGGTATCCCAACCCCAACACTGAAATATTTCTCATAACAATATGTGGCTGCTGGGTACACCATTACCCAAAGAAGTAGGTTTCCATATGGCTTGTTAATAACATCTCAAATTTTGAATAACCCTCCTTCAACCCTTCCTTTACTCAGTCTCTTCCCCTGCCCTCGGGCCATTCCACCCCCAGTAATCTGTTCCTCTCTTACATATGTACAATATCATCCCCTAAGTCTTCCCCTCTCCTCCCTCCCTTAAAGCCCCTTTCTAGTTTACTGGCCTCTGCTATCAATTTTTACTCCAACTCACATAAGAGTCCAAACATTTGTAGCTAGGATCCACATATTAGAGACAACATGCAACATTTGGCTTTCTGGGCCTGGGTTATCTCACGTAGTATAATCCTTTCCAGAGCCATACATTTCTCTGAAATTTCATAATTTCATTTTCCTTTACTGGTGAATAGAACTCCATCATATAACTGTACATCTTCGTTATCCATTAATCATAGTTGAGAGACATCTAGGCTGGTTCCATTTCCTAGCTATTGTGAATAGTGTGGCAGTAAACATGGTTGGGGAAGTATCTCTAAGGTAGTGAGACAATTCCTTAGGATATATGGCTAGGAGTGGTATAGCTGGATCATGTGGTAAATCTATTTTTAGCTGTTTCAAGAACCTCCACACTGATTTCCACAATGGCTGTACCAGTTTACATTCCCACCAACAGTGTAGCATTTTTATTTTTCTGCACCCTTGCCAGCATATATTGTCATTTGTTTTTTTGATAATAGTCATTCTGACAGGAGTGACATGGGATCTTAAAGTAGTCTTAATTTGCATTTCCCTGATGGCGAAGCATGTAGACATGTTTTTAGATGTTTATATGCTATCTGTATTTCTTCTTTTGAGAACTCTCTATTTAGTACCATAGCCCATTTCTAATTGGGTTGTTTAATTTCTTATTATTTAGCGTTTTGAGTTCTTTGTGTATTCTGGATATTAATCCTCTGGTAGATATATAGCTGGCAAAGCTTTTTCTCTCCCTTCTGCAGTTTGCCTCTTTGTTCTATTCAGTGTCCTTTGCTTCACAAAGATTTTTTTTTTTCCATTTAATTTTCATTTTTTGGTTCTTTTGAATTAGGGTTTCACTCTAGCTCAGGCTGACCTAGAATATACTATGTAGTCTCAGGGTGGCCTCAAACTCCCGGAGATCCTCCTACCTCTGCTTCCCAAGTGCTGGGATTAAAGGTGTGCGCCACCCTTACATCTGGGTCCTCTGTTCTGTTCCATTGATCTATGTGTCTGTTTTTGTGCCAGCACCATGCTTTTCTTGTTACTATGGCTCTGTAATAGATCTTAAAATTAGGTATGGTGATACAGCCAGCCTTATTTTTGTTGCTCAGAATAGGTTTGGCTATTTGAGGGGTTTCGTGCTTCCAAATAAACTTTAGGATTGTTTTTTTCTATTTCCATGAAGAATGTCATTGGAATTTTGATGGGGATTACATTAAATGTATAGTTTTTTTTCTTTGTTTTTCAAGGTAGGGTCTCACTCTGGCCCGGGCTGACCTGGAATTAACTATGTAGTCTCAGGGTGGCCTCAAACTCAGCAGTTTTCCTACCTCTGCCTCCCAAGTGCTGGGATTAAAGGCATGAGCCACCACACCCAGCTCTAGATTGCTTTTTTTTTTTTTTTAAGATTGACATTTTCACAATATTGATTCTTCCAGACCAAGAACATAACATAGGATGTCTTTCCATTTCCTAGTGTCTTCTACAAGTTCTCTCGAGTGTCTTAAAATTTCCATTGTAGACAGTGGGCATGGTGGCGCATGCCTCTAATCCCAGAGACTCCAGATGCAGAGGTAGGTGGATCACTGTGAGTTCAAGGCCACCCTGAGGACTACATAATGAATTCTAGGTCAGCCTGAGCTAGAATGAGACCCTACCTCAAAAAAAGTTTTTTAAATTTTCCTTGTAGAGATTCTTTACTTCCTTGGTTAGGCTTATTTCCAGGTACTTTTTTTTTTTTTTTTTTTTTTGAGGAAAGTGTGAATGGGAGTGATTCCGATTTCATCCTCAGCATGTTTGTTATTAGCATATAGGAAGGCTATTGATTTCTGTGTTTATTTTGTATAATGCTATGTTGCTAAAAAGTGTTTATCAGCTCTAACAGTTTGCTGGTAGAGTCTTTAGGGTCCTTTATGTATAGAATCATATCATCTGCAAATAACAATAATTTTGATCTCTTCCTTTCCAATTTGTATCCCTTTCATTTGTGTCTCTTATTTATTGCTATAGCTAAGATTTGCAATACTATATTAAATAAAAGCAGGGACAGATTATGTTGGTTGCAGGTTTGTTATAAATAACATTTGTTATGTTGAGATAAGTTCCTTCTATTCCCAGTTTCTTTAGGACTTTTACCATGAAGGGATGCTGGATTTTGTCAAATGCCCTTTCTGCATCTATTGAGATGAATATGTGAGTCCATTTATATAATGTATTAGATTTATCGGCTTGCATATGTTGAACTATCCCTGCATCTCTGGGATAAAGCCTACTTGGTCAGGATGAATGATCTTTCTGATATATTCTTGTATTCTGTTTGCCAATATATTGTTAAGAATTTTTGCATTTATGTTCATGAGGGAGATTGATCTGTAATTTTTTTTTTTTTGTTCTGTCTTTGTCTGGTTTTGTTATCAGGGTGATGCTAGTTCATAGGAGTTAGATAGAGTTCTTTTCCTTTTGTATTTTATGGAAAAAATTGAGAAGCATTGGTGTTAGTTATTCTGTGAAGGTCTGGTAAAATTCACCAGTGAATCTATCTAGGCCTGGATTTTTTTTAGTTGGGAGACTTTTTTAAAATAACTGCTTAGATCTCTGTACTTGCTATAGGTCTATTTAAGTGGTTAATCTCATCTTGATTTAATTTTGGTAGGTCATATAAATCAAGGAAATCATCTGTTTCAGATTTTCAAACTTAGTGGAGTATATATTCTTAAAATATGTCCTTATGATTTTCTGAATTTCTTTGGTATCTGTTGTAATGGTGCCTTTTTCATCTCTAATTTTATTGTGTCTCTTCTCTCTTTTGGTCAGATTTGCTAAGGGTTTATCAATCTTGTTTATCCTTTCAAAGAACCAACTCTTCGTTTCATTGATTCTTTGGATTTTTTGTTTCTATTTCATTAATTTCTGCCCTAATCTTTATTATTGCTTCCATCTACTGGTTTTGGTTTGTCTTGTTCTTTTTTGAAGGCCTCAAGATGAAGCATTAAGTTGTTTACTGCAACCTTTCTATTTTCTTAATACAGGTACTTAAAGCTGTAAATTTCCCACTGCCTTCATTGTGTTCCAAAGGTTTGGGTATGTTGTGTTCTCATTGTCATTTAAGTCTATGAATTTATGTCCTTCTTGATTTCACCATTGACCCATTCATTATTTAGTAGTGTATTGTTTTCATGATTTTGTGTATATTCTGTAGCTTTTCTTACTGTTGATTTGTAGTTTGATCTCATTGTGATCAGGTAGAGTACAAGAAATTATTTCACAATGTGTGATGGTTTTAAATCTATTGGGGGCCAGGGTCGGAATGTGGTAGTTTGAATAGCTGGCCCCCTAATATATTCAGTGTTGTGTTAGTTTGTAGTATGGATTTGCAGCCACCTGGCTGGAGGAGGTATTACTGGGCACTGGGTAGATCTTAAGATGTGGTGATGGATTTGAAATTCCAATCTAAAGATATACAAAGTACCTAGTTCCACCTGGAGTTCCTGAAATGTGCTATGAGGCTTTTGGCTTGTGGCTTCTCTCTCTCTCTTTGCTTGGACCTATGAAAGCAGGACCAGCTTCATCTGCCATTATGGAGCTTCCCCTGGATCTGTAAGCCTCAATAAATTCCTTTTTTCATTAAAAAAAAGAAATTATTTCAATTTTCCTGCATTTGTTAAGGTTTGCTTTGTGTCCTAATATATGAGATGTTCATGTGCTGCTGAAAGGAGTGTGTATTCTGCAGCATTTGGATGAAATGTTATGTAGATATCTGTTAGGTCCATTTGTTCTCATTTAATCCAGATGCTTCTCTGTTTATTTTTTGCTGGATTGACCTGTCAGTTGATGAGAGTAGGGTGTTGAAGTCACCCAGTACAGTTGTGCTTGGTGTTAACTGTGACCTTAAGTCTAATAGTGTTTGATGAAATTGGGAACCCCCATGTTGGGGGCATATATGTTTAGAATTGAAATGTCGAATTGTTTCTTTCCTTTTTTTTTTTTTTTTTTTGGTTTTTTGGTTTTTTGAGGTAGGGTCTCACTCTGGTCCAGGCTGACCTGGAATTAACTATGTAGTCTCAGGGTGGCCTCGAACTCTCGGCGATCCTCCTACCTCTGCCTCCCAAGTGCTGGGATTAAAGGCGTGCGCCACCACACCCGGCTGAATTGTTTCTTTAATCAATATAAAGTAACCTTCTTTTTCTTTCCTAATGTTGGTTTGAAGTCAATCCTGTCAGATATTAAGATAGCAACACCTGCTTGTTTCCTAGGCCCATTTGCTTAAATACTATTTTGCATCCTTTCACCCTAATATACTTTCTGTCTTTTATGGAGCGGTGAGTTTTGGAGGCAACAAATAGCAGGATCCTGCCTTTTAATCCAGTCTGCAAGGCTATGTCTTTTGGTTGGGGCATTGAGGCCATTGATATTAAGAGTTATCATTGAAAGGTGTGTATTTATTCAGGCCATTCTTCTTGTTTTGTAGTGCTTCCTGTTTTTCCTTTACTTTCTTGTATTAACATATATATATACATATATATAGTCTCACTGTAGCCTAGGCTGACCTGGAATTCACTATGTAGTCTCAGGGTGGCCTTTAACTCATAACGATCCTCCTACCTCTGCCTCCCAGGTGAGGGATTAAAGACATGTGCCACCACACCTGGCCACTTATATTAACTTTTTTTGCTGTTTTGTTTTATGAGTTAGGGTCTCACTCTAACCCAGGGTGACCTGGAATGAACTATGTATTCTCAGAGTTGCCTCGAATTCATAGCAAGCCTCCTACCTCTACCTCCCAAGTGCTGGGATTAAAGGTGTGTGCCACTACGTCCAGCTTAACTATTATTTAAGAATGTTTTTTTTTTTTTATTGTTTCCCCATGTGTGTGCTTTCCTTTCTCTTCAGCATGAAGGATCCCTTCAAGTATTTTCTGTAGAGCTGGCTTAGTGGTCATATATTCCTTTAGCCTGTTTTTGTTGTGAAATGTCCTTAGTTCTCTGTTAATTTAAATGGGTAGCATTGCAGGATAAAGTAATCTTGGTTGACTTGTAATCTTTCAGAACTTGGAATACATCATTCCAAGCTCTTCTGGCTTTTCAAGGTTGTGTTGAGTAATCTGCTGTTATCCTGATGGGCTTTCCTTTATATGTGACTTGATGTTTCTAACTGCTTTCAATATATTTCCTTTGGTTTGTGTGTTTAGTAGTTTAATTATCATATGACAATAAGAGGTTCTTTCCTGGTTTTGTCTGTTTGGTGCTCTAAAGGCTTCCTATATCTGTATTGGCATTTCTTTCCCTACTTGGCAGATCTGTTTCCTTCTTTGCAGGACTATATTAGATTTGCCACCTTGTCTTCTAGTTTAGATACTCTGTTCTCTCCTTGGTCTATTGGTGATACTTTCTACAGTTTTGGTTTTTTTTTTACTTACTGTGTTTTTCATTTCTAGTATTTGTTTGGTTTTTCTTCAGTATTTCTATTTTCTTATTCATGTCTTGTATTGACCTCCATATTTCATTAAGTTGGTTTCCTGTGTTCTTCATTTTTTTTTATTCCTTTGAACAAAGTTATAATCATTAGTTGGAAATATTTGTCAGGCATTTCATCTAATCAGCCTCATTAGAGGTCATTTCTGATGGATTTATAATTTTTGGAGGAAATATATTGTCTTGATTTTTTGTGTTTCATCTGTTAAAATGTAGAGATTGCTGGGCGTGGTGGTGCACACCTTTAATCCCAGCACTCAGGAGCCAGAGGTAGGAGGATCAAGAGTTTGAAGCCACCCTGAGACTACACAGGGAATTCCAGGTCAGCCTGGGCTAGAGTGAGACCCTAACTCGAAAAACCAAAAACAAAAAAATGAGATTTTTGCATCTTGAGTTAATTTGATGCTTGGGTTTTCTAATTATCTGCAGTATTCTTAGGCATGTAAATCTGACATTACCGATCTTCTGGGTAGTATCTTAGGTGCCAGGCGTGGCTCTTATATTACTCCCAGAGTAACAGCAGAAGTGACCCTAGGTGTTGAGTTTGCCTGCCATGCAATTATTCTAGTAGGCTGGGTGAAGCAAAATACAGGCAAATTCTAAAATTTCACTGAGCAATATACATAATCAAAACCAGCACAGAGTGTTTATGAAAGAGTGGGGATTAAAACAGATAAGTAACCCATGTCCCAACATGTGCGGGGTGGTCTGCAGCACGAGGAGGCCCAGCCTACACTGGGCCCCAGTCAGGAACCAGAGGGCTGGCCTCGCATGCTGACTGGGCCATGTATGGACAAGGCTTCCTTTCCCTGTGCCCTCAATGCGGTTGGGCCTCGGCAGAGCAGAGTGGAAGCCAGGCCCAGGTAGCGGGCCACATAGGAGGCAACGGGTCTGCTCGCGGGCGCAGGTGGATGTGGCTCCACGGCCATGGATGCTCTAGAGGAAGAGAGCTTCGTGCTGTCCTTCTCCTCTGTCTCTGATACAGAATTTGATGCTGTGGTTGGATGTTTACAGCACGTCATCATGGATGATGAGTTCCAGTTACTGCAGAGAAACTTCATGGACAAGTACTACCAGTTTGAAGACAGCAAAGGGGGAAAAAAACTCACCTATACACCCATCTTTAATGAATACCTTTCCCTGGTAGAGAAGTATATCAAAGAGTAGCTGCTGGAATGGATCCCTGGATTCAACATAGCAGCCTTTACCACATCACTGCAGCACCATAAAGATGAAGTGGCTGGTGACATATTTGACATGCTGCTCACATTCATGGACTTTCTGGCTTTTAAGGAAATGTTTCTGGATGACAGAGCAGAAAAGGAAGGTCGTGGGCTGGATTTAAGCAGTGGCCTGGTAGTGGTTTCCCTGTGCAAGTCACCTTCTACAGCAGCTTCTCAGAACAACCTGCGGCACTAAGTCTCACCTCCAGATAACAGGGGGGATCATTCTGACGTCACCATCCAGCAGGATCAGAGACATGGGCTCATGACAGCAGCAGATATATCTTGGAAAGACCAACTGTGCCACAGTCCTTCAGTCACATGAAGTATTAATGGATCACCAACACCGTGACTGACCCTCCTCACCCTTTTCTCCTTAAATACCTTATATCCAGTCACCTTACCTCCCTATGCAGGCCCCGCTCCAAGGGCTTCTGAGTCACACTTCTCTGGAGCAGGCCCGTGTTGGCCATTTCAGCTGGGGCTCTTCCCCAGCGAACATGATGTGTCAACATGGATAACCTAGCATCATGAGCCCTTGGTCATGGCAGGCTTTGTATGATTCTTTTGTGCACCACAGATCTTTTGTACATGGGTTAGTTTCAGGCCTTGGGCCTCAATAGCGTTTTTGTTTGGGAGTATTTATCTAGGGTGTTACTGGAACCAGCTTTCTGTCCCGATTTCTGAACCTCCTATGATTGCAGCTTGGCTTGGCTGTAGGAATATACTGAGAGAACTCTACCTAAAAGCTGCTTGAGGAAACAAAGTCCCAGTGTTCCATTTGCAATCCTTACAACCCTGTGTTCTACTAGTCCTCATGGATCCCACTGTTTCTAGAAGTCTATTTCAAGCGTTACTTTAAAAAAATTTTTTTTATGGGTGAAAACTCACGCTAACCTAGTGGATATGATCTTGGGACTTCCATGATTACCCACTCAAAGTATTATAAGCTGTTTGCTTATTAGTTGCTAGCGCTGTGAGTGCAAAACTGCTTTCTACGCTGGTGTGCCTCTTATGAACACTAGCTGTAATGCTGGAAATAGACCAAAAGCTATCTTGTTATTATAGCATGTTAAGTGTTAAGTTTGCTTAAAATCCTTTCTGTTTAAACCAGAGTTGCAGTCAGTTTCACATTGCTGGTAGAAATCACCCAACTAAGAGAAGCTTCTGGGAAAAAAAGAGGTTTATTTTGGCTTACAGGCTTGAGGGAAAGCTCCACGATGGCAGGGGAAAACGATGGCATGATCAGAGGGTGGACATCACCCCCTGGCCTACATAAGGTAGACAACAGGAACAGAAGAGTGTGCCAGACACTAGCAAGGGGAAACTGGCTATAACACCCATAAGCCTGCCCCCAACAATACACTCCCTCTTGGAGGCATTAATTCCCAAATCTCCATCATCTGGGAACCTAGCATTCATAACACTTAATTTTATGGGGGACACCTGAATCAAACCACCACATTCTGTCCCTGGCCCCCATAAACTGATATCCATACATGATGTAAAATACAATGCATTCAGTCCAACTTTAAAAGTCCCCATAGTTTTTATCAATCCCAATGATGTTCAAACATCCTCATTGTCCAAGATCTTTTAACTGAGCCATAATACCAAAAAATAACCTCAAAAAAACTATAATGGCACAGAATAAACATTCATACTGCAAAAGATGGCATTGGGCATAGCAAAGAAACTTTCAGCCAATACAAGATTTAAAACAACCAGGGCAAACATCAAACTGTAACTCCAAGACCAACAACTCTAGCCTGTGACAAATCTCCAAGTCTGATAATTCTAACCAGCAACAAGTCTCTGGTATTCCAATTCCACTCTTCCAGCTAGGCTACTCACAGTCCTGGAAAACTTCATTGGGGCCGGCAGCTTTCTTAGCAGCCTTCTCATGGTCCCGGCATCTCCACTGGGTCTCCACAGTTCATCCTGATGGCCTCCATGGGGTCTCCATGCAGGCAACCAGCAAACCTGCTTCACACTGCCCATGGCCATTTCCAAAACACAAGACTGTGTTGCAAACTCAATGACCCTCTCCTTCCTGCATTTCTTATATTCCACAATACCAGATAGGGTGCCAATTTCTTAATCCGGAGGGGAATAAAGCAGATTTTGAAGAACAAGACACTTCTTGAGCACTCAGGCCCCTCCAAGAGTGTACATTCTTCCTGTTGCCCCAGTGCAGGTCAGCTGGCCCACTCTCAAAGGTTGTAATCTCTCAATTGCAGCTGAATGGGTAGCAGTTCACCCAAAGATTTTTCTTTCTGTGCCATATCCCTCTGCTCACACCAGTTCATTTCTATGCAAAGCAACCCGGTACAACTTCTCAGGACACAGGCATAACAGCAAGCTTCTCACACAAACTGCTAGGCCAGTCCAAGCAAAGCTCTTTCTCATCCTCATAAGCCAAACATCACAGTCCATAGTTCTTACTGCATTCAGGTCTTTCAACTCTGACCAGAATAGTCCATCAAGCTGTACTTACAGCACTGCAAGGCATCTCTCAGGCCAAGGTTTCAAATCCTTCCACATTCCTCTTGAAAATCAGCTCTAAAAGGCCAAAGCCACACAGTCAGTTGTCTAGCAGCAACCCCACTCCTGGTACCACTTTACTGTTGCAGTCAGGTTTGCATTGCTGGTAGAAATCATCCAACCAAGAGCAGCTTGTAGGGAAGAGGTTTATTTTGGCTTACAGGCTTGAGGGGAAGCTCCTTGATGGCAGGGAAAAACGATGGCATGAGCAGAGGGTGGATATCACCCCCTGGCCCACATAAGGTAGACAACAGGAACAGAACAGTGTGCCAGACACTGGCAAGGGGAAACTGGCTATAACACCCATAAGCCCGCCTCTAACAATACACTCCCTCCGTTAACTCCCAAATCCCCATCATCTAGGAACCTAGCATTCAGAACACCTAAGCTTATGGGGGACACCTGAATCAAACCAGCACAACCAGTGTTCTAGGTTTTCTGTGGTGTTAGTAGGAGCTGTGCAAGTTCTTAATCTGCAAGTCAGGCTCTCCCCTGCCAAGACAGTGCTCCACTGACGGGCTCAGCTCCAGCAGGCAGTGCACAGCTTTGCTGTCACCTGTTAGCTTTGGTAGATTGTTAGCAACAGAAAAACATGTGTGTCACATCTCAATAAAGACAACAATGGTTGAATTCCTAATGTATACCTTTGATTTCAACCTTTATAGTAAATATAAGAGTCTGTACTGTCTTTCATGTGACTTCTGATTTTCAAGGGCGAGTCACAAGCTAAGCTGGGTGTTTTCCTGTAGTAATGTGTCACTTACTACTTTTGTAACATAAGTAAAATTGGAGGTGTTTTGCAAGAACAATAATTAAAAAAAAAAAAAAACAGATAAATCTAACACAGTCAAAGTCATGCTGGGATTAAAGGCGTGCTCCAACAGGCCCGGCTTGAAAAAAAAAATTTTGAAGGCTGGAGAGATGGCTTAGTGGTCAAGGCGCTTGCCTGCAAAGCCATAGGACTTAGGTTTGATTCACCAGGACACATGTAAACCACATGCACAAGGTGGCACATGCATCTGGAGTGCCCCTTTTCTCCCTCTCTCCCTCCCAATGTCTCTCTTAAATAAGTAAAAATAAAGTGTCAATAAAAAGTTTAAAGAGGCAGAAAAAGAAAATGGGCACACCAGGGCCTCCAGCCACTGCAAATGAACTCCATACGCATGCACCACTTTGTGCATTTGGCTTATGTGGACCCTAGAGAATTGAACCTTGAGTCCTTTGGCTTTGCAGGGAAGTGCCTTAACCGCTACACTATCTCTCCAGCTTGTAACTTCATTTTGTATTTTTTCACATTGCCCACTTTTCTCCCAGCTGTGACTATTATCCCAAAGTCACCAGTCTCCCTGCACCTACCCTTGCCTCTTGTTCCTTGTATACCCCCAAAGACCCTTTTACAATGCTCATTTGATCATGGTATATTCCAGCTTAAAATTCTTATGATCCTTTGTTCTTGAGATGAAAGCCAAGGTCCTTCCACTAGTCCATCATGCTACCATGTGGCCTGGATGGGTACATTCCAGCTTCATCCCCTACTGCTCTCTCGCCACCCCGTCCTTACAGTCCCTTGGCTTTCAGCTTTCTACCTCAGCCTACTGCCTCCAACACTTAGAGCTTTACTCATTTGTAGTTGAAAGCTTACCGTGCTTTCACCGAGAGGTCTTCTACAGAAAGTGTTAGTTCAGCCACCAGGACCACCCATCATGTGTGCTCATGGCATTGTGCATCTCCTTCACATTTATTCCAGTTAGTATTTGCAGGGGTAGATAACATGGAAAGCTCTGGCAGACCTAGTGTTTCCAGCAGACCCTGACCTCTGCTGGCTGTGCCTAACAAAGTTGCCAGTCTTGGAATCTGCAATGTATCAAAAAATAAAATTGTTGCTGAGATCTTTACATGGCCCTAAGTCAAGGATAAAGAAAATCATACCTTATATAAAACTAGCAGTTGGGCTGGAGAGATGGCTTAGCAGTTAAGCGCTTGCCTGTGAAACCTAAGGACCCCGGTTCAAGGCTGGACTCCCCAGGACTCACATTAGCCAGATGCACAAGGGGGCGCATGCATCTGGAGTTCGTTTGCAGTGGCTGGAGACCCTGGCACACCCATTCTCATTCTCTCTCTGCTGCTCTCAAATACATATAAATATATACATAAAAATATAACATAAATATATACATAAAAATAAACTAAAACATAAAATAAAACTAGCAGCTGCCCAGTGTGGTGGTGTACATCTTTAATCTCAGCACTTGGGATGCAGACATAGGAAGATCGCTGTGAGTTTGAGGCCACTCTGAGACTACATAGTGAATTCCAGGTCAGCCTGGGCTACAGTGAGACCCTACCTCGAAAAACCAAAAACAAACAAACAAAACACCAAAATTAGCAGCTCACAGTGACTCAATATCGAATTAATTAGTAGAGATAAACTTGAGGAAAGCTGCAGGTTCTTAGCAGTGGAGCTACTAACACAGTGCCAGTGTCCAAACATCAGAAACCCACCACACTCGCTCTCTTCTTTTCCAGCACACCGAAGAAAACAGAGCAGGGGAAGGATGAGCCTTCCACGAGCAGCGATGACAATGAAGGCATAGTTTTGGATAAAAGACTCAAGTATTACAGATATCCAAGGTCAGTTTGGCATCACCCCATAAGGACACCAATCTCCATCTCCACAGAATGGCATGGATATAAAAAGAACCACCAGACTCTTAGTGTTGGAGAAGGTATTAACTATGACGTGGTGATTCACAAAGATCACAAGACAGAACTGAGAGCCCCTTCTCCATACTGGGCAATGGTAAGGCCAGACAACGACAGCTCCTCCTCCTCGGTCTCTTCCACCTCAGATGCCTTTTGGCTGGAGGACTATGCCCAAGCTGAGAAGGGCAAAGGTTAACCAGTATCAAAGGTTGCTTAGGCAGCTGCTGTTTGCAAATCTGTGGTCATGCAACATTTATCCCAATTTTTACACCTTATCATGCACAGGTTTGCAGATCTCCCACAGGAAGATACATAAACTTAACCAGTTCTCTAACATGACTGCTGAAAAGCCTTTATAGACATTCCTCAGGATGACAGCTAGACTTCCTTGTCATCTCAGATTCCGTAAAACGTTGTTCTTAAAATAGGCTGATCTTGTGACTCAGGTCACAAGACCCTCCTTTCTAACAATGTCTCACCTTTACACAATGTAATAGAGAAACCAAATTAGTAGAATGTCTGAGCACTCACCTTTTAAGATAAATGTAAGAATTTTCTTGAGCTATTCTTGGTCTTATTGTTCATACAAGGGATTGCCCACCACACCACACCCCTCCAATCCTACTCCTGTTGTGAATGGTAGGCTGACAATTGTATGAAGGAGACAAGATTAAAACAGATGAGGAGCCGGGCATGGTGGCGGACGCCTTTAATCCCAGCACTCGGAGACATAGGTAGGAGGATTGCCGTGAGTTTGAGGCCACCCTGAGACTCCATAGTGTCGAAAAACAAAAACAAAAAACAAAAACCCAGATGAGGAAGGCACAGGAGAAAACACACTGCCATGGTGAACATATATCAGACATACAAAATGAAGAACTGGACATGAGGATGATTAATTCATAGGGAATTTGTTTTCAGAAATCTTATTGCAAAATGGAAGTTAAAACCAGACTAAATTTTTGTTGTTTTTTGTTTTTTCAAGGTAGGGTCCCACTGTCTAGCCCAGTCTGACCTGAAATTCAGTATGTACTCTCAGGGTGGCCTTGAACTCACAGCAATCCACCTACCTCTCTCCTGAGTGCTGGGATTAAAGGTGTGAGCTACCACACCCAGACCTAAACAATGTTTTTATCTTCAAAAGCCACCAATAATAATCTGGAATTTTTACCCTTATAGCTACTCAATCTTAATTTTCTTTCTTTTTTCTTGTTTTAAACAGTATTTTATTTATTTGCAAGAGAGGGAGGGAGGGAAGGACAGAATGGGAGCGCCAGGACCTCCAGCCACTGCAAACTAACTCCAGACACATGCACCCCCATGTGTATCTGGCTTACATGGATACTGGGGAATTGAACTTAGGTCCTTAGGCTTCACAGGCAAGTGCCTTAACTGCTAATCCATCTCTCCTAATCTTCATTTTCTTAATTTGATATTTCTTTTTTTTTTTTTTTTCCCAGGATAGGGTCTCACTCTAGCACAGGCTGACCTGGGACTCATTCTGTTGTCTCAGAGTGGCCTCCAACTCAGAGCAATCCTCCTACCTCTGCCTCCCAAGTGCTGGGATTAAAGATGTGGGCTACCACACCCAGCATCAGAAATTTCTGATGTCCTTCCTTCCTTCCCTTCCCTCCCTTTTCTTCCTTCCTCCCCCCCTTCCTTCCTTCTGCCCCTTCCCTTCCTTCCATTTGATTTTATTTATTAGAGAGAGAGAGAATCGGTGCACCTGGGCCTCCAGTCACTGAAAATGAACTCCAGATGTATGTCCTTGTGCACCTGGCTTATGTGGGTTCTGAGGAATTGAACCTGGGTCCTTAGGCTTCACAGTCAAGTACCTTAACTGCTAAGCCATCTCTCCAGCCCCCAGCACTGATATTTCTTAACTGATGTACTCAATTATTGTAATACTACCTACTTTACATCATCTAAAACAAAGACCTTAGCATGTAATAAATACTTGTTGGACCTCATAGGAAAAAGGCAAGAAAACCGTTTTCACAGAATGCTTTATTAAGTCCAGGTCAGCTAGTGTGCTTTAAGGTATTTTACCTCATCAAGAGAAAGACATTAAATTAGAGACTGACTTTGCTGGTCTGGGCTGAGAAAAGTTTAGCTCTGTCCTCTGTACTATGTGCTTCTGTGTTACAATTCATCAAGGAAAGGCATGTGTCCCAAGTTCCCACTTGCTGCCATTGACTTCTTACCAGACACAAATTTCTTTGCAGCCTTTAAACAAAAAAGAAGACAGACAGAAAGTTAAAAGAAACAATGCATCATCAAGTAGATAAATTTGTCATTTGAAGGGTTTTAGAGAGAGGACGTTTTAAGCCAGCAATCCTACATTAGTAGCCTTTTATAAAAATTAACTGTGAGATGGTGGTGAACAATTTTGTTTAAATATGAATCCCATCATAAGTGTACCTGACCAAGCAAGAGTAGTTCTCTACATAAGAGAGATTTCAAAAAAGTAGGACATTCTCATTGACCTTCCAAAACAGGGCAGAATGGCTCCAAGCAGGTCATACATTATTCTGTATTATGATAGTAAAAAGCTTGGGCCAAATATGTTGTTAACACAGAAGTGCAATTTTATGTCCTGGGTTTTTTTTGTTTGTTTTGTTGCTTTCTTCCAGGTAGGGTCTCACTCTAGCTCAGGCTGACCTGGAATTAACAATGTAGTCTCAGGGTGGCCTTGAACTCAGAGCAGTCCTCCTAACTCTGCCTCCTGAGTGCTGGGATTAAAGGCGTGTGCCACCACATCCAGATGCGTGTGCTGCCTTGTGTGCACATGGGACATTGTGCAAGTGCATCACTGTGCAGCTGGCTTATGTGGGACCTGCAGAGTTGAACTTGAGTCCTTAGGCTTCACAGGTAAGCACCTTAACCACTAAGCCATCTTTCCAGCCCATGTCCTGATACTCTTTTTTTTGTTTTGTTTTGTTTTGTTTTGCTTTGTGGTAGGGATTCACTCTAGTCCAGGCTGACCTGGAATTCACTATATAGTCTCAGAGTTGCCTGGAATTCACAGTGACCCTCCTACCTCTGCATCCCAAGTGCTGGGATTAAAGGCGTGCGCCACTACACCCAGTTGGTATTCTTTTTGTAGGGGGCCAGGGTGCTAGTGATAAAACTGAAACAGGCTTGCCTGGAATTCATGATCTACTTACCTCAGCCCCCAGAGTGCACCCAGGCATGTGGTACATGTATTCTTTTCACTATTATTTCAAGTTCAAAGGCTAATTGTTTAAATTAGGTGTGATATCATGGGGCAGATATAGGTAGAGCAGGAGCCCCTCTATTGCCTCAGGCCAATTTTTTCTAATGGAAGAGAAATGTGGTAAAGGCAGCTGAGCAGAGACTCACACAACAATCACACAAGTATAGCCATTTAACAAATTATATAATGATGAACTTTGGGGCCAACTGCAATGAAGTCAGGGTTGGGACCTAAAAAGAGCCTTCTCTCCTTTTCTATCACACTATCCCAATACAACAAGACAGCTGAAACATCTACAATGCAAAAGCCAGCATTTTTAATGTAGAAATGATCAAAGAAACCCAAATAATGTTGGATTTATTCTGTAGTACACATGTTTAATTAGGCATAGTAGGGATTAGAAAGAAGTCTAAGACATAGTACCAGCACTCAGAGCCACTCAATCTTAGAGAAGAATAATGTACAAGAGGAGATGGGGATGGGGAAATGAACAGTAGAAAGTCTTAGGCTGAAAAGACTAAAGAAAATCATGAGATGCTGATGGACTGGTATGGTGAGCTTATTTCCTAGGGGGTGAAGAAAAAAAACAGAAACCAACTACTATGTAAGGTAAAGCCTATGAAGTTACCAAATATTTGATTCCTCTTGACCTATAAGAGTTTAAATGGTTTAACCAAAGGTCATTTTTTAAAAAGGAAGGTATCTGAGGGCCTGATAGCAATGAGACCCCCGCCCTCCATAGCAAGTACCAAACAGCACTGAGAACAATACACAGAGCCCAAGGAGGCTCATGCAGACCTTGGATTGTTAAGGTTAAGTTCTCTTGAGGTCGTTAAATCACTAGATCTCATTTACTTACATTTACAACATCAGCATCAGCCACTGAGTCAATCTGCTGAAAGATGGTGGTTGGTGGCACATAAGAACCAGCACTAAGAGCCTGGGCTCCAACTTCATGCAGGAAACCCTCAGAAGTCTCCACTGACATCACATAGCCAGCTTTCAGCTTGTTCCTGTCCCGTAAAACGCAGCAGTCAGTTTCACACAGCAAGAGTTTTTAGGCATGGTTCTCACACAATATCCTGTTTTTGGTAACACTTAAATTAGTAGCTAAAAGCTGGACGTGGTGGCGCACGCCTTTAATCCCAGCACTTGGGAAGCAGAAGTAGGAGGATCACCATGAGTTCAAGGCCACCCTGAGACTACATAGTGAATTCTAGGTCAGCCTGGGCTAGAGTGAGACCCTACCTCGAGAAAAAAAAAGAGTTACTGAAAACTCAATAAGCTTTTTTTTTTTTTTTCCGGTTTTTCGACGTAGCCCAGGATGACCCATGTAAACCCAGATGCACAAAGTGGTACATATATCTGGAGTTTGTCTTCAGTGGCAGAAGGCCCATGGTCCCTCTCCCTTTCACTCAAATAAATAAATAAATATTTAAAAATTCATTATCAGAGCCTAGCACAGTTGGTTCATGCCTATAATCCTAGCACTCAGGAGGATAAAACAGGAGGACTGCCATTAGTTCAAGTTCAGCCTGGGCTATAAAATGGGTTCCCAAGGTTCGGTTTGGGCTAGAGTGAGCTGCTACTTTGAAAATCATACATATAGCTGGGCATGGTGGCACACACCTTTAATCCCAGCACTCAGGAGGTATAGGTAGGAGGATAGCTGTGAGTTCAAGGCCAGCCAGAGACTACATAGTGAATTCCAGGTCAGCCTGGGCTAGAACAAGATCCTACCTTGAAAAATAAAACAAAAAATAATCACTCACACCTAAGCAAAACATTAAGAAAATAAGCAAAGGGGTTGGACTGTGGATATGGTGCAGTTGATAGAGTTCTTTCCTAACAAGCAAGAAGCCCTGGGTTCCATCCCCAGCACTGCACACCTGCAATCCCAGTACTTGGAAGGGGGAAGCAGAGAGAACAGAAGTTCACAATCATCCTTGGCTACATAGAGTTCCAGATCAGCTGGGCTACATGACACAAAGAAAACTGTCAATTATTGTATCTCGATAAGGCATGAGTGTAGTTCCCTTTTTTTTTTCTTTTTTTGTTGTTTTGAGGTAGGGTCTCACCTGGCCCAGGCTGACCTGGATTTCACTATGGAGTCTCAGGGTGGCCTTGAACTCACCACAATCCTCCCCCCTCTGCCTCCCCAGTGCTGGGATTAAAGGTGTGCACCACCACACAGGGCTTGTATTTTCCCTTTTGCAATGCTGGGGATGGAACCTATGAGCTGCGCCAGGCAAGCACTCCACCTCAGAATCACATTTACCTTTTCCTTTCCCTTTCATTACTTTCCCATAGTTTTCAATCCATATGTGTGTAAAATAGGATTTTTTTCTTTCCAAATATTATTTATTTATGGGAGGGGGCAGAAAGAGACAGAGAATGAACACACCACAGCTTCCAGCCATTGCAAATGAACTCTAGACACATATGCCACCTTGTGCACCTGGTCTTACATGGGTACTGGGAAACTGAACCCGGGTCCTTAGGCTTTGCAGACAAGTGCCTTAATTGATGAGCCATCGCTCCAGCCCCAGATAATATTATTTAAATCCAAAAATTCACAACTGTCAAATAAACATGAAGCATACAGTTAATATAGAATCTTACTTGGCAGCTTGGACATCTGCACTGGAAAGGTTTCCTTGAGCAACTGATTTTACTTGGCCATAGGCAGCCTTGATGACCTAGGACACACAAGCAAAAGTCAGTCATTGGTGGCCAACACATGCATCTCCTTGGGAAATCAATGCTCTTCCACTGAGGCAAAAACACAATGTGAAAGTTAGTCCTAGGAAAACAGCAGTGTTCACTGAGAATTCGGTGGTCATTTTCTGTTCCTTAAAGAAGTTGTCTGTGATACCCCTAAAACATTATAGGCCACTGCCTTGGTTTCCCACCAGGAATAGATGTTAAGACTCTATTGCTGAAGACTCCACATACTTGAGCTGCACAGTCACTGTGAAATCCTGCTGGAGCTAAGCTAAAAGCCTCCTCCATGTAGACCAGCTGACAGAAAGCTGGAAAAAGCTACACTGCATGCAGTTCAATGGGAGAGAGAGAAATCACCAGTGAAGATACTCAATAACGGACACTGCAAGCATTGTATTTGGTCATCCAGGCCAAATGAGCCAACAGGTGCAATACTGGCATTTCTGTTATGTGGATCACTCTCTAATTGGAGGCCCGCTCCATGGGAGGGAATACATCCCTAATACTGAAAGCCTACAACAGTCATAAGCCCTAAGGGTGTAACGTCTGCTGCTGTCTGGCTAAATGTGTATTCTATGCTCACCAAACTGCCCAGTAAGCATTTCTCTTAATGTTCATACCCATATATTAATGCTACTCTCACTTTTGATTAGAGAAGCTTCTCTTTTCAGATGGCAGTGACCTTGGGATGACTCAGAAGGCACCATGGTGCTGAGAAGAAGTGACAGAGGAGTGTTCAGCACTGAAATATCGCTATCACACCTTCCAAGGCTCAGGGTCCATTGTGGAAGAGGTGGTGGAAAGAATGTAAGAGCCAAAGGAAGGGTAGGACTCCTTACAATGTGCTCCTCCAGATACAAAATGGCCTGAATATCCAAGACCCCACAGTGCCTGATACTACCTATACAAGACCATCATAATAGGAGGAAAAGTCAAGACATCAAAATAAAAGAAAGACTGATTGAGAGGGGGAGGGGATATGATGGGGAATGGAGTTCCAAAGGAGAAAGTTGGGGGAGAGAGAGAATTACCATGGGATATTGTTTACAATCATGGAAGTTGTCAATAATAAAAAAAAAAAAGATGATGATATCAAAATAAAAGAGAGGGCTGGAGAAATGGCTTAGCGGTTAAGGTGCTTGCCTTCAAAGCCTAAGGACCCAGGTTCGATTCTCCAGGTCCCACATTAGCCAGATGCACACTGTGGCGCATGCATCTGGAGTTTGTTTGCAGTGGCTAGAGTCCCTGGTGCTCCCATTCTCTCTTTCTCTCTCTGTATCTAATAAATAAATAAATAAAATGATTAAAAAATTAAAAAAAAATAAAAGAGAGACTAATGGAGAGAGGGAAGGGGATATGATGGAGTATAGATTTGTGAAGGAGAAACTGGGAGAGGGGAGGGAATTATCATGGTTTATTGTCTGTAAGTATGGAAGCTGTCAGTAAAAAGGGAAAAAAGGAGGTTGTCTGTACAACATGGGCTGAATGTGAAATGTGCCCCAGGGGCTCATGTGTTTCAACACTGGACTGCAACCAGTGGCACTATTTTAGAAGGTTATGGAACCTCTGGGACATGATGCCTAGCTGGCAGACATAGGCCACTGAAAGTGGGCTTTGAGGGTTATACATGCACTTGGAGGCACAGGTAGGAGGACTGCTGTGAATTCGAGGCCAGCTTAAGACTACGTACTGAATTCCAGGTCAGTCTGGGCTAAAGTGAGACTCTACCTTGAGGAAAAAAAAAAAAAAGGAAAGAAAACTCTCCTACAACTACCAGCCTGCTCCTTACAAATCTAAGTTGCTCCTGTCTATATCAACCACTCACTTCTCATTAATTAAGTTTAGCTCTCTCACTATTCTGGGGAAAACTGATGAGAACACCAAGCAAGGATGCTCTTCTCTGTAAAACTACCAGACCTCCGTGTGGTAACTGGACATTTATCCACAGTAGATCAGAATATGCTAACCATTCTCTTTCCTGGCCTCAAATATACTTTTATCTCTTTCAATCCCAGCCATTTTCCCCTATCCATGGTGATGTATCAAGAGCCTGAGCTTCACTTTCTTCTCTGACTACCTTTTGTAAATAACCCTGATTTCTCAACGACCTGCAATGAAGGCTGTAAGTATGCGCTTTGGCACTGACCTTCCCTGTGTTCTCACAGATAGACCAGAGCTAACTTAGTGACACTCTGATCTTCTACAAGAACCACAGTACCAAGGAGGCATTTTCTCCCTTTCCTGCAAGTACTAGTACACATTCTAAGTTTTCCTTACAGAAGACAATTAAATGACATCACAGTATTACTGTGAAAACTCACAGCATTCAAACATTTTATGTTTAACTAGAAAACAAGTACATGTTGCAAGTAAAGCTTAAGGGAGTAGATGAGTTTGCAACTTACATCTCCAGCAGCTGCAGCCTGGGAGATAGTATAAATTCCAAAGAGCCCAGAGTCAGAGTAATTGGCATTAAAGGCAGCAACCTGAAATAGAATGAAACTTTATTGTATGATATACTGCCAGTAAAAAACAGGTCACAACTTCCCAAAGTTGTTTAGACAAAAACTTGCACCTCTGCAATATAAGTAAAATAGATTAGTCAATTCTATTGAGGCTGGAATATTCTGAATATAGGCCTCCCTTTCAGAACTGCAATGATTGAGGGCTGGAGGGATGGCTTAGTGGTTAAGCCATTTGCCTACAAAGCCAAAGGACCCAGGTTCTATTGCCCAGGACCCACGTTAGCCAGATGCACAAGGAGGCGCATGCATCTGGAGTTCGTGTGCAGTGGCTAGAGGCCCTGCCTCACCCATTCTCTCTTTCTCTCTGTCAAATAAATAAATTTAAATTTAGAAAAAAAAGAACTGCAGCGATTAAATTTTTTTCACTAAACCTTTCCTCAAACAGCTTTTTAAAAAAATTCTTTTTAAAAAATTTTATTTATTTGCAAGCAGAGAGTGAGAGACAGAGAGAGTGAGCAAGAGAGAGAGAGAGAGAGAGAGAGAGAGGAGATAGACAGAGAGAGAATGGGCATGCCAGAGCCTCTAGCCACTGCAAACAAACTCCAGATGCATGCACCCCCTTGTACATCTGGCTTATGTGGATACTGGGGAATTAAACCTGGGTCCTTTGGCTTTGCAGGCCAGCTAAGCCATCCCTCCAGGCCCTCAAGCAACAGCTTTTGACTTTGTGTTGGAGACTGTCTGTCATTCCCTTGACTAAAGGATGATGCAAACATTATTACAGTGTAGACAGAGCGTGGCCGAGTGACGCAGATCATGGCATTTTTCCACTGAGGTTGGTGCCTACTTCTTCACTAATGCACTTTCACAGTCTCCTATACACTAAATGCAGAGCTAGAGAAAAATCTTGCCTAGGCCATTATCTAGATGCCTAAGGTAGCAACAAATGTAGCCTGTGGATAATACATAGGGTAAGCCAAGTTCCAAGCTCTTGCAGGGTAACTTGAGTGTCCACAGCAGTGTTTAGCAGTATTTATATGAACTATTTACATTTAGACACATACAAACTCTTGCAAAAGATTTATTGATTCATGTCCCTGTAATGCAGCCTGAAGCCCACATTTTATTTTATTTGAGAGAGAGAAGAAAGAAACAGAGAGAACAGGCATGCCAGGACCTCCAGCAGCTGCAAACAAACTCCAGACGCATGTGCCACCTTGTGTATCTGGCTTATGTGGGTCCTGGGGAATCAAACCTTGATCCTTTGACTTTGCTGGCAAGCACCGTAACTGCTAAGCCATCTCTCCAGCCCTGAAGCCCAGATTTTATAAGTATTCTAGATGATTCTTATGCACATTAAAGTTTGAAAATTACTAGTTCAGTTTATATAAAGCATAAGACGCATTTTAAATACTTCAAATTATAATTCCAAGACTATGCTAGTTACACTCCCAATTGCTGCCTAAATGACACATTTCTGTTATGTCTTTGGATTAAGGACTGACCTAATCCAATGATCCAACACAAAGCCATGAGTACATTTGCTGGTGAAAATTGAAGCATTTTGTGGTGGGAAAGGGGGTGGGGTGGGTGGGGAGGGGAGGGCTGGGGACCAAACCCAGGGCCTTTTGCTTGCTAGGCAAGCACTTTACCACTGATCTAAGTCCCCAACCTGGAAACAATAAAACAATGGAGAGGCTGGAGAAATGCTCAGTGGTTAAAGAGGTGTAGTTGCAAAGCCTGACGGCCCAGGGTTTGATTCCATAGTACCTACGTGAAGTCAAATGCAAAAAGTGGTACAAGCATCTGGAGTCTGTTTGTAGTGGCAAGAGGCCCTGGCGCACCCATACTTACTCAGTCTCAATCTCTTTCTCTCAAATAAATTAAATTTTAAAAGTAAAATAAGCCAGGGCATGGTGTCACATGCCCTTAATCATCATGAGTTCAATGCCAGCCTGAGACTACACAGTGAATTCCACCCTACCTTGAAAAAACAAAACAAACAAACAAAAACAAAATGTTGTGCTATGCATTATAAGTGGGATGTCACATATACAGAAGGTCCCTCTACTTACAGAAGAATGCTAATTTTAGTTCGTGTTAGATGTCAAATGACTGAAGACTTACTGAGGCACAAACCTACAGGTGTGACGCCCTCTAGCAGACACTGGCCCATGTTTTCACTCTGTAACTCAGCACATTGGTTACCTGCTCCCTTGTTTTGGAGAAAGGGTCTCATGTAGCCTAGCTTGTTCTAGAACTCCTGATCCTACTGCTTCTACCTCTCAAATGCTAGGGCTACTGGAGGGTGATCCACTATACCTGGCTGACATTTAATAGTCCCTTTTTCCCCCCATTACTTAAGCTCAGGCTGACCTGGAATTCACTATGTAGTCTCACGGTGGCCTCGAACTCACGGCGATCCTACCTCTGCCTCTCAAGTGCTGGGATTAAAGGCGTTATCCACCATGCCCAGCTTATTTATCTATTTTCTTAAGGTGTGCGAGCGAGAGAGAATATGGGTGTGCCAGGGCTTCCAGCCACTGCAACATTACTCCAGACGCATGAGCCCCCGTGCGCAGTGTGCAACCTTTAGTGCTTGCATCACTGTGCGTCTTGCTTACGTGGGACCTGGACAAAGACAAGTCTTTAGGCTTTGCAGGCAAGCACCTTAACTGCTAAGCCATCTCTCCAGCCCTAGTATATTCTTGATGTGATTATCAGTTTTTGAAAGTTTAAACATGTTCCTATCTTCAAAACTTGGGCACATTGGTCTGGAAGGATGGCTTAGTGGTTAAGGAGCTTGTCCACAAAGCCCAACGACCCAGGTTCAAGTCCCCAGTACCAACATAAGCCAGATGCACAAGGTGGCACATGTGTTTGGAGTTCTTTTGCAATGGCTGGAGACTTTGGTATGCCCATTCTCTTTCTCTCTAATAAATTAAAACAAAACAAAACAAAAACGGGCAGTTTTCATCCCAGGACACAGAAGTGGCAAGCTGGTTGCCATTATCCTGATCGCAGAGCCTGAACCTACTGCCCACCCACCTGTCTGTGGTCTGCAATCATACTGTGTGGATGGGTAAGTGCAAGGGTCAGCATCAGAGAGCCCAGGTCAGCAGAGTTCCTTGCTTGGGATCTAGAATCCTGCCTACAGAACACCCTTCTTGCTAGACTAGGATTTTGGTGTGGGAGACAGGTACCAAATGACATTTCCTTGAATTCCCTTCAGTGTCTCTCACACTGAGTATCTCAGGAAAGATGCTGGCACACTGGCGTTTCCATAGACCAGGTGTTGAATTGGGATTGAAGTACCATTTGTATTATTGGGGAGGTGTTTCCATTAGAACCTTGTTGCAGACCTAATTTCCAGCACTTGAACTCTGTGGAGTCTGATAACTGTGAATCTGGCACGCCCATTTTCTCTGTCTCTTTCTCAAATAAAATAAAATACGTATATTAAAAAAAGTTGTCAGGGGCTGGAAAGATGGCTTAGCAGTTTAGATGTTTGCCTGCACAGCCAGAGGATCCCGGTTCAACTCTCCATGACCCACGTAAGACAGATGCACAAGGGGGCATATGCATCTGGAGTTCATTTGCAGTGACTAGAGGCCCTGCCGTACCCATTCTTCTCTCTCTCTCAAAAAAAAAAAAAAAAAAAGTTGTCAGGCATGGTGGTACACGCCTTTAATCTCAGGACTCGGGAGACAGAGGTAGGAGGATTGCCATGCATTTGAGGCCACCCTGAGACTACATAGCAAATTCCAAGTCACCCTGAGCTAGAGTGAGACCCTACCTCAAAAAAAGGGGGGAGCATTTAGCCAGGTGTGGTGGCACATGCCTTTAATTCCAGCACTGGGGAGGCAGAGGTGGGAGGATCACCATGAATTTGAGGCCACCCTGAGACTACATACTGAATTCCAGGTCAGCCTGGGCTAGAGACCCTATCTGGAAAAAAAAAAAAGTTAACATGGGGTACTGTGGTGGTTTGACTCAGGTGTCCCCCGTAAACATAGGTGTCTTGAATACTAGGTTCCCAGCTGATGGAGATTTAGGAATTAATGCCTCCTGGAGGCAGTGTATTGTGGGTGTTATAGCCAGTTTCCTGTTGCCAGTGTCTGGCACACTCTCCTGCTGCTGTTGTCCACCTGATGTTGATGTCCACCCTATGCTCATGCCATTGTTTCCTCCTGTCATCATAGAGCTTCCCCTGGAGTCTGTAAGTCAAAATAACCCCCCCACCCCCACAAGCTGCTCTTGGTTAGGTGTTTTCTGCCAGCAATGCGAACCTAACTGCAACCTGTACGCAACTGTTTAATCCCAGCACTTGGGAAGTGAGGCAAGAATATCAGGAGGTCAAGGTCATCTTCAACTACATAGCAAGTCTGAAATTAGAATAGCTACATGAGATCCTTTCACTGCCTGTTGCTCCCTCCTCAAAAATGTAACACAAACTTATGTGTGTTAATGTAACTTGAAACTAGATGGGTGATCTGTAAATAGGAAATTCAGAAAGTAGCCACAGGAAAAGAAGCAGAAATGAAAACACTAATAAGAGTCCAGGGGGATGTTTAATATGTACAAACTTATAAAAGTTAAGTGTGATGTTCTGACTGAATCACTTTGAGTTCAAGGCCAGCCTGGAACTGCAGTGTGAGTTCCAGGTCAGTATTGGCTAGAGTGAGACCCTACCTCAAAAAGTACCAAAAAAAAAAAAAAAAAAAAAAGTTTTTAAAATATATTTCATTTATTTGAGAGAGAGAGAGTGGTAGAGACTGAGACAGAGAATGGGTGAGCCAGGGCCTCCAGTCACTGTAAACAAACTCCTGATGCATGCACCCCCCTTATGCATCTGGCCTACATGGGTCCTGGAGAGTCGAACCGGGATCCTTTGGCTCTGCAGGCAAGTGCCTTAACCACCAAGCCATTTCTCCAGCTCTGACTTTTATTTTTTATATCTAACCATTTAAACTGAAAATGCAATTTTGTTTTGTTTTTGGAGGTAGGGTCTCACTTTAACCCAGGCTGACCTGGAATTCACTTATGTAGTCTCAGAGTGGCCTCGAACTCATGGTGATCCTATCTCTGCCTCCCGAGTGTTGGGATCAAAGGCGTGTGCCACCATGTCCAGCTTTGAAAATGCATTTTGTCTTGACAGTGTCATGTCATGTAGGGCAGGATGGCTTGAAATTCAATTCAATTCTATTCTATTCTATTCAGTTCCTGTTCCCGTTCCATTCCGTTCCATTCTGTTCTGTTCTATTCTATTCTGTTTTTCCAGGTAGGGTCTCCTTCTAGCCCAGGTTGAGGAATTCACTGTTTTCTCAGGTTGGCTTAAACTCATGGTGATCCTACCTCTGCCTCCTGAGTACTAAAATTAAAGGTGTGCGCCACCACAGTTGACTAGTTCTTTTGTCTCTACTGCTTGAGTGTTAAAATTACAGATGTGAGCCTTGAAACCTGGTTTTCTATTTTTTTTTTTTTTTTTCAAAGTAGGGTTTCATTCTAGCCCAGCCTGACCTGGAATTCACTATGTAGTCTCAGGCCTCAAACTCATGGCGATCTTCCTACCTCTGCTTCTCAAGTGCTGGGATTAAAGGTGTGTACCACCATGCCCAGCATCACTTTAAATTTTGAAAGGAGATAATCAGGATTTTATCCAATACCAAGCCTCTGAAAACCAAAGGATGAATACTGAAAGCTTAGACTCACATCAAAGGGCAGATGATTTCCTTTGGCAATTGCCTGGCATAGCAAGCTGGTGGTGTTGCTGCCCCTCTTGACATGTGGGCCAGCCCCGAGAACATGCTGAAGAACACTAAAGGCATTTGCTTCTGCACTCCCATTGGCAGCACCTTCTGCCACGATGGCAGCATGGGCAAGGCTACCTCCACTCTGCTCTCGAATTTCACCTGGGGCCACATGAAGAGAGGGAGAGGGGGAAACAGCCTGGTTATCACAGATTTTATTTATCAGCGTTTTTTTTTTTTTTTTTTTTTTTTTTGCCAGTATTAATGAAGAATAAAAGGCTTTTCTATAAGACCTGTGATTTACCAGGCCATGCAGACACATGGATAACATCATGCTTAATATAAAACACCCATGCCATACCATTCCTTTCTTCTGTGCTGAGATGGTTTGGTAGTAAATCACTAAGCCCATCCTGCTACAGCATCTACTCTAGCAGACAAATGTGCTTAAGGATATGCTAATAAAATGGACAGAATAGAATGCTTACCTCCACGGTATTTGGTTTTTGTACCAGCTAAACCAAGCCCACCCCTTATGTTGAGAAACTGTTCAGCGACTTGCTTTAGGACAGAATGACTCACACCTGTTTCAAAAAAGCAAAAACAAGATGCTAGAGCCAGAATTTCTAAGAAACAATTACCAAAGCTTTTCTACTCATCTAGAGTTTTTTCTATGTAATTATTACCTTCATTTTCTTTCCCTTTTATTCCTTTTTGGTGCGGAAGTCTGAATCTAGGGCCTCAAGCAAGCTAAGCACAGGTTCTACCACTGAGCTACACCCCAAGCCCCAATTCTTAAAATGGATCATTCTCTTTATGTTTCTCACTTGTCTTTCATAATTTGCATCAAAATAATTAGAAATGAGCTGGGCGTAATGTGCACACCTTTAATCCCAGCACTTGGGAGGCAGAAGTAGGAGGATCTCTGTGAGTTCCAGGCCAGTCTGAAACCACAGTGTGAGTTGCAGGTCAGCCTGGGCTACAGTGAGACCCTACCTTGAAAATACCAAAAAAATAAAAAATAAAAAAATTAGAAATGGTTATAAAGTATTCCATTCTATGGATATATAATTTAATCAATACCTTCTTATTGAACAATGGCATGTTTATAATAGCTGGCTACTAAAACAAAACTGTAGCTGGGCATGGTTAATCCCAGCACTTGGGAGGCAGAGGTAGGAGGATTGCAGTGAGTTCAAGGCAACCCTGAAACTACATAGTGAATCCAGGTCAGCCTGGGCTAGAGTGAAACCCTACTTGAGGGGGGAAAAAAAGCAACAACTGCAGTGCACTCAAAGGAAACAAACACAAATGAAGACAACCCACGTAAACCATATGCCAGGTCAGGTCTACACAGTACATGTGTTTAAATAGAGCTACCAAAATGTACCACCAATAATTTGTTATTTAATTGACAGAGAAAGAGAGAGAATGGGCATGCCAAGGCCTCCAGCCACTGCAAACGAACTCCAGACGTGTGCGCCCCCTTGTGCATCTGGCTAACGTGGGTCCTGGGGAATCGAACCTGGGTCCTTTGGCTTTGCAGGCAAGCGCCTCAACTACTAATCTCTCCAGCCCAGTAATTTTTGACAGTACTTATTTCCTCAAGTCCTGGTTAATACTGGGAAATACCAACCTTTTAATTTTACCAATCTCATCAATTAATTGTTTTTGTTATTTTTTTTTTCAAGGTGGGTCTCACTCTAGCCCAGGCTAACCTGTAACTCACTCTGTAGTCTCAGGCCAGCCTTGAACTTACAGTGCTCCTCCTTCCTCTGCCTCCAGAGTGCTGGGCTTAAAGGTGTGCACCACCATGCCTGGCTGAAATTTTTCATAATTATTAGTAAGGATCTTTGCTTACAGAAATTTACCCTTATTATAAGTTTTGCAAACACTGTAGAAAATATAAAGAAGGGATGGAGACATAGCTCAATGGTTTAAGGAACTTGCTTGCAAAACCCGCCAAGTAGGGTTCAATTCCCCAGCACCCACATAAAGGCACATCCATCTGGAGAATATAAAGCAAGTAGTTAAATGTGGGAATTTGTTTCCTAAATAACCAGCAATTAATATCCTATCTCATGTACTTTTAAAAATCTCAAGAAGGGGCTGGAAAGATGGCTTAGCGGCTAAGCGCTTGCCTGTGAAGCCTAAGGACCCCAGTTCAAGGCTCATTAGCCAGATGCACAAGGGGGTGCATGCATCTGGAGTTCGTTTGCAGTGGCTGGAAGCCCTGACGTGCTCATTCTCTCTTTCTCTCCCTGCCCCTCTCTCTGTCGCTCTCAAAAAAAAAAAAAAAAAAAAAAAAAAAAAATCTGTTCAGGCCAGGTATGGTAGCACAGACCTTTTATTTCAGCACCTGGGAGGCAGAGGTAGGAGAACTGTCATGAGTTCAAGGCCACCCTGAGACTACAGAGTGAATTACAGAGTGAAACCCTAACTCAGAAAGCAAAAAAACAAAAACAAAAACAAAACTCTGTTCAGGGCTGTACAGATGGCTTAGTGGGTTAAGGTGCTTGCCTGCGAAGCCTAAAGACCCATGTTCAACTCTCCGGATTCCACATAAGCCAGACACATAAAGGTGAGGCAAGCACAAGGTCCCACATGCCCAGTAGGTAGCGCAAGCGTCTGGAGTTTGATAGTAGTGGCTGAGGCTCTGGCACTCCAATTCTGTCTACCTATCTCGTTCTCTCTAAAAACATAAAATAAAAATTTTTAGCCAGGTGTGGTGGTGCATGCCTTTAATCCTAGCACTCAGGAAGCAGAGGTAGGAGGATTGCCATGAGTTCAGGGCCACCCTGAAACTACATAGTGAAGAGCAAGACACTACCTTGAAAAACAAACAAAAAAAAATTTTTTTTTTAAAATCTGTTCAGAGAGGGGCGTGGTGGCACAAGCCTTTAATCCCAGCACTCAGGAGGCAGAGGTAGGAGGATTGCTATGAGTTCAAGGTCAGCCTGAGACTACAGAGTGATTTCCAGGTCAGCCTGAGCTAGGGTGAGACCATAGCTCGAAACCCCCCTTCCCCCCAAAAAAAATCTGTTCAATCCTATGCACACATAATTGCAGCTCAAGACACTGTTCTTGGAAGCAAACAGCTATGCAGTGAATATTAAACTTACCAAGTCCAATCAAAGCCATTCTTGCACTTGTAAAGTGGTTCTGAACAAAGTAATTTAACTGAGGAAGTAAAGAACAGTCATAAGGTTATATGGGTATAAATATAAAGCAGTAAAAACATACAAGAACAGTACAGCAGGAAATACATAGGCTTAAAGGCTGCTATAATGGACTATAGGTAGTTAGCTAATGTTGAACTACACTGGGATTTTATTATTAAAAAAAAAATGGAGGCTGGAGAGATGGCTTAGTGGTTAAGTGCTTACCTGTGAAGCCTAAGGACCCCGGTTTCAGGCTCGATTCCCCACGACCCACATTAGCCAGATGCACAAGGGGGAACACGCATCTGGAGTTCGTTTGCAGTGGCTGGAGGACCTGGCACGCCCATTCTCTCTCTCTCTATTTGTCTCTTTCTCTGTGTGTCTGTCGCTCTCAAATAAATAAATAAAAATAAACAAAAAAATCTAAAGGTTTAAAAAAAAAATGAAACCAGGCATGGTGGTCCATGCCTTTAATCCCAGCATTTGGGAGGCAGAGGTAGGAGGAACACTGAGAGTTTGAAGCCAGTCTGAGACTCCATAGTGAATTTCAGGTTAGCCTGGGCTACAGCGAGACCCTACCACCTACCCCCCCAAGAAAACAACTACTATGGTTTGGACTAGAGAGATGGCTTAGCAGTTAAGGCGCTTGTCTGCAAAGCCCAAAGACCCAGGTTTGATTCCCCAGAATCCACATAAGCCAGATTCACAAGGTGACACACACGTCTGGAGTTCTTTTGCAGTGGCTAGAGGTCATGGCACACCCATTTTCATTCTCTTTCTTTCTCTCTCTCTCAAATAAATAAATAAAATAAAATAAAACCAGAAGTAAAGGGCTGGAGGGATGGCTTAGCAGTTAAGGCATTTGCCTACAAAGCCAAAGGACCCAGGTTTAATTCCCTAGGACCCACGTTAGCCAGATGCACAAGGGGCACACACATCTAGAGTTTGTCTGCAGTGGGTGGAGGCCCTGGTGCGCCCATTCTCTCTCTCCCCCTCTCTCCCTCCCTCTTTTTCTGTCAAAAAAACAAAAGAGAAGTAAAAAGAAAAATTAGCCAATGTCCTGATATGACTATTCAATTCAATGGAAAAACAAGCACATTATAAAAAAAGCAAAATGGGCTGGAGAGATGGCTTAGCAGTTAAGGCCCCATGTAAGCCAGATACGCAAGCCAGCACATGTACCTGGAGTTCATTTGCAGTGGCTGTAGGCTCTCGTGCACCCATTCTCTGTCTTTTATCTCTCTCTCAAATAAATAAATAAAAATAAAATATTTTAAAAAACAAACAAGCCAGGCATAGTGGCGCATGCCTTTAATCCCAGCACACAAGAGGCACAGGTAGGAGGATCACCGTGAATTCAAAGCCACCCTGAGATTACACAGTGAATTCCAGGTCAGCCTGGACTAGAGTGAAACCCTACCTCAAAAAAAAAAAAAAAAAAAAAAAAAAGAAAAGAAAGAAAAGAAAAGTAAAGTAAAGTTGGCCTAGAGAGATGGCTTAGCGATTAAGGCACTTGCTGGCGAAACCTAAGGATGCAGGTTCAATTCCCCAGTATCCACATAAGCAGGATGCACGAGGCACATGAGTCTGGAGTTCATTTGCAATGGCTGGAGGCCCTGGTGTACCCATTTTCTCTCTTTTATCTACTTCTTTCTCTCTTTCTCAAATATATATATATATATATTTTAAGTATTTTATTTATTTGAAAGAGAGAGAGAGAAGGGGGGAAGAGGCATAGAAAAAGATAGGATGGGTGTGCCAGGGCCTCCAGCCACTACAAATGAACACCAGACGCATGCACCCCCTTGTGCATCTGGCTTACGTAGGTCCTAGGGAATAGAACCCGGGTCCTTAGGTTTTGCAGGCAAATGCCTTAACCATTAAGCCATTTCCCCAGCCCCTCAAAAAATTTTATGTTTTGGGCTGGAGAGATGGCTTAGCGGTTAAGGCACTTGCCTGTGAAGCCTAAGGACCCTGGTTCAAGGCTCAATTCCCAGGACCCACTTAGCCAGATGCACAAGGGGGCACACACATTTGGAATTTGTAGTGGCTAGAGGCCCTGGTGCACCCATTCTCTCTCTTTCTCTCTGCCTCTTTCTCTTTCTGTCACTCTCAAATAAATAAATAAATGAACAAAAAATTTACTTTTTAATGTTAATAAAAAGTACCACCAATTCCTGTTATATGACACGAATTACGATACCCCACACACAAATACAGTCTCATTATATAAATGTAGGCTGGTCTTGAATTTCAGACAACCCTCCTGCCTCAGCCTCCCAGGTGCATTTGGCCTAACGTGGGTACTAAAGAATCAAACCCAGGCCACCAGGCTTTACAGGCAAGTACCTTTAACTACTGAGCCACCTCTCTAGCCCCACAAGCTATTTTTAAATACACTGTTTTATGGCTCACCTCATCTGATGTCACTTTTCCAATCCTGTAGTCAGGACAATACAAGGAATTAGCCAAGGCATTCTTATAAGCAGCAGCATGCACGTTTTCAATGACATCTGTAAGACAGGTAAGACTCGTTACTGAAATGTAATTTTTTCTTCCTTTTGGTTTTTGTTTTCAAGGAAGAGTCTCACTGTAGCCCGGGCTGACCTGGAATTTACTCTGTAGTCCCAGACTGGACTTGAACCAAGTGCTGAGATTAAAGGTGTGCATCACCATACTGGGCTTGAAATGAGAGAATGGGTGTACCAGGGCCTCCAGCCACTGCAAATTAACTCCAGATGCATGTGCTACTTTGTGCATCTGGATTTACGTGGGTATTGAGGAATCAAACTCAGGTTCTTAGGCTTTGCAGGCAAATGCCTAATGACTGAGCCATCTCTACCACCCTAAGATATATTTTTAAAAACACAGTAGTAGCTGGGCGTGGTGGTGCACGCCTTTAATCCCAGCACTCGGGAGGCAGAGGTAGGAGGATCGCTGTGAGTTCGAGGCCACCCTGAGACTCCATAGTGAATTCCAGGTCAGCCTGGGCTAGAGTGAGACCCTACCTCGAAAAACCAAAAAAAAAAAAACCAAAAAAAAAAAAACACAGTAGTAAGCCTATATAACTTTGGGACTGAATATTTGACTTTGGACAACTAATATGAATTTTTGTTTGTTTGTTTGTTTGTTTCAAGGTAGAGTCTCACTCTAGCTCAGGCTGACCTGGAATTCACCATGTAGTCTCAGGGTAGCCTCGAACTCATGGTGATCCTCCTACCTTTGCCTCCCCAGCGGTAGGATTAAAGGCGTACACCACCATGCCCAGCCTAATCTGAATTTTTGAGGAGAGAGAAACAATGGGTGCACCAGGACATCTAGCCACTGCAAACAAACTTCAGATGCATGTGCAACTTGGTGTATCTAGCTTTACGTGGGTCCAGGGGAATCAAATCCAGGTCCTCACCAAGGCTTTGCAAGCAAGCAACTTAACTACTGGGGCATCTCTCCAGTCCACAATCTGAATCTTACTTTACTTCCAGGTTCCCTCTACAGGTAATGAGGAGACTGTCAGGACACGGAGCAATGAGTATCCACCTAGTGGGGTTGTGTCAAATGCTACTTTGGGCTTGGACTCACTCTTCACTGGCACCCTGACACTGCTGTCACTGTTTTCCAGCTTCCATGCCTCTACTAGAATCCTATTTCCTATTTTCTCATTATTTGGCAAAGCTCTCAGTGCCAGGCACTATGCAAGGTGCTAGAAACACAAGAGTCAGATATGACACTGACCCTAAAATGTTGAGAGGAAAGACTGAAATAAAATATTCTAAATGCAACATCAGCAACATGTCAAAAGTACAGGGCTGTACACCCCCCCACACATCCCTCACAACCCCTCCCCACTCACACCTCACGAGGATCCCCCCTTGCACACACCCCCCAAGGGAAGGTCACCCCAACATACACACCTCATGAGGAGAGGACAACCCCATCCACAACCTCCCACTGTGTGGTGGTTTGATTCAGGTGTCCCCCATAAACTTAGGTGTTCTGAATGCTAGGTTCCCAGCTGATGGAGATTTGGGAATTAATGCCTCCTGGAGGGAGTGTATTGTTGGGCGCAGGCTTATGGCCAGGGGGTGATGTCCACCCTCTGCTCATGCCATCGTTTTTCCCTGCCATTGTGGAGCTTCCCCTAGAGCCTATAAGCCAAAATAAATCTCTTTTTCCCAGGGGAAAAAAAAAAAGTACAGGGCTGGAGAGATGGATTAGGGGTGAAGGCACTTGCCTGTGAAGTCTAAGAACACATGTTTGAACCTCTGGGTCCCACATAGACAAATGCCCAGTGATGTAAGCATGCAATCTTGTACATGGAGGTGCATGCATCTGGAGTCTGTTCACAATGGCTGAAAGGCCCTGGTGTGCCCATTCTCTCTCTCTGCCTCTTTCTCCACAATCAAAAAAAAAAAAAAAAAAAAGACAGCAAGGCACAAGGAAAACAATGGGAAAGAAGCAAAACCTGTGAATAATCTAGAATGCTGAATGCAAGGATTAAAGGAGGGTGCTATCACATCCGGCTTCTTGTTTTGTTTTGTGTGGGGGTGGGGGGTGTGATTTTCTTTTTTTAAAATATTATTTATTATTTATTTATTTTATTAGAGAGGGAGAATGGGCGTGCAAGAGCTTCCAGCCACTGCAAACACCAGATGCATGTGCCATCCTGTGCATCTGGCTTACATGGGTCCTGGGGAATTGAGCCAATGTCCTTTGGCTTTGCAGATATGCTCCTTAACCACTAAGCCATCTCTCCACCCCCTTTTTATCCTTTTTTAAACTTCTTTTTTTGTTTTGTTAGGCACAGTCTTTTTCTAGCCTAGGCTGACCTGGATTTCACTATGTAGTCTCTGGCTAGCCTCTAACTCACAGTGATCCTCCTACCTCATCATCCTGAATGCTGGAATTAAAAGCGTGGACAAGGGCTGGAGAGATGGTTTAGTGGTTAAGTGCTTGCCTGTGAAGCCTAAGGACCCCGGTTCGAGGCTCAATTTCCCAGGACCCATGTTAGCCAGATGCATAAGGGGGCGCACGCGTCTGGAGTTTCGTTTGCAGTGGCTGGAAGCCCTGGCGCGCCCATTCTCTCTCTCTCTCTGCCTCTTTCTCTCTGTCGCTCTCAAATAAATAAATAAAAAGTAACAAAAAAAAAATTTAAAGTGTGGGCAATCATGCGCAACCTTTTTTTTTTTTTTTTCAAGGTAGGGTCTCACTCTGGCCCAGGCTGACCTGGTATTCACTATGTAGTCTCAGGGTAGCCTCAAACTCTTGGCGATCCTCTTACCTCTGCCTCCCAAGTGCTGGGATTAAAGGCATGTGCCACCATGCCCAGCAAGCCTTTTTTAAAAAAAATAATAATAATATTCTTACTTATTTTATTCATTTGCAAGCAGAGACACAGAGGCAGAAAGACAGAGCTGCTGCAAATGAACTCCTGATGCATGCACCACTTTGTGCATCCAGCTTTATGTGGGTACTGGGAAATCAAACTCAGTTGTCAGGCTTTGCAGGCAAGTACCATAACCACTCAACCATCTCTCCAACTCCCCTTTGTTTTGGTTTTTGTTTATTTTTATTTATTTATTTGAGAGCAACAGAGAGAGAGAGAGAAAGAGGCAGACAGAGAGAGAGAATGGGTATGCCAGGACCTCCAGCCACTGCAAACGAACTCCAGATGTGAACTCCAGATGCGTGCACCCCCTTGTGCATCTGGCTAACGTGGGTCGTGGGGAACTGAGCCTCAAACCGGGGTCCTTAGGCTTCACAGGCAAGCGCTTAACCACTAAGCCATCTCTCCAGCCCTTGTTTTGGTTTTTGAAGGTAGGGTCTCACTCTAGTCCAGGTTGGCCTCCAACTCACAAGGATCCTCTTATCTCAGCTTCCCAAGTACTGGGATCAAAAGCATGAGCTACATGCTGGTGGTGCATGCCTTTGATCCCAGCACTTGGGAGGCAGAGGTTGGAGGATTACTGTAAGTTCAAGGCTGGCTTGAGACTACAGAGTGAGTGCCAGGTTAGCCTGGGCTACAGTGAGACCCTATCTCAAAACAAAACAAAAAAAGCATGAGCTACTGCAGCTGGAGAGATTGCTCAGGGGTTAAGGCACTTGCTTGCAAAGTGCAAGGACTGGAATTCGATTCCCCAGTACCCATGTAAAGCTAGATGCAGTGGCTGGAGGCCCTGGCGTGCCCATTCTCTCTCTCTCCCCCGCTCTTTCTCTCTCTCAAATAAATAAAATATATTTTTGGAAAAGGGAGGGCTGCTGGAGGGACGGCTTAGCAGTTAAGGCATTTGCCTGCAAAGCCAAAGGACCCAGGTTTGATTTCCCAGGACCCACATTAGCCAGATGCACAAGGGAGCACATGTGTCTGGGGATCATTTGTAGTGGCTGGAGGCCCTGGCGCACCCATTCTCTCTTTCCCTCCCTCCCTCTTTCTCTCTGTTAAATAAATAAATAGCATGAGCTATTACTCCTGGCACAAGCCACTTGCTTTTGAAAGGAGTTGGTTAAACAATAATAGCATATGTAACAATAAACAACAGAAGCAGCTTAAAATGAACTGTTGGGTTTAGGGTAAGCAAAACTATTAAAATATAAGGAAAAAAAGGATGGGCATGGTGGCACACACCTTTAATTCCAGCACTCAGGAGGCAGAGGCAGGACGATTGCTATGAGTTCAAGGCCAGCCTGGACTACGGAGTGAGCTCCAGGTCAGCCCAGGCTAGAGCAAGACCCTACCTTGAAAAGCCAAAATGGGGGCTAGAGAGATAGCTCAACAGTTAAGGCACTTGCAAGTAAAGTCTAAAAACCCAGGTTCGACTCCCTGTTACCCACATAAGCCAGATGCACAAGGCGGTGCATGTATCTAGAGTTTGTCTGCAGTAACTAAAGGCCCAGGTGGGCCCATTCACCCTCTCTGTTTCTTTGTCTGTCTTTTATCTCTCTGCTTGCAAATAAAAATATTAACCTAATGTGCGTTTGTGGTGTGGCTTTTAGGTTTTTGCTATGTAGTTTTTCTCTCTCTGCTTAGACCTGTAATAGCAGGCCAGCTTCTTCTGCCATTATAGAACTTCTCCTGGATCTGTAAGCTTCAATAAATATCCTTTCTCCAAAACTGTGCCTGGTGTGAAAGTTCATCTTAGTGACCTGAAGCTGTCTACTTCAGAAATTGGTCAAGGAGTGGGGTGGAGATGTACCTGACCACGTGGATTCTGGTCTTTTGGAACTTTTGTTTTGGAAGAATGGACATGGACTTGGTGCTTGCAACTGAAGATGCCTTCTGGAGTGGTAAGCCAAGTATTATGGACTATTCTTGTAAGAGTTTTAAAATGCTAATTACAGAGAGAATTAAACTTAGAGGCTTGTCTTATGAAATTTCTAAGGGGAAGAAAAGACTACAAAGGACTTTATTGGAGCTGGGTGACTAACATAAGGAATGGCTGCATTCTGCTGCCCCAAGCCCTGAGAGTTTAATCAAGGTTAAATTTGTAATGGACTGATGTGGCTTGACTAAAGATATCAGACTAAAAGATTTAAGATTTTAAGTTTAAAAAACCTCAAACAAGTTAAAATTACAGACACTGAGACTGGTTTTAGGTTGCTGAAGCTGCTACTGTCACACATTAACAATCTTGAAAAAGATGGCCCAACTGCTTTACATTAAAACAATGGAGAAGATGCCTGAAGACTGTAATAAAAATACAAACTCTTTTGGAAAAAAGTTGATTAAAAAAGAAAACCTGCTCTTTAAGGCCATGATTTATTTCCTACCTAAATTAAAAATGTGACTGTGTGGCTGGAGAGATGGCTTAGCAGTTAAGGTACTTGCCTGCAAAGCGTAAGAATGTATGTTTGAATCTCCAGGTCCCACATAGCAGACGCAGTGATAAAAGCATGTAATGTCACACATGAGCACAAGGGGGCACACGCATCTGGAGTATATTCACAGTGGCTGAAGGGGCCTGCTGCACCCATTCTCTCTGTCTCTCTCTCAAAAAAACCCAAATAAGGGCTGGAGAGATGGCTTAGTGGTTAAGCACTTGCCTGTGAAGCCTAAGGACCCCGGTTCGAGGCTTGATTCCCCAGGACCCACGTTAGCCAGATGCACAAGGGGGCGCACGCGTCTGGAGTTTGTTTGCAGTGGCTGGAGGCCCTGGTGCACCCATTCTCTCTCTCTCTCTCTCTCTCTCTCTCTGACTGGCGCTCTCAAATAAATAATAAATAAATATTTTTTAAAAACCAAATAAATAATAAATAAAAGAGTATAAAAAATATGACTGTGTCCAGCATTAGTTTCAAAAACAAAGAATATGTGGAGTGGTCATAAAATACACATGGTTTTGGGAGCCACTGCTGAGATGTGGCATATAGGCAGGGCATAATGACCCTCATAAATAGGCTAAAAGAGCCTTTAAAAGACATACTGTGGTTGGGTGTGGTGGCGCACGCCTTTAATACCAGCACTCGGGAGGCAGAGGTAGGAGGATCGCCATGAGTTCGAGGCCACCCTGAGACTACATAGTGAATTCCAGGTCAACCTGAACTAGAGTAAAACCCTACCTCAAAAAAAAAAAAAAGAAAAGAAAAGAAAACCCAAAAACAAAACAACAAAAAGACACACTGTGGTTCACATGGAGACCCAAAGATGTTTTAGATATATTAAGACCATACAAAGACTACCATGAAGGCTGTTGACTTAGAGATGAAAGTTTTCCCTGACTACTCAGCCCTGCTGGGAGGGGCAGAATTAAGATCCAAAAACTGTCAGTCACTGGTTATATTACTTAAACTATAACAGTTTGATGTTTACTTAATGGTTGTTCAGTTTAGATTGTTCCAGTCTCTCTCTGGTATGCCTTATACCAGTTAAAAATGTTTACTCTGTGCCTTTATATGTTAGAGGTATATAACTTGGTTGATTTTACACAAGTCACAACTTAAAAAAAAAAAATCTTAAATCTCAAAAAAAGACTTGAGACTTCAGAACTATCTTAAGCTGATAAAGACTGTACAGACCTTTAAAATTAGACTAAATACAGTTTACAAAGTAATATGGTTATAAATCTCTACTGGGGGCCAAGACCAAAATGTGGTAGTTTAAATAGATGGCCCCCAATATATTCAATATTTTATTAGTTTATAGTTTGGATCTGCAGCCACCTGGATTGAGGACGTATCACTGGACAGATCTTAGGGTCCAGCCCTAAGGTGTGGTGGTAGATTTGGAATTCCAATTTAAAGATATAGAAAATACCTAGAGTTCCTAAAGCATGTTTGTTTGTGGCATGGCTTTTGGGTTTTTGGCTTGTGGTTTTTCTCTCTGCTTAGACCTATAACAGCAGGCCAGCTTCTCCTGCCATTACAGAACTTCTGCTGGATCTGTAAACTTCAAAAAATATCCCTTCCTTTACAACTGTGCCTGGTTTGAAAGTTCATCTCAACAACCTGAAGCTGTCTACTACACCATGGAACATAAACTATAAATAACAAATATAAATGTTTACCTTTAATCTCAGTACTCAGGAGGCAGAGGTAAGAAGATCGCCTTGAGTTTGAGGCTACCTTGAAACTACAAAGTGAATTTCAGGTCAGCCTGGGATAGAGTGAGACCCTACCTCATAAAACCAAAATAAAAAGAGCTAGGCACGGTGGTGCATGCCTTTAATCCCAGCACTCAGGAGGCAGAGGTAGGTGGATTGCTGTGAGACGACACAGTAAATTCCAGGTCAGCCTGGGCTAGATCAAAACCCTACCTTGAGAAACAAAAACAAAACAAAACAAAACAAAACAAAAAACAACAACAACAACAAAAAATTTCATATACAAGTAGGGAAAAAACAACACCCACTTTTTTCTCTTTATAAACTGACCCTCTCTGGAGCTGGAATCTTAGAAACAACCGGCTGTAATCTGATGTACTTACGGGTCTGTGGATTCTGAAAAGCCAGAGCTTTGTCAACCCTTAGCTGAGGCTGAAGGTCAGCTACTTCCCATCGACGAAATTCTGGTGCTGTGGTGACATTGAGCAGGAATTCCATTAGAATTTCACTACAGAAAACAAGGTAAAAGTTATAGGTCAAAATTTTACCCTGTAACTGCAATTCTTTTTCAAAATTGTACATAATATCTGAACTAGTATATAAGTTCGATTTTATTATGTTCACAAGCCTAGAAAAACTGGATACCCTTTTACATCTGTAACTAACCATGATCATCATTTATTGTATTTCTCTTACATGTACATTACTTGACTTTAAGATTTTACTTTTGGGAACATGACTGTTGAAATTTAAAAAAAAAAAAATTTACCCTGGCCAGGCACGGTGGTGCATGCCTTTAATCCCAGTACTAAGGAGTCAGAGATAGGAGAATCACTGTGAGTTTGAGGCAAGCCTGGGACTACAGAGTGAGCTCCAGGTCAGCCTGGGCTAGAGTGAGACCTACCCTGGAGGCTGGAGATGGTTTAGCAGTTAAGGTACTTGCCTGCAAAGCCTAATGACCTGGGTTCAATTCCCCAGTATAACATAAAGCCAGATGGCCAAAGTGGCATATATATCTAGAGTTTGTTTGCAGTGACTATGAAGGACTCAGGAACCAGAGTGACGCCATGACAGGCTTCAGAGTCCTCAGAAGGCCTAAGTTTCTGTTTCCTGATCTAAGTTTTTTATCTTCTGGTAAGGGTGGGTTTAACAGGTACTGGGAACTGATTATGCCATACATTCCTGTAGTCATAGATATGTTCAATTCCCCTAGACCCAGCCTGCCAACTTTGCCTGCCAAAATCCTAAACCAACCAGAAGAGTACACTGTTTAAATCAACCAATTATGTACCCATCCCCTTCTTCTATGTTCAAATCCCTATAAAAACCCTACCCTCCCACTACTCGGGGCTCTTGTACGGATCCACTGCATTGGTGAAGTCAAGAGACTGAGCTTAAGCCCGAAATAAAGCTCCTTGCCCTTGCATACGTGTTTGGTTCTCCTTGGTGGTCACTGGGGGTGCCGAGAACTGGGCATAACAGACTACAGGCCCTAGCATGCCCATTCTCTCTCCTTGGGCCCCCTCGGCAAATAAATAAATAAAATAAAACTTTAAAATTTGCCCTGGTGTGGTTAACGCATGCCTGTAATCCCAGCACTGGTAGGTGGAAGCAGAAGGCTTGTGTACTCAGAGGCAGCCTATCTCAACGCTTGGGAGGTAGCTCAGTGACAGGTGGTAGCCTGGCATATCCCTGGGTTGCTCTGTAATGTTCTTACATTGCACTTTAGGCTTTGTGCTCAACAGTGTTCTGAGACAAGGTCTGTCAATAATGCAAAATCAACTCAGAAGTTATAGTCACAAGACAGGCAAATAAGAATTGGGTAGCTGAGATTTCTTTAAAAGCAGATGTTTCATAGTAGTAGAACTCTCCCCTCCCCTTTCTAAATATTTTTAAAAAATGTTTGTGCATGGATGTATGTATGGACACACACATGCCACAGCACACATGTGGAGGTCAGAGGACAACCTCCAGGTGTTGATTCTCTCCATCCACCTTCTCTTGAGACAGGGTCTGTGGTTTTGTTGCTGCGAAGGCCAGTCTAGCTGGCTATCAAGCTTCAAGATTTTCCTGGCCCCACCTCTCATTGCTTTACCAGCTTTAAGTGGGTGCTAGGATCAAATGTGGTTGGCAGGCCTGCAGAGCAAGTGCCTTTAACCAATGAAACATCTTCCCAGCCTCCAAATCCTTCCTTAATTATATTTTTAGTTTGCATATAAAACAACCGGTTTCACTGTAACATTTCATACCTCTATGTCACTCACTGTGGCAGCCTGAATGTATGTTCCCCAATATATTCAGTTTTATTAAAGCTTCTAAGAGGGCTGGAGAGATGGCTTAGCAGGTAAGAGGTTTGCCTATGAAGCCTACGGACCCCAGTTTGATTCCCCAGGACCTATGTAAATCAGATGCACAAGGGGGCGCATGTGTCTGGAGTACGTTTGCACTGGCTGGAGGTCCTGGTGAGCCCATTCTCTCTATTTGTCCCCCCCCCCCATAAATAAATAAATAAATAAATAAATAAAATTATTTAAAAGAAAAAAGCTCCAAAGATTTCCAGTTGCCTGGCTGGAGGAGGTGTCACTGTGGGCCGATCCAAGGGTCCAGCCCTAAGGCATGGGGGTGGATTTGGAATTCCAGTCTAAAGATATGCAGAGTGCTTGAGCTCTGCCTGGAGTTCCTCAAGTGTGCTTGCTGCTTTTGTGTTTATTTTTTTTCAAGGTAGGGTTTCACTCTAGCCCAGGCTGACTTGGAATTCACTATGTAGTCTCACGATGGCCTTGAACTCATGGTGATCCTCCTACTTCTGCTGGGATTAAAGGTGTGGGCACCACACCTAGGGCTTGCTTGCCTTCTGGTGGTGGCTCTTCTCTCTCTCTCTGCCTGGTCCTGTAAGAGGGCCAACTTCTGCCATTATGGAACTTCCCCTGGATCTGTCAGCTTCAAATAAATTTCCTTCCTCCATAACAGCGCCTGGTTTAAAAGTTCATCTCAGCAACCTGAAGCAGTCTGATACACTCACTGTACTGTGCTCACGTTCACCCCACTACAGACGTGCTCTGAATACATGCAGGTACTTACATATCATCCCGTACGCATTCCACTGTGTAAGCCATAGTCTCCCTCGTTGCAGTCACACTGAATTGGAAATAAATTACAGTGAATTATCTTAGTCAGAAACCAAGTTTTTTCTTCTATTTTGTTATCTCAACCAGTTCCTTTGTAAATAGGTGTGGTTTTTTTGTTGTTGTTGTTGTTTTGTTTTGTTTTGTTTTTGTTTGTTTGTTGGGGGGGGGGTTCGAGGTAGTGTCTCACTCTAGCGCAGGCTGACCTGGAATTCACTCTGTAGTCTGAGGGTCGCCTTGAACTTACGGCAATCCTCCTACCTCTGCCTCTCAAGTGCTGGGATTAAAGGTGTGCGCCACCACACCCAGCTATTATAAATAGGTTTTTAAAGTGTTATTCAGAAATGAAAATAATTATACTCAACTAAAATTGAAATTATTTATTTGTTTGCGAGGGACAGAGAGAGATACAGAGAGAAAGAGAGAGAGAGAGAGAGAGATGATGGGCACACGAGGGCCTCTAGCCACTCCAAATGAACTCCAGATGCATGAGCTACCTTGTGCACCTGGACGTGGGTACTGGGGAACTGAACCTGGGTCCTTGGGCTTCACAGAAGAGCACCTTAACCACTAAGCCATCTCTCCAGCCCTGAAACATATTTTCTAAAAAATAGCAAATAACTCAACCTTAACAATCAAAGCAAGGCATGGTGACACACGCCTTTAAACCCAGCACCCTACGAGGCAGAGGTTGAAGGATTGCCGTGAGTTCAAGGCCACCCTGAGACTACACAGTGAATTCCTGGTCAGCTTGAGCTAGTGCAAGACCCTACCTTGAGGGAAAAAAAAATTCTGATTCATGTTACAACAACGGATAAACAAACCCTGAGGTCCTTATGCTGAGTTACAAAGGGACACATATTATTTGAGTCTACTGATACCAGGAAAAACAAAATCAAAGCAAAATGTAAACTCAACATGAGAAACAATTAACATTAGAGAGAAAAAACAGAATGGTCATGACCAAGGATGGTAGGAACCAGGAGTCTCAGCTTAATGGACAGAGCTTCAGTGGGGTATGACAACAAAGTTCAAAAGATGGATGGGGAAGACAGTTGATAAATATCACTTAATGCCACACCCGGCTAATTTTTTCTTTGGCGCAGGCCTTTAATCCCAGTACTCGGGAGGCAGAGGTAGAAGGATCGCCATGAGTTGGAAACCACCCTGAGACTACATAGTGAATTCCAGGTCAGCCTGGGCTATAGTGAAACCCTACTTGAGGGGGGGGGGAAAGGGCTGGAGAGATGGCTTAGCATTTAAGACTCTTGCCTGCAAAGCCTAAGGACTCCGGTTCAATTCCCCAGTACCCATGTAAGCTAGATGCTCAAGGTGGAGCATGCCCTGGCATGCACATTCTTTCTATCTGCCTCTCTTTCTCACACACATAAATAAATAAAATTTTTTTAAAAATTGCCAGACGTGGTGGTGCACATCTTTAGGATCACTGTGAGTTCAAGGCTAGCCTGGGCTAGAGTAAGACTGTACCTTGAAAAAACAAACAAAAATGACAAATTTTGCCAGGTGTGGTGGAACAGGCCTTTAATCCCAGCACTAGGGGGACCAAGATAGGAGGATCATTGTGAATTCGAGGCCACCCTGAGACTACAAAGTGAATTCCAAGTCAGCCTGGGATAGAGTGAGACCCTACCTTAAAAAAAAATAAATAAATAAATAAAAAGTTTAAAAAAATAAATGGAAACTGGGCGTGGTGGCGCATGTCTTTAATCCTAGCACCTGGGAGGCAGAGGTAGGAGGATCGCTGTGGGTTCAAGACTACCCTGACACTACATAGTGAATTCCATGTCAGCCTGGGCTAGAGTGAGGCCCTACCTCGAAAAAAAATGGCTTAGTGGTTAAGCGGTTGCCTGTGAAGCCTAAGGACCCGGTTTGAGGCTTGATTCCCCAGTATCCACGTAAGCCAGATGCACAAAGTGGTGCATGCATCTGGAGTTCGTTTGCAATGGCTGGAGGCCCTGATGTGCCCATTTTCTCTCTCTCTCTCTGCCTCCTCTCTCTGTCGCTCTCAAAAAATTAAACAAAAAAATAAAAAATAAAAATAAAAAAGTAAAAGGACAACTTTTTGCGTTTTTTATAACAATGTCTAAAACTAACAAATATCAAAACCTCTTTTGTTCTTCTTTAACATTCTAGAAAACATAAACATGGGTGCTTTTTTGTAAGTTCTTCCATGTAGACACATAGATCTAGTTCATCTCATAACTGCTGTGTAGTAGTCCTATTATGACTATCTCATACTTGACCCACTTCCCTGAACGCACACATTTAGTTTGTCTTTTCGAAGAAAGAACACCCTTGCACAGGTAGACCGGAAACTGCTGGATTTTATTCATTTATTTATTTTGGATTTTTGATAGGGTCTCATTCTAGCCCAGGCTGACCTGGAATTCACTATGTAGTCTCAGGGTGGCCTCGTGGCAATCTTCCTCCCTGTACTGCTTCCTGAGTTCTGAGATTAAAGGCGTGCACCACCACACCCAGCAGACTTTAAAATATTGCTAGATATTTCCTGATTCTTTCTAAGAGGTTCTATCAGCTTACACATCTACCAGCTCAGCAAGAAATTCTCCATCTCCATGATCTCTGCCAACACAACACGTTTGAAGTAGCACCATACTGGAGTTTACAAAGACTGCTGCTTCTGGTTCCCTCCTGGGGAAAGCCCTTTCCTGCCCTTCGTCCACTCTTTTTTTTTCTCTGCCTTTTTCCTGATCCATAGTTCTTTATTTTTCCAAACTGAAATTGTTTGCAATTTTGTATATATTGCAAATATCTATTCCCAATTGGTTACTTAAGTTTCTACTATAAAGTATAAAGATGCTTTACATTTCTTATAAAAATTCTTTTTTTTTTCTTTTGGTTTTTTGAGATAGGGTCTCACTCTAGCTAGCCAAGGATGACCTGGAATTCACTATGGAGTTTCAGGGAGGCCTCAAACTCATGGCGGTCCTCCTACCTCTGCTTCCCGAGTGCTGGGATTAAAGGCGTGCGCCACCATGCCTGCCTTTAAAAATTCATTTTTTCAGGGCTGGAGAGATGGCTTAGTGGTTAAGCGCTTGCCTGTGAAGTCTAAGGACCCTAGTTCGAAGCTCCATTCCCCAGGACCCACATAAGCCAGATGCACAAGGTGGCGCATGCATCTGGAGTTCATTTGCGGTGGCTGGAGGCCCTGGCGCACCCATTCTCTCTCTGTCACTCTCAAATAAATAAATAAAAATAAACACACACACACACACACACATATATATATACACATATATATGTATGTATATGTGTGTGTGTGTATGTGTGTGTGTATGTATACACACACACAGCTTTCTCATTGCAAAAGGACTGCTTCACAAAATGGTTAAAAATTCATTTTTTCCTTCTGTTTAAATAGACTTCAGCCATATTAATGACAGCCAGGAATTCCCTAACAACTGAATGTATTTTGGTATTTTTACTATTTACTTCTTATTATGATTTGACAAACCTTAATTTGCCACCAACTGCTTCAATTCCACGAGTTATCTTGAAAGACGAAGCTCCTTTGGTAGTCTTGAAAAAGAAAGGATGATTTTCTTAGTTCTTCAATGTAATGTCTGCCAAATGTCAATATCTACGGTGTAATTTTTGCTGAAGATCCAAAATAATCTTTATTAAGTGGGTCCTAGTTAGTTAAGAATTATAAAATGAGATTCAACAGAAAGCACTGTGTGTGTACATTGATAAAATACATACATACATACATATATATATATATATATATATATACACACACACACACACACACACACACACATACATGTAAATACACACACAGACTAACTTGTTTCTTGAGACAGTATCTCCTTATGTAGTCCAGGCTGGCCTAGAACTCATTACATAGGGCAGGCTTACCTGAAATTTAACTTTTCCTGCCTCTGCCTCTGACTCTGGGGCTGACATTACAGGCATGTGCCACCATACTTGGATTAGATTTTAATATAAAGCACAATTATAAAACAATTATATTATCAAATAAGCTTACTAGAATTCTTGGTCTATTTTGAGGGAAATATGTATTTGGGAAAGAGTACTATTCTTTTAACTTAATGGTCCTGTTGCCAACATCCTGTGGTTTCTCATTTTTTATTAGGAAATAGAGTCTTTGCAGATGTATTTAAGGTGAAGTGACCCTGGATTAACATGGGGTCTAAATCCAGTATGACAGGTCACCTCACCAGAGGGAAATTTAGACACAAAGGCACACACAGAAGACCAAGTGGCAGTTGGAGCAAAGGCTGAAGTGCTGCAGCTACAAGCAAGAGACGCACAGAACAGTCAGTAAACACCGAAAGCTGGGGTGAGGAAAGGAAGGGTTTTGTTTTTCTTTTTCAAAAATTTCTCACCCCACAAGTCTTTTTTTTTTTATTTGACAAAGAAATAGGCAGACGGAGAGAGAGAGAGAAAATGGGCACGCCAGAGCCTCTAGCCACTGCAAATGAACTCCAGACACATGTGCCACTGTGTGCATCTGGCTATACATGGGTACTGGGGAATCGAACCTGAGTCCTTTGGCTTTGCCAGCAAGCACCTTAACCGCTAATCCATCCCTCCAGACCAAGAAGGGTTCTTTCTGATAGCCTCTGGAGGAAGCACTGGCCTTGCTGATACTCTGGTGACATTCTGATTTTCACTTCACGTCTCTAAAAATGTGAGAAGATACATTTTGTTTGCTTAAGCCACCTAGTTTGAGGTATTATGTTGTGGCAGCTCAAGGAAACTCTAGGGGCTTGCTTTTAGGGCTTGTTTTGATTTTTAGACAGGGACTTATGTAGCTCAAACTGGCCTCAATATATAACTGAGGTTGGATCTTGAACTCCTGATCCTCCTGCCTCCACCTCTCAAATGCTGGGATTATAGGAGTGTGCCTCCATTCCTGGCTGGCACTTTGTAGGACCAAGAGACTACAGCATTTCCATGCACTGAGGTAATGCAGATACTTACCAAGGTAGATGCAAGGCGTAGTAAATGAGAGGTTCCTAAATTGCTGGCGTCCTCATCTCTACTGCCTGTTTTAATGAATAAACCAATTCTTGACATGGGAGCATAATTTTCCATCGAAGAAATCACCAAGCCATTTGGTAATTTGGTAAACTGCAGTTAGGATAAATAGAGGTGATTAATGTTTCTCTTTTATTACCAAGGAGAGTAAGTTCCAGTCAGTTCTAGTGAACAAGTTAATAGGACTAACCTCAAGATCCTGAGGATGTAGTGGCACTCCTGGGGAGGCAGGTGCAATTTTGACTTTGGGGGCAACTTTGAGGGAATAAAATCGCTGAACACAAAAAAGATAGGTTACACATGGTTCTCACAAGAAGAGTGTTTTGATCTGCAAAAGCATTCTATCAGCATTACCAAGCAATACAGGGTATTCAACATTAAAAGAATAAAATTTATCCATTAATAAATTAAGCCACCAGTTTATTCAAGCCATCCTGTCTTTGATATGGTCTCTCTCTTTTCCTCTCTTCACCCACCCCTCTCTATAGAAGGGTCTTGAAATGTAACCCAGGCTGGCCTTGAACTCATAATCCTTCTAGGATTACAGGTATATGTCATTATGCCTGGTGTGAACCATTTTTTTGAGCCATTCTTAAATTTCTATTTATTTGCAATTTTCAGAGAATACTGAATTATCCAAGTTAATTTTTTCTAAAATCATACAACAAAAACCACTATTTTCTTTACCTTTTAACTATCTTATTAAAGTTTCAAGTGGTTTCTTCTAGTTGTAATGCTCTGGAATTTTTTTCTTATTTCATTTTTTTCTTGAGGTAGGTTTTCACTCTAGCCCAGGCTGACCTGGAATTAACTATGTAGTAGCAGGGTGGCCTTGAACTCAAGGTGATCCTCCTACCTCTGCCTCTCGAGTGCTGGGATTAAACGCATGCACACCATGCCTGGCTTGGATTTTTTTTTTTTTTTCAAGGTAGGGTCTCACTCTGGCCCAGGCTGACCTGGAATTCACTATAGAGTCTCAGGGTGGCCTCAAACTCACAGCGATCCTCCTACCTCTGCCTCCCAAGTGCTGGGATTAAAGGAGTGCGCCACCACACCAGCCTGGAATTTTTTTAATAGCCAGATTACTATGTCATCCTTTGATAGATTCTAGCACTATTACTTCCCTAAACCCACCGGCGTCTCTCCTTTTTAGTGTGTTTTCCAACTGAAATGACTTCCATTGTCTTAATAATTTTAGCAACCTTTTTAAAAAAATATTTTATTTTTATTTATTTATTTGAGAAAGAGGGAGAGAGAGAGAATAGGCATGTCAGATGCATGCGCCCCCTTGTGCATCTGGCTAACATGGGTCCTGGGGAACTGAACCTGGGTCCTTTGGCTTTGCAGGCAAGTGCTGTAATTGCTAAGCCATCTCTCCAGCCCATTAGCAACCTTTTAATAAAACAAAGTATACCAACTTCAGACCCTGTTATCTCTGTTACAACTTCATCTGCGTGCTACACCAAGACCATACACCCAAGTGCCTCAGCAATACTTCTACCATCCTGAGGTCAACAACAGTGAATGCAGCAGCAGCAGATGTCAATGTATACTATGAAATCACTGACAGGGTAAATGAGTCCTATAAAATGTTGGATAATGAGACTGGAGAGATGGCTCAATGGTTAAGACACTTGCCTGCAAAGCCTAACAACCCTGGTTTGATTCCTCAGTACCCATGTAAAGCCAGATGTACAAAGTGGCACATACATCTGGAGTTCATTTGCAGTGGCTGGAGGCCCTGGTTCACCCATTCTCATTTTCTCTCTCTCTCTCTCTCTTCCCAGTTCTCTTCTATCTATCTCTCTGCTTGCAAATAAGTAAATAAATACAATTTTTTTCTAAAAAAAAAAAAAAAAGAAGAAGAAGAAGTTGGATAATGGATCCAAAATGCATTCACTTTACTCAGGGTTTTTTTTTTGGAAAGGGCAAATTATATATAATACTCTAGGTCATTCTGATTATGTCTAAGGTTCACAAGGTTATTTGTGAAAATGTAATTAAAAATCGTACTACTGAGATCCAATAAGCATGTTGCTGGAGTTTCCAGAGGACCCCCAAAAGTCTCTAGTGCCCCCACTCTGCAGTGTCCAGACCACGGATTGCTGCAGGTCAGCATTAGTGAGGTGCTAACTTGGCTGCAGGTTTTCACTTGCTCTTAGTATTACTACTTTACCCTGAGAAACTACTTTTTAGCTATGAACTGGTTCTTTGTCATGATCCATTTTGTTTGCTGGGTCTGGTATAGGTACACACTTGGATTTTGGCCTCTGACTTTTCAAAATGTATCCAAAAAATAAAAACAAACAAAATGTATCAATTCAAATATGAATAATCCTTAGCAAGATCCAGTGCTTCCCATGAATGGGCCTACAGGGCAACATTTTTTTAAATTATGTGCTTACTGGGCGTGGTGACACACACCTTTAATCCCAGCACTAGGAAGAGGTAGGATTGCCCTAAATTCAAGGTCACCCTGAAACTACACAGTGAATTCCAGGTTAGACTGAGCTAGAGCAAAACCCTGCCTCAAAAAAACCAAAAAAGAAAGAAAGAAAGAAAGAAATTATAAGCTTATCTGCACCTTTCTAATTAGAAACTATCTTTGCAATTGTCGCATGATTACTATTTTGGTTTTTGGTTTTTGTTGCCTTTTCTTTCTTTCTGTTTTTTTCAAGGTAGGGTTCTGCTTTAGCCCAGTCTAACCTGGATATCACTATATAGTCTCAGACTGGCCTTGAACTCACACTGATCCTCCGACCTCTGGTTCCCAAGTGTTGGGATGAAAGGTGTGCGCCACCACGCCAGGCTCTATTTTGTTTTGATTAAACACATGAACTTATTCTCATGTAAAGTAAATGTGGTATGTGGGGTACAAATAATAGCTTTCAAGTTTACTGCTCTATTCTTTTTTTTTTAATTTTATTTATTTATTTATTTGGGAGAGAGAAAATGGGCGTGCAAGGACCTCTAGGCACTGCAAAGGAACTGTATATGCATGTGCCACCTTGTGCAGCTGGCTTACGTGGGTCCTGGGGAACTGAACCTGGATCTAAGTCTTGCAGGCAAGAGCCTTGGCCGCTAAGCCATCTCTCCAGTCCATACTGCCCAATTCTTACATTGGTTCTTTCCAACAGTTAACCTAGGCACACTAGGATATACAACCGTAGCCTAAGTGTATATAAGTGTATATAATCTACATCTATTTAAACATAAAGCCAGGGGAAAATCATTCCCAGTCTGGTCCTTTTGCATCATTATCTAGCAGGGCTTCTCAAGCCAGATAGTCTTGGCATCTTGGGCTTGATAATTCTTTGTTGTAGGGAATTCTTTGTTTTGCGAGTTGTGGGGTGATTAGCACCCCTGGCTTCTACCCTCCCAAAGACCGTTTTCAAACAAAACTGTCTCTACACATGACTGTTCACTAGGGCCAAATCAGCCCTTGCTGAAATTTAAAATGTTTGCCTTTTCATCTCATTTAAAAAAAATATTTTATTTGTGTTTGAGAGAGGGAAAGAGGCAGAGAGAAGAGAGAGAGAGAGAGAGAGAATGGGCGCGCCAGGGCTTCCAGACACTGCAAATGAACTCCAGATACATGTGCCACCTTGTGCATGTGGCTTACGTGGGTCCTGGGGAATTGAACTGAGGTCCTCTGGCTTTGCAGGCAAGCGCCTTAACCGCTAAGCCATCTCTCCAGGCCCCGCCTTTTCATCTCTTGAAACTTGAGAGACAACTGTACATAGTCTGGGCTTGAAGAGAAGCCTTAGTGAAGCATCTTTGCAGAACAAGAAAGCCCAGGATGCCATCCATGTCGGGAAACACTACTGACACTGAATGAAGCCGGGGCGCGGTGACACGCGCTGTTCCGCACTGCACTTTCACTCGTGGGCCCACCTAAGCGCTGGAGAAGCGGATGCTCCGCGACACAGCGAGCAGCACAGGCCGCCGCCCCAGCCCGCGTCGCTCTCTCCGGGTGACCTTCCCGAGTCCTTCCCCGGGAGAGCCGCTGGCCCTCCTCGCCCAAGCCCTCCCGCTCCCGGCCGGCGGCGTTGCTCCTCGGCCCTCCACCGCCGAGCCGAGCCGGGCCTCCAAGACGTTCCCCCGGCCCGCAGGGCGCAGCTGAAGGGCAGACCGAAGCCCAAGGCCCGCGCTCCGCACCCAGCACGCCCAGCCCGCACGGAGTGGAGGACAAGGTGCCAGGCCCTCCCTACACCCGCCCGCTGCGCTCACCGAGAAGGACCCGGCTCTGCTGAGCAGCTTCATGGCTCAAGAACGATTTGACCCGCGGTCAAGGCCGCTTAAAGGAAAGCAAGATGGTGTTCGGAGGACCGGCGTTTCCCGGCTTGCCCCGCGAACGCGCTTTCCCACGGTGGGGGGGGGGGGGCGCTCTATACGCTGCACTCTACTGCTCCCTGCAGAAGGTTGGGCCAGTCCCACCGCAACGTGGCGGCGCGTCACTTTGCGAGCGAATACCCGGGAGATGGTGTAGGTTGCCCTACTTGGGTTCTTTTTCTTGGAGAAAATATTCTCTCTAACTAGCCGAGAAGCTTCTTCCCTGTTTTCTTCTTCTTTTTTTTTTATAATTGCATTTTTTATTGACAACTTCCATAATTGTAGACAATAACCCATGTTAATTCCCTGGCCCCCACCACATTCCCCTTCCCAACCCCACTCTCCATCGTATCCCCTCCCCCTGTCAGTGCTTCTATGTTTTTTACAGAGGTCTCGGTCCTCTTGCTTGATGTCCTCACTGCATCTTTAATTTTTGTTTTTCGGGGTAAAGTCTCGCTGTAGTCTAGGCTGACCTGGAATTTACCATGTAATCCCAGGCTGGCCTCGAACTCACGCTGATCCTCCTACCTCTGCCTCCCGAATGCTGAGATTAAAGGCGTGCGCCACCACGTCCGGCTTTACTGCATCTTAAACTTGGCGAGAGTGGAGGCTTGGTGGGACGTGTGTCGCTGCCGTACCTCCAAACAAGCTGGGACGGTCACATGAGCCCACAACCTGAGGGGATCAAGACAAGGTATCTAACTTATGGAAGTTGCATCCTAGGCTGGGGCTACTGGAAGAAAAAGAGGTCCTATTGTTTTTGTGAAAGGAAAACAAGAGATTTTAATAGGAGTGTGAGATGAAACCTATTAGAAAGGCAGCTGTATGACACTGGGGCTTCATTCTTGCTGCAGGCGCTGTGCTGAAAAAGACGTGGCCCTGCTTGTGCTCCTATGGCTGGGAAACCAACAGTGTCAGTATCGGAGTTTGTTAGAAATGCAAAATCTCCAGTTCCCATGTTGGATCTGAGTCCTTTCTACAAGCTCCTGAGGTAATTCATACCCAAATTAACGTTTCAGAAACGCCTGTGATACAGACCATGCAGAAAATAGGCAAGCATGACCTCTGGCTGGTGTCTGGCTTGATCTGACTACTACCATGTCTCTAGCAAAGTGTCTAAAGACCAGTTATTACTGGGCTTGGTGGCTCACACCTTTAATCCCAGCACTTGGGAGGCAGAGGTAAGAGGATCACCATAAATTCGAGGCCACCCTTGGACTACATAGTGAATTCCAGGTCAGCCTGGGCTAACTGAAACCCTACTTTGAGAAAACAAAAATAAAAATTAATAAAATAAAATAAAATCTAGTTATTAACTATGTTGCGAAGCCAATTTCTGTACCTTCAAAGTGAACCTCTAACCCAAAAATACCTTAGAATTCTCCAGGGTGTGATAGGTTTACACTATTGGTGTATGAGATGATTTTCGATTAGTACATAAATGAACACTTCTACTTTAATGGTTATACACTTGTTGTGGCAAACAATTGTAGTAATTTGCTTCCTCTTATACGTATTTAGAAAATAAAAGATGATTTTTAAATGTTTAACATGCCTTTAATCCCTCCACTCAGGAGGCTGTGAGTTCAAGGCCATCCTGGGACTACAGGGTGACTTCCAGGTCAGCCTGGGCTAGAGTAAGATCCTACCTTAAAAAAAAAAGTTTGGCCAGCTAGGCCAAATAATCCAACAGGTATAATAGTGGCATGTCTGTTATGGGGGAAGCCACCTGCTTTCTATGGCGAGGGGGGGGGATGGGGGGAGGTCATGAGCCCTAGGGGTGTAACGCCTGCTATTCTCTGGCTAAATGCATATACTATGCTCACCAAACTTCCCTGTAAGCACTTTTTTAAATGTTCATACTCATATACTAATACTACTCTCACGATTGGTTAGAGAAGCTTCTCTTTTCAGATGGTGGTGACCACTGGGATGACTCAAAAGGCACCATAGTGCTGACAAGAAGTGACAGAGGAGTGCTCAGCACTGAAACATCTCTATCACTCATTCCAAGGTTCAGGGTCTATTGCAGAAGAGGTGGTAGAAAGAATGTAAGAGCCAGGCTGGAAGGATGGCTTAGCGGTTAAGGTGTTTGCCTGCAAAGCCAAAGGACCCAGGTTCGGTTCCCCAGAACCCATGTTAGCCAGATGCACAAGGGGGCACACGCATCTGGAGTTCATTTGCAGTGGCTGGAGGCCCTGACGTGCCCATATTCTCTCCCTCTCTCTCTCTCTCCCCCCTCGTTCTCTGATAAATAAATAAATAAATATTTTTAAAAAATGTAAGAGCCAAAGAAAGGGCAGGACTCCTTATAATGCAATTTCCAGACACAAAATGACCTGGATATCCATGACTTCCCAGTACCTGGTACTAACTACACAAGAGCCCCCCCCCCCCATAGGAGGAAAATATGATGACATCAAAATAAAACAGAGGCTAATTGGGAGAGGGAGAAGATATGATGAAGAGTGGATTTGTAAAGAGGAAAGTTGGGGAGGGGAAGAAATTATCATGGTTTATTGTCTATAGTTATGGAAATTGTAAAACAAAACAAAAAAAAGCCCAGATGTGATGGTGTATACCTTTAATCTCAGCACTCGGGAGGCAAAGGTAGGAGGATCACTGTAAGTTTGAGGCCACTCTGAGACTACAAGTGAATTCCAGGTCAGCCTGGGCTAGGGTAAGACCATACCTTGAAAAACAAAAGAAGAGGGGGGGGCGCCGCGGGCTCTCCTCGCCGGCTACCCGTGTGGGCCATCGGTAGGTGGGCTGGGCTGAGGCCAAAAGCCGAGCTCCGCGGCATGGGATAGGGGCGGGACGGGGCGGGCCTCCCGCGGCCTGGGCTTTGGGAAGGTTTTAATGCCGGCGCGAGGCGGTGGGCTCGGCACGCGTGGAGGCACGGGGAGGCTGAGCTGGAAGAGGAAGAAGAAAGCGATGCTCATCTCTGGAAGAAAGAAGCGATCTCCGTAGCGCTTCCCCTCACTGCTCCTGGACCACGTCACCGGGAGAAAGGAGAGGGCTGTGAGACTGACTTGGGAGCCAGCTGGGAACTTCTTGCCTGCACCTGCCAAGCCAAGTAACACAGCCTGGCACAGAGCACAGATACAGTGATGATGAATGTAGGGTATTGGTTCCTGGGCTGCTCCTGCTTCCTGGGACTGCTGATTCCTGCTCACATCTTCATCCCAGTCTTCTACCGCCTGCATCTTACCAGTGCCTATGAGTATTTAGAGCTTCGATTTAATAAAGCAGTACGAATTTGTGGAACTGTGACCTTCATCTTTCAGATGGTGATCTACATGGGGGTTGTGCTCTATGCTCCATCCTTGGCCCTCAATGCAGTGACTGGCTTTGATCTGTGGCTGTCAGTGCTGACCCTAGGCATTGTCTGAACCATCTACACTGCACTGGGTGGGCTGAAGGCTGTCATCTGGACAGATGTGTTCCAGACACTGGTTATGTTCCAAGGGCAGCTGGTAGTTATCATTGTAGGATCTGCCAAAGTGGGTGGCATGGGGCGTGTATGGGAAGTGGCTTCCCAGTCTGGCTACATCTCTGGGCTTGAACTGGATCCTGACCCCTTTGTGCGACATACCTTCTGGACTTTGGCCTTTGGGGGCGTCTTCATGATGCTCTCCTTGTATGGGGTGAACCAGGCTCAGGTGCAGCGCTACCTCAGTTCCCGCACGGAGAAAGCTGCTGTGCTCTCCTGCTATGTGGTGTTCCCTTGCCAGCAGGTGGTCCTCTGCATGAGCCGCCTCATTGGCCTGGTCTTGTTTGCCTATTACAAGGATGACAGCAACACTATGAGCATCCAGCAGCATCAAGCAGCGCCAGATCAGCTAGCTCTCTACTTTGTGATGGACCTCCTGAAAGACCTGCCGGGCCTCCCTGTACTCTTTGTTGCCTGCCTCTTCAGTGGCTCCCTCAGCACCATATCTTCAGCATTCAATTCACTGGCAACTGTTACAATGGAAGACCTAATCCAACCCTGGTCCGCACAGTTCTCTGAAACCCGAGCCATCAAGCTTTCCAGAAGCCTTGCTTTTGGCTATGGCCTGCTTTGCCTGGGCATGGCCTATATTTCCTCCCAGATGGGACCTGTGCTGCAGGCAGCGATCAGCATCTTTGGCATGGTTGGGGGACCACTGCTTGGACTCTTCTGCCTTGGAATATTGTTTCCTTGTGCCAATCCTCCTGGTGCCATCGTGGGTCTGTTGGCTGGACTCATCATGGCCTTCTGGATCGGCATTGGGAGCATAGTGACCAGCATGGGCTCTGGTGTGGCACCACCTCCCCTCGATGCACCCAGCAATCTGACCACTGCCACTGTGACCACCCTCATGCCCTCTACCACTGTCTCCAAGCCCACAGGACTGCGGAGGTTTTATTCCCTGTCCTGTTTATGGTACAGCGCCCACAACTCCACCACAGTCACTGTGGTGGGCCTCGTTGTCAGTCTGCTCACCAGGGAAATGTGGGGCCGGCCCCTGAACCCTGGTACTGTTTATCCTGTGCTGCCAAAGCTCCTCACCCTCCTGCCCCAGTCCTTCCAGAAACGGCTTTGCTGCAAAAGCCACAGCCAGGACTCCCCTGTGAACACTGACCTGTTTCCAGAGAAGATGAGGAATGGAGTGCTGCAGGACAGCAGAGAGAAGGAGGAGATGGCTGAGAACAGTTCCACCTACCAGGGGTGTAGTCCCACCTATGTCGTTCAGGAGACCTCCCTGTGACATATGAATCAAGAACCCAGCCTTTCTCCTCACTGAAAGTCCACCCTGTGGGGATGAGTCACTTCATGTGTTCTTTAGGGTTGAGTTGGGCTGACCTAGCCTACAACAAAGGGCCTTGTTCTTAAAGATTCTCCCTTGCCTTGGAAACTGTCAATCTTGGCTATGTGAGAGTAAGCACAGGTTTTTTCCATATCCCATGACAGTCTTTTCTCTTTGGGACCAGGCTTACAAGGTATAGAATTATGTCCAAGTGGAGATAGAAACAAATCCTCTGGGAAAAGAATGTTGGCTTTGACTCAATATAGCCAAGCATCCTTGGACCTAATAGAAATAGCCCTTCTGATTATAACTGCCTTGGGGCCCAATTGGGAAAGATTGACCAACTCTACCTTAAAGCATGAAGTTACCTTTGCCAACTGTCACTTCCCTTTGAATCTTAAAAGCCACAGTGGGCCTTTCAGGTTGTCTGTGACACCCAAACCCCTCTCATTCTTATCTGCCTACCTCCATGCTTGAGAGGGAATTTTTGAGGTCCCTGGGCCTCTCAGAATAAACTGATAGAATCATCTACTTTGTGTAGAAGGGCCAGCTTTCCATATCAAGACCACCTCTGAGATGAGCATGGAAAATGTAGAGTTAAAGAACCAGGGCCCTGACCAGGTCCTCTATACAGTGTATTAGCCTTTGGTCTCCAACCAGGCCATTCTGGTCATTGTGTCATCCATGCTATTTTCTTTTGGAGTTTCTTCCTCATGGTGTCTTTGTTCCTAGGGAATAAAAAGCTGTTAGACTGAGAAAAGAAAAAAGAAAAAAGAAAAACAAAAGAAGGAAAAGAAAAAGTAGTCTTCAAATCACTTATTCACCATTAAAGACAAAGGTAGAGAGCTGGAGAGATGGCTTAGCAGTTGGGGCATTTGCCTGCAAAGCCAAAGGACCCAAGTTCAATTCCCCAGTACTCATGTCAGCCAGATGCACAAAGTGATGCATGCATCTGGAGTTCATTTGCAGTGGTTGAAGGCCCTGGCACATCCACGTCTCCTCTCTCCCTCTCCCTCTTCCTCTCTCTCTCAAATAAATAAATAAAAATTAAAAAATTAGGGCTGGAGGGATAGCTTAATGGTTAAGGCGTTTGCCTGCAAACCCAAAGGACCCTGGTTCGATTCCCCAGGACCCATGTTAGCCAGATGCACAAGGGGGCACATGCGTCTGGAGTTTGTTTGCAGTGGCTGAAAGCCCTGGTGTGCCTATTCTCTCTCTTTCTCTTTCCCTGTCAAATAAATAAATTAATTACTTAGTTTTTAAAAAATTGAAGACAAACAACACAATCATTTGGTCTGTAGTAAGTCTTGTGCAGTATGTCATGCCAGAGAGTAGCCTGTTGTAGCACTTGTCCTTAGATATACGAGGAGACAACATTAACTAAGCCAAGGAGGTGATACATTGAAAAATAAAAATGAAAATCCAAAGCTGGGCATGGTGATGCCTGCCTTTAATCCCAGCACTCCAGAGGCTGAGGTAGGAGGATCTCTGTGAGTTCAAGGCCACCCTGAGACTACAGAGTGAATTCCAGGTCAGCCTGAGCTAGAGTGAAACCCTACCTTGAAAAACAAAAGAAAAAGAAAAAAGAAAAGCCAGCATGGTGGCATACGCCTTTAATCCCAGCATGCCAGAGGCAGAGGTACCAGGATCTCCATAAGTTCAAGGCCACCCTGAGACTACATAGTGAATTCCAGGTCAGCCTGGGCTAAAGCAAGAGCCTACCTCAAAGATAAAGCACGATTTGGCATTTTAGGCCAGTGGATAAATAGCTTTCTTGGACAAAGAAAGAGGAGTCTACAGAATGGGGAGATTAGTCTCACTGGGCCTAGGGTTCCTTCAAGGACCCCTCCCAGGAAGTGTGTCAGTTTTCTGTCACTGTAACAAGTACCTGAAACAACCAGTATATAAAAGGAAAGTTAGTTTAGGACAATTTTGCAGTCAAATGCTCTACCCCTGAGCTATACCCCCTTTAGGACAATTTTGGATGCTTCAATCCGTAATAGGTTGGCCTCCTTGTTTTGGGGCCTGTGGCAAGACAGCACAGCATAGTAGAAAACATGTGGAAAGTGTGTGTGTGTGTGTGTGTGTTAGATACTTTCTCTTGCTGACTAGAAGAAATGTAAAGGCTTAATTAGGCTTCAAGTATTTTTTAATATTTTATTTTTATTTATTTATTTGAGAGAGGGAAAGAGGCAGAAAGGAGAGAGAGAGAAAAAAAAGACAGAATGGGTGTGCCAGGGCTTCCAGCCACTGCAAAAGAAGTCCAGACGCATGCACCACCTTGCGCATCTGGCTTACGTCGGTCCTGGGGAATCAAACGGAGGTCCTTTGGCTTTGTTTGTTTGTTTTCTCAAGGTAGGGTCTCACTCTAGCTCAGGCTGACCTGGAAGTCACTATGGAGTCTCAGGGTGGTCTCAAACTCATGGCAATCCTCCTACCTCTGCCTCCCTAGTGCTGGGATTAAAGGCGTGCACCATGCCTGGCATCCTTTGGCTTTGAAGGCAAGTGCCTTAACTGCTAAGCCATCTCTCAAGCCCAGTATTTTTTTTTTTTTTTTTCGAGGTAGGGTCTCACTCTGGCTCAGGCTGACCTGGCATTCACTATGTAGTCTCAGGGTGGCCTCGAACTCACAGTGATCCTCCTACCTCTGCCTCCCTAGTGCTGGGATTAAAGGCATACCCCCACCACACCCAGCATATTTTTTTTATTTTTTATAACAAACAACTTCCATGATGGTAAACAATATCCCATGTTAATTCCCTCCCTCCCCCCATTTTCCCTTTGAAACTCCACTCTCCATCATATCCCTCTCCCCTCTCAATCAGTCTCACTTTTATTTTGATGTCATCATCTTTTCCTCCTATTATGATGGTCTTCTGTAGGTAGTATCAGGCACTGTGAGGTCATGGATATCCAGGCCATTTTGTGTTTGGAGGAGCACGTTGTAAGGAGTCCTATCCTTCCTTTGGCTCTTACATTCTTTCCACCACCTCTTCCACAATGGTCCCTGAGCCTTGGAAGGTGTGATAGAGATATTGCAGTGCTGAGCAATCCTCTGTCACTTCTCAGCACTGTGATGCATTCTGAGTCATCCCAAGGTCACTGTCATCTGAAAAGAGAAAGTTCTCTAACAAAAAAGTGAGAGTAGCATTAATATATGGGTATGAACATTAGGAGAAGTGCTTACTGGGCAGTTTGATGAGCATAGTATATACATTTAGCCAGACAGCAGCAGATGTTATACCCCTAGGGCTCATGACTACACCTGTTGTAGGTTTTCAGTATCAGGGATGTATTCCTTCCCATGGAGCAGGGCCTCCAGTCCAATTAGAGGTCAGTTGGTTTCCCCCATAACAGATGTGCCACTATTGCACCTGTTGGCTCATTTGGCCTGGTTGGCCAAATATAAGGCTTGCAGTATCCAGTGTGGAGTATCTTCACTGGTGATTTCTCTCTCTCCCATGGAGCTGCATGCACCATGGCTTTTTCCAGCTTTCTGTCAGCTGATCTACATGGAGGAGGTTTTCAGCTCAGCTCCAGCAAGATTTCTCAGTGACCTTGCAGCCAGAGTATGTGGAGTCTTCAGCAATAGGGTCTTACCATCTATTCCTGGTGGGAAACCAAGGGCCTCGGCAATGGCCTGTAATGTTTTGGGGGCATCAGGGACCTCCCTGGCCAACAACTCACTGGAAGGTATCCCATCCCTGGCACTGAAAATTTTCTAGTAACAATCTATGGTTCCTGAGTGTTCCATTGTCCAAAAAAGTAGATTTCCATATGATTTATTTATATACTCTTAGATTTTGATTAGACCTCCCTCCATCTTTCCTTTACTCAATCTCTTCTCCTGACCTCACTTAGGCCTTTTCACTTTTTTTTTTTTTTTTTTTTTTTTTTTTTTTTGAGGTAGGGTTTCACTCTAGCCCAGGCTGACCTGGAATTCACTATTGTAGTCTCAGGGTGGCCTCAAACTCACTTATGGAGATTCTCCTACATCTGCCTCCAGAGTGCTGGGTTTAAAGGCATTCGCCATCACACCTGGCCTTAACTTTTTTTTTTTTTTTCCAGGTAGGGTCTTACTCTAGTCCAAGCTGACCTAGAATTTACTATATAGTCTCAATGGCCTCGAACTCATGGAAATCCAACCTCTGCCTCCCAGGTGTTAAGAATAAAGGCGTGTGCCACCACGCCTGGCTTCTTTTATTTTATTTTTATTTTTTTATTTATTTTTATTTTTTGGCTTCTTTTATTTTAACTTTAAAAAAATTCTTAAATGTAGCCAGGCATGGTGGCACATGCCTTTAATCCCAGCACTCAGGAGGCAGAGATAGGAGGGTCGCCATGAGTTCAAGTTCAAGTCCACCTTGAGACTACAGAGTTAATTCCAGGTCAGCCTGGACCAGAGCAAGACCCTACCTCGAAAAAAACAAAAAACAAAAAATTCTTAAATGTAAATAAACTCCAGAGGCATGCACCCCCTTGTGCATCTGGCTTATGTGGGTACTGGAGAATCAAACCTGGGTCCTTAGACTTAGGGAGAGTATGGGTGCCCCAGTACTTACCGCTAAGTAAGTAAGAAATGGCTTAGCAGTTAAGGCGCTTGCCTGCAAAGCCCAAGGACCCAGGGTCAATTCTCCAGGACTCACATAAGCCAGATGAACAAGGTGGCGCATGCGTCTGGAGTTCCTTTGCAGTGGCTGGAGGCTCTGGCACATTCATTCTCTTTCTTTCTCTCTCTCTCTCAAACAGATAAATAAAAAAAAAAAAAGTAAAGTTCAGATTTTATAAAAACAAAAATATTTATTTCAGTGGGCCTGGTGGTAAACACCTTAAATCCCAGCACTCGGGAGGCATAGGTAGGAGGATCATAATGAGCTCAAGGCCAATCTGAGACTACCGACTGAATTCCAGGTCAGCCTGGGGCTAGAGCGAGACCCTACCTTGAACCCCCCCCCCAAAAAAATATATATATATATTTGAAAGAGAAAGAAGCAGAGACAGAGAGAGAGAAGGGGTGTGCCAGGACCTCTAGCCACTGTAAATGAACTCCAGATGCACATGCTACATTTAGCTTTACGTGGATACTGGGGAATTGATCAAGGGTCCTTAGACTTCACAGACAAGCACCTTAACCACTAAGCCATATCTCTAGTCCTTTTAAAACTTTTTATTGGGCTGGAGAGATGGCTTAGCGGTTAAGCGCTTGCCTGTGAAGCCTAAGGACCCCAGTTCGAGGCTCAATTCCCCAGGACCCACGTTGGCCAGATGCACAAGGGGGCGCACATGTCTGGAGTTCATTTGCAGTGGCTGGAGGCCCTGGCACACCCATTCTCTTTCTATCTAGCCTCTTTCTCTCTGTCTGTCACTCTCAAATAAATAAATAAAAATTAAAAAAAACTTTTTATTGACAACCGCCATACATACAGACAACATACTATGATCATAATCCCCTCTTACCACCTTCTCTTTTCTCCCTCTCTTCTCCCCTCTCAACTGAATCCCTTCTTCTTTCAAAGTAGTCTCTCTTCTATTTTTTATGAGAGAGAGAGGGAATTGGCACACCAGGGCCTCCAGCCACTGCAGTTGAAGTCCAGATGCATGTACCAACTTGTATACATGTGCAACCTTGTGCATGCATCACCTTGTGAGTCTGGCTTATGTGGGATCAGGGGAATCAAATATGTTCCTTAGGCTTCACAGGCAAGCACCTTAACTGCTAATCCATCTCTCCAGCCCTCCCTTCTATTCTGATGTCATCATTTTCCCTCCTATTTTGCATGTCTTCCATAGGTAGCCTCAGCCACTGTGAGGTCATGAATACCAATGCTACTTTGGTCTGGAGGACAGTATTGCGAAGCACTTATCCCCTTCCTGTGCTTTTACATTCTTTCTGCCACCTTTTCTGCAATTGTCCCTGAGCATCAGAGGATATGATAGAGATGTCTCACTTGGTGCTGAACATCCTACTGTCTCTTCTCCTAGGCTTACATGTTTTTTTTGGTTTTGGTTTTGGTTTTGGTTTTGGTTTTGGTTTTCTTTTTTAAAAAAATATTTTATTTTTATTCATTTATTTGAGAGAAATAGGCACAGAGAGAGAGAAAGATAGATAGAGAGAGAGAGAGAGAGAATGGGTGTGCCTGGGCCTCCAGCCACTGCAAATGAACCCCAGATATGTGTGCCCCTTGTGCATCTGGCTAACATGGGTCCTGGGGAATTGAACCTGGTTCCTTTGGCTTTGCAGGCAAGTGCCTTAACTGCTAAGCCATCTCTCCAGCCCTGGTTTTGGTTTTTCGAGGTAGGGTCTCACTTTAGCCCAGGCTGACCTGGAATTCACTATGTAGTCTCAGGGTGGCCTTGAGGTCACGGCGATCCTCCTACCTCTGCCTCCTGAGTGCTGGGATTAAAGGCGTGCGCCACCATGCCCGGCCCTAGGCTTACAGTTTTTGGTTTGTTTTAATTTTTTTTGTTTACTTATTTATTTATTTGAGAGCGACAGAGAGAAGGAGGCGGAGAGAGAATGGGCGCGCCAGAGCTTCCAGCCTCTGTAAACGAACTCTAGATGCGTGCGCCTCCTTGTGCATCTGGCTAATGTGGGTCCTTGGGAATTGAGCCTTGAACCGGGGTTCGTAGGCTTCACAGGCAAGCGCTTAACCACTAAGCCATCTCTCCAGCCCTAGGCTTACAGTTTTGAGGGACGTTTCATGGTGGAAATGCCTTGGCAGCAGCAACAGAAGCAGAGCTGGTCACGTTGCAGTCAAGAAGCCAAAAAAGAAAAAAGAAAAAAAAAAAAAAAAAAGGAGTGGGGAGGAAAGAACTAAAACTACATTGAAATTCCATCTCACTCCAGTCAAAGTGGCTATTATTAACAAAACAACAACAAATTCTTGCGAGGATGTGGACTAGGAACCCTTTATCCACTCCTGGTAGGAATTTAAATTAACATAGTCACTGTGGAATTCAGTATGAAAGTTCCTGAAAAACCCAAAAGTAAGGTTGGATGGGGCTGAAGCAATGGCTTAGTAAGTAGTTAAGGCTTGCCTTTGAACCCTAAAGTCCCAGGTTTGATTCCCCAGCACCCATGTAAGCCAGATGCACATGGTGGGCACATGCATCTGGAGTTCATTTGCAGTAGCTAGAGGCCCTGTCATGTTCATTCTCTCTCTCCTTTCCTCTCTTTCTTTCTCTCTCTCAAATAAATAATAAATAAATAAATAAATTGGTCTGGAGAGATGGCTTAGAAGTTAAGCACTTGCCTGTGAAGCCTAAGGACCTCAGGTTCGAGGCTCCATTCCCCAGGACCCACATTAGCCAGATGCACAAGGGGGCGCATACGTCTGGAGTTAGTTTGCAGTGGCTGGAGGCCCTGGCGTCGCCCATTCTCTCTCTCTCTATCTGCCCCTTTCTCTCTCTGTCTGTCTGTCACTCTGAAATAAATAAAAATAAATAACAAAAATATAAATAATTTTTTTAAAGTGCTGGAGAGATGGTTTGAGGGTTAAGGCACTTGCCTACAATGCCTAATGCCTAATGGAAATACCCATGCAAAGCCAGGTGCACAAAGTGGTGCATGTATCTGGAGTTCATTTGCAGTGGCTGGAAGCCCTGATGTGCCCATTCTCATATGCTCTCTCTCTCTCCTTGTAAATAAATAACTTTTTTTTGGGGGGGGGGGTTCTAGGTAGGGTCTCACTCTAGCTCAGGCTGACCTGGAATTCACTATGTAGTCTCAGGGTGGTTTCAAACTCACAGCAATCCTCCTACCTCTGTCTCCTGAGTGCTGGAATTAAAGGAGTGTGCCACCATGCCCAGCTTAAATAACTATTTTTTTTTAATCTAAAAATAGGGCTAGAGAGATAGTTTAGCAGTTAAGGCATTTGGCTGTGAAGCCTAATGACTCATGTTCGACTCTCCAGGTCTCCATAAGCCAGATGCACAAAATGATGCAAGCATGCAAGGTTGCATGTGCGCACAAGGGTCGCACACATCTGTAGTTCAGTTACAGTGGCTGGAGGCCCCAGCACACCAATTCTCTCTCTCTCTCTCTTTCTCTTGCATTAAAAAAAAAAAAGGCCATTCCAGGGGCTGGAGGGATGGATTAGCAGTTAAGGCATTTGCCTGAAAAGCCTAAGGACCCAGGTTTAATTCTCTAGTACCCACATAAGCCAGATGCACAAAAGGAACATATGTGTCTGGAGTTTATTTGCTGCGGCTGTATGCCCTGGCATGCCCATTCTCTCTCTCTCTCTCAAAATGGATAAATAAACAATCTTTTTGAAAGGCCAGTCTGTTGGGCTTGCCTCAAAAAAAAAAAAATCTAAAAATAAGGCTAGAGAGATGGCTCAGTGGTTAAGGGGCTTGCCTGTGAAGCCAAAGGACCAATGTTCAATTCCCTAGTACCCACGCAAAGCCAGATGCACAAAGGTGGCACATGCATCTGGAATTCATTTGCAGTGCTTAGAGGCCCTGGTGCACCCATTCTCTCTCTATCTGCCTCTTTCTCTCTCTCACTCTCAAATAAGTAAATAAATAAATAAAATATTTTTATTATTATGTTTTAAAACTTCATATTTATTTAGCTTTCTGACTCTGTGCTTGTGCCTTCAACACCTTCATAACAATTTTCTGCTCCTCAATAAGAAAAGCTTGCTTGCTCCTGTCACAGACACATTTAGCCCGCATAGAACCACCATAGGTCCAACTGACATGTTTTTTTGTTTTGTTTTGTTTTGGTTTGTTTTGGACAGTCTCATAATAGTTTTAGGTCTCACAGTATGAGCCCCTTGAAGTTGGCCTAGGCACACACCATATGTAACTCTATTGTTTTCCTGACCTTCTTGGTGCACAGGTAAGCAATTCTATTACAGGGGATTCAGGACAGCCTAGTTTTGTTAGAGGCTGTATTGTAGGGAAGCCTATGACAGTATGTCAAATGCTGAAGTATTCTGAGTGCCTCTAAACACCATCCCCGGAAGAGCTAAATAAAAAAAAAGAATTAATCTAAATATAGGGCTGGAGAGATGACTTAATGGTTAAGGCACTTGCCTACAAAGCCAAAGGCCCCAGGTTCAGTTCCCCAGGACTCACATAAGCCAGATGCACAAAGTGGTGCATGCAGTTGGAGTTCATTTGCAGTGGCTGAAGGCCCTGGCATGCCCATTCTCTCTCTCTCAAATAAATAACTTAATTAAATAAAACAAATCTAAAAATAGAAATAAAACTGTCATATAGCATAGATATACCATTCCCAGGAATGTGCCCAAAGGAATAAAAGTCTACATGCTATAAATACTTATATACCATGTTTACTGCAACCATACTCAAATAGCCGAGATGTATGTGGTGGCTTGAATGTAAAATGACCCCCATAACTTTATGTGTTTGTGATTAAGCTTCATACTTGATCTCCATTTTGTGGAAACTTTGGAAGGCAGAGCCTTGCTAGAGGACATGCAACACTGGGAACAGGTCTTGAGGTTTATTAGTCCAAGCTCAGTGGGTGTTCAAGAGCTCACTCTCTCCTTCCTCCCTACTGCTATGTGACAATGTGTGCTAGCTTCCTGCTGGTGCTATGTTCTTCCACTATGATAGAACCTTTCCTCAAAACTGTAAGCTAGAAATAAATCCTTTCTTCCATAAGTTGTTTCAGGTCCCAGCAATGAGAAGGTCACTGTACAGAAAACTGGTACCAAGAAATGGGTGCTCTGCTACCATAAACCTGACCCTATAGTTTTTTCCTGTCTTTTGGAACTGGCTTGTAGGAGTAATATAGAAAGATTTGAAACTTTGGACTAGAAAAGCCTTACAATGCTGTAGAAGAGCATACTGGAACATTCTGGTGAGTGTTATAACAACCAAAATGCAGAGAGGAGTGTGGAGGTTTGGCTTACGAGGTTTTGGGAGGTAAAAAGGACTGTGGTGAGAACTGGCACACATCTATGCACTATTAGCATTAACCTGAATCTGTATGCTATGCCTTTGGAAATGATGACTTTGTGTTTTAGTTTGAAGTTGTTTTTTTTTAATTTTCATAGCAACATGAACTGGGTGTGGTGTCACCCACCTTTAATCCCAGTACTCAGGAGGCAGAGGTAGGAGGATTGCTGTGAGTTCAAGGCTAGCCTAGGACTACAGAGCGAGTGCCAGGTCAGCCAGGGCTAGAGTGAGACCCTACCTCGAAAAACAAAACCAAACAAACAAGTATATTGTTCAGTCTCCAGGTGTTTATATAATTTGTATAGTTTCTCTTGCTATTAATTTCTAGTTTTATTCCACTATGATCTGATAAAATACAATAAATTATTTTTTTGTTTTTGTTAAGACTTGCTTTATGGTCTAAAAGATGATATCTTTCAGGGAAGGTTCTATGGGCTGCTGAGAAGAATGTGAATCCTGCAGTTGTTGCATAGTGTCTGTTAAATGAACTGGATCTGTGGTGTAGTTTAATGCTGAAGTTTCTTTCCTGGCTTTTATTGTGTGGATGATCTCTCTGTTGGGCCTTGAGAGGCCTGCACATGAGGCCTAGTGGAACTTCCTGAGCCTAGCTAAAGTTTGACAAACTGCCTCCGGCCAGTTATGACTCAGCAGGGCACCAAATGGCCTCTGGCCTGTTACTTCGGCATAGGAGTTGGAATTCCCGTGCGTGCACGCTTAGAACCAATCATTTCAAAAGTCGCGGTATACTATTGGCCCTTACCTCTCCCCCCATCCTAGAATCCCCACCCTCGTTCTCAACACTATATAGGCAACCGCCTGTAACAATAAAGTGAGTTCCTGCTTTGACAAGACTCCCGACTCAGTGTGGTTTTTCTCTGGTGACTAGGAGAGGTTCTGAGTCGTCGACACTCATCCTCCTCCTCAACCCCTTGGGAGGAACCAGCGGGCCTGGTCCTTCCTCAGCACTACCTGCCGGGGGAGCCCGGCATCTCTCTATTGATGAGAATGGGGTTTTGATGTCATCCACTATTCCTGCATCTGGGCCTATCTCTCCCATTATGTCTGTTAGTATTCATCTTATGGGTGCACAAGCATTTGGTGCATATATATAGAAAAATTATCATTCTCTTGATAGACTATTCCTTGTAGTATTGTGTATGGATCTTTGTTATCTTTGCTGACTAATTTTGGCTTGAAGTTTATCAGGTATGTGTATAGCTACTCCTGCTTGCTTGATACATTAACTTCAATCCTTTACTTTCAATCTATGTTTATCTTTGCCAGTGATATGTGTTTCTTATATACAATAAAAAATTTAAGGCCTGGTGTGTGGATCTTTAAATTAAATTTATTTTTTTCACAACCTTTCACCCTACGATAGTGTCCATTCTTTGTAGAAAGGTGAGTTTCCTGGAGGCAGAAATTTGAAGGTTCCTGCTTTTTAACCCATTCTGCAAACCTATGTCTTTTGGTTGGGGCATTGAGGTCATTGATATTAAGAGTTATTATTGAAAGGTGTGTATTTATTTTTGCCATTTTGTTTTGTTTTGTTTTGTAGTTCTTCCAGTTTTACCTTTGCTCTCTTGTATTAACTAGTATTTGAGTATGGTTTGTTTTTTCCAGGTTCCTTATATGTGTGCTTTTCTTTCTCTTCAGCATGGAGGATCCTTTCAAGTATTTTCTGTAGAGCTGGTTTTGTCTTCAAACATTCCTTTAGCCTGCTTTTGTTGTGGAATGTCCTTATTTCTCTGTCTATTTGAATGGATAGCTTTGCAGGATAAAGTAACCTTGGTTGACAGTTATTATCCTTCAGAACTTAGAATACATCATTCCAAGCCCTTCTGGCTTTTAAAGTTTGTGCTGAGTAATCTGCTGAGCTCATGATAGGCTTGCCTTTGTATGTGACTTGATTTTTCTCTGTAACTGCATTAATATATTTTCTTTGATTTGTATATTTGGTCTCTTAATTATAATATGGCAAGGAGAGGTTCTTTCTAGGTTTTGTCTGTTTGGTGTTCTAAAGACTTCCTATATCTGCATTGGCATCTCTTTCCCAATTTAGGGGAAGTTTTCTTCTGTGATTTTGTTGAAAATGCCTACTATGCCTTTGGAGTGAAATTCTTCTCCTTCTACTATACCCTGAATTCTTATGTTTGATCTTTCCATAGTGTCTCAAATATCTTGAAATTTCCATTCATACTTTCCTATCAGTTTTTCTTTCTCTTTCTTGGACTATATTAGATCTGCCACCTGGTCTTCTAGTTTAGATATCCTGTCCTCCCCTTCATCCATTCTACTGGTGAAATTGTTCTATAGTTTTTTATTTCATTGACTGTGTTCTTCATTTCTAGTAATTCTGACTGGGTTTTCTTTATTATTTCTATTTCCTTATTTATGTCTTGTATTGACCTCCTTATTTCATTAAATTGTTTCCTGTGTCTTCTTTCATTTCTTTGATTTCCTCAAACATATTTATAATCATTCTTTTTTTTTTTTTTTTGAGGTAGGGTGTCACTCTAGCCCAGGCTGACCTGGAATTCACTATGGAGTCTCAGGGTGGCCTCGAACTCATGGCAATCCTCCTACCTCTGCCTCCCGAGTGCTGGGATTAAAGGCATGCGCCACCACGCCCGGCATTAATCATTCTTTTAAAATCTTTCTCAGGCATTTCCTCTAAATCAATCTCACTGGAGGCCATTTCTGATGCCTTAATACATTTTGGTGGATTTATATTGTCTTGATTTTTTGTGTTTCTTGTGTTATAATGTATATATTTTTGCATCTTGGATTAATTTAATGCTTGGATTTTCTAATTAGCTGCAGTATTATTAGATGTATCAATAAATCTGATGTTATATATCTTCAGGGCAGGAGCTTAAGGTGCTAGGTGTGGCTCTTAAGACTCTCAGAGTAACTACAAAAGTGACCCTAGATGTTGGGTTTGCCTACTCTGAGAGTGTTCAAGTAGGCTGAGTGGGACAAAGTACAGGCAGATTCTAAAATTTACCTAAACAATGTATACTTTCAATGAAAAACAGCACAGAGTAGGTATTATGACAAGGAGATCCTCTAACAAAGTCACAGTCCCTTAGGGTATGTGTTTCCCCACCCCCTTAATCCTGTCAACTAGGAGGCTAAGATTTCTGGTCTGTTGAGGGTTCCAAGACAGCTTGTGACCAAGTGAGACCCTTCCCTAATGAACCACAAAAGAGGAAACAAAGGCACTATAAATCAGGAAGCAACAAATGACAAGCCCAAAATATAGCTTATTTAAGAATGGCAAATGCAGGCTGGAGAGATGGCTTAGCAGTTAAGCGCTTGCCTGTGAAGCCTAAGGACCTCGGTTCGAGGCTCGGTTCCCCAGGACCCATGTTACCCAGATGCACAAGGGGCACATGCATCTGGAGTTCGTTTGTAGTGACTGGAGGCCCTGGCGCACCCATTCTCTCTCTCTCTCTGCCACTTTTTCTCTCTGTCTGTCTCTCTCAAATAAATAAATAAAAATAAACAAAAAGATTTTTTTAAAAAGAATGGCAAATCCAGTGCTCGCTTTGGCAGCACATATACTAAAATTGGAACAATACAGAGAAGATTAGCATGGCCCCTGCACAAGGATGACATGTAAATTCGTGAAGCATTCCATATTTAAAAAAAATGGCAATTCCATGCCAGGCTGTAGTGGTGCACACCTTTAATCCCAGCACTCAGGAGGCAGAGGTAGGAGAACCGCCATGAGTTTAAGGTCACCCTGAGACTCCATAGTGAATCCCAGGTCAGGCTGAGCTAGAGTGAAACCCTACCTCAACCCCTCTCCCCCAAAAAAGAATGGCAAATCCGACTATCCATCAGATTTAACATATAATTTATCCTGACATGGAAGGTGCAATTAGCACTTCTGATTCATGCCTACATACCAGTCTTATTTGGTGGGTACTGACCTGTTGTAATCCCAGTTACGTTTTGGGGTGGTTTTGGTCTCAATTATGCTGTGCTCTGGCTTGGTCCCTCTTTGTTGCTCTGTGGGCTCAGGTAGGCAGGCTGGGTCGCTGGATCGCTGCTCTGATAGCGTGTGCCAGGTGCTGTCTAGGTGAGCTCCCTTCCCCAGGTCTCTGGTGCTTGTTGGCACTCATGCTGGTGGTGGAGTAGGGGAGGCTGTGGATGGTGGCTGAAGTTCTCCCTCTGGTCCTCGAGATCCTCTTCCTTACCAGCTGTTCTGTTGCTCCCTGTTGTCCTCCCTTCACGTTTCTTGTGTTTGCGAGGAGCGCCAGTGTGAGTGGAGAACCCTCTCTCCTGGCTTTTCCTGCAGCTCAGGCTGAGCCTTACGGCTATGGCCATGCAGACCTGGTTCCACCACTGCTGGAGCTACTTCTGCCTGCTTCTGTGGGCTCTAGACACTCTGGCTCTCTCCTACTTCTCTGCTGCAGTTGGTAATTTCTTATACACCTCACTTTTCAATAGAAGAGTGTATTTTGCTAGGGTTTTTGTTTTTTTTGTTTTTTGGTTTTTTGTTTTTGTTTTTTTGCTTTTTCTCCCCTAGGCTGCTTTGGCGTGGTTCCTATGCTACCATCTTAACCGGAAGTCCCTAGGAGCTATTTTGATTGAGGCTTCCCCCTTCTACACATGGAGCAGAGTTGAGCCATTTTGATCTCCTCACATCCCTAATTTTTGTTGAGGTCTTTCTGGCTCTGAGGAAATGCTGGTATTGAGGGAAGGCACAGTCTCTGCCCCCATCGAGAAGAGACACTTACTTAGTGTTATTTATATCCCACATAGTAAAACAACCAAGAGAAAAGTACATGTTTACTCCATGCCCTGCCTATTCCCAAGAGAGGCCATTCTTTTGTGGCTTGTATGTAGAGACAGATTCTTCTGGGCAAAGTGAAATCCTGAAGGTGGAGCTCTAGAGGCATGGAAGAGACAACCAGTAGATTCTGAAGAATGTGCTGTCTGCTAGGGAGGCACCCACTGCACTTTGAGAGGCAGAGGTAGGAGGATCACCAGTTCGAGGCTAACCTGCGACTACAAAGTGAATTTCAGGTCAGCCTGGGCTAGAGCAAGACCCTACCTTGGCCCTCCTGGTTCTGTAGGAAACTCAAGGAAAAAGGCTAGCTGCCTTTATTTTGTTTTTGTTTTTAAGGTAGGGTCTCTCTCTAGCAATACAGAAACAAAAGAAACAAGACCTTATAGGCAAGCACCTTAGCCATTAAACCATCTCTCCAGCCCTGAGATCACAACTTCTTAACTACTGGATTCAAAGATAGTGAAGTAGGTAAATACAAATGGTTTCAAAAGTTTACTAATGAGCCAGGCGTGGTGGCGCACGCCTTTAATTCCAGCACTCAGGAGGCAGAGGTAGGAGGATTGCAGTGAGTTTGAGGCCACCCTGAGGCTCCATAGTGAATTCCAGGTCAGCCTGCGATGGAGTGAGACCCTACCTTGAAAAATAACAAATACAAAACAAAGAAATGATATTGAATTGGAGATGTAGCTTAGTTGGCAGAGTGCTTGTTTAGTATGCATGACACCCTGGGTTTGATTCCCATCACCACATAGACCAGATGTGATAATGCATGCATGTGATTCCATCACTTGAGAGGTAGCTGTAGAAGGATCAGAGGTCTAAGGTAAACCTTGGTTATATAGCAAATTCAAAGACAGCTGGGGATAAATGACTTCCTGTCCAAAAAATAAAAAATAAAAAATAAAATAAAAAAAAAAAGCAGGGCAGTGGTGGCACACACCTTTAATCCCAGCACTTAGGAGACAAAAGTAGGAGGATGGCTAAGAGTTTGAGGCCACCCTGAGACTACATAGTGAATTCCAGGTCAGCCTGGGCTAGAGTGAGACCCTACTTCAAAAAAAAAGAAAAGAAAAACTAAACAAAAAACCTTCAGAAGGAACAACAAAAGCTGTAATGGGGGACTGGAGATATGGTTTAGCAGTTAGGGCGCTTGTCGGCAAAGCCAAAGGACCCAGGTTTGATTCACTAGTACCCATGTAGTGTCAGTTGAACAGGGTGGCACATGCATCTGGAATTTATTTGCAGTGGCTAGAGGCTCTGGTGCACCCATCCTCTCTCTGTCTGCCTCTTTCTCTCTCTTGCTTTCGCAAATAAATAACTTTAAAAAAAAAAAAAACACTAAAAAAGCTCTAACGGGGTTTAGAGAAATGGTTCAGTCCATAACATGCTTGTTGTACTAGCATTAGGTCCTGAGTTAAGGTCATTCATGTAAACGCTGGACATGACTGTGAGCGTCTATAATCCCAGACCCAGGGAAGTGGAGACAGCTGGATTCCTAGGGTTTGCTGGCTGGCTAGTCTAGCTAAGTGTTATATTTTCACATTGCTGGGATAAAACACACAAACAAGACTTCCGGTTAAGGTGGCAGCGTAGTAGCCAAGTCAAAATAGCCTTGGGGGAGACAGAAAAACAGTACAATGCAGTCTTGTACTGAAAAGTGAATGTGGCCGGGCGTGGTGGCACACGCCTTTAATCCCAGCACTCGGGAGGCAGAGGTAGGAGGATTGCCGTGAGTTCGAGGCCACCCTGAGACTCCATAGTGAATTCCAGGTCAGCCTGGGCTAGAGTGAGACCCTACCTCGAAAAACCAAAAAAAAAAAAAAAAAGAAAGAAAGAAAGAAAAGTGAATGTGTATAGGAATTATTAACCACAGCAAAGACCCAGAGCTTCTAGCAACTACACAACCAGCCAGAATCGGGTCCAGCCACTGCTCTGGTGATCCACTGGGAAGAGCTACACACCAGGCCCTGCCTGAGCCAGCAGGAGCAGAACTACAGTGAAGGGATTCTCCACTCACACACCAGCCTCACAAAGTAAAGAAACCTGAAGGAGAAGACAGCAGGGACCAGCTGAAGAGATCCTGAAGGAGATGACCACAGGGACCAGATGAAGAGATCCTAAAGGAGAAGACAGCAGGGACTGAAATAACCTCAACAGACCAAAGGGGAGCCATCTTGACATTTTCCAGGAGCTATAGGAGACTAAAGATTAACATACAACAGTAGCTAAGGTATCTGGTGTTAGTTTCCCCTAAAGTCAAGACAACCTGGTCCCTGGTGCATGCTGCATACCAACATCTGGTGTTTGGTCTCGCCCTTATCTGGTGCTTGCTCTGTACTGACTGCCAAATTCTGCTTTTGTAAACCATGCTTCCTTGCTCTTGTAAAGTTAATTAGGGGAAAGAGGGTATGACTGAATGTGAAGGTCAGGAATGTGGTTTTTGCCTTTAAAAACTCACTGTAGAGATAGGCTGTTGTTCTCTTCTCCATCATCCAGCTGTGGAGAGACAGACGCCGGCAGGCCTGAATAAAGACTCTCCTTTTAAAATTTTATTCGAAGCCGGGAGTGCATGCCTTTAATCCCAGCACTTGGGAGGCAGAGGTAGGAGGATGGCCATGAGTTCAAGGCCACCCTGAGACTACATAGTGAATTACAGGTCAGCCTGAGCTAGAGCGAGACCCTACCTCGAAAAACCAAAAAAAAACAAAAAAAATTATTCGAGTGTCTTCTTTTCATGTCTGGTATGGAACTCGCTACATTTGGAGGCCTCAGTGAGATCTTTACCTTCTCATTAAACTGACCCCCAAATCTGGCCTCACAGTCTGGATCTCTTGGGACTCTACTCTGACTGCAGGGTGGAGACCCTAAGGGGTGGCCCAGGGACTTTCTCCAGGCTCCAGCAGGAAAGAGTGGTAGTCAGGAGATATCAACACTGTGAGGAGAGAGTCATCTAGTCTGGAAAGCCTCCAGAGGTAAGTGGGATTCAATGGAAGGCTGGACGCAGCACTACTTCCCAAATCCTGGGCAGTGGCAAGACGTCACCCTGACCACTGGTCTCTCTGGTTCAGTTCTGTGTGGTCACATGTCTTTGTCATTCTGTCCAGTGTTTGTTTTGTCCCTTTGTATCTAACACTTTTGGATCATCCTAGGAAGCCAGAACCTGAGATCTCCACCATGAGGCAGACAAACTCCATGTCTAGTCCATTTTTATTTATTTATTTATTTATTTATTTATTTATTATTTTGGTTTTTTGAGGCAGTGTGTCACTCTAGCCCAAGCTGTCCTAGAATTCACTATGTGGTCTCAGGGTGGCCTCGGGCTCATGGCAATCCTCCTACCTCTGCCTCCAAAGTGCTGGGATTAAAGGCATGTGCCACTACACCCAGTTGTATTCTTTACTTTATTTTATTTATTTGGGGATGGAAGAGAAAGAGACAAATAGAGAGAATGGGCATGCCAGGGCCTTCAGCCACTACAAACGAACTCCAGATGCATGTGCATCTGGCTTATGTGGGTTCTGGGGAATTGAACCTGGGTCCTTTGACTTTGCAGGCAAATGCCTTAACCAGTAAGCCATCTCTCCAGCCCACAATGTATTTTTTTTTTTTTTTTTTTTTTTTTTTTTTTTTTTGGTTTTTCGAGGTAGGGTTTCACTCTAGTCTAGGCTGACCTGGAATTCACTCTGTATTCTCAGGGTGGCCTCAATCTCATGGTGATCCTCCTACCTCTGCCGCCCGAGTGCTGGGATTAAAGGCGTGTGCCACCACACCCGGCTCCACAATGTATTCTTACTAGTTTCTCCTCTTGTCAATAGCAAGCATCTGATTTAGGTGCCACATGAGATGCCTTTTCTTTGAGGAAAAAATTCTGTGAATTATACCGGCCATCCTTTGATGTAGGATGGCCACCAGAGGGAACCTTCAACCTCCCAACTGCATAACGAGTTGAACAGGTCATTCTTGGGCAACCTGGACACCCTCACCACCCCAGGGAAATTGAAAATTGGAACTGAGACTAGCCAGGTTTTGGATTGGAAAATCCTTACTGTGAAGTCTGAAAATATACTCAAAGTAATTTTGAAGTTTGGTTTTAGTCTCCAGAGTTGTAAATAGAATAGGAATTTAAAATGAAATGCATAACTTCTGAATAAATGAATAAATATGTGAGGAGGAGATGGTTGTCTGGAGTCTGTATGAAAAGTGCACTTGAAATGAATGTGTGTGTATGAGTACATATGTGGCTCACAGCCCTAAGGCTGGAGAGTGATTTCTGTTCTCAGCAATGCCATTTCATTGTAGGGGATGTCCTCCACCAAGTTCACTGTCCTAGACTGTATGGCCAGCTTTTAATGTTGACTGGCCCCCAGAGGGAACACTGAAAGTAACTAAGATCATAGGCAAGGACAAATGCAAGATTATCCTATTCTTAAAAAATTATTATTATCATTTGGTTTTTCTCAAGGTAGGGTCTCACTCTATCCCAGGCTGACCTGGAATTCACTCTGTAGTCTTCTGGGTGGCCTCGAACTCACGGTGATCCTCCTACTTCTGCCTCCCAAGTGCTGGGGTTAAAGGCATGTGCCACAATGCCCGGCTCAGTTTAACTCACTGTAGAGATAGGCTGTTGCTGTTCTCTTCCTCAGCATCCAGCTGTGGAGAGACAGATGCCAGCCGGATGAATAAAGACTTTCCTTTCTAAATTTTATTCAGGTGATCTTCTGTTCATTTCTGGTCTGGAAGTCACTACAGGACCAGCTGAAGAGATCCTGAAAGAGACAGCAGGGACCAACTGAGCAGCTTTGAAACAACTTCAGCCACTCTCCACAGTCTACACTCCCCCAACTACCAGCAATGGGAACTACTAGAGATCTCAGGACTTCAAGGGATCTCAGCCACCCCTCAGCCACACAACGTCCAACACAGTAGATCTGAATAGCAGATCCACCAACCCAACCAGTCTAGCTGAGCCCACAATACAACAAAGAAGGAACCAGGCACTCACTCAGCATAAGTGAGACCAGAATCCATCCCAAAAGAGAACAGGGCCTACTTACACTGTGTCAATACCTGCCCCAAAGCCAGGTATATAGGGCTGCACTGGAAGTGCTAATTGCACCTTCCATATCAAGAAAGGTTATATGTTAGATCTAATTGATGTGTTGATATTATTTATTTATTTTGGTTTTTTGAGATAGCGTCTCACTCTAGCCCAAGCTGACCTGGAATTCACTATGTAGTCTCAGGGTGGCCTCAAACTCTCAGCGGTCCTCCTACCTCTGCTTCCCAAATGCTAGGATTAAAGGCATGCGCCACCATGCTGAGCCTGACTGATGTACTTTTGGTCAGTGGTCAGCTTTACCATTCTTTGTTTTTTTTTTTTTTGTTTGTTTGTTTTGTCCAGGCTAACCTGAAATTCACTATGTAGTCTCAGGGTAGCCTCGAACTCATGGCAATCCTCCTACCTCTGCCTCCTGAGTGCTGGAATTAAAGGCATGTGCCACCATGCCTGGCTAGCTTTACCATTCTTTTTTTTTTCCAAGGTAGGGTCTCACTCTAGCTCTGGCTGACCTGGATGTCACTATGTAGTCTCAGGGTGGCCTCAAGCTCATGGCAATCCTCCTGTCTCTGCCTCCCAAATGCTGGGATTAAAGGTGTGTGCCACCATGCCTGGCCCTAGCTTTACCATTCTTAAACCATGCCCGGCTCTTCTGTCTTTCTTGGGGATGGGGTCTCACTCATGCCCAAGCTGACCTGGAACCCATTACACACCAGGAATCTCAGCTTGCCAGTCAACAGGATTAAGGGTGTGAAAATTAATCCTAAATCCAGGCGTGGTGGCGCACGCCTTCAGTCCCAGCACTCGGGAGGCAGAGGTAGGAGGATCGCCATGAGTTCGAGGTCACCCTGAGACTCCATAGTGAATTCCAGGTCAGCCTGGGCCAGAGTGAGACCCTACCTCGAAAAACCAAAAAAAAAAAAAAAAAAAAAAAAAGAAAGGAAGAAAGAAAGAAAGAAAGAAAAGAAAATTAATCCTAAAATTCATTTGGAAGCAGAAAACCCCTCGAATAGACAAACCAATTCTGAGCAACAAAAATAAGGCTGGTGATATCACCATTCTTATTTCAAGAAATATTACAGAGCCATAGTAACAAAAACAGCATGGTACTGGCACAAAAACAGACGTGTAGATCAATAGAGCAGAATGAGGATCCAGATGTAAACCCAAATAGCTACAGCCATCTGATTTTTGACATAAATATTCATTGGAAGCAGATGTGATGGGGCACACTTTTAATCCCAGCACTTGGGAGGCAGAGGTAGGAGGATCACCATGAGTTCAAGGCCACCCTGAGACTACATAGTGAATTCCAGGTCAGCCTGAGCTAGAGTAAAACCCTACCTCAAAAAACATATATAATTTATTCACTGGAGAAAAGACCTCCTTTCTAACAAATGCTGCTGAGAAAACTGGATATCTATATATACAAAGATGAAAATAGATCCTTATCTCTCTCCATGCTCAAGAATCAAGTCCAAGTGGATCAAAGACCTTGATATCAGACCTACAACTCTGAAACTGCTAGAGGAAAAAGTAGGAGAAACACTTCAACATATTCACCTAGGCAATGGCTTTCTGAATATAACCCTAGTTGTGTGAATGGAAATTTCAAGACATTTGGGACACTATGAAGAGCTCAAACATAAGAATTCAGGGCATGGTAGAAGAAGAAGAAATTCACTCCAAAGGCATAACAGGTATTTTCAACAAAATCATACAGATACAAGAAGCTTGTGGAAAGCCAAGAAAACAAAATCAGGAAAAAACCTTTCACCATCATATTATAATTAAACTACAAAACACAAAAACCAAAGAAAATATATTGAAAGCAGTTAGAGAGAAAAATCAAGTGACATACAAAGGCAAGCCCATCCGGATCATAGCAGGTTACTCAAGACAAACTTTAAAAGCCTTAAGATTGGCCAGCCAAGGCCAAATGTGCCAACAGCTGCAATAGTGGTATGTCTGTTATGGGAGAAACCAATGACTCTCAAATTGGACTGCAGGCCTGCTCCATGGGAGGGAATGCATGCCTGGTACTGAAAACCTAGTCAAAAGCCTATGACTGGGGAGGTCATGAACCTGAGAGGAGTAACACCTGCTGTTATCTGGATAAATGCATATGTTATACTCACCAAACTGCCCTGTAAACACTTTTCTTAAAATTTATATCCATATATATATATGCTACTCTCACTTTTGGTTAGAGAAGCTTCTCTTTTGAGATGGTGGTGACCACTGGGGTGACTCAAAAATCACCATAGTGCTGAGAAGAAGTGAGCTGAGTGTTCAGCACTGAGACATCTCTATCACTCTTCCAAGTTCAGGGTCTATTGTGGAAGAGGTGGTGGAATGAATATAACAACCAACGGAAGGGTAGGATTCCTTACAATGTAATGTTCAGACACAAAACGGCCTGGATATCCATGACCTCACAGTGCCTGGCACTAACTACACAAGACACCCAAATAAGAGGAAAAGATGATGTCATCAAAATAAAAGAGAGACTAATTGAGAGGGGGAGGGGGTATGTTGGAGAGTGGAGTTGTAAGGAGTAAAAGGGGGTGGGAATGGAATTATCATGCATGATTGACTGTCATTATGGAAGGTATCAATAAAAAGTTTTTTAAAATGTGGGGCATGATGGTGTATGGCTTTAATCTCAGCATTTGGGAGGCAGAGGTAGGAGGATCACTGTGAGTTCAAGGCTAGCCTGAGACTACATAGTGAATTACAGGTCAGCCTGGGCTAGAACAAGATCCTGCCTTAGAAAACAAAAGAAAAAATAAAACAAAATTGCTGTAGCCACTAAAGCTATTTTTATTTTTTATTTTGAGAGAGAGAGAGACAGACAGAAAGAGAATTGGCATGCCAGGGCCTCAGCCACTACAGTCAAAATCCAGACACTTGTTCCACCTAGTGGGCATTTGTGACCTTGTTTGCCTCACCATTGTGCATCTGGCTTACGTGGGATCTGGAGAGTCAAACACGGGTCCTTAGGTTTTGCAGGCAGTGTCTTAACTGCTAAGGCATCTCTTCAGGCCTTTAATGATTTTTAAAGCTATTTTTAAAAAATATTTCTACTTATTTGCAAGCAGATAGAATGAGAGAGAGTGGGCATGCCAAGGCCTCTAGCCACTGCAAATGAACCCTGCATGCTCCACCTTGTGCATCCAGCTTTACATAAATACTGTGGAATTGAATCCAGATCATTAGGATTTGCAGGCAAGCACCTTAACTGTTAAGCCATCTCTCCAGCCCAAAGATAGCTTTTTGTTGTTATTTTGAGGTAGGGTCTCACTCTAGTCCAGGCTGACCTGGAACTCACTCTGTAGTCCCAGGCTGTCCTCAAACTCATGGTGATCCTCTTACCTCTGCCTCCCAATTGCTGGGAATAAAGGCATGTGCCACCATGCTTGGCTAAGCAAAGCTCTCTTTTAACAGAAATATAGGGATATTTCAAACTGGGGAAGTCACTGGTCACAGAACCAGCAAAGGAGAGAGCAGAGGATTCAGGCAGTCCATGCACAGTTGACTAGAGATCCTAGGAGTAACAGGATCCTTCCCCTCCCCTTCTCCATCCCCAGGATCCTGCCCTTTTCCCAGCACTCACACACAGTCAGAAAAGGCTGGCTCCTGCCTGGTCTTATCCTTCACCTTGAGCCCAACCCAGCACCCCTGAGAATGATAATCAGAACCACTGGCTGTTCCACAGCAGTCACTGCACCAACTCTAATTCCACAGCTGCCTGCAGGTCTCTGAGGTGTCAGTTTGGTCCCCTTCAAGCATTCTCCAGTAGCCCCATAGCTTGGAATACTTTCATTCTTTTCTCCATCTCTGCTCTATATCTCAGAGTGGATGTAGCAGTTACTTTCTTGTTGCTGGGACAAAACACCTAACCAGAGGCTGTTTATGGAAGGAAAAGTTTGTTTCAGCTTATAGTTTCAAGGGGGAGTTTCATCATAGCAGGGAAACATGGCATGAGCAGACAGCTAGCTGGGCATCTCCACCACTGCAGAAAAGAAGTAGTTTAAGTACTAAGAGTGGAGTGGGGCCCTATCACCCACTCCCAGGGACACACGTCCAGCAAGACTTCACCTTCCAAAAGCCACACGACTTTCCCAAATTGCCACCAGCTAGGGGCCAAGTATTCAAAACACATGGTGGAAGGGGGGGGGGACACTTTACATTCAAACCATCACAGTGGGTGTCATATTCTTTGGGATGTGCCCTCTACAGAGTCCCAAATCCACCACTTGCTTGTTATGACCCTACACAAATTACTGAAGCTGTCTGAGCCTCAGTTTACTCATCTATGACAAAGAGTCAATGAGCTCTTAAGGGGCATCTTGAGATGAGATCAACTTATATCACACTGCTCTGCCAGGGAGAACCCACAGTGGAAACTCAGTATGCTCAGCTCCTTGGAGCACATGTCACACTGTGTTGTAATTCTCTGTATTTGTCTTGTCTCAGGACCAAGCACTCCATAAAAGAAGAAACAAGCTGGGCGTGGTGACGCATGCCTCTAATCCCAGCACTTGGGAGGCAGAGGTAGGAGGATCGCTGTGAGTCTGAGATCACGCTGAAACTACATAGTGAATTCCAGGTCAGCCTGGGCTAGAGTGAGATCCTACCTCAAAAAATAAAAACAAAGGACTTCTGGGTAAGATGGCAGCATAGGAGCCACACCAAACCAGCCTAGGGAGGGATTTAAGCAAAACCGCAGCAAAATACACTCTTCTTCTGAAAAGTGAAGGAGTATAGATTATTCTTAGACACAGTGGAGAAGCCGGAGAGACCAAGATCCAACAGAAAGAAGGAAAATGGCTAGAGTCCCACTGAGACGCTCGCAGCCCATGATCTGCGATCCGTGCTCCGCACCTGCCCAGCACCACCCCACTAGGCGCGCCAGGCAGCAGCAGCACCAGCAGAGATCAAGCAACAGATTTTTCAACTTCATCAGTCTTCTTGCAAAGTCAAGAAATCTGAAGGAAAGACAGCTGGGATCAACTAAAGAGCTACTGAAAGGGCGAGCAACTCCAGAAGTCTGAACTCTCCCATCCCCCACCATCAGAACCTCCAGCATTCAGCCCCCAGTGGCAGCACAGCCAGCAGAGCTGATCAGAGGTAGGAGGTGGGCACTCAGCATTGGTGAGACTGGAAGCCACCCCAAAAGGTAACAAGGCTGACTGACCCCCCCCAAAAAAAAAAAAAAAAAAAACAGGTACACAGGCCTGCACTGCAAAAGCTAATCTCTCTTTCCTTGTCAGGGCAGGTTATGGGGTATATGTTCTTGGTTGGTTTTACCATTTTCAAATAACCTGTATTTGGGGGTTTAATATTTAATATTTGGGGGTTTAAAACCTTTGATGCTTCTGTCATTATTGGGGGCAGTGTTTGACCCAGATCCAGGTTGACCTGGAACCCAATTCAGAACAGAAATCTCTACCTCCTAGCTGACAATATTAAGGGTGTAGTACAATTATCTGTTTGTTTTAATCCCCACAATTGCATACTTTGTGTTGTTTTTTATTGATTGTGTATGTTACTCGGTTAAAGTTTAGAATTTGCCAGTAAATTATTCCACCCAGTCCACTAGAATACTTACTTAGCAACCAAACTCAACACCTAGGATTACTTCTGTGATTTGATTAGGGAACAAGAGCTACACCTGGCACCTTGAACTCATATTCTGAGGGCATACAGAGGTGGATTGCCATGTCTGGGAACACTGCAGATAAGTAGAAAACCCAAGCATCAAACCAATTCAGGATGCAAAAGTCACTACAATATAACACAAGAAACTCAAAGAATCAAGACAATACAGTCCCACCAAAAACTATAAATCCATCAGAAATGATCACCAATGAGACTGTTTTAGATGAAATGCCTGACAAAGATTTCAAGAAAATGATGGTATCTATGCTCAAAAAAATCAGAGAAGAAATGAAGGGAATCAAAGAAGAAAACAAAGGAATTAAAGAAGAAAACAAACTCCTGAAAGAGAACACAGGAAACCAGCTTAATGAAATAAAGAGGTCATTAGAAGACATGAGTAAGGAAATAGAAATACTGAAGAAAAACCAGGCTGAAATCCTGGCTCTGAAGAATACAGTCAATGAAATAAATAAAAAAAAAAAAAACTCTGTGGAAAGTATCACCAGTTGAATGGATGAAGGAGAGAACAGAATATCTATACTAGAAGACCAGGTGGCAGATCTAATACAGTCCAACAAAGAGAAACACAAGCTAATAGCAAGGTATGAGTGGAAATTTCAAGATATCTGGGACACTATGAAAAGATCAAATATAACAATTCAGGGTATAACAGAAGGAGAATAATTTAAATCCAGAGACATAGTAGGAATTTTCAACAAAATCATAGAAGAAATTTTTCCCCAAATTGGGAAAGAAATGCCAATGCAGATACAAGAAGCTTTTAGAACACCAAACAGACAAAACCTGGAAAGAACCTCTCCTCGCCATATTATAATTGAACTACTAAATACACAAACCAAAGAAAATATATTGAAAGCAGTTAGAGAGAAAAAGCAAGTCACCAACAAAGGCAAGCCCATCAGAATAACTGCAGATTACTCAACACAAACTTTAAAAGCCAGAAGGGCTTGGATTGATGTATTACAAGTTCTGAAAGATTATAACTGTCAACCAAGATTACTTTCTCCTGCAAAGCTATCTATCCAAATTGATGGAAATAAGGACATTCCACAACAAAAACAGGCTAAAGGTATTTATGACAACTAAACCAGCTCTACAGAAAATACTTGAAGGAATTATTAATGCTGAAGAGAAAGCAAAACACACAGGAGGAAATAGGAAAAAATAAACCACACTCAAATAAAAGTTAAAACAAATGAGTAAAGGGAAAATAGGAAACACTACAAAATAAGAATGGTGAGAATAAATGCATACCTCTCAATAATAACTCTTAATATCAATGGCCTCAATGCACCATCCAAAAGACACAGGCTTGTAGACTGGATTAAAAAGCAGGATCCTAAACCGGGCGTGGTGGCGCATGCCTTTAATCCCAGCACTTGGGAGGCAGAGGTAGGAGGATCGCCGTGAGTTCGAGGCCACCCTGAGACTCCATAGTGAGTTCCAGGTCAGCCTGGGCTAGAGTGAGACCCTACCTCGAAAAAAAAAAGAAAAAAAAACCCCACAGGATCCTGCCATTTATTGCCTCCAGGAAACTCATCTTTCAATAAAAGTCTTAGGGTGAAAGGATGGAAAATGGTATTTCAAGCAAATAGGCCTAGGAAACAAGCAGGGGTTGCTATCCTAATATCTGATAGGATAGACTTCAAACCAACATTAGTGAGGAAAGATAAAGAAGGTCATTTTATATTGATGAAAGGCACACTCCAGCAGGAGGACATTACAATACTAAGCATATATGCACCTAACATGGGGGTTCCCAGTTTTATCAAACAAACACTATTAGACTTAAGGTCACAGATAACATCAAACACAATTGTAGTGGGAGACTTCAATACCCCACTCTCATCAATTGACAGGTCATCCTGGCAAAAAATAAACAGAGAGACAAATGAATTAAATAATGTCATGAAACAAAGGAACCTAACAGATATCTACAGAACATTCCATCCAAATGCTGCAGCCCATGGAACATTCTCTAATCTCCACAAATACAGGAAAATTGAAACAATCCCTTGTACTCTATCTGACCACAATGGGATTAACTGCAAATTAGAAACAAGAAAAGCTAGAGCATACAGAAATTTATGGATACTAAACAGTACACTATTGAATGATCAATGGGTCATTGAAGAAATCAATAAATTCCTAGAATCAAATGATGATGATAATACAACATACCAAAACCTTTGGGACACAATGAAGGCAGTCCTAAAAGGGAAATTTATAGCTTTAAGTGCCTATATTAAGAAATTAGAGAGTTCACAAATAAACAATATAATGCTGCACCTTAAGGCCTTGGAAAAAGAAGAACAAGGCAAACCAAAAATCAGTAGATGAGAAGAAATCATAAAGATTAGGGCAAGATGGCATGGTGGCACACGCCTTTAATCCCAGCACTCGGGAGGTAGAGATAGAAGGACCACTGAGAGTTCAAGGCCACCCTGAGACTACATAGTGAATTCCAGGTCAGCCTGAGCCAGAGTGAGACCCTACCTCAAAATAAATAAATAAAGGAAGGAAGAAAGAAAGAAAGAAAGAAAGAAAGAAAGAAAGAAAGAAAGAAAGAAAGAAAAGTGGATAGATTAGGGCAGAAATTAATGAAATAGAAACCAAAAAACAAAAAAAATCCGAAGAATCAACAAAACAAAGAGTTGGTTCTTTCAAAGGATAAACAAGATTGATAAACCCTTAGCAAATATGACCAGAAGAAAGAGAAAAGACACAAATTAATAAAATTAGAAATGGAAAAAGCCCTATCACAACAGATACCAGAGAAATTCAAAAAAATCATAGGGACTTATAAGAACGTATACTCCACTAAGTATGAAAATCTGAGAGAAATGGATGATTTCCTTGACTTATATGACCTACATAAATTAAATCAAGATGAGATTAACCATTTAAATAGTCCTATAACAAAGATGGAGATCCAAGCAGTTATCAAAAATCTCATAACTAAAAAAAGTCCAGGCCCAGGTGTATTTGTTGGTAAATTTTACCAGACCTTCATGGGAGAACTAACACCAATGCTTCTTAAACTTTTCCATAAAATAGAAAAAGAAGGAACCTACCAAACTCCTTCTATGAAGCCAGCATCACCCTGATACCAAAACCAGGGAAAGATAGAACAAAAAAAGAGAATTACAAACCAATCTCCCTCATGAACATAGATGCAAAAATTCTCAACATAATATTGGCAAACAGAATACAAGAATATATCAGAAAGATCATCCCGACCAAGTAGGTTCTATCCCAGAGATGCATGGATGATTCAACATATGCAAATCGATAAATGTAATACATTATATAAATGGACTAAAGGACAAAAATCACATGATCATCTCATTAGATGCAGAGAAAGCATTTGACAAAAATCCAACATCCCTTCATGATAAAAGTCCTACAGAGACTGGGAATAGAAGGAACATACCTCAACATAATAAAGGCTATTTATGACAAACCTACAGCCAACATGATACTAAATGAAGAAACACTTGAAGCTTTTCCACTAAAATCAGGAACAAGACAAAGGAGTCCACTGTCCCCACTTTTATTTAATATAGTACTAGAAGTCTTAGACATAGCAATAAGGCAAGAGACACACATAAAAGGGATACAAATTGGAAAGGAAGAGATCAAATTATTTTTTTTCTTTTCAATTTTTTTATTAACAACGTCCATGATTATAAAAAAATATCCCATGGTAATACCCTCCCTCCCCCCACTTTCCCCTTTGAAACTCCATTCTCCATCATATCCCCTCCCCATCTCAATCAGTCTCTCTTTTATTTTTTTTTAATTTTTTTTCTTTTTTTATAAAGATTTTTATTTATTTATTAGAGAGAGATGCCTTGTATTCTGAACATGCTAGACATCCAACCTTTTAAGCACACAGCAATTTAATTTAGAACAAAGTTTTTCTCTTTTTTTGAGAACAGGGTGTGCTGGGGCCTCCAGCCCCTGCAAACAAACTCCAGAGGAATGGGATACTTTGTGTATCTGGCTTTACTTGGGTACTGGGAAACTGAACCCAGGCCTTCAGGCTTGGCAGGCAAGGGCCTTACTGCTGCACCATCTCTCCAGCCCAAGGACAGAAAGTTTTTAAAGGCACTTAGAAACACAAGAGCACAAATACACTTTTATTTATTGACTTTTCTTAAAACCTTGAAGGGTACAGCATCACATGTATTCTGTCCAATGGCCTTGGCAGGAAGGTTGCTTCAGAATTTGGCTCGTACCATGCCACTGTTTCCATGGGCTCAAGTTACCTTTCCCCAGATGACTCTTGTTTTATTAGGTTTGCCACCAGGAGTCACCGTATTGTTTTTTGCTTTGTACACATAAGCACATCTCTTGCCCAAGTAGAATTCAGTTTCATGTCGGGCATAAACACCTTCAATTTTAAGAAGCGCCATGTGCTCCCTTTGGTTCCGGAGACCCTGCTTATAGCCAGCAAAAATGGCCTTGCACCAGAGCCTCCCAGACATATTTATGCCTTTTAGAAGTCCTGTTCCCAGTAGGCCTGCGCGGGAGCCAAGATGGCGGAAAAGAGCCTATCTTTTATTTTGATGTCATGATCTTTTCTTCCTATTATGATGGTCTTGTATAGATAGTGTAAGGCACTGTGAGGTCATGGATATCCAGGTCATTTTGTGTCTAGGGGGAGCACATTGTAAGAAGTCCTATCCTTCCTTCGGCTCTTACATTCTTTCCATCACCACTTCTGCAATAGACCCTGAGCCTTGGAAGGTGTGATAGCAATATTGTACTGTTGAGCACTCCTGTCACTTCTTTCCAGCACCATGATGCCTTCTGAGTCATCCCAAGGTCACTGCCATCTGAAAAGAGAAGATTCTCTACCAAAGTGAGAGTAGCATTAATATAAGGGTATGAACATTAAGAGAAGTGCTTATTGGACATTTTGATAAGCATTGTATATACATTTAGCCAGACAGCAGCAGACGTTATACCCCAAGGGCTCATGACTACCCCTGTTTTAAGTTTTCAGTATCAGGGATGTATTCCCTCCCATGGAGCAGGCCTCCAGTCCAATTAGAGGGCAATTGGTTTCTACCATGACAGACACGCCACTATTGCACCTGTTGGCTCATTTGGCCTAGCTGGCCAAATATAAGGCTAACAGTGTCCACTGTTGAGTATCTTCACTGGTGTTTTCTCTTTCTCCCATTGAACTGCATGCAGAATAGCTTCTTCCAGCTTTCTGTCAGCTGATCTACATGGAGGAAGTTATCAGCTCAGTTCCAGCAGGATTTCTCAGTGGCCTTGCAGCCCAAGTATGTGGAGTCTTCAGCAATAGGGTCTTAATAATTTATTCCTGCTGGTAAACCAAGGGCCTTGGCAATGGCCTGTAATGTTTTGGGGGTATCAGGGACCTCCTTGGCCAACAACTCACTGGAAATTATCTCATCCCTGGCACTGAAAATTTTCTAGCAACAGTCTATGGATCCTGAGTGTTCCATTGTCCAAAAAAGTAGGTTTCCATATGATTTATTTATATCCTCTTATATTTTGATTAACCCTCCCTCCACCAAATATTTATTTATTTATTTATTTATCTGAGAGTGACAGAGAAACAGGCAGAGAGAGAGAGACAGACAGAGAGAGAGAGAGAGAGAAAACAATGGGCTCACCAGGGCCTCCAGCCACTGCAAATGAACTCCAGATTTGTGCGCCCCCTTGTGCATCTGGCTAACATAGGTCCTAGGGAATTGAGCCTTGAACCGGGGTCCTTAGGCTTCACAGGCAAGCGCTTAACTGCTAAGCCATCTCTCCAGCCCTGGAAAGGAAGAAATCAACTTATCATTTTTTTCAGATCACATGATTCTATACATAAAGGACCCTAAAGACTCTACCAGCAAACTGTTAGAGCTGATAAACACTTATAGCAATATATCTGGATACAAAATAAATGCACAGACATCAGTAACCTTCCTATATGCTAACAACAAACACACAGAGAATGAAATCAGAGAATCACTGCCAATCACAATTGCATCAAAAAAAAAGTACCTTGGAATATACCTAACCAAGGAAGTGAAGGATCTCTACAATGCATACTTTAAAATACTCAAGCAAGAAATTGAAGAAGACAGAAGACACTAGGAAATGGAGAGACATCCCTTATTCTTCAATCACAAGAATCAATATTGTGAAAATGGTAATCTTACCAAAAGCAATCTACATATTTAATGTAATCCTCATCAAAACTCCAATGGCATTCTTCATGGAAATAGAAAAAAAATTCCAAAAATTCATTTGGAAGCATAAGAAACCTTGAATATCTAAAATAATTTTGAGCAACAAAAATAAGGCTGTTGGTATCACCATACCTGATTTTAACCTATACTACAAGCCATAGTAACAAAAACAGCATGGTACTGGCACAAAAGCAGATATGTTGATCAGGGGAACAGAATACAGGATGTAGATGTAAATCCAGGTAGCTACAGCCACCTGATCTTCGACAAAAATGCCAAAAATATTCATTGGAGGAAAGACAGTCTCTTCAGCAAATGGTACTGAGAAAACTGGATATGTATCTATAGAAGAATGAAAATTGATCCTTATCTCTCTCCATGAACAAGAATTAAGTCCAAATGGAACAAAGCCCTTAATATCTGATCTGAAATTCTGAAAATGCTAGAGGAAAAAGTAAGGGAAATCCTTCAACATATTGGTCTTGGGAACGATTTTCTGGATATAACCCCAATTGCTCAGGCAATAAAACCACAGATTAATCACTGGGACATAATGAAATTACAAGCCTTTTGTACAGCAAAAGACACTGTGAATAGAGCAAAGAGGCAACCTACAGAATGAGTGAAAATATTTCCTAGCTATACATCTGATAGAGATAGGTAGATCAATGGAACAGAATAGAGGACCCAGATGTAAGTCCAGGTAGCTATAGCCACCTGATATTCGGTAAAAATGCCAAAAATACTCATTGGAGAAAAGACAGCCTCTTCAGCAAATGGTGCTGGGAAAACTGGATATGTATCTGTAGAAGGATGAAAATAGATTCTTCTCTCTCTCCATGCACAAGAATTAAGCCCAAATGGACTAAAGACCTTAACATCATACCTGAAACTCTGAAACTGCTAGAGGAAAAAGTAGGGGAAACCCTTCAACATATTGGTCTTGGCTAAGACTTTCTGAATATAGCACCAATTGCTCAGGCAATAAAACCACAGATTAACCATTAGGACCTCATGAAATTACAAAAATTTTGTACTGCAAAGGACACTGTGAATAAAGCAAAGAGGCAACCTACAGAATGGGGAAAAATCTTTGCCAGCTATATATCTGATAGAGGATTAATATCTAGGATATACAAAGAACTCAAAAAGCTAAATAATAAGAAATCAAACAAACCAATTAAAAAATGGGCTGTGGAGCTAAATAGAGAGTTCTCAAAAGAAGAAATATGGTTGGCGCATAAGCATCTAAAAAAAGTTCTACATCCCTAGTCATCAGGGAAATGCAGATTAAAACTACATTGAGATTCCATCTCACTCCTGTCAGATTGGCTACCATCATGAAAACAAATGATCATAAATGCTGGCGAGGATGTGGAAAAAGAGGAACCCTTCTATACTGTTAGTGGGAATGCAATCTGGGCCAGCCATTGTGGAAATCAGTGTGGAGGTTCCTAAGATAGCTAAAAATAGATCTGCCATATGACCCAGCTATAGCGCTCCTAGGCATATATCCTAAGGATTCATCCCATTTCCTTAGAAGTACATGATCAACCATGTTTATTGCCGCTCAATTCATAATAGCTGGGAAATGAAACCAGCCCAGATGTCCCTCAACTGATGAGTGCATAATGAAGATGTGGCACATTTATACAATGGAGTTCTACTCAGCGGTAAAGAAAAATGAAGTTATGAAATTTACAGGAAAATGGATGGATCTGGAAAGGATTATACTAAGTGAGGTAACCCAGGCCCAGAAAGCCAAGCACCGCATGTTTTCCCTCATATGTGAATCCTAGCTACAGATGATTGGACTTCTGTGTGAGAAGGAAAAAACTCAGTAGCAGAGGCCAGTAAGTTAAAAAGGAGATATAAAGGGAAGAGAAAGGAAGGGAGGAGGGTACTTAATAGGTTGATATTGTATATATGTAAGTAGAAGAATAGATTAACAGGGGTGGAAAGGCCCAAAGTGAGGTCAGGGGAAGAGATTGAGTAAAGGAAAGGTGGAGGGAGGGCTAATCAAAATCTAAGAGGATGCAAATAAATCATATGGAATCCTCCGGTTTTGGACAATGGAACACTCAGGAGCCATAGATCATTATTAGAAAATTTTCAGTGCCAGGGATGGGATACCTCCAGTGAGTTGTTGGCCAGGGAGGTCCCTGATGCCCCCAAAACATTATAGGCCATTGCCGAGGTCCTTGGTTTCCCACCAGTAAGCACTTTTCTTAATATTTATACCCTTATATTAACGCTACTCTCACTTTGGGTAGAGAATCTTCTCTTTTCAGATGGCAGTGACCTTGGGATGACTCAGAAGATATCATAGTGCTGGAAAGAAGTGACTGGAGTACTGATTAACATCTCGATCACACCTTCCAAGGCTCAGGGTCTAATGCGGAAGAGGTGGCAGAAAGAATGTAAGAGCCAAAGGAAGGGTAGGACTCATTTCAACGTGCTCTTCCAGACACAAAATGGCCTGGATATCCATGACCTCATAGTGCCTGACACTACCTACACAAGACCATCATAAGAGGAGGAAAAGATCATGACATCAAAATGAAAGAGAGACTGATTGAGATGGGGAGGGCATATGATAGAGAATGTAATTTCAAAGGGGGGAGGGAGGGTAGTACCATGGGATATTTTTTATAATCATGGAAAATGTTAATAAAACTTGAGAAAAGAAAAAAAATGGGCTATGGAACTAAATAGAGAGTTCTCAAAAGAAGAAACACAGATGGCATCTTTAAAAAAAATGTTCAACATCCCTAGTCATCAGGGAAATGAAGATTAAAACTATGTTGAGATTCTGTCTCACTCCTGTCAGATTGGCTACCATCATGAAAACAAATGAACATAACTGCTGGTGAGGATGCGGAAAAAGAGGAACCCTTCTACACTGTTGGTGGGAATGCAATCTGCTCCAGTCATTATATAAATCAGTGTGGAGGTTCCTGAGACAGCTGAAAATAGATCTGCCATATGACCCAGCTATAGCACTCCTAGGCATATATCCTAAGGATTCATTTCACTACCTTAGAGATACTTGCTCAACCATGTTTATTGCTGCTCTGTTCACAATAGCTAGGAAATTGAACCAGCCTAGATGTCCCTAGATGAGTGGATAATGAAGGTATAGCACATTTATACAATGGAGTTCTACTCAGCAGTAAAGAAAAATGAAGTTATGAAATGTGCAGGAAAATGGATGGATCTGGAAAGGATTATACTAAGTGAGGTAACCCAGGCCCAGAAAACCAAACATTCACATGTTCTTTCTCATATGTGGATCCTAGCTCCAAATAACTGGACTTCTGTGTAAGTAGGAAGAAAACTCAGGAGCATAGGCCAGAAAGCTAGAAAGGTGATATAAGGGACTAGAAAGGGAGGGAAGGTGGACCTAATAGAATGATATTGTATATATGTAAGTAGAAGAACAGATTAATGGGGGTGAAAATGTCTAAGTGAGGTCAGGGGAAGAGATTGAGTAAAGGAAAGGTGGAGGGATGGCTAATCAAAATCTAAGAGGATAAAAATAAGTCATATGGAAACCTACATTTTTAGACAATGGAACACACAGGAGCCATAGATTGTTACTAGAAAATTTTCAGTACCGGGGATGGGTTACCTTCCAGTGAGTTGTTGGCAAGGGAAGTCCCTGATGCTCCTAAAACATTACGGGCCATTGCTGAGGCCCTTGGTTTCCCACCAGGAATAGATGGTAAGACCCTATTGCTGAAGACTCCACATATTTGGGCTGCAAGGTCACTGAGAAACCCTGCTGGAGCTGAGCTGAAAACCTCCTCCATGTAGACCACTGACAGAAAGCTGGAAAAAGCCATGCTGCATGCAGTTCTATGGGAGAGAGACAAATCACCAGTGAAGATACCCAACAGTGGACACTGCAAGCCTTATATTTGGCCAGCCAGACCAAATGATCCAATGGGTGCAATAGTGGCACATCTGTTATGGGGGAAACCAACAGCCCTCTAATTTGACTGGAGGCCTGATCCATGAAAACCTATAGCAAGAGTATTCATGAGTGCTAGGAGTGTAACATCTGCTACTGTCTGGCTAAAAGTATATACTATGCTCACCAAACTGCCCAATAAACCTTCTCATAACATTTCATACCCATATGGTAATGCTACTCTCATTTTTGGCTAGGGAACCTTCTCTTTTCAGATGGCAGTGACTTGGGATGACTCAGGCAGGCACCATGGTGTGAGAAGAGTGAAGGGCGTTGCTCAGCACAGAAATATCTCAATCACACCTTGCATGGCTCAGGATCCATTGTGGATTAAGGTGGCGGAAAGATTGTAAGAGCCAAAGGAAGAGTAGGACTCCTTACAACATGCTCTCAGACACAAAATGGCCTGGAGATCCGTGACCTCACAGTGTCTGACACTACCTACACAAGACCATCATAAGAGGAGGAAAAGATCATGACATCAAAATGAAAGAGAGACTGATTGAGATGGGGAGGGCATATGATAGAGGAATGTAATTTCAAAGGGGGAGGGAGGGTAGTACCATGGGATATTTTTTATAATCATGGAAAATGTTAATAAAACTTGAGAAAAGAAAAAAAATGGGCTATGGAACTAAATAGAGAGTTCTCAAAAGAAGAAACACAGATGGCATCTTTAAAAAAAAATGTTCAACATCCCTAGTCATCAGGGAAATGAAGATTAAAACTATGTTGAGATTCTGTCTCACTCCTGTCAGATTGGCTACCATCATGAAACAAATGAACATAACTGCTGGTGAGGATGCGGAAAAAGAGGAACCCTTCTACACTGTTGGTGGGAATGCAATCTGCTCCAGTCATTATATAAATCAGTGTGGAGGTTCCTGAGACAGCTGAAAATAGATCTGCCATATGACCCAGCTATAGCACTCCTAGGCATATATCCTAAGGATTCATTTCACTACCTTAGAGATACTTGCTCAACCATGTTTATTGCTGCTCTGTTCACAATAGCTAGGAAATTGAACCAGCCTAGATGTCCCTAGATGAGTGGATAATGAAGGTATAGCACATTTATACAATGGAGTTCTACTCAGCAGTAAAGAAAAATGAAGTTACGAAATGTGCAGGAAAATGGATGGATCTGGAAAGGATTATACTAAGTGAGGTAACCCAGGCCCAGAAAACCAAACATTCACATGTTCTTTCTCATATGTGGATCCTAGCTCCAAATAACTGGACTTCTGTGTAAGTAGGAAGAAAACTCAGGAGCATAGGCCAGAAAGCTAGAAAGGTGATATAAGGGACTAGAAAGGGAGGGAGGGTGGACCTAATAGAATGATATTGTATATATGTAAGTAGAAGAACAGATTAATGGGGGTGAAAATGTCTAAGTGAGGTCAGGGGAAGAGATTGAGTAAAGGAAAGGTGGAGGGATGGCTAATCAAAATCTAAGAGGATAAAAATAAGTCATATGGAAACCTACATTTTTAGACAATGGAACACACAGGAGCCATAGATTGTTACTAGAAAATTTTCAGTACCGGGGATGGGTTACCTTCCAGTGAGTTGTTGGCAAGGGAAGTCCCTGATGCTCCTAAAACATTACGGGCCATTGCTGAGGCCCTTGGTTTCCCACCAGGAATAGATGGTAAGACCCTATTGCTGAAGACTCCACATATTTGGGCTGCAAGGTCACTGAGAAACCCTGCTGGAGCTGAGCTGAAAACCTCCTCCATGTAGACCACTGACAGAAAGCTGGAAAAAGCCATGCTGCATGCAGTTCTATGGGAGAGAGACAAATCACCAGTGAAGATACCCAACAGTGGACACTGCAAGCCTTATATTTGGCCAGCCAGACCAAATGATCCAATGGGTGCAATAGTGGCACATCTGTTATGGGGGAAACCAACAGCCCTCTAATTTGACTGGAGGCCTGATCCATGAAAACCTATAGCAAGAGTATTCATGAGTGCTAGGAGTGTAACATCTGCTACTGTCTGGCTAAAAGTATATACTATGCTCACCAAACTGCCCAATAAACACTTCTCATAACATTCATACCCATATGGTAATGCTACTCTCATTTTTGGCTAGAGAACCTTCTCTTTTCAGATGGCAGTGACCTTGGGATGACTCAGGAGGCACCATGGTGCTGAGAAGAAGTGACAGAGGAGTGCTCAGCACAGAAATATCTCAATCACACCTTGCATGGCTCAGGATCCATTGTGGATTAGGTGGCGGAAAGATTGTAAGAGCCAAAGGAAGAGTAGGACTCCTTACAACATGCTCCTCCAGACACAAAATGGCCTGGAGATCCATGACCTCACAGTGTCTGACACTACCTACACAAGACCATCATAATAGGAAGGAAAGATGATGACATCAAAATAAGAGAGACTGATTGAGAGTGGAGGAGATATGATGGAGAGTGGAGTTTCAAAGGGGAAAGTGGGAGGGGGAGGGAGGGAATTACCATGGGATATTGTTTATAATTATGGAAGTTGTCAATAAAAAATTATTTTAAAAAAGACCTATGAAAATCAACTTTCTTAAATAATGGCACATCCAGAAGGCATAGATTATTACTAGAAAAATTTCAGTGCCAGGGATGGGATACCTTCCAGTGAGTTGTTGGCCAGAGAGGTTCCTGTTGCCTCCAAAATATTGTAGGCTATTGCCAAGGCCCTTGGTTTCCCATGAGAAAGAGATGGTAAGACCCTATTGCTGATGACTTCACATGCCTGAGAGGCAAAGTCACTGAGAAATCAAGCTGGTTCTGAGCAGAAAACCTTCTCCCTGTAGCCCAGCCAACTGAAAGCTGGAAAAAGATGCATTGTATGCAGTCTTATGGGAGACAGAAGTCATCATCAGTGACCACTGGGAACCTCAAGTTTGGCCAGACAGGCCAAATGACTGAACAAGTGCAATAGTGAAATAGTGCTCTGCGTGAAACCAACTGCTCTCTAATTGTACTGAAGGCCCACTCTATGGGAGGGAATACATGTCTGGTACTGAAAACCTAATCAAAAGCCTATGGCAGGGGAGGTCATGAGCCCTAGGGGTATAAAGCCTAAATTTGGGCTTTGCCCATAGCTCTGTGATCTTTGGCCAGTTGCCTAGGAAACTCCTTATCAGCCAGCACCTTCACACAGCCCATAGATCACCTGACCCATGCCACCCCCCGCCCCACCATTGCCTATGTGCTGGAATGAATGTTTCCATGTGCTAATTATGCATCAGCAAGGAACTTGGTACATCCAATAGGACCCTCAACTGCTTATAAACCCATTTCCCTGACAATAAACAGAGAGAGCTGTTCACCAAATATATCTCCTGAAAGTCTTTACTTTTGCATGCTCACCTCCACAGTTGCCTGGGACACCTTGGGGGACTGCAGCTGGCCCAAGAACCCAGGCACCCACAGCTGGCACCTGAACAGAGACCCTATGAGATGAACAGGGTAGGTGAGTGGTCTCCAGAGGGCCTGGGAGACATCGGCCCATGTGGCGTTGCCTTCACATTTTTGAGGGCTGGCAGTTTTCTCTTTTTCCTCCTTTTTTTTTTTTTTTTTTTCAAGGTAGTGTCTCATTCTAGCCCAGGCTGACCTGGAATTCACTATGTAGTCTCAGGGTGGCCTCGAACTCATGGTGGTCCTCCTACCTCTGCCTCCCAAGTGCTGGGATTAAAGGCATGTGCCACCATGCCCGGATCTTTATCCTCCTTTATTTTTGGTTCACACCATTTCGTGGGACCAGACAACTGATGTCTCTTGGCTGAGGTCACTCTTCGGTATTGACTAAAGGCCAGCCATCCTCTGCCTGGACCTCGACAGCCCATTGGGTGTTGGTAAAAGCCCTCCATCTATTTCTCTTTCCTCCATCAGATGGAATCACAGATTTGTAGACTACGGGCTCGACTGGAAGTTAAGGGAATTAAGCTGTCCCAGAGAGAGGCTGGCTCCTTTTGGGAAGTCCTCCAGGTCACCCCCTGGGATGATTTCTGGGCATCCATGTGGCCTAGACACGTGGACCCACATAGCTTATCTGGCTAGGAAACAAAAAGTTCAGGAAAAACTTTCCCCTCCCTTTACATCTCCTTTCAAGTTTCTCCACTAGGGAAGCGGTGAAACTGCAATCAGCCTTTGCAAGCACTCCAAAGCGGCTTGGGTCAGGCGGTGGGCTCACACATGCCCAGACAATGGCGCCTCAGCCTATACAGGATGCCATGCCTCTGCCTCCTTTTCCAGTGGCCTCTTGATGGTCCCAGGGGCCCCCTCTTTTCCCAGCGGCCCCCAGGGTCCCACTCCCTTCTTTCCCCTTCGGGCAGCCAGAGGACTTGGGCCAGCAGGCCAGCAGTTGTCTCAGCCATTACCTCACGTGTACCAGACCAGACCCTGGTGAGTGCCCAGGAGCTGGGCAGGGCTGATCTAAAGGTGTATGTGAGCCCCGCCCAGCTGCCACAGCCCTGGCACCAAGAAGCACAAGAAAAAAAAAAAGGTTATGTTTAACTAAAGCCTATGGTGAACTGAAGTTTTTATGTAAACAATGCCATACTTTGTTACATGATATCATAAATATAATTACTGAGTTTATGTTCTAGTTCAACTTCAACTTACATACAGGATTATTGAAAAACAAAAAACAGAATTTTCTCTGAGGTGGTAACTTATAATTTGTCAGGTATTTTAAAATAAAAAATATTGTAATGTCCCGTTACTTCAGAGGAGGAGGCAACTGGCCTGCCTCAAGATTGAAACAAAATTTGCCTTAGTTACTCCTAATAAAATCATTTCTAAGTGTGTTATTGGTATTAATGATATAAAATTGTCTTAAATCTAGACTACTTGCTTGTCAGTGAGTAATAGGATTAATCAATTTGGTGTAGTTTCTCTTAATAGTCTTATAAGAAAGATGGTTAATTATGGGATGGGATGAGTTGATTGAAGGAACTGGAAAGGAATTTTTCCAATATCGGGCATTAGAATTCTCATTAAAAATGCTTTTTGAGTAGTACTTAGATCAAAATGTTGAAGTATGTGGATAAAGATGTGTGTGTATAGGAAAGAATTTTCAGGCTAAGCCTAAACACGATGCCTAAAGTTAGAGATTTTTCATCTGTTTAAAAACTCTTAAGAAACAAAAAATTAATTTTCAATCTAAAATATGTTGGGATAACTTGCTTAAACTTATCAAATTTAAGTCAAGGGTTATTAGAATTTAGATGGCTGTTTTGGGCTCAAAAAAGACCAGATTCTGCTCTATTGTATGTAAAATAACTGTCTCATTTCTGGCATTTTAAGTCCAGTGCTTATAACAAAATTAACTCTTAAGACATATTCCCCACTTTAGGGTACAGCCTCATGCTCAAACAATGGTCCTCATCTGAGAAAAATCATTTCAATGTTCTCTGGGTAATTGGTACCCACACAGGTAGATACAGGGGCTAAGACTTTATACTGTCTTACTTGTCCTTTTCTGACAATTTCTAGGCTAAATTAATTTGTTTGTAAATTAATTGGCATTGTTTATAAGATTGGTAACAGGTTCTGCCTGTACTTATAACTGTTAGATATTTAAAGTGTAAAATGTGCCTACTTTCTATACCTCAGATATATGGCTGCCACAGGACAACAAAATTTTAAAAGGTTGGACAAAATGATTTTAGAAGCTCTTGTGCCATCCACTAACTAAATCTATTTCAGTAATCAAATGTGCTCTGTATGTACATATATCCAGGTTGATGTAATTTCCTTTTAAGTGTGTTAATTACCTATGTAGAAGCCAAAGCCAATTGGAATCATCAGAGCAAAAAGGGACAATATTTTGGTCTATGCTCCCAGATCATGAGGCCACTGGAGATGATGGGACACTTCTACACCGGCCCCCTGGTAAGTCACCTGTCTTCATAAGCAGGGAAGATACAGAGACCCAAACAAAATTGGTGTACAGTCTGAAACAGGAGAGTAACAATTCAGGAGCAATCAGTCCTCCTGACTTCCCAAAGAAGGGAAAACTACTTGGCCAGCATGGCCCTGACTCATCCTTACAGACAGAAAACACCAGTAAGCTATAGAGCTACTTCTGGGTCCCTAAAGTCTCTTTGGAGAACCATTAGTGACCTCCAAAATTAATCTTAATTAAATTTTGGCTATCTGCATGGTCTTAAACACTCAGAGAGAAATGTATAACCAAAGATGAAAAATACCTTAAATGTGCTCAGCACTGCAATATCTCTATTACACCTTCCAAGGCTCAGGGTCCATTGCAGAAGAGGTGGCAGAAAGAATGTAAGAGCCAAAGGAAGGGTAGGACTCCTTCCAACGTGCTCCTCCAGACACAAAATGGCCTGGATATCCATGACCTCACAGTGCCTGATACTACCTACACAAGACCATCATAACAAGAGGAAAAGATGATGACATCAAAATAAAAGAGATGGCTGGAGAGATGGCTTAGTGGTTAAGCGCTTGCCATGAAGCCTAAGGACCCCAGTTCGAGGTTTGATTCCCCAAGACCCACATTAGCCAGATGCACAAGGGGGTGCATGCATCTGGAGTTCGTTTGCAGTGGCTGGAGGCCCTGGCATGCCCATTTTCTCTATCTTCTCTTTCTCTCTCTCTGTCTGTCACTCTCAAATAAATAAAAATGAACAAAAAAATTAATAAATAAATAAAAAATAAAAGACTGATTGAGAAAAGAAAAAGAAAAAAAAAAGAAAAATACCTTAAATGGCCTATTAAGTAATAATACAACAAGAGCTTTCCAAGAGGGGAAATAAACAAGACCTTAAGACATTTTTCCCCATAGTTCTAATTCTGTAATTAAAAAAAAAACAATTATAGATGTCAAAAGGGTTATTTTCTATTGCTGAAGACTCCACATACTTGGGCTGCAAGGCCACTGAGAAATCCTGCTGGAACTGAGCTGATAACCTCCATTTAGACCAGCTGACAGAAAGCTGGAAGAAGCCATTCTACATGTAGTTCAATGGGAGAAAGAGATACCACCAGTGAAGATACTCAACAGTGGACACTGCAAGCCTTATAATTGGCCAGGCAGGCCAAATGAGCCAACAGGTGCAATAGTGGCACGTCTGTCAAGGTGGAAACCAACTGCCCTCCAATTGGCCTGGAGGCCCACTCCATGGAGGGGAATACATCCCTGATACTGAAAACTTAAAACGGGGGTAGTCATGAGCCCTAGGGGTGTAACGTCTGCTGCTGTCTGGAAAAATGTATATACTATGCTTATCAAACTGCCCAGTAAGCACTTTTCTTAATATTTATACCCTTATATTAACACTACTCTCACTTTGGGTAGAGAATCTTCTCTTTTCAGATGGCAGTGACCTTGGGATGACTCAGAAGGTATCATAGTGCTGGAAAGAAGTGACTGGAGTCCTGAGTAACATCTCGATCACACCTTCCAAGGCTCAGGGTGCTAATGCGGAAGAGGTGGCAGAAAGAATGTAAGAGCCAAAGGAAGGGTAGGACTCCTTACAACGTCCTCCCTCCAGACATAAAATGGCCTGGATATCCATGACCTCACAGTGCCTGACACTACCTACACAAGACCATCATAAGAGGAGGAAAAGATCATGACATCAAAATAAAAGAGAGACTGGTTGAGATGGGGAGGGGATATGATGGAGAATGGAATTTCAAAGGGGAAAGTGGGGGGAGGGAGCATAGTACCATGGGATATTTTTTATAATCATGGAAAATGTTAATAAAAATTGAGAAAAAAAGGGTTATTTTCAAATCTAGACTATATAAATAAGTTCTGAGACAAAAATATATATTTGCACAGCCTTTAATGACACCCAGTGGCTCTCTATTATCAAAGTTAAATGTTGTGTGTGTTTCTGATAACTCTGCTAATATCTCATCTGCTTTATAAGCCATGTCAAATACTACTGTGCCATTTGATGAACAGTTCTGGAAGAAAATCTCAGCAAGCTCATCCTCAGATGGTCCTGAGACAATCCAAGCCTGTCTACCTGGATTCCCTTGACCACAAAAAGAACCAGTTTGCTGTGTGCTCACTTCTCATTAACTCCTTACTTTTATTCTTTTTCCCCAATGTTCTCTTCCAAGACTATCTTCCTGCATTCTGGGGTCCATTAGAATAGTTCCCCTCTCTGGGAGAGACTCTCTAACTGCGACAAGCCACAACTTCATGTCCCATTCAGCAGGAAGTAGTAAGTGATCCTATGTCTTCATCCTTTGTCCTCTAACAGCAGTTAGAGTGTCTTATCATGAGAGGGAGAAATGAAGGGGGATAGAATTAGGGTGACTATACCCCTGAAAGTAAAAAGGTCAAGAAAATTTTTCTTATCTCTTGCCCAGTTCCAAAGAACTGTTTTTCCATGTGTGTGCCACATCCCTGGCTCTGCAAAGGACAGGCCTCGCCCTCTTTGATGCCAGTCAATGCATGTCTCTCTGCCTATCCAGCTCTAAGCCAACCAGAGCTGAATGCCTGCTCAATATTTCCATAATCAGAACCAGTTGTGTCAAGACACCCACTCTCTTTTGGTGCAAAAGTAGTAACCATCCCATGCATAAACATCTCCTCTCCCACTTACTGTTCCCCTGTCTTGATTGCTTCACAGGTGTATCTCTACAAGAAAAATTCGGCCTACAAACTCCACCTACACCAACCACCAATGCCAACCAAAAGAGGTCTTCATCGCTCTGCTGGTGGGCCTAGGCATGACGCTGTCTCTAGGTGCCTCCGGTGATCAACAGCCTCGAATCTCTCCAAAGACAATTGAACTTTCTCATGGGTGTGGTACTTAGACTTCATTACTGCTGAACCTGGCGGGGGGGAATGTATGGTCTTGGAAAAGGAATACTTTTTTGTTAACTAATCAAATGTTGTTAAGCTGCTGGACTGCTACAAGCCTGAGGACCCCACCACCTGGTTCTCTAACCCTTTAGTTACTTGGCTTCTCCTTAGCCCCCTCCTTACTATAGGAACCCTATTGCTTGTAGCCCCCCCCCCCCGTCTCATCAAATTTTTCAGATAATAAATAACTAATATTGCTAAGGTTGCTACTAATCAGGTCCTCATACACCACCTAACTTTATCTGGACCTATGGTAAATTATAAAGAACTCATTCAGGATGACACTGCCCAGTTATAAAAACAAAGAGGGAGTCGCCGGACACTGCTAGGCACAGACTGGAGCCTTCAAGAGAGGGGCCTGAGCTGCCAGGAACAGCTAAGGACCCCCAGGCTACAGACGGCCACTCCCTCTCCAAGCCTGGCACACCTGAATTTAGGCTTTGCCCATAGCCCTGTGATCTTTGGCCAGTTGCCTAGGAAACTCCTTATTAGCCAGCACCTTCACATAGCCCATCCCCCTGAGACCCTAGATCACCTTACCCCCCTCCACCATTGCCTATGTGCTGGAATGAATGTCCCCATTTGCTAGTTAGGAATCAGCAAGGAACCTTGTATATCCAATCCCCTTAGGACTCTCAACTGCTTCTCTGACAATAAACCGAGAAAGCTGTTCACCAAAACTATTTCCTGAAAGTCTTCACTTTTGTGTGCTCACATCCACGGTTGCCTGGGATGCCTTGGGGGACTGTGGCCGGCCCAAGGACCCAGGAACCTACACCAGAGGACATCTCATCACATGTCCTATTATTGAGTGAAAGTGGAACCAGGTTCTAGTCATTGATATCTGGTCAGGGAAAGAGTTGAGACCCACAGGAAAGATGTCAGGGCTCACTGAGGAATGTAGATTCTTTGTCATGGCAGCAAAACCTCCCCCTTGCTGAATGGTCAAGTTGGGCTCAAGTTTCCTGAACCTATGTCCTTGGGCAAGCCCTGCAAGTCAATGCTCTTACTGGACAATGAGGAAAACAATAGACCTACATCCAAGGACCCTTCTGATAGCTAGAAAGATTGAGGCTTAGGAAGCCTTTAACCAGGGCTGCCCAGAGTAGGTACTATGTGAATATTGGTTAAACAAGAACAAGTGGCCACAACTCCCACAGAGCCTGGGTCACAAGAACCACTTCTCTGCGTGCCTCCCTCTTCATGTCACCCTGCTGCCAGCAGAGCTTCCTGTCCCATACTCAATCTTCCTTACTCAATCTCTTCCCCTGACCTCACTTAGACATTTTCACCCCCATTAATCTGTTCTACTTACATATATACAATATCATCCTATTAGATCCACCCTCCTTCCCTTTCTAGTCCCTTACTAAATCACCTTTCTAGCTTATTGGCCTATGCTACTGAGTTTTCTTCCTACTTACACAGAAGTCCAGTTATTTGGAGCTAGGATCCACATATGAGAAAGAACATGTGAATGTTTGGTTTTCTGGGCCTGGATGTATTTATTCATATCTGGGGCTGGGCACAAAGCTAGTAGTATAGTTCAAAGGCATCAGGAGTGGGTCAAAACAGTGCAACCTGATATTCTAAGAAAATATATAACCCTTGCTATGCTGCTTCTGACCTCTGGTGACTTAATAAAGATTTGTTCAAATAAATTGCGTTCAAACTGGTGAGTTTTCAGCTAATGGAAGATTCTAAGTCTTCTTAGCAAGAAACACATGGTTCTTTCTGCCTAACATTTTGCATCTGGGCCAGCCCTGAGGCCCACACCACAGTGGTGGTTGGTTGACAGGTTGGTGAGGATGAAGCAGAGTCTAGCTAGTGCTTGTTCCCCAACCTCTCACCTGCCCCCAAGCCATGGGGAGGACTGTCTAGACTGCCATGAAGGAGGGACAGGGAGGAGGAAGTCCCTGCTCATGACCTCAAAATGCCCCGTTTCCTTTCCATCTTGCTCCCATCTCCTTTTGGCAGAAGTGCAGTGCTCTGCTGGGCCTGTGCTCTGGATTCTGTTATCTCACACCTGGCACAGTCCTTTTAACTGACAGTTGGAGGTCTCCATCTTCACTCCCAGCTGCTTCGGGAGGGGGGAGGTAGCAAAAAGAACAGTGTCTGATGTCTCAGCTTCCTAGCCCAGCACAAATCCCCTCTGCTTGCCAGCCTCACGTGGAGACCACTTCACGGATATCTAAGAACAATAAGGTTTGTAGGATGGAGGTCTCTCCTCAAGTCACACATCCTGAGACTTGAGGACCCTGCAGTGACTCAGCCAAACTGTGGAGACTCCAGGTCCCTCAACCCCTGATGTCTTTCCACAGAAAGCTAGAGCTGCAGAGCCTGGTATAGAAGTCTCATCCAACCCCCCCCCCCCCCGAAGCTAACCTGGCCTCTTGTGACAGAAAGGGAGGAAGAGAAGGCCTTGTTCTACCCATAAAAATTCAGACCTATGCACATAAACTTAGAGAATGCCTGGCACTGCTCACCAAGGTTCTAAGTATACCATGCCAAGGCTTAAAGTCTCAATTTTCTCATTCAAAACAAATGGGATCAATAATCACACAGAATTGAAAGAAGGATTAAAAATATGGGCTGAGGGGGCTGGAGAGATGCATTAGTGGTTAAGGCTAGGGATTCAGGTTCGACACCCCAGTACCCATGTAAGCCAGATGCACAAGGTGACACATGTGTCTGGAGTTTGTTTGCAATAGCTGGAGGCCCTGGCACATCCATTCTCTCTCTCCTCTCTCTCTCTCTCTCTCTCAAATAAATAAAATGTTTTTTTTTTTTTAAATGATACTAGGGCCAGGTGTGGTGGTGCACACCTTTAATCCTGACATTTGGGAGGCAAAGGTAGGAGAATTTCTGTGAGTTCGAGGCCAGTTTGGGACATCAGACTGAGTTCCTGGTCAGCCTGAGTTAGGGAGACCCTACCTTGAAAAAAAAATACTTTTAGGGGACTTCCAGTTAAGACAGTGGTGTAGGAACCATGCCGAAGCAACCTAGAGGAGAAAAGCCTCCCGCCCAAAAATTCAGCAAAATGCACTCTTCTAGGGACTGGGGAAATGGCTTAGCAGTTACAGCAATTGCCTGCAAAGCCTAAGGACATAGATTTGATTCCCCAGGACCCATGTAAAACAGATGCACAAGGGGGCACATGTGTCCGGAGTTTGTATGCAGTGGCTAGAAGCCCTGGCGTGCCCATTCTCTCTTTCTATCTCTTTCTCTGTCATAAATAAATATTAGAGAAATACACTCTTCTACTAAAAAGTGGGGTGTATAAGAAATTATCAACTGCAGCAGAGAAGTGGGAGAGATTCAGAGCATCTAGAAACCACAGAAGCAGGCAGAAGTGGCTCCAGCAGTGGCGGAACCAGGTCCGTGTGGTCACAGCCACAAGGCTCAGCCTGAGCCACAGGAAAAGCCAGGTGAGGAGATTTTCCACTCACACCAGAGCTCCTCACAAACTCAAGAAACATTAAGGGAGAGTGGCAGGGACCAACAGAGCAGCTCATGAGGAAGAGGATCACAAGGACCAGCAGAAGAACTTCAGCCACCATCCACAGCCTCCCCTCCCCCACCACCAGCACAAGCACCAGCAAGCACCAGAGACCTGGGAAGGGGAGCTCACCTACACAGCTCCCGGCACAGGTGATCAGAGCAGCGATCCAGCGACCTAGCCAGTCTACCTGAGCCCACAGCACACTAAAGAGGGCCCCAAGCAGGAGCACAGCATAATTGAGACCAAAACCATCCCAAAAGGTAACTGGGATTAAACCAGGACAGTACCCACCAAATAAGCCTGGTATATAGGCTTGAATTGGAAGTGCTAATTGCACCTTCCATGTCAGAGTAAATTATATGTTAAATCTGATGGATGGTCGGATTTGCCATTCTTAAATAAGCTATATTTTGGGCTTGTCATTTGTTGCTTCCTGATTTATAGTGCCTTTGTTTCCTGTTCTGTCCTTCATTAGGGAAAGGTCTCACTTGGTCACAAGCTGACTTAGAACCCTCAACAGACCAGAAATCTTAGCCTCCTAGTTGACAGGATTAAGGGTGTGGGGCAATACACATCCTAAGGGACTGTGACTTTGTTAGAGGATCTGGTTGTCATAATACCTACTCTTGCATAAATACTCTGAGCTGTTTTTCATTGAATGTGTACATTGTTTAGTTAAATTTTAGAATCTGCCTGTATTTTGTTCCACTCAGCCTACTTGAATACTCTCATAGCAGGCAAACCCAACATCTAGGATCATTTGGAAGATTAACTGCAGGGACCTCATGAAATTATGAAGCTTTTGTACAGCAAAGGACACTGTAACTAGAGCAAAGAGGCAAACTACAGAATGGGAGAGAAATATTTCCCAACTATATATCTGATTACATATCTAATAGAGAATTAATATCTAGGACATACACAGAACTCAAAAAATTAAATAATAAGAAATTAAACAACCCAATTAAAAGATGGACTATGGAACTAAATAGACAGTTCTCAAAAGAAGAAGTACAGATGGCATATAAACATCTAAAAAGATGTTCTACATCCCTAGTGATCAGGGAAATGAAGATTAAAACTACATTGAGATTCCATATCACTCCTGTCAGAATGGCTACCATCATGAAAACAAATGACCATAAGTGCTGGTGAGGTTGTGGAAAAAGAGGATCCCTTTTACAATATTGGTGGGAATGCAATCTGGTCCAGCCATTATGGAAATCAGTGTGGAGGTTCCTGAGACAGCTAAAAATAAACTTACCATATGACCCAGCTATAGCACTCCTAGGCATATATCCTAAGGACTCATCTCAATACCTTAGATATACTTGCTCAACCATGTTTATTGCCACTCTATTCTCAATAGCTAGGAAATGGAACCACCCTAGATGTCTGTCAGCTGATGAGGGGATAATGAAGATGTGGCACATTTATACAATGGAGTTCTATTCAGCAATGAAGAAAAATGAAATTTGCAGGGAAATGGATGGATCTGGAAAGGATTATACTTAGTGAAGTAACCCAGGCCCAGAAAGCCAAACATCACATGTTTTCTCTCATATGTGGTTCCTAGCTACAAATGATTGGACTTCTATGTGAATTGGAATAAAACTCAGTAACTCAGTAAGCTAGAAAGGTGATTTAAAGGGAATAGAAAGGGAGGAGGGGCTTATTAAGATGATATTGTATATATGTAAGTAGAAGAACAGATAAATGGGGGTGGAAAGGCCTAAGTGAGGTCAGGGAAAGAGATTGAGTAAAGGAAAGGTAGAGGGAGGGCTAATCAAAATCTAAGAGTATATAAATAAGTCATATGGAAACCTACTTTTTTGGACAATGGAACACACAGGAGCCATAGATTGTTACTAGAAAATTTTCAGTGCCAGGGATGGGATATGTTCCAGTGACTTCTTGGCCAGGGAGGTCCCTGATGCCCCCAAAACATTACAGGCCATTGCCAAGGCTCTTGGTTTCCCACCAGGAATCAATGGTAAGACCCTATTGCTGAAGACTCCACATATTTGGGCTGCAAGGTCACTGAGAAATCCTGCTGGAGCTGAGCTGAAAACCTCCTCCATGTAGACCAGCTGACAGAAAGCTGAAAAAGCCATACTGCATGCAGTTCAATGAGAGAGAGAGAAATTACCAGTGGTGATACTCAACAGTGGACACTGCAAACCCTAAATTTGGCCAGCCAGGCCAAATGAGCCAATGGTGCAATAGTGGCAAATCTGTTATGGGAGAAACCAACCACTCTCTAATTGGACTAGAGGCCTGTTCCATGGGAGGGAATATATGTCTAATACTGAAAACCTACAATGGGGTAGTCATGAGCCCTAGGGGTGTAATGTCTGCTGCTGTCTAGCTAAATGTATATACTATGCTCACCAAACTGCCCAGTAAGCACTTCTCTTAATGTTCATACCCATATATTAATGCTACTCTCACTTTTGGCTAGAGAGCGTTCTCTTTTCAGATGGTGGTGACATTGGGATGACTCAGAAGGTACCTTGGTGCTGAGAAGAAGTGACAGAGAAGTGCTTAGCACTGAAACATCTCTATCACGCCTTACAAGGCTCAAGGTCCATTGCAGAAGAGGTGTCAGAAAGAATGTATGAGGCAAAGGAAGAGTAGGACTCCTTACAAAGCACTCCTCCAGACACAAAATGGCCTGGGTATCCATGACCTCACAGTGCCTGACACTACCTACATAAGATCATCATATGATGACATCAAAATAAAAGAGAGACCAATTGAACAGGGGAAGGGGTATGATGGACAGTGGAGTTGCAAAGGGGAAAGTGACGTAGGGAGGGAATTACCATGGGTTATTGTCTGTATAGTTATGAAAGTTGTCAATAAAAAAAGTAAATAAAAAAGAAATAAAACCTCCCTATCAAAGATTTGACAGGGATACATTAAAAAAGTGGGGGAATGGGATATTTTTTATAATCATGGAAAATGTTAATAAAAATTGAGAAAAGAAAACAAAAAGGGGGGGGGAATGAAGAGCCAGCCTGACTCCATTTTAACAGCAAGAGCCATTTTGATATAATGACTAGGTTAAGTTTCTGTTTCTCTAAGTTTCTATGTCTGAGCTGGAGCCACAAATTGTTCCCTGGTTACTGTTCCCAGGATTGTGTATTCATAACGTTCTGGGAAGTAGTTTAACTGTAACGGCTGGTCCGCTTCTGTCACCACACTTGCTTGCCTCTGAAAACCCCTATCCTGTGATTTCTATGGCTTTGTCCTATAAAAAGAGCCTGAGCCTTGCGTGGTGCCGCACACCTTTAATCCCAGCACTTGGGAGGCAAAAGTAGGAGGACCGCCATGAGGTTGAGGCCACCCTGAGACTACATAGTGAATTCCAGGTCAGTCTGAGCTACAGTGAGACCCTTCCTCAAAAAAAAAAAAAAAAAAAAAAAAGAGCCTGAGGCTGGCTGGGGCTGCTCTCTTACACCCCCGCCTGAGGGAGGCAGCTGCCAGACAGGCTCCATTGTACACAATTAAAACACAATTAAAACATTTTGGCCATAATTTGTGGTCAGTGGTCTTTATTCTCATGAATTCTAGAATTCTATATTAACAAGCTCTGGCACCAAGTTCCAGGAGCTGAACTTGACAAACCACAATGTTTAAATCCTATGAAAGACCTCCCTCCCAGGAGGGGTCCTGACTGTTCATGGAAAAACAGGTCTCTAGAGAACTAGGCAAAAGATAAGAAGTCAGCCTGCGCTTTTCACCTTCAGGGGTCCAGTCACCCTAACTCTACCCTCTTCTCATTATGGGGGTAACAATAACCACTGTGAAGTCATGAATTTACCAGTCAGTGCCCCAAAGTACCACCTGAAACTGTTTGTAGATTTTCAAAGTAGGGTCTCACTCTAGCCCAGGCTGACCTACAATTTACTACGTAGTTGCAGGCTGGCCTCAAACTCACAGCTATCAATCCTCCCAAATACTGAGATTAAAGGCATGTGCCACTATACCTGGCAGACAGAGAATGGGCAGGCCAGGGCCTCCAGGCACATGCGTCACTTTGTGCACCTGGCTTTATGTGGGTACTGGAGAATTGAACTAGGGTGATTAGACTCTATAGGCAAACCCCTTAACCACTGAGCCACCTCTCCAGCCCGCTTTTCAGGTGTTTTTTTTTTTTTTTTTTTTTTTTTTCGAGATAAGGTCTCATTCTAGCCCAAGCTGACCTAGAATTCACTATGTAGTCTCAGATTGGCCTCAAACTCATGGCAATCCTCCTACCTCTGCCTCCTGAGTGCCACCATGCTCAGCCATTGTTTTGTTTATCAACAGTTCTAGGGATGGAACCCATGGTTTTTGCAGATGCTAAGCAAGCTTTCTGCCACTGAACTACATACCTTCTCATTTTTGAGTTAGGATCTTACTAAGTTGTCCAGGCTGGCCCTTCGGTTTCTTCATATGAAATAAATAACAAGGAGTCATTCAGAAAAAAAAAAATAGCCTTAAACATGAACACAGAAATCACAGAAAATAAAATACAAGTGACTAAAGTACATGAAAAGATTTTCCTTTATTTTCACAAGATAAATACAAATGAAAACTGTGGTATGGAGTCTGAGGAGATGGCTCAGTGAGTAAGCACTTGCTGTGTAAGCATGAAGAACTGAGCTCAGCTCCCCCGCACCCGTAGAAAATGCTGGTGCGGTGGCACATGCCTGTAATCCCAATGTTGAGTAGGGGAGACAGGCTTGCTGGCTACTTTGTGCAGCTGAGTCAGTGAGCTCTGGGATCAGTGACTCTCAAAACAAACAAACAAAAAAAAGTAACCGGGTATGGTGGTGCACACCTTTAATCTCAGCCCGGGCGAGGCAGAGGTCAGAGGATCACAGTGAGTTTGAGGTCAGCCTCAGACTACATAGTGAATTCCAGGTCATCTTGGGTTAAAATGAGACCCCCTACCTCAAAAACTAAAAAATAATAATAAGTAAGCACTAGGCATGCTAATACACACCTTTAATCCCAGCACTTGGAAGGCTGAGGTAGGAGGAGCCCTATGAGTTTGAGGCAGGGCTTAAACTACAGAGTGAGTTCCATCCAGGTCAGCCTGGAATACAGTGAGACCCTTCCTTGGAAAAAGAAGATGGACAGGAACAAAGATGCTCATCATTGACCCTCTGGCCTCTACACCCATGCACACATCCATGCATGCACAATCACATGCACATGTGTGCACATGCACATTCAAACATGCGTACACACACCAGAAAGATACAGTATGTCTCCAGCTTTTATTTGATAACTTGGCAAAAGATGAGAGAATTAGATAACATGAACTGGTTTATGTTATTCACAGGATGTGGGGGAACAGACACTGGGGCATGTCAACAGGTCCCCTCCCTCAAAGGGGAACTTGCAATAGCTACCGAAATTACAGAAGCACACCCAATTTGACAAAGGACTCCACTTCTTGAGATTCACCACATAGAACTACTCCCACGTGTGTCAAATAACTTCTGATGATATTACTCATTGTACATTTCTTTAAAAAAAAAATAAACTAAGCACTGGGTAAATGGCTTAGCAATTAAGGCGCTTGCCTGCAAAGCCAAAGGACCTAGGTTCAATTCCCCAGGACCCATGTAAGCCAGATGCACATGGTGGTCCATGCATCTGGAGTTTGTTTGCATTGGCTGAAGGCCCTGGCATGTCTATTCTCTATCTGCCTCTCTCTCTCTCTCTCTCTCTCTCCTTTCTCTCAAATTAAATAAATAAACAAAATATATATATTAAAAAAAACTAAGCCAGGCATGGTGGCGCATGTCTTTAATCCCAGCACTTGGAAGGCAGAGGTAGGAGAATCACTGTGAGTTCAAGGCCACCCTGAGACTCCATAGTGAATTCCAGGTCAGCCTAGGCTAGAGCGAGACCTTACCTCAAAAAATAAAAAAAATAAAAAAATAAAAATAATAATAAAATTAGAAACTAAACAATTGGTAACATCGAAATGTTCATCAACAGAGAACACGCCTGGGATTCACAGCAGGACCTTATCTCAGAAACACTGAGCAACACTCCAGGAATGATACCAAGCATGACGGAGTAGTTCATCCCTATCCACAGGTTACATTCTGATACCTCTAGTGCTACGGACAGTACCAGCCTCACAGAACTGTGATGTTAGGGCCTACTCCACAGGACATCATGGCCCTACTGCTGTTTAGCTAAATAGTTACATTCTGCCCATCAGACTGCTCTCTAAATATTGATGCTTATGCCCATAGTTGAGTGCTGCTCTCACTTTTGGTCAGAGAAGCTTCTTTTTGCAGTTGGAGGTGGCTACTGGAGAGACTCAAAATTGATCAAAGGGAAGCCGGGCACGGTAGCGCACACCTTTAATCCCAGCAGTCGGGAGGTAGAGGTAGGAGGATCACTGAGAATTCAAGACCCTACCTCGAAAAACCAAAAAAAAAAAAAAAAAAAAAACAGGGTTTGATTCCCCAGTACCCATGTAAGCCACAGGTACATGGTGGCACATGTATCTGGAGTTCATTTGCAGTGACTGGGGACCCTGGTGCACCCATTCATTGTCTCTCAAATATATATAATTTTTGTTGTTGTTGTTCTTCAAAGTAGGGTCTCACTCTAGCCCAGACTATCCTGGAATTCACTATGTAGTCTCAGGGTGGCCTCCAACTCATGGTGATCCTCCTACCCCTGCCTACCAGGTGCCAGCTAATAAATACATTTTTTTTTTGAGAAAGAAAAAGAGAGAGAGAGAGAGAGAATGGGTGTGCCAGGGCCTTCAGCCACTGTGAACAAAATCCAGATGTGTGTGTGCAAGTGTGGCCTTGCATGCTTGCATCACTGCATCTGGGTACGTAGGACCTGGAGATTCGAACGTGAGTTCTCAGGCAAGCACCTTATCCACTAAGCCATCTTTCCAGCCCAGTATAAAATATTTTTTAAAAAGGTGGCAGCAGAGATGGTTCCATGGTTAAAAGATGCTTGCTTGCAAAGCCTACCAACCCAGGTTTGATTCCCCAGTGTTCACATAAAGCCATACTTAAAAAGTGAGCATAGCTGAGACTACATAGTGAATTCCAGGTCAGCCTTGGCCAGAGTGAGACACTACCTTGAAAAAAAAAAGTGAGCATAAAAAAATAATTTTAAAAAAGTGAGCACATAGGGTCCTTTGTGGAAGAGAACGTAAGAGTCAAAAGAAAGGTAGGACCCCTTGCAATGCAAACTTTTAGACACAAGATGGCCTTGATATTCATGACCTCACAATGTCTGTCACTACACACAACACTGTCATAATAGGATGAAAAGATAATGACATCAAAATCAAACAGAAACTAATTGAAAAGGGAAGGGGATTTGATGGAGAGTGGATGTTAGTGGGAGAGAATGAGGGTCGGGAAGGAATTAACATGGTTTATTGTCTATAATTATGGAAGCTATCAATAAAAAAGTTTTTTAAAAAAAGATAGTGAGAAAGAGAGAGAGAGAGAGCAAGAGATAGAATTGGCCCACTGCAATAGAACTCCAGATGCTTGCACCACCTAGTGGGAATGTGTGACCTTGTGTCTGGCTTAAGTGGGATCTGAGGAGTAGAACATGGGTCCTTAAGCTTCACAGGTAAGCACCTTAACCGCTAAGCCATCTCTCCAACCCCTTTTAAAAAACCTTTTATTGGGCTTGAGAGATGGCTTAGCGGTTAAGGCGCTTGCCTGCAAAGCTTACTGACCAGGACTTTGATTCCCCAGTACCATCTAAGCCAGATGAATAAGGTGGCACATGTGTCTGGAGTTCATTTGCAGTGGCTAGAGGCCCTGGTGCACCCATTCATTCTGTCTCTCTCTCTCTCTCTCTCTCTCTCTCTCTCTCTGTCTCTCCTTCCCTCTCTCTCCCTCTCTCTCTCTCTCTGTGTGTGTATATACATATATATATACCCCCTCTCTCAAATAAATAAATAAAATATTTTTTTATTTTTTTTATTTTGAGAGAGAAAATGGGCACAACACGGCAAACGAACTCCAGATTCGTGCGCCCCCTTGTGGTAAATATGCGACATTGCATGCTTGCCTCACTGTGTCTGGCTCCCTAAAATATTTTTTTTTTTTTTGTTTTTAGTTATTTGAGAGAGACAGACAGAGAAAGAGGCAGAGAGAGAGAGAGAGAATGGGTGCACCAGGGCCTCCAGCTACTGCAAACAAACTCCAGACGCATGCGCCCCCTTGTGCATCTGGCTTACGTGGGTCCTGGGGAATCAAGCTTTGAACCCGGGTCCTTAGGCTTCACAGGCAAGCGGTTAACCACTAAGACATTTCTCCAGCTCCCCTAAAATATTTTTTTAAACATGAAAGTAAAAGCTGGGCGTGGTGGTGCATACCTTTAATCCCAGCACTCAGGAGACAGAGGTAGGAGGATCACCATGAGTTCGAGGCCACCCTGAGACTACATAGTGAATTCCAGGTCAGCCTGAGATAGAGTAAGACCCTACCTCGTAAAACCAAAAAAAAAAAAAAAAAAAAAGTGAAATCCAGGTGTGGTGGCGTACGCCTTTAATCTCTGCCCCCACTCTGGGAGGCAGAGGTAGGAGGATCATAGTGAGTTCAAGGCCACCCTGAGACTACATAGTGAATACCAAGTCAGCCTGTGCTAGAGCGAGACCCTACATCAAAAAAAAAAAAAAAAAAAAAAGTGAGCATAAAGCAGGAATAGTGACACATACCTTTAATTCCAGCACTTAGAAGGCAGAGGTAGGGGGATCCCTGTGAGTTCAAGGCCAGCATGGAACTACAAAGTGAGTTCCAGGTCAGCCTGGACTACAGTGAGAACCTACCTCGAAAAAGCAAGCAGAGGGCTAGAGAGATGGCTTAGCGGCTAAGGCGCTTGCCTGAAAAGCTTAAGAACTCATGTGGGAATCTCCAGGGTGCACAGCTACTCACAGCATGCAATGCCTCACATGAACACAAGGGGGCACACACATCTAGAGTTCCTTCACAGTGGCTGAAGACCCTGGTGTGCCCATTCTCTCTCCCTCGCTGCCTCTTTCTCTCTCTCTCTCTCAAAATAAATAATAACAAATAAAAAAAAAAGCAAGCAGGGCTGGGGAAATGGCTTAGCAGTTATGGCACTTGCCTGCAAAGCCAAAGGACCTAGGTTCAATTCCCCAGGACCCATGTAAGCCAGATGCACATGGTGGTCCATGCATCTGGAGTTCATTTGCAGTGGCTGGAGGCCCTGGCATGCTCATTCTCTATCTGCGCCCCCCCCCCTTTCTCTCTCTCTCTCAAATTAAATAAATAAGTAAAAAAAAATTTTTTTTAAGCAGCAGTATCTTGAGATCCCGAACTTTGGGATGCAGACCTGATGCACCAGCTTTCCTCTTTTTCTTCCTTTTTACCCTATAAAACTTGGCCTCACGTTCTGTGAGTCAATGGTCTTACTTGTGTGACACTGGACCCCAGAACATCTTGGGGGCTAACCCTGGATCCACATTTCAAGACTTCCTCCGTGACTCTGGGGTGACCAAACCGGGGAAGGACCGATAATCTTCGCCCGAGAACCATATCTCTATCTGTCTGCATGTTCCTGGTTTTGGTAGCAAGCCATTGATGGGGAACTTTTGCCCAGGACTGCTGGTCCCCTCCTTTATTGGGTAAGAAACCTCTGGAGGTGCTTTTTCCACTCTTTTTGTTTTTCTGGTTTTCTGGTTTTGCACACTTTTCTGGGTCCAAGAGGGAAGCTGGACACAGCATTCATTCCCCTGGACAAGGGCTGGAGGTGCCGCCCTTGACCTTCTCGGGCTCTGTTCGGAGATTTTCAAAAGAGGTCTGTTTCTGGTTCAGTTTCAGTTTTACAGCACGTCTGTTTCTGGTTAAGTCTTGGTTTGACAGCGCATCTGTTTCTGGTTCATTTTCAGTTTGGCAGCACTTGGCAGTCAGGAGAGCCGTTATTGCTAGCATGTTTGTGTTTGGTGTTGTGTTCCTGTGTCTTGTCCTCGTCTTTGAAGATATGGGTCAAAATCACTCTGTTGAAAAATCTCCTTTAAAACTGGTTAAAAAGCACTTGGAAGATCTTCAGGGAAATAAAGATAAACATTAAAATGAGCTAGGCCTATTATCCTAGTTACTTGGGAAGCTGAGACAGGAGGATCTCCAATTCAAGGTTCCTATGTGATAGCCTGACTCCACATTTTAAACCATGTGACTTTTAAATTGCTTGATAAAAATAAGGAAATAATTTTAATTTGAACTGTGCCTGATATTTCCTCTTTTGTTTGGGCTTTAAGCAAAGACTTTGTTTATAGACACCTTTTGGTTTCTTTATTACTCCAAATAGTCCAACAAGTCTCTCCTAAAGCTTTTCTTGGCATTTGATTTATTTCAAGGTGTTTTGGTTTTTGTCTTTAAAAGTCAGATTTGACTAAAGCCTATGTATAGTGAGCTAAAATTTTATGTAAACAAAGCCATGTTTTTTACATGATCTCATAAATATAATTACTGAGTTTATATTCTAGTTCAACTTACATAGAAGATTATTAAAAACATCAAAATTATCTCTGATGTGGTGACTCATAATTTGCCAGGTATTTAAAAGATTGTAATGGGGAGGGGGTAGGTCACGGATGAGCCTAATAATGGTACCAAACTGACTGTATTTGCTGAATACAGAACTGACTAATAAAAAAATAAAAAAAATAAAAATCAAAAAAAAAAAAAAAAAGATTGTAATGTCCTCTAACTTAAAAGGAGGAGGCAACTGGCCTGAGTTCTAGGCCAGCCTGCCTCAAGATAGAAACAAAAATTTGTCTTAGTTATTCTTTTTTTAAAAAATATTTTTTGTTTATTTTTATTTATTTGAGAGCGACAGACAGAGAGAGAAAGAGGCGGGGGGGGGGGGGGGGTGGGAGAGAAAGAATGGGCGTGCCAGGGCCTCCAGCCACTGCAAACGAACTCCAGACGCGTGCGCCCCCTTGTGCGTCTGGCTAACGTGGGTCCTGGGGAATCGAGCCTTGAACCGGGGTCCTTAGGCTTCACAGACAAGTGCTTAACCACTAAGCCATCTCTCCAGCCCTTAGTTATTCTTAATAAAAGCATTTCCAAATGTGTTAGAGATACTGATAAAGATTATCCCCAAAATGGTTGGCATGTTTTGCCTGTATTCATAGAAAGTGTATTTCATGGAGTTTATTAATAGGAGGTATCTCAAATCAATGGGTTATGTAAAGCATGAAGGTATATATACTGATATTATAAAGCAAGCCTGGCTGTCAGGTAGAGATTTTTTGGTGACCTAAATACTAAGGAAGGCTTTTTCTCTACAAATTTCCAATAGTAAAATGCATAACTCATTGAAGCCAGACTACTTGCTTTTTTTGTCAGTAGGTAATAAGATTAATCAATTTGGTGTAGTTTTTCTTAATAGTCTTATAAGAAAGATGGTTAATTATGGGTTGAGATGAGATGATTGAAGGAACTGGGAAGGTATTTTTCAATTTTGGACATAGAATGCTTGTTAAAAATGCTTTTGGAGGGGGCTGGAGAGACGGCTTAGTGGTTAAGGGATTTGCCTGCAAAGCCAAAGGACCCTGGTTTGATTCTCCAGGACCCATGTAAGCCATACGCACAAGGAGACACATACATCTGGAGTTCATTTGCAGTGGCTGGAGCCCTGGCACACCATTCTCTCTCTCTCTTTCAAATAAATTAATTAGTTAATTAAATAAAATTTAAAAAAGATTTTGGAATGGAACTTAGATCAGAATGTTAAAGTATATGGATGAAGATGTGCATATGTAGAAAGGATGTAAGAGATCTAAAAAGACCAAATTTTGCCTAAAATTAATTTCCTTTTACAAGGAACAGAAAGCTAAACCTAAACACCATGCCTAAAGTTAAAGATTTTTCAACTGTTTACACACTTTTAAGGATGCTCTAAAGGTTTTATGTAGGGACATAGACTTAATGTAAATTCAGCTTACATTAGACACAGGTGATGTCCTGTGCTAGGTGGGTCACAAAGTCATAAGCACAGATGTAATTCATATTCCTTGGAAGTCTAACCAGGTTAGACATAGACAAGACCTTATCACCTTCTGTATTACAAATGGGTAAAAAAAAAAAAAAAAATTCCTAGGTAAAACCAAACAACTTCAGAGTAAGACAAGGAATGTCAGGATGCTTAGCTCTCTGCTCTGTCATTTCCTTTTGCTCTTGCTTCCTGTTATATGCTATTGAAAGTCATGGCAAGCTGGACTCTGGAAAAAGGAATGACACCCCTTTATCTCAGACCCCATGCAAGTTTAAGCCATGTGTCCCCCTGACCCTGTCCAGAGACAAAATGGCCAATTGTCTCTGACAAGAAAAAGGGAATGACAAACGCCATATAACTTTGTTTCTCTTTATAGTTCCTCTCTTTTGAACACCTAAAGTCACATCTGTTAGATGAAATTTCTCAGTAGACAAAAAGTTAAATGGGTAAACTGAGTCAAGGTACTTGATCAAGTTACAAACTCCTTCCATAAGGCAAACATCAGATTTACCTAAAATGTATATCAGGATATAAACAGATGATTAAAAAAAAGGGCATCAAGTAAATGATGGCTTAATGGTTAAGGTGCTTGCCTGGGAAGCCTAAAGGCCTAGGTTTGATTCTCCAGCACCCCCTATTCTTTTTGTTTTTGTTTTTGATTTGTTTTTTGAGGTAGGGTCTCATTCTATCCCAGGCTGACCTGGAATTCACTATGCAGTCTCAGAGTGGCCTCGAACTCACTGCGATCCTCCTACCTCTGCCTACAGAGTGCTGGGATTAAAGGCGTGCACTACCACGCCCGGCTCAGCCCCCTATTCTTATAGCTAAACCTGAATTTGGTTTAAAGCAGGTTCTCTGATATCCCTTCTCGAGACAGTTTTCTATACCCATCAGCCCACATGGGAGGACTGTCAGCAACTCTTGAACACCCTCTTCACCACCACAGAGAAACATGAGAAAATCTGAACGGATGCCAAGAAACTAGTGTTGGGAGCTGACAGGCCGCCTCACAGAGAATTCTAATGTTATTGATGAGGTCTTCCCTTCCATGCAACCGGTCTGGGATCCCAATAACACTGAAGGTCAGGCGTCCCTTAACCTCTTTCGCCAGACTCTAATGGGTCTCCAGGCAGCCACTCCCTTGGCACCCTACAAATTTGTCTAAGGTGAATGAAGTGACCCAAGGGCCCACAGAATACCCCGCCACTTTCCTAGAAAGGCTGCAAGGAAGCATACAGGACATACCCCACATAAATCCTGAGGCCCCTGAGAATAGGCGGACTATTAACATTGTGTTTGTAACTCGGTCCTCACCAGATATTAGAAAGGGGATTCAGAGAACACAAGGCTTTGAGGGTAAACTTCTTTCACAGTTGATAGAGATTGCTGCCAGGGTATATAATAATAGAGACATTCCAGAAGAGAGGCAGGCTAAGAAATGGCTAAGGTTATGGTTGCTACCTTCCAGAAGGAACAAGGCCCCATGAGACAGCCCTTATACTTTGCTCAGTATGATTCCACCTGAAAGGCAAATTTATACTGTGCTGGACCTAAAAGATGCTTTCATTAGTATCCCATTGGCAAAGGGAAGTCAACTCATTTTTTGCCTTTGAATGGGCAGACATAAAACAAGGCCTCAGTGGGCAACTAACCTAGACTAGGCTTCCACAGGGATTTAAAAATTCCCCGGGCTAGAGAGATGGCTTAGCAGTTAAGCATTTGCCTATGAAGCCTAAGGACCCCAGTTCGAGGCTCGATTCCCCAGGACCCACGTTAGCCAGATGCACAAGGGGGCGCACGTGTCTGGAGTTCGTTTCCAGTGGTAGGAGGCACTGGCGCACCCATTCTCTCTCTCTCTATCTCTCTCTCTCTTCGCTCTCGCTCTCGCTCTCAAAAAAATTAAAAAAATTCCCCCACCCTCTTTGAGGCTCCTCATAGAGACTTGCAGGCCTTTCACAGGAAACGCCTGAGGCAACTCTCCTGTGATACATGGACGACCTCCTCCTAGCTGCACAAATGGAGGGGGAATGCCTCTCTGCCACAGAGCATCTCCTGGACAACTTACAACATCTGAGCTATCGTGTATCAGCCAGGAAGGCTCAACTGTGTGTGCATAAGGCAACCTACTTGGGACACGAACTCCAAGGAGGTAAGAGTATGCTGTCGGCCTCTAGGATTCAGACCATCACTCAAATCCCCACCAAGAGACAGAACCGAGAATTCCTCAGAGCTGTAGGGTCTTGCAGAATTTGGATCCCAAGTTTGCTGAATTAGCCAAGCGAGGCCATGAGAGGAAGATTTGAATTGTACTGAAAATGAGAAACAAGCATTCTAAGAACTAAAGTCAGGTCTGACATCAGCCCCTGCCCTGACGCTTCCAGACTTAACCAAACCTTCCACTTGTACATGGATGAAAAGAAGGACAGCCAGGGGCATCCTAACTCAAGACTGGGGCCATGACATAGCTCAGTGGCCTACTTGTCTAAGAAGCCAGACCCAGTAGCCTCTGGTTGGCCCCCTTGTCTCCAGGCTATTGCAGCTGCTGCTGCTGTTCTGACAGAGGCCGCTGACAAATTAACCTTGGACCAGACTTTATCAATTACGGCCTCACATGTGATAGAGACTCTTTTAAAGATTTCCCCCAGACCAATTGCTCTCCAACTCTTGCATAACCCACTATCAGGCCTTGCTCTTAGATCAACCAAGGATACAGTTTCACCAAACTGAGGCTTTGAACCCAGCCTCCCTGCTGCCAGAAACTGATGAGGCATCAACCACTCTGCATGACTGCCTAGAGATCACCTCCGCCTTCCATGGACTCTGCCCGGACCTGACAGATGTGGCTTGGCTGGATCCTGATCTGGTGATGTATTCTGATGGCAGCAGCTTTGTCATGGATGGAATCAGGTATGCAGGGGCGGTGTGATGACTTTGGAAGAAACCCTGTGGGCTGAGGTCCTACCTCAGGGTACATCAGCTCAGAAAGCTGAACTGATAGCACTGACTAAGGCTCTGATACTGGGAAAAGACAAGACAGTAAATATCTACCCAGACAGCCATTATGCCTTTGCCATGGCACATAGTACATGGGGCCATCTACTTGGAGTGAGGGCTATTAACAGCAGAAGGTTAAGACCTTAAAAATAAAAAATTAAATTTGAACTTATTGGCTGCCATTTGGGCCCCTGCTAAAGTAGCCATAATCCATTGTCTGGATCATCAGAAAGGGGAGACCACAGAAGCAAGAGGGAACAGACTGACAGATCTAGTAGCAAAGAGTGCTGCCTCTCAGCATCTGCCAGATTGTCTGGTCACCCTCCCGACACCCACTTTTTCTGAGAGACCAACATACATGGAACAGGACCTACAGCTCACCTCTCACCTCTCATCTGATAAAGGAACAGACCCCAAAAGGATGGTACCAACTGGAGAATGAACAACTGTTGCTGCCCCAAGCCCTAGGGAGGAGACTGGCTAAGGAACTTCATGGAGGAAACCACAAGCCAGTCAAGTTAATAAGGAAAGAGTTTTTCTTCCCAGGTATGGAAGAACATCACCATCAAGAACATCACCACCTGCTGTCAGGCCTGCCAACAGATAAATGCCTCCTCTGGTAAGGTGACACCAATGGAAGCGAGAGAGCAGGGAACAGAGCCAGGTAGACACTGGGAAGTAGATTTCACAGAGGGAAAGCCAGATCAGTATGGATATAGATATTTACTTGTTTATGTTGACCTCTTCAGAATGGATGGAAGCTTTACCAAGTCTTCTATTACCAAAGTTTCTATTGCTGGCCCCTGATACTACTGCTCTTAGGCCTTACCATAGGACCTTGCATTATTAATGCTCTAAGTAGATATAGACAGAATAGAATAAATTCTGTTAAACTCATGGTATTGCAGACACACTATAACCCCTTAGATGAAAACACCCTAGACACTGTTCTTCATGATTTGACTTAGTGTCATATGAGGGGGAAATGGAAAATAGAATGTGAAAAGAAGGGGTGATCCCTCTGTGCAATGCAGGTGTTTACTGTTACCTAAGGAATTTGATGATCCCTCTATGCAATGTACCATGACCTTCCTGTATCTCTTTGTTTCTAAATATCTTTGTGATTACATAGCATAGAATGTTTCTAGCCTCAGTCCTGCCTATGTGACCTATGTAACCTTGTGACTTTTTATAATAGTCCCTCCCCCTTGCTTAACAGTATGTAATTTTGTGGTTTAACTCCCAGTCCTGTTTTTACTATAAACATCATGTGGTTATTTCCAATAAAAGCTGACACTGTGAAGAGATCAGGGCTGCATCTTGAGATCCCAAACTCTGGGATGCAGACCTGATGCACCAGCTTTCTTCTTTTTCTTTCTTTTTATCCAATAAAACTTTGCCTCACACACACAAAAAAAGCAAGCAGACAAAAAATTAAGGAGCTATCACTAGCAAAGGCCAGTAAGCTAGAATAGAGATATAAAGGGAAGAGAAAGGAAGGGAGGGGCATACTTAATAGGATGGTACTGTATATATGTAAGTAGAAGAATAGATTAATGAGGGTGAAAAGGCCCAAAGTGAGGTCAGGGGAAGAGATTGAGTAAAGGGAAGGTGGAGGGAGGGCTAATCAAAATTTAAGAGTATATAAATAAATTATATGGAAACCTACTTGTTTGGACAATGGAACACTCAGGAGCCATAGATTGTTGCTAGACAATTTTCAGTGCCAGGGATGGGATACCTTCCAGTGAGTTGTTGGCCAGGGAGGTCCCTGATGCCCCCAGATGTCCTCCAGACACAAAATAGCCTGGATATCCATGACCTCTCAGTGTCTGACACTATCTACACAAGACTATCATAATAGGAGGAAAAGATGATGACATCAAAATAAAAGAGAGACTGATTGGGAGGGGGAGAGGATATGATGGAGAGTGGAGTCTCAAAGGGGTAAGTGGGGGGGGGGGAGGGCATTACCATGGGATATTGTTTACAATCATGGAAGTTGTTAACAACAAAAAAAGTAAAATAAATAAATAAATAAACCACAAGAGAAAAAAAAAAGAAGAGAATAGAAAATATTTTAGTCGGGGGCTGAAAAGATGACTTAGCAGTTAAGGAGCTTGCCTGCGAAGCCTGAAGACCCATGTTCAATTTTCCAGATCCTACATAAGTCAAACACACAAAGGTGAGGCAAGTGCACGGTCGCACATGCCCACTAGGTGGCACAAGTGTCTGGAGTTTGATTGCAGTGGTTCAAGGAGGCCCTAGCACACCAATTCTCTCTCTCTCTAAAATAAAATAAAAATAATTAGAAAATATTTTACTCAGGCATGGTGGTGCACACCTTTAATTCTAGCACTCAGGAGGCAGAAGTAGGAGAATGACCATGAATTCAAGGCTACCCTGAGATTACATAGTGAATTTTAGGTCAGCTAGGCTAGAGAGAGGCCCTACCTCTTAAAAAAAAAGCTGGGCGTGGTGGCATATGCCTTTAATTCCAGCACTCGGGAAGCAGAGGTAGGAGGATCACCATGAGTTCAAAGCCACCCTGAGACTTCATAGTGAATTCCAGGTCAGCCTGAGCTACAGTGAGACCCTACCTCGAAAATACAAAAAAAAAAAAAAAAAAAAAGTAATCATATTAGCTAACTGTTTTTTCATACAGAAAAGCTGGGTCAGGGCTGGGGAGATGGTCCAATGGTTAAGGACGCTTACTTGCAATGCCTGCTGACCCAGGGTTCAGTTCTCCAGCACTTAGGTAAAGTCAAATATTGGTGCATACATCTGGTGTTCATTTGTAGCAGCAAGAGGCTCTAATGTCCCCATATATTCACATACACACACATACATGCAAATGAATAAGTAAAAATATTTTTTAAAAAATTAATCCAGGAGCCAGTGGGGCACTTGGGAGGCAGGGGTAGGATTGTCATGAGTTCAAGGCCACCTGAGACTATATAGTGAATTCCAGGTCAGCCTGGGCTAGAATGAGAAGCTACCTTCAAAAAAAAAAATCTGGGGCACGGGGCTGGAGAGATGGCTTAGCGGTCAAGGCACTTGCCTGTGAAGCCTAAGGACCCAAGTTTAATTCCTCAGTACCCACGTAAGCCTGATGCACAACATGGCGCATGTGTCTGGAGTTTGTTTGAAGTGGCTGGAGGCTCTGGCAGACCCATTTTCTCTCTCAAATAAGTAAATAAAATATTTAAAATAAAATAAAAAATTAAGCCGGGTGTGGTGGTGCACTCCTCTAATCCCAGCATTAGGAAGGCAGAGGTAAGAGAATTGCCATGAGTTTAAGGCCATTTTAAGACTACATAGGGAATTCAAGGTCAGCCTGGGCTAGAGGAAAACCCTACCTCAAAAAAATTTTTTAACGTTGGGGTTGGGGGGCTAGAGAGATAGTTTACCAGGCAGTTTGCCTGAGGAGCCTAAGGACCCAGGTTCAATTCCCCAGAACCCACATAGCCAGATGCACATGGCGGCACACACATCTGTAGTTTGTTTGCATTGGCTGAAGGCCCTGGCGTGCCCATTCTCTATCTGCCTCTTTCTCCCCTATCCCTCACTCTCAAATAATAATTAAAAAAAAAAAACTTTGCCGGGCATATTTGCGCATGCCTTTAATCCCAGCACTTGGGAGGCAGAGGTAGGAGGATCACCATGAGTTCAAGGATACCCTGAGACTACATAGTGAATTTCAGGTCAGTCTGGACTGCAGCAAGAGCAAGACCCTACCTCAAAAAAAAAAAAAAAAATCTCCATACCTATATATTAATGCTACTCTCACTTTTGGTTAGAGAAGCTTCTCTTTTCAGATGGTGGTGACCTCTGGGATGACTCAAAAAGCGCCATAGTGCTGAGAAGTGACAGAGGAGTGTTCAGCACTGAAATATCTCTATCACACCCTCCAAGGCTCAGGGTCCATTGAAGAAGAGGTAGCAGAAAGAATGTAAGAGCCAAAGGAAGGGTAGGGCTGCTTACAATGCAGTCTTCTAGATACAAAATGGCCCCAATATCCAAGACCTCAACAGTGCCTGGTGGTACCTTCATAAGACCCTCATAATAGGAGGAAAAGATTATGACATCAAAATAAAAGAGAGACTAACTGAGAGGGGGAGAGGATATGATGGAGGGTAGAGTTGTGAAGGGGAAAGTGGGGTAGACGAGAGAATTATCATGGTTTATTGTCTATAATTATGGATGTTGTCAATAAAAAAAGTTTTTAAGAGCTGGAGAGATGGCTTAGCAGTTAAAGCATTTGCCTGCAAAGCCAAAGGATCCCGGTTCAACTCTCTAGGACCCACATAAGCCAGATACACAAGGTGGCACATGCATCTGAAGTTCACTTGCAGTAGCTGGAGGCCCTGGCACACCATTCTCTCTCTCTCTCTCTCTCTCTCTCTCTCTCTCTCTCTCTCTCTCTCCCTCTTTCTCTCCCTCAAATAAATAAAAAATATATTTTTAAAAAAATATTTATATTCTCTCTCCCTCTCCCTGCCTATTTCTGTATCTCCCTCTCAAACAAGTAAACATGTAAAATGAAATATTTTAAAAAGGGCTGGAGAGCCAGGCGTGGTGGCGCATGCCTTTAATCCCAGCACTCGGGAGGCAGAGGTAGGAGGATCACCATGAGTTTGAGGCCACCCTGAGACTACATAGTGAATTCCAGGTCAGCCTGAGCTAGAGTAAGACCCCACCTCCAAAAACCAAAAAATAAAAATAAATTTACAATAAAAAGGTCTGGAGAGATGGCTTAGTGCTAAAGGTGCTTGCCTGCAAAGCCAAAGGACCCAGGTTCAACTCCCCAAGACCTATGTAAGCCAGATGCACAAGGGGGTGCATGCATCTGGAGTTTGTTGGCAGTGGCTGGAGGCCCTGGCATGCCCATTCTCTCTCTCACTCTTTTTCTCTCTACCTGCCTATTTCTGTATCTCTCTCTCAAATAAGTAAATAAATAAAATAAAAATGTTTTTAAAAATCTTTATTTATTTATAAACAGAGAGACAGACAGAGAAAGAATGGGTGTGTCAAGGCTCTAGCCCTTCAAATGAACTCCAAATGCTTGGGCCACTTTGTGCATCTGACTTTATGTGGGTACTGGGGAATTTAACCCAGGTCATTAGGCTTTACAGGCAAGTGTCTTAACCACTGAGCCATCTCTCCAGCCCTAAAATAATTTTTTAATTAAAAAAGAGTGCTGGGCATAGTGGTGCTCGCCTTTGATCCCAGCACTTGGGAGGCAGAAGTGGGAGGATCACCATGAGTTCGAGGCCACCCTGAGACTACATAGTGAATTCCAGGTCAGTCTGGGCTACAGTGGGACCCTGCCTCGAAAAAACAAACAAACAAAAAATTTAAATTTAAATAATAAAAAAAAAGGCTGAGCATGGTGGTGCACACCTTTAATCCCAGCACTCGGGAGGCTAAGGTAGGAGGATTGCTGTGCTTGAGGCCAGCCTGGGTTAGAGTGAAACCCTACCTCAAAAAAAAAATTTTTTTTAAAGAACTGGGAGTGGAGGTGTACACCTTTAATCCCAGCAGTTGGGAGGCAGAAATGGGAGGATCACTGTGAGTTCAAGGCCAGCCTGGGATGACTACATGAGTTCCAAGTCAGCATAAGCTAGAGTAAGACCTTACATTGAAAACCACCCCAATTTTTTTTTTTTTTTTATTGAGAGAGAAAAAAAAAATGGGTGTGCCAGGGCCTCCAACCCCTGCAAACAAACTCCAGATGCTTGTGCATCTGGTTTATGTTGGTTCTGGGGAATTGGATCTGGTTCTTTTGGTTTTGCAGGCAAGCACCTTAACCACTAAGCCATCTCTCCAGCACCCCCCCCCAAAAAAAATTTTTTTTTGATGTAGGGTCTCACTCTAGATCAGGCTGACCTAGAATTCTCTATGTAGTCTTAGGGTGGCCTTGAACTCACAGCAATCCTACCTCTGCCCCCCAAGTTCTGGGATTAAAGGTGTGTGCTACCACGCCTGGCTATTTTTATTTTATTTATTTAAGTGAGAGAGAGAGAGAGAGAATAGAATTGACATGCCAGGTCCTCTAGCCACTACAAATGAATTCCAGATGTATGTGACAACTTGTGCATCTGGTTTACATGGATACTGGGGAGTTGAACCTGGGTCCTTAGGCTTCGCAGATACATGCCTTATCATCTAAACCATCTCTCCAGCCCCCCCAAAATTTTAAAATATTTACTTATTTATTAGATACAGAGATAGGGAGAGAGAGAGAATGGGTACACCAGGGCCTCTAGCCACTGCAAACAAACTCCAGATGCATGTGCCACCATGTGCATCTGGCTTACAGGGGACCTGGAGAATCAAACCAGGGTCCTTAGGCTTCACAGGCAAGCACCTCAACTGCTAAGCCATCTCTCCAACCCCCCCCCAAAAAATACTTTTGTTTTGTTGTTGTTTTTGTTCATTTTTATTTATTTATTTGAGAGTAACAGAGAGAGAAAGAGGCAGAGAGAGAGAGAATGGGTGCGCCAGGGCTTTCAGCCACTGCAAATGAACTCCAGACGCGTGCGCCCCCTTGTACATCTGGCTAACGTGGGTCCTGGAGAATCGAGCTCAAACCGGAGTCCTTAGGCTTCACAGGTAAGCGCTTAACCACTAAGCCATCTCTCCAGCCCCTGGTTGTTTGTTTTTTGATTAGGGCCTGGCTCTAGCTCAGGCTGACCTGGAAAAAAAAACGACACTTTTTTTTAAAAGAAAGGCTGAATCCATGTATGGTGGTGCACACCTTTAATCCCAGCACTTAGGAGGCAGAGGTAGGATGATCACTGTGAGTTCTAGGCCAACCTGAGACTACACAGTGAATTCCAGGTCATCTTGGGCTAGAGAGAGATCCTACCTTGAAAAACAAACTAACAAAACAAGATGGGACTGCAGAAATGGCTTAGTGGTTAAGGCAGTTGCTGGCAAAGCCAAAGGACCCAGGTTCTATTCCCCAGTACCCACATAAGCCAGATGCACAAGGTGGTGCATGTGTCTGGAGTTCATTTGCAGTGATTAAAAGGCCCTAGTGAACCATTCTCATTCTCTCTGTTTCCCACTCTCTCAAATAAAGAAATAAATAAAATATTTTTTTAAAAGAAAGAAAAGCTGAGTCCCAGAAGATCTTACAAAGACTCACATTTGTCTGAATACATCAACATCTCCTGTGCCCCTGATTTAAAACCTGTCAGCACTCTCATCACCCTGTGCAGTAGGGGATGTGGTAAGACCCCAAAACAGACAAGTCAGCCTGGAGTGGAACAAGAGTCTGGAGGGAGGAAGGAGGTGGGAGGTCCGAGGGGCACAGCTGCCACAGTCAGTGGTCCTCACTGTTGTGGTAGACACCCTAGCAGTGTGAGGCTGGAGGCACCTGGGCTTGGCATCCCAATGAGAAGAACCCCGTCCCTGATACAGGTACCAAGAATGAGAGACAGGGGACATGTCGTGCCCATGGCCTGGTGCAAGGCTGGGGTGTCTGGGCTTGGCAACCACATACTATTCAACATGACCCAGCCTGCTGGGGCTCCCCAGCTGCTTACCTTCCTCAATGACCCCCATGCCCAAGCCACTCTTCCTGTGGGTCTCTGGTATTAGACATCTCTAGCCAGCTTCTATAGCTTCTTCCAGAAATGTGGAAGCACCCAGAGAGTCTCCGTGGCTCCTGCCACACCACAGTTGCTCTACATCCCCTGCCATAGCTGTGGAGTCCAGGCTAGGCCACTGACTGGCTATTCGGTCTGTGTAGGCAATCTTAGGCTTTATCTGGTGAGGTTGAGACATACACAGCCAGACAAGGGCCCTCAGTTACCAACTGACTCAGGCTTGCCTAAGATCCAGTCTTTTGGTACTAAATCAATTATTCAATCAAATCCAGGCCTTCAACTACAGTCAAAGCTTAACATAGCTGCCTGAATTAGCTTTCTTTAAAATGGCCTCTTTTTTAACTTGTATTTATTTATTTGCAAGCAAAGAGAGATAGAAGACAGAGAAAGAATGGACACACCAGAGCCTCTACACACTGCAAACGAACTCCAAACACATGTGCCCCTGTGCATCTGGCTTACGTGGGTCCTGGTGAATCAAACCAAGGCCCTTTGGCTTTGCAGGCAAACACCTTAACCGCTAAGACATCTCTCCAGCCCTGGCCTCCTTTTTAAACTTAAATTCTCTTAAAAGACAACCACATGCCATATACCTAAATGAAAAACTAGTATTGCTTGTCCTAAATAAAAACAAAAGCTTGGGCTGGGGAGATGGCACAGTAGATGAAACAAATGTGAGGACCCCACGTTCAGATCAGCTCCCCAGCACCTACTCTAAGTGGGCTTCGGAACCTTTCTTTAATTCCAGAGCTCAGGAGGTAGAGACAAGGAAGACTCAGGACAAGCTGACTACACTCGCCAAGTCAGTGAGCCCTGGGTTCAAGTGAGAGACATTCTAGGTAGATAAGATGGAGAGTGTTATAGGGTCTGGTGTCACACAAGTAATACCATTGACCGTGGAATGTAAGGCAAAGTTTTATTGGGTAAAAAGAAAGAAAAAGAAGAAAGCTGGTGCATCAGGTCTGCATCCCAGAGTTCGGGATCTCAAGATGCAGCCCTGATCTCTTCACAGTGTCAGCTTTTATTGGAAATAACCACATGATGTCTATAGTAGATTTGGAGTTAAACCACAAAATTACATACTGTTAAGCAAGGGGGGGGTGCTATTACAAGAAGTCACAAGGTTACATAGATCACATAGGCAGAACTGAGGCAAGAAACATTCTATGCTATGTAATCACAAAGATATTTAGAAACAAAGAGATACGGGGAGGTCATGGTACATTGTACAGAGGGATCATCCCATTCCTTTCACATTCCATTTTCCATTTCCCCCTCTGATATGACACTAAGTTAAATTCTTGACTCATGAAGAACAGTGTCTAGGGTGTTTTCATCTAAGGAGGTGTATTGTGTCCACAATACCATGAGCTTAACAGAATTTATTCTATTTTTTATATATCTACTTAGAGCATTAATAATACAGGGTCCTATGCTAAGGCCTAAGAGCAGTAGTATCAGAGGGCCAGCAATAGAAGAGACAAGGGAAGTTAGCCATGGAGACCAACTAAACACAGACTGAAACCAGTTACTACTGGCTTGTCTCTGAAGTTCTCCTTCTTTGAGATTTTCTCTAACTAAAGCCAGTGTATTTCAGATTATTCCTGACTGATTGGCATAAAAGTAACAAGTTTTACCTAAAGCCATACATAGGCCCCGTTGTTTCATAAAAAGTAAGTCTAAGCCTTTTATATTTTGTCCCCTCCACTTTCACGGCTGTTGGAGTGGTTAGGATGACCTGGTGGGGGCCCTTCCAACTTCCCAATACGGAGTCTCTTGATCCAAACTCTGTTGCCAAGCTGAAAGGGATGGGGGCAAACAGGGTGTGTCTGAAAAGTAGCCTTGACTGCCAGAACAATGGACTCCTGGACTCTTTGTAAGACTTGGATTAGTAAAGACAGTTATCTGTTCAAGACCCATCCTGGGCAGGATGGGGGGAAAGGTTCCATCCATAATTTTTTTTTGTTTTTTTGTTTTTTTGTTTTTGTTTTTTTTTTAAATAGTTTATTTTTATTTATTTGACAGAGAGAAAGGAGGGGAGGAGAGACAGAGAATGGGCCTTCCAGGGCCTCCAGCCACTGCAAACACATGTGCCACCACCTTGTGCATCTGGCTAATGTGGGTCCTGGGGAATCGAACCTGGGGCCTTTGGCTTTGCAGGCAAATGCCTTAACCACTAAGCCATTCCTTCAGCCCTGTTTTTGTTTTTTTGAGGTAGGGTCTCACTCTAGCCCAGGCTGACCTGGAATTCACTATGGAGTCTCAGGGTGGCCTCGAACTCATGACGATCCTCCTACCTCTGCCTCCCAAGTGCTGGGATTAAAGGCGTGTGCCACCACGCCCGGCTTCCATCCATAATTTTAAATGGAGTAATTCTTTTTACATAAGGAGCACACCTGGCCCTTAACAGGGCAGAAGGGAAGGAGTCCCACCCATCCTTCGCTGGTCTCTAGGGTTAATGTAGTTAAAGGCTCTTTCAAGGTCCAATTTATCCTTTCTACCTGTCCTGAACTTTGGGGATCTTAGGCTCAATATAATTTCCAATCAATCCTCAATGTCTAGGTTAATACCCTAGTGATTTAACACAAAGGCAGGCCCATTATCTGATCTTATCCGGAGGCACAACCCATAGCAGGGAATTATCTCCTCTAACAATTCCTTATTCCAATTTGGGCTGACTCAGATGGTAAAGCTTCCACCCATCCTGAAAAGGTATCAACATAAACAAGTAAATATCTATATCCATACTGATCTGGCTTTACCTCTGTGAAATCAACTTCCCAGTGTCTACCTGGCTCTGTTCCCTGCTCTCTTGTCCCCATTGGTGTCTCCTTACCAGAGGAGGCATTTGTCTGTTGGCAGGCCTGACAGCAGGTGGTGATGTTCTTGATGACTGAGTCCATACCTGGGAAGAAAAACTCTTTCCTTATTAGCTCGGCTGGCTTGTTGTTTCCTAAGTGAGTTCCTTCATGAAGTTCCTTAGCCAGTCTCCTCCCTAGGACTTGGGGCAGCAACAGTTGTCCATTCTCCAGTTGGTACCATCCTTGTGGGGTCTGTTCCTTTATCAGATGAGAAGTGAGAGGTGAGCTGTAGGTCCTGTTCCATGTATGTTGGTCTCTCAGGAAGAGTGGGTGTTGGGAGGGGGACCAGACAATCTGGCAGATGCTGAGAGGAAGCACTCTTTGCTACTAGATCTGTCAGTCTGTTCCCTCTTGCTTCTGTGGTCTCCCCTTTCTGATGACCCAGACAATGGATTATGGCTACTTTAGCAGGGGCCCAAATGGCAGCCAATAAGTTCAGATTTCACTTTTTATTTTTAATGTCTTTACCTTCTGCTGTTAATAGTCTCACTCCAAGTAGATGACCCCATGTACTTGTGCCATGGCAAAGGCATAAAGGCTGTCTGGATAGATATTTCCTGTCTTGTCTTTTCCCAATATCAGAGCCTTGATCAGTGCTATCAGTTCAGCTTTTTGAGCTGATGTACCCCGAGGTAGGACCTCAGCCCCCAGGGTTTCTTCCAAAGTCATCACAGCCACCCCTGCATACCCGATTCCATCCATGACAAAGCTGCTGCCATCAGAATACATCGCCAGATCAGGGTCAGGCCAAGGCACATCTGTCAGGCCCGGGCGGAGTCCATGGAAGGCGGAGGTGATCTCTAGGCAGTCATGCAGAGTGGTTGATGCCTCATCAGTTTCTGGCAGCAGGGAGGCTGGGTTCAAAGCCTCGGTTTGGCAAAACTGTATCCTTGGTTGATCTAAGAGCAAGGCCTGATAGTGGGTTATATGAGAGTTGAAGAGCCATTGGTCTGGGAGGCTCTTTAAAAGCGTCTCTATCATATGTGGAACTGTAATTGATAAAGTCTGGTCCAAGGTTACTTTGTCAGCGGCCTCTGTCAGAATAGCAGCAGCTGCCGCAATAGCCCGGAGACAAGGGGGCCAACCAGAGGCTACTGGGTCTGGCTTCTTAGACAAGTAGGCCACTGGGCAATGCCATGGCCCAAGTCTTGTACTTAGGATGCCCTTGGCTGTCCTCTTCTTTTCTGGAAGCGCCAAGGCAGGGGCTGATGTCAGAGCTGACTTTAGTTCTTAGAATGCTTGTTTCTCATTTTCAGTCCAATTCAAATCTTCCTCTCATGGCCTCATATAGAGGCTTGGCTAATCCAGCAAACCTTGGAATCCAAATTCTGCAATGCCCTACAGTTCTGAGGAATTCTTGGGTCTGTCTCTTAGTGGGGATTTGAGTGATGATCTGAATCCTAGAGCCCGATAGCATACTGTTACCTCCTTGGAGTTCGTGTCCCAAGTAGGTTGCCTTATGCACACACAGTTGAGCCTTCCTGGCTGATACACGATAGCTCAGATGTTGTAAGTTGTCCAGGAGATGCTCTGTGGCAGAGAAGCATTCCTCCTCCATTTCTGCAGCTAGGAGGAGGTCATCCATGTATCATAGAAGAGTTGCCTCAGGCGTTTCCTTGCCTGCAAGTTTCTATGAGGAGCCTCAAAGAGGGTGGGGGAATTTTTAAATCCCTGTGGAAGCCTAGTCCAGATTAGTTGCCCATTACTGCCTTGTTCAGGGTCTGTCCATTCAAAGGCAAAAATGGGTTGACTTCCCTTTGCCAAATGGAATACTAAAGAAAGCAACTTTTAGGTTCAGCACAGTATATATTTGCCTTTTCAGGTGGAATCATACTGAGCAAAGTATAAGGGCTGTCTCTTAGGGCCTGGTGCCTTCTGGAAGGTAGCCACCATAACCTTAGCCATTTTCTTAGCCTATCTTCTGGAGTGTCTCTATTATTATATACCCTGGCAGCAATCTCTATCAACTCTGAAAGAAGTTTACCCTCAAAGCCTTGTGTTCTCTGAATCCCCTTTCTAATATCTGGTGAGGACCGAGTTACAAACGCAATGTTAATAGTCCGCCTATTCTCAGGGGCCTCAGGATCTATGGGGTATGTCCTGTATGCTTCCTTGCAGCCTTTCTAGGAAAGCGGTGGGGTATTCTGTGGGCCCCTGGGTCACTTCATTCACCTTAGACAAATTTATAGGGTGCCAAGGGAGCAGCTTCCTGGAGACCCATCAGAGTCTGGCGAAAGAGGTTAAGGGATGTCTGACCTTCAGTGTTATTGGGATCCCAGACTGGTTGTATGGAACGGAAGACCTCATCAATAACATTAGAGTTCTCTGTGAGACGGCTGTCGGCTCCCAACACTAGTTTCTTGGCTTCCGTTCAGATTTTCTCATGTTTCTCTGTGGTGGTGTAGAGGGTGTTCAAGAGTTGCTGACAATTCTCCCATGTGGGCTGATGGGTATAGAAGACTGTTTTGAGAAAGGATACCAGAGAACCTGCTTTAAATCAAATTCAGGTTTAGCTATAAGAACAGGGGGTTGAGCCGGGCATGGTGGCGCATGCCTTTAATCCCAGCACTCAGGAGGCAGAGGTAGGAGGATCACCGAGTTCAAGGCCACCTTGAGACTACATAGTGAATTCCATGTCAGCCTGGGCTAGAGTGAAACCCTACCTCAAAAAACAAAAACAAAACAAACAAAAACAAAAAGAATAGGGGGTGCTGCAGAATCAAACCTAGGCCTTTAGGCTTCCCAGGCAAGCACCTTAACCATTAAGCCATCATTTACTTGATGCCCTTTTTTATTATCTGTTTATATCCTGATATACATTTTATGTAAGTCTAATGTTTGCCTTTTGGAAGGAGTTTGTAACTTGATCAGTACCTTGACTCAGTTTACCTATTTAAATTTTTTGTCTACTGAAAAATTTCATCAAACAGATGTGACTTTAGGTGTTCAAAAGAGAGGAACTATAAAGAGAAACAAAGTTATATGCCATGTGTCATTCCCTTTTCCTTATCAGAGACCATCAGCCATTTTGTCTTTGGACAGGATCAGGGGGACACATGGCTTAAACTTGCATGGGATCTCAGATAAAAGGGGTGTCATCCCTTTATCCAGAGTCCAGCTTGCCATGACTTTCAATAGCATATAACAGGAAGCAAGAGCAAAAGGAAATGACAGAGCAGAGAGCTAAGCATCCTAACATCCCTTGTCTTACTCTGAAGTTGTTTGTTTTTACCTAGGAAATTTATTTTTCCCATTTGTAATACAAAAGGTTATAGGGTCTTGTCTATGTCTAACCTGGTTAGACTTCCAAGGAATATGAATTACATCTGTGCTTATGACTTTGTGACCGACATAGCACAGGACATCACCTGTGTCTAATGCAAGCTAAATTTACATTAAGTCTATGTCCCTATATAAAACCTTTAGAGCATCCCTAAAAGTGTGTAAACAGTTGAAAAATCTTTTTTAGGCATGGTGTTTAGGTTTAGCCTTAATATTAACTTTCTGTTCCTTCTAAAAGGAAATCAATTTTGGGCAAAATTTGGTCTTTTTAGATCTCTTATATCCTTTCTACATATGCACATCTTCATCCATATACTTTAACATTCTGATCTAAGTTCCATTCCAAAAGCATTTTTAACAAGAATTATTATACGTCCAAAATTGAAAAATACCTTCCCTCTTCCTTCAGTCATCTCATCCCAACCCATAATTAACCATCTTTCTTATAAGGCTATTAAGAAAAACTACACCAAATTGATTAATCTTATTATCTACTGACAAAGAAGCAACATCAATGAGTTATCCATTTTACTACTGGAAATTTGTAGAGAAAAAGCCTTCCTTAGTATTTAGGTCACCAAAAAATATCTGCCTGACAACCAGACTTGCTTTATAATACCAGTATATATACCTTCAGGTTTTATATAACCCATTGATTTGTGATAGCTCCTATTAATAAACTCCTTGAAATACACTTTCTATGAATACAGGCAAAAAATGACAATCATTTTGGGGATCATCTTTATCAATACCTCTAACACATTTGGAAATGCTTTTATTAGAAATAACTAGGACAGGGCTGGAGAGATGTCTTAGCAGTTAAGCGCTTGCCTGTGAAGCCTAAGGACCCCGGTTCGAGGCTCGATTCCCCAGGACCCACGTTAGCCAGATGCATAAGGGGGCACATGCGTCTGGTGTTAGTTTGCAGTGGCTGGAAGCCATGGCGCGCCCATTCTCTCTCTCTCTCTCTCCCTCTTTCTCTCTCTGTCTGTCTCTCTCAAATAAATAAATAAAAATAAACAACAACAAAAAAAAAAACTTTAAAAAAAGAGAGAAGAAACTTCTCTCTTAAAAAAAAAAAAAAGAAAGAAAGAACTAGGACAAATTTTGTTTCTATCTTGAGGCAGGCTGGCCTAGAACTCAGGCCAGTTGCCTCCTCCTTTTAAGTAACAGGACATTACAATCTTTTAAAATACCTGGAAAATTATGAGTCTCCACTTCAGAGAGAATTTTGATCTTTTTAATAATCCTCTACATAAGCTGAAGTTGGCCTAGAACATAAATTCAATAATTATATGTATGAGATCATGTAAAAAATATGGCTTTGTTTACATAAAATTTAAGTTCACCATAGGCTTTAGTTAAATCTGATTTTTTTTTTTTAGTAAAAGGCGAAAGATTTATTCGATCTGAAGAGAAACCAGAGTATTAAATCTGATTTTTAAAGAGAAAACCCCAAAAAACTTGAAATAAATCAAATATCAACAAAAGCCTTAGGAGAGACCTGTTGGACTATTTGAATTAATAAAGAATAAACAATATCTTATTTGTTTAAAGCCCAAATAAAGAGGAAATATCAGGCACAGTTCAAATTAAAATTATTTCCCTATTTTTATCAAGCAATTTAAAAGTCACATTGTCTAAAATGAGGAGTCAGGCTATCATATTGGAACCTTGAATTGGAGGTCCTCCTGTCTCAGCTTCCCAAGTAGCTAGGATAATAGGTGTAGCTCATTTTAATGTTTATCTTCTTTTCCTGAAGATCTTCAAAGTGCTTTTAAACCAGTTTTAAAGGAAATTTTTCAACAGAATGATTTTTGACCCATATCTTCAAAGACAAGGACAAGACAAATGAACACAACACCAAACACAAACATGCTAACAATAACTGCTCTTCTGACACTGCCACGTGACTGCCAAACCAAAAATGAACCAGAAACAGACACGCTGTTAAACCGAAACTGAACCAGAATCAGACCTCCATTCGAAATCTCCCAATAGAGCCAGAAAGGTCAAGAGTGGTCCCTCAAACCTCTCATCCAGCGGAATTAATGCTGCGTCCAGTTTCCCTCTTGGACCCAGAAAAGTGCAAAACCAGAAAACCAGAAAAAAAAGTAAAACAAAAAGAGCGCAAAAAGCACCTCCAGAGGTTTCTTACCCAATAAAGGAGGGGACCAGCAGTCCTGGGCAAAAGTTCCCCATCAACGGCTTGCTACTAATTCCAAAACCAGGAACATGCAGACAAATGGAGATATGGTTCTCAGGCCAAGATTAGGGGTCCTTCCCCAGTTCTGTCACCCCAGAGCAGGGGAGAGAGGTTTTGAACTGTGGATCCCGAATGAGCCCCCAAGATGTTATGGGGTCCAGTGTCACACAAGTAAGACCATCAACTCAGGGAATGTGAGGCAAAGTTTTACTGGGTAAAAAGAGAGAAAAAGAGGAAAGCTGGTGCACTGTCTGCATCCCAGAGTTCCGGATCTCAAGATGCAGCCCTGATCTCTTCACAGTGTCAGCTTTTATTGGAAATAACCACATGATGTTTATAGTAAAAATAGGACCTGGAGTTAAACCACAAAATTACATACTGTTAAAAAGGGGGGGGTTATTACAAGAAGCCACAGGGTTACATAGGTCACATAGGCAAGAAAAATTCTATGCTATGTAATCACAAAGATATACAGGGAGGTCATGGAACATAGCACAGAGGGATCATCCCATTCCTTAGGTAACAGTAAACACCTGCATTGCACAGAGGGATCATCCCATTCCTTTCACATTCCATTTTCCAGAGAGTAGTAGAGAAAGACACCCAGCACTGACCTGTGGCCTCCACACATGGACACACACATACACATGGATGCACACCGTACACACATAAACCTGCAACAACAACAAAATAACCTTGAAAAACAATAAAATATTTGAGAAAAAGTCGCTTTGGGAGGGGGTGGCACATGCCTTTAATCCCAGCACTCAGAAGGCACAGGGAGGAGGATCACCATGGGTTCACGGATAGCCTAAGGCTACCAAGTAAATTACAGGTCAGCTTGGGCTAGAGTGAGACCCTGCCTTACAAAAATCAAATGACAGCTGGGCATGGTAGCTCATGGCTTTAATCCCAGAACTCAGGAAGCAGAGGATTGCAGTGAGTTTGAGGCCACTCTGAGACCACATAGTGAATTCCAGGTCAGCCTGAGCTGGAGCAAGACTCTACCTCAACAAAGAGAGAGAGAGAGAAACAACAAAAGCAAACCAGATCATTACATTTCATAGGATTTCATAGGACCCTGAGTTTCAGGAGACCTCAATACAAAAGATTAGCAATGTGGGGACTGGAGAGATGGCTTAGAGGTTAAGGCACTTGCCTGCAAAGCCAAAGGACCCAGGTTTGATTCTCCAGGACCCAAGTAATCCAGATGCACAAGGTGGCACATGTGTCTGGAGTTTGTTTGCAATGCCTGGAGGCCCTGGTGTGCCCATTCTCTCTCGCTCTTTGTCTCTCTATACATATCTGCCTCTCTTGTTCCTTCTCTCTCTCTCTCTCAAATAAATAAAAAATTTAAAAAATAGCTGGGCATGGAGGCACACACCTTTAGTCCCCAGCATTTGATAGGCAAAGGTAGGAGGATCAGCATCAGTTCAAGGCCAGCCTGAGACTACATAGTGAATTTCAGGTCAGCCTGGGATACAGTGAGACCCTACCTTGAAAAACCAAATATATATATATATACACACTAAAATTAGCAAGTGTGGGGCTGGAGAGATGGCTTAGTGGTTAAGCGCTTGCCTGTGAAGCCTAAGGACCGTAGTTTGAGGCTTGACTCCCCAGAACCCACGTTAGCCAGATGCACAAGTGGATGCAGGCATCTGGAGTTCGTTTGCAGTGGCTGGAGACTCTGGTGTGCCCATTCTCTCTCTCTCTCTTTCTCTCTCTGCCTTTCTCTCTCTCTCTCTGCCTCTTCCTCTCTCTGTCTGTCATTCTCAAATAAATAAATAAAAATAACAAAAAAATTTTTTTTTAATTAGCAAGTGTGGAAGGGTGCTAAACAGAAGAATCCGATAAAGTTTTCAAACCACAGCCAGAGCTAAGAAGTAAGTAGCTTCCTCTATAAAGTGACTTAGCACAGCCTTTGTTTGCAAACCAATGTGGTAGCATATCCCTGTGATCCCAATACCCAAGAGACAGGCAAGATGAGTTCAAGGCCAGCCTGAGAATACACTGTGAATTCCATATCAGTGTGGGCTGTGAGACCCTACCTTGGAAAACCAAATAATAATAATAATTATTATTATTAAAAAACAGATAAAAATAAAAGAGTTCTAGGCCATCCTGGCTATGGAGCAAAACTCTGCTAATGAATTAAACTTATTTGTATTTAAATTAATTCATTTGGTTAATTAAAATATAAAATGATATTGCTGAAGACTCCATATACTTGGGCTGCAAGGCCACTGAGAAATCCTGCTGGATCTGAGCTGATAACCTCCTCCATGTAGACCAGCTGACAGAAAGCTGGGAGAAGTCATTCTGCATGCAGTTCAATGAGAGAAAGAGAAATCACCAGTGAAGATACTCAACAGTGGACACTGCAAGGCTTATTTTTGGCCAGCCAGGCCAAATGAGCCAAAAGGTGCAATAGTGGCACATCTGTTATGGGGGGGGACCAACTGCCCTCTAATTGGACTGGAGGCCCACTCCATGGAGGGAATACATACTGAAAACTTACAACAGGGGTAGTCATGAGCCCTAGGGGGTATAACATCTGCTGTTGTCTGGCTAAATGTATATATTATGCTTATCAAACTGCCCAGTAAGCACTTATGTTAATGTTCACACCCTTATATTAATGCAACTCTCACTTTTGGTAGAGAATCTTCTCTTTTCAGATGGCAGTGACCTTGAGATGAGACGACTCAGAAGGTATCATGGTGATGGAAAGAAATGACCGCAGTGCTCAGTACTGCAATATCTCTATCACACCTTCCAAAGCTCAGGGTCTAATGCAGAAGAGGTGGCAGAAAGAATGTAAGAGCCAAAGGAAGGGCAGGACTCCATACAACATGCTCCCTCCAGACACAAAATGGCCTGAATATCCATGGCCTCACAGTGCCTGACACTACCTGCATAAGACCATCATAAGAGGAGGAAAAGATCATGACATCAAAAGTAAAAGAGAGACTGATTGAGATGGGGAGGGGGTATGATGGAGAATGGAGTTTCAAAGGGTTAAGTGGGGGTAGGGAGGGTATTACCATGGGGTATTTTTTATAATCATGGAAGTTGTTAATAAAAAAAGAAAAAAAATATATATATATATATAATGAAATACTTATTTAGGGGTAACCCAAACATTAGCAATGACCAATCTAGTTGGATCAAAATTTATCAGGTGGGCTAGAGGATTGGCTTAGTGTTTAAGGTGCTTGCTTGCAAAGCCAAAGTACCCAGGTTCAATTCCCTGGGACCCATGTAACCCAGATACAAGGTGGTGCATGCGTCTGGAGTTTATTTGCAGCAGCCAAAGGCCCTACTATGCCCATTCTCTCTATCTGATCTTTCTCTCTCTCTCAAATAAATAAAGTTTTGCCAGGCATAATGGCACACGCTTTAATCCCAGCACCTGAGAGGCAGAGGTAGGAGTATTACTGTGAGTTCAAGGCCACCCTAAGACTACATAGCGCATTCCAGGTCAGCCTGAGCTAGAGCGAGACCCTACCTCAAACAAACAAACAAACAAAAATAATAATAAAGTAAAGTGAACCTTTTTTTTTTTATTTTTTAGGCAGTGTCTCACTCTGGCTCAAGCCAACCTGGAATTAACTGTGTAGTCTCAGGGTAGCCTTGAACTCATGGCGATCCTCCTACCTCTGCCTCCTGACTGCTGGAATTAAAGGCATGTACCACCACACCTGGCTATAAAATAAACTTATTTTTAAATTTTTTAATTTATTTATTTGAGAGAGAGAGACAAACAGACAGAAAGAGAAAGAGGCAGAGAGAGAGAGAATGGGGGTGCCAGGGCCTCCAGCCACTGCAAACAAATTCCAAATGCATGTGCCACCTTGTGCATCTGGCTAACATGGGTCCTGGGGAATCGAGCCTCGAACCGGGGTCCTTAGGCTTCACAGGCAAGCACTTAACTGCTAAGCCATCCAGCCCAAACTTTTGTGGGTTTTTTTGTTTGTTTGTTTGTTTGTTTGTTTGTTTGTTTGAGGTAAGGTTTCACTCTAGTCCAGGCTGTAGTCTCAGTGGGACCTCACACTCTCTGTGATTCTCCTACCTCTGCCTCCCAAGTGCTGGGATTAAAGACATGCACCACCATGCCAGCTCTAAAATAAACTTTTAATAAATGATATCAGGACTGGAGAGATGGCTTAGTAGTTAAAGCACTTACCAGAAAAGCCAAAGGATCCAGGTTCGATTCCCCAGTACTCATATAAAGTCAGATGCACAAGGTGGTACATGCATCTGGCATTTGTTTGCAGTGGCTAGAGGGCTGGCATGCCCATTCTTTCTGTCTTTAATTTGTTTGTTTGTTTCAAGGTAGTCTCCCTCTAGCCCAAGCTGGCCTAGAATTTACTATGTAGTCTCAAGCTGGCCTCAAACTGACGGCAATCCTCCCTCTGCCTCCCAAGTGCTGGGGTTAAAGGCATGCACCACCACGCCCGGCTCTCTCTCTCTCTCTCTCTCTCTCTCTTTCTCTCAGATAAATAAATAACGTATTAAAAATGGTATCAGGCCAGGCATGGTGGTGCACGCGTTTAATCCCAGCACTGTGGAGGCAGAGGTAGGAGGACTGCCGTGAGTTCAAGGCCATCCTGAGACTCCATAGTGAATTCCAGGTCAGCCTGGGCTAGAGTGAGACCCTACCTCGAAAAACAACATAAACAAAAAAAAAGTATCAGAAGGCCATGTGGTTGTGAGACCTTGGGGAGGTTGTCAACTTCTCTGTACCTTAGTTTCCCTACATGTAAAATAGAGGTTGTGTAAGGCAAAAGCAGTGAACAGTAGAATGGGACACACAGACAGAGTGCCACTAAATAAGTTCACCACTGTAAGGATGGGACAACTAAGAGGCAGGAATGGGCTGGGGTGGGCTCCAGGCCACCTGGTTGTCTCTTGGTCCTTGCCAGCCTCCGCTATCCAAACCCAGCAAGTTTTTGGACACCCACTGTAGGGTACCCCTCTCCTGCCTTGACCCACCCTGGTCCAGCCCCTTGACTTAATTCTCACACCAATTGGTATTGGATAATGAATTCATGGGCACCATTCACAGTCAGAACAGAGGATCAGAAAGGTGGCTGAGGGCAGGTCCCCTCTGTCTGCCTTTGCACAGGGGGTGCTAGGTTCCTGCTCCTCCCCATCCTAGCACCCCTAGTGCATTATCTCCAGGCAGCGTGCAACAGCTGAACCTCTGGGTATCTCTCTGATCCCCCAGATTTCCGGTTCCCCAAAGACAACTCAGGATGTGGGGAAGGAGGGGCAGGGAGAGGAGGAGGAGGAGACTGAACAAAAGAAAGATCACAGAGAGAGACAACCGCAGAGAGACCAGCAGCAGATGGATGGTTGTGTCAGAGGCGCGGAGAGACAGCGCTTCCAAAACTCAGAGGCAGGCAGGCAGGCAGAAGGACGAAAGAGGTGAAACAGACAAAAACAGTCAAAAGCTGGAGAGAGCACCAGAAAAGGGACACTGTTTAAATCTTGTATTGCTTGAGTGTTTCTTTGCTATGCCCAGTGCCATCTTCGAGAGTTTGTTCTACGCCATTATGTTTTTTTTTTTTTTGGCATTACTGTTCAGTTAAAAGATCTTGGACTATGAGAATGTTTGAACATTACTTAGATTGATAAAAACCATGGGGACTTTTAAAGTTGGATTAAATGCATTGTATGCTGACACAAAGGAAGACAAAGGCAGGGACACTGAGAATGAGACCGAACCGAAAGCAGCCGTGGGAGAAGGGAAGAGAAGGGTTCGGGGCGTGGGGTGTTGAGGGAAAACACCCAGAAACAAAGTTTGCAAGGCAGGTGGGAGAGGGTGAGAAGCGCTCAGCGGGGGATGAGGTTTGCAGTGAGGACTCAGGGAGGGGGGCAAGAGAGCAGGAAGAGACCAGAGAACCCTGTCCTGCTAGGGTCCCACCTGGCCCCATGGGGTACTGATGCTCTCTGCATCCACCCCATGAGCTCACATAGCTGTGTCCTTGAAGAGCCTGCAGCTCCAGTGAGAAGTACTGTGTACCCACCACACTCAGGGACACAGATGAAGAGGGAGCCACTCCCAGGGACAGACCAGGGAGGGGTGTGGTGGTCCGGAAAGGGGGAATTAATTAGAAGCAGGACTGACCCTGGACCACTCATGGGGGAAGAGCCACTGTCCTAGCTGACTTTGGTCATCAGTTCTCCTTGTGCCTCAGTTTCCTCATTTACAGAACAGTAGAGTAAGAAGAATAGGAGAAAGGTCTCGGTGTGGACAGACATTTGTAAAGTACAGGACACCGCACCTGCACATGACAGATGCCTGAAGAGAGGCCCTTGCAGGTGAAGCTGGCGCTCCCACAGCATCCTGTGTCTATGAGTCAGGACTTTCATTTGCAAACAGCAGAAAGCCAGCTGAGGCAGGTCCAAACCAGAGAAGGGTGGGTGCTCATGTCACTGAGCAGTTATTTTGCTGGTAGAGCTGACACTATGAGCAGGTGGGTCCAGGAACCTGACTCCCTCACCTCCTTCTGCCTTCTCCAGGTGGCTACTCCTCTCATGATGGTCCCTGGTAGCCCCAAGCTATGGAGTCCCTGTGAGTGGAGCCCCTCCCCCAAAGGGCCTCTTTGCCAAAACATCAAGCAGAAGCCCGTGTGTCAAGCAGAATCCCACGTCTGTGGATTACTCTTTGCTTTGTCTACTCCTCCTCCTCCTCATTCTTCTTCCTTCTCCTTCTTTTTTCTAGGTAGGGACTCACTCTCGCCCAGGCTACCTGGAATTCACTATGTAGTCTCAGGCTGGCCTTGAACTCAGAACGATCCTCTCACCTTTGCCTCCTGAGTGCTGAGATTAAAGGCGTGCATCACCATGCCCATCATTGTGAACTGCACTTCTATAAATAACTTTTTATAAATATATGTATATTTTATTTTATTTATTTATTTGACACAGAAAGAGGGAGAGAGAGAGAGAGAGAATGGACGTGCCAGGGCTCCCAACCACTGCAAACAAACTCCAGATGCTTGTGCCCCTTGTGCATCTGGCTAACATGGGTCCTGGGGAATCAAACCTGGGTCCTTTGGCTTTGCAGGCAAATGCCTTAACCGCTAAGCCATCCCTCCAGCCCTATAAATAACTTTTGAACTTACTGTGTGACTTTAAGTAAATCATTTACTCTCTCTGGGCCTGTTTCCTTGTCTGTATAGCCTGGGGCTTTTCATCCTTTATACTCAAGAGTGTTGTGAGAAGTCTGGCCTGGTGGTCCATGTCTTTAATCCCAGCACTCGGGTGGCAGAAGTAGGAGGATCTCTGCTAGTTTGAGGCCAGCCTGGGGCTACAGAGTGAGTTCCAGGTCAACCTGAGCTAAAGTGAGACCCTACCTCAAAAAAAAAAAAAAAAAAGTGTGAGAGTATGAGTGTGCCACACAGTAGGTGTGCACACAGACATGCATCTCAGCAGCCACTCCCCTTCTACCAGCACGTGGCCTGATTTTCTTAGGGTACCTTCTCATTTCCAGTCCCTTCGAGTTGAGAGTGAAATACAGAATATGGACAGATCTATACTGGTCAGCACATGGTATTCTAGTCAGTGATTGGCTCAGGGGAGTCATATGCCCAACTCTGGTCCAATCAGAGCAATTGTGCTGGGGATGTGGGGACATTTTCCATAGGACTAGAGCTGCCAGAACCACCATATGACCACACAGGGACAGGATGTGTGAAGATCCATCCAAAGAAAAAGGTGGGCTGAGAATTGCAAACTAATTGGGAATGGGTGACAACACTTGGCCCCTGGCTTCTGTGCACTTGAATGCCTCTACCTTCTCAGCAACAAGAATTCCATTCTTTCTTCTTCACAACAACCTTTGGGGCTGGGCAACACACAAGGAGAAGGTTTTAAAACTTCAGTCAAGGGCTGGAGACATGGCTTAGTGGTTAAGGTGCTTGCCTGTGAAGTCTAAGGACCCAGGTTCGATTCCCCAGTTCCCATGTAAGCCAGATGCTTAAGGTGGCATATGCATCTGGAGATCTTTTGCAGTGACTAGAGGCCCTGGTGCACCTCTCTCTCTCTCTCTCTCTCTCTCTCTCAAAAAAAAAACAAAAAAAAAACCCTTCAGTCAATATTCTCAAAGGTCCCCAAAGTTCCACAGAAATATAATGGCAAAATTGGGACCTAAAACTTAGCCATGCCAGGGGCAGTGTGGCATGCCTGTAATTCTGACACTGGGGAGGTAGAGTGGAGTCAGGAGGATTGGTACAAGGTGAGGCCAGGCTGGTTATATAGCGAGACTCTCCCGAAAAGTCAGAAATAGGGCTGGGGAGATGGTTCAGCAAATAAAGGCACTTGCTTAAAAAGCCTGCTGGCCCCAGTTCGATTCCCCAATATCCATGTACCTCCAGCATGCTGATGGGAGGTGGAGACAGGAAAACTTTCTAGAATCTCATGGTCAGCATAGCAAAGAACAATAGCAGAGAAAGATCCAGAGAGAAACCCCACCTCAAATGAGGTGGAAAGGCTCGGACTGACCCAAAAGTTGTCTTCTGATCTACGCACACATACATGAACACAAACACAAGTGCACACACATACTCACACTAAAAATAAATTATAAGAAAAATAAGCCGGTGGCTGTGAGTTCAAGGCCAGTGTAAGACAAAAGAGTGAATTCCAAGTCAGCCTGGGCTAGAATGAGACCCAGCCTGGAAAAACCAAAATATAAAAAAAAATAATAATAAGCCAGGCGTGGTGGCTCCCGCCTTTAATCCCAGCATTTGGGAGGCAGAGGTAGGAGGATCACCATGAGTTCTAGGCCACCCTGAGACTACATAGTGAACGCCAAGTTAGCCTGGGCTACAGTGAAACTGTACCTCAAAAAAACAAAAACAGAGGCCGGAGTGATAGTTTAGCAGTTAAGCCACTTGCCTGCGAAGCCAAAGGACCTCAGTTCGATTCCCCAGGACCCACATAAGCTAGATGCACTAGATGGTGCGTGCATCTGGAGTTTGTTTGCAGTGGCTGGAAGCCCTGGTATGCTCATTTCTCTCTGTGTGTCTCTTTCCCTCTCTCAAATAAGTAATAAAAAAATATAAAATATTTTAAAAACAAACAAAAAAAGTGCTAAGAAAGAAAAGTTGGGCTAGAAAGATGGCTTAGTGGTTAAGGTGCTTGCCTGTGAAGCTTAAGGACCCAGGTTCAACTCTCTAGCGCCCACATAAACCAGATGCACATGATGGCACATGTCTTTAATCCCAGCAGTCAAGAGGCCAAGGTAGGAGGACTACAGAGTGAATTCTAGGTCAGCCTGGGCTAGAGCAAGAGCCTACCTTGATAAAACAAAAGAAAGTTGTTTTCAGAGAATATATAGAAGGTATACATGAATTTAATGTTTACATTTGGATCCCATCTCCAAGATATTTCACATGTATGCAAATATTCCAAAATCTACTTGGGACTTCTGGCCCAGGCATTTCACTATGTCCTCTTTTTTTGTTTGTTCGTATTTGGGTTTTTTTTTTTTTTTTTTTCTTCTTCTTCTTCTTGGTCTTTCGAGGTAGGGTCTCACTCTGAGCCTGACCTGGAATTCATTCTGTAGTCTCAAGCTGGCCTCCAACTCACAACAATCTGCCTACCTCTACCTTCTGAGTGTCGGGACTAAAGGTGTGCGTCACCACACCCAGCTATGTCCTCTTTTGTTTATTTATTTATTTTGCTTTTTCAAGGTAGGGTCTTGCTCTAGCCCAGGCTGCCCTCGAACTCACAGCAATACTCCTCTATTCCTCCTCAGTGCTGGGATTAAAGGTGTGCGCCACCTTTAATGCCTGATCCAGGCATTTCAGATAAGGAAGGGATCTACAAGTTGTACCATTTTCACATCTTGACTGTATGCACACAGCTTGTTCTGATGGGTCAGGATCATTCTGTCTGCTGCTGGTTCCCACTGCTCAACTGTTTCCCAACCATTCTCCAGTGATACCTGTTCAGGCTGCTGCAATGCTGTCCCTGTGTTGCCCTTACCTTGATATCTGCTAGCTTGTCAAAGCTCTATTCAGGAATCCTCTAGGCCAATGGACCTGCACAGCTCCAGCTTTAACCACATGCTATTGAGCGTCCTGCAAGGCAGTTGTGACAACATACTCTGCTTTGCTAGTCACCTGCTCTTTGTCCCCTGGCCCAGGCACAAAGGTCCTTGTGCCTATTCTTACCCACTCCCCTCAAATAAAATGATGTAAACTCATCTGTTTATGTCACCCTTGCCAGCCCTTTCCTCCTTAATCTGCTCCAGTTGGGTGTTTTAGGAGCTTTTCTGTCTACAGCAGCCAGCACTCTGTAACATAACCAGAACAAGGGGCTGGGGATGTAGTGCAGTTGTTTTGATCCATAAAACCTGGTGTGGGCTGGGAGAAAAGAACTTCCTGAGGTGATCAGGGTTAACCCCCCATTCTAAGGACAGAGAAAACGAGGACCACTAAGGAAAGGTCTTATTCCTGATGTGCGCTCCCCACCCAGTAGCGCTGCAAGCCTTGCTGTCACCATCACAGTGAGCAGCTGCACTTCTGCGCTCCTGTGGACTGGCCTGTGAGGAGTCACAGCCTGAGCCCTGTAAGGGCCAGCCTAGGTCAGAGGCCTGGCCTCACTCAGAGAAGATGGCTATGGCCCACTCATTGTCTGCTGTCGCTCATGGTACTTGATCAGGACTGCTGGGTGGCAGAGCCCCTGAGGAGGATGAAGACCCACAGAGAGCCAGAACACACACAGAGGTATCCAGGTGCTCTGTAACTACAGACTTGCGCATATCGCACGTACACAAAGTATCCAGACTCACATACACCCTGTGCACACACATGAGCATCCAGACTCACATACACACTGTGCACACACATGAGTATCCAGACTCACACTCATGGACACATGCATGAACTTGCATGTATGCAGCCCATGGACTCATATGCATGTGCATGTGTTTATACTTATACACAAAGCCAATGCAGAAAGCAGAACCACTCAGCCCAGAGCCACCCTCACCCAGCCTTCAGCTCCCAGAACTCCTAACCCTAAGAGAGTAGACCAGCCAGGCATAGTGGCATACACCTATAATCCCAGAACTCAGGAGACAGAGACAGGAGAATCGTCTGTGAGTTTAAGGCTAGCCTGGTTTGCATAGTGAGTTCCAGGCCAGCCAAAGCTACATAGTGAGTCCCTGTCTCAAATAAATAAATGAAAAGGAAGAAACAGAACTGCAGACCACAGTAGCCTTTATTCCATGACACAGTGGACTGGAATGAGGAAGGTTCATTCTCAGGCTGCTTCAAAAGGTACAGCGTACCAGGGGACGGTCTGGACCCCAAAGTGACAATAAGTTAGGGGAGATTCTCAGGCTGTTGTCAAGGCAGGGCTAAAGTAGAGCTCCCTAGAGCCATTCTCAGCTGCCCAGTTCAGCCTCCCAATACGGTCAGTCCAGAGTAGGTGGCTGGAGCTGAAACACAACAGGGGCGGGGGACAGGGAGGGTGGGGATCAGAACAGTATAGCAGGGTGTCCAGAGCTACAGAGGATGGGCTGGGTTGTTGGGTGTGGTAAGGAAGAGGGTCCTCAAGGGAAGGCCCAAGGCAGAAGACAGAGGTCACTCACTGGGTTCTCAGTTAAGCTCCTGCAGGTTCTCATAATCAGGAGCTCCCTCTCCCTCCTCTTCCACCTCCTGGGAGCTCAAGGTGCCTAGGAGGGCTGGAAAGACGAGCGGAGACTGGTGTCTAACCTGAAGGCTACCTTCACAGGGCAGCTCCACAGCTTCTGCCCACTCCCCTGCCCAGGACACACCTGGCTCAGCCCTAGCTGCTGGCTGCAGTTCCTGGGACACATTCACATACTCCCGGCTCCCATCTGTGGGAACAGGTCAGAAGGAGGGACAGCTATACAAACAGTGGGGGCAGGCCACATAGAGGGTGAGTTGGGGACTGTGCACAGTATAATGACCACGGGACAGAACACGGAAGTCACTTACCCAGAGATGCCTCTGCGCTCTCCTCGCTCTCAGGGACATTCACGTAATCTTCGCCTGGCTCCACTGTAGGAAAGTCATTTGGAGTGCTGCCACTTAGATAGCCCCTGATCCCCAGAGGCCCCTCATCCAGGTCCCCAAAGACCAACACCTTAAGACTCCAATATAACCTACCCTCCAACATAGGGATGCACAGAGAATATTCTGGAAAAGCAAGGGCCTGAACAAAGGTAAGAGCCACAGAGGAGATCCACTGCACTGGAAGCACGGGGGAAAGGGAACAGTGATGGTACAGGACCCCGGCATGGTCCCCAGGCTGGGAGCAGAGATCAGACGCAGCTCAGGGTGGGGGAAGCTTGACGGCATGTATGAAAGGGAAATGGCACGCTTGGTCCAGCTGGCTTCCCCTTCCTCAAGCTTGTAGGGCTTCCCGATATCCACAGCTGTTGCCTGAGCCACTCCTTTCCTGGCTCACACACATCACCTCCAGTGTCGCTTGGTTCTTGTGGGTTACCTACATTCTGCATAAGAACCCAGACAGGCTGGGCTTTGGAGCCAGACTTCTTGGGTTCAAATCCTAGCTATAGCACTAACTGGGTGAGCTCAGACAAGTTACCTAACCTCTCTTTCCCTCACTGTTCTCACAGCCTGTCACCCATGAAATGCTACTGAATTAAAGCAAATAAACCCTGAACCAGGCATGATGGCACATGCCTGAGGTCACAGCCACACAGGAGGCTAGAACAGGACAGTTTCAGCCCAGGGTTAGTTAAAGGTCATATTAGGCATCACAGAAGCAAGAGTGTATCAATCGATCAGTCACTATGACTTGATAAAAAAAAAAAAAAATCCTGCCATAGCACAGAGACAGAAGTAAAGAGCAGAAGAAAGGAGTAGGCAAGTGCCAGGCGTAGAGACACACCTTTCATCCCAGCACTCAGGAGGCAGAAGATAGGAGAATCGCTGTGAGTTCGAGGCCAGCCTGGGACTACAGAGTGAGTTCCAGGTCAGCCTGGGCCACAGTGAGATCCTATCTCAAAAAGAAAGACGGGGGGGGGGGGGAGAGGGAGGTGGGGAGGGAGGGAAGGAAGGAAGGAAGGGAGAGAGGAAGGAAGGAAGGAGGCGGATAAGCACCAGAGCACTTAGAAATGATGAGGTTTGCCAGATATGGTGGCGCACATCTTTAATCCCAACACTCAGAAGCCAGAGGCGGGAGGATCACTGTGAGTTGGGGGCCACCCTGAGACTACATAGTGAACTCCAGGTTAACCTGGGATAGAGCAAAACCCTACCCTAAAAAGAAAAGAAAAGAAAAGAAAAAGGAAAAGAAAGAAATGATGAGGTTTTATGTGTTATATCCATCCAGTTTTACTAGGACATGAGCAGTCCTCAGTTAACAGTGGTTCTTTCATCACTGCAATATGATGCAAAGACTCATTAAGCCCCTATCACTAACTCACCAGACACACCCAGTAAATAGGTCAGTGAATAAATGAATGAATGGATAAAGCACTTGAATGGTCTAGCGCTTAGTAGAGAAATGAAAAATTAGAAATCTAGATGGGAAATAGAGCCCTGGTGAGGAAGCAATATTTCATGGTAAATATGGACCTGTTGAATTTCCCTAAACTAAAAAACCAAAATCCAAAGCCTTTTGAGGGGTGATAGGCTGCTACAAGCGGAAAATTCCAGACCATGGAACTTAGTTTCAAACAAAAGATTATTTAAATTATTACCTAAAACTAGTGTCAAGACTCTGTATATGAAACACAAATGCTTTTTTGTTGTTGTTGTTGTTGTTTGTTTGTTTGTTTGTTTTGATTTCTGTGAGGTATGGTCTCACTCTAGCCCAGGCTGACCTGGAATTCACTGTGTAGTCTCTCAGGGTGGCCTCGAACTCATGGTGATCCTCCTACCTCTGCTGGGATCAAAGGCATGTGCCACCACACCCAGGTGGCTGTTTTGTTTTTTGAGATAGGGTCTCACTATGTAGCATAGGCTTGTTTTCAAACAACGCTCCTCCAGGTGTGGTGGCACACACCTTTAATCCCAACACTTGGGAGGCAGAGATAGAAGAATCACTGTGAGTTTGAGGCCAGCCTGAGACTACATAGTGAATTCCAGGTCAGCCTGGGCTAGAGTGAAACCTTACATTGAAAACCAAAAGAAAAAAAAAAAAGAAAGAAAAGAGAAAAAGAGAGCTGTAGAGATGGCTCAATGATTAAGGTGCTTGTTTGCTAAGCCTGATGACTCAGGTTCGATTCCCCAGTACCCACATAAAGCCAGATGTACAAAGTGGCATTTGCAGTGGCAGGAGGTCCTGTTGAACCAATTCTCTCTCCCCCCTTTCTCCCTCCCTCCATCTCTCAAATAAATAAATATTTGAAAAAAAAAAGGGGGGAAAGACGGAGGTAGGAAAAGTGAGAGAAACAGTAAGAAAGTCAGAAGTTCAGTGCATGAGATTTGGCATGTGAAGGGGAAACAGAAGGGCGACAATCAAGAAAGGAATGAGAGGGCAGAGAGCAAGGGCTCGTGGAAGAAGCAGGGTACACAGAAGCCGACTCACTGGAGAAGGCGCTGCCTCGGAAGCCTGGGCTGCTGGACACAGGGCCAGATGGGACAGCAGGGCTGGTGGCTGGGGTGCTGTCAGGAAGCACCTCTCTGAAGGAAAGAAGGAACAAAGAGAGTGAGCAAAGGACACCAGGCCGCTGCCTCCACCACCTATCTAGCCACTCACAGGTAGCCCTCATTGGAATAGTCATCCTCATCTTCCTCTTCATCCATGCTCTTACAGGCCGGCTCTGGAAGTAATGACAAAGGGTCAACATGACCTGAGAAAGGCCCCAGCCTCCCCAGCCAGCTCAGTGCCCAGATCCCAGACGCACCCTGGTTCTCGTAGCTTGCCACACTGTTTGCTTCAAAGAGAGAGTCAGAAGGAGACTTGGTCAGTTCAGCCTGGTCCTGTCTCCCGGCCCACCCCAACCACCCAGCCCTCGGTAACCTTACCACTGTCTGAGTCCTGCCGGGAAGATGGCATCCGATGGGAACCCCTAGGGGGCTGAGGAGATCTCCTGGGAGTCAAAGGTTAGAGATCATGATAGTGGGGTTCTAGGGGCAAGAAGGGTTATAAGGAAGGAGATCCCCAGTCCAAAAACGTGAGGAGGACAGAGAAGAGGAGGAGAGTTAAGAGGTACTCACGGGATGGGGAGCAGGTCTGGCTGGCTCAGAGGCAGGAAGGAGGTAGCAGGCAAGTAGGAGGTGGCAGGTGGCATTTCTGAGGACAGAGAACCAAGCTCGAGGGAATGACTTGACATGACCCCCACCCCACACACCCTCATCAAGGTCTTGAAAGGCAGACAGGCCTGGGGGCTTCCACCTCCCCTTATCCCAGAGGGGTGGGGGGAGCCCTGTGGGTAGCCCAGGGTGGAGGGAATGAACACAGGCTCGGGCACACTCTTGCCAGCACAACAGGTAGGCCTGCATACTCACGAGGTGGCTTGAAGAGGATGCTCCTGGGGTATGAACTGGCAGGGGAAAAGGCAGTCTGGGTTCAGGGCCAAGAGGTCCCAGACCCAGGCCGGCCACGGGGACAGAGGGAGAACACACAGGGAGAAAGGATCGCACACTCACCTCTCTGAAGAAGCACTGTCATAGGAGGCTGGGGGAGAGAGGGCCAGTGAGACAGGATTGGGGTACAGAGGGGCAAGGGCTCTCAGTCCCTGGGGGTAGGACTGAGGTAGGTAGAGACACTTAGGGAGTGAGGGATTGTGGAGAGGGTGAGGATCCTGCTGGGGTGCCCCGCATGCGGCATCCCACAGCTCCCTACTTACTTGGAAGCTCACGGCAGCGCACACATAGTGCCACCAGGAGTGTGGCCAAAGGCAATAGCAGGAGACCCAGCGCCAAAGGGGGCAGAGTGTCTGCCTCCATCTACAGAGCCTGTACCCGCCCGGCTGCACCACAGCCCCTATATGTAGAGGTGCAGCCGGCTGTGGGGCTGCGTGGGCCCCAGCCTGGAGCCTGGCAGGAGGCAGCTGTGCTCTCCTCCGAAACTCAAGGACACACTCCCTTGTTGGGCTGAGCTGGACTCAGTGCTGGCTGAAGAAGCTACTCCCAGAGTCTGGGCTGGCCGCCCGTCAACCTACTGAAAAGCCCGTGGGCCAGCTCCCCTAGGCGCGATCCCGGTGCCCAGTGGTACCTGCCCCACACTTGCTCCCACCCGCCTCTCCTCCTCTCTCCTCGACACCCTCGTGCGACAGGAAGCTGTGGTGAGAGCTGGGTGAGGGCAGGAAATCATCAGGCTCCTCAGCCTGCTGCACCCGCCCCCTGCCCACCCACCCCCACCCAGTTGTGGGAAAGGGGAGGAGGCAGAGGGGCTGCCCGCATTCTCGGGAAGGGACTGCAACTGCAGGGCTCGGCAGCCCCTCCACTGGGAACAGAAAGATGCCTGCTAGCCTACAAGCCAGGGCCTCGCCATGCCCAGGTCGGGAGAGTGACAGGGAGGTTCTGACCAAACCCCACAGTCATAGGGCACCCCTCCTCCCGCCACCTCCCAAGCCTGCCTGCTTGCTGGCCACTTCCAGGGGAGCACAGTGAGTCACCATCACACAGCCAGCTCACTCAGAGCAGAGTCCTCCCTCTGGGTCACCTAGCTCAGAAGACAGGGACTTGCCCCTAAGAGTGACCCACAGTCCCTGGGGAGCCCTGAGGCTGGAAGCACTTCCTAGAGCCCAGAGGTCAGAAGTCATTGGTATCCAGAGAAAGATAAGCAATCACTTTGGGTCTAATTACAAATTTTATTTCATTACAAATAGCACCAAACCTGTGGGCTGCCCCAGTGGGGGACCCCCACCCAGATCCCCATCTCTTCCCTAGACTACTCCTGTAGTGTCTGGGAGCTGGATGTGATCCAGAGCTTCCGCCTGTAACCTGGGCCAGATGAACCCAGGCACTATGGGCCCAGGGCCAGCAGTGGTGCGTGTGTAGACAGGTGAGCAACAGCTCCTCAAATGAGAACGCTAGACACAGGGACTCGGGTGGAGCGGCCTCGCTGGGGCACCACAATCCGGTCATCCGTGGGTCCCGCCTCATGCAACAGACCTGCAGTAGGGAGGGTCACAGTCAGGGCTGGACAGACTGAAGAGCCCGAGGGGGACAAACAAGGCAGTGGGATATGGGTGGGGCAACAGTGAAAGCCACCAGAGCTGTGGACACAGATAGGATGACAGATCAACTTGTTGGACAGCCCCAAGCTGAATGGGGAAAGGGCTGTATACTGAGATGCAGGGTACACACCCTCAGCCAACAGATGGACAGACAGTACTGTGATGGTAGGCAGTGACCCTCACTGACCCTGTATGTGGAGCTGGGCCCGCCGGCGGTCACCCTCAATGAACATGGCGGTGCCCAGAAAGGCTGCACCTCCCAGAGCGCCAACAAAGGCGCAGAGCATCAGTGAGAACTGCAGGGCCCGGAACTCAGACAAGAAGGAAGGGGGCCAGCTCCTGCGAAGGCGGTCAGAGATCTGTGGGGAGGATAAAGTCAGAGATCCAGGGAATGGGAGCTCCTGAACACCAGGAAAAAAAAGTAAAATGGAGCCTTGTGTGGTGGTGCACGCCTTTAATCCCAGCACTAGGGAGGCAGAGGTAGGAGGATCGCCATGAGTTCAAGGTCACCCTGGACTATAGCAAGACTCTACCTTGAAGAACCCGCCCCCAAAAAAGAGTAAAATGGAGCCTGGGAAGGGAGAGGTTTGGCCACAGCATGAGGCCTTTGGCCTCACACACTAAACTTCCAGACATCCTTCCTATCCAGCAGAGGACCTAAAGCAAGGTGCTAGGTACACAGGACAGCACCAACTTACTGAGCCAGAATGTTCCATCCACCCAGGATCAGGCCACCAGTTATCTACCACAGTGGGGACTATCAGGTCCCCAACCCAGCCAAAGGCAGTACTTGTACTTACCAGGCCGATGAGGTAGGGGCTCCCAGCATCACCCAGCAAGTGGGACAGCACGATCTGAAAGGCCTCAGCAGTGGAACGTCGAGTGGGGATCACCACATACTGCGGGTGGGAGGGGAGGGAGAGCTCAGTGTGTATGTGTGGTGGGGGGAGAGGAGCTCTAGGGAGATAGGGTCAAAGCCCAGTGAAAGCCCAAGGCTGGCATGCCACTGGGCAGGACTACAGGCCCCTCTGCAGCTGGACTCTGATATGCACATGGGTCGGGCTGTGTAGAAGAGGAAGGCTACCTGAGCAAGTGCCGCCTTCTGGACGCAAATCCCTACTCCTGTCAGCCTCTGGGCTAGTCTGAACCTGTCTACTCACCAGGAGAATGTCAGCCACGATGGCCCAGTTCATGGACAGCAGGGTCTCTCCAATAAAGATGAAAACCTGAGTGGCATATGGGAGAGGGCGTTCTCATCCATTCATTCCTCAACACGCCTCTGAGACAATGCTACTATAATCAGTCCCATTTTACACATGAAAAAACTGAGCACAGAAAGGTTAAGCTGCTTTGACAACATCACCCAGCTGGGAAGCACCAGAGCTGAGACTTAAAGTGAGGCACTGCCTCTACTGGCTGACCCCAGTCCTGCCCTGATAGTTACCCCCCCCCCCCCCCCCGTACACACACCCAGCACTCCCTCTACGCCTCTACTAGCTACTCACATAGGTTGCCACGATGCTACCTCGGGCACAGGCCAGGGACAGGAAGAGGAAAGGCGCAGAGCCCAGGAGGCCAGCAGCACAGACCAGGGGGTCAGCCCGGGGGTTGAAGCGGCGAAGGTGACGGCTGATCTCCACGCCCAGGCCCACACCCAGGACCCCGGTCAGGCAGGTGATAAGCCCGAAGATGAGACTAGGGATGAGGTAGGGGTATGGGAACTCGGCCCTCTTCAGCAAGGCCCTCTTTCTGGAGAGGAACTGTCCACCCCATCCACCCTCACACCTGAATCTGTCTAGCGCAGTGTCCTGGGGCCCACATGTACCATCGTAGTGCCCGAAACCAAAACCAGAAGTAGCTAGTGGAATCAGGATTCAAAATCTACTTGCCTGAGTCTGGATCTCCCCATGCAGACTACCCAGCCCCGCCCGGCCTGCATACCTGTCAGAGGAAGAGCATGAGTCTCCAGGAAGACAGGGCGGGGTCTCCCCCAGAACCACACGGGATCGTAGCAGGAATGCTGGGGCCCAGAGAGCCAGGGAACCGGTGACAAAGGCCACAGCAGTGAAGCCAAGGGAAGACAGGACGAAACTAGGGCTATGGACGTTGGGAAAAAGTCAGACCCCACAGAGATGCCCCATAGGAATGGACCTCTCTTCTCCCTGGCTTATTAAGTCAGAAGCTGGGTGTGATCAGAGCCTGTAATTCAGGCACACGTGCCACAAGGGGGCAGCAGCACCCGGGTTCCTGGCCTTGGGTACGGGCCTGCTGGCAAAACAAAAAACTAGGCCCCCTCCCTTTTCAAGGGTCCAGTCCTATATGGAGGCCTCTGATGTGGAAGCAAGAAGGGATTAAACTCACTTTCGTGCCAGTGCCCTCAGATCTGCCCACCATGAGGTGGGGCTGAGGGGTGGTGAATCTGAGTGTCGTTCCACAGCTCCTCTTGGGGGCTCTCGTACAACAAGAAATAGCAGCAGAACTGCGACCACCCCTAGCCCTGGTGTCACCTAGGGAAAGAGCGAGCTTCAAGACACAGGCCAGGGGACAAAGAGCTGGGGCTAAGGAGAACAAGGGGCATGGACATCTCACACACCCCTCAAGTATTGGCTCAAGGAAGCTAAGCTTGCAATTTAGAGGGGGGGGGGTACCACTAGAGGCTACCTGATTTGGGGGGGTTTTTTGTTTGTCTGTTTGTTTTGTTTTTTTGAAGTAGGGTCTCACTGTAGCCCAGGCTGACTTGGAACTTACTGTGTAGTCTCAGGCTGACCTCAAACTCACAACGATCTTCCTACCTCTGCCTCCCCAGTGCGGGTATTAAAGGTGTGCGCCACCATGCCCAGTACCAACACCCTAATTCTTATAAGCCTAACTTTGCATCTTCTTTGATAAGAGCATCCTAACTTTCCTTGAGGAAAGCATGCCCCCTCCCCCCGTTTCTGTCAATCCACATGATTCAAGTAAGATCCAAGACTTGGCCAAAAAGACTGTCTATCTCCCATCCACAGTGACTGATGTCACAGTAGGCATATAACCCACATTCATCTAAAAAGACACCATCATCCCATGACTATTGCTCAAGGGTCTGAAGTACCCTGAATTACTCTGAAATTGCTCAATTGAAAGACAACCGCTTGGGGCTCTCAAGCACTTGAGAATGAAGTTAACATGGAGGAAAAGAAAGCTGAGAAGAGAATGATCCAATTCCAGTGATGGCTTAGGAGCCCTGAGTCCATCATTACTTGAAGTTCACCTATGGACTTTCCATGAGGAAGGACAACACAATCACTTTCTGGGGCTTCCAGCTGTAAACTGGATTCCTGTTCTCTGCAAGCAGGACTTCTGTCTAGCACATGGCTTCCTGCTGAGACAGTCAGGTTCCCTGTGGGCTCAGCATGGTGATCACAGCCTCAAAGGGGTTGCAATGTGTGTCAAAAAGGAGGAGCAGTTGGCCAGGTGTGGTGGTGCACGCCTTTAATCCCAGCACTCGGGAGGCAGAGGTAGGAGGATTGCCGTGAGTTTGAGGCCACCCTGAGACTCCGTAGTGAATTCCAGGTCAGCCTGGGCTAGAGTGAGACCCTACCTCGAAAAACCAAAAAAAAAAAAGGAAAAGGAGGAGCCGTGACAATGCCACTGACCCTCCCCCAGAACATGAGCAGACTCACCCGCAAGGCCCAGTGCCAGTCCCCAGCCACATCCTTCACCTTGGAGCCTGCAATGTAACCCAGACCACTGCGGGAAGACAACAGGAAGAGAAGGGACATCTGGTCAGTCAACTACCCCACCCAGGCCCTGTGCCCCACACCAGTCCAGTGTCTGCTCACCTGCCCACAGGAATGGCAAAGTAGAACACACTGAGCATCCGGCTCCGTTGGTCTGCCACGAAGAGGTCCGCGATCAGGGTGGGTGCAATGGTGGAGTAACTGGCCTCCCCGACCCCTACCAGGCCCCGGGTCAGGAGGAGCAGCCAGAAACGCTAGGGAAGGAGACACGAGGGGAGGTGGCACCCCACCCTGGAGCCAACCTTCCAAATGACCTCACCAGCTAGCACTTGAGGACAGAAGGGGCAGTGAGAGAGGCCTGGGTTTAGAAACACACAGAGCTGGCTGTAATCCTGGTTTCACTTACTAGCTGTGACTTTGAGAAAGTTATTTAACCTCTCTGAGCCTCAGTTTCCTCATCTGAAAAAGGGGAAAAACAAGAACTTGTTCACAAAACTACTGTGACAGCTATACAGTAAAGGGTCTGGTCATTACCTTGTACTGAGGTGGAAAATAAATCGTGGTCTCTACTTTTTCTCTTCCAACCAACACACCCCAGTGGTGAACAGTCATCTTAGGTGGTGGTGGTGGTATGGTATTTGCCTACCAAAGACACCTGAAGCTAAGGTCAGGGTATATGACCACCTGAAGACAATACACAGGACCTGGGACCGAGGACAAAGTCTAGGGCAGAGTGACAGCAGAGGTGGGAAGTATTCAAGGGAACAAAGAAGCACCCGCCTAGGAGGGAAAACCAGCAGCGCGGCATCACAAGCTAGCAGAGTCTTAGGGAAGAAGTGGGTCAATGTCCTGAGGCTCTCGGGAGATCTAGCAAGCACAGGACTAGCTGGAGGAGCTGCACTGAACAGCAGGAGCACTCTGTTGACTTTGGCAATAGCAGAGCCAATGGAGTGGCAGGGCAGCACTTGAGAGTAAGTGACACGGAGAAGTGCAGGCCTCGTGACAGCTGCCCCCTGGTTGCTTTCACCTGCACTGGGCTTTAAGAGGCCTTTCAGGAAGTCCAACCAGGAAGGGGAGGAGGGGTTTAATGGTGGAGAAAAACAAGAGTACTTAGGTATGAAGTGGAGGAGTCAAGGAAAGTGGGGAATGATGAATAAAGAAAGTTCTAGAAGAAAAAGGAAGCAGATGGGGTGGGCATATTAACTCAGGCAAGGAGAAGGTGTAAGACTGAACAGACCAAGGAAACTAGAAGTTCCCCAGACTCAGTCCAAAATGACTCCAGAGAGCAGCGGCAAAGATTGACAGGGGAGTAGGGAGTGGCCAGAAGCCAGCTCAGGGCCTCACCTCTCTGGGGATGAAGGATGACCCCAGTGTCACCAGGGACCAGAAGGCAATGCCCCCGCACATGAGATACTTCCGATTGTACCTGTCACCCAGGTAGCCAAACACAGGTGCCAACACCATGTAACTGGAGATGAACACTGGGGGGAAGCAGAGAGTCACAGCCCAGTCCAGGTCCCCTGCCCCCTACTCCTACTCCAGCTGAGGGAAGGGGGACAGGAAGGGCAGAAATGCCTAAAGCACCAGGTTCCCACCCTCCTCCTCACTGTCATCACACCATCCAGGTCTCCACCCTGCAGCCCATCAGAGCTTGCTACTAGGGGGAGTAATGCAGTCGCATCCTCACAACCTTCCACCTTCCTTTGTAGGATGGATGCTTCATACATATATACACCCCTCCCTCCCACCCAACCTAAAACAAAATCCACACTCCACACCATGCCCATGGTACCCTATATGATCCAGCCCCCTTTTCTCTTCCTCTCTGCATCCCCATGGGCAACTGCCAAGGTCAATACCATCTTAGAAGTTCAAGCAACTGACATCCCCTCTGTCTGGGATATGTTCATCTCTTCACAAAGTTCAGCTACTTTGGATTCCAGCTCAAATACCTGCCCAGACTACCACAAGTCCCAGCCCTGTCAGTCACATACACTGTATGTTTTCTTTGATGTAACACTTACCCATATGAAAAACTATCTCATTTTAATTAACACCTTCTGACATAGGAAAATGTCTGCTCTGTACTGGCCAAGACTATGATTCACTGACCGCACAACCTAACACAAAAACAGATGTTCAGTCAGCAATGTGTATTGAATGAAAAGGGTTAGAAGAAACAGGGCCACCTAGAACAATTACTTCTCTAATTCCAGGCCACCTTGACATATGACCCCATTCTCATTTCTCCAGACTTAAAGTAACTCCAGTTCCTCACTGGTCTGGAGTAGGGAAAAGATCACTGCATGACTTTGTTTCAGATTCCTGTTCTGCTTCTAATTACTTATGTGGCAAGTCTCAAGTCATCTCCAAGCCTCAGTTTGTTTATAAAAATACAGGTAGCTCTATCTGCTTCCTGTATAAAATAGAAATAATAGCAGCTAGTTCTCAGTTGATGAAAGGATTAGAAGGATTAGAAAACAAGCTTATCTTGCCAAAGTCCTATTGGTGTTAACAGCACTTCTTCCAGGGCCGGGCACATAGGTGCTCAGAATGTTTGAGAAATGAAGCAGGGAAAGAAGGAAAAGAAGACTTACCCTGGCTTCTCCTCCCCCAGAACACCAGTTCTCCTCCCATTATTTATTGAGTGCTTACCACATGCCAAACATAGCACTAGGCAACAGGCATTTCATTAATCCTCAAATCAGTCCTAAGAAATAGTTTGTGTTGGGCTGGGAAGATGGCTCAGCAGTTAAAAGTGCTTATTTGCAAAGTCTGATGGCCTGGGTTTGAGTCCCCAGTACCCACATAAAGCCAGATGCACAAAGTAGCACATGCATCTGGAGTTCATTTGCAGTGCCTTACATACCCATTCATGTTTTCTCTTTCTGCTTGATGACATATATATATATATATGTATATATAAAATCTTTTTTTTTCAAGGTAGGGTCTCACTCTAGTCCAGGCTGACCTGGAATTCACTATATAGTGGGTCAGGGTGGCCTCGAACTCACAGGCAATCTTCCTACCTCTGTCTCCCGAGTGCTGGGATTAAAGGTGTGCACCACCCCGCCCGGTCAAAAAAAGAAAAGAAAAAGAAATTACGCTGTGTTACTACTAGCTCCACCTTACAGACTGGAAAAGTGAGGCTTAGAGAAGATGTCTTCCTCTCTAAGGCAATAGTAAGTGGGTGAGCGGAGACTGAAACCCATGTCTGTCTTAATCATTAATCCAAACTGACTCCCTCTGACTAACTAGGACAGAGTCAGAGCTGTCAGGGCCATTAATTCCCCTAGCTCTGGCCAAGACAAGCCCACTGGCCACTGAACCCTCATTAATGAGGCCCTAGACAGACCTACATGCAGCCGCAGCTGAGGTAGGACACGAAGAAAAGCTGCTGTGGCTCGCGGAGGCTCCACTCACCAGTCTGGATGAGGCCTGAGCTGCTATCCCCGATGTTGAAGAACTGCTCGATATCTGGAAGGACGCCTGGAAGAAGAAGCGGGATGAGCCAGGCGAGGCGGTCTCACCCCACGAACCTTTCCCTGGCCTCCCTTCTCCCCAGGGGGCAGCGCCCACCAGCCACGGTGAAGCGATCCATGTAGTTCAGGAGGTTGATGTAGCACAGCACCGCCACTATGAGAGCCGAATGGGCCGGAGATAAGCCCGTGATGCGCTGCAGCCCCTCCTGGTCCAGGACCTCGGGCTCCCCGGCCTTGGGAGTCCCCAGAGACCCTGGCATGCCCAGGTGGCCGGGCACTGGCTCGTCATCAGGGTCATCCGCCTGGCTGAGGAACGGCGCCGTGTCGGAGCTGGCCATGGTCCCAGGCGGCCTCGCCTGGCCGCGTTCGGGTCCCACCTGCGAGCAAGGAGGCTAGAGAGAAAGGATGGAGGGTCCCGGGCACGGAGAGGGCGCCGGGCTCGGCTAGCAGCTCGCTCCGAAGCACGCAACACGACTGGGAAGGGCCCCGTGCCCCGTCATTCCCTCCAATCCCAGCGGACACAACGCGCGGAAGGGACTTGTGAGACGAGGTGAGGCTGGGCACAGAAGCGGGCCGGGGAGGACCTGCCCGTCCGCGCGCACGCACACCCGCCCGGGAACGGAGCGCACCGCACGCCCTGTCACTCAGCCCCGCGCTGCACCACGGCGGCCGCCATGATGCCGGCGCAGGTCACGTGACACCAGACCCCAGGCGCCGCGTGACCCGCCCATCCGACTTACGGAAGCCCAGGTGGGCCTCTTCCAGGCTCCCGGGACACGTGACTGCCGGTCGCCGGCGGTGACCAGGGGCCAAGCTTTGCCTGGCCGGGTAACTAGCATGGTGCCGCGGAGGCTGGGTCCCGCCAGCCGGTGGGTCTCAGGGGCGTCATCTGGGATCACGAGGCAACAGAACCGCAAAGGTTTTGCGAATGGCAGGTATCTCTGCAGATGGTAGTGACTCGTTCAAGCTTTCGGCGGTCGTCCAGGACCTGGCTGGCGGTTGCATAGCCGTGCTCAGTAGTTGTTGAATGAATAAAAGAGGAGCAGAAGTCCCATTTTCTGTCCAGGTTGCCCAACCTTGAGCTTTCAGTGTGGGGACTAAAAACCTGAGAAGTCCGGAGCCCTGGCGCCCTCTGGTGTTTCATCGTAGGACAGCCAGAGAGTCATCAAGAACACACCAGAGAAGGGACATGGCTCAGCTGTTCAGGCGTGTTGCTTCCAAAGCCTACCCAAGTTCAATTCCCCAGTACCCACGTAGAGCCAGGTCTGCAGGGTGGCACACTGCATCCGGGATTTGTTTGCAGTGACAAGAGGCCCTGGCATACCCATACTCACACTCATTCATTAGACTTTTTTTTTTTTTTTTTTTTCCCGAGGTAAGGTCTCACTCTAGTCCAGGCTGACCTGGAACTCACAATGTAGTCCCAGGCTGACCTCAAACTCTCGGTGATCCTTCTACGTCTGTTTCCCCTGTGCTGGGATTAAAGGCGTGCGCCACCATGCCCGGCTATAAACTTTTTTAAACGATCAGACCAGAGTCAGCAGATCCAAGGACTTCTTGCAGGGTCTACTTATCGGACTCCTTATAAACTCCAAGATACATCTAACCTACATACATTCTGAACATAAATCAATTGTATGAATATTCAGCTTCGAGTTCCCTCTTCCAGGACTGTGGGTGTAGCTCAGTTAGTAGACTGCTTGCCAATCATGCACAAAGTCTTAGGTTCTGTCCCCCAGCACTACATAAAACATAGTATGCCTATAAACTTCTTAATGGCTCATGCCTGCAATCCCAGCACTCAGAAGGTAGAAGCAAGAGGATCAGAAATTGAAGAAATATGAAGTCCAAGGCCAGGCTGGGTTGTATGAGACCTATCTCAAAAAAAAAAAAAAAGACATTTAACTTTAAAGAGATCCATCTCCCAACTAGGTATCATAGCTCGCCAAGCACTGTGGAGGAAGAGGTAAGAGAATCAACTTTGAGGCCAGGCACAAAGGACTGCATACTCTATTACAGAATTGAGATGAAAATCTAATGGCTGGGCCGGGCGTGGTGGCGCATGCCTTTAATCTCAGCACTCGGGAGGCAGAGGTAAGAGGATCACCGTGAGTTCAAGGCCACCCTGAGACTCCACAGTGAATTCCAGGTCAGCCTGGGCTAGAGTGAGACCCTACCTCAAAAAAAAGAAAGAAAATCTAATGGCTGGGCTGAGAATATAGGATATACCTTTAATCCCAGCACTTTGGGAGGCAGAGATAGAAAGATCGCAGTGAGCTCAAGGCCACCCTGAGACTACATAGTGAATACCAGGTCAGTCTGAGCTAGAGCAAGACCCTACTTCAAAAAAATGGGGGGGGGGGCTGGAGAGATGACTTAGCAGTTAAGGCGCTTACCTGCAAAGCCTAAGGACCCATGTCAAGCACTCAAGGTCATACATGTGCACAAGGTGGTGCAGGCATCTGGAGTTCAATTGCAGTGGCTGGAGGCCCTGGAGGGCCAATTCTCTCTCCCCCTCCCTCCTTCTCATAAAGGAATGTGCCTTCACCTAGCCACCCCCCCAAAAAAAACATGAATGTGGTGGTGCACAACTGTACTCCGAGCTGCTGGGGGATTAAGACAAGATAATCACTTGAGCCCAGGAATTCAAGGCTATCTAGTGAGACTCTGCCTCAAAAAAAAAAAAAAAAAAAATCACGGGATGGAGAGATGGCTTAGTGGTTAAGGCGTTTGCCTGCAAAGACAAAGGATCTCGGTTCGATTCTCCGGGACCCACGTAAGCCAGATGCACAAGGGGGCGCATGCGTCTGGAGTTTATTTGCAGTGGCTGGAGGCCCTGGAGTGCCCATTCTCTCTCTCAAATAAATAAAAAAAATATTTTAAAAAAAATCACTAAAATCAGGGCTGGAGAGATGGCTTAGCGGTTAAGCGCTTGCCTGTGAAGCCTAAGGACCCCAGTTCAAGGCTCGATTCTCCAGGACCCACGATAGCCAGATGCACAAGGGGGCGCACGCGTCTGGAGTTCGTTTGCAGAGGCTGGAAGCCCTGGCGCGCCCATTCTCATTCTCTCTCTCTCTCTCTCTCTCTCTCTCTCCCTCTTTCTCTCTCTGTTACTCTCAAATAAATAAATAAATAAATGAACAAAAAAAAATTTAAAAATCACTAAAATCAGATTTGCATGAGAAAATCACTGGCTGCAGGGTATGACCAGGATTGGTTAGGGGCTGGAGGGAAAGCAGAATGAATGACCTGTGATGTTAGACTGGACTGCAGGGAGTGGTAGCATAGGATAGAGAGTTAAGTTGATTCAACCATGCTGTGGACAAGGGAGATCAAGCTATCACGAAAGCCTCGGGGGAGGGGCTAGGAATATAGTTCAGCTGAGGTAAAGAACACACAGGAGCGTGAGGTCCTGGGCTTGGGGCTGTGACCCATGCAGTAACATGGATGGTAGTGGGGTTTTCAAGCAGGAAACTTCTTCTCTCAATAAACTTCTGCTAGGAAACTACCTGCAACAGGGGATAGCACTAAGCTAGAGACTTCTAAGAAAAACAAGTGTGTGCAGAGAAGTGGGAAGGGGAGGAAGACACTGGCAGGCAGAGGTAAGAGCTGTTCCTGACAAGATGGGATACAAGATGTGGCCAGGCCCACAGAGGGTTTTATGGAGAAACCTGAGTTGGACAGGATGGCAGGGGTAGGAAGATTTTAGTTTTTATTTTCCATTTTTGACATTTTTCACACATATAATGTACATTGATTTCATTCCTCCCCAAACACCCTCTTATCTTCCTCCCCCTCCCATTAACTCTTCTTCCCCTTTAATGCCATCTTTCATATTTTTTTTAGTTATTTTTATTTGAGACAAAGGGAAAGAGAGAGAGAGAGAGAGAGAGAGAATGGGTGCACCAGGCCCTCTAGCCACTGCAAACTCCAGATGCATGTGCCACCTTGTGCATCTGGCTTATGTGGAGAATTGAACCTGGATCCTTAGGCTTCACAGGCAAGTGCATTAACTATTAAGCCATCTCTCCAGCACTCATACCTTTTTTTCTTAACCCACTGAGTTAAACTGGAATTGTTTGCATGAGCATGGGTGGAAGGTTATTAACTGTGGAACTGACAAGTTACCAGTGACTACACCACTGATGGGCCTGACTCCCCCTAGAAATGATTATTAGGGAATCTGGGAGATTTTAAAAATGTTTGGGGGGCTGGAGAGATGGCTTAGCCATCAAGGCATTTGCCTGCAAAGCCAAAAGACCCAGGTTCAACTCCCCAGGACCCAAGTAAGCCAGATGCACAAGAGGGCGCATGCATCTGGAGTTCATTTGCAGTGGCTGAGTCCCCATTCTCTATCTGCTTACTTCTCTCTCCTTCTCTCTCAATTAAATAAATAAAAATATATTTTTAATATTTTTAGGGGGCTGGAGAAATGGCTCAGCAGTTAAGGCATTTGCCTGCAAAGCCTAATGACCTGGGTTGAATTCCTTAGTACCCAAGTAGAGAGAAGCACAAAGTGGCACATGCATCTGGAGTTCAAACTCACAGTGATCCTCCTACCTCAGCCTCCTGAATGCTGGGATTAAAGGTATGTGCCACCACACCCTGCTTTATTTAATAAGTTTTGAAGGAAAAATCTTTCCCAAATCCTCTACTCATAACTGCAAGGGAAAATTGGAAGAAATTGAGCAGAGCCAGGCCAGGAGGCAGAGGTAGGTGGATCACTTTGAATTCAAAGCCACCCTGAGACTACAAAGTGAATTCCAGGTCAGCCTGGGTTAGAGTGAGACCCTACAGGAAAGAAAAGGAGGGACGGAGGAAAGGAGGGAGGAGAAGGAAGGAAGGGGGAAGGGGGAAAGAGGGGAAAGGGGAGAAAGGGAGAAGGAAAAAGACACAAAGAGAAAGAAAGAAAAAGAGAAAGAGCAAAGGAAGGGAGGGAAGAAGGAAGGAAGGAAGGAAGGAAGTTGAAACCTTCTAGCATTTGCTAAGGGTCTTACAGATCCAACCATGGGAGTGAAGTCTTAGAACGTTAGCACCATCCTTTGGTACCTGGGAGGACTGGAAATGATCATGCAACACACAAGATATAATTTGAAGGAGGGCTAGGGGACTTCACTGAAGGGAAGCCCTGTCCTGACTTTATTTGCAGATTTTTAAAAACTGATTAATAGCCAGGGCATGGTGGCACACGCCTTTAATCCCAGCACTCGGGAGGCAGAGGTAGGATGATCACTGTGAGTTCAAGGCCAACCTGAGACTACATAGCGAATTCCAGGTCAGCCTGGGCTAGAGTGAGACCCTACCTCAAAAAACCAAAATAATAATAATTTATTTATTGTGAGAGATAGAAACAGCGAGGCACATAGACAGAATGGGTGGGTCAGGGCCTCTTGCCACTGCGAATGAACTCTAGACGCACATGCCATCTTGTGCATCTGGCTTTACATGGGTACTGGGGAATCAAATGGGTGTCCTTAGGCTTTGCAGGCAAGCCTCTTAATCACTGAGCCATCTCTCCAGCCCTACTTGTAGCTTTTATTGAGTTTTAGGAAGTAAAAGCTATGGAGAGTCTAGACATGAGACATTACAAGTTCATATCAAGCAATCTTTGGAGAAGGTGCTGAATTCTTTGCGTCCTAGGAACTCCACCCAAGGTGCATGGCTTTCTATGTCCCCAGACCTAGTCTGTGCAAAGATTACCCTGATGCAAAAGAGCTCAATATCCACATTACAGAATTCAAGAGAAGTGGAGAGGGGGTTAAAACCTAGATCCTGGGCTTGAGGGATGGCTTAGCGGTTAAGGAGTTTGCCTGCAAAGCAAAGGGCCCAGGTTCAATTCCCCAGGACCCACATTAGCCAGATACACAAGGGGGTGCACACATCTGGAGTTCATTTGCAGTGGCTGGAGGCCTTGGTGTGCCCATCTTCTCTCTCTCTCCCTCCCTCTCTGTCAAATAAATAAATAAATAAATCATTAGGGAAAAAAAACCTAGATCCTCATCCATGCCAGGCAAGTGCTCTACCATTGAGCTACCTTCCCTAGCCATTTTTTTTTTCTTTTTCTTTTGAAATGAAATCATTAAGAGCTGGCCTTGAACTGACTCCGGACCCAGGTAGGACTTGAACTTTCTTTCATCTTGCCTTAGCCTCCTGAACTTGGAATGACAGGTGGGTGCCATCAGGCCTGGCTGGGTAGGTACATACTCAACCAGTGACAAGTGATTCCATTCTTTTTGTTGTTGTTGTTGTTGTTGTTGTTGTTTTTATTTATTTATTTGAGAGAGAGAGACAGAATGGGCACACCAGGGACTTAGCCTCTGCAAACGAACCCCAGACACATATGCCACCTTGTGCATCTGGCTTACATGGGTCCTGGGAATCAAACCTGGGTCCTTTGGCTTTGCAGGCAAGCACCTTAATCATTAATCCATTACTCCAGCCCTGATTCCATTCTTACAAATAAATATAGGAGAAAAATTTCACACATTACCTCAAGATCACTACAATGTTGTCTGCAGGGCTGGAGAGATAGCTCAGTGGATAAAGGCACTCACAAAGCCTGACAGCCCTGGTTTGATTCCCCAGTACCCACGCATGCATCTGGAGTTTACATTTGCAGCAGCAGGAGATCCTAGCACACCTTTTCTCCCTCTTCCTCTCAAATAAATAGTACACACACACACACACACACACACACACACACACACACACATATTGTTTGCAATAGCTACACCTTGGGCTTAGAAGTAGGTTTGCTACAAATGAGAGAACACTAAAACAACAGTAAATTAACAAGACAAAGTTCCTGTTCACGTAAAAGACCAAAGGTCAGTGCTATGGAGGCTACGAGATGGCATGGAGGTGGAGATGTGGGCCTCCTTGTGTCACTGTCCTCCCACAGCTCCAACTCAAGGTCTCCTCGTGGCAGTGGAATTGCTCCACCTCCCCTCAGCAGGAAGGAAGCAAACAAAGAAGAGGGCACACTGCCTCTCTACACACTTCCCAGCAGTGGCACCCCCATTTCCACTTTCACCCCAGGAGCCCAAGCTGGCACTGTGCCACATGTATGTAGATCATTTCTAATACCAAATACCACGTGAAGGGTTAAAGGCGAAGCTCGGTAGCAGAGCACTTTCCTGGCATGAACAAGGTCCTGGGTTCAATCCTCACTGACACACAAACACACACACACACAATGTGAATGCTACATAGTTATACTATATTTTTCAGGGAATAGTGAAACAGAAAAGTCTATGTTCGGTGGTACAACTTACACACACACACACAGAGGACAGGGACTTACTTCATATGTAGCCCAGGCTGGCCTCAAACCTTCTGCCTCAGCCTCCCAAGCTCTAGCTATCCCTAATAGTGTTTTTTTTTTTTTTTTTTATGTATCTTTATTTCCAGGTGCAGAGAGAGAGGAGGAGGAGAAGGAGGAAATGGGCATGCCAGGCCATTACAAATTCCAGATGCATGTGTCATTTAGTGCATTTGGCTTTACATGGGTACTGGAGAACCAAACCCGGGTCATCGGGTTTTGCAAGCAAGCATCTTAACCTCTGTGCCATCTCCCCAGCCCCCCCCCCAATAGTTTTGATCCACAGTGGGTTTAATTTACAGGGAGAGCTTCATTACTCTATTTATCCTGAGGGTCTCTATACTTCATCAAGGTATGGGATCCTATTAACCTGAAACAAGGAATAAAGGATGTCAGGGAATAACTAATGGTCTCTATCACAAGGATGTAGGCGGGGACCATATGAGGATCACAAAGACAAACCAAGTATCCATAAATTGAATGGCTGCCTTTTATTCAGTTCGGATTGAATACATAATAGTCATGTGTTCAAACTTCCTAATAGACATAAACATAAATGATCATTTAAAAAAATGGAAGGTTGTACCACACCATGGATTATTTAAGTGTTACAAAATTCAAAAGACTGATACATTTACACAAAAAATTTTAATAAGTTGGCATACTTTCATGAAAATTAGACTAAATATCAGTAGAAATAACTTTTCTTAGTAGACAAAGCTGAGAAAACTGGCTAATTAGCTGATAAAAATCATAAAACTTGTTCTCCCATACACAGGTATATTTCAGGTCATTTGTAAGGGATGTGTAATGTTTAATATCAGCACAGCCTACCAGCAACCCATGAGAACCAGTGTTCGACAGCTCAGAACAATCAATACTCCATACCAGGGTGGACCACTTAGACCATTTAGTGGTCTCAATGGAAGGAAAATCTAGTATGCTAACACAGTAAAATCATCTTAAGTAGCTTTAAATAAGAACTCTAAAAGCAACAAACTTTATAACTAAAGTTAATTGTCTACACTAAAATTAGGAATGTTTATTTTGTGACAGATCTCCCTAGATAAATGAAAGTGCTTTTCTGAAGGTTATTTGCAATTGCCCGGGAATGTACAAGCAACTCAAAACAATTTTGGAAAAAAAAAAAAAAGGAAGCCTCATGAAAAATGAGCAATTCATAGAAAGAAAATCCAGAAAGGTAGACAGGTATATGAGAAAATTCCCAACACTAATGGTGACCAGATAAATGTGCACTAAATCCTGTGGTACTTTATACCCATGTAAGGAGGACAATCCCCATTCTTTTTTTTTTAAATTTTTCGAGGTAGGGTTTCATTCTAGCTCAGGCTGACCTGGAATTCACTCTGTAGTTTCAGACGGGCCTCCAACTCACAGTGATCCTTCTACCTCTGCCTCCCAAGTGCTGGGATTAAAGGTGTGCCCTACCACACTTGGCTTTTTGACAATCCCCATTCTAAAGAAAATCAGGAAAGCCAGAAAATCTGTATAACACACAATCCCATCCTGGATATGTATGCCAGCAAACTGTCCACACTGGCATAGAAGGGGACATGAAAAAGTATGTTAGCTTGGGCCTCGAGTACCAAGGAGTTGGAGGCACCCAGGTGTCCCCTACTTAAGGCGTTGTGAGCAAAATTCATCTGATGCCACTGTGAAGTCCAGTTGCAGATCAATGTAATGACAGAGCTAGGAGTCAACAGGGTTAGATCTTCACTCATATCGAGTAAAACCAATAAGGTCTATTGCACAGCACCATACAAATAGAGTAAAATCATATTCACTTATAAAACATAACCTATTTCTTGAGACAGGGTATTAGGTAGCACAAGCTGGCCTTGGTGATTGCACAGCACCATATAAGTAGAGTAAAAGCATATTTACTCATAAAACATTGCTTTTTTTTGTCTGCTTGTTTTTTGTTGTGACAGTGTCTCAGGTAGCCCAGGCTGGCCTCAAACTCAGTATGTAGCCAAAGATAACCCTGAAATTCTGATTGGCCTGCCTCTACCTCCCAAGTGCTTGGAGTACAAGCATGCACCACCATGCCTGGCTTTATGAAAGGCTGAGGGTGAAACTCTAGGCTTCCTGCATGGCAGGCAGGCACTCTACCCACTGTGCTACATCCCCCAGCCCCAAAACACTGTATCTTATGAGGTTAAAGATGCACAATAAGTATTAAATGGGGTACTAACAACAAGATGGTATGAATGGGAAAAGCCATAAACCAGAGAACTTTTGCATGGGACTGTGCAACTATGATACCCAACAAAATGGCTGCGTGTGCTCACTTATGGCTCCAATGTGCAGTTCTGGAAGGAAACACTCAGGGCTGAGATGCCATTCTTTACTGTTATCCTTCAAGAGCACTGTGCTCATCTGCCTGTGCTTAAAACTTCAGGGTATGCGTCCTTGCTCATTATCTTGCATACCAAGAACCTTAAGCAAACTGCATGCACAGTCCTCGAGAGAGAATAAAACCACTGTGCTCCTCAATGTGAAATAAATCCCAGGCCTGGCACCCATACACAACCAGCATTAGTTCAACTCACCCTGTAAATAGGAGCAGAATTTCATAGGACATTTTGACAAAACAAAAGACAATAGTGAAGGTCAAATGGTAAGGTGGGAGGATCCTTTCTCTGGGTCCCAAAGGATACAACACACAGCATGACATGTGCTCGGAGCCACCATACAACTGCCAAGTAGTTAACAGCGTGAAGCCAGGACCAGAGACAGAGACAAAGTTCAGTCCTTGGTTTTGCCTCAACTTAAGTTCTTAGCATGTGCAAGGTCCTAGGTTAAATTCTCAGGATGGGAAAAAAACAAATGAACAAGTTCTAACTCAGCTATCCCTTTATGGGGCAAAAATAAACAGGAAAAATCTCCCCAAATCCTGGTTGGGCATCCAAACAGCGTAGCAGCTTCAGCCCCAGACCTCAATGAGATCCCCAGATTCCATGCCCAGATCAACTGGCAGCTCCTTGCCTGAAAGCTTTCTCCCATCAAAGAAGAAGGACAGCTTGTGTCCAGAGAGTCCCATTGCCTCCTCATACTGCGACATGAGGATCTTAAGAGGAGAATCCTAGAAGGAAAAGAGGGGGAAAAGGTTTGAAAAATGTGAAAGGAAATGGGTAGGGAGATTCCATACAGATGAGATGAACAGACAAATCAGGACAGTGGGCTGGGGCATAAGCGCAGTGGCAGAGTTTATGTGACATGCTAAATTCAATCCCCACCATCCCCCCCCCAAAAAAGATAAATTTTAACCAGCTGTGTGGCACATACCCATATCACCAACACTTGAGGAGGTAGAAGCAGGAAGATCATTAAGTCCAAAGGCAGCCTAGGATATATCATAAAACTTTGTCCCAAAATAAATAAATCTATTAAAAAATAAAGAGATGGGTGTGGTGGTGCACACCTTTAATCCCAGCACTCGAGAGGCAGAGGTAGGAGGATCACCATGAATTCAAGGCCACCCTGGGACTACATAGTGAATTCCAGGTCAGCTTGGGCTAAAGACCCTATCTTGAAAAAACAAAAATAAATAAATAATGAAAAAGGGCAGTTAATGGTGCTTGCCTGCAAAGCCTGACTGCCCAGGTTCAATTCCCCAGTATCCATGTAAAGCCAGATGCACAAAGTGGTGCATGCATTTAGAGTTAGTTTACACCAGCAGGAAGCCCTGGCATGCCCATTCCCCTCCCCTTACCTCTGGGGGCCTCTGTCTCTCAAATAAATAAATAAAAATTTAAAAATTAAAAATAAGTAAATACTAAGATTTTGGGACAAGGAGCCAAATAGTGAAGCCAGAGGCCCCTGCAGAGGATGGCAAGTGGCTGTAGAGTAAGAATGATCCAAACTAAGAGCTGGGCTCTCCCACTTGTGACGTGTGTGAACTTAGACAAGTGTGAGGGGTTAAACTGTGCACCCCGATACCTTGCAGTCCTAACCCATGGTAAATGTGAATGAGACATTATTTGGATTTAGGGCCGTTGCAAATAATATGAAGTTAAGACGAGGTGAGATTTGATTAGGGTGGCTGCTAATCCTGTAGTTCTTAGGACATCACAATAGAAAACACACACAGCAGTACAAAGGAACAATGGGCACCACCCCAGAGGGGGATGGAAGAGTCTACCTGTAGCCTCAGAGGGAATATAGTCCTAATACCTTACCTGCACACTTCCAAGTCTACCAAACTATGAGAGAATTGATTTCTGTTGTTCTAAGCCACCCAAATTGTGGTACAGTAGTCCCCTTACTCATTGCCACATTCCAAGACTCCATTTGGTACCTCAAACCAAGGATAGTACAAGACCCCAAATATACTATTTTTCCTGTGCATACATCATATATACTTACAGTAGCTAAATTTATAAATTAGGTGCAATAAGGCCGAGTGTGGTGGCACACGCCTTTACTCCAAGCACTCAGGAAGCTGAGGCAGGAGGGTCCCTGTGAGTTCAAGGCCAGCATGGGGCTACAGCATGAGTTCCTGGCCTGGAATGAGATTCTGTTTCCAAAAACAACAAAATTAGATGCAATAGGAAACTGACAACAGTAAATTAAGAATTGTGTGTATATGCATGTGTATATGTGTATTTCTGTGGGCCTGCATGTGTGGAACATGCACACAGGTCACTGCATGCATGTGGAGAACAGAGCAAAACTTGTGATTTGCCTTTGCCATTCCAGCTCCTTGGAAGCGGTGTCTCAGTTTCACTCTGCTGCTGTACATTGCTGCACTGGCCTCAAACTGCCAGGAAATCATGTCTCCACCTCACATCTCAGAGGTGGAGCACAGAGTACAGCGATTACAGAAGCACTCCATAGCTTCCAGCTTTTGTACATGGACTCTGAGGACCAAACTCAAGCATTCAGGCTTGAGAGGCGAAGGCTTTATCCACTGAACCATCTCCCAAGCCTCAAACTAGAAGAATTTTAACAATACACTATATAAGTTATGTAAATGTGGCCTGTCTCTGTCTTTCTTGTGCAAAGAATCCTATATAGATCTTAACAACCTCAGCACTGACTTTTTTTCCCTTTCCTTTCTTTTTTTAATTTTTCTTTATTTTTATTTTTTTCGAGGTAGGGTCTCTCTCTAATCCTGGAAACTCACTTTGTAGTCCCAGGCTGGCCTCAAATGGTGATCTTCCTGCCTCCCAAGTGCTGGGATTAAAGGCTTGGGCCACCATGCCTGGACGCCTTCCTTTCCTTTCGTTAGAATTTTCATCTTTCACTTAAATGAAGGATTTTAGGTCACTCTTTACAATTTAGCATGATCTAGTCTCAGAAAGGCTGGGAGTGTAGCTGTGAAAGGTTTGCAGAAGGACTTGGGTTCCATTCACAGCACCAACACACTCGCACGCATGTACACACATACGCCCTGTGCAGATTTTTCTTTGGCATATACAAACAGCCTAACTACTCTTGTGCTTTTGGGGCCATTTTTAAGTAAAATGAGTCCCTTGAACATAAGCACTACATCATGAGACTGCCAGCTACGGAGGACTGATAGGCGGATAATGTGCACTGTTGTCACTGTGTGGATATACTGGACAAAAGGTGTTTCACATCCAAAAGGGGACAGAGTGGGATGCCACGGAACAGTGTAAGATTTCATACTACACTGAATGGTAGTACATTTAAAACTTATGAAATGTTTTGTTTGGGTTTGGATTTTTCAGACAGCATCTCAAAAGCTCAGGCCAACCATGAATTTGCTATGCAGCTGAGAATGACCCTGAGTTCCTGGTCCTCTTGCTGGAACTGGCATGGCAGAAAGGAAGACAGTGTAAAGACACTTCCGCCATTTCCTTAGGCTATCAGACTACTAAAACAATGAGCCCCAAGAATTTACCCCAAAATCTCAGACTGTGAGAAAGAAAAGGCCAGGACAAGCACAATGGTACACACCTTTAATTCCAGCATTTGAGAGGCAGAGGTAGAAGGATCACCGTGAGGTCAAGGCCACCCAAAGACTACATACTGAATTAATTCCAGGTCAGTCTGAGCTAGACACTACCTCGAAAAGCCAAAAAAGAGAGAGAGAGAGAGAGAGAAAGGAAAGGAAAGGGGAAGGGAAGGGAAGGGAGAGGAGGGGAAGAGAGGGGAGGGGAAAGGGAAAGGAGGGGACAAAGCCTGGCGCCAGTCAGAGGGGAAGCTAATCTCCCCATAGAGGGATTTCAACAGTGGTGGCAATCTAGCAGACCATCTAACAGAAGAGAATAGTACCCAGTCAGTGACAGGTGGACTGCTTAGCTATACATACTGTTGCCTCTCTACTTGAACCCAAACCTTATGTCAGGAACCCAAAGATGGACTTGGGGGGAGAATCACTGGGTCTCTTTTACTCCCTACCTAATGTGGCTACATTGAAAAAATCAATTTTCTTTTCCTTTCCACTATTAATTTGGCTTTTTTTTTTAATTATTATTTGCATGTGCACATATGGGCACCCTAGGATCTCCTGTCCTCAGACACATACACTACTTTTCCTTTTAAATTTTATTTTTATTTGCGAGAGGAAGGGAGAATGGGGACAATAGGGCCTCCAGGCGCTGCAAATGCACTCCAGAAGCATGCGCCATTTTGTGCACATGGCCGTAAGTGGGTACTGGAAATCGAACCTAGCTTTTCAGGTTTGATCCTTTATCCACAGAGTCCTTTCTCAAGCCATCCTTCAGGGTTTTTTTTTTTTTGTTTTCTTTTTCTTTTTTATTTGCATGTGCATGTATAGACACTCTAGGATCTCTTGTCTGCAGATGCACCATTTTGTACACGTGGCTGCACCTTTCACCAAGGAGCCATCATCTCTCCAGCCCTCCCTCCAGTTTCTTATAAGGATCAATATTACTGTTTCCACGATGAAAGATTCTTCACTCAAGAGAACTTGAATATGTGTTACTGGGCCAAAGTTACCCACAGCTCTTCCTAAGAGCTGGCTCAGAATCAGCTGTCTGGCGTCTGGCTTTTTTTTTTTTTTGTTTTTTTGAAGTAGGGTCCCACTCTAGTCCAGGCTGACCCAATTTGGCTCTTTTAATTAGATTATTGAGGATGGGTGGCCAAACTTAGTATGTTGGGGCTGCCAGGGCCCAGGCTCTCACCCCAATTCCAATAACACTGCCACCACCTCAAGTGTGGGGATTACAGATGTGCAGCACCACATATGGTTGAATTATTACTTCTAAATTTTTTCATATACTATTTCCTTTCTTTTTTTTTTTTTTTTTTTTGAGCTTGAGGTAGGGTTTCACTCTAGCCCAGGCTGGCCTTGAACTCAGTGATGCTCCCACCTCTGCCTCCCAAGTGCTGGGATTAAAGGTGTACGCCACCACATCTGTTTTTTGTTTGTTTGTTTTTATTTTTTTGAGGTAGGGTCTCACTCTAGCTTAGGCTGACATGGAATTCACTATACAGTCTCAGGATGCTTTGAACTCAGCAATCCTCCTATCTCTGCCTATTGAAGAGTATTGAGGGCTGGAAAGATGGCTCAAAGGTTAAGGTGCTTGCCTGCAGAGCCTAATGACCCTGGTTCAATTCTTCAATACCCATGTAAAGCCAGATGCACAAAGTGGTACATGTACCTGGAATTCATCTGTAGTGGCTACAGGCCCTGGTGTGCCCATTCCCCCCCCCCCTTGAAAATAAATAAATAAGAATTTTTTTTAGGGCTGGAGAGATGGCTTAGTAGTTAAGCGCTTGCATGTGAAGCCTAAGGACCCCAGTTTGAGGCTCGATTGCCCAGTACCCACGTAAGCCAGGTGTACAAGGTGGCTCATGGATCTGGAGTTCGTTTGCAATAGCCGGAGGCCCTGGTGTGCCCATTCTCTTTCTCTCTGCCTTTATCTCTCTCTGTCACTGTCAAATAAATAAATAAGCAAAAATTTACCTACATATATATGTATGTATAAATTCCAACCACTTGAAAGCCTAAGACAGGACAGGATCACTCCAAGTTTGAGATTAACCTGGCTACCTAGTGAGTTTCAGGCCAGCCTTGACTACAGGGACCCTGTGTCATTAAAAAAAAAAAAAAAAAAAACAGGGCTAGCCAGGCATGGTGGCGCACGCCTTTCATCCCAGCACTCAGGAGGCAGAGGTAGGAGGAACACCATGAGTTCAAGGCCACCCTGAGACTACATAGTGAATTCCAAGTCAGCCTGAGCTAGAGTGAGACCCTACGTTGAAAAACCAAAAAACAAAACACAAGAGGTTGTGAAGATGGCTCAGCAGGTAAAGGCACTTGCTTACAAAGACTGCCAGCCCAGGGTTCAATTCCCAAGCCACCCATGTAAGTTAGGCACAAAAAGAGGCACAAGCATCTGCTGTAGCAAGAGGCCCTGGAATGCCCATTCTTTCCCTCTCCCCCTTTTCTCTGTCGCTCCCTCTTTACTTGCAAATAAATAAATAAGTAAATCATTTTGGGGGATAGGCATGGTGGCTCATGCCTTTAATCCCAGCACTCAGGAGGCTGAGGTAGGAAAATCATTGTGAGTTTGAGGCCATCCTGAGACTAATTCCAGGTCAACTTGGGCTAGAGCAAGAAACTACCTCAAATTCCCCCCCTCAAAAAAGATGGGGGGGGGGGACTGGAGAGCTGGATCAGCAGTTAAGGTGCTTGCTTGCAAAGCCTAATGACCCAGATTTGATTCCCCAGTGCCCACGTAAAGCCAGATGCACAAGGGGCGCATTTGTCTGGAGTTTGTTTGCAGTGGCTAGAGGACCTGACATGCCTATTCTCTCTCTCCTTGCAAATAAGTAAATAAATTTAAAAAAAAAATTAGGGCTGGAGAGATGGCTTAGCAGTTAAGGTGCTTGCCCACAAAACCAAAGGACCCAGGTTAAAGTCCCCAGAACCCACATAAAGCCAAATGCACAAGGTGGTACAAGTATCGAATTTATCTGCAGTGGCTAGATTCCCTGGCACTCCCACTCTTTCTTTCTCTCTCTTTTAAATAAACAAAAATAAAATATTAAATATATATACAAATACATATATAAATATATATATATGTTTTAAACAAAAGTAAAAAAAGAAGTGTGGCTTTGGGTTGTGGGTATAGCTCAGTAGTAAAGCACCTGCTCAGCATACAGAAAGCCTAACTTTAATCCCTGGTATGACAAAAATAATGATAATAATAATAAATGCAAAGAAGTGTGCCTTTATTGTTCTGTTGGATTTCACTGGTTATTGTATAAAGGTCTTGTCTATTGTAACAGGAAGGAGTCTGCACATGGGTGGGGACCTACAGACTATAGCAGAAAGGGAAAGGAAGTCTCTCTACTATCTAGGCTGAGTGGGTATCTAAGTATGCCTAGCAAGTCAGGATTCAGAGAAATCCATATCAACTGACAGAAGACTGGTGGGACAGGGGGAGGGGCATGAGCAGCCACTTTCCTACTTACTGGAGACAGTGTGATCTCCAACATTTGGTGTTTCTCCTTGCCTTGTACCCGGAGCTGGAGCAGCTGGGATGTCTCTGTAGCCTCTGAAGAACTTGCTAGCACCACACAGTCTGTACAGGCAGGATTGGGACACCAAAGTGAGAGGTTAGGAGCAGAGCCTCTCTCTGGAACTTTCCCAATACCCCATCTTCCATGACAAAAGCCACCTCAAGGCTTCTCTTCCACTCACCAATGATGTCAGCTACTCCAAGCTTTAGGGTCCTGGGGGTGGCAGTAGGGGACAGTTCTGTCTCTCCAAATAACAAAAGAATCCTGCTTGGTGACACCCCAAGATGAACAGCCATGTGGTCCACCACATTCTGAAGGGGATCCGACTAGGAAGAGGACAAGAAGCAAAGAAGGCATTCCAGCCTTAAAATTCTATATCCTACCTCCACCCCACCATTCTAAACTCAAGTTTCTAGTCTGGGCCACTTGCTGAACTCCTCAACTGTCTCACCATATTGACCTGGCAAGGACAAAATAATGGTCTTGGTCAGGGTCCAGGCAAGTAGCACAAAAATAAAGGAATCAAGTCGGGCATGATGGCGCACACCTTTAATCCCAGCACTCGGGAGGTAGAGGTAGAAGGATCACTGTGAGTTCAAGGCCACCCTGAGACTATATAGTGAATTCCAGGTCAGCCTGAGCTAGAATGAGACCCTACCATGAAAAAAATAATAATAATCATAATAATAAGCTGGGCATGGTGGTGCACGCCTTTAATTCCATCACTTGGGTGGCAGAGGTAGGTGGATCGCCTTGAGTTCAAGGCCACCCTAAGACTCCATAGTGAATTCTAGGTTAGCCTGGGCTACAGTGAGAACCTACCTCAAAAAAAAAAAGATAATAATAATAATAATAAAGGAGCCATGAATTATGAGGGAAATAAATGGAAGAAGAGGTACCAGAGGAAATGAATCACATAACCCACCTCAACAGACTCATCCACACACATGCCAGCTGACTGGTACTGAGTATACATATATATGCTTATTCATACATCTATTCACGTTATGTAGGAACATGTGTGTGTGAGTACACGTGGAGGCCAGAGGCTGACATTGGGTGGAAGTCTTCCTCAATTGCTTTCCACCTTAGTTGTGTGTGTGTGTTAAGGCAGGGTCTCACTCTAGCTCAGGTGGATAACCTGGAACTCATTCTGTAGTAGAGAATTATAGTAATTCTCCTACTTCAGCCTAGGGAATGCTTGGTTTAAAGGTATATGCCACCACAGCTGATTCATCCATATTTTTAAAATATGTTATTTATTTATTTGACAGAGAGAAGGCGGCAGATAGAATGGGCACAACAGGGCCTCCAGCCACTGCAAATCAACTCCAGACACATTTGCCACCTTGTGCATCTGGCTTATGTGGGTACTGGGGAATCGAACCTGGGTCCTTGGACTTCACAGGCAAGTGCCTTAACCGGAAAGCCATCTCTCCAGCCCACAACCTTATTTTTCTAAGACAAGGCATCTCACTAAAAACCTGGAGTTCACCCATTCAGCTAGACTACCTAGCCAGCAAGCCCCAGGGATTCTCCTGTCTCCACTTTCCCAACACTGGGATCACAGGCATGTGCCACCCTGCTAGGCTTTCACATGGGTACTGGGTATATAAACCAAAGCACAACAAGCACTGAGCCATTTCCCCAGCCACTGACTGGTACCAATTTTAGCAGCCAGTTGTCTAAAATCACCTACAGCTAAGTTTGGCAACAAACTTATTTTCTCTTCAGTGCTAGGGGTGGGAAGCCAGGGACTCACATAAGCTATATAAGTACTCTACCACTGAGTCACAACCTAGACCTTATGTGAAAAGGCCCCTCAAGCCAGATGTGGTGGTGTGTGCCTTTAATCCCAGCACTGGGGAAGCAGAGGTAGGAGGATCGCCGTGAGTTCAAGGCTACACTGAGACTACATAGTGAATTCTAGGTCAGCCTGAGCTAGAATGAGACCCTACCTTGAAAAACCAAAAAAAAAAAAAGCCCCTCAAGCAGGAAAGCAGATGCAAAGTTGACAAGGCCAGACTGCCAGTCTACAATCTTGGGCTTAGCTGCTTGACCAAGCATGGCTCATTTCTGTTGCCACTCTTGGTATTCTAACATCCCAACACAAATATCAGCCTTTGCCAGGAAGCTGGAGGAACTGAGGATGATGAAGTGGCACTAACTGTGTCCACTGCAGTGAGAGCAAGCACAAGAAAGAATCACGGGGTACTGAAAAGAAAGAGCAAGGGGACTCAGTCAGAGAGGGACTTGAAAAAAGGCTTCATAGGGCTGGAGAGGTGGATCAGCAGTTAAGGTGCTTGCCTGCCAAGTGTAAGGATCCTGTACACATGTAAGCCAGATGCACGTTGGCGCATGTATCTGGACTTCATTTGCAATGGCTAGAGGTCCTGGCGTTCTCTCTCTGAAATAAAGAAATTAATTAAAATAAGAAAACTCAAAAATTAAAAAAAAAAAAAAAAAAGGCCAAGCATGGTAATCCCAGCACTTGGGAGGCAGAGGTAGGAGGATCACCTTGATTTTAAGGCCACCCTGAGACTACATAGTGAATTCCAGATCAGCCTGTGCTAGAGTGAAACCCTACCTCGAAAAACAAAAAAAAAAGAAAGAAAGAAAGAACGAACGAAAGGGGCTGGAAGGATGCCTTAGTAGTTAAGGTGTTGGCCTGCAAAGCCAAAGGACCCAGGCTCGATTCCCCAGGACCCACGTTAGCCAGATGTACAAGGGGGCACATGTGTCTGGAATTCGTTTGCAGTGGCTGGAGGCCCTAGCGTGCCCATTCTCTCTTTCTCTCCTCTCTCCCTCTGTCAAATAAATAAAAATAAAATATTTTTAAAAATAAAATAAAGTAAAAAAATAAAGAAAAGAAGATGCTTAGAGTAGCCTTGAAATATTGGAAAAATTAGGGACAGGAATGGTGGTGCACATCTTTAATCCCAGCACTTGAGAGGCCAAGGTAGAAGGATTACTGTGAGGTCAAGCCAGCCTGAGACTACACAGTGAATTCTAAATCAGCCTGGGCTACAGTGAGACCCTACCTTGAGGGGAAAAAAATTGGTAAAATCTGCCACAAAGAGGCAAGAGAATAACGGAAAAACACAGACAAAGGCAGCAGCAAGCATTCAAGGCATGGAAGAATGAAAGAGTGGCAGGCAGGGCTGAGGGATGGCTTAATGGTTAAGGTGCTTGCCTGAGAAGCCTAAGGACCTAGATTCAATTCCCTAGTACCCACATAAGCCAGATGCACTACGTGGTGCAAGTGTCCGGAAGTCATTTGCAGAGGCTGGAGGCCCTGGTGCACACATTCTCTCTATCGGCATCTTTCTCAAGTAAAAAAATATATATATATTAAAAATTTTTATTTGAATATTAAAATATTCAAATAAAAAAGTAAGAGTGGCAGGCAGATCCAAGGAGCAGGAAGGAAAGGAAGATGGGTCCCTCCTGCCAGTACATCCCTCCAGCACCAATCTCTTCAAGGGCAGCTATTGGTACAAGCACTCACCATTCTGACAGGCAATCTGATCAAGTCAGCCCGGCACCGGATCTTGAGCTGCAAGAGCCGAGGGCTATGTTGCAGGACGGGCCCTTCCACCAGGACCACCTCATCATCTTCGTTCTGGAGGGCTGCTCCCTGGCACTGTGGCTTGGGGCTCAGGCAGGATCGGAGATTCTGGAGGCGTTTGTTTACCTCCCTGTAGTGCAGACAGGACAGCGGATCAGATGAGATTGGCCACCCCCTTAAATTGACCTCCCCCACTTCAGCTAAAGCCCCCCACACACTCACACACCTTAACTTCTGCAGTGCCTCAGAATGCTTTCTGCTTTTGCTCCTTGATGAAGATTGGGGCAAAGGAGAGATATCCTGATCCCTGTAGAAAGAAGAGAGGGGCTGAGCACGATGCCACACACCTTTAATCCCAGCACTTAGGAGGCAGAGGAGGGAGGATTGTGTGAATTCAAGGCCAGCCTGAGACCACATAGTGAATTCCAGGTCAGCCTGGACTAGAATGAGATTCTACCTCAAAAAAAAAAAAAAAAAAAAATAGAGCTGGGTGTGGGGGCACATACCTTTAATCCCAGCACAAGGAGGCAGAGGTAGGAGGATCACCATGAGTTCGAGGCCACCCTGAGACTACATACTTAATTCCAGGTCAGCCTGGACCAGAGTGAGACCCTACCTCAAAAAAAAAAACAACAAAAAAACAGGGGTTTGGAGAGATGGCTTAGAGATAAAGGTGCTTGTCTGCAAAGCCTAAGGACCCCAGTTCGATTCTCCAGGACCCATGTTAAGCCAGATGCACAAGGGGGCACATGCATCTGGAGTTCGTTTGCGGTGGCTGGAGGCCCTGGAGTGCCAATTCTCATTCTCTCTCTCTCCCCCCACTTCTTTCTCTCTCACATAAATAAATAAATAAAACGGAGCTGGAGAGATGGCACTTGCCTGCAAAGCCTAAGGACCCAGGTTCGATTCCCCAGAACCCACATAAGCCATAAGTAAGGGACATTGTTTTCATACAATATGGCTAAATATGAGCAAGGATAATGCCTCAGTTTAAGATTAAGTCGGGCTGGAGAGATGGTTTAGCAGTTAAGCGCTTGCCTGTGAAGCCTAAGGATCCCGGTTCGAGGCTCAATTCCCCAGGACCCACGTTAGCCAGATGCACAACGGGGGCGCACAGCATATGGAGTTCGTTTACAGAGGCTGGAAGCTCTGGCACACCCATTCTCTCTCTCTCTCTCTCCCTCCTTCTCTCTGTCGCTCTCAAATAAATAAACAAACAAAAAATTTTTTTTTAAAGTGCTTAAAAAAAAAAAAGATTAAGTCACTTTTCAGGTAAATGTCCAAAAATATCTGACATGAGCCAGGCATGGTGGCACACGCCTTTAATCCCAGCACTTGGGAGGCAGAGGCAGGAGGATCGCTGAGAGTTTGAGGCCACCCTGAGACTAGTAGTGAATTCCAGGTCAGCCTGAGCTAGCGTGAGACCCTACCTTGAAAAAACAAACAAACAAACAAAAAAATATATATATCTGACAGCTACCTAGTACTTACTATTCTTCATCTACTCAACAGTTCTCTTGACACTGTTCCATGATTAGCCACTTTCCAGATGAGGGGAGGAGACAGGTGGGGGAGTCTGAACCATGTCCATAACCCCTCCATTTCCCGACCTCCATTCCCATGTTTCTCCAGGATGAGCCATCTCTATTTCCACTTGAGCCTCAAGACTCTTACCATCTCTTTCTTACCCTTTGAGGAGCCACCCAAGAGTCCTACCTTCCTCAGCTTATTTTAGCTACCTTCTTATTCCCAGAGCCCAAGTGTCCCAGCCTCACTCACGAAAACTTCCCCTTTTTCTTCTCTTTTTTCTCATTATTCCTCAGCTTCTTCTTCCAGGGAGAGTCTGGAAATGGGGACTCCTCAGGGGGCAGACTGCTAGAATCTGTCATATCTGCCTCTAGAGGTAGAGGAGGAAAAAGTGGGAAGGATGAACTAAGAGAGGGCAGAGGGAAGCCAAGGAGAAACAACCAAAGGCATCTGATGCTTAGAAGACAGGATGCTGCCAAACTTCCTACATTGTGCAGTTAGCCCCCCACAAAGAATTTTCTAGTCCAAATTCACAGTAATGCTGAGGTTGAGATACCCTGTTCTAGCTAAATATGGCAGCTTCCAGAGGCTTAGGCTTAAAAGCTCCTAGGCTGGGGATATGGCTCAGAGATTAAACGTACTGTCTTGCAATTTCCCAGTACCTACATAAAGCCAGACACCAAATAGTACATGTGTTTGCACTTCTTATGCAGTGACAAGAGGCCCTAGTGTGCACATTTTCATTCTCTCCCCAGTTCTCTCAATAAATAAATAAAAGTATTTCTTTACAAAAGCTCTCAGTGCTGGGTATGGTAGCACATGCCTTTTAATCCCAGCTCTCAGGAGGCAGAAGTAATAGAATCACCTAAAGTTCAAGACCACCCTGAGACTACAAAGTGAATTCCAGATCAGCCTGGACTAGAGTGAGACCCTACCTCAAAAAACCAAAAAAAAAAAAAAAAAAAAAAAAAAAAAAAAAAAAAAAGGCTCCAAGGACGTAGAGATGGCTCAGCAGTTAAAGGTAGTTCTTGCAAAGCCTAACAGCCTAGGTTCAATTCCCCAGTACTCACATAATGCCAAATGCACAAAGTGGCACATGCATTTGGAGTTCATTTTTTAAAATATTTTACTACTACTTACTTACTTAGTTGGCAAAGAAAGAGGGAGAGAGGGAAAAAAAAAGGGTGTGTCAGGGCCTCCAACCACTGAAAACTCCAGACACATGTACCCCCCTTGCGCATTTGGCTAACATGGGTCCTGGGGAACCGAACCTGGGTCCTTTGGCTTTGCAGGCCAACACCTTAACTGCTAAGCCATCCCTCCAGGCCCCTGTAGATCATTTAGAGTGGTAAGAGGCCCCTGGCACACCCACTGTCTCTCTCTTGCTTGTAAATAATTAAAAAAAAAAAAAAAAACACAGGGCTCCCACGGGCTAGAGAGATGGCTTAGCAGTTAAGGTGCTTGCCTGCAAAGCCTAAGAACTCATGTTCGAATTTCCAGGTCACACATAAGCCAGACACACAGTGATGCAAGTGCACAATGTCACAATGCACACCAGGGGACACAGGTGCCTGGAGTGCGTACCCAGTGGCTGAAGGCCCTGGCGCAACCATTGTCTCTCTCCCTCTCTCTCAAATAAATTTTTTTAAGTTTAAAAAAATAACAAGACAGCCGGGCGTGGTGGCACACACCTTTAACCCCAGCATTCAGGAGGCAGAGGTAGGAGGATTGCTGAGAGTTCAAGGCCACCCTGAGAATACAGAGTGAATACACCATGAGAATCCAGGTCAGCCTAGGCTAGACAAATTTCAGGAAAGTTGATTTTGGATAGGTTGTTTGTGACAATATTTAAAAAGGGGGGAGGAGGCTGGAGGGATGGCTTAGCGGTTAAGGCGTTTGCCTGCAAAGCCAAAGGACCAAGGTTCCATTCCCCACGACCCACATTAGCCAGATGCACAAGGGGGAACATGCGTCTGGACCCGTATTTTGAGCATCCAGAACAGAAGTAACTTTTACACAGTGCACTTCTGCATTCCAGGTGCTATTCTAAACCATGCAAATGAAGGGGGGGCGGCGCGATGCCACCTGGACAACTACGCTTGAACAGTGGTGGCTACAGGACTATAAACTCTAGGAAGTTTCAGAGAAGTTAGTGGGCACCTCTCCCTCGAAATCTTCCCTTACCATCTTCAGCCTCTTCAGAGTAAAGCTTCAAGAGAGATGCATTATCTGGAATGAGATTGAGACTGCTTTGTACCTGCAAAGACAGAAGGATGAGGGTCAGTCTCAAGTCCTCCCCCTACCCGAACGCCTGAAAGTAGGGAATAGTTCTTCCCTGACACCCAAGACTCACACATCCTCTTGGGAGTTCATTTTATCCCTATTCCAAACCTGTAGTACCTTCACCCATCCATCCCCTTTTCGTATGGAACTGTAAGCATGCAGGCTTAGTTCTCCACATTGCCAGTCCGCCCCCTACCCTGGGCTCCTAGGAAACCACAGTCACCTATGTATGAGACCCTATCACCTGGTGACCTCAATCCTCCCTGAATCCCTATGGACCCTTTCTCTCCGCTTTGCCAAAAATATGCCAGCTTCACGGCTTCTACAGGCTCCAACCTCAGCATATCCCAAACGCCAGTCCGAGGTCCTCCCAAGAGCCTCGTAGAATCCTCGAGAACCCTCGTTCAAACTCCCTTCAGACCCAAGACCACAGCTCCGGGACGAGAGGGAGGGGGAATGAACCCCATACTTCCAACATACCCCAAACCCCTTCGCATCCCCAACCTGCAGGTGCCCAGGTCTCTCCGGTAGCCCTTCGTTTCCGTTTAGCACCCCAAGCAACCTCAACACCCCCTTAAACAGAACTCTCCCTCGAGGCCGTGGTTCCCTCTCTGGATGCCCAGGCCCCTCCGGCCGGCCCAGGAATCTGGCCGCACCTTCCCGGAGTACACCGGAACCACCGGCGCCTCTCCGGGATCCAGCAGCAGCCGCCGCCGCCGCCGCCTGACCAGGGTGCGCGGAGCCTCCGACCCTTCGCTGTCACTATCGCTGTCCCGCGGGGGCGCGGCCGGCGCCGTGGGTGCAGGGGGCACGACTTCAACCGAAGTCCGGACCTCTACTGGGTCCGCGGCACCCCGCGCCGTGGCCACCTCCAGGATCTCTTCGTCACTGTCGCTGACCAAGTCCACAAACACTGTGTCTCGAACGCGCTGCGGTGGAGCCTGCAGGGCGCGAGAACGCCGGCCACCTCGGGGCCTCGGGCCCACTCCCCTCCCGGCTTCCGCCATCGCACGCACGTCTCGCACCCCCTTCGCCCCCGGCAGCCCACTCCGCCCGCTCTGCTTTTCATTGGGCAAACTGCCTACCACTCAAGGCCTCTTCCCGCCCACACGCTGTGGATCCGCCTCCCCGCCTCCTGATTGGCCAATGGACCCGTCCATCATGCACCCTCCACTGAAACAAAGGCGCCAAAGATTCCAATCCCTTTGGTGCAATCAGAGAAGGCTTTGACTCGGTGAGACTCACCCATTGGCTAATTTTTCCCTCTTCACCGGCCTTCTCCTTGACCTGAGTTTGGGGGGACCGGCTTCCTGGTTAGTGAAGAAGCAGGCATCCTGGGAATTGTAGTCCTCAAACTCTGTGACGACAAGAAAAAAGCTAGATGTGAATTAATTGAAAATGCAGCCGGGTGTGGTGGCGCACTTCTTAAATCCCATCACTCGGGAGGCAGAGGTAGGAGGATCACCATGAGTTTGAGGCCACCCTGAGACTACGTAGTGAATTCCAGGTCAGCCTGGGCTAGAGTGAAACCCTTGAAACCTCGGTTAAAAAAAAAAAAAAAAAAGAATTAGACATGACATTTTGCGGATATCCTTCTTATTGTCCCCTCAACTGCTCACTGCTGTGGGGATGAGGAATTCTGTTAAACTGCACACACTGTCACATAGATATCACCTTAGCCATCCTTTACACATACACAAAGCCACACAATATACACCTCAGTACAGCACAACACAGAAACACCTTTATTTTTTTTATTTTTATTTTATTTTTTTTTATTTTTTTTATTTGAGAGCGACAGAGAGAGAAAGAGGCACAGAGAGAGAGAGAGGGAGAGAGAGTGGGCGCGCCAGGGCTCCAGCCACTGCAAATGAACTCCAGACGCGTGCGCCCCCTTGTGCATCTGGCTAACGTGGGTCCTGGGGAATCGAGCCTCGAACCGGGGTCCTTAGGTTTCACAGGCAAGGCGCTTAGCCGCTAAGCCATCTCTCCAGCCCCAGAAACACCTTTAATTCTTTTCTTTTTTTCGAGGTAGGGTTTCACTCTAGCCCAGGCTGACCTGGAATTCACTATGTAGTCAGGGTGGCTTCCAACTCACGAGGATCCTCCTACCTCTGCTTCTCCCAGTGCTGCGATTAAAGGCATGCACCATCATGCCTGATTCTCTCATTTGTTTTGTACAAATAAGGTCTTAATGTAGCCCAGGCTGGCCTTGAACTCCTGATTCTCCTGCCTCTTGCCTGCCTTCAGCTATTCAGCTACTCAGTGCTGGGATGGTGGGCTTCTGGCACTTCACTTGGCTTTTGTTGTTGTTGTTGTTTCGTTTTCTTTTTCGAGGTAAGGTTTCACTCTAGCTCAAATTGACCTGCTCTTCACTTTGTAGTCTCAGGGTGGCCTCGAACTCACAGTGATCCTCCTACCTCTGCCTCCTGAGTGCTGGGATTAAAGGCATGTGCCACCACACCCAGCTGGCTTTCTCTTTCTCTCTGTCTCTTTCTCTCCTTAAAACAGGGTCTATGTAACCCAGGATGGCCTGAAAGTACAGATCCTCCTGCTTCAACCTCCTAAGTAAGTAGTGGGATTACTGGCATGTGCTATCACCCATATTTCAGAACAGCATCTTGACCTCTACCTAGACCCCATCCAGAGCACTGCCAGGTCAGCCAGTTTTAATGAGAGACTCCATCTCAAGGAACAAAGTGGAAGAGTGATAGAGGAGGACGATGACACCAACATTCTCCTCTGTCCTCTGCATACGAGCACACAGAGCATGTGCATCTGCACACACTTTTGTACACCTCTTGGGCAATTGCATCAATGCACAGGGTGGTCTTGAGGGCCTGAAATTTTTCCCTACCCTACCTCAAGAGCTAAGAGTAATCCAGGCCCTGCTGGATCACATGGGCTGGTTGTGATGGCGCACGCCTTTAATCCCAGCACTTGGGAAGCAGAGGAAGGAGAATCACTGTGAGTTCAAGGCCATCCTGAGACTACATAGTGAATTCCAGGACAGCCTAGGCTAAAGTAAGACCCTACATTGAAGAAAAAACACAGGCTGGAGGGTTAAGGTGCTTGTCTGGAAAGCCAAAAGTCCCAGGTTCGATTCCCCAGGACCCACGAAAGCCAGGTACACAAGGTGGTGCATGCATCTGGAGTTCATTTGCAGTGGCTAGAGGCCCTGACATGCCCATTCTGTCACTCTGTCTCTCTTTCAATCTCTCTCGGTGTGTCTCTGTCTCTCACAGGATTGGGAATGTAGCTTGGTGGTAAAGTAAGTGCTTAGCATGTGTGAGATTCTGGGCGTCCAGTACCAGGAAAAGAGGACAACCACAGGGCCAATTCAACTGTAATCCTAGCTGCTCATGAGACAGGCAGGGGAATCATTTGAGCCCATATGTTTAAGACCACTGGGCAGGATACATCATAATGTATATTCTATCATATGTAAATATACATAAAACATTTTGATATAGTACTGGCACCTAGTGAAGTGCTTAGGAAGCCTGTAATGGCCAGGTGTGGTGGCTCACGCATTTAATCCCAGCACTTGGGAGCCAGGAGGCCAAGGTAGGAGGATCACCATGAGTTTGAGACCACCCTAAGACTACATAGTGAATTCAGCCTGAGCTAAAGTGAGACCCTATCTCAAAAAAACAAAAACAAAAACAAAAAAAAAAAAGACTATTGTAAGGACAAATGGTTAATTGATGTTAGTGCTTAAAATATAGTTATCAAGCGGGACATGGTGGTGCACGCCTTTAATCCCAGCACTTGGGAGGCAGAGGTAAGAGGATCACCATGAGTTCGAGGCCAGCCTGAGAATACATAGTGAATTCCAGGTCAGCCTGAGTTAGAGTGAAACCCTACCTCGAAAAAAAAAATAGTATCAATAAATATATACATATAGTATCAATAAACAGTGATGCTCCATGATGCTTTCTTTTTTAATATTGTTTTAATATTTTATTTATTTATTTGAGAGAGAAAGAGGCAGAGAGAGAGAGAGAGAATGAGTATGTCAAGGCCTCTAGCCACTGCAAACTCCAGATGCATGCACTAACTTGTGCATCCAGCTTTATATTGGTACCAGGGAATTGAACCTGGGTCCTTTGGCTTTGTCAGCAAGTGCATTAACAACTAAGCCATCTCTCCAGCCCCGTATTGCCAATTCCTTCTCTATAGAGCAACTTACAACTGCTGGGTGAGCGTGGCAGTCGCACTGAATGTTGGGAAGGTGGTTGATGGTGAGGAATCAGGTGGGTGGAAGGCAAATAAGGGAAATGGGTGAAGGCCAGGCCACAGGGGGGACAAAGCCATGGTACGTGTGGAACAAAGTCATCCTTTCTGTGTGGTACAGGAGGGGACGGGAGCATACCCAACCTCTCCTGACCTTTCCTTCCCCTTCCACACAAAGGCAATGCTTCACAAGACTGGTGTAGGTTAGTTTATTGAGTTTATTTGGGAAAAGCAAAAGGAAGCATCACGCATGCACACACACACACACACACACACACACACACACACACACACATCCTAAGCAATGTTGTTCCAGTGACTGACACCCTCTGCTTGGGTTCTTCAGATTTCAAAGTCAGACGTGGTTCTTGGGGCCCAAGCCTGGGCTATGTAGAAGAGATGGGGTAGGGAGGAGCCTAGACCTTACCCACCAGGTCCTGGGAACTCCTTCCCTTCCCCTTCCCCTTCCCCATAAGCCAGCTTGCCACTGCCAGCCTTGCTTCTCCCGTTCCCCTTTCCTGGAGGCAGTTCCCAGTTCACCTGGTCACCTGGGAGTCACCTGGTACTCCAGGCCCCCATGCAGCCCCCTCCTCCCCATGCTGGTTCTGGCTCGTCAGACTTCTCCATGTTTTCATAAGAACCTGCATCTGGATAGGATCAGGAAAGAGTAACACATGAGTAGGGCAGGAAGGAGGCGGGAGGGCACGTTAGTCCAGAGGACAGGACAGCCAGGAACTGTGGCTGAAGAACCCACCTTCTTCACGATCAGGACCGGGACGAAGTGAGCGGAGCTGGGGGGCTGCGTACAAGATCCCTCTCATATCCTCATAGGAATGGGACCCTGCTTACACAGGGGATGAAGAGTTGGACACCTATGAACCCTGTTGGGGGCTTGGAGAAGGGAACTACTTCCTGACACAAGAGGGAGTCAGACCAGGAAGGTAAATGTGGGAGTGATTTGCTTAGCATCAGAGCCCTGATTAGCTAGCTGTAGGATTCGAATTTGGTAGGTTAGTGCTGTGGCCATGGTTAGAGGAAGGATTAAGAACAGAATTGGGAGGAGTCAGAGTTCTGAGGAAAGTATATAGACAGCTGGGGACAAGGTTGGCCCAGTGTCACAGCTCATGGATGGCTAGCTCAAACTAACCCTAAGCATTCTCACCGAGAGAGGCTGCTTCCTGGCTGGGGTCCCAAGCAGACCCATAGGGGCTCAGGAGATCTGGAAAAGGAAGCAGGTAAGTACTATCCCTCCTGGCCTCCAGCCTCCCACCCTAGGAGTGTGGCCATCCTCATACACACCCATCGTCCTGGTGACTGGCTGGGCCAGCTCTTCATCAGCGTTTTCATAAGATTCGGCTGCAATAGAGGAGAGAGAGCTTCTGGAGATGCTCCTGTGCACTAGTGCTCCCCAGTGTGAGGCACCCTCTGGGACTATGAGGACCCCATGTTACCATTAGAAAAGGAGTCCTCCTCCCTGGGACGTGCAGGCGCATCCTGGGGGTTCTCATAGCCGCTACCCTCTAGTAAAGAAGAGGCATCTCGGTGAGGTTCCAGCACTCAGCTCTGGGGAAAAGCGGGGAGGACAGGGAAAGGAGGCTTACCCTGTGAGAGCTGCTCCTGCCCAGGGTTGGAGTCATTTTCATAGAACTCAGAGTCTTCCTCGCTATCCGGCTCCTCATAGGCTTCCTGCTCCTCTTCTTCCAGCCCTGGGTTTGGGAACATGGTTGGGGTGAGGGGAGTGGCTGAGTCATGATCCTCTTCTCCAGCCCTAGTTCACTATTGCCACAAATGAGGAATGGCCCCTTTGATTCAACCTGGTTCCAGGGGCCTCTGGGACCCGGTGCCTCCGGGCTCCTGGACGTCAACATGCGGGTTTCTGTGTGACCTGGTGGCACTTCCTAGGCCTGCAGCCCAATGCTGAGCACGTCCTGGTGAGAACAGCATTTAAGACGCTCCTCAGAGAGAGGGCAAACAGGAGAGGATGCTTTATGTGCTGCAGAAAGACCCTGTGCCTAGATACCTGGCCTTGAATCATGAGGACCAGATTCAAACCTGGGGCTGTGGCTTCAGTTCTGGGTCAAGTATGTGATTTAAAGCGATTCTTCAGGCTCTGTGGCCTAGAGGCCAAGCAGTGGAGGCTGGATACTTTATCTGAGTGGGACTCTGTGCCTCAGCCCCAACCTCCAGAAGGCATGCTGCTCAGGAGGATGGAGGAATGAGGGCAACAGGTAGAGCTCTAATGTTGAGGTGGAGGCACAGGCTCCTCACCAGTGCTGGAGATGGACGTGGGAAGGGACAGCATGTTCCCGTATTGGTTCTGAGCTTCATTTCCTGGGGGAGGTGTCATTTTGAAGAATCTAGCAGAAGAAGGAGATGTGTACTGTGAAATTAGACGTGGAAGGGATTTGGGGAAACCCTGAAGATTCAGTCTAGGCCCTGGAGGTCAGACATGATTGCATACTACTAGCTTCTCTGTGCTGGGACAGCCTACAGAAGAATTTGGGACTGCTCCAATGAAATCTTCCCCAAAAAGGCAGTTTTGGAGCTGTTTCAGACTTGAACAGAACTTCCACTGGTAGAGAGTTGGAGAGATTGCTTAGTGGTTAAGGTGCTCGCTTGTGAAGCCTGAGGACCCAAGTTCAATTTCCCAGTACCCACCTAAGCCAGATACACAAGGTGGCACATGCATCTGGAGTTTAGGCCCTGACACACCCATTCTCTCTGTCACTATCTGCTTCTTTCATGCTCTCAAATAAATAAATTAATTAAATAAAAGAATTTCAACTGGTAAAGATGGAACAAAGAGGCCCCAGGGTGGAGAAAAGCGGAAAGCAGGTGGCAGAGGGGTCAGGCTAGGCGCCCTTATTACATTACCTCCTAGTCGGATCTGTCATTCGCTTTCTGTTCCTCCTCAGAATCAAGGCTGGTGGGATTTAAGGGTCGTGATCAGAGGTGAAGTAAGGGTTTAGGTGGTGCTGAGAAAGTCACTTGGGTCAATAGAGGCTGTTCAAATTCTATGGTGCTGGGACATTTGAGAAGCCTTAAAAGAAGAGTAGAGGGGGCTGGAGAGATGGCTTAGCTGTTAAGTGCTTGCCTGTGAAACCTAAGGACCCCTGTTCAAGGCTCAATTCCCCAGTACCCACATAAGCCAGATGCACAAGGTGGCACATGCATCTGGAGTTCATTTGCAGTGGCTGGAGGCCCTGGTGTGCTCATTCCCCCCCCCCTCTCAAATAAATAAATAAATAATTTTAAAAAGAGGACAGGTAGAGGAGGGATGGAAAGAGAGAAAAATGGTTGTCATGCTTGTGTAGGCTTATTCTGAGGAAGATATGATAGGGTTCCGGCAAACTAGAAGATATGCTGGGCATGGTGGTACATTCCTTTAATCCCAGCATTCAGGAGGCAGAGGTAGGAGGATCATTGCAAGTTCAAGGCCAGCCTGAGACTACATAATGAATTCCAGATCAGTCTGGGCTGTAGTAAGTCCCTACCTCAAAAAAACAAAACAAACAAACAAACAAAAAAACTAGAAGACTCACCTCTTCGAAGAAGGAGAAAAGCCACCAGAGAACCCACGCAGAAGATGAGATAAACTAGAGTCACAATTGGGACCTTCCATCCACGGGTCTTTAACAGCCAGTGCCATACTGCCAGAGGGAAGATGCCATGAGAAAAGGACCCCCTGCATCTCACTCCCCAATCTCAAGAATTCAAGGACTTGAGCTGGAGAAATGGCTTAGTGGTTAAGGCACTTGCCTGCGAAGCCTAAGGACCCAGGTTTGATTCCCCAGGACCCATGTAAGCCAGATGCACAAGGTGGCACATGTGTCTGGAGTTTGTATACAGTGGCTAGAGTTCCTGGTATGCCCATTCTCTCTCTCTATCTACCTCTTCCTCTTTTTTTCTCTCTCTCACTCAACTTCCCCCTCCCTCTCTCTGTCTCTCAATAAATAAATAAATAAATAATATATTTTTTTAAAGAGGGCTGGAGGAATGGCTTAGAGGTTAAGGCACTTGCCTGCAAAGGCCTAAGGACCCAGGTTTGATTCCCCAGTGCCCACATAAGCCAGTTGCACAAGGTGGTACATGCATCTGAGTTTGTTTGCAGTGGCTGGAGGCCCTAGCATGCTCTCTCTCTCTCTCTCTCAAATAAGTGAATAAATAAGATATTTTAAAAAAAGAAAAGAATTCAGGCTGGGTGTGGTTGTTTACACCTTTAATCTCATCACTTGGGAGGCACAGGTAGGAGGATCGCTGTGAGTTCGAGGTCACCCTGAGATTTCATAGTGAATTCCAGGTCAGCGTAGACTAGAATGAGCCCCTACCTCGAAAAACCAAAAAAAAAAAAAAAAAAAATAGCAAGGTATGAGGGGCCCCTTCTGTCTGTCTCAGGACAAGGCCTGGCACAAAGCCTGGGTCACTATATATTGAGCAAATCATGTATAACTTTAAGGAGAATTTAAGGCAGCAGCGAAGGACAATTATGGTCAAAGTGAAGGGCAGATGAAGGTTAGGGTTGCGATCCAACAAATGCTGGGCTCAAGCTTGGAGTTGAGGTTGAATTTGAGAGTTACAGTCAGGATATGGTGGCAGTACTGTATTAAGGAGACAACATGGGCAAGACCCTGTGACTGATTTGATGGATGCTGTGAGAAAAAGGAAGTATGCCCAGGTTTCTAACTTGGGCAAGTGGGTCACTCTTCTCGGTGCTTAACTTATGTAGGGACACCCAGAAGCCTACACAGGGGAGAGATGTTAACATGAGACATCAAATGGCAGTTCTAGGAGATGGCTGGGTATGAAGAACATGAAGCCTGTAGTAGAGTTATCAAAGCATGGTGACCCCAGGAGCCAGGAGAATGAAGAATGTCAAATGAGAAGAGGGTGTAGATAGGGGTGCAAGGAAGGCCCAGGGCACCAACAGAGGAGTGGAGAGGGGAGACGCCGCCAAAGCTCATGGGAAAGAGCAGAAACAGACCCAGAAAAAAACTGGTCCTCGAAGAAAGGAGGAAAGAGCTGCAGCAAACATTCAGTATAGAAATCAGAATTTAGTTAAGATGAGGCTCAAAGCTGGTCCTAGTGCCAAGCTGGCCTAGAACTCATGTTCCTCCTGCTTCAGCTTCCTAAGTGCTATGGTTACAGATGTGTACTACCATCTCTGGTACAGGAATCAACCTTTCTCTCCTGTCTCCCCTTCCCACTTTCCCCTTTCTTCTCCTTTCTTCTCTCCTCTCCCCTCTCCTCCCTCCTCCTCCCTCCTCTCTCTTTTTCTCTCTTCCTATGCTGAGGATGGAACCCACACCATACATGCTGAGCACACTACCACTTAACCACATCCCACACAGATACCTCACAATGGGAAGAAACTCTACCTGACTGTGCAATGACCTTCACATGCACCTCAATGGTCATGTTGCCACGGAGACAATAATAGGTACCAGCATCTTGAGCTGTGGCCTGGGGCAGCAACAGAAGAGACCCCTGGACCCTCATCTCCCTGACTGGGGGTTCTACCCCAAGGTTTAGGCTCAGCAATGAAATGTTAGCCTTCTTGGGGTGCACATAGGTCCAGGAGAGGGTACCTCTTGCCATTGGGGCAGGAGGAACCCCACAGGACAGCCAGAGTGTGGAGCCAGGAGCCACAGTGAGGTCTGGAACAGGGGAGACAAATTAAGGAAGGTATAATCCACAGGGTCTCATCTCCCAGAGCCTCCTGTTCCCAGTCACCTTGCCCTATCCTTGCCCCCCCCACCTTCCCAGTATCTCCCCATGTCATCCTCTTACCTGGGCTGAAGCTCTGGTTCAGACTGGATCTTGGTGGGAGACAGACAGGCTCTGTCCCCCAGACCTTGGGATGGCCTTTGGCCCACACATATAGCCAGGAGCTGGTGCGGTGAGCAGAAGAGGGCCTATGGCCCTCTGAGGACATGTTCTGCAGACCACAGCCTAGCTCCTCTAAGTCTGAAGCATTCCAACGGAACAGCTCCCCTGCGAAGAGACCCCAAACCAGACACAGCATCACATGCGGAGAGTTAGACACAGGAGAGCAGAGATAAGTGGACACAAAGACGCAGGGGGAAAAAAAGAGTATAAGAGGGGCTGGAAAGATGGCTTAGAGGTTAAGGCACTTGCCTGCAAACCCAAGGAATCCCAGTTCAATTCCCCAGGACCCACGTAAGCCAGATGCACAAGGGGGCGCATACATCTGAGGTTCTTTGCAGTGGCTGGAGGCCCTGGTGTGCCCATTCTATTTCTCTCTCTCTCTCTCTCTCTCTGTCTCTCTCTCAAATAAATAAATAAAATATATATTTTTAAAAAAGTATAAGAAAGCCAGGTGTGGTGGCACACACCTTTAATCCCAGCACTTGGGGGGAGGATTGCTGCGAGTTCGAGGCCACCCTGAGGGGACTACATAGTGAATTCCAGGTCAGCTTGGACTAGTGAGCCAGACCTTACTTTGAAAAACCACACACACACACACACACACACACACACACACACAAATAAAATAAAATTAAAAAAAAAAAAAGAGTACAGGAGAAACAGCGGAGTGAGACAGAGTCATGGAGCAGTTGAGAGCAGTCACCAAGTCACAGAAGCCAGCTGCCTAGAACTAATTTTTTATTCCTTAGCCCCCTTAAGCCCCATCTTGACCACAGGACTTCCTCTGTCCATCGTGAGGCCTCCCTCTTCCCACCCAGCCCTCTGCCCCAGCCCTGCTGGGCCCTCACCACTGTTGTCCACATTCACTGCCCAACCAGACTGCCAGGTATCATTGAAGGGAGTCCTCTGCTGGCACAAGTAGAAGCCCCCCATCTGGTCTGAGACATTGAAGATGAGTAGCAGGATGCCTAGGGGCCCCACTTGTAGGCCCAGGCCTGGTGACCCTATGCCCAACTCCAAGAAGGGTGCTGATTGGTTTCCGCGATACCAGGCCAACTTCTTAGAGGGGGCAACTGAAGAGTCCTGGAGACACGACAATACAGCATCACTTCCCTCTATGGGGAAAGAGAGAGGGGAGCTGGGGTACTGGGAGCCTGCAGAGCCTTCCAACCCCTCCCAGAATTTTACAAATATGGAAAATGGAGGGTCAGAGAGGACACATTACTCAGCCCAGAAACCCAGGCTTCTAGCCCCAGCTCCTTTCCTCTGCCCTTCAGACATACCTTCCACCTTCACTAGTAGTGGCTTCTGAGGTCTTACTCCCATTAGGGTAAGGAAGAGGAGGAGGAAGAAGAGAGGAGGTGGCATGGTGGCCAGGCTCCCTGGAACACCCAGTTTAGCTGCCGGCCCGCGCAAAGGATGCTGGGGCCTGGTGGGCAATGAACCATGGGTGACTGTGGGGGTGGTGGCAGTCCCCTTAGGCTCCCTTCTGCAGGCACCCTCTCCAGACCCACAATACTTGCTTCTTCCCCACTAGTTTTATTTTCACCCCAGCACTTACCCAAGTGAATGTATGGGTCTGTTTCTTTCCCACTAACTCCTTTAGCATGGAAACCATTCAGGGCAGATTATTTAGGGCACATTGCCCTAAAACGGTGGTTGGCACAAGGTAGGTACTTGGTAAATATTTGTCAAATGGGTGAATGCAGAGTTAGGGCCTTCCTTCTCCCCTGTCCTCTCTCTGAATTTCAGGCTCTGGTTCCATTTTTCTTCACAAATACACCTTTCTTTCATTCAACAAATAGTTTACCTCCATACCACTTCCATCAGCATGCTTCGGGGACTGGCAGATTTGACTTTGAATTTTTCTTCCCCTCCTGCTAAATTTCTTCTTCACTCAAAGTCTTCTTTTCTTTCTCTATTATCTGGGAATAGCATTGGTATTACAAACTGGGCCTGGTGGTCCAGGCCTGTAATCCCAGCTGCTCAGGAGGCCGAGGTATGAAGTTCAAGGCCAGCCTGGACTACAAGTCTAGCTTGGGAAATTGTGAGAACCTGTCTCAAAGTGAATAGTAAAAAGAGGGGGGGCTGCCGGGTGTGGTGGCTCATGCCTTTAACCCCAGCACTCGAGAGGTAGAGGTAGGAGGATCATCACGAGTTCGAGGCCACACTGAGGCTACATAGTGAATTCCAGATCTGCCTGAGCTAGAGTGAGACCCTACCTCGAAAAAAAAAAAAAAGAGGGGCTGGCCAGATGTGGTGGCACACACCTTTAGTCCCAGCACTTGGTAGGCAGAGGAAGGAGGATCGCCATGAGTTTGAGGCCACCCTAAGACTACATAGTGAATTCCAGGTCAGCGTGGGCTAGAGTGAGATCCTACCTTGAAAAAACAAAAATAAATAAATAAATAAATAAATAAATAAGAGGGCTGTGGTAAAGCAATTTCTCATAATGTGCATAGACCTAGATCCAACCCCCAATATCACACACACACACACACACACACACACACACACAAAATGTGTGTGTGTGTATATAATGTATATATGTATGTGGTATACTACTATAAAAAATATTGGCCAGCTCATCTGCTAAGCCATCTCTCCAGCCCTATTATCATTTTTTTTTGTTTTTTTGAGGTAGTATCATTTTTCATTTGAACAATGTGGGGCTTGTAACAGTCTCTAAGGGAAGGAATTGCAAACTTTTTTTTTCCACTGCTGGAGTTGAATCACACTCATATTTTTCTCAGAATCCCTTAAACAAAATAAAAATTCTGAAGAACTTTGGTCTTATTGTATTAGCCCAGGCTGGTGTGCAGCTATACAGTACTGGCTGGCCTTGAAGTTGAAGTGAACTTCCTGATTTAGTCTTCCAAATACTGAAATTACAAATGTGAGCCACTATACCAAACCCCAAAGAACCTTTTCAATGTGTAGTCTATCAATATTTTTCACATTAGATATTAAAATTATAGCTGGGGGTATAGTTCAGTAGTAGAACAGATGTTTAGCATGCTCAAGTCCCTCTAAGTTTAATCCCTGGATGGGGGAGGGGGAACAGCCTGTAAAATACTTAATACATGTTCAATTAAAATAAATAAACTAGTATTTAGCTATTTAAAAACAGGAGGGGGGATATGATGGAAAATGGAGTTTCAAAGGGGAAAGTGGGGGGGAGGGAGGGTATTCCCATGGGATATTTTTTATAATCATGGAAGTTGTTAATAAAAATATTAATAAAATAAAATAAACACACACACACACACAAAAGAATATTGGCCGGGCGTGGTGGCACATGCCTTTAATTCCAGCACTTGGGAGGCAGAGGTAGGAGGATCACCATGAGTTCAAGGCCACCCTGAAACTACATAGTGAATTCCAGGTCAGCCTGGGCTAGAGTGAGACCCAACCTAGAAAAAAAAAAAAAAAGAGCCGGGCGTGGTGGCGCACGCCTTTAATCCCAGCACTCGGGAGGCAGAGGTAGGAGGATCGCCGTGAGTTCGAGGCCACCCTGAGACTACAGAGTGAATTCCAGGTCAGCCTGAGCTAGAGTGAAACCCTACCTCAAAAAAAAAAAAAAAAAAAAAAAAAGAATATTGGGAGCTGGACAGATTGTTTAGTGGTTAAGGTATTTGCCTGCGAAGCCAAAGGACTCAGGTTCGAATCCCCAGGACTCATGTAAGCCAGATGCACAAGGTGGCACATGTGTTTGGAGTTCGTCTGCAGTGGCTAAAGGCCTTTGTGCTCCTATTCTCTCTCTTTCTCAAATAAATAAAGTTAAATAAAAATAAAAATAAAGGATATTGGAAACTGGTCATGGTAATGCATTTCTTTTTTTATTTTATTTTATTTTTTTTATTTGAGAGAGAGAGAGACAGAGAGAGAGAGAGAGAATTGGCTCACCAGGGCCTCAGCCACTGCAATCGAACTCTAGACTCTTTTGCCACCTAGTGGGCATGTGTGACCTTGCATGTGCCTCACCTTTGTGTGTCTGGCTTATGAGGGATCTGGAGAGTTGAACATGGGTCTTTAGGCCTCACAGGCAAGAGCCTTAACCACTAATCCATCTCTCCAGCCCTAATGCACTTCTTTAATCCCAGGACTAGGGATACAGAGGTAGGAGTATTGCTGTGAGTTCAAGGCCAGTTTGGGAATACAGAGTGAGTTCCAGGTTGGCCTGGGCAAGAATGAGACCCTATCTTGAAAACAAAAAAGAATATTGGAATCAGGAAGATAATGGAGTTTTGAAGCCAGACATCCTGGGCATGTGGCAAGTTCATGAGCTAGGGATGTTGCTTAGTGGTAGTACATGTTCACATTCCCAGCACAAGAGGAAAAAATAGTATGAGAAAGAGCGTGTGTGTGTGTGTGTGTGTGTGTGTGTCTGTGCCTTTCACTGCTGACTGACTCAGGGAAAGGATTTAGAGACCCAAGAGACCTGTTTTCTCAGTTGAGTCCCAGGCCTCTCTCACTGGGCCGTGACTTCCTGTTTGCCCAAGACAAACCCCAGGGGACTGTACAAGTGTCAGGGTCTCACTTCCCTTTGATAGGGTTGAGGGAATGGGGTGGGGCTTGGGAAATGGAGAGTGAACTAGCTAGATCCCCATTTGCCTTTTGCTCAGCAACATCTCCCCAATTTTTCATATTTGCTTCACCAGCTAGCTCTTGCCAGAACATAGCAGTACCTTCCTAAACCCCAGAGGCTTTTCATCTAACCTAAAACAAAATTCCAAACCATGGTGGGAGTGATGCCACATTTTCCATTCATCTCTCCCTCTCCTCTTCTCTCATCTCCTCTTCACTCATTATATTCCTTACTAAGCATATACTGCTTTTCTGTTTGACTGGCTCCTTATGTCACTCAGCTCTCAGCTCAAATGAGGCCTTCCTTGAATCCTTGAATACCCAGGCACTTTTTTGTGTGTGTGTGTGGTTTTTCGAGGTAGGGTCTCATTCTAGCTCAGGCTGACCTGGATTCACTATGTGGTTTTAGGGTGGCCTTGAATTCATGGCAATCCTCCTACCTCTGCCCTGAGTGCTGGGATTAAAGGTGTGTGCCACCACGCCTGGCTAGCCACTGCAAATCCAGATACATGTGCCACTTTATTATTTTGGCTTTACCTTGGTACTGGGGAATCAAACTCGGGTCCTTAGGCTTTGCAGGCAAGAACTTTAACTGTTGAGCCATCTCCCCACCCTTGTTTTCTTCTTTTTCTGAATTTTATTCTAATTTTTAATTTTTTCTAATTTATTTATTATTTATTAGAGACAGAGAGAAGGAGAAAGAGAGAGAATGAGAATGGGAGTGCCAGGGCCTCCAGCCACTGCAAATGAACTCCAGATGCATGTGCCACCGTGTGCATCTGGCTTACGTGAGACCTGGAGAACCAAACCTGGGTCCTTAGGCTTCGCAGGCAAGTGCCTTAACTTAGTCATCTCTCCAGCCCTTGTTTTTTTTTTTTTTTTTTTTTTTTTTTTAAGTATTTTTCCGGGCTGGATAAATGGCTTAGTGGTTAAGATGCTTACCTGCAAAGCCAAAGGACCCAGGTTCAATTCCCCAGGACCCATGTAAGCCATATGCACAAGGGGGCACATGTGTCTAGAGTTGGTTTGCAGTGGCCAAAGGCCCTGCCATGCCCATTCTCTCTCTGTCTCTCTCTCTCTCTCTCTTTACCTTCCTATTTCTCTCTCTCAAATAAATAAATAAAAAATTTTTAAAAAGTATTTTTCAAAAGCTGGGCGTGGTGGCGCATGCCTTTAATCCCAGCACTTGGGAGGCAGAGGTAGGAGGATTGCTGTGAGTTTGAGGCCACTGTAAGACTACATAGTGAATTCCAGGTCACCCTGAGCTAGACCCTACCTCATAAATAAATAAATAAATAAATAATTAATTAAAAAAACATTATTTTTATTTTTATTTGTTTATTTGAGAGAGAGACAGAGAGAGAGAGAGAGAATGGGCGCCCCACTGCCTCTAGCCACTACAAACTCCATATGCATGCACCACCTTGCGCATCTGGCTTTACAAGGGTACTGGGGATTCAGATCTGGGTCCTTTGGCGTTGCAGGCAAGCATCTTAACCACTAAGCCATCCCTCCAGTCTTCACTCTTTGTTTTCTTATGGACTCAAGGACTAAACCCAGAGCCTTAAGCATGTTGCACAAGATGCTACCTCTGAGTGACATCTCAGCCCTTAAATGTTCCCTCTGACAACAGAGCTCCTCACTGTCTTTAGATGCATACTGGTCTGGTGGGTGTTCAATAAGTATTTGTTGACTAAAGGAAGAATGTAAGTTAGGATGAGTAAAGAAAATCTTTTCTTGGGCTGGGATGTAGCTAAGTTGGTAGAGTGCTTGTCTAGCATACACAAAGCCTGCTTTTGGTATCACATAAACTGGGCAGCATGATAGCACATGCTAGTAATCTCAGTATTGGGGAGGTGGAGGCAGGAAATTCAGAAGTTCAAGGTCATCCTCCTTGTCTAGGCATCCATTTTGAGGTTAGCCTGGGATACAGGAGACCCTATCTCAAAAAAAAAAAAAAAAAAAAAAAAAAGGCACACACTTTAATCAGTCAAGAGGTAGAAGTAGGAGGATCACTGTGAGTTCAAGGCTAGTCTGGAACTACCAAGTGAGTGCCAGGTCATCCTGACTATATCAAGACCTCAACCCCTGCCCCCCCCCTCAGAAAAAAAGAAGGGAGAGAGTGGAGAGAGAGAAAGAAAAATAAAGAAAGCAAAGACAGGGAAAGATAGATCTTTGCTTGCACAGGCTCTCAGTCATGCAGGCTAGTCTATGAATACTAAATATTCCAAGTCAATTTTTTCTTGTATCTTTACTTCATATTCAGAACTCCTTCACCAGCCTGTGTCATGGGGTTCCTGTCTCATAAGTGTTTTGCTTCCCATCTGTACTCCACCTCCCAAAAAGTCTCTTTGGAGCTAAAAAGGTTGCTCAGTGGTTAAGGCGCTCGCCTGTAAACCCAGGTCTGATTCCCCAGTACCCACGTAAAGCCAGATGCACAAGGTGGTGCATGCATATGGAGTTAGTAGTGGCTAGAGGCGGTGGGCCACCCATTTACTCTCTCTCTCTCTGCCTCTCTCTCAAATAAATAAATAAAAATAAAAATACTTTTTTTTTTTTTTTTTTTTGGATTTCTGAGGTAGGGTCTCACTCTAGCTCAGGTTGACCTGGAATTCACAATGTAGTCTCAGGGTAACCTCGAACTCACTTTTTTTTTCTTAATTTTTATTAACATTTTCCATGATTATAAAAAGTATCCCATGGTGCTACCCTCCCTCCCCCCACTTTCCCTTTGAAATTCCAATCTCCATCATATCCCCTCCCCATCTCAATCAGTCTCTCTTTCATTTTGATGTCATGATCTTTTCCTTCTCTTATGATGGTCTTGTGTAGGTAGTGTCAGGCACTATGAGGTCATGGATATCCAGGTCATTTTATGTCTGGAGGGAAGACGTTGTAAGGAGTCCTACCCTTCCTTTGGCTCTTACATTCTTTCCACCACCTCTTCTGCATTACACCCTGAGCCTTGGAAGGTGTGATCGAGATGTTACTCAGTACTCCAGTCACTTCTTTCCAGCACTATGATACCTTCTGAGTCATCCCAAGGTTACTGCCATCTGAAAAGAGAAGATTCTCTACCCAAAGTGAGAGTAGCATTAATAGAAGGGCATAAATATTAAGAGAAGTGCTTACTGGGCAGTTTGATAAGCATAGTATATACATTTTTCCAGACATCAGCAGATGTTACACCCCTAGGGCTCATGAATACCCATGTTTTAAGTTTTCAGTATCAGGGATGTAATCCCCCCCATGGAGCGGGCCTCCAGTCCAATTGGAGGGCAGTTGGTTTCCACCATGACAGACGTGCCACTATTGCACCCGTTGGCTCATTTGGCCTGGCTGGCCAATTATTAGGCTTGCAGTGTCCACTGTTGAGTATTTTCACTGGTGATATCTCTCTCCCATTGAACTAAATGTAGAATGGCTTCTTCCAGCTTTCTCTCAGCTGGTCTACATGGAGGAGGTTACATGGAGCTCAGTTCCAGCAGAATTTCTCAGTGGCCTTGCAAGGCCCAAGTATGTGGAGTCTTCAGCAATAGGGTCTTACCATTTATTCCTGGTGGGAAACCAAGGTCCTCGGCAATGGCCTATAATGTTTTGGGGGCATCAGGGACCTCCCTGGCCAACAACTCACTGGAGGTATCCCATCCCTGGCACTGAAAATTTTCTAACAATGATCTATGGATCCTGAGTGTTCCATTGTTCAAAATCGTTTTCTCTTTTAAATATTTATTACAATATTTATTTAAAAGGTTTATCCCAGCACTCAGGAGGCAGGGGTAGGAGGATTGCTTTGAGTTTGAGGCCACCCTGTGACTACATAGTGAATTCTAGGTCAGCATGGGGAGATGGCTTAGCAGTTAAGGTGTTTGTCTGCAAAGCCAAAGGACCCAGGTTAAATTCCCCAGGACCCACATAAACCAGGTGCACAAGGTGGCACATACGTCTGGATTTCATGGATAGTGGCTTAAGGCCCTGGTGTGCTTATTCTCTCTCTCTCTCTGCCTCTTTCTCAAGTAAATAAAAACTATTTAAATATTTTATTTATTTGCAAGCAGCGAGAAATAGAACAGAGAAAGACAAGGTGGGTATGGTGGCACACGCCTTTAATCCCAATCCCAGCACTTTGAAGACAGAGGTAGGAGGATCGCCATGAGCTCAAGGCCACCCTGGGATTACATAGCGAATTCCAGGTCAGCCTGGGCTAGAGTGAGAACCTACCTCAAAAAAACAAAAACAAGAAAAAGAGAGGAAAAAAAAGGATAAAAAGGAAAAAAAAAACAAAAAAAAGAGACAGACAGAATGGGTGTGCCAGGGCCTCCAGCCAACGCAAACAAACTCCAGATGCATGTGCCACCTTGTGCTAAGTGAATACTGAGGAAACCCACGTCATTAGGGTTACAGGCAAGTGCCTTAACTGCTTCACCATCTTTCCAACCCTGCTTTTTTTTTTTTTTGGTTTTTCGAGGTCTCAGGCAGGGTGACTTCAAACTCACAGCCCGAATACTGGGATTAAAGGCGTGCGCCACCACGCCTGGCTAACCCTGTTCTTTTTATTTGTAAGGAGAGGGAAAGATGGAGGGGGAAGAGAGTGAGTGTACAGGCACACCAGGGCCTTTTGCTCCTTGCCAACTCCAGACACATACATCACTTTGTGCATCTGGCTTTCCATGGGCACTGGGCAATCAAACCCAGGGTACTCTGGCTTTGCAAGCTATTGTCTTAACCTTTATTTATTTGAGAGCAACAGACAGAAAGAGGCAGAGAGAGAGAGAGAGAGAGAGAGAGAGAAGGGGTGCGCCAGGGCCTCCAGCCACTGCAAACGAACTCCAGACGCGTGCGCCCCCTTGTGCATCTGGCTAATGTGGGTCCTGGGGAACCGAGCCTTGAAAAGGGGTCCTTAGGCTCCACAGGCAAGCGCTTAACCGCTAAGCCATCTCTCCAGCCCCTAATCTTTTTTGTTTGTTTTTGGAAGTAGGGTCTCATTCTAGCCCAGGCTGAGCTGGAATTCACTATGTAGTTTCAGGGTGGCCCTGAACTCACAGTGATCATCCTACCTCTGCCTCCCAAGTGCTGGGATTAAAGGTGTGTGCCACCACATTCCAATCAGTTTGCTATTTTTTAATTTTTTGTCTTTTCGAGGTAGGGTCTCACTCTAGTCCAGGCTGACCTGCAATTCACTATGTAGTCTCAGGGTGACCTGGAACTCACAGTGATCCTCCTACCTCTTAGTGTTGGAATTAAAGGCATGCGCCACCATGGCTGACTTCATTTTGTTACTTTTGAGATAGAGTCTCACTCTGAGCTCAAACTCACAGCAGTCCTCGTCTCAGTATCCCAAGTGTCTAGGGCTTCAAGTGGGAGCTACTGGCAGGGTTTTATTTATTTATTTATTTTAGTCAGCGTTCTGTGCTATCTGTAGTCCAAACTGGCTTGGAACTCTGGATCCTCCTGCCTCAGCTACCCAAGTGGAGAATCTTAAATACCTGTACCTGGAAACTATCTTGTTCTTTTCCCCTGGAGTGACTGCATTTCACATTCTCATCAGCAGTACAAGAGAAACTGGTTATATCCTCCCCAGATTTTTGTTTGCTTTTCGAGATAGGGTGTCATTCTAGCCCAGGCTGACCTGCAACTCACTATATAGTCTCAGGATGGCCTTGAACTCATGGCGATCCTCCTACCTCTGCCTCCCAAGTGCTGGGATTAAAGGGGTGAGCCACCATGCCCAGCTTCCTCCCCAGCTTAAAAATTTTTTTTTGTTTATTTAGTTTTTTTTTTTTTTCTTTTCCTTGGTAGGGTCTCACTCTAGTCCAGACTGACCTGGAATTCACTATGTAGTCTCAGGGAGGCCTCCAACTCAAGGTGATCCTCCTACCTCTGTCTCCTGAGTGCTGGGATTAAAGGTGTGCACCACCATGCTTACTTATTTGAGAAAGAAGCAGTTTAGATAGATGAGAGAGAGAATGAGAATGAGTGCACCAGGGCCTCTAGCCACTGCAAACCAACCCCAGAAACGTGCAACAACTGTGCATCTGGCTTACATGGGTACTGGAGAATCTAACCAGGGTCCGTAGGCTTTGCAGGCAAGTGCTTTTAACTGCTAAACCATCTCTCCAGCCCCTCATCCCCAGCTTTTAGAGTATTATTGCTTATTTATTCTGAATGGTGTGTAGTGACAGCCCCCTTTGTCTTTAATTGCGGAGTGATTTTTCATGAGCCTATGGACCACCTGTGACATCAGTGAACTGTCCCTGTCCTTTGCCTATTTTTTTCATTCATTTATTCAACAACAGGTATTCAACAAATATCAGGTACTATTATGTGTCAGAACCAGGTTAAGGTAAAACCGCAGGCAGAAGCACAGTTTCTCATGACTTCCCCAAATAGCCAATGGGTGGAGATGAGGTGACAGGTGCACAAACCATCATTAGAGGGAGTCAGTCTTCTTCCAGTGAAATTAGGTGTGGCAACAGCATCACCAAGAAAACCTAACAACTGGATAATGTCAAGACAGGCTTCTTGAGAACTCAAATTGTCATCAATAGTAGATCCTGACTATTCCATAGGATCCTCTTTATTTATTTATTTATTTTGGTTTTTCGAGGTAGGGTGTCTCTGTAGCCGAGGCTGACCTGGAATCTGTATTCTCAGGGTGGCCTCGAACTCAAGGCAATGCTTCTACCTCCGCCTCCCAAGTGCTGGGATTAAAGACGTGCGTCACCATACCCAGTTGAGCAGTAGTGACTGGTGGACTCCGGAAAGAAGGTGGCAGCGATTGGAGCAGGGGTCAGTGGCCTGACCTTTCTGAAGTGCAGCGTGGATGAAGCTCACTTGCAGAACCTCGGCATTCAGGAGCTGACCGACAGTTAAATATTAGGCTTTAAGCGGGGATATTTCACCAAGGGCACTTCAGCCTCTTTGAGAATTAACCAAAGGGCCTAACAGTCTACCCAGACATCACAGGAAGACTTGAGGGTGTCTTGGCAGTTTGGGAAGTGACTGGGACCAGGACCGGATGTTAGTACTGGAGGAAAACTTAGGCTTTCTGGCAATTTGTTTTTTTTTGTGGGGAGGGTTTTTCGAGTAGGGTCTCGGTCTAGCCCAGGCTGACCTGGAGTTCACTATGCAGACTCAGGGTGGCCTCGAACTCACAACGATCCTCCTACCTCTGCCTCCTGAGTGCTGGGTAATATTAAAGGCGTGCGCCACCACGCCGGGTCTTCGGTACATTTTTATTGGTAGCGTTTCCAACAGTACCAAGGAGGTCACGAAGAGTAAGGACTTCTAGGTTCCAGAAGCGTCCTAGCAGAAGTCGGTTTGGGGGAAGGGGTGTCTAGGCTCTGAGTGTGAATTTGAATTGTCTGTCACCGATTAAAGGGAGAGGTCATGCATAATTAGAGATTGACCCAGACCCAGGCTGAGAAGGGAGGAAGGATTTGTCGCTCTGGGTAGGGGCCAGGGATTAGCAGGAAGCGACATCAAAATGGGGAGAGGGACGTGGAGACTTCGCACTTGCACGACTGACTACGCAGAGGTTCAACCAGAAAAGTGAAGCAGACCCAGCTCCGGCCCGAGGGGCGCCCCGCGAGGGCGGAGGTGCGGGGCGGGCCCGGCCTCCATCCGCTGGAGCGCGAGCCGGGCAGCGGCGGAAGGGCGGCCCGGGGAGAAGCGGGAGAGCGGGCGCCACCCGTCCCCCAGGCCCCGGCGGCCCGCGTCCCCAGGGAGGTGTGGCTGGAGTAGAGCCTCCGAGGCCACGCCCGGACGACGCCTCGCCGGTGCAGCTCCAAGGCTACGGCGCGCTGCCCGGGACACGAGCGAGCTGCGGGACGCGAGCTCCGGCACAGGCGCCGCTTCAGAGCCTTCCTCCCGCGAAGCTCGCTCGGCCAGCGGCCCCCACCTCCCGCTGCGGGCCTCGGGCACCGCGCCGATCCGGAAACAGCCGAGCGGATCCGGAAACAGCCGAGCGGACCCGGAAGCTAGGAGCGCGGTCACCTGGGAGTGCGGGAATCCGCAGTTTGCGCCTAGGCCATGGCAGCAGCCGCACCGGCGGCCCCGGGCGACGATGGACGGCTGCGGCGACCTGGGGTCGGTACGTAAGGGCGTCGCAGTGCTCGCGGGAAGCGCTGGAGCCGAGGCGGAGCCAAGTTCGTCGGGTGGGGGGCGGCAGGGGAGACTTGGGAAAGGGGCGGGGCACGCCGCCGGGAAGGGGGAGGCGGGGCCAGGGGTTACCGATGAAGGGGGCGTGGCCTGCAGGGTGGCAGGTGAGAGGTGGGGAGCGGTGGAGGGAGAGGGGGCGGGGCCTCTGGGAGGGCGGGGTCGCGATAGTGGGCAGGGGCTGAGTCGGAGGGAGCTGGTCCAGGGAGGCGGGGCTGCAAGCTCCTCGAGGAGGGAAGGAGCCAGGTGCGGGTGGGGCTGCAGGACTAAGTTTGCAGGACTTGCTTGGTCGCCCTCGAAGGAGGACAAGAAAAGTTGATCCCTGTTCTTCGCAGCGCTGGACCCACAGCCCCAGCGAGATGCAAAGGTTGAAACCGAGGCCGATGAGCTTGGCCGGCTTCGAGCTGAACTGGCCGGTGCACTGGCAGAAATGGAAACCATGAAGGCTGTGGCCGAGGTGAGCGAGAGCACGAAGGCCGAAGCCGTTGCGGCTGTGCAGCGGCAGTGCCAAGAGGAGGTGGCTTCACTGCAGGCTATCCTGAAAGGTGAGGATCCGCATCAGCCCATGAGGGATGGGTGGAGAGTGCCGGACAAGAAAGATGTCGAAGCAGCTGCGGATAGGTTAGCAGGGCTGCCTAGAAGAAGGGAGCCTGTTGCCCAAAGTTTGGGGTGCCTTTTTCAGCTTTGCATACAGAGACCACAATTGATGTCATATCTTGAACCAGCTTCATTTTAGTCTGAACCTCTGGGCTGTAAACTCAGTCCAGTCTCTGTGAGCCTAATACTGTCTTTCCTGCCTAGGCATCTCAGCAGTGCCCTACACACACGTGCTTGCATCTCCCTATTCTCCTTCCTCTACCTTGTTACCTCTGTACATGGAAAACACCAGCTGCCCTGGCCCAGGTACCCCAACTTATTTTCCTATTTCCTGTCCCTCTCCTGGGCAGAGGCCAGAGTCTCTGAAAGGATGGCAGACTTGCCCTTTTTCCTGTGCCCCTGTTGCACTGGGGCTCTGGTCACTCTCTTGCACTCTCCAGCCTTCTCACAGATCTCCCTCTGTCGTTTGGCTTCCAGAGTAAACTGCCTAAACTTTCCATTTCACCATACCTTTCCCTTTCTAACAATGACGCTTGGCATCACACTTCTTTAGGGCTGTTTCCCCACATTTCCATGCAATATAGTCGTGTTTTCCTACAACTTACTTAAGTTTCTTCTTTAAGTAGATCCAGTTTCTAATAGCTTGCACGTGAGATGGACGTGGTTGCTTGTGCCTGTAATCCTAGCACTACAGAAGCAGGAGGGTCTCTGGTTTGAAACCATCCTAGGCTACCCAGCTACCCACTAAAGGAAACTTGTCCATTTAAGGAAAAACAGGGTGTGCCCTAAGTAATAACAATAGTCAGCTAGTTTTTACTGAGCATTTACTGTATGCCAGGTACAGAGTAAAAATTCTGCATATTTAAACTTCTTTGCTTATTATTATTACTTTCTTTTTTTGAGGTAGGGTCTCGCTCTAGCTGGAATTCACTATGTAGTCTCAGGGTGGCCTCACCATGATCCTCCACCCTCTGTCTCCTTAGTTGGGATTAAAGGTATGCACCACCACGTCTGGCTGTATTTATTTGTTTATTTTGTTTTTTTCTTTTTTTTTTTGGTTTTTCGAGGTAGGGTCTCACTCTAGCCCAGGCTGACCTGGAATTCACTATGTAGTCTCAGGGTGGCCTCGAACTCACGGCGATCCTCCTACCTCTGCCTCCCGAGTGCTGGGATTAAAGGCGTGCGCCACCACGCCCGGCTTATTTTGTTTTTTTCAAGGTAGGGTCTTACTGTAGCCCTGGCTGACCTGGAACTCACTCTTAAGTCCCAAGCTAGCCTTGAACTCACAGTGATCCTCCTACCTCTGTCTCTGGAGTGCTGAGATTAAAGACATGCATCACTATGCCTGGCTTTCTTTAATAAATGAATAAAAAATGTATTAAAAAATAATTATTTAGCAGGGCATGGTGGTGCACACCTTTAATCCCAGTACTCGGGAGGCAGAGGTAGGAGGATTGCTCTGAGTTCAAGGCCACCCTGAGACTATGTAGTGAATTTCAGGTCAGCCTGGGCTAGAGTGAGACCTTACCTCGAACCCCCCCCCCAAAAAAAATATTATTTGAGTGAGAGAAAGAGGCAGAGAGAGAGAGAGAGAGAATGGGAATGCCAGGACCTCCAGCCACTGCAAACGAATTGCAGACACATGTGCTACCTCATGCATCTGACTTATGTGGGTACTGGGAAATTGAACCTGGGTCCTTAGGCTTTGCAGGCAAGCGTCTTAACCACTAAGTTATCTCTCCAGCCTGAATAAAAATATTTTAAAAGATGAATAGGGTTGGGCGTGGTGGCACATGCCTTTGGGAGGCAGAGGTAGGAGGATCACCTTGAGTTTGAGGCCACCCTGAGACTACATAGTGAATTCCAGGTCAGCCTGGGCTAGAGTGAGACTCTACCTCGAAAAACCAAAAAAAAAAAGACGAATAGGTATGTAGCAGGTCTTCAACACTCTGAACACCTGGATAATTTGTTTCTATAGGTCACATTCTTTCAGGTTTTCCTTTTGTTATTGGATTTTTTCTAAGGCTTTTAACTTTTTTTAATTTTTAATTTTTTATAATTAACAACTTCCATGATTGTGAACAATATCCCATGGTAATTCCCTCCCTCCCCCCACAATCCCCTTGGCAACTCCACTCTCCTTCATATCCCTTCCCCCTCTCAATCAGTCTCTCTTATTTTGATGTCATGATCTTTTCCTCCTATTATGATGGTCTGGTGTAGGTAGTGTCAGACACTGTGAGGTCATGGATCTCCAGGCCATTTTGTGTCTAGAGGAGCACGTTGTAAGGAGTCCTACCCTTCCTTTGGCTCTTACATTCTTTCTGCCACCTCTTCTGCAATGGACCCTGAGCCTTGGAAGGTGTGATAGAGATGTTGCAGTGCTGAGCACTCCTCTGTCACTTCTTCTCAGCACCATGGTGCCTTCTGAGTCATCCCAAGGTCACTGGCATCTGAAAAGAGAAAGTTCTCTAACGAAAAAGAAAAAGAGTATAAAGCTTTTAACTTTATTTAAGAGATAGAAAGAGGCAGATAAAGGAATGGGTGTACCATGGCGTTTAGCCACTGTAAGTGAACTCTAAATGCATGCACCACCTTGTGCATCTGACTTACATGGGTCCTGGGGAATTGAACCCAGGTCCTTTGGCTTTGTAGGCAAATGCCTTAATTGCTGAAACTTCTCTCCAGCCCAATTATTTTTTTTTGTTTTTTTTTTTTTTCATTTATTTGAGAGCGACAGAGAGAGAGAAAAAGAGGCAGATAGATAGAGAAAATGGGCATGCCAGGATCTCCAGCCACTGCAAAGGAATTCCAGATGCATGCGCCACCTTGTGCATCTGGTTTACGTGGATCCTGGGGAATTGAGCCTCGAACTGGGGTCTTTAGGCTTCACAGGCAAGTGCTGAACTGCTAAGCCATCTCTCCAGCCCTCAATTATTTTAAAAATTGTGTAGCTCAGTCTGGCCTTCAACTTGCAATCGTCTTGCCTCATCCTCCCAAGTGCTGGGATATAGGTCTGTGCCACCATCATTGATTCTCTTTTTTAAAATTCTATTTATTTGAGCCGGGGGAGAGTGAGGGAATAGGTATGCCAGGGCCTCTGGCTGCTGCAAATGAACTCTAGACGCATGCACCACTTTGTGCATCTGGTTTAGTGGGTCCTAGGGAATCGAACCTTGGTCCTTTGACTTTGCAGGCAAGGTCCTTAACTGCTAAGTCATTTCTCCAGCCCTTTTTTTTTTTTTTTTTTTTTTCACAGTAGGGTCTTGCTGTAGTCCAGGCAGACCTGGAATTCACTGTGTAGTGTCAGTCTGGACTTCTGGACTTGAACTCATGGTAATCCTCCTACCTGTGCCTCCTGAGTACTGGGATTAAAGGCATGTGCCACTACGCCTGGATCCTTTTTTTTTTTTTTTTTTTTTTTTTAATTTATTTTGTATTTTCGAGGTAGGGTCTCACTCTAGCTGAGGCTGACCTGGAATTCATTATGTACTGTCAGGGTGGCCTCGAACTCACAATGATCCTCCCTCCTACCTCTGCCTCCCAAGTGCTGGTATTAAAGGCAAGCACCACCATGCCTGGCTTTTATTTATTTTTTAATGAGAGCAAGCAAGTGAGAGAGAGAGAGAGCATTGGCATACCAGGGCCTCTAGCCACTACAACCAAACTCCAGATGTGTGTGTCACCTTGTGCACATGCACAATCTTGCACATGTGTCACCTTGTGCATCTGGGTTTCATGGGATCTAGGGAAACAAACAGGTCCTTAGGCTACACAGGCAAGCGCCTTAGGCACTTAGATATCTCTTCAGCCCATAAATTTTTCTTCTTAAAAAAAAAATGTTTTTTTTGCTTTATTTATTTGAGAGAGGCAGAAAGAGAAGGAGGGAGGAAGGGTGAGAATGGGCACACCAGAGCCTCTAGCCTCTGCAAACAAACTCCAGACACATGTGCTACCTTGTGCATCTGGCTTACGTAGGTCCTAGGGAATCAAACCTGTGTTCTTTGGCTTTGTAGGCAAGTGCCCTAACTACTAAGCCATCTCTCCAGCGCCCCCATTAATTCTTTAGTTGAACAGTTTGCCCTTGTAGAGGTCATAGAGAAAGTGACAACCACTGTTACAGGAATTTTGGCCCATACATTTGCAATTTCTGTCATGAGGCATACAAGTATGACTTTGAACTGCACCTGACACATTTTCACAGTGCAGGTCTCCACTTATAAACTGAGTGTTATTCTAGCCACAAACTCAAGTATCATTATGGTGTGTTAGGAGGTAGGGGATAGACCTAGATACTACCATCAGCCAGCCACTGGTTATTTGGAAACTGCTGGAGACTGTTCTGCCCGAGAGAGAAAGAGGCAGACAGAGAGAGAGAGAATGGGCGCACCAGGGCCTCTAGCCACTGCAGACAAACTCCAGATGCATGTGTCACATGCCACCTTGTGCATCTGGCTTACGTGGGTCGTGGAGAATTGAACCAAGTTCCTTTGGCTTTGCAGGCAGATGTCGTAACCGCTAAGCCATCTCTCCAGCCCTGTTTGTTTTTTAATTTGTTGGCAAGCAAAGATAGAGAATGAATGGGAGCACCAGGGCCTCTAGTCCCAGCCCTTGACTATCTTCTTACAATGCACCATTCAGCTATTCGCTTCAGCTTTCTCACTACTGCATAATAGTCTGCCTATCCTGGGCTTCCACCATGCTCCGTTTTCCATCATGATCCTATGTGTGAGGTCACCTTCTGGTGTTATGTTGAACTCATATATGACGGAACTTCTGTGGCATTAATGGTTAGAAAATAATGCTTTCAATTTCCTTTTACTGCATTTGTCATAACAATTTTCTCAGCTGGGGAGATGGCTCAGTGGATAGAGTGCTTGCTGCACAACCCTAAGTACCCGAGTTCAGATACCAGACCCACATAAAAAAGCCAGAAGCTGTCGTGCGTGGTGGCGCACGCCTTTAATCCCAGCACTGGGGAGGCAGAGGTAGGAGGATCACCATGAGTTCAAGGCCACCCTGAGACTACATAGTGAATTCCAGGTCAGCCTGGGCTAGAGTGAGACCCTACCTCGAAAAACCAAAAAAAAAAAAAAAAAAGCCAGAAGCTGGGCTGGACAGATGGCTTAGTGGTTTAGGCACTTGCCTGCAGAGCCCAAGGACCCAGATTCAATTCCCCAATACCCACATAAGCCAGATACACAAAGTGGTACATGCGTCTGGAGTTCATTTGCAGTGGCTAAAGGCCCTGGTGTGCCCATTCTGTCTCTCTCTGCCTCTCTCTCTCTCTCTCAGACATTTTAAAAAAGAAAAAAAAAAGATACTTAAAAAATAAAAAGCCAGAATATGGCTGGATATAGTGGCTCACGCCTTTAATCCCAGCACTTGGGAGGCAGAGGTAGGAGGATCGCTGTGAGTTCGAGGCCACCCTGAGACTACAGAGTGAATTCCAGGTCAGCCTGGGCTAGAGTGAGATCCTACCTCAAAAAAATAAATAAATAAATAAATAAATAAAAAATAAAATAAAGAGCCAGAAGTTGTGGTATGCTTCTGTAAGCCCCATGAACCTATGATGAGAAGGGAGGCAGAGAGAGAAGAATTTTCTACATGCTCATAAATGGAGTGGCAAACAATGAGATTCTGCCCCAAATGAGGTGGAAGGAGAGGACTCACCCAAGAATTGTCCTTCACTCTACACATTCTATAGCATACATGCACCTGCACTTACACACATGAATGCACACACCAAATAAATAAAAGGTCTTTTTCAGATAATTTGTTGTGTGTGTGTGGGTGTGTGTGTGCATGAGAGAGAAAGAGAATTGGTGTGCCAGGGCCTCCAGCTACTGCAGTTGAGCTCCAGACATGTGTGCCACCTTGTGCGCATATGTGACCTTGCGCACTTGCGTCACTTTGTGCCTTTGGCTTATGAGGGACCTGGAGAGTTAAACATGGGTCCATGGGCTTCTCAGGCAAGCGCCTTAACTGCTAAGCCATTTTTCTAGCCCTAAATATTTTATTTTGTTTTATTTATTTACTTTTGGTTTTTTGAGGTAAGGTCTCACTCTAGCTCAGGCTGACCTGGATTTTGACTTTTGGTTTTAAGGTTTTTGTTTGTTTTGTTGTGTTGGGAATGAAACCTAGGGCCTCATACTAGCAAGTACTCTATTCTGAGCTCTACTCCCAGCTCTGGTTTTAGTACAAATATCCAGTGACCAATTCTTGAGTTGGAATACATCTGAGAAACACTTTGGCACCTTGTGTGTATTACTTGACCTCATCCTGTGACACTTGAATGTCAGTCATACCCCCCTATTGCCATTAAGAACATTCTTGCCCATAGCACCTCTGCCCAGGCCGCTGTAGTAACTGCTGCAGTCATTTGCTTCAGAGGGAAGGCAAGTACTAAGTACCCACCATTCCTGCCTACAGACTCTATCAACAGCTACGAGGCCCAGATCACGCTCTTGAAGCAGGAGCGGCAGCAGCAGCAGCAAGACCGTGAGGAGAAAGAACGAGAGCTGGGCCACCTCAAGCAGCTGCTGTCCAGGGCCAACCCCTTGGATTCCTTGGAGAAGCAGATGGAAAAGGTTGGGGTCAGATGGCCTTCCCATCCACTGAGATTTGGAAAGGTGTTGATTGTTGCCTGTCATTAGACACAGAACAGAGCTTCCCATTAAGTGCTTACTGGGGCCCTTGCTTGTTCCTTGTTAGGGGTGAACAAGTTCATTTACTTCTAGAAGCCCTTAAGAGGACCTCCGGTGCTGAATGTTCACCAGACCTGGTCCTGCTGGCCTTGGCCCTATGAGAGCATTGTCAGGTCCATTAGACAGATAGGTGAGGTTCAGACAAGCTTCTGATTCTCACAGCTTCTGCAAATAAAGTGGAGTATAGTAGAAGTTAAACATCTTGGCAGTGCCTTTAATGTTTTCTTTCTCTTGATGGTATATTGCTTCCATTATTATCATTAACAATAATAGGGAGCTAGGCCCAGTGGCCTATAGCCCCTGCTACTTGAGAAGCTGAGGCAAGAGGATTGCCTGAGCCCAAAGGTTCAAGATAGCCTGGACACATAGTGAGACCCTATGTCTGTCTGTGTCTGTCTTCACCCCCTTCCCCTTGGCTGAGACAGGGTCCATGCTGGCTTGGAACTCACTCTGGTCCAGGTTAGCCTCAAACAGCAGTCCTCTCAGTCTCCTGAGTGCTGGGATTATAGGTGTGTACCACGAGTTCCAACTAGAGACCCAGTCTCTCTCTCTCTCTCTTTTTTTTTTTTTTTTTTTTTTTTTTTTTTTTTTTGAGGTAAGGTCTCACTCTAGCCTAAGGCTGACCTGGAACTCACTATGTAGTCTCAGGGTGGCCTTGAACTCACAGTGATCCTCCTGCCTCTGCCTCCTGAGTGCTGGGATTAAAGGTGGCATCCACATGCCCGGCTATGATTTCTTTGTTGTTGTTGTTGTTAGGAGGTAGTCTCGCTGTAGCCCAGGCTGACTTAGAATTTTCTCTGTAGTCTCAGGATGGCCTCGAACTCACAGCAATCCTCCTACCTCTGTCTCCTAAGGGCTGGGATGAAAGGTATGCACCACCACACCCAACAAAGTATATATTTAAAAAAGCCACATGTGATGGCACACACCTGAAAGCCCAGGAAGGCAGCCGAAGCAGCAGTCATGGGTTTATGCCCGGTCTCAGGTATGTTGTGAGGCCCACTCAAAAACAACCAAAATAAATGACTAATAGGAAGTGTGTTTTCAAATGCTTCATCTTTTAGTCAGTGGGCATCATTGCCTTATTCGATCCTCATAGTAGCTCAGTACTTAATGAGAACCCAAAGAACCTAGGCTCAGGAGATGGAATCAGTTGCCTGGTGTTGCAGTCAGGTTTGCATTGCTGGCAGAAATCACCCAACCAAGAGCAGCTTTTGGGAGAAAAAAAAAAAGAGAGAGAGAGTTTATTTTGGCTTATAGGCTGTATGATGGCAGGAAAGATGATGGCATGAGCAGAGGGTGGACATCACCCCCTGGCCAACATAAGGTGGACAATAGCAACAGGATAGTGTGCCAAACACAGGCATGGGGAAACTGGCTATAACACCCATAAGCCCGCCCCAACAATACACTGCCTCCAGGAGATGTTAATTCCCAACTCTCCATCAGCTGGGAACCTAGCATTCAGAACACCTAAGTTTATGGGGGACACCTGAATCAAACCACCACACCTTGTTATGAAGACAGATCAAGACAGGACCTCAGGGGCTGGAGAGACGGTTCAGCAGTTAAAGGTACTTGTTTGCAAAGCCTGTTGGCCTGGATTTAATTCCCCAGCCACCTATATAAAGCCAGGTAGGTGGGCTAGAGGGATGGCTTAGCAGTTAAGGCATTTGCCTGCAAAGCCGAAGGAGTCAGGTTCGATTCCTCAGGATCCACGTTAGCCAGATGCACAAGAGGGCACATGGCACCTGGAGTTTGTTTGCAGTGGCTAGAGGCCCTGGCATGCCCACATGCCCATTCTCTCTCTCTCTCTCTCTCTCTCTTTCTTTCTTTCTCTGTAAAATAAATAAAGCCAGATGGGTGCTAATTGCAGCAACAATAGACCCTGATGTACATGCACACATGCAAATCAATAAATAAAAACTTAGAAAGTAAGCCGGGCATGGTGGTGCATGCCTTTAATCCCAGCACTTGTGAGACAGAGGTAGGAGGACTGACTTAACTACATAATGAATTCCAGGTCAGCCTGGGCTAGAGACCCTACCTCAAAAAACAAGACAAAATTTAGAAAGCAAAACAAAAAAGGGATCCCAGGGCTAGGAATATAGTTCAGTTGGTAGATTGCTTACCTCGCATGCATGAGGGCCTGGATTTGATCCCCAGCACCACATAAAGTGGCCGTGGTGGTATATGGCTGTTATTCCAGCACTCTGTTATAATCTCAGCATTCAAGAGTTGGAGGCAGGAGGATTGTAAGTTAAAAGGCCATTCTGGGATACATGAGATCCTGTCTCAAAAAACAAACTCAAACAATCAGACCAACATAGGATCCCAGGAAAGGAAAGCTCCAACCTGAAGCTTTCATGCAGAGGTCGCTGTTTGCCTCCAGGGCTACTCTGGGAGCCCTTGCGTGGGCTGGCATGGATAGCTTGTCACTCAGCTGCCTGTGACAGCTGTTGCCTGCAAAAGATTTGGAGGGGTAAGTTAGCATTAAATTAGAGGTTGAAATGATATGAGTTGAAAGAGGTAACAGATGAAGGATGACTGGCAAGTTTCTGCCTTGAGCACCTGGGCATGTAGCAGGACCATTCTGGCTTACCCAGTGCTGTGACAGGAGGACCAGCTTGGGAAGTTAGTTGAGGTTTGGCTATATTGGTTAGAGGATCCAAATGGAGATATGGTTCTGGAAGTTCAGTAGGGCACCAGGCTTAAAAGGAGACAGTAAAGAAGGTCAGCCTGGGCTAGAGTGAGACCCTACCTCACAAAACAAAACAAACTAAAAATAATTTCTGGAAATTCACAGTACATATGCTTATATCTCATTAACTGGATTTGAGTTGTTAGGCCATCTTTTTTTTTGTTGTTGTTGTTTGTTTTATCGAGGTTGGATCTTGCTCTAGCTCAGGCTGACTGGCACTCACTTTGTAGTTCCAGGCTGGCCTCAAACTCACAGCGATCCTCCTACCTCTGTCTCCTGAGCGCTGGGATTAAAGGTGTGCACCACCACTCGCAGCCTTGTATGAGCATCTTTAGTTGCAGGGAAGCTGGGAGATGTAGGTGGTATAGGAGAATTGAGACTTATGTACGTCTAACTAAGAATGTGAGAATCTTTTTTGGTTTTTCAAGGTAGGGTCTCACTCTAGCTCAGGCTGACCTGAAATTCACTATGTAGTTTCAGGGTGGCCTTGAACTCTCTGCAATCCTCCTACCTCTGCCTCCCAGAGTTCTGGGATTAAAGGCATGTGCCACCATGACTGGCTCTGTTTTATTTATTTATTTATTTGACAGAGAGAAAGTGGGGGAGAGAGAGAGAGGGAGAGAATGGGCACACTAGGGCCTCCAGCCACTGCAAACGAACTCCGGATACTTGTACCACCTTGTGTATGTGGCTTGTGTGGGTCCTGGGGAATAGAACCTGCATCCTTTGGCTTCGCAGGCAAGCGTCTTAACTGTTAAGCCATCCCTCCAGCCCTTTTTTTTAAAGGATGCTGAGGGGGGGGGGGTAGATATCTTTGGTGAGTAAATGGGGTACAGGAAGATAGTCATGACCTTGGCCCCTTTCCCTACTTCTGCCCTGGGGCAAGTCATAGAAGCTTTCAGAGCCTCTATTCTGAAGTCTGAAATGGGGTGGATAGTGCCTTCAAGGTGGGTTGGAAGAGCTGGTAGGCTTTGGAAGGCCCTGGGTATACCTTGAAGGAGCAGAGTTCAGAAAGGAAGGGACTGGCTGCCCACCACCCCATCCCTCCAGGCACACGAGGACTCAGAGAAGCTTCGGGAAATTGTGCTGCCCATGGAGCGGGAGATAGCTGAGCTGAAGGCCAAGCTGCTGAGGGCCGAGGAACTGATCCAGGAGATCCAGGTGAGGGACAGCCCAGGCACCAAGGGAAGGAGTTGCCAGGATGCCAGTGCCCAGCCTCTTCCCTGTGCCTTTCCCTAGAGACGTCCCCAACAGCCCACTTCCCTACATGGCTCTGTGGAGTTGCTGTCACTGTCAAGGAATCCATCACCCCCACTCGAGCCCCTGGATGAGCCAAGTGGAGATGGGGGCCCAGCAGCTGAAGCCTTCGCCCGCAACTGTGATGACAGCGCCTCCATCTCCTCCTTCTCCCTGGGCAGTGGGGCAGGGAGCAGTGCCTCTCTACCCCGTGGCCGCCAGGGCCTGAGCCCTGAGCAAGAAGAGACCGCCTCTCTCGTGTCCACCGGCACCCTGGTCCCTGAGGGCATCTACCTGCCCCCTCCTGGGTATCAGCTTGTCTCGGACACCCAGTGGGAGCAGCTGCAAGTGGAGGTGTGTGGTTTGGGCTAGGTAGGGCCTGTGGACATTGCTGCCTTCCTGGGTATGTCCAGGCGGTATGCTACTTGGGAAGAAAAGTCCCCTCCCAGCAAAGGGTTTAGCATGCGTGGAGATGATATCATGGGAAAAGATATGGTATGAAACTGAAAAGAGACTGGGGTGTGGTTCGGCAGTAGAGTGCTGCCCAGCATGTACATGGCCCTAGGGTCAATTCCCAGTACTGCAAAAAGAAAAGAAGGGAGAGAGGGCGAGAATAAAAGAAAGGGGAAAGGGCATGGCTAGGCCTAAGTGGAGTAAAAGAAAGGTGAGTGAGGCATAAGGGAGCCTGAAGGCCAAGCCAGGGGGAGAAAGGAAAGGGATGGTGACTAGGCCAGGAGATGGCAGCAGAGGTAACAAGAAGCAAGTGGATCTGAGATCCACTTTAGATAGAGACCTGGCAGATCCTGCTGGCTAATGGATGGGGACAGTGAAGGAAAGAGGGAAGAGCAGGTGTGGTGTGCACAATTGCACTGTCCATGCCTACAGCGGAGGGAGATCAAGTCTGAGGTCTGGGTCTTGCAGGGGCGGCAGCTGCAGAAGGAGCTGGAAGGCATCAGCCGGGAGCGGGATGAACTGCAAGAAGGCCTTCGTCGGAGCAACGAGGACTGTGCCAAGCAGGTAGGTTCATGTCCCCATGAGACCTGGGGCTGCCTAGCATCCCCTCAGAATCCTCCAGACATCACACTCCTTTCACCCCAGATGCAGGTGCTCCTGGCCCAGGTCCAGAACTCAGAGAAGCTACTTCGAACCCTGCAGGGAACTGTGAGCCAGGCCCAGGAGCGTGTACAGCTGCAGATGGTGAGCTGGGTACAGGGCAGGAGGGAGAGGCAAGACTGGCTCCTGGAGGCAATGGAGGGTGTGGATAGCACCTGTCCTTCCTCCCAGCTATTCTGGCCTCCCTTTGGCATTGTCACTAGTGTCTAATGTGTTTGGGGTAGCCTAGCTATGGCAACAGCTGTGTAATCGTTTTGTTTCTGTTTTTCAGGGTAGGGTCTCACTCTAGCCCAGGCTGACCTGGAATTCACTGTGTAGTCTCTGGGTGGCCTTGAACTCACAGTGATCCTCCTACTTCTGCCTCCTGAGTGATGGAATTAAAGGTGTGCGCAACCATGCCCAGTGATTTATGTAATCTTTTTTTTGTTGTTGTTGCTGTTTGGGTTTTCAAGGTAGGGTCTCACTTTAGCCCAAGCTGACCTGGAATTCACTATGGAGTCTCAGGGTGGCCTTGAACTCATGGCAGTCCTCCTACCTCTGCCTCCTGAGTGCTGAGATTAAAGGCGTGTGCCACCATGCCTGGCATGTAATCTTTATTTTATTTTATTTATTTATTTATGAGAAGGACAGAGAGAGAGAATGGGAATGCCAGGGCCTCTAGCCACTGCAAACGAGCTCCAGATGCATGCGCCACCATGTGCATCTGGCTTACATGGGACCTGGAGAATCAAACCTGGGTCCTTAGGCTTCGCAGGCAAGTGCCTTAATTGCTAAGCCACCTCTCCAGCCCAAGTTGTGTAATCTTGAAGTAACCTCACAGTCTTGGATTGTCCACCTCATCATTTGTAAAACTGAGCCAATGGGACCTAGTTTGTAGACTCATGAGGAATAAATTAAGGCAGACGCTTCCCTAGACCAGGAATAAGCAGTGGGCAGCCTGGCAGACCAAAAGCTGCTGTTCCTTAGTAACATAGGCCATTTCTGCCTGGAAGCATGTGTTCTGTGTGGACAGCTGTTAGGATTTTTCAAGAAAAGCTAGAAATCTGGATACATGTGTATTGTCTCCCAGTGTTTTTTTTTTGTTTGTTTGTTTTGTTTTTGTTTTTTTGTTTTTTGTTTTTTGAGGTAGGGTCTCACTCTAGGTCAGGCTGACCTGGAATTCACTATGGAGTCTCAGGGTGGCCTCGAACTCACAGCCATCCTCCTACCTCTACCTCCCGAGTGCTGGAATTAAAGGCATGTGCCACCACGCCCGGCTTTCCCAGTCTTTTTAATTTGTTAACTACTATAGAATTTTTTTTTTTTAATTTAAAAAAAAATGTAGTCGGTAAGCCGGTAGTGGTGGCACACGCCTTTAATCCCAGCACTCAGGAGGCAGAGGTAGGAGGATTGCTATGAGTTTGAGGCCACCCTGAGACTCCATAGTGAATTCCAGGTTAGCCTGGGCTAGATGAAATCCTACCTTGAAAAAAATGTAGTCAGATGTGAATGGCCTCGAGAACCTATTTTTGTGTCTAAGGTTTACAATAAATGTATTTAACACCAAAAGAAAAATGTAGTCGGAGGCTGAAGGAATGGCTCAGCAGTTAATGTGCTCACCTCCAGAGCCTAACCACCCTGGTTCCATTCCCTAGTACCCATGTAAAGCCAGATGCACAAAGTGGCACATGCATCTGGAGTCTTGTTTGCATTTGCTGGAGGCTCTAGTGTGCCCATTCTATCTGTCTCTCTTCTATCTCTGTTTGCAAATACATATTTATTTTCTTAATTTAGTGAATTCCTGGTCAGCCTGGGCTAGAGTGAGACCCTACCTCAAAAAAAAAAAAAAAAAAAATGAGCTGGGCATGGTGGCATGTGCCTTTAGTCCCAGCAGTTGGGAGGCAGAAGTAAGAATATTGCTGTGAGTTCAAGGCCAGCCCAAGACTACATAGTGAATTCCAGGTCAGCCTGGGCTAGAGTGAGACCCTACCTTGAAAAACAACAACGAAGCACATTGCATGTGGGTGTGGTGACACAGCAGTAAGCCTAGCACTCAGGTGGCTGAGACAGAAGATCACCAGGTTAGGCCAATCTGAACTACTTGGTCAGAGCCTGTTGTAAAAAGGAACAAGTGTGTGGACCAGAGGAAACACCTGGTATAAGCCGTGGCTGCCAGTGTCTGAAGGAATGGTGTCCAATGAACTTGAACCAAAGATGGGGATAAAGAAGTTTTTCCTGGAAGCCGGGTGTGGTGGCGCACGCCTTTAATCCCAGCACTCGGGAGGCTCAGAAGGCACGGGAGCCATAGGTAGGAGGACCGCCATGAGTTTGAAGCCACCTGTAAATACAGAGTGAATTCCAGATCAGCCTGGGTTAGAGTGAGACCCTACCTTGGGGAAAAAATAAATAGAAGCTCTTCCTGGGCTGGAGAGATGGCTCAGCAATTAAAGGTGCTTAATGGCCCTGGTTTGATTTCCCAGTACTCATGTAAAGCCAGATTCACAAAATGGTGTATGTGTCTGGAGTTTGTTTTCAGCAGCAGGAGGTCCTGACATACATGTACACGCACACTCTCTCTGTCAAATAAATGATTTAAAATTTTATTTATTGACTTACTTATTTGAGAGAGAGCAAGAAAGAGGCAGATAGCAAGAGGGAATGGGCGCACCAGGGCCTTCAGCCACTGCAGTTGAACTCCAGACACATGCACCACCTTATGCACCTGGGTTACATGGGACCTGGGGAATTGAACCTGAGGTCTTTGGCTTTGCAGGCAAGTGCCTTAAAACCACTACGTCATTTCTCCAGCCCATAAGTGATTTTTTTTTTAAGTAATTCTTTCTTTCTCAGTGTACTGGGGGCTGAGATTGTCTAGCTGTCAGTCCCATGGTGGGGGGCTTAAGATTTGTCCTTGGAACTGATGATAACACCATGTTTCTCTCATTGCTTTCTACTTTGGTCTGTCCCCAGGCAGAACTAGCCACTTCTCACAAATGCCTGCACCATGAGGTTAAGCGGCTAAATGAAGAAAATCAAGGGCTCCGAGCTGAGCAGCTGCCATCATCATCGCCCCAGGGCCCAGAGCAGCATGAAGGCCAGGAGAAGGCATTGCCCAGCTCAGTGAAGGTAGTTGGCATCAATAGCCTGGGGTACCCATCAACCCCTCCTCCTCCAAGCAGAGCAGAATAACTACCATGTGCCTGGGGTACAGACTGGTTTTCATGTGTCAGCTGTTTTACCTTGTCTGACTTACTTCTCTTAGACTCAATGTTCTCATCTGAAAAATGACACTAGACCGTGTTCCCAGGGTTGAAATGGAGAAAAAGAAAGATTACTGGACATAAGGGAAGGAAGCAGTGATTTGATTCATTGTTTGTACTACCACCACTTTCCCTCTGCACCCACCAGCCCCTCATACCACAATGCAGGGGGTGAAGCCCAGGGCTTTGTGTATGCTGGACAAGCACCCTACCACTGAGCCACACCACCAGCCCTTGATATTTTTTTTTTTTTTCCTTTGAGGTAGGGTCTCACTTTGGCCCAGGCTGACCTGGAATTCACTATAGAGTCTCAGGGTGGCCTCGAACTCATGGTGATCCTCCTACCTCTGCCTCCCAAGTGCTGGGATTAAAGGCGTGCACCACCACACCCGGTTGACTTTTTTTTTTTTGAGACAAGGTCTCACTATGTAGCCCAGGCTGGCCTTGAACTCAGATCCTCCTGCTTCTGCCTCCCAAGTACTGAAATTGTAGGTGAACACCACCACACACTGTAGAAATAGAAAGATGTGCCAGGCATGGTGGTGTACACCTTTAATCCCAGCATTCAAGAGGCAGAAAGGTAGGATTGCTGAGAGTTAAAGGCCACCCTAAGATACATAGTGAATTCTAGGTCAGCCTGGGCCAAAGGGAGTCCTTACCTCAAAAAAACCATATACATACATACATACATACGAAAAGATGGGCTGAGCCGGGCATGGTAGCACATGCCTTCAATCTCAGCACTCAGGAGGCAGAGGTAGGAGAATTGCTATGAGTTCGAGACCAGCCTAAGACTACATAGTGAATTCCAGGTCAGCCTGGGCTAGAGTGAAACCCTACCTCAAAAAAAAAAAAAAAAGATGGGCTGGGAGATTGATCAGCAGTTAAAGGCACTTGCTTGCAAACCCTGATGGTCTAAATTCAATTCCCTAATATATCCACATAAAGCCAGATGCATAAAGTGGTGCATATGTCTGGAGGTCTGGAGGTCTGGAGTTCATTTGCAGTATCACTAGGTCCTGACATGTCCATTCTCATCCTCTCTCTCCTTGGAAATAAGTAAAAATATTTTTTATTTATTTGTAAGTAGAGAGAGAAGAGAGACAGAGGGAAAGAGAATGAGCGTGCCAGAGGCTCCAGCCATTGCAAACTTAACTCCAGGTGGGTGCACCACATTGTGCATCTGGCTTTACGTGGCTACTGGAGAATGGAACCCGGGTTGTTAGGCTTTGCAGACAAGTGCCTTAACCTGCTGAGCCATCTCACCAGCCCCAGTAAAATACTTTTTAAAATACCAGGCAGTGGTGGCGCACGCCTTTCATCTCAGCACTCAGGAGGCAAAGGTAGGAGGATCACCAAGAGTTTGAGGCCTCGGGCTGGTTGGTGAGATGGCTTAGCATTTAAAGCTCATGCCTGCGAAGCCTAAAGACCCAGGTTCAATTCTCCAGGTCCCATGTAAGCCAGATGCACATGGTGGTGCATGCATCTGGAGTTCGTTTGCAGTGGCTAGAAGTCCTGGCATGCCCATTCTCACTCTCTCTCTCCTTCTCTCTCTGACTGTAATAAATAAATAAAAGTAAAATCTTTAAAAAAAAAAAATGCCAGGCGTGGTGGTGCACGCCTTTAATCCTAGCACTTGGGAGGCAGAGGTAGGAGTATTGCTGTGAGTTCAAGGCCACCCTGAGATTACATAGTAAATTCCAGGTAAGCCTGAGCTAGAGTGAAACCCTACCTCGAAAGAAAAAAAAAAGAGTTTGAGGCCACCCTGAGAGACTACATAGTGAATTAATTGCAGGTCAGCCTGGGCTATAGTGAGACCTACATATTATATATATATATGTATGTGTGTGTATATGTATATATATATATATATATTTTTTTTTTACTTATTTTTAAATAACACACACACACACACGAAGATAACCTGGGACCTCTCTACCCTGAGATTGATTGCAAGTTGCATCCTCTTCAGTGCAGCCCTGCATTTCTTGTTCTGTATTACCTTCCTGCTCTGTTTTAAAATTATTTATTTATTTTCAAGGAGAGAAAGAGAAAGGCAAATAGAATGGGAGTGCCAGGGCCTCCAGCTGCTGCAAATGAACTCCAGACACATGTACCACTTTGTGCATCTGGCTTTACGTGGGTACGGGGGAATTGAACCCAGGTCATTATTAGGCTTTGCAGGCAAGTACCTTAACCACTGAGTAATCTCTCCAGCACCTGCCCTTTTTTTTATGTCATTTTCATGATATACGTTTGTTTTCAAGGTAGGGTCTCACTGAAGCCCAGGTTGACCTGGAATTCACTATGTAGTCTCAGGCTGGCCTCACACTCCCAGTGATCCTCCTACCTTTGCCTCCTGAGTGCTGGGACTAAAGGCATATGCCACCATGCCCAGCAACATACAATTTTGTTTTGGAACAAGTGAATTTTTACACATACTCTCCTGATTCTGCCCCATTCCCTTTTTTTTTTTTTTTAATATTTTTATTGTATTTGAGAGAGGGGGGCAGATAGAATGAGCACATCAGAGCCCCTAATCACTGCAGACAAATTCCACATGCATGCACAACGTTGTGCATTTGGCTTACATGGGTACTGGGGAATTGTACCTGGGTTGTTAGGGTTCGCAGGCAAGCGCCTTAACCACTAAGCCATCTCTCCAGCCCTCTGCCCCATTCTTGAGAGTGCTGCCCACCATGTGACAGGCATGGTCTTGGGCTCCATTCACACAGCAGCGCCAGTGTGTTTCTTCTTGTAACCATGGCATTTGAATGAATTCTTTGCCGTTTTAGCTCCTTTCCTTCCTCCTCCCTTCCCCTTCTTTGTTCCTTCCCTTCTTCGCTCCCTCCTCTCACCAGCGGCCCTCTTGTCCCTGTCCTGCTCTCCTGCCCTGGGCCCAGCAAGACACTTGTGTCCCTTTCAGGAGCTGCATCAGCTAGTGCAGCAGACACGGCAGCAGGCGCGGGCCAGGCAGCAGGCACAGGAGCATGAGGCCGAGCGCCTGCGCATTGAGATCGTGACACTGCGGGAGGCGCTAGAGGAGGAAAAGGCGGCCAGGGCCAGCCTGGAAGGGCAGCTAAGGGTGCAGCGGGAGGAGACAGGTGAGGGAATAGGGGCAAGACACACCCTCTGCCACTCCCCATAGGGTCCCCTGGGTTGGGTGTGGGTAGCAGGAGGGGAGGCAGTAGAGAACTGGCCTTGACCTTTCTCTCTCTCTCTCCCCCCCCCCCATTCTTACAGAAGTGCTAGAGGGTGAGTAGGGGTCAGCACCCTGCAGAGGGCTGGGCTGCAGTGGGGATGGGGACCAAAACCATGTGGGCCTGACTTCTCGCCTCCCTGTGCCTTGACTTCCCAGCTTCCCTGTGTAGCCTGAGGATAGAGATGGAGCGGGTCCAGCAGGAGCAGAGCAAGGTGAATGGTGCCTAGTGCCAAGGCGAGGGTGATACAGCTGTGTGGTTGTGGTGACACCCTAATGCCCACCCCCCAACATACACTCTTCCTGTCTCCCTCAGGCCAGACAGCAGGAAGTCCTGCAGCAACCACCTGGCTCCAGCAGAACAGAAGAGGTCAGAGTCGAGTGGTATACAGGGGCACTGGTGTGATCACCCTATGGCTGTGACCATGTACCCTCCTACCTGGCCCAAGATGAGCCAGGTGCCAGTGCTACATCCTGTCCCTGCAGGCCCAGCTCACAGACCTCCTCTCTGAACAGAGGGCCAAGGCACTGAGGCTGCAGGCCGAGCTGGAGACCAGCGAACAGGTGCAGAGGGACTTTGTGCGGCTGTCCCAAGCTCTGCAGGTATAGTCTGGACCCTCCCAACCGGCTGGTATAGCGCTAGATGCCTTGTGGGTCTTTCAAGGACAGTCCCCGATTAAAGGAGTCCTTTTCCTCATCCTGGACCTGCATGGTCCTTCTCCTTGTGCTATTGTTTAAAAAAAAAAATGGGAGCTGCTATGTGCATCTCCACCAGTCATATGACAGCTTCATGCCATCAACTTCATCACTGGCCAGCGGCACCCAGACTTCCTCAGGTCTGCTCCTAGGACCCACTCCTTCCTTTATCTGGTCTCACCATGGCCTGCCTCTGCAGATGTGGCCCATTGGCCCTGGCCTTGAGGGCCTGGCTGGCGGGTAAGGATTATTTCCCCACCAGGGCCCTCTGCCTTTCCCACCCAATCCCACAGGTGCGCCTGGAGTGGATCCGTCAGGCAGAAACTCTGGAACAAGTGCACAGCATCTTGGATGAAGCACCCCTGAGGGACATTAGGGATATCAAGGACTCTTGAGGGGCAGAGCGAGAAGGCACCAACGCCCCACTCACTCTCCCGTGGGGAAGCTGGCCCTTCTCCACCAAAACTGTGAGGCGTAGATTATAGGGTCTCAGGATAGAACCTCACCCACTCTAACCCTGGGGTGGGAGTGCTGGGGCCACCATTGCCCAGCACCTCCTCCCAGGGGGACTAGACCTTCTGCTCTCAGGGATGACACCTGGGTGAGGGTCACAATCCCCCCTACCCCCTGCCTCCAGAACCAAAGGCGCAGGCTGATGCCCTGTGGCTGAATGCCATGCTGCCACATGGACCTGCCCTGCTCTGCCCCAACCAGCCACCTCTGTCAGTGTAAGTGGGTCCCTCACACAAGGGTCCTGGGTCAAGAAGCTGCTTTCTGGACCATATGACACTAAGATATTTATCCACAGGCCTAATGTAGGTTCCCCCACACACATGGAAGCAAGGCAAGACTTTTCTGTCATTTATTTTCAATAAATAAGCAGCTCAGCTCAGTCGGTCGCCTTGTCCCTGTAAGCCCCATGAGGTGTGTGTGGGGAGGTTAAAAGGTAGATTGCTGAAGGGGAATGAAGAGGGCAGGGGGCTTGTGTTTATAAACAGAACTGGGAAGGGGGTCTGTGCCACAGCTCTGGCTGAAGATGCAGTCATTGTCAGGATGGGGAAGAAGGGGCAAAAAGGCTGGTTACTTCCTTCTCTCATCTTCTGGATCTAGAAGAAGAAGAAAAGGATGGAACAGGGAGAGGCAAGAGGGAGAGGCATGTCTCCATGTGCATCTCTAGCACACTCACCTGAAGGGTCACCAGCCCCCACTTCCCTACTCATCTGTGTGCCAGACCCCAGCCCACCCCAACCACTGCAGCCCTAGCAGCAGAGACAGCCAGCGCAACGCAGCGCAGCCCAGCAGACTGGGAGGCCCAGGTGCCCAGGGCAGGAGGACATGGCCTGGCAATGGCCAGCACCCACAGTAAGGGCACAGCCCCCATGTGGAAGCGGGCAGTGGCAGCAGCGGCAGTGGCTCCAGTGAAGAGCTGCGAGTGCAAGTGACTGCAGGGAGGGGTATGAGCTGGCTCTGGGGTGAGCAGCAGGGCACAGCAGCTGGGGCAGGGTGGCAAGGGAAATACCTGTGACACGGTTCAAAGACATGGAAGAGGGGGACGGTTATCCTATGGCCAGAGAGGACAGAGAGAGGCCGTTATCAAGTGGAGAGGTGGCCTGCAGGGCCATAGTTGAACAGAGCAGGCAATGACCCCACCAGGCACAGCTGGAGAGGGGAGGGCCTGAACTGCCCCTCCATGGGGACACTGGTCCTGCCAGGGCCAGGAACTTACCCACCTACAAAGGAAGCAGGTTGGGGGGGGGGGAGGACATGTTCGCGGCGCAGAAGGCCAGGGGTGCAGGGTTAGCATTAGAAGAGAAGTTCTTACCCTCCAGGTAGTTCCGAGCAATAAACTTGAGGAGTTCATCCAGCCCAATGACTGGAAGTGAGATCTTGAGAACCATGAGCCACTGGGTGAAGTCCAGGGCACGGAGCTTGAAGATCATCTGGGGGTGGGGACAAGTAGCCATTAGGAATGACAACAGTTCTCTCAGGAGGAGCTAGGGCACCCAACATACCACAGTTCCACTGTCTTCCCCTATCAGCACCTATAGTGTGAATGGCCACAGGCTCTAGGTGGGCTCCCTGGGGTGGGGAATAGGTGACATCAGAAAGCTCACCGGGAGGGGGTCAACATAGAGGATGAGGAAATGAAGAGACATGGACAGGCAGATGGAGCCCAGCAGCCAGATGTTCACCCAGGGTGGCATCCGCAGTAGGGACTGGTTCTCAGACAAGCTGTGGATAGGCCAGGCAGAAGAACCAAGGGAGAGGGACACAAGAAGACAGATGTGGTAAGAGGAGAGGAGGGAGACAGATAAAGGACAGGAAATGTCCTCAGGAACTGGCAAGTGGACCCTACCTGTTGAGAGCATTGCACATCTCGATGGTCACCAGTACAGACAAGGCCATGGTCATGGGCTCAGGAGACTCAAACACCTCACAATCCAAACCCTCAAAGTCAGGGTTGTCCTCGGTGCATTGCATGAAGTGAGTCTACAGAGAAATAGATGAGAGCCTAGGATCCTACAGAACCCTTGTGCTGCCCTCCTCGTGCCCACTTCCCCATCCTCCTACCAGCTGGCTGTAGGTGACATGAGGACCATCATCTGCATACAAGAACCACCAGGCAGCTGCTCCCACAGTGGCCGCACCCACGTAGCCTATGGTGGAGCGAAAGAAGTTGGAGGCAGGACTGGGGAAGGTAGGAGGCAGGAGGGTCTTACACAGCGGGGGACAGCTGGTTGAGGAAGACCTGTTAGCTTGCCTGCCCAGAGTGGTGGTTAGTCCCAAGGATAGGGAAGGGTGGTTGGGCCCCTCCTTGCTCACCCCCAATTGCCATGTAGCGGAAGAAGAGCCAGCCACTGATGAGGGGTTCCTTGGGACTCCTGGGGGGCCGGTCCATGATGTCCAGGTCAGGTGGGTTGAAGCCCAGGGCAGTGGCTGGGAGCCCATCGGTAACCAAGTTCACCCACAGCAGCTGCACAGGGATCAGGGCCTCAGGCAGCCCCAAGGCAGCTGTCAGGAAGATACTGCCAGAGAAGACAGTCACATGTTAGTACTGCTCCACAGTTCCACAGTCAGCCCCACCCAGGCCCAGCTTGTTCTGGATGCCCACCCTGGCTGCTCACCAGACCACCTCGCCCACATTGGAGGAAATGAGGTAGCGGATGAACTGCTTCATGTTGTTGTAAATGGCACGACCTTCCTCCACAGCAGCCACAATAGTGGAGAAGTTGTCATCAGCCAGCACCATCTCAGAGGCTGTCTTAGCTACAGCAGTACCAGATCCCATGGCAATGCCAATTTCAGCCTTCTTCAGGGCAGGGGCATCATTGACACCATCCCCTGTCTGGGGACAAAATAAGGGTGTGGGAACTCAAGGATTCTTCCATAGTCCCGCCCCAGGATCTCCATGTAGACTGAATCCCTCCTCTCTGCATGTTACCAGGGGCTTGAATGGGAACACTCAGAGCCCTGCCCCAGGCCCAGGCAGTCCACTGGGACCTCTTACCATGGCTGTGATCTCGTCATAGGACTGCAGATACTCCACAATCTTGGACTTATGTGAAGGCTCCACACGGGCAAAGCAGCAGGCACGTCTACAGGCTTCCCGCTGCTCAGCCAGGGGCAGGTCATCAAACTCACGGCCAGTGTAGGCACGATCTGTCACCTCCTCATTCTCCGAAAAGATGCCAATTCGTCGACAGATGGCAATGGCTGTACCCTTATTATCCCCAGTGATCATGATCACTCGGATTCCAGCATCACGGCACAGCTGGATAGAGCCTGTGACCTCCTTGCGGGGTGGATCCAACATGCCCACAACACCAACGAATGTCAGGTCCATCTGAAAAGTTAGCCGACAGTTGAAAATCAGGGAGGGATGTGAGCCAAGGAGGAAGTTCAGGGAAGATGGACAGTAAGGGCAATGGCCTTGCTGCCTCAAGGCCTGGTGTTAGACAAGAAGCACAGGGCCAGAAAACACATTGCTAATAAGCATGCAGACCCTGATTGTGCCTTTCATAGCTGAAGCCAGATGTGGCACACGCCTTTAGTCCCAGGAGGATCACTGTGAGTTTGAGAACAGGTTGGAACTTGACTCAAAACTCTGTGTGAGTCCTGGATCAGCTGTGCTAGAGTGAGACCCAGCTTTGAGGGGCAAAAAGAAAGGAAAGAAGGATAGCTGAGGCTGCATGTGGTGGGCATGCCTGTAACCCTAGCATTCAGGAGGCTGAGGAGGACAAGGATCATGAGTTCAAGGCTAGCCTGTGCTACATAAAAGTCCTTGTCTCAATATGAGCTAGATATTAACATGGTGGTGTCTGCTTTCAGCAGAAACGTCCCTGACCCCTTACTTTGAGCATATCCCAGATACCCACCGGGCCACAGTTTCTCTTCCATAAAGGCAGGCAGTGGGCTTGCGGTGGTGTTAAGCATCCACAGCAAGTGGGAAGCCTATACCAGAACGTACATCAACTGTCCACTTAAGACCAGTGACGCTCTTCTTTGTGATGCACTGCATCACCAGTCTACAGCTCACACTTCCTCACCACAGCCCTGTGAGTGCAGGTGGAGCTCAAGCAGAGCATACTGCAGTTCCCCTGAGGACCTGGCTTCCATCTCTAGCAGCACAAGTAAATAAAGTAGCAATGAACTAAATGATCTTTTCCCTTCTCCTTTGTTTTCTTGTTTGGGCTGTTTATTTATTTGAGAGAAAGATAAAGAGACAAATAGATAGAATGGGCATGCCAGGGCCTCTAGCCACTGCAAACAAACTCCAGACACATGTACCACCTTGGGCATCTGGCTCACGTGGGTCCTGGGGAATCAAACCTGGGTCCTTAGGCTTTGCAGGGGAGTACCTTAACCTCTGAGCCATCTCTCCAGCCTTAGTAGTTTTTCTTTTTTTTGTTGTTGTTGTTTTTGTTTTTGAGGTTGGGTCATGCTCTTTAGCCCAGGCTGACCTGGAACTCACAGTAATCCACCTACCACTGCCTTCCAAGTGCTGGGATTAAAGGCATGTGCCACCACACCTGGCAAACAATGGAGACTGCTTTTAAATATATTTTATTTATTTGACAGAAAAGAGGCAGAGAGAGAGAGAGGGAAAGAATGTTTGTGCCAGGGCCTCCAGCCACTGCAAACAAACTCCATATGCATGCACCCCCTTGTGCATCTGGCTTATGTGGGTCCTGGAGAAGTGAACCAGGATCCTTTGACTTTGCAGGCAAATGCCTTAACCACTAAGCCATCTCTCCAGCCCAGTGTCTTGGTATGTGACCCAGGCTTGTATGGAACCAGCGATCCTCCTCCTGTCTCCATCTCCTGAGTGCTCAGCTGGACTAGATGATTCTTAAGACTCTCAAAAGTCCTGTGATTTGGTCTCCACACTAAATGGCCATGGATCTAACACAGTAGGACATACCAAACATGGGGCAGCTAGGAAGCAGGCATCCGGGGAGTCACCTCATCACACATTCTAAGACAGTAGGAAGTCCCACTGGCTCACCTCATACTCCATGAACTTCGCTGAGTCATCTAGGACCATGTCCTCCCGCTTGGGGGGGGTGTCCCGGGTGGCGAGAGCCAGGCAGCGCAGGGTGTCACGGCCAGTGCCCCACTCCTTGATCACTGACATGATCTTCTCCTTCACAGGGCCTGTCAATGGCACACGGGTGGTGCCAACCCGCACATAGTTACAGCGGTCGATGACCCCCTCAGGAGCACCCTAGGAGACCAGAACAGCATTCAGAGACCCCCACCTGCCTTCCAGGGTGCAATGGGAGGGTGAGCATAGAAGAGGTACAAGATTAGGAAGAAGAGGGGTGGATTTTGGTCCAGTTTCTGACCTTCACAAACATCTTGTTGCCCACAGCAGCCCGGGAAGACTTGGCTGGAGAGCAGTAGACAGACATGGACTTCCTGTCTCGGGAGAATTCCAGGGTGAATTCCTTCTTCATTAGTTGGCGGATCACCTGCAAAGAAACGATCAGATCCCTTGAGACAGTCCAAAAAGATCTGGAGATCACAGCAGACTCCTGCTGAGGCCAAGACTAAAGCCAAGCCTACTTCCACAGGGGAAATGAGAGACCTCCAAGGCAAGGCCTGTCACAGTGCTTCCTTACCAGGCCCCACATTGACAGCCTTGAGGTGTGTTTCTGTAGTACTGGGGATGGAACCCACAGCCTCATGCACATTAGGTAACCCTGCTACCACTAAGTCACAGCCCCAGCTCAAGTGTTACAACTGTATAAAGCATAGTGGCTTTGTGTAGTGCTAACAGAACATCCAGTGATAACAGAAATGTGTGATCTTGCTGGGCACAGTGGTGCACGCCTTTAATCCCAGCACTCGGGAGGCAGAGGTAGGAGGATTTCTGTGAGTTCAAGGCCAGCCTGAGACTACCTAGTGAATTCCAGGTCAGCCTGGGCTACAGCAAGACCCTACCTCAAAAAACCACAAAACAAAGAAATTAAGAAAGAAGAAAAGGGCTGGAGAAATGGCTTAGCAGTTAAGGTGCTTGCCTGCAATGCCAAAGGACCCAGGTTCAATTCCCCAGGACCCACGTTAGCCAGATACACAAGGGGGCGCACGTGTCTGGAGTTTGTTTGCAGTGGCTGGATACCCTGGCGTGCCCATTCTCTCTTTCTCTCTCTCTGACTCAAATAAATAAGTAAATAAAAAGAAGAAGAAGAAGAAAAGAAAAGAAGCCAGGCATGGTGGCACACACCTTTAATCCCAGCACTTAAGAGGCAGAGGTAGGAGGATCACTGTGAGTTGGAGGCCACCCTGAGACTACATAGTGAATTCCAGGTCGGCCTGGGCCAGAATGAGACCCTGTCTCAAAAAGAAGAGAAGAGAAGAGAAGAGAAGAGAAGAGAAGAGAAGAGAAGAGAAGAGAAGAGTGTGATCTGTACTGTCCAATATGGTGCTAGTGAGCAGTGGCTCCTGAGCACTGGAATGTAGCCAGTGTAACCAAAGAACTCCAACCCTCTCCACCCTGGGGGTTTGTGTGGGTTTTTTTTTTTTTTTTTTTCAAGGTAGGGTCTCATCTCACTCTGTCCTAGAACCTTCTCTGTAGTTCCAGGCTAGCCTCAAAACTGCAGAGATCCTCCTATTTCTACCTCCCAAGTGCTGGGACTAAAGGCATGCGCTACCATGCCTGGCTTGTTTTTTTCTTTTCTTGTCTTTTCTTTTCTTTGTTTTGTTTTGTTTTTTGAGGTAGGGTCTCATTCTAGCCCAGGCTGACCTGGAATTCACTCTGTATTCTCAGGGTGGCCTTGAACTTGGTGATCCTCCTACCACTGTGTGCCTGGCTTTGTGTTTTCTTTTCTTTTTTTTAAATTTTTATTTATTTATTTATCTATTTATTTATTTGAGAGAGGGAAAGAGGCAGAGGGAGAGAGAGAATGGGCACACCAGGGCTTCCAGCCACTGCAAACGAACTCCAGATGCATGTGCCACCTTGTGCATTTGGCTTACGTGGGTCCTGGGGAATGGAACCGAGGTTCTTTGACTGTGCGGGCAAGCGCCTTAACCACTAAGCCATCTCTCCAGCCCGCTTTGTGTTTTCTTTTTGAGACTGGATCTCACACTGTAGCCCCAAGGCTGCCTAGAACTGGTAGCAATCCTCCTGTCTTTACCTCCCAAGAACTTCTATTTAATTCAATTAATTTAAATGTAAATAAACACATGTATTATTAGACAATGCAGGCCTAGTGCCTGACATACAGTAAAAGATGAATTGGGCTGGAGATGACTCAGCAGTTCAAGGCACTGGCTTACAAAGCCTGTCAGCCCAGGCTCAGTTCCCTTTAACCCACATAAAGCTGAATAGGTACTCATTTGCAGTGGAGGAGACCCAGGCATACACATCACATATGCATGCACACATGCAGGCATGCACATCAAACACATCCAAATAAATAAATGCAAAACACAAAAAGATGACAAGGGCTGGAGGGATGGCTTAGTGGTCAAGGCATTTGCCTGTAAAGTCAAAGGACCCAGGTTTGATTCCCCAGGACCCACATTAGCCAGATATACAAGGGGGCACAAGCATCTGGAGTTTATTTGCAGTGGCTGGAGGCCCTGACACACCCATTTTCTCTCTTTCTCTCCCTCTTTCTCTGTCAAGTAAATAAATAAATAAAAATAAAATATTTAAAAACTAAATAAATAAAGATGAAGAGCCAGGCGTGGTGGTGTACACCTTTAACCCCAGCATTTGGGAGGCAGAGGTAGGAGGATTGCCATGAGTTCGAGGCCACCTTGAGCTACATAGTGAATTCCAGGTCAGCCTGGGCTAGATAGAGTAAGACCCTACTTCGGAAAAAAAAAAAAAAAAAACTGATCATGGTGGCACATTTCTTTAATCCCAGTGCTCAGGAGGCTGAGGTAGGAGGGTTGCTGTGAGTTTGAGGATACACAGTGAATTGTGGGTCAGCCTGGGCTAGAGCAATACCATACCTCGGAAAACAACAACAAAAAAAAGGGGGGGCTGGGAAATGGCTCAGTGGTTAAAGGCACTTACAAAACCTTTTGCTCAGGTTCGATTCCCTAGCCACCCATGTAAAGCAGGATAGGTGTTTGAGACCTTGGCATGCCCATACACACATGCCCACACGTCCAAATAAATAAAAAACACAGCAAAATAAAAAGTATTCCTTCACTTTTCTTGCTAGATTAAAGTAGCAATGACCATCTTAAACATACAAACATATAAAGTTTGCCTAACATGCTCAAAATCCTGGGTTCAATTTCCCAGCACCACGTGCAGTATAAGAACAGATATAGAGAGCTGGGCATGGTGGCACATGCCTTTTTCCCAGTACTCAGTAGGCTGAGGCAGGAGGATGATGAGAAAAATAAATTACAGGGATCATAACATCCAGAAACCCAAGATAGAAATCAACAAGTCATTACAGCAAAAACCCAGTGAGTAGAACAGAACAGGATAAAGAAACTTCACCATGTGGAAGCAGTAGCTGCCCAGCCTGAACCCCAACTTAACACCAGAAACCAAGGGGCCATGTCTGAACTCAGGGTCAGACCAGCGATAGCACTGCAGTTTCTGTCAGCTTTGCTCTATCTTGGGAAACAAGAGGAAGTAACTCCCAGAGCACTGTGGCCACACAGCAGAAGCCATGTAGACGCAGGGACAGTGAGTCCTACCAGAGACCAGCTAACCTAGGAAAGCTGTGGATGAGGCCCCTGCATGCCCTGGTTTTGGTCTCAGCCTGGGCACAAGGCTTTGTCTGCTTGGGTCTGTATGGATCCTAGCTGTGTGAGGTAAAGGGAAGGCTTCAGAAGGCATCCCAACTCACCGAGTTGCAGGCATTGGCCCTCTCCACCTTTGAAAGGCTTCTCACTTCAGTGTTGAACACGTTCATCTTCTCCACCAGAGTGGTGAGTGCGGTCTCAGTGGCCTCTCCCACCTTCTCATAGACACCTTTGGACTGCGATGAGCAGAGGAGAAAGAGGAAATATATGCCTGGACTCTCCACTCAAGAGACCCACCTTCATCTGATGGGACAAGAAGGAAGCCAACCACTTCCTTCCCTTGCACTCCTGCCTACATCCTAAAACCCCTTCCTCCTGTACCATCCAAGAGGATAAACTCTAAGCCAGCTGGAAGGGAAGAGGATGGATTGGAGGTGTAGTTACCTCATTGAAGTCCAAGGAGGAGTCATTGCAGAGGGCACAGATGGTGGCCAGCTCCACCAGCCCATCATACTGCCCTGCCCGGATTGGCTTATCGTTCTTCAAGCTGGCAGCAGGGTGGGGAGGAAGGCAGGAGAGAAACAGTGGAGAAAAACGGCATGAGATGCACAGAGCACAGGAAGCAGAGTGCAGGAATCAGGAAGCAGACAGGACGATGACAATGAATTTGGAGATGGAAGCTCAGGCGGGAGTGTGAATAACGTTGGGAAAGGAAGGGTTGAGAAAAAGGAAGGGAAAACTAGGAGGACCTCAGGGAAAGAAGTAAGGGTTATATAAGGTATCAAGGAGATTCCTGGGTGACTTACACCTCTCCCTCAGGAGCGTAAGTGGAGCCAGTGATGGAGAACTCGTTCAGTGAGCAGATGTCCCCATCCACCCTGTCAATGATGAACATCTGCAGGAAGAAAGACCCACGCACATGTCCACCTCTCCCCATCACTGAATGCAGGCCACCTGTGAACAGAGCTTATGGTTTCGCAGGAAGAGAAAAAACTTATGGCTTTTTTCCTTATAAAATTGTTCCCCAGGGAGTGCCCATTCTCTATCTATCTATCTGCCTCTTTCTCTCTCTGTCTGTCACTCTCAAATAAATAAATAAAAAACAAAAAATTAAAAAAATTTGCCAGTACCATTTAAAAAAAAAGAATAAAAAAATTGTTCCCCACATGTAGGAAATTTATATACATATATATTTTTTGTTTGTTTTGTTTTTTTGAGGTAGGGTCTCACTCTAGCTCAGGCTGACCTGGAATTCATTATGTAGTCTCAGGGAGGCCTCAAACTCATGGTGATCCACCTAACTCTGCCTTCCAAGTGCTGAAATTAAAGGTGTGTGCCACCATGCCCAGCTGGAATTTAATAAATTTTTATGAAGACAGAAGCCACATTACACAAGCCTGTGATCTGGTTGTGAAGCCTGTGAGAGGCAGAGGATGTGACACCCAGAGCAGTGAGCCACTACACTGTCCACATCACAGCCAATCTCACTATTGATCTATCTGACCACAAAGCCCACACTAGTCAAAGTATAGCCTTTGTTATTTATTATTATTATTATTATTATTATTTTTTTTTTTTTTTGTTTTTCAAGGTAGGGTCTCACTCTAGCTCAGGCTGACCTGGAATTCACGATGTAGTCTCAGGATAGCCTCAAAACTCCCAGTGATCCTCCTAACTCTGCCTCCTGAGTGCTGGGATTAAAGGCATGTGCCACCATTCTTGGCTCACAGTAACATTTAAAATTTTTTTTATTTTTCAAGGTAGGGTCTTGCTCTGGCCCAGGCTGACCTAGGATTCACTATGTAGTCTCAGGGTGGCCTGAAGCTCATGGCGATCCTCCTACCTCTGCCTCCCAAGTGCTGGGATTAAAAGCGTGTGCCACCATGCCTGGCTTAAGAACTTCTTTAATTGGGGCTGGAGAGATGGCTTAGCAGTTAAGGAGTTTGCCAGCAAAACCAAACAACCCAGGTACCCACATAAAGTTGGATGCATAAGGTGGTACATGCGTCTGGAATTTGTTTGCAGTGGCTAGAGGCCCTGGTGTGCCCAATATCTCTATCTGCTTCTTTTATTCTTTCTCTAATATATAAATAAACATATAAACAAATAAAATATTAAAAAATATTTATGAACTGGGTATGGTGGCACACGCCTTTAATCACAGCACTTGGGAGGATTGCTATGAGTTCAAGGCCACCCTGAAACTACTGAGTGAATTCCAGGTCAGCCTGGGCTAGAGTGAGACCCTACCTCGAAAAGCCAAAAAAAAATTATTTATGGGCCTGGAGAGATGGTGTAGCAGTTAAGGTGCTTGCTTGCAAAGCCTAAGGACCCAGGTTCAATTCTCCAGTACCCAGGTAAGCCAGATGCACAAGGTGGCACATGCATCTGGAGTTTGTTTGCAGTGGCTAGGGGCCCTGGCATGCATACATATTCATCATCCCTGCCCCCACCAATACGTGTGTGTGTGTGTGTGTGTGTGTGTGTGTGTTTATACATCTGCCTCTTTCTCAAATAAATGTAAATAAAAATAAAAAATATATATATTTTTTTTGGTTTTTCGAGGTAGGGTCTCACTCTAGCCCAGGCTGACCTGGAAATTCACTATGGAGTCTCAGGGTGGCCTCGAACTCACGGCGATCCTCCTACCTCTGCCTCCCGAGTGCTGGGATTAAAGGCGTGCGCCACCACGCCCAGCTAAAATAAAAAATATTTTAAAAATAAAATGGAAGGTTGGAGAGATGGCTTAGGGGTTAATGCACTTGCCTGCAAAGCCTAAGGACCCAGGTTCAATCCTCCAGCACCCACGTAAGCCAGATGCACAAGGTGGTGCATGCATCTGGAGTTTGTTTGCAGTGGCTGAAGGCCCTGGTACATTCTCTCTATATCTGCTGCTTTCTCTCAAATAAATAAATAAAAATATTTAAAAACAACAGATTATAGAAGATATATATATCTGAGAAGTCCAAATGCCAATGATCCCAGGCACATAAAATATTAAGAGCACTGGTTTAGTAAATGATGTTCAAAAGTAGGCAGTTGGCACACACCTTTAATCCTAGCACTCAGGAGGCTCAGGTAGAGGATCACCATGAGTTCCAGGTCAGCCTGGGCTAAACCTGTATGATCAGGCATGCTGTACCCAATCGTGAGATGGCCATTCCGGAGGAAGAGTATGCATAAGCAAAAGCTCTGGGCCACACAGATTTGAGCTCAGAACTCAGTTCTGCTTCCTATTTTTGTTTTGCTTTATTTTTCAAGGTAGGGTTTCACTCTAGCCCAAGCTAACCCTGAATTCACTATGTATTCCCAAGCTGGCCTCAAACTCACAGCCATCCTCCTACCTCAGCCATCTAAATGCTGGGATTAAAGGCATGCACCACTATGCCCAACCTGCTGCATTTTAAAAAATTTTTATTTTTATTTCTTTTTTAGTTTTTCAAGGTAGGGTATCACTGTAGCTCAGGCTGACCTGGAGTTCACTATGCAGTCTCAGGATGGCCTTGAACTTATGGCAATCCTCCTACCTCTGCCTCCCAAGTGCTGGGATTAAAGGCGTGCGCCACTATGCCTGGCTTTGCTGCCTATTTTTTTAAGACAAGGTCTCAGCCTTGCTGGCTGGCCTTGAACTCATGATTCTCCACCTTTACCTCCTTAGTGCTCCCATGCAGGACCACCACTCCTGGTTCTGCTGCTTGTTAATGACATTTTCTTGGCAAGCCACTAAAGCTCCCAGAGCCTCAGTATACTCCTCTGAAGAGCGTAATATGTAAAATAGCCCTTCTCCTGAATGGGCTGTCAGAGGATCAGAGACAACTCATGGCAGTGTCTGGCATAGGAACCGAGGCCATAGCAAGCTGTCTGGCTGATCCCTTCCTTGCTGGCAGGATAGCATTCTGTCTGTGCCAGGCTGAGAAGACACTAGTGTGGAGGCCCATCATGTCAAACTTAAGGCAGGCTCCGATTGGGTATGCTGCCCAGGCTGCTCCTGACCTTGCAGACTGACATCTGGTTGGTGGTGAGAGTGCCTGTCTTGTCAGAACAGATGACAGAGGTGCAACCAAGGGTCTCCACGGAGGGTAAGCTCCTCACAATGGCGTTCTTCTTTGCCATCCGGCGAGTGCCCAGGGCCAGGCAGGTGGTGATAACAGCAGGAAGCCCTATGAGGATGGAGGAGATGGGGTGAATGAATAATCCAGGAGGAGAATGACCTAGTGTGGTCAGGTGCATAATGGCCCCCAAATATCAAGTTCTCCCTGGGACCTGACAATTTGGAAAAGGCTTTTACAGATGAGACTATCACATGATGGGACAAGGAAAGGCTTCCTACCTTCCGGGATGGCTGCCACTGCCAAGGCTACAGCAATCTTGAAGTAGTAGATGGCCCCACGGAACCAAGAACCCCCATGGACAGGATCATTGAAGTGGCCAATATTGATAAGCCAGACAGCCACACAGATGAGGGAGATGACCTTGGACAGCTGCTCCCCAAATTCATCAAGCTTCTGCTGCAGTGGGGTCTTGTCCTGCTCAGTGGCAGCCATTTGGTCACGGATCTTGCCAATCTCAGTGCTCACACCAGTGGTAGCCACAATGCCCAAGGCCTTACCAGCTGCAATGTTGGTACCCTGGGAAGGTGAAGAAGAGGCAGGAATCAGGCAAGAGGTGGTCCCCATACTGTATCCCTCCCAAGATGAGGACCTCATCTCTTCTTCCACCATCATGTTTTTCTCCCAAACCAGACAGATGCTCTGCCTGTGTACATAGCTGGCCCTAGTCTGCTCACCGAGAAAAGCATGTTCTTCTTGTCCTGGTTGACAGCTCTGGGGTCAGGCACGGGGTCTGTGTGCTTGATGACAGATACAGACTCACCTGTGGAGAAGATGTCAAAGGGGCTTTCAGATGGCATCATGCACTTCTCCCTGACTTCCTGACCCTAACTCTCTCCTTGGTCAGCAGGACAGAGCCTGGTAAGGACAAGCAACCATCCTGGCAGAAGCCTTTTCTTTAAAAAAATTAATTGTATGTGTATGTGTGCGTGCACATACCATGGCATGCATGTGGAAGTCAGAGGACAACCTTGAGGTATCTGTACTCCACCTTCTTTGAGACAGGGTCTCTTGATGCTACAAATGAATTGTCAGACTGCAAACTGTCAGACAACCTGGCCTGTGAGCTTTGGATTCTCCTGGATCCTCTCCCATTGTTGTAGGTGCAGAGGAATCATAGATGTATGTACCACTTTTGAGTCTGGCTTTATGTGGGTATTGAAGAATTGAACCTAGGTCAGCAAACTTTTCAAGCAAGGGCCTTTAACCAGTGAGCCATCTCACCAGCCCCTGGCAGAAGTCTTGAGGCAAGTGGTAATCCCACTGTACTTAAGATTCAAAACACTTGTACTGGAGGGATGGCTTAGCAGTTAAGGCACTTGCCTGCAAAGCCAAAAGACCTTGGTTCGATTCTCTAGGACCCATGTAAGCCAGATGCACAAGGTGGCATATGCATCTGGAGTTTGTTTGCAGTGGCTGGAAGCCCTGGCATGCCCATTCTCTCTCTCTCTCTCTCTCTCTCTCTTTCTCTGAAATAAATAAATAAAAATTTTTAAAAGAGTCAAAAGACTTCACCAGGCATGTTTGTGCATGCCTTTAATCCCAGCACTTGAGAGGCTGAGGTAGGAGGATCCTTGTGAGTTCCAGGCCAGCCTGAGACTACATAGTGAATTCCAGGTCAGCCTGGGCTAGAGCAAAACCTACTTTGAAAAAACAAAAATAAACAAAATGACCTTGGACTCAGGCACAGGGGCATGGCTTTGCTTGTGTGGCTTCCATCTCTCTTTTACATGTGGGTAATGCTGTGCACACTTCAGAACAATGTCCTGTGACTATCAAACACACTGATGGCTATGAAGCTGCACTGACAATTGTAGAGCACGTTCCTGAGAGGCAGAGGATGCCACTATGGGGATGTGGCCTCCCTCACTAAGGGCAGAGGGTCAGGCCACCCCATCCCATCCTGCCCCACGGGCCTAGCCTTTCTCTGCACCATCTTCTCCCAGGAGAGAAAGAAAACCTGCCATAGTTTAAGTGTGCCCAACCCCTTCACTTTGTCCCAGAATCTTTTGGTTCCTCACTTAAGGAGGCAGGACAGTTCTTCATTGTGAGGGTTTCCTATGTCTATGTATAAGGAGAGATGGCTCAGTAGTTGAAGATGCTTGCTTGAAAAAGGATGGGCCCAATGACAAGATGGAGAGTGGCACAGATGTTGTCTCCCAGGGCCCCTTGTGACAGAGTGAAGGCTAAGCCATACCAATGATGCTACTTTGGAACCAGAAGGAGAGCCTCCTGCAGGATATCCTTTTATCCCCTCTGACCTCCCTCCTGTCTGTCCACCTTCTCCTCCTACCCATATCAGCATACCTGTCAGGATGGACTGGTCGACCCGGAGAGTGGTCGATTTGATGGATAGGATGCGGATGTCTGCTGGCACTTTGTCCCCCACTGTTGAGGAAGGAGATAAGAATGAGGTCAGCTGGGAATGGAGTTTTCTTTCTTCCCAATTTCTGTCTGCCTCCCTCACCTCATCCATCCTTCAAGTCCTGAAGCATCCAACTCTGGCTCAGTCAAGCCATTAAAGGCCCATGATCCCCCTACCACATGACACTATTCCTACGGTGCCCCTTGTTGAATGTTTCTCTTTCCACTGGCTGTGAGCCTGTGAAAGGAAGCTCACAAAGTTCCGTGCACAAAGTATGTGCTCATTAGGTTATTCTGAATGGAAAATTAGGAACGATCCAGTTAAAACTGAGAATGGGAAACAGTAACACAGAGAGACAAGAGCAAGAACAATGAGAAAGGCAAGAAAATAATTCATGGAAAACAGAATGAGCTGGAGAAAAATGGCAGCAGGATAAGAAAGCAAGGCTGACAGTGGAGAAGGCAGGAACCACCAGGAGAGAGAGCAAGGGTTGAGAAATCCAGGCCAACCACACAGCAAAGGTGGAGTGTGAAGCCCGAGTGGAGCGAGCAGAAGCAAGTGTGAAAATGGACTCTGGAGGGACAGGGCTCAGATGCTCAGACGGGAAGTAGGAAGTCAGCCTGTGAAAGCACCTTGGGAGGGTCGAGGAGGTGGATGCCCTGCCAGACCTTTAGGGGTACCCCACACAACCCCTAAGTCCTTGCCTAATGACATCTTGATCCCATGGGTGGTATGGGGGACAAGGTTCACTTGTTTTCCTCTCTCCTGGTTTCTAAGGTCCCTCCTCCAATGCCAGAGGAAAGCAGGACGAGGGAGGAGGGCAGCAATGGAATCAGGCAGACACCCTGACACCCAAGACCAAGTGATATTTATAGACGTTTGTGGTGCTGACTCCAATCTGTAGCTGTACAGGACTGCCTGGCAACGGGGCTACAGGGTCTTCAGCCCATTAGCTCCCCTCCCCACTTTTCTAGTGATGACATGGTGTAGATGGTGATATGGGTGACATGGTGTTGAAGGAGGGAGGCCTAGAAAGATATGTCTGTCAGGCTAGGGGCCTGGAGAGGTGGCAAAGCCTGTGCAGGGCAAATATAAAAAGCGCTGAAGAGGGCAGAATCCCAGTAATCTTAGCCACCCAGCTCCCGCCCCTCCCTGGACTGGCATTAAGTGTCCCTCACCAGGGGAGGGCCCTCCTTGAGCTCCCTCCTCTGAGCTGGGACAGACTGGGAGTTTCCTTACATGGTCGGGGGCTTGAGCTTTGGCCCCTCTCTTCCCTTCTAACTTACTCCTTCCCCTTTGAGAGTCCTCAAGGGCACAGAGAGGTCAAGACTGAAAGCTGACCAAGCTTGGGGGTGGGTGGAAGGAGAGGGGAGCCAGGCCCTGGAGGGGGTGGAGGCCATTGGCAGGGACTGGGTTCCACCTGTTGCTTGCAAGTGCTGGGTGAGAAGAGGGGGAGTAGGGGTCTGTCTGCCGCCTCAGGGACAGGACTGACTGTTCCTGCTGGGACTCTGACAGCGAAGGGGCATTGTGGCCTGAATGTCCTGGAGTGACCCCTAAGGAGTCTGGGAAGGAGAACCATAGACTTGTCCATCTTCCTGGACACCAGCCCTACCTTCTTCTTGGCCTTAGACCCAAGGCCTCCCCTCCTGGACCACTCATTCCCATCACTTACCAGCCACCTCCACAATGTCCCCAGGGACAATGTCCCGAGCCTTGATCCTCTGCACTGTTTTGCGGTCGGCACGGTAGACTTTTCCCATCTCAGGCTCATACTCTTTCAGCGCCTCAATGGCGTTCTCTGCATTCCGCTCCTGAAGGGTGGGAGGGAAGGAGAACAGGGTCAGAGAGGGACAAAAGTCATGGAATGGTAGAGGACTGGTCTCAATGCATGGAGGCAAGAGTGAGGGATATAGATATGGAGGGGCAGGGAAGGGACCAGTGTCCTAAAAACAGGGACACTGCAGAGTAGTCTTATGCAGGTCCAGCTACCACAGGAGACTGCACAACACCCCACCATGACTGCAGGTATGTTTGCTACAGAAAATGTTACTTAAAAAAAAAGAACGTGGGCTGGAGAGATGGCTTAGCGGTTAAGCGCTTGCCTGTGAAGCCTAAGGACCCTGGTTCAAGACTCAACTCCCCAGGACCCACGTTAGCTAGATGCACAAGGGGGCGCACGTGTCTGGGTTCGTTTGCAGTGGCTGGAGGCCCTGGCACACCCATTCTCTCTGTGTCTCTCTCTCTGCCTCTTTCTCGCTCTGTCTGTTGCTCTCAAATAAATAAAAATAAACAAACAAACAAACAAACAAACAAAAAAGAACAGGCTGGAGAGATGGCTTAGCAGTTAAGCGCTTGCCTGTGAAGCCTTAGGACCCCGGTTCAAGGCTTGATTCCCCAGGACCCACATTAGCCACATGCATAATAAGGGGCGCACGCATCTGGAGTTCGTTTGCAGTGGCTGGAGGCCCTGGCATGCCCATTCTCTTTCTCTCTATATCTGCCTATTTCTCTCTCTGTGTTGTTCTCAAATAAATAAATTTTAAAAATTTAAATAAATAAAAATTTTTTAAAAAAAGAACAGGTAAGGCTAGGTGTGGTGGTGCATGCCTTTAATCTCAGCACTTGGGAGGTTGACATAGAAGAATCACTGTGAGTTCAAGGCCATCCTGAGACTAATTCTAGGTTAGACTGGGCTAGAGCAAGACTCTATCTTGAAAAACAATCAAACAAACAAGAATAGGTAAAGGGGTTTGAGCAGAGGAAAAGGGAGTTAAAAAAATCAGGAACTAAACCAGGCATGGTGGTGCATGCCTTTAATCCCAGCACTTAGGAGACACAGGTACGAGAATTGCTGTGAGTTCGAGGCCAGCCTGAGACTACATAGTGGTCTAGAGTGAGACCCTACCTTGCAAAACAAAAAAAAAAAAAAAAAAAAAAAAAAAAAAAAAAAAAAGACAAAAAAAAATCGGAAACAAGAGGAAGGTAGAGAGATAAGGTCAGAGGAAGAAGGAAATCAAATTTGTATTTACTGAGATCCTACTATGTACCAGGCATGTCTGGGTTCATTTTATTCAGCTCCACAAGAGGTACACACATGGTAGCCCTACTTAATTCTTTTTCTTTTTTCCTTTTTTTTTTTTTTGTGTGTGTGTGGGGGGGGGGAGACAGGATCTCATTCTAGCCCAGGCTGACCTAAAACTCATTCTGTAGTCCAGGCTGGCCTTGAACTCACAGCAATTCTCCTGCCTCAGCCTCCAGCGTATTGTAATTAAAGTTGCATACCACCATGCCTGGCCTTTATTTTTTTATTTTTGTTTATTTTTATTTATTTATTTGAGAGTGAAAGACAGAGAGAAAGAGGCAGAGGGAGAAAATAGGCATGCTAAGGCCACCAGCCACTGCAAACGAACTCCAGATGCATGCACCCCCTTGTGCATCTGGCTAACGTGGGTTCTGGGGAATCGAGCCTCGAACCGGGGTCCTTAGGCTTCACAGGCAAGCGCTTAACCACTAAGCCACCTCTCCAGCCCCCCCCCCTTTTTTTTTTTTTGAGATAGGTTCTCATGCCGGGCATGGTGGCACACGCCTTTAATCCCAGCACTTGGGAGGCAGAGGCAGGTGGATTGCTGTGAGTTCGAGGCCACCCTGAGACTACATAGTAAATTCCAGGTCAGCCTGGGCTAGAGTGAGACCCTACCTAGAAGAAACAAAAAACAAACAAACAAACAAAAAAGAGATAGGTTCTCATGTACCAGGATAGTCTCAAACTTACTATATAGCCAAATCTAGCTTTGAATTCCTGATTCTACCTCCCAAATGCTAGGATTACAGGTATGTACCATCATGCTCACTTTTTTTTTTTTCTGAGAGAGTCTCTCACTGTAGTCCAGGATGGCCTGAAACTTGAGATACTCCTGTCTCTCTCTACATCCAGAGTACTGAGATTATAGGTGTATGCCACCACATCCAGTCTCTCAGCTCTTTCTAAGACTATGCCACTTCCAAGCTGGATAGAGAACTAGAGGACTGGGCAAGACTAGGAGTGTTAGAGGAGTAGGGTGGAAGGGGCTGGCCTCCTGTTCAGTGCTGAGACATGGAGGGTAGAAGAGGGATCAGAGCTAACCTGCCAGACCCCCACAATGGCATTGGCAATGAGGATCAAGAGAATGACAAAAGGTTCCACAAAGGCAGTGATGGTCTCTTCGCCTTCCTCAAACCAGGCCAGCACCTAAGCAGAGAGGAGGGGAGAGTAACGGGCAACAAAAGGAGAAAGAAAGGATGTGAAAGAGTTCCAAAGACCACCACAGAAGTCAGCCTATGTACAGGAGCTAATGGGGCTCATGGGAGACAGCAGCCCACACCTTTGTGAGATTCCTCACTCAGCAAGGCTCACAGCGCCATGCCTGGCCACCACCATGGTCCAGCACAAAGAGGTAGGCATAGACACACACAACTTGGGGATTAACTGGGGTTGCTTTCAGGTTTCCCTGACCAAACTGTAACTGCATGTAAGCAAAACTCAGGGAACACCCAGGGTCAACTACCCCACGGCCACATCCAACCCACGGGAGCCAAGCCCAATAGGAAAAACCCTGTGGTCTTAGAAGGGCCTGGCCCACCCATATCCCTCCCCCAGGGCCAAGGCAAGGAAGCTCCAATTTCACCAGGGAGAAGGAGGGGGTGGATAGGGTTACAGGTCCTTCTGTACACACCCTGCTCCAGCTGTTGCCATTGCCAGGCAGCAGCTACAGGCAAATGTCAAGGAGCAAATCTGAGAAGAGAGAAGGGAGGCCCTGCCAGCTCATAGGCAGGGGCACACGGTCTGTGTGGAAGAGACCAAGGGCCAGGGTGGGTTCTTTGTCCAGGGTCTTGTCTTCCAGCAGGACTGAGATGTTAAAGAAATTATGAAATGCAAGGTGGACTGTTAGAACCGTGGGTACTGATGAGCCCGCCAGCAGGGTCTGTGGACACTGGACATGGAGCAAGGGATGGGGTGTTCCTGAGCTCTGAGGGGTCTTGGGAAGCTGAGAGTGGGAAGGAGTAAATCAGGCCAGGTGAGGAGAAGTAAGATCCTAAGCTCCAACCAAGGGAGTTGCTAAGCCCAGTGGGAAAGAAGTGCGGCCTGGAGAAAGATGAGAATTGGGACTGGGAGGCACATTTGCAGTACCAGCAGAACAGCCCCACTCTGTAAGCATGTCTTTCTCTTGACCAATCAGCATCAGAGGCCGAGGAAGGTGGGGCAGGACTGCTAGGACTTGGGGACTGGTGAAGCAGAGTGGCTATCAGGGACTGAGCATGCCAGGAGTGGTAGGTAAGTGGGCATTGCAGCCTGCATCATAGGCGGGAGCCCTGTACTTGGGGGGGTAACCTGAGCCCTTCAAGTCCTTGAAGCTGTGAGGGTGGCTTAGCCTCAGTGTTTTGGCTGAGAATACTGTTAAAGCTTAAAATAAAACCTGCCTGCGGGTTGAGGGGAAGAACAGGGGAGGATGCGCTCCACCCCCACTCCAGTATGGAAAATAGGATGCTCAGAGCTAGACCCTGATTCCCCAGCACACCTCAGTCAGCCTCCAGCTGCCCTCCATCACTTACAAAGGAAATGCAGGCAGCAAGGAGAAGGATCCGCACCAAGAGGTCTTCAAACTGCTCTACCACCAACTCCCAGAGGGACTTGCCTGGAGGAGAGGCAAGGGGAGGGGTTTCTCAGGTCAAGGTCCAAGGGAGGAAGGTCTAGGACAAGCTGGGGTTCAGGGACTGGAGTGCCCTCAATCCTAGGGTGATGGACAGCCAGTTTAGCATGAGAGAAGGCAGAAGAAACAGCCAAAAAGAAGTGTCCAAAACTAGGCTCTTCAAATGTTGTTCTTGTTCTTGTTCTTGCTCAAGGTGTGAGGCCTAAAGGAGAAAGTGCCTCCGGGTTTCTGCCCAGGTCCTCTAAGTCTGGGGTAGTGTTGTCTTTTGGGAAGGGGCATGTAAGGAGAAGGCATAGGTAAGGGGGTGGGACAATAGGAGGAAGGGTTATTTTTGAAGGCTCGGGCTTCCAGTAACTTACCTTCCTCAGCAGGGAGCTCTACCCAGGGGAAAAAAAGAAGAAAAAGACATATTCATTGCAGGTTCAGTCTCATGATCCCCACACCCAGGACTTTGGGGCATAAGAGAATCAGGCTATCAAAAGGGCATCTGAGGTTCAAGGTCATTCCATAAAACCTCCTCCCCACATTTCTGATCTCAGAACCCTGTTTCTGTCTCCTCCCCCTGCAACAATCAGCTATTGCCCAGCCCTCCTCTAAGGTCCCCTGGAAGGAGCAGCTCCCATGGTGGGAGGGGGCACACCAACCTTTCTTCTGAGAGACACTTACCATTAGGGCCGTATTTTTCCAGATGTCTCTTAACTTGGTCTAGGGTGAGGCCCGTGGTCTCGCTCACCCCAAAATAAGCCAAACATTCCTCTGTGGTCTTGGCGTGTGCAGCCTCCATTGTGCTCCCTTCTTGGGGGGCAGGGGGCGATGTGTTCTTTCTTGGGGGGTCTCTCACTTGTGGGGGGCCTTCCTGTGTGTCCACCTGCCTGTTGGTCTGGGCTTCTTCCTTTTTCTTGCCTGGCCCCCCAGGGTTTTTCTTCCCTCCACGAAGCTGTGACCCTAGTCCCACTTGTAGCAGCCGGCCACCCCTCAGCCCCCAGCTGGTCCTTATGAGGGAGTGGGGGGGCCAGGCTCCCCCCTCTCCCAGATCAGGGATTGGCTGGCTGAGACCCCAGCAGGAGGGGTCAGAAGAGAGAGAGATTTCTGCTGACAGAGAGGAACAGTGGGACTGCAGCCTGAGGTGTCACTCAGGAGGGAAGCAAAAGTGGCCCCAACGCCAGGGAAGGGTGTATGGAAGAGACTTACACTTTCTGTTAGCTGCTACTAAGTACTCCCCCACCCCACCTCTTGCTGTTGCCCCGTTGCCTTGACTTCCCCAGTTACAGTGAATTTCCCACTCCAACTCACTCCACACCTTGGTCTTTTCTTAAGCCCTCTTCCACTCTTACCTCACCCTTCCCTGTTGCGTGTGTCCTGAACCCTTTTCCACTGTCACAGGCCCCTCCCCCAGCCTAGTATGGTCGGAGAGCAGGAGGTATTCCTTTCAGGGTAACAAGAAGGTAGGGCAGAGCATCTTTGGGGGGCCAGAGGAAGTAGCTCTAGATTCAGGGACTAGGGGAAGTAGGGAGGGGAAAGGGTCAAGGGGACAAGGCAGAAGATGGTAACTCTACCCTAGGGAGGGTTGCTACAGCCATCAACAAGGGATTTAGTGTCCAGGCCCTAGTGAGCAAAGCCAGGACTGCCTGTCTCTCCCTAAACTCCCCCCACCCACACACACACCCCTCTTTAGCTCAGCCTCTGGGACACAGCATTCAGGCCCCCCCCCAAAAAAATGGGACACCCTGGCAGCCAGGTAACCCAAGAGGCTACAGAATGTGCTGATGGCAGAGGGGAAGGATGAGTGTTTCAGAAGAGGGCAGGGCCACCCCAAGTCATGGAATGAGGATCACCTCATTCCACACCACTCTTGCTATAACCCAGGGGTTTCATGGCCAACCCCAGAAGTGTGTGGTCCTCACTCTGCTCTGGCCCTGATGCAGCTATCTTCAGGAATAGGGAAGATCAGGCTTGGGAGGTGTGTTGTGGACCTGGGCCTGTTCTGTGCCAGGGTGCCCAAAAACAGGACCTCTGAAGCTAAGGCAGAGGCTCCAGTCCCCAGAGTGAGTGGGAGGATCAAGAAATAAGGACATGCCAGGCGTGGTGGCGCATGCCTTTAATCCCAGCGCTTGGGAGGCAGAGGTAGGATTGCCATAGTTCAAGGCCACCCTGAGACTACATAGTGAATTTCAGGTCAGCCTGGGCTAGAGTGAGACCCTACCTCAAAAAAAAAAAAAAAAAAAAAGAAGAAGAAGAAGAAAAGAAAAGAAAAGAAATGAGGACACAACTAGGGGCAGAGGAGCAGAGGGAAAAGAAACTGCAGGGTAAACTGGGCATGGTGCCGCACGCCTTTAGTCCCAGCACTTGGGAGGCAGAGGTAGGAGGATCGCCATGAGTTCGAGCCAGCCTGAAACTACATAGTGAATTCCAGGTCAGTCTGAGCTAGAGTCAGACCCTGCCTCGAGAAAAAAAGAAAAGAAACCGTAGAGTGCTGTCTAGTGGCAGCCAGGTGGGTGGGGACCACAGTAGCAGGACTGGATGCAAAGCTCTAAGTTGTTGCTGAGCCTGGGTGTCAGCTTCCTTCTAGAAGCAGCTGCTGAGCTGCCCTTCCCCACCCTACTCCAGAATGGGGGCGTCTTTTGGTTACCATCAGGGCAGCTGCTGGAGCAGATAGGGTGCGGAGGGACTGGACGTGAGTAGGGAGGAAGTCAAGGCAGAGGAGGAGACTCCAGGAGCAGAGGTGAAAAGATCAGTGAAGGGGAGCAGCCTAGTAACTTAAGCAGTTTTATAACCTGGAACCAAAGACATTCCTGTTTCCCACAATGCCCAAGGAGCACTCTGGGGCTCCAGCACATGATGGTTCTAGAAGCAACAGGGCAGACCAAAGGGAAGCCCCACTTGTTTTGGGTGAGGGGTGGCCAGCAGGGATGGACAGAACTGAAGGACTTGGATTCCTAGACTTGCAGGGAGGGCCAGCCTGGGTGAAGTGAGGACAAGGTGTTCCTTCCCGCCTTCTTTTCACACTTCCAACAAACCCCTCCCCTGAAGCAGAGTCCTGCTGTGACCTGGGAATAGGGAGGTTCAGACAATGGTGTGTGAATGCTCTGGGTCACATCAACAGACACCTCCACCTGGCCCAGCACCCGCCATTTCAGGCTCAGCACCCATGGTGCCTTTGGGCCCAGGCTGGCTTCTCCCCAGCAGCACCTGGAGGAGTGACAAGGCAGCAGTCTTACAGCGACAGGAATGCCCAAACATGGCGAGGGGGAGTAGGGACATGGGAGCTCCAAGGGAGTCATCAGGAGACTGAGGGAAGGAGGTAGGCTTTACAGGACACTCCTGCCAACAGGGCCTTTGAGGTTATTCATTTCTACCTCCTCCAGCTTCCCAAAGAGACAGGAGGCCAGAGAGGAAAGGCACCAGCCCAGAGCTGGAGAGGAAGCGTCACTGAACTGTGACCTGGGTGGAAGAGTCTAATGAACCACTTGCCAATGGGAGTCCCAACAACCAGGTTTGAAGACATTCTTCCTCCTGCCTGAGGTGCAGAGCTCAGGGAGTGGAGTAGCCTGGCTGTGAAGGGCATGGAGACCCAGCCTGGCCCATCCCTGACCAGTTCCGCACAAAAAAGACTTAGAATGAATCTGTCTGCTAAGCCCCTCCAGCCAGGACAAGGCAGTCTGGGGAGGGGCTTCATCTGTGTGTCCATAGCAAGTCTCTGAAGGCTGGCAGGGCATGGGGGAGGGGAACTTCTGGGCACCAGTTGCTACTAGATTAGGAGAGGATCAGACCCTTCCCAACTTGGGGCGCCACAGCCCTTACTGGCCATCTCACTTGGGAGAACATAGCACCCCACCGCCCCCAGGTCTCTAATCTCCCCCTCCCAGCAAATTCAATCCCTAGTCTTCTGAGGGCAAGGTTTGGGGAGCCCCAGGGAAGAGACAAAGCCAGAAAAGCCAGCAGGCTTTCCCCACCAGCCCCCATCCTGGGTGGCCTGTGTGCCCAGCTGTCTCCTGTCCATCTCCCCACAGGACACAAGGCCCAGAATAGCAAGGTCATGAGCATGGATAGGGCCTCCTGGAGGTGGGGCAGAGGCTGAGGGGCATGGAGTGGCTGCTCCACTTTTGGGGAGGGAATGAGGCAGAGTTGTAAGAGGCATGGGATGGGGAGGGGAGAGGACCCAACACAGTAAATGTCAGGGGCAGGGGATGGAGAGGGCCCAACACAGTAAGTGGAAGAGGCAGGGGATGAGGAGAGGAGGGGACCCAACACAGTAAATAGAAGAGGTAAGGAATGGGAGTCTTGCTGACATGCCTTCCACCCAAGCTGGCTGCTCTTGCTAGGGGGCTGCAGTGCAGGAAGATGAATTCAGAACACGAAGTATAGGTTTAAAAATGGGAGCTTTGGCGGATGTGGTGGTGCACGCCTTTAATCTCAGCACTAGGGAGGCAGAGGTAGGAGGAGCGCTGTGAGACTCCATAGTGAATCCCAGGTCAGCCTGGGCTCTAGCCCAGGTGAGACCCTACCTCAGGGGAAAAAGAGAGTGCGCGCTTGGTGGTGGTGGTGGTTGCAAACTCCATGCCCATAGTCCATCTCAGGTGAGATGGGCAAGATGTAGAAGCTGGACCAGGTGGCTGGATCTTCTGACTTTCAAGGGAAGCCTTGAGACATTTATATGAAACTCAAATGGAAAACACCCAGGCCAAACAAACCATGTCAGCAACACTAAGATGAAACTTCACATCTTATGAAGGACACCAAGGCTCAAAGTGGCTATGCCTTGTCCCTAGGTCACACAGCAAATGAGAGTCAAATTTAGGACTAGAGGCCAGAGTTCTGTCATCTAGTCTCCAGTCTGGCTCTGATAAAGGCAATAGGCACCTCTGCAGGAGACTGATTGCCACATTAAATCTCCTACAACACAGACATTTTGACCCCTACCACCTCCCTCTGCTTTCTCCCTAGGGTAAGAAACTTAAATCAAGAATTGAAGCTGGGGGGCTGGAGGGATGGCTCAGCAGTTAAGGCGTTTGCTTGCAAAGCCACAGGACCCTGGTTCAATTCCCCAGGACCCACATTAGCCAGTTGCACAAGGGGGCACACGTGTCTGGAGTTCATTTGCAGTGGCTGGAGGCCCTGGTGTACCCATTCTCCCCCCCCCCCCCCCGCTTCTCTGTTAAAAATAAAAATAGTTAAAAAAAAAAAAAAGAAGAAGAATTGAAGCTGGGCATGGTGGCACATGCCTTTAATCCCAGCACTTGGGAGGCAGAGGTAGGTGGATGGCTGTGAGTTCCAGGGCAGCCTGAGACTACATAGTGAATTCCAGGTCAGCCTGGGCTAGACCAAGACCCTACCTGGAAAAACAAAACAAAACAACAACAAAAAATCAGTGAAAGAAATACCTTTGGCAATCACAAATACTGTCAACCACTATCCTGTCCCATTGAAAACACATGCCAGTGGGGTGTGGCACTGCAATCCCAGCATGTAGGAGGCCAAGGCAGGAAGATCACAAGCTTGGGCTAGACAGTAACAACCCATTTCAAAAAATCCCCGCCCCCAAAGAAGCATGCTAGAAATCGCCAAGAAGCACTCTTTTAGCTCTGCATTCACCTGACTCAGCAAAGGAGATGATCTACAAAGAAGAGGTGGCTCTGAAGGCCCCATCCCCCCACTGCATAAAAGGAACTGGACCCAGGCCTGGCCTCTCCAGGGGGACTCATCCAGTCCGCCTGTCCCAAGCCCCACTGCGAATAGTAGCCATAGCCATTGTGATGGTACTGAGATAAACCCTTTATTTATGCTTCTCCATTTTGTTTAAAACAACAACAACAACCACCTTAGTATAACTGACAGCCCTTCCCCCTCACCCTTGCTTGGGTTGGGGGGTGGTTAGTGGGGAAATGGCCCTCAGGAGTGGAGCTGACCATAAGAGCCCCTCAGGGAGGTAATGGATCCCAAGTCCTGGCTTGGGGCAGGGGCACCTGTAGTGTAGGAACTAGGGACCTAACAGGGCTCTTGAACCTCTGATTGTACCAACATACATGCCCTTGGCTGTTAAGGGTCAGGAAGCATGTGGGGAGGGGAATTCCACTCTCCTCTGTGTCTGTGTTCCTACCCAGCCTAGTCTCATGACCTCAAGCTGGGAGGAGGAGAGTGGAGGTGGGTGTCTCACACTCACACAAAAGAGTACTGGTTATTAATGGCCCGGGGGTGGCCCCCTTCTTCTCCACTGCCCCCTAGTGGAAGCTGCTGAAGCTGCACCATTGGGGTCACTCCCAAGTCCCCATCAGAGCCAGCACCACCCTGCATCTCAGTGCCCGGTGCTATGGCCTCTTCCAATTCAACCACGGGGACCAGCTCAGCCATGGCGACCAGTTCTTCCTGGTCCCCTCCACTGCCCACTTTCTCTTTCTCTTGCCTCTCTTTGGCTGTTGCGGCGGCTGGTGCCGCCACTTCTGGCGTCCGCGACGCCTCTTCTGCCCCAGGATGTTGGGGATCTGTCCATGGAGGGGATTCAGGGGGCTGGGTTGGGTCATGGAAGGTGTTCGGTTCTGGATAGGAATGGTAAGAAGATACAGTGATTGTGGAAGGACGTAAGTTCTTGCAGTGGCCTCCCCTTCACTTGTCCCCCAGGAGCCATGTGCTATCTCCCCCACACCCCAACTCCTGAGCAACCCCCCTCCATGGAAGATGGATCATGGGAGGTGGTGAGAGGAGGACCACACTTACACACAGTCACTCGCTCCGAAGGGCAGGAGGGTGGAGGAGGCATCGGGGTAGCATCGGTCTCCCTCGCACACCCCTGCATGGCTCCCAGCCTGCTCCCGGCCTGGGGGGGGGGTAATGTGGGGACAGATGGGACAGTGGGGTGGGGGAAAGGGAGAGATCAGACAGGGACATCAGACATCAGGGGAGGATGGAGTGGGACTGGACCAAAAATCCCCAACAGGGCAGGCCCAAGGAAAGTCACAGTGACAAAGAGCAAAGACAGGGCCAGGGAGGATGGGTCCAGAAGACAGACAATGATGGAGGATCCGATGGAATGGGAATGCACCAGCCAAGTTTCCACTGCCCCTGACCCCATAAGGAGCCTCTGCCTGCCTACATCTTGTCAGCCTTCTGCTGTCCCTTCCAGGCCTGCCCACATGCCTTGGCTGCCCTGTTCCCCACTAACAGATCCTCTCTTCCAGCCCCCCGCCCCATCTTCCTGGCACACACACCTCACTTCTTGGGTGCACGGGCACCTCCTCCCCTGCAGACCTGCTCTGCTCACCCTGCTGCCGCTGGGAGGGAACATAGCTGACAAGGACAACATCACTGGAGCCTCCAGACTCCAGCGGGATGGGGTGCACCCGGAAGTGCTCGAGCATATCGAAAATGGACTGGAACCACAGATGCTGGACTCGGCACTGACCCTCCTCATTCAGTGATAAACGCAGGTGCTGAGGGTAGGATGAGCAACTGAGGTAAGCAGCAAAGCCCCTCCCCATTCCCACCCCCCAGTTACAAAACCCTCCTCCCTTAGACAGTGGTATTCCCAGCTCTACCCCCAACGCTGTCCCTAACAGAGTTCTCCTCCAGGGGCACTCACCTTGGCTTTGCCCTGGAAGTTGAAAGTGAGGACATATTCTCCACGCCTTGTCTCACTCTGACGTACCAGGAAGACACCATGGGAGCCAGTGCCTCCTTCCAGCACTAACTGGGCAGCCTTGAGTCGAGAAAGCATGCCGTGGAACCAAGGGTATCCCGAGAGGGGCTGATCCCCCTCACCTCCCTCCGACTCCCCCTGGAACAGGAATGACCCTTCAGAAGGAGAGAGGGAGGGAAACCGGGGTGTCAAGGAGGCTTCCCCCATCCTAGGAAAACAAAGCTTTGCTTCTTTCCCACCAAGGTACCTCCTCCCCCTCTTTCCAGGTCTGATCCCTCAGGCTCCCAACACAGGAGCACCAGTCTGGAGACAGACACATATGCACTCTTGATACCTGTGGCTGTTTCCGGCGTATCCAAGGGAGGGTAGGGGGTTGAGAGGGAATGAACTGTCCCTGCTAGGGGACCCTCTTCAATAGGGATGCGGGGGGGCAACTCTGGAGGAAGCAGTTCCATTGAGTCAAAATGGGAGGCAGCAATGGAGGCAGAACTTGGGGAGAAGGATGCTGAGGGCCGGTCCGAGAGGCCCCCATAGGCCCCTGGAAAAAGAGGGAGGGCATAGCTGAGAATGTTATAAGTTCCTCTCTGCAGGCTCAGTATCTTGCCTGTTTCCCCTCTGGCTGTCCACTGTGTGCCCAGCTCCCCCACACCTTTGGAGGCAGTGACCCTGATGGATTTTACCAATGGCTCTGCACTTACACTTCTGGCACTACTGAGGGACCATGGTTATTGCAAGGAGGTGCCTATGTCCTTTCTGAATCACCAGCTGAAAAATTATGGCAAAGGTTGGTGTGGGAGGTACAATCTCTCAAATATGATCACATTAGAAAGGAGTCCGGCCGGGCGTAGTGGTGGCGCATGCCTTTAATCCCAACACTCTGTAGGCAGAGGTAGGAGGATTGCTTTGAGTTTGAGGCCACCTTGAGACTACATAGTGAATTCCAGGTCAGCCTGGGGTAGAGTTAGACCCTATCTCAAAAAAGCAAAGAGAAAAAAAAAAGTTCTTCCTTTAAAAAAATAAATATTTTGTTTACTGGACTGGAGAGATGGCTTACCAGTTAAGGGACTTGCCTGCAAAGCATAAGGACTCATGTTTGACTTTCCAGATCCCACATAAGCCAGGTGCACAAGGTGACACAAGTGTGCAAGGTTGCACACACATGCACACAAGATGAACCACACCTCTGGAGTTCAATTACAGTGGCTGGAGGCCCTGACATGGCCATTCTCTTTCTCACTTGCACTCTCTCATTAAAAAAAAAGTTTTGGAGCTGGGCATGGTGGCGCATACCTTTAATCCCACCATTTGGGAGGCAGAGGTAGGAGGATCACCATGAGTTCAAGGCCACCCTGAGACTACAGAGTGAATTCCAGGTCAGCATGAACTAGAGTGAGACCCTACCTCGGAAAAAAAAAAGTTTTGGGCTGGGGGGATGGCTTAGCGGTTAAGGTGTTTGCCTGTAAAGCCAAAGGACCCAGGTTCAGTTCCCCAGGACCCACACTGGCCAGATGCACAAGGTAGCGCAAGCATCTGGAGTTTGTTTGCAGTGGCTGGAGGCCCTGGCACTCTCCCTCTCTCTCTCTCTCTCTCTCTCTGTGTATGTGTCTTTCTCTCACTCTCCCTCTTTCTGTCTAATAAGTAATTGTAAAAACATTTTTTTTAATGTTTTGTTTGAGAAAGAGAGAAAGGAAGATAGAGAGAATGGGCGTGCCAGGACCTCTAACCACTGCAAATGAACTCCAGACGCGTGTGCCGCCTTATGCATCTGGCTTACATGTATTCTGGGGAATTGAACCTGGTTCATTAGGCTTTGCAGGCAAATGCCTTAACCACTAAGCTATCTCTCCAGCACAAAAAAGAATTCTTTCTTTAGGCTAAAGGCAAAACTAACTCAGGCATGAAAAATCACTGTCAGGCTGGGCGTGGTGGCATTCACCTTTAATCCCAGCACTCTGGAGGCAGAATTAGGATTGCTGTTAGTTCAAGGCCAGCCTGGAACCACAGTATGAGTTCTAGGTCAGCCTGGACTAGAGTGAAACCCTACCTCAAAAGTACCAAAAAAAAAAAAAGGGGGGGGGCTGGAGAGATGGCTCAGTTGTTAAGGCACTTGACTGCAGGGCCTAATGACCCAAGTTTGATTCCCCACTGCCCATGTAAAACCAGATGTACAAAGCGGTACATGCATCTGGAGTCCATTTGCAGTGGCTAGAGGCTCTGACATGCCCATTCTCTCTCTGTCTCTTTTCTATCTCTGCTTGCACAAAAAAAAAAAAAAAAAAAAAAAAAAAAAGAAAAAGAAAAAGAAAAAGAAAAAAGAAAAAGCCAGGCATGGTAGCACATTTCTTTAATCCCAACACTTGGGAGGCAGAGGAAGGAGGATCGCCACAAGTGGTAGGCCATCCTGAGACCACACAGTGAATCTCAGGTCAGCGTGGGTTAGAGCCAGAGCCTACCTCAAAAAAAAAAAAAAAAAATTCTGTTAGATGGGGTCATTCCTGTAATCCCAGCACTCAGAAAGCTGAAGCAAAAAAATGGAGAATTCAAGGCCAGCCTGAGCTACAGTGAGATCCTGACTCAAAACGAAAAGTTGAAAAGTGCCTCATAACTCGGTGGTAGAAGTAACAGAGTTCAAGGTTATGGGTTCAATCCCCAGTGCCATGAGAGAAAAAATTACAGCTGGAGAGATGGCTTAGTGGTTAAAGCACTTTCCTGCAAAGCCAAAGGACCCAGGTTTGATTATCCCCCAACCCTAACTCGAAAAATGAAAAAAAGAAAAAGCAAAAAGAAAAGAAAAGCTGAGCATGGTGGCGCACACCTTTAATCCCAGCACTCGGGAGGCTGAGGTAGGAGGATCGCCATGAGTCTGAGACTACCCTGAGACTACATAGTGAATTCCAGGTCAGCCTAGGCTACAGCGAGACCCTACCTCAAAAAACCAAAGTATAAATCCCCCAAGCTGAACCTCCTTCATTCACATTCACTGTGCCAATGGATGCTTCCCTATAAAGCGTTTAGCTAATTCACACTTTCCAAGTATTCTGGCTCTCCCCATATCAGGAGGCTGAGAGCTCTGGCCTCCTTCAAGCTACTCTTTTCTCACCTCCTCTGGACAGAATCCTGTCTCTTCCACCTCCCCTATTCTCTTCCTGCTGAGCTTCCAAAGTGTTTCCTGCTTGCTCTATTCAGAGGACACTAAAAGCAAACTATTTTAAAGACCTTTTTTTTTTTTTTTCTCTAGGTAGGGTCTCACTCTAACCCAGGCTGGCCTCAAATTCACAGCAACACTACCTCTGCCTCCCAAGTACTAGGACTAAAGATGTTTGCCACCATGCCCAGTGGGGATCTTTTTTGGTTTGTTTTTTTCAAGGTAGGGTCTCACTCTAGCCCAGACTGACCTGAACTCACTTTGTAGTCCCAGACTGGCCTCCAACTCACAGCAATCCCCCAACTTCTGTCTCCTGAGTATTGGGATTAAAGGCGTGTGCCACCATGCCCAGCTGAGATCTTTTTATTGGAAACAATTTCTTACTAATTCAGCTAGACTAAGCTTGTAAAGGGCAAGGAGCTCATTTGAGACCTGTGAGTTCCCTCATCCATTTCAAAAAAAAGCAATGAAGCCAGGGATGAACTAGAGCCTTTCTGAATGTGTGATGAGACAAAGGCCTGAGCTGGCACAGATGCCGGACATAACACTTAGAAGACAGGTGTGTGTGTGAGGCTGGTGACAGGGACTCAGGAACCAGGTTGGTATAGCCCATCTTTGACAGTGACTCTCAAGTGACCCTGGAAAACCGATTTCCTCTCCCTGGTCATGGCTAGCTGCCTGTGATCTTGATGACCTGTAAGGTCTTCTCTGGCACTAGTGATTCTACTCTATGATAACTGAACATTGGTTGAGTATAACCTATGGGCTAGGCACCTCAGCACTGACACTTAAAATAGAGGGTGAGGAGAAGAGGGTAAAATGAAAGCCCAGTCTAGAAGGTTAACCAGGCCAAAGAGACATATCCAGGTCAGCCTAGGCTACAGTGAGACCTTACCTCAAAAAAACAAAAGAAGCCGGGCGTGGTGGCGCATGCCTTTAATCCCAGCACTCGGGAGGCAGAGGTAGGAGGATCGCCGTGAGTTCAAGGTCACCCTGAGACTACATAGTTAATTCCAGGTCAGCCTGGACCAGCGTTGAGAACCTACCTTGAAAAACCAAAAAAAAAAAAAAAAAAAAAGTCCAGAGGCCATTGACATATGCACAGAGATAAAGAATGAAAACAAAAGAAAGATATCTGCAAAGTATTCTAGAAGCTTGGAGAACAGAACTATTACCTCCAGAGTGAGGGCCTGCAGGAAATTTACAGGAAAAAAACAGAGCCAGGCGTGGTGGCACATCACTCGGGAGGCAGAGGTAGGAGGACTGTTGTGAGTTCAAGGCCACCCTGAGACTACATAGCTAATTCCAGGTCAGCCTGGACCAGAGTGAGATCCTACCTCAAAAAACCAAAAATCAAAACAAACAAACAAACAAAATACTGGGCACAGGTTAGATTGGAGTTTGTTGGGGGGGGTGGCAGGCAGGAGGTGGGGAGGACCTGTATGGGGTAGTGATGATAATGATTCTAACATGGTAAACTGTGGCCCAAGAGTGCTTGGTATGTTCAGTGGCAAAATACAAGGAATTGGTAGGGCAGCTGGCAAATAGGATTGGGTGCTCAGCAGAGTTTGCACAAAGGGCGTGTAGCCTGATAGCAGGTGCCTAGCCCAGCAGCTCTCCAAGACTGCCTTACCCTGTGACAGGCGGTCACTGCTCTCGCTGGGTCCCAGCAGAAGATCCTGGCTGGGCAGACTCTCTGAATGATTCAGGCAGGGCAACTCCAGGCTGTCTGTGTTCTCCTTTGTGAGGAAGGAGGGGCCAGGGGCCAGGGGAAGGGTCATAGGGCGGGGACTGGTAGCAGGGCAGGGTCTATAGAGACAAGGAAAATGCTGCTGAGGAGGTCACTAGGAGAGAGGCACAAGGCTGCCCCCACCCTTACCCCAGACACCCTCAGTGACAAAAGACAAGCTCCTTACCCTGGACTCAGGCATTCCTGGATATCAGATACCCAGGCCTTCACATGAAGTGCATCAGTTGTCTCCAAGATGTACTCCAAAGGGCCCTCCACCTATGGGACCAAGAGGGAGTCAGCCAGGAAGTGGGTAGGAGGCACACAAACTACATAACTCTTTTTTTTTTAATTTTAATTCCATTTTATTTATTTGAGAGAGAAGAAGAAGCAGATATATATAGGGAGGGAGGGAAGTAGAGGAAGAAAGGGGGTAGGGAATGGGCATACCAGGGCCTCTAACCAATGCAAACGAACTCCAGACACATGTACCACCTTGCTCATCTGGCTTTATATGGGTACTGGGAAGTCAAACCTGGTCCTTTGGCTTTGCAGGCAAGCACCTTAACCACTAAACCATATCTCCAACCCAAGCTACATACAATCTTAAGGTAAACAAGAACATTTGTCTTTCTATTCCCTTCCCAGAAAAGTCCCAGCCCCAGGGACAGACTTTAAAGCTCTTGACAAATATACCTATCCTACACGACAATGACACTTGCCTAAATGAATCAAGAGGTCTCTCCTCAGCACAAGTACTCTCTGGGATCAGGGCAGTGCTCCTACCTTAACCACAAATGTGTTTTCCCGGTCAGGCATTTCCAGGGCTGTGGTTGTCCGGACATCAGTGATAGTAGAGCAGGGAATGCTAAGTCGGGGCCGTGATGCCTAGGTGGGAAAGAGAATATGAGCCAGTCTTTTGGGGTGCCAAGACCATCCGTCCCTTCCCTCCAAGTATTCATCTTTCCTTCTACATCCTAGATGAGGTAAACGGGCAATAGTCCTGTTGTCTCACACCGGCTCATAGCAACAGATTCAAAGCCCACAGCTAGCTCTAGACTCGGACAAGCACAGCTGTGCACATAGGCTGGCAAACCTCACAACTGCTTCAGTGCTGAGCTACCACTGCAGTCACCCCACCACTCACTCCCCGGCACCCACCCTCCTCTGGGCTCACCTTGGGTGGTACAAAGAACTCCAAGCGACTTCCTCCTCCTGCTTCTCCTTCACTCCGAAGCAGTAAGCGACACTTCTGCCACTGAGGCTGCCCTCCTCCCCCTGAGGTCAGCCCAGCTGTCCCTCCTCCCCGTCCCACTCCAGCTGGGTCAGGGGCAGCCTCTTCAGCCCCCATAAAGCTTAGCAGCTCTTCCCTCTGTACCATTCCTGCTCCATCCTTCAAGGTCCCTCCTCCCCGACTCAGTCTCAGCCTCTCAAAGCGGTGAGTCCATCTCTCCCCAGGGGATGTGCCATCACTGGCTAATCCCCTACCAATGGTCCCAGCCCCACCAGAGGAGTTGGAGTTGCTGTTTCCACCTAGGACTGGAGGGCTTGATGAGTTCTCCAGGGACCCAGCTGGAGAAGGGGGGTCAACAGTGCCCCGCCACTGCAGGATGCCTCTGACAGAACCTCGGACGGATCGACCCACTGAGCGAAGGGAGAAGCGCTTCTTGAGCTTCGGCTTTGAGGTCGTTGTAGAAGAGGAAGAAACTGAGGAAGGGAGGGGGCCAGCCAGGTCCTCAGATGATCGAGAAGGGCCCAGCACAGCCAGGGGACCGCCCACCCGGCAACTTTCAAGGGACAGGTCATGTGGTGGTGGGATCTCCACACCAGGGCTCAGAGGGGCCAAGACAGGTGGGGAGAGGGAGCCAGAGGCCCGGGCCACCTCAGCTTCAAAGTGCTGCAGGAAGAGCTCAGCAAAACGGCGGGAGAAGGCAGCCTCTGCCCCAGGCCCGGCATATTGTGGGTGGGAGGCCAGGTAGAGGCGGAAACGGCGGGCAAAATCCAGGGCAGCAGCCCTTGCATGGGACTCACAGAACTCCCGCCAACTGGGGGGAGGGGGCGGTGGCAGCACAGGTGGAGAAGGGAAGGCCCCATCCTCTGGGGAAGGGGCACCATTCATGATGGGCCCCAGGAGGAGGACAGGGGGAGACTGTGGGGAGGGGCAGCAAAGAGGGAAACGGCCAGAAGACACGGGGTGAGCGGCAGCAGCTGCAGGAGGAAAAGAAAGGCACAGACATGGTGTCACCACAGAGGTGGGACTGGAGTATGTCCCATCCCAAGCCAGGGACCCCCTACTCTGGTTCAGACTCCTCAGAGGGCCAAGAGGGAGAAAACCAAAGTGCTGTGCCCTCTCCCTGATCCATTCTCTACATGCACTTCAGGGATGAGGGCAGCAGCCAGCAGTGTCTAGCACACATGCATCTATCCAGCTGCCTGCACTGTCACTTTCCTTTTTGTGAGATTCAGAAATGAGAGGGCCTGAGGCACCTGCCTCTCTTCCACACACCACTCTTCCAGATCACTGTCCTTTCTCTAAGACAGATTATCCACTATCTATCACATACCTCCCATATGCCATTCCAGAGGCTTCCATGAGGTCATCTTACCTTTCCCTGTGAGACTTAATAACCTTATAGATGAGGAAACCAAAGCTCAGGCAAGTTTCAGAACTCCGAGTCTACTGTTTCCCAATGCATAGTTCTAGTCCCTAGGACCTGGCTGGAGCAGCCTGAAGCACAGCTCCTTACTACCTTGCTCTCAGGGGACCAGCATGGGACCTTGCTTCATACACCATAGGTTCAGCTCTGAGGAGGGAATTTGATGAATGAAAGATGATTTCAAGTAGCAACTGTCTTAGAAGATGGCCTTACAAACCAGCCCCTAAGTGCTGCTTTAATGGCTACTGTCCAATCTTTGGATGCCCCCTTCAGTCTGAGCACCACAGTAAGACAGATAGTGGGCTGGATCAAGCCAAGTGTTTGCTAGTTGCACAGTCATATGACATCACAGGGAGCTAAGGCTCACATTTTTTCACTCCCTGAGAAGCATGGCCTAAAGGCTGGTTAGCTTAATGGTTAAGGCTGTGGTTTCCAAAACCAGACTTGGACTGAAACTCTAGATCAGACACCTGTTAGTTGTGTGAGCATGAACAAATTACAAATAATCTCTGAGGCCCAGTTTTTATATCAGTGAAACAGAGCTAATAATTTGTATACCCTACAGTCATCAGGAGAACGAAATGGAATGGAACATATCAGTACTTAACAAAGTAAGTACACAAGAATTGACTGCCATTATCTTTATGTATTAGGGTTCCAATTTGCTATAAGAGAAAAGAGAAAAGAAAGTTTTCGAAGGTGTCACAACTAGAAAGTGGCACATAGCTGAGATGGAATTTACAACCGTTGGCTCCCTGGTGAGCCTTCCTCCCCCATGCTACACTGGAAGGTGACGGCCCCAAGGCAGCTCGGGAAACTGTCTCCAAACAATCAGCAAAGTCAGCCTCCTCATCAGCAGGGGTGACAGGCAGAGACGCCTCCCCTTGTTCCTTGGCCTAGACCCCTACATACTGTCATGGCCCCAACCACCCAAAGCGAAAAGGGAGTCGTGGAGCACCCGGGGGGGGGGGGGAGAATCCAGCCAAGAGGTGCAGACACAGCAGAGACTGTCTCCAGCTAGAAGGCACCTCGGCTCATAGAGGCCCACCCAGCCCTCTGCACCACCGGCCGACCCAGCCCCCTTCAGGCCCGCTGACCCTGCGGTTCCTGAGCTGGTGACTCAGTTTCTCTTCTGCCAAGAAGAACTCAAGACACAATTTTCCAGTGCAGCAGCCTCTTGGCTTAGTACTGACATTCCCGAAGGGCGGGTGGTGGAGAGTGCAGGCTGCGCTCCCGGTTCGGACCCTCCGGGTCCCGTGGTTAATCCACTCGGCCCCGACCTCATTTGCGCGACACCCTCCACATGCCCCATCCCCGGGGCCGGAGCCTCCCGGGGACCAGCCCTCTCTCGGCTTCACACTCCGAAGCCAAGTACCCCTCGGGCCACGGAGGCCCCACGCCCACCCCACCCAGGGCTCCTCAGGCGCCGGGGTCGGGGCGCGGAGGGGGGAAGAGGCACTCGAAGAGGGGTGTTCCGGTTCCGGTCCCACCTGCATCTCGGTCCCCGCGGTTAAGCTCCAGCGGAGGCGGCGGCGGCTCCCGCTCCCAGCGCCCCCCGCCTCCGCGACGAGCGCCCAGCCCACTTCTGCGCAGGCGCCGGGACAGGTTTTTCCCTTCGCAGGAGGAAGCGACCATAGAGAAGAGCGGCGAGAGAGAAGGGCCCCTCCGTCCTCACGGCCGACATCCCGGTTCTCCGCGCAGACCGTCCAGGGGCCGAACGGACGTGGCTCTGGTAGCGCTTCGGTGACTTCTTCGGTGGCGCCCCGCAGGGACTGTGGAGGCGGGCCGCCAGAGCGTCCTCCCGCAGGAAACTCACGACGAAGGAGAGAAGCCGACCATAGAGAAGCCAGCCGAGGGGATAGAGCCGCGAGTCCCTGCGGAAGGCTAGAGTAGCCAGCGACACCGGATATCAGCGAGACGCTCAGGCTCTTCCAAAGGCCCGCTGCAGCCTAGAGCGCCCGGCCCTGCAGCTCAGGGGACGCAGACACTGCCCTCGGGAGCCGGGCGAGGGAAGCCGCCGTGACCTTGCCAGGCCCTGCCAGCTGGCCCAGCCTGAACTCGGGACCATGGCTTCACTGAAGGAAAGGTCAAAGTGGCCCAGGACCACCTCAAACTGGAAATAATGATGGGGCTGAAATAGGTCCGTTTTGGACGTGCTTGAGGGACGTCAGGAGGTATGTGGACATGCAGTTTGGAGTTCAAGCCATCAAGGCCAGTTATAGGAATGGAGAACCGTTGTAACATATAGATGGTAGCTAAAACCATGCACCAAAAGATCCTCTAGCAATCTGTCTCACATTGACCCAACTCGGCTAAGACTCGATGAATTATAGGGGTCAAAAGATTGCGAGAGGACTGGAGAGATGGCTTAGCGGTTAAGCGCTTGCCTGTGAGGTCTAAGGATCCTGGTTCGAGGCTCAATTCCCCAGGACCCACGTTAGCCAGATGCACAAGGGGGCGCACGCATCTGGAGTTCGTTTGCAGTGGCTGGAGGTCCTGTCGTGCCCATTCTCTCTCTCTATCTGCCTCTTTCTCTCTCTCTCTCTCTGTCGCTCTCAAATAAATAATAAACAAAAAAAAATAACTAAAAAAAAAAAGATTCCGAGAATCTAGCTCACCATTTCCTTTTTCTGGCTTTTCGAGGTAGGGTGTCACTCTAGCCCAGGCTGACGTGGAATTCACTGTGGAGTCTCAGGGTGACCTCAAACTCATGGTGATCCTCCTACCCCTGCCTCCCGAGTGCTGAGTGCTGGGATTAAAGGCGTACACCCGGCTGATTTTTGTTTTTCAATGTAGGGTCTCTCTAACCGAGGTGGACCTGGACTTCACTATGGAGTCTCAGGCTGGCCTCGAACTCACAGCAAGCCTCCTACCTCTGCCTCCTGACTGCTGGAATTAAAGGTGTGTGCCACCACTCCCAGGTAGTTCACCGTTTCTGATTCGGCTTCACTCAAGGAGGTTCTCTCTTTGTGGCAAGGTGGCTTTCAGTAGCCTCAAACCTAAGTCCTTACCAACCAATTTAAAGGCCATCCCTCTTCTCTTAGCTTTCTAATAAAGTTTCCAGAACCAGCTAGCTGAATGAACACAAGTGCCCATCCTAGAGCACATTGACAAGTGATCCAAGAGATGGAGAGGCCTAAATGCCCTAATTCACATAAGAACATGTGTTGGGGACTGGGAAGATGGCTCAGTGGATAAAGTATTTGCAGCTCAAGATGGAGAACGTGACTTCCATCCCCAAGACCCCAGTAAAAAGCCCAGCTCACAAGATGAAGATATGGAAGAGAGAAATTACCTGAAGCTCCTGTCCGGCAACAGTGGAAGAGAACCCTACCTCACATGAGGTGTACAGGGGAGTACCAACAGGAATGCTGTCCTTTGAACTCTACATGAGGGTCATGACCAATGTGTGCCTGCATTCACACACACAAATAATATTTTTTTAAGTTTAAATTTATTTTCATTTATTTATTTGCAATCAGAGAGACAGAGAGAATGGGTGCACCAGGGCCTCCAACCATGGAAAACAGACTCCAGACACATGTGCCGCCATGTGCATCTGGCTTTAGGTGGGTACTGGGGAACTGAACCCGGGTTGTTAGGCATTTCAGGTAAGTGCCTTAACTGCTGAGCCATCTCTCTGGCCCCACACAAAGAACTTTTTACTTTTTTCGAGGTAGGGTCTCGCTGTAGCTCAGACTGACCTGGAATTCACTATGTAATCTCAGGGTGGACTCAAACTCATGGCAATCCTACCTCTGCCTCCCAAGCACTGGGATTAAAGGCATGTGCCACCACCATGCCCATGCCTGGCTCAAAGAACTTTTTTTTTTTTTTCCGAGGTAGAGTTTCATTCTAGTCCAGGCTGACCTGTAATTCACTATGTAGTCTCAGAGTGGCCTTGAACTCACAGTGATCTTCCTACCTCTACCTCCCGAGTGCTGGAATTAAAGACTTAAAGACGTATGTCACCACGCCCAGGTCAAAATACTTTTGTTTTTTAGTATTTTATTTATTTGCTTATTTGAGAGAAAGAAAGAGGGAGAGAGAGAAATGGGTGCGCCAGGGCCTCCAGCCACTGCAAAGGAACTCCACATGCATGCGCCCCCTTGTGCATCTAGCTAATGTTGGTCCTGGAGAATCTAACGGAGATCCTTTGTCTTTGCAGGCAAATGCCTTAACGGCTAAGCCATTTCTCCAGCCCGAGAACTTTTTTTTTTTTTGAGAGTGACAGAGAGGAGGAGGCAGAGAGAGAGAAAATGGGCGTGCCAGGTCTTCCAGCCACTGCAAATGAAATCTAGACACGTGCGCCCCCTTGTGCATCTGACTTACGTGGGTCCTGGGGAATCAAGCCTCGAACCAGGACCCTTAGGCTTCACAGGCAAGCGCTTAACCGCTAAGCCATCTCTCCAGCCCCAGAGAACTTTTTTTTAAGTAGCATATTATTTATTTTTTTAAATGTTTTGTTCATTTTTATTTATTTGACAACAACAGACAGAGAAAGAGGCAGAGAGAGAGGGAGAGAATGGGCGTGCCAGGGCCTCCACCCACTGCAAATGAACCCCAGACACGTGCGCCCCCTTGTGCAACTGGCTAACATGAGTCCTGGGGAATCGAGCCTTGAACCAGGCCCCTTAGGCTTCACAGGCAAGCGTTTAACCGCTAAGCCATCTCTCCAGCCCTATTTATTTATTTGAGAGAGAGTATGACATACCAGAGCTGCTAGCCACTGCAAACAAACTCCAGATGCATGCGCCATCTTGCGCATCTGGCTTAGTCTCAGGGTGTCCTTGAACTCACAGCGATCCTCCTAACCTCTGCCTCCGAAGTAATTAAAAAAAAAAAAAAAAAAGAATAGGGCTAGAGAGAAAAAAAAAAATTTTAAACCCTAAAAATAGATCTACTATGTGATCCAGTTATACCACTCCTGCATATTTACCCAAAGGACTTGCAGTCATATCAGGTATGGTTGCACATAAATGTTGATTCACAATAGCTAAGTTATGGAACCAGGCCAGGTGACCAACGGCAGAGGGATGAATGGAGAAGGAAAGTAGCATATACACAATAGAAATTTTTCAGCCATAAAGAATGAAGTTGGGGGGACTGGAGAGATGGCTTAGCAGTTAAGTGCTTGCCTGTGAAGCCTGAGAACTCCGGTTCGAGGCTCAATTCCCCAGGACTCACGTTAGCCAGATGCACAACGGGGCGCACCCATCTGGAGTTCATTTACAGTAGCTGGAGGCCCTGGTGTACTCATTCTGTCTCTCTATCTGCCTCTCTCTCTCTCTCTCTCTCTCTCTTTCTCTCTCTGTCGCTCTCAAATAAATAAACAAAAATAAATTTAAAAAAAAGAATGAAGTTGGGAATTAGTGATGCACGGTGCCCGGGGCCTCCTGGGGTGGGCTGCAGCCTTGATCCTCACCATGTTGGTCATCTTCGCACCTTCCTGGCTGCTAGGCACAGCAAAGATCAATGAGGATATCGTCCATTGGCTCCTGGGGGAAAATGACCAGCTGATCCGCTGTGGAGTATCAGAACAAGGGCTGAGCAAATGAGTGCGTGCAGTATCAGCACGTGCTGCATAGAAATCTCATTTATTTAGCAACCATCGCAGATAGCAACACAGCCATTTCTTCAAAACCACCAGAATAATCTTCCAGGTGGCCAACATGAGGAATGACTGAATGTGGATCCATCTCCTGTGAGACAGAATTGTTACCAGCTCAGCTCTTTGAAGTATAAGTGAAGATTGTGTGGAAGAGTAAAGAAAACTATGAGCTCACTGTCTTCTCAACGTAAATATTAAGGCATTGAACAAATCCCTCAAGAAGACTGTAAGAAATTTAGGTGTGTGGCACCAGTACCATTATCAGTCAACAATTAACAGTGATTCTAGTTATTATCAAATATCGTTATAATAAGTGATGCACAGATTTCTTTAATATCACAAAATGTCTGTTGATTAGTCTGAATTGGGATCAAAACAGTGTTACTACGTTCCATATTGTTCATATCAATTTAACAATACTTAATAGTCCACCATTATTTTTGTTTGTTTGTTTATTTTTTGAGGTAGGGTTTCACTCTGGCTCAGGCTGACCTGGAATTCGGTATGTACTCTCAGGGTGGCCTCGAACTCATGGCAATCCTCCTACCTCTGCCTCCCGAGTGCTGGGATTAAAGGCGTGTGCCACCACGCCCGGCTAGTCCACCATTATTATTATTATTATTATTATTATTAGGTCACTTGTTGGAAAAAACAAATAAGTCATTTGTCCTAGAATTTCTCATGTCCTAGATTCATTCACTTAGATCCTTGTAGTGTTGTTAAATATGTCCCACTGCCACCCACTTTCCTGTAAACTGGTAGATGTAGAAATGCATTCAAACTCGGGTTCTGGTACCTTAGGCAAGAAGATGACAAATGTCTCCATTTGGATCACGTCAGGAGGTGATCTGATTTATTTTCAAGTTTCCAACAGCCTTTCATTTATATTATAATCCATCTTTTAACTCATTAGAAGAGACATAGGTGATTTTTTTCTAATGTCATTTCTTCTGCCATTGTTAGCTATGTCCTATTAAAAAATAAATAAGCCGGGCATGGTGGCGCATGCCTTTAATCCCAGCACTGGGAGGCAGAGATAGGAGGATCACCATGAGTTCAAGGCCACCCTGAAACTACATAGTGAATTCCAGGTTAGCCTGGCCCAGAGTGAGACCCTACCTCAACCCCCCCAAAAAATTAAAATTAAATAAATAAAGCTGGGTGTGGCGGTGCACGCCTTTAATCTCAACACTTAGGACATTGAGATAGAATCACTATGAGTTTGTAGTCTCAGACTCTGAGAGTACATAGTGAATCCCAGGTCAGCTTGGGCCACAGTGAAACCCTACCTCAAGAAACCAAAAAATAAATAAATATAAAAGAAAGACCTTGCCCTCTTAGCTGGTTGTACTGGCACATGTCTACTATAAAACCAGCTCTTGGAAAGGTGAGGTGGGGATTGAAAGTTTAAGGCCACATATCCTGTTCTACGTAATGTGAGAACTGTCTCAGTGGGCTGAAGAGATGGTTCAGCAGTTAAGGATTCAGGATTCAGGTTTGATTTCCCAGTACCCACATAAGCCAGATGCATAAGGTTGGGGCATGCATCTGGAGTTCATTTGCTGTGGCTAGAGGCCCTGGCATGCCCATTCTTTCTATCTGCCCCCCCTCAAATAAATAAATAAAATATTTTAAAAACAAAACAAACAAACAATGAAGTTGGGGGCTGGAGAGATGATTTAGTGGTTTAGGCACTTGCCTGCAAAGGCTGAGGACCCAGGTTTGATTCCCCAGTAACCATTAAAACAGATGCACATGCGTCTAGGGTTCATTGGCAGTGGCTAGAGGCCCTGGTATACTCATTGTCTCTGCCATTCTTTTTCTCTCTCAAATGGATATTTAAAAATATTTTAGCCAGGCGTGGTGGCACACACCTTTAATCCCAGCACTTGGGAGGCAGAGGTAGGAGGGTTGCCGTGAGTTCAAGGCCACCCTGAGACTACATAGTTAATTCCAGGTCAGCCTGGGCCAGAGTGAGACCCTACTTCGAAAAACAAAAACAAAACAAAAAGTTAGGCTGTAGAGATGGCTTAGCAGTTAAGGCACTTGCCCACAAAGCCAAAGGTCCTAGATTCAATTCCTCAGTACCTACTTAAAGCCAGATGTATAAGGTGGCACATGCATCTGGAGTTCATTTGCAGTGGCTAGAGGCCCTGGCATGCCCACTCTCTCTATCTACCTCTCTCTCTCTCTCAAATAAATAAATAAATAACTTAGCCGGGCATGGTGATGCATGCCTTTAATCCCAGCACTCGGGAGACAGAAGTAGGAGGATCACCATGAGTTCAAGGCCACCCTGAGATTACCTAGTGAATTCCAGGTCAACCTAGGCTAGAGTGAGACCCTACCTCAAGAAAACAAAAAGGAATGAAGCTTGGCTGGGGAGATGGCTCATGAATGTGTGTGTGTGTCACTTTACTGTAACTGATAGATAGAAGTAAAAATAAAACTCTAGGCTGCAACTAGAAATAACAATATTAAGCAGACTAACTTAGTCTCAGACAAATATTGTGTTTTTTCTCATGATTGATAGATTTTATATAAATACAAAAATAACAAGAGCCAGGTATGGTGGTACACGCCTTTAATCCCAGCACTTGGGAGGCAGAGGTAGGAGGATTGCTGTGAGATCAAGACCACCCTGATACTTGTAGCAGACAGCTTCAGTTTGGCTGAGATGAACTTCTAAACCAGGCACAGTTATAGAGGAAGGGATATTTATTGAAGCTTACAAATTTAGGGGAAGATGATGATGGTGATGGCAGAAGCAGCTGACCAGCTCTTACAGGACCAGGCAGAGAGAGAGAAGTCCCAAGCCAAAAGCCACAGCACACTTCAGGAACTCTAGGCAGGCACACTTTGCATATCTTTAGATTGAAATCTGAAACCCACCACCACACCTTAAGATCCACCCAGTGACACTGCCTCCAGCCAAGTGACTGCAGATTTAAACTACAAACTAATAAAACACTGAATATATTGGAGGCCATCTATTCAAACTACCACATTACACAGTGAATTCCAGATCAGCTTGGGCTAGAGTAAGACCCTACCTCAAAAGAAAAAAAAAAAATTACATTTGCTGGGCGTGGTGGTGCACACCTTTAATCCCAGCACTTGCACTCGGGAGGCAGAGGTAGGAGGATTGCCATGAGTTCGAGGCCACCCTGAGACTCCATAGTGAATTCCAGGTCATCCTGGGCTAGAGTGAGACCCTACCTCAAAAAAATAAAAAAGTAAAATTGTCTAGTGGAACAAAGGGAAATAATGGATTGGGGAAGGGTGAAAGAGACAAAGTAAGGGGAGTAAGGGAGAATAAGTTAGAAGAGCATTATATACTTGTATGAAAATTCCCTTATAAGCCGGGCGTGGTGGCGCACGCCTTTAATCCCAGCACTTGGGAGGCACAGGTAGGAGGATCGCCATGAGTTCGAGGCCACCCTGAGACTCCATAGTGAATTCCAGGTCAGCCTGGGCTAGAGTGAAACCCTACCTCGAAAAACCAAAAAAAAAAAGAAAAGAAAAGAAAATTCCTTTATGTAATCCTGCACCATGTACAATAAATACAGCAATGGGGAGAAGGAAAAGAAAAAGAAAGAAAAAGCCCATTGTGGTGGTGCTCACCTTTAATCCCAGCAACCTGGGAGGCAGAGGTAGGAGGATCACTGTGAGTTTGAGTCTAGCCTGGAACTACAGAGTGAGTTTCAGGTCAGCCTGGGCCAGAGTAATACACTACTTAAAAAAAAAAAAAGAAAGGAAGGAAAGAAGGAAAATATGAAAGAAAAAAAAAGTTCATCTTACCAGGTGTGATGGTGCAAGCTTTTAACCTCAGCACTTGGTTGGCTGAAGAAGAAGAATCACTGTGTGCTTAAAGTCATCCTGGGGCTAGAATAAGTCCAGGTCAGCCTGGGCTACAGTGAGACCCTACCACATATGTATACACATACATGTATATTTGAGCAGAAAGTTCTGTGATACTGTGTCCACATCCACTAATTAAAATCCACATAAGGGGCTGGAGAGAGATGGCTTAGCAATTAAGGAGCTTGCCTGTGAAGCCTAAGGACTCATGTTTGACTCTCTAGGTCCCACATAAGCCAGATGTTATAAAGATGTACAACAAAATAATGTTGTGAGCTGGGCATGGTGGTGCATGCCTTTAATCCCAGCACTCAGGAGGCAGAGATAGGAGGATTGCCTTGAATTTGAGGCCACCCTGAGACTCCGTAGTGAGTTCCAGGTCAGCCTGGGCTAGAGTGAGACCCCACCTCAAAATCAAAAAAAAATAATAATAATGTTGTGTACTCACTCACTTTTCCCTAATTGTTGCAATATTATGAATGGTCAGAGGTTCATTTTTTCTGTTTTTGTTTTTCCAGTTATGGTCCCACTCTAGTCCAGGCTGGCCTGGAATTCACTATGGAGTCTCAGAGTGGCCTCCAACTCACGGTGATCCTCCTACCTCTGTGCCACCATGCCTGGCTGGTCAGAGGCTCTTTATGTGAAGTTTCTCCCCAAACAATTGTTCATGACTCTAGAATACAGCCATGCAGCCAGTTGGTTGCGTCATTTGACATTGTTTTTGTTTGGAGAAAGCTGTTTAAAAATTTCTATACAGCTGACGGAAAGCTGGAAGAAGCCATTCTGCATGCAGTTCAGTGGGAGAAAGAGAAATCACCAGTGAAGATACTCAACAGTGGACACTGCAAGCCTTATATTTGGCCAGCCAGGCCAAATGATCCAACAGGTGCAATGGTGGCACATCTGTCATGGTGGAAACCAACTGCCCTCTAATTGGACTGGAGGCCCACTCCATGGCGGGGAATACATCCCTGATACAGAAAACTTAAGACAGGGGTAGTCATGAGCCCTAGGGGTGTAATGTCTGCTGCTGTCTGGCAAAATGTACATACGGTGCTCATCAAACTGCCCAAGTAAGCACTTCTCTTAATGTGCATACCCTTTTATTAATGCTACTGTCACTTTTGGTAGAGAATCTTCTCTTTTTAGCTGGCAGTGACCTTGGTATGATTCAGAAGGCATCATGGTGCTGGAAAGAAGTGACCTGAGTGCTCAGTACTACAATACCTCTATCATAACTTCCAAGGCCCAGCGTCTATTGCGGAAGAGGTGGCGGAAAGAATGTAAGAGCCAAAGGAAGGGTAGGACTCCTTACAACGTGCTTCCCCCAGACACAAAATGGCCTGGATATCCATGACCTCAAGCGCCTGCCACTACCTACACAAGACCATCATAAGAGGAGGAAAAGATCCTGACATCAAAATAAAAGAGAGACTGATTGAGATGGGGAGGGGATATGATGGAGAATGGAATTTCAAAGGGGAAAGTGGGGGGAGAGAGGATATTACCATGGTATTTTTTTTTTTTTTTTGGTTTTTCAAGGTAGGGTCTCACACTGGTCCAGGCTGACCTGGAATTCACTATGGAGTCTCAGGGTGGCCTCGAACTCTCAGCAATCCTCCTACTTCTGCCTCCCGAGTGCTGGGATTAAAGGCGTGCGTCACCACACCTGGTACCATGTGATATTTTTTATAATCATGGAAGTTGTTAATAAAAAGATTTTTTTTGAGGGCTAGAGAGAAGCATAGCGGTTAAGTGCTTGCCTGTGAAGCCTAAGGATCCCGGTTTGAGGCTCGATTCACCAGGACCCATGTAAGCCAGATGCACAAGGGGGCACAAGCATCTGGAGTTCGTTTGCAGTGGCTGGAGGCCCTGGCGCGCCATTCTCTTTCTCTCTGCCTCTTTCTGTCTGTTTGTCGCTCTGAAATAAATAAAAATAAGCAAAAAAAATTTAAAAAAAAATTGAGCCAGAAAAAAAGAATAAAATAATTTTTCAAAACATGAAAAAAAAAATTAACACGGAGCAGTATCTAGGAGCCTGGGGGCGTGATTCCAGTAAAGACATCTGATGTTTGTCTTGCCCTGAGGTCAAGGTGACCTGGCACTTCATACAAGCTTCATCTGGTTTTTGATCTTGCCCTTATCTGGAGCTCACTCTACCCAAGTTCTGCTTTTGTAAATCGTGCTTGCTTACTCTTGCAAAAGATAATTGGGGTGGGGGGGATGACTGAAGAGTAAGGGGTAGGTCATTGTAAATGAATTTGGTTTTGCCTTTAAAAACTCACTGTAGGGGCTGGAGAGGTGGCTTAGTGGTTAAGGCGTTTGCCTGCAAAGCCAAAGGATCCCGGTTCAATTCTCCAGGACCCACGTACGCCAGATGCACAAAGAGGCACATGCATTTGGAGTTTGTTTGCAGTGGCTAGATGCCCTGGTGTTCCCATTCTCGCTCTCTCTCACCCCCCTTTCTCTCACAAATAAATAAATAAAATACATTAAAAAAAATTCACTGTAAAAGTAGGACGGGGCTGCTCTTTGCCTTGCTGTGAGGGTACAGACACATGTCGGCTTAATAAAGACTCTCCTTTTAAATTTTTATTTGGAAGCTGGGCGTGGTGGCGCACGCCTTTAATCCCAGCACCTGGGAGGCAGAGGTAGGAGGATCGCCGTGAGTTCAAGGCCACCCTGAGACTCCATAGTGAATTCCAGGTCAGCCTGGGCTAGAGTGAGACCCTACCTCGAAAAACCAAAATAAATAAATAAATAAAACGAATAAATAAATTTTTATTTGGGTAGTCTTCTGTTGATTTCTGGTCTGGAATTCGCTACGTTTGGAGGCCCCAGTGAGATATATTTTTCTCTCTAGACTGACCCCCAGTGTCTCACAGAGTCTTGATCTCTTGGGACTGTACTCCAACTGCAGGTTGGAGACCCTAAGTTAAGTGGTGGCTGTTCCTCAACCCCAGGCCCTGGCAGGAAGGAGTTACAGTCAGAGGACATCAACACCACTGTGAGTAGAGAGTCATCTGGTCTGAAAACCTCTGGGGTAAGGGGGGTTCAGTGGAAGGATGCAGCACTACTTCCTGAATCCTGGGTCATGGCAAGATGTTGCCCCAATCCCTGGTCTGTCTGTTTCAGGTGTGCCCACATGTCCTTGTCTTTCCACTTAGTGTTTGTTTAGTCCTTCTTTTTTTTTTTTTTTTTTTTTTGAGGTAGGGTCTCACTCTAGCCCAGGCTGACCTGGAATTCACTATGTAGTCTCAGGATGGCCTTGAACTCATGGTGATCTTTCTATCTCTGCCTCCTTAGTGCTGGTATTAAAAGCATGCACCATTATGCTCAGCTGTTTTGTCCTTTTGTGCTTAACGTTTTTGGATCCTCCTAGGAAACCAGCTGCAGAATCTGAAAACTCCACCATGGGACAGACAAGCTCCACAGCTAGCACATCTAGCCCAGTGCAATATGTCCTTACTAACTTCTCCTTCTTCCAACAGCAGGTGTCTGACTTAGGTGCCACATGAGATGCCTTTTCTTTGAGGAAGTTCTGTGAATTATACTGGCCGTCTTTGGATGTGGGATGGCCATCAGAGGGAACCTTCGAACTCCTACCTGTCAAACGCATCATCCTTCGGTGACCTGGACACCCTGACCACCCTGGGAGAAATTGGGAATTGAAAATTGGAATTGAGACTAGTCAAAATTTGGTTTGGAAAAATCCTCAATGTGAGGTCTGAAATTATATTTGAAGTAATTTCAAGGTTTGATTTTGGTCTCTGGTATTGCAAATAGAATACGAATTTAAAATGGGAATGCAGGGCTGGAGAGATGGCTTAGCAGTTAAGGCGCATGCCCTCAAAAGCCCAAGGACCCAGGTTCGATTCTCCAGGTCCCATGTAAGCAAGATGCACGTGGTGATGCATGCATTTGGAGTTCGTTTGCAGTGGCTAAAGACCCTGGTGCACCCATTCTCTCCCTCTCTCTGTGTATCTAATAAATAATAAAGTAAAATAAAATCTTTAAATGGGAATGCAGCTGGGCATGGTAGTTCATGCCTTTCATGCCAGCACTTAGGAGGCAGAGGTAGGAGGATCACCATGAGTTCAAGGCCACCCTGAGACTACATAGTGAATTCCAGGTCAGCCTGGGCTAGAGTGAAACTCTACCTCAAAAATAAATAAATAAATAAATAATGGTAATAATAAGTAAATAAAATTTTAAAAATGGGAATGCATAGCTTCTGAATGAATGAATGCACGTGTAAGGGGGTGATGGTTGTCTGGAGTCTGTATGAAAAGTGCACTTGAAATGAATGTGTGTGTATGAGTATGTATAGGGTTCACAGCCCTAAGGCTGCAGAAAGATTTCTGTTCTGAGCAGTGCCATTTCATTGTGGGAGATGTCCTCCACCAAGCATACTGTCCTAGATGGCATGGCCAACTTTTACTGTTGAGTGTCCCCCAGAAGGAACACTGAAAGTAATTAAGATCATAGGCAAGGAAAAATGCAACATTCTCCTACTCTTAAAGAGTTGTGAAATGGCAGGATCAGAAAGCTACCTTGTATCCCTGAGGGAAGTCCAAAACTGTCCCTGGAATTTAGGAAGGAAATAAAGGGGGGGGGGAGGATTATGCTGTCCCACTGTGTTCCCCAGGGGCAAGAAGTAGATCAGGAATAATTAAATTCTGGGCCAGTTTGGGCAGATGCATCTGTAATGTGTCACTTAGCGCTTTCCCCTGAAGGGCTTGGTCTGTAGATGGCCAAGTGGTCCTGGGAATAAGAGGGGGAGCCTAACACACAAATTTCATTGTTGGACAGAGACACAACACAGATCTCTCTAGGGTTTATGCTGCCCCAGGAGAATCCCTGATGGCGTTTTCTTAGCTTCCCTGCCGTGCAGAGCCAGGGGGCTGCAGGCACAGGGAATCTCAGGATCCTGGCCCCAGCATGATGATGGGTGAGTCCCAAGTTACTGCGAACAGATGGGGACCTCTGATTTTTTTTTTTTTTTTTTTGGTTTTTGGAAGTAAGGTCTTACTCTATCCCAGGCTGACCTGGAATTCACTATGGAGTCTCAGGGTGGCCTTGAACTCATGGCGATCCTCCTACCTCTGCCTCCCGAGTGCTGGGATTAAAGGCGTGTGCCACCACGCCCGGCTAGGGACCTCTGATTTTTAATTTTTATTTATTATATATATATGTGTGTGTGTGTATGTGTGTGTGTATTTTATTTATTTGATAGAGAGAAAGAGGGAGAGAGAGAGAATGGGCACGCTAGGGCCTCCAGCCACTGAAAACAAACTACAGACGCGTGCGCCCCCTTGTGCATCTGGCTAACACGGGTCCTAGGGAATTGAACCTTGGTCCTTTGGCTTTGCAAGCAAATGCCTTAACTGTTAAGCCATCCCTCCAGCCCAGATGTGGACTTCTCATAAGAAATTTATAACTGGTTTTACGTTTACTTTATCTTCCTATGCTTCTATGGAACTACTAACAGACTCAAGATTTAAGTTTAATTTTTTTTTTGAATTTTTATTTGTTTATTGGGGATGGGGGTGGACAGAGAGAGAATGGCCGCGCCAGGGCCTCCAGCCACTGCAAACAAACTCCAGACGCATGTGCCCCCTTGTGCATCTGGCTAACATGGGTCCTGGGGAATCGAGCCTTGAACCGGAGTCCTTAGGTTTCACGGGCAAGCGCTTAACCACTAAGCCATCTCTCCAGCCCTCATATTTTTTTAAAATGTGCTTCAGGAAAATTATAAGAAAAGAAGTTCCAAAATCAACAAATGATGAAATCTATATGTATATTCTGGGTAAATAGTATAAGTCAAGTCTGGTCTATTCTTTCATAAAAAAGGTTATTTCACCGGGCGTGGTGGCGCACGCCTTTAATCCCAGCACTCAGGAGGCAGAGGTAGGAGGATTGCCATGAGTTCGAGGCCACCCTGAGTCTACATAGTGAATTCCAGGTCAGCTTGGGCTAGAGTGAAACCCTACCTCAAAAAACCAAGGAAATAAAAAATAATAATAATTAATTAAATAAAAATAAAAGTAAACCCTTTTATTAAAAAATCATGCTGGAGCCAGGCATGGTGGCACAAGCCTTTAATCCCAGCACTTGGGAGGCAGAGGTAGGAGGATCGCCGTGAGTTCGAGGCCACCCTGAGACTCCATAGTGAATTCCAGGTCAGCCTGATCTAGAGTGAGACCCTACCTCGAAAAACAAAAAACAAAAAAAAAAACAAAAAAAAAAGGTCATTTCGAAAGGCCTTTTGATTATAATAAAAAAATGCCATGAAGCAAATGTGAACAGTTGTCAATAACAGAGGATGGAGCCGGGTGTGGTAGTGCATGCCCTTAATCCCAGCACTTGGGAGGCAGAGGAAGGAGAATTGCCATAAATTTGAGGCCACCCTGAGACTACATAGTGAATTCCTACAGTGAGATACAACCTTGAAAACAAAGGGGGGGGGTTGAGGACAAAAAAAAAAAAACAACCTTTAAATGATCATTAAAAGTCTTATGGTAAGGACAATGAAAGTTTTTGTTGGTAGTTATGTGATAAAGAAAATAAACTGGAGAGGAAATTTTAAATGTTGGAAGAAAAAGATTGTTACACATCTCGATCACACCTTCCAAGGCTCAGGGTCTAATGCGGAAGAGGTGGCGGAAAGAATGTAAGAGCCAAAGGAAGGGTAGGACTCCTTAAAACGTGCTCCCCCCAGACATAAGATGGCCTGGATATCCATGACCTCATAGTGCCTGACACTACCTACACAAGACCATCATAATAGGAGGAAAAGATCATGACATCAAAATAAAAGAGAGACTGATTGGGCTGGAGGGATGACTTAGTGGTGAAGGCATTTGCCTACAAAGCCAAAGGACCCAGGTTCAATTCTCCAGGACCCATGTTAGCCAGATGCACAAGGGGGCACATGCGTCTGGAGTTCATTTACAGTGGCTGGAAGCCCTTGCACACCCATTCTCTCTCTCTCCTTCTTTCGCTGTCAAATAAATAAACATAAAATATATATAAAAAAAAAAGAGAGAGACTGATTGAGATGGGGAGGGGATATGATGGAGAATGGAATTTCAAAGGGGAAAGTGGGGGGAGGGAGGGTAGTACCATGGGATATTTTTTATAATCATGGAAAATGTTAATAAAAATTGAGAAAATAAAGATTGTTACAGAGTGGTTATATAGATTGTAAAGGTAAAAGTATGTGGATGAAGGTATGAGTAACCTTAAACAGAAGGTTAGAGACAAAATTGATTAAGTAAGTCTTAAAGTACTTGATCAGATTACAGATTTGTTGAGATACAAAATGACTATTAGTTTAGGGCTTACATCAGATTAACAAAGTATGACCCTAGCTGGTAGCAGGTCGCTATGGTATTCAGGTTGTAAATTTAAACTTTAACTCATTGATGTTAATCTGGTCATGATAATGGTTGTGAAAGACTGACTTTAGAGTACTCAACCAAGTTAGCTTTGTTCCTCTATTTGTCAGCCTTTGAACTAAATCTTAAGGTTAAAATTGGCTCATTAGTATTTAATTTTCTTATAAGGTTATTATATCTAAAACCCTTCCTCAAAACAAAAAAAAATTCTAGCCGGGCATGGTGGCGCATGCCTTTAATCCCAGCACTCAGGAGGCAGAGGTAGGAAGGTCATTGTGAGTCTGAGGCCACCCTGAGACTCCATAGTGAATTCCAGGTCAGCCTGGGCTAGAGTGAGACCCTACCTTGAAAAATGAAAAAAATAAAATAAAAAATAAAAACAAAAAATCTCACAGCCGAGTGTGATGGCCCACACCTTTAATCCCAGCACTCAGGAGGCAGAGGTAGGAGGATCACCATGAGTTCCAGGCCACCCTGAGACTACAGAGTGACTTCCAGGTCAGCCTGAGCTAGAGTGAGACTCTACCTCAAAACAAAACAAAACCTCACAGAAGAAGTATTTACTCTCTTTTCCTATTTTATAAGGCAAATGGACCATATTTGGAAACATTGAACAGTATTTATCTGTCATACACTTAGAAACTATTTACTTCATGGTGAAAAGTAAAAGAAACTTCTAAACAAAGTTATGTTGTGATTTAAGATGTAATTCCTCAATTCCTCCAACAATCAGTCTTTCTTCTTTCTTTCTTTTCTTTTCTTTTCTTTTCTTTTTTTTTTTTGTTGTTGTTTTTTTGTTTTTCGAGGTAGGGTCTCACTCTAACTCAGGCTGACCTGGAATTCACTATGTATTCTCAGGGTGGCCTTGAACTCACGGTGATCCACCTACCTCTGCCTCCTGAGTGCTGGGATTAAAGGTGTGCACCACCACACTGGGCTCACAATCAGTCTTAATACTTTAGATTTAACTTATGTCATTACGCATTGGGAAGATGGATGACTTGGCACACCCTGACCACTGACCACAAGGTAAGCCAAAGAAATAACATGGACCACATTACACAAAACGCCCAGGCTATGAAGCACACCTGGTGTGAGTTGCTTTCTCTGAAAAGTGGTTTATCCTGACACAAGGAATTGTTTTCTACCACTAAATTTCTTTCTCCATCTTTGCTATTTCATTGAGGAATTCAAAGCAACTTCTGTACTACTCTATAATTAGTTCTAGCCTAATATGGGAGAAAAAAAAATGTGTAATCTGCTATGATTCCATCAAGACCTCAACACATATTGTTTTACACATCTAGCTGGACATTATCAGTGTCTACCTTGATGTAGAACACTAAATAAAAATTGTAACAAGCAACATGTGCTCTTCAGTGTCCCTAGATACAAAGGTAAAATACTCTAAGTATAGTGATTGTCTTTTCCCCCAAGTGTTGGATGTAAAAATACAAACAATCCTTGTAGTTCAGGGAGATGGAAAACTCTTCTCAAGTGAATGACTCAGAAAAACATTCTTTACTTCATATTGGGAATTGGCAGTGAGGACTTATCCAAACTTTGAGCTTTGAAAAGTGGTAAGACTACTATCAGCAGAGTGGGGTCCACTTGGATCTCTCAGGTCCCCCCACTTCTTGGTAAAGACACATCTAGCAATATCCACACGTTCCTAGGACACATCTGAAGAGGTTTTATATAAGGGTATTAACGAATATCTCCATTGAAATCCCAGCAATATCTAATGGTGGATATGGGAAGCAAAGGGAAAATAATTTAAAGATAAGCACTGTCCTTTCTCTAAAAGTTAACATTTGCTAAAATTAATGTCTATTATACTTAAAACTGCAGGGATATTTCAGTTATATATTGTGTCATTTTCTAACCAGATCTGCTTTGTTAGCCAGATATGTTCTGCATCTTTTAAAAAAAATATTTTATTTGTTTATTTACTTGAGAGAGAGACAAAGGAAGAGACAGAGAGAAAGAGAGAGAATGGATGCTCCAGGGCCTCCAGCCACTGCAGACAAACTACAGATGTGTGCGCCCCCTTGTGCATCTGGCTAATATGGGTCCTAGGGAATCAAAACTGGGTCCTTAGGCTTCACAGGCAAACACCTTAACCACTAAGCCATCTCCCCAGCCCATTCTACACCTTTTTATGTTTATTTTTATTTCTTTATTTGAGAGCAACAGAGAGAGAAAGAGGGAGGGAGGGAGAGAGAGAGAGAGAGAAAGAAAGGGAGAATGGGCATGCCAGGGCCTCCAGCCACTGCAAACGAACTCCAGATGCATGCATCACCTTGTGCATCTGGCTAATGTGGGTCCTAGAGAATCGAACCAGGATCCTTTGCCTTTGCAGGCAAATGCCTTAATGGCTAAGCCATCTCTCCCGCCCTCACTGCTGGCATAGTAGTAGTGGATACCTTTAATCCCAGCACTTGGGAGGCAGAGATAGGAGGATCGCCATGAGTTCGAGGCCACCTGAGACTACACAGTGAATTCTAGGTCAGCTTGGGCTAGAGTGAGACCCTACCTCAAAAACCAAAAAATAAAATAAAATAAAAATTCCAAAAATTGTGCTCACTGGTTATGTTTACCTGATAGTTATTGATTTGTATTAGTCTAATCTCTCCTTGATATGTCTTATTAAAGGAGGAATATGGCTGGGCATGGTGGTGCATGCCTTTATCAAAGTTAGCTCGAGGCCACCCTATGACTACATAGTGAATTCCAGGTCATCCTGGGTCAGAGTGAGACCCTAAAACCAAAAAAAAAGGAGGAATATCACTAAGGACAGTTCTCACACTCCCATCCTAACATGTAAAAACAATTCAGAGTTCTAGCTGTTCGCACTTGCTGATGTGGATGGTGCTGGTTGTTCAAAGGTATCTGTTTGCTCACATTTACAGAGGTAAACCAGATTTGCCTACCATTGATGGTGCTTCCTTAAAATTTGTAACATAAGGGGACCCATATGCCCTCAGGGAATTGGGCCCATACCCATCAGCTAAGGGACATAAATTCATCATACCACAGTCAATAGGACAGTGTCCTCAGCTGATTGTAACAGCTAACAGATTACCAGAGGGTCCCCTCCAAGTCCAGCTCCAGAGGACACCTTCCCCTGACAAGGAGACTACAGCCCTGCTCTAGTCACTCCAGAAGCTGATTAGTCTATGCACGGCAGAAGCTTGAGGAATTCAACGTGAGATATAAAAAAAAAAATTGTTTTATATAGTATAGGCTGCACAAGTGGTCGTGTCCTACTTCTGTAAACCAGCTACCCATTGCTTGTATGAAAATTTGTTTTCTTGGTCACCCTGACTCACCACTCCACTTTCTGACATCTCTGTACTCATAATTCTGTTACTTTTAGGACTGATTATAGGTCCCTACATTTTAAATGTTCTAATCAAGGGCTGGAGAGATGGCTTAGTGGCTAAGAGCTTGCCTGTGAAGCCTAAGGACCCCGGTTCGAGGCTCAATTCCCCAGGACCCACGTTAGCCAGATGCACAAGGGGGCTCACGCATCTGGAGTTCATTTACAGAGGCTGGAAGCTCTGGCGTGCCCATTCTCTCTCTCTCTCTCTCCCTCCTTCTCTCTGTCACTCTCAAATAAATAAATAAGCAAACAAACAAAAAAATTTTTTAAATGTTCTAATCAAGTTTATACAACATAAAATTTCCTCAGTAAAATTAATTGTTCTCAGGACTGAGTATGAGGCTATGGTAACTGATGCGTCTAAGATTTGACTCAGTTACTAAAACCAGTGGTGAGCAGACTTAAGGGAAGCCATCCTAGGCCACTCAGCCATCTTGACATTCTCAAGGAGCCATAAGAGAGTAAAGATTGCTGGGCATGGTGGTGCACACCTTTAATCCCAGCACTCAGGAGGCAGAGATGGGAGGATCGCCATGAGTTCGAGGCCACCCTGAGACTACAGAGTTCCAGGTCAGCTTGGGCTAGAGCGAGACCCTACTTTGAAAAAACAAAAGAAAATAAAAAGAGTAAAGATTAACACAGAGCAGTAACTACTAGCCTGGGGCATGATTCCATTAAGACATCTGATGTTAGTCTTGAAGTCAAGGTGGCCTGATACTCCATGTGAGCTTCATCTGTTTTGTCTTGCCCTTATCTGGAGCTCCTCTACCCAAGTTCTTTTTTTTTTTTTTTTTTTTTGGTTTTTCAAGGTAGGGTTTCATTCTAGCTCAGGCTGTCCTGGAATTCACTATGCAGTCTCAGGGTGGCCTCGAACTCACGGCGATTCTCCTACTTCTGCCTCCCAAGTGCTGGGATTAAAGGCGTGTGCCACCATGCCCGGCTTCAAGTTCTGTTTTTTTTTTTTTAATATTTTTATTTATTTATTTGAGAAGAAGAGGGAGAGAGAGAGAGAGAGAATGGACATGCCTGGGCCTCCAGCCACTGCAACCAAATTCCAGATGCATGTGCTACCTTGTGCATCTGGCTCACGTGCATCTGGGGAATCGAACGGAGGTCCTTTGGCTTTGTAGGCATGTGCCTTAACTGCTAAGCCATCTCTCCAACCCCAAGTTCTGGTTTTGTAAATCATGCTTGCTTACTCTTGCAAAAGATAATTGGGGTGGGGGGATGCCTGAAGAGTAAGGGGTAGGTCATTGTAAAGGAATGTGGTTTGTGCCTTTCAAAACTTACTGTAGCCGGGTGTGGTGGCGCATGCCTTTAATCCCAGCACTTGGGAGGCAGAGGTAGGAGGATCACCATGAGTTCGAGGCCACCCTGAGACTACATAGTGAATTCCAGGTCAGCCTGGGCTAGAGAGAGACTCTACCTTGAAAAAAAAAAAAAAAAAAAAAAAAACAACTTACTGTAAAAGTAGGATGGGGCTTCTCTCCTCCTTGCTGGGAGACAGACACCAGACCAGACACCAACCAGTTTAATAAAGACTCTCCTTTTTAACTTTGTAAAGAAATAGTTTTATTTATTTGAGAGACAGATACAGAAACAGGCAGGGAGAGAGAGAATGGGTGCACCAGGATCTCCAGCCACTGCAAACAAACTCCAGATGCATGCACCACCTTGTGCATCTGGCTTACATGGGTCCTGGGGAATCAACCAGGGTCCTTTGGCTTTGCAGACAAGCACCTTAACCACTAAGTGATCTCTCCAGCCCTCTCCTTTTTAATTTTTATTCGGGTGGGTTTATGTTCATTTCTGGCCTGGGACTTGCTACAGTCTCAAACTGGCCTCGAACTCACTACAATCCTCCTTCCTCTGCCTCCCAAGTGCTAGTATTAAAGGTGTGAGCCACCATGCCTGGATATAATTTATTTTTTATTTGTTTATTTTATTTATTTGAGAAAAGGAGAAAGAGGCAGTGAGTGAGAGAATTGGCATGGAGGGCCTCTAGCCACTGCAAAAGAACTCCAGATGTTATGGGGTTCTGTGTTGCACAAGTAAGACCATAGACTCACGGAATGTGAGGCAACGTTTTATTGGGTAAAAAAGAGAGAAAGTAAAAAAAAAAAAAAAAAAAAAAAAAAGAAGCTGGGCGTGGTGGTGCACACCTTTAATCCCAGTACTAGGGAGGCAGAGGTAGGAGGATTGCCATGAGTTTGAGACTACCCTGAGAATACATAGTGAATTCCAGGTCAGCCTGGGCTACAGTGAGACCCTACCTCGAAACACAAAAAACAAAAAAAAAAAAAAAAAAAAAAAGAAAAGAAAAGAAAAAGAAAAAAGAGACTGATGCACCAGGGCTGCACTCCAGAGGTCGAGATCTCAGGATTCAGCCTTGAACTGCTCCTGCTTGGAGTGTCAGCTTTTATTGGAGAAAACCACAGGTGTTCATTGCAAAAATGGGATGGAAGTTAAACCACAAAGTTACATTAAGTTACTGTTAAACAAGGGGGTCATTACAAAAAAGTCACAAGGTATTCATTACATAGGTCAAGTAGGCAAAACTGAATCAAGTAACATTCTATGCTGTGTAAACACAAAGAAACAGAGAGGTACAGGAAGGTCATGGTACATTGCACAAGGTCATCCCATTCCTTACATAACAGAAAACACCTGTATTTTGCAATAAGGCCTGTGGTAAGGATTCCTGCAACATTTCCTTTACCTGTCAGGAAGATCAACTTGAATGGTCACCTCCATTATGTGTGCCTAAAGGCAAGGGCTGCACAGGAGGATGTTTAACCAGGTCTGCTGTGTCCCTCTACGTTCCATTTTCCACATATGAGAGAGATAGAATGGGCAGAGAATGGGCACACTAGGGCCTCTTCCCACTGCAAACAAACCCCAGACACATGTGCCACATTCTGCATTTGGCTTTACATGGGTACTGGGGAATCAAACCTGCGATTTCAGGCTTTGCAAGCAAGCACCTTTAACTGCTGAACCATCTCCCCAGCCCTGTACCTGGCTTTTTATGTGGGTACTGGGGATTGAACTGAGGTCCTTGTGCTTGTGCTGCACGTGTGCTTACCCACTGAGCCATCTCCCCAGCCCCAATTTGCTTTGTATCTAACGATCTTTTCTTTTCTTTTCTTTTCTTTTTTTTGTTTTTTTTTTTTTTTGAGGTAGGGTCTCACTCTAGCCCAGGATGACCTGGAATTCACTATGGAGTCTCAGGATGGCCTCGAACTCACGGCGATCCTCCTACCACTGCCTCCCGAGTGCTGGGATTAAAGGCGTGCGCCACCACGCCCGGCTATCTAACGATCTTTTCTTGCTTGATTGAAATGGACCATTCTATGGCTTCTCCGCTTTTTGGCTAAGATCAAGTGTTGAAATGGACTATTCTTTTTTACATGTACTAGTTGGAGAAAGAAATATTTATTTAGTTTTTGCATATGTGTGGACATGAGCACTCATGTGCTATGTTCAGGGGAGCCATTCTTGGCTGGCATGTTCTGCATTTTCTTTTCTTTTTTTTCTTTTTTTTTTTTTTTTTTTGGTTTTCTGAGGTAGGGTCTCACTGTAGCCCAGGCTAATCTGGAATTCATTATGTAGTCTCAGGGTGGCTCCGAACTCATGGTGATCCTCCTATCTCTGCTGCCAAATGCTGGGATTAAAGGCGTGCACCACCACACCAGGCTTGCATTTTCTTATATGGATACTGGGAATTAAACTCAGGTTCTCAGTTTGTGAGGCAAGCGCTTTCTCCCCAGCCTTCTACCTTGTTTAAGGCAGGTTCTCTACATTGTAAGCTGCTAAAAACAGAAACAACCCATCCCAGCACTCGGGAGGCACAGGTAGGAGGATCGCTATGAATTGGAAGCCACCCTGAGACTACAAAGTGAATTCCAGGTCAGTTTAGGCTACAGCGAGACCCTACCTCAAAAAAAAAAAAAAAAATAGAAAGAGAAAAGAAAGAAAGAAAGAAAGAAAGAAAGAAAGAAAGAAAGAAAGAAAGAAAGAAAGAGGAAGGAAGGGACATAGCAGGAGAAAGAAAACAACCAGCCAACCAAAAAACACTAGCCTAAGCTCACAGTCTGCGAGATTCTAGGGATTTCCTGTTAGGCCTTCTCATCTCTCAATTAGGATTGCTGAGATTACTGTGTGGGCTCTGGGGACCCAAACTCTGGAACACACTCTTGTGAGGCAAGGGCTTATAGCCACTCATGTCCCCAGCCTAGCCCAGTATCTCCTTTTGAAGTGTTATAGGGTCCAGTGTCACACAAGTAAGACCATGGATTCACAGAATGTGAGGCAAAGTTTTATTGTGTAGAAAGAAAGGAAAGGAAAGCTAGAGGAAAGCTGGTGCACCAGGTCTGCATCCTAGAGTTCCGGATCTCAAGATGCAGCCTTGATCTGTTTGGAGTGTCAGCTTTTATTGGCAATAACCACATGATGTTTATAGCAGAAACAGTATCGAGAGTTAAACCATAAAATTACATACTGTTAAACAAGGAGGGGTGGGGCTATTACAAGAAGTCACAAGGTTACATGGGTCACATAGGCAGAACTGAGGCAAGAAACATTCTATGCTATGTAATCACAAAGATATTTAGAAACAGAGAGGTACAGGAAGGTCATGGTACATTGCATAGAGGGATCATCCCATTCCTTAGGCAACAGTAATCATCTGCATTGTAGAGGGATCATCGCCTTCCTTTCACGTTCCATTTTCCAGAAGTGGATATTACCATTCCCATTTTGCAGTGAAGTCTTAATGGAGGGATGAGTCAAACCTTAGAGCCACCCAGAAAGATGTCCAGGGTGTGGTACCTGTAAGGTGCCGCCCAGAGGCAACTACATCTCTCAGAACTCTGGAGTTCTCACTCCGCCTGGCCCAGAGCAGTCTGATTCCCAGGCACTAGGAGCCCAGCCCTCGGATCCCAATCCCCTAGTTCTATCAGCCCACAGTCCTAGAACTACAACGCCCATGAGGCCCCGGGACGCTGGTGCATTATGGGAGGCTCCCGGGTTTCACTCAGCGTGCCATCGGATATACGTTCCCCTGCGTGGAAATTCTCCGTCCTCCGCCGTGGGGAACATCAGCGCCCTCCTCTTCCGCCATACTCCCGGAAGTGCACGGGTATAGCAGTTAAAAACTGGCGGCTAGAGTCGTCCCGACTTGCTCTCCTGGCCCTCATTTCCGCCGGAAGTGCTCTGCAGCAGCAAGTGCCCTTCCTCAGTTGCAGGCGCGGTCTCCCACTACCTAGTATTCGGTTCTCGTGGCCGAGTACTGCCACCATGGCAGCCGCCACCCTCCTGCGAGTGACGCCCCGCTTAAGTGGTGAGGGGCCCGGGGAGGGTGATGACGGCCTGGAGGCCTGAACGGCTTCATGGGTACCTGGCTTTGGACCCACCTCCTGACTCTCAGCCCCTTTCCTGTTAGGTCTTTGCGCCAGCCCGACCCCATTATTGCAAGGTCGGCTGCGGCCGCTGAAGGCCCCGGCATTGCCACGCTGGTGCCGCGGTCTAGCTGTGGAAGTCAAGAAGGCCTACGTGCGCGACAAGCCCCACGTGAATATAGGAACCATCGGCCATGTGGACCACGGCAAGACCACACTGACTGCGGCCATCACGAAAAGTGAGTGGGCTGGGGCAGGGGTGCGTCCGGCTGCAGGAACCAGGGAAGTGAACTCAGGCGAGATACGGTTTGGAAGGTGCCGGAGACATTCGTTGTCTTGAACTTGTAGAGCTTTTTGATGCACACATTGGAAGATCTTGAATGGACTTGAACCGGGTGAAATGATCTTCAAGGAGAGGCTGTCCTGGAGAAGTCACAGGGCAGACTCTTGCAACACTATTATCAATTCTTTCTGTCTCCTCAAAGCTGAAGAATTAGTGATTTTAGGGAGGGGGTGCCATGGAAACTATCTTTCTGGATTGTCCTTTAGGTGGGAGGGGCCCATGGGTGTGGTCTGAGCCTTACTGGTCTCTTGAGAAGTTATGTGTGTTCTTTTCCTTCCATTAGTTCTAGCTGAGGGAGGTGGGGCTAAGTTCAAGAAGTACGAGGAGATAGACAATGCACCGGAGGAGCGAGCTCGAGGTATCACCATCAACGCAGCCCATGTGGAGTATAGCACTGCTGCCCGTCACTATGCCCATACAGACTGCCCGGGTCACGCAGATTATGTTAAGGTGAGGGTTGTTGAGGACAGCCGGAACTTGCTTCTGGCCAAGATGAATAGGCTTGAAGGGAGGAGGTTAAGATTGTAGAAATGGGGGCTGGAGAGAAGACTCGATATGGAAGAGTGCTTGCTGCCCATCCCTGTAACCCCAGCTCAGAGGGGGGATGAGAGGATATTGGGGCTCCTTGCCCAGCCAGTCTAACTGTTAAACAGAGCTCTGAGTTCAGTGAGAGATTGTCTCACAGAAATAAGGTCTGAAGAGTAATAAAAGAGGACACCAGATGTCTTTTTTAGGTTTTCACACACGTGCAGCATACACACACACACCACCCATAGACCTGGAAAAAAATTGTGGAACTGTTTGGATATGAGGTCAGGGATTTGTAGCCATGATAGTAGGTGGTGAGATGACAGAGGAAGCGGGGAAGCTCGCTATCTTAACAGTTATTCATAGGTAAATCGGTATGGATCCGTAAAGGTCCTCAAGGCTGTCTATCTTCCTCTCCCTAACCCAGAATATGATCACAGGCACTGCTCCCCTAGATGGCTGTATCCTGGTGGTGGCAGCTAATGATGGTCCTATGCCCCAGACCCGAGAGCACTTATTACTGGCTAAACAGGTACTTGTGTCTAGGTGGGGATGGAAAGAGAAAGTGGAGACTCAGCAACTTGGTATATCATCTCTGTCCCTTTCCCATCTGCAGATTGGGGTAGAGCACGTGGTGGTGTATGTGAACAAGGCAGATGCTGTCCAGGACTCTGAGATGGTGGAGCTAGTGGAGCTGGAGATCCGAGAACTGCTCACTGAGTTTGGCTATAAAGGGGAGGAGGCTCCTGTCATTGTAGGCTCCGCTCTCTGTGCCCTTGAGGTAAAGGCAGGGTCAGGCTGGGGTTTCTGTTGGTAGGGATGGGAGCTTTATTTTTTCTTCCTGGTAAGGTCTCACTCTAGCCCAGGCTGACCTGGAATTCACTACATAACCCAGGGCAGCGTTGAAACTCACTGTGATCCTTCTACCTCTGCCTCCCGGAGTGCTGGGATTAAAGGCGTGCACCACCACGCCTGTTTTTTTTTTTTTAATATTTTTATTTTTTAAATTTATTTATGAGAAGAGGAGCGAGTATGGGTGCACCAGGGCCACTGCAAACAAATTCCAGATGTATGTGCCACCTTCTGCATCTGGCTTATGGGTCCTGGGGAACTCGGGTCATTAGGTTTACAGGCAAGGATTTATGTTGTTTATTTTTTCATTTCTTTGCAAGCAGAGAGAGAGAGCCAGAATGGGCCCAACATGGCCTCTAGCCACTGCAAAGGAACTCCAGATGCATGTGCCACTTTGTGCATTTGGCTCCATGTGGGTACTGGGGAATTGAACCTGGGACCTTTGGCTTTGCAGGAAATTGCCTTAACCTCTAAGCCATCTCTCCAGCCCCCAGGCAAGCATCTTAACGGTTGTGGACCTGAGCCATCTCTCCAGTCCTTGTTTTGTTTTTTTTTAGGTATAGCATCACACTCTAGCCTAGGCTGACCTGGAATTCACTCTAGCTCCAGGCTGGCCTCCAACTCACAGTGATTCTTCTACCTCTGCCTCCCAATTGCTAGGATTAAAGGTGTGGCCACCACATCAAGCTTTGTATATATGTGTGTGTAGGTATATATATATTTACAAGGGGAGACAGAGAATGAGAATGGGCACGCCAGGGCCTCTTGCCACTTAGAACTTTGTTCTGTACTTAAGTTTTGACTTAAGTTTTGATGAGAGGAGCAAAAATTTCAGTCCTGTCCCCTCCCCCCAACAGCAGCGTGACCCAGAGCTGGGCGTGAAGTCAGTGCAGAAGCTACTGGATGCTGTGGACACTTACATCCCAGTGCCCACCCGGGACTTGGAGAAACCCTTCCTGCTGCCTGTAGAATCAGTTTACTCTATCCCTGGTGAGGACTGCTCACTTACCCCCATCTCCAGAGTGGCTGCCTAACCTGGGGTCCCTGATCATCCTGTCTGCTTTCTCCCAGGCCGGGGCACAGTGGTGACAGGTACACTAGAGCGTGGCATTTTGAAGAAGGGAGACGAGTGTGAGTTCCTGGGGCATAGCAAGAACATTCGCACTGTGGTGACAGGTACAGGAAGGAAGCCTTGTAATCACAGGGGCTGGCTCCAGCGTGGCCTTTCCCCTTGTGGACCTGTGCCTTGGACCCCTTCTCTTCTGTCTTCTTCCTCCTAGGCATTGAGATGTTCCACAAGAGCCTGGAGAGGGCAGAGGCAGGAGATAACCTGGGGGCTCTGGTCCGAGGCTTGAAGCGGGAGGACTTGAGGCGTGGTCTTGTGATGGTCAAGCCAGGCTCTATCCAGCCCCACCAGAAAGTAGATGCGCAGGTGAGGGCTCCAGGTGATGGTGGGCATGGTTGAGCTAAGTTATCCCCTGCATGGAGCTTCCAGCTAAGCCTTGTTCTTCCTTCCTTCACTATTTTCCAGGTTTACATCCTCAGCAAGGAAGAGGGCGGTCGTCACAAACCCTTTGTATCCCATTTCATGCCTGTCATGTTCTCCTTGACTTGGGACATGGCTTGTCGTGTCATCTTGCCTCCAGGGAAGGTATGGGGTTGGGGATGGGAAGGAATGGAGAGGTGTTCTTTCTAGCTCTGTCTGGAGATTGTAGCATGACAGTCTGGATAGCCTTTTCCTTCGGTGAACAGAGACTGCTGCCTCCAAAAATAAGCACTCCAGAAGGAAGGTTGTGGCATTGGAGGAGTGGGTCCCTAGATTAGAGTCACAGTAGCCTTTGTCCAGGGAAACTCTTTGCATATACTGGGTCACTGGGAAGGATGAAGCTGTTCCCAGGCAGAATCCTCTTCCTGCTAGACATGGCAGTCGGAAGTTACAGAACACAGGTGCCCTGATGGCTGTGCCCTGTCCTTCTTTCCCCTACAGGAGCTTGCCATGCCTGGAGAGGACCTGAAGCTCAGCCTCATCTTGCGGCAGCCCATGATCTTAGAAAAAGGCCAGCGTTTCACCCTGCGTGATGGCAACAAGACCATTGGCACTGGCCTTGTCACTGACACACCAGCCATGACCGAAGAGGACAAGAACCTCAAATGGAGTTGAGCCTGGACTTTTGCTTAAGTTGAGCTGCTCTGCCCTGGTCAGTGTTCTTCCTGTTTCAGATGCCTCCTGTGGACACAAGCTACAACTAAGCTGAGTGTAACTAGATGGACATTGCCACACAGAAGGGGTGACCTGTCAGGTGAGATGGGCCAATAAATTTCTGTGAATACTAAGATGGCCAGTGTCTCATGTCCTTTGTGTAATTTGGAGAGGTGGGGAACAAGCTCAACTCTCTTCAAAGCCATCCTCACTGCTGTGAGAGTTTGAGAAAAGGAATCTAGTCCAGTGAGCTTTGTTAACTGCCTAGCAAAATGTTTCAGTAGCATATTGAATATTTTCTCAGATTGGGACAAATTGGTCATCACCAAGGTGCTTAGGTGCCTTTACTGTCTGCTAGGTTGTGTGTACGTGTTCTACCTCAGCAAGCTGTCATTCCTGGTGTGCTCTCACCACTGCTTCCAAGCGCTCAGGTTAGAGTGCAGCTTGGTGGTCATGTGGTGCATTCATCTAGCCTGCATGACAGTAGCTTCAGTCCCCGGCTCCATCATATACAAAAAACTTTATTTTCAGCATTTGAGATGAAATTAAGAGAAAAAAAAAGCTACTTGTCAGGTGGTGCACACCCTTAGTCCCAGCACTACGGAAGCAGAGGTAGGAAGGAAGATTGCTGTGAGTTCGAGGCCACCCTGAGACTACATAGTGAATTCCAGGTCAGCCTGAGCTAGAGTAGACCCTACCTTGAAAAACCAAAGGAAAAACCTGTCTCACACACAAAAAAAAGCAACACTACTAACAACTAGGCCTGGAAAATGACTTAGCAGTTAAGGTGCTTGCCTGTGAAGCCAAAGGACCCAGGTTCGATTTCCCAGAACCCACATAAGCTAGTTGCACATGGTGGCGAATGTGTCTAGAGTTCATTTACAGTAGCTAGAGGCCCTAACACACCTATTCTCTCTCTCTCAAACAGTTAAATAAAACTAAAAAGTACCACTCAGCAAGGATTCGTATGTTCTAGGTTTCCATTAGGCTTAGATCCTAGGGAGTGAATATACCAGATGATCTACTTGGGCACCTAGTAGGGAATACTCTTGGGCCCAACCCGAGCTTTACTAAGGAACTGAAAACCTGATCTGTGATTCCAAGCAAACAAATCTAAGGTAGATATAGGAAATTTGTAAAAACAACCGGGGTTGGAGAGATGGCTCAGCAGTTAGGGTGCTTGCTTATAAAAGTTTGGAGCTGGGCATGGTGGCACATGCCTTTAGTTCCAGCACTCAGGATTGCTATGAGTTTGAGACCACCCTGAGACTAGTGAACTCCAGGTCTGCCTGGGCTAGAGCAAGACCCTACCGGGGGGAGGGATTTGATGGAGTTTGTAGTGGTGGTGCACGCCTTTAATCCCAGCACTTGGGAGGCACAGGTAGGATCACTGAAAGTTCGAGGCAAGCCGGAGACTACATAGTGAACTCCAGGTCAGCCTGGGCTAGAGTCTACTTTGAAAAACCAAAAAGTAGATTTAGGGTTGTAGAGGTCTTAACCGGTTAAGGTGTTTGCCTGCAAAGCCAAAGAACCACAATTTGACTCCCCAGAACCCATGTAAGCCAGATGCACAAGACATCACATGCATCTGGAGATCATTTACAGTGGCTGGAGGCCCTAGCATGCCCATTCTTTCTCTCAAAATATTAAAGATTAAAAAAAAATTTAGCTAGGCGTAGTGGTATATAATTTTTATCCCAGTTCTAAAGGAGGCAGAGGTAGGATAATCATGAGTTTGAGGTCAGCCTGTGCTAGAGTGAGACCCTACCTCCAAAAACCAAAATATTCAGCTGGGTGTGGTGGTGCATGCCTTTAATCCTAGCACTTGGGAAGCAGAGGTAGGGTTGTCATGAGTTGGGAAACTAGAGTGAATTCCAGGTCAGCCTGGGGTGGAGCGAGACCCTACCTCAAAACAAAAAAATAAGGGGGGGGGGGGCACTGGAGGGATAGCTTAGAGGTTTGCCTGCAAAGCCAAAAGACCTAGGTTCGATTCCCCAGGACCCATGTGAGCCAGGTGCACATGATGGCACATGTGTCTGGAGGCCCAGATGTGCCCATTCTCTCTCAAATATATCACCACCCTGAGACATATACATAGAGAATTCCAGGTCAGCCTGAGCTAGAGACCCTACTTCACAAAACCAAAAACAAAGCAACAACAACAAAAAAACATTATTTCTATACTCTTCAATCTTGTCCCTTATTTAGCTCCCATTCCTGTTGACCTAAACCTGGTTTCCTAACCCAGTCTTTTCTCACTAGTGGCTTCATGTACAGGTCATACCTTAGTGATATTAACTTCCAATGGCCACAAATTCTAAAAAGCATATTCAACTAAGAGGTTGACAAAATTCCAAAGATACATACACTTAAGTTGCCCAATTACCTACAACCTGAGTTGTTAGCCACACATAACTTTCCTAACATGAAATCTGGTACCCACCTTCAAATGAACTAACTGAAGTAAGAAACAAACTACATAAGTTTAAGTTAGTTTAAAATTTTATTTTTTTTATTTATTTTTCATATTTTTATGTAATAAAAAGTAAAAGTCCTTGAGGCATCATCTGTCTGTCTCTCACGCAGGACACTCAAGTTAATGGGGAAGAAAGAACAGGGGGCCCAAGTCTGAGGTTATAAATAATAGAAAATAAAAGATCTTCCATCTCCAGCGGGGGAATAGAGGATGGGAGGGCAAGATTGGGTGGGACCCCGCAGGGGCAGAGCAGGAACCCCACCCCCACCCCCGCTGGACCCTGGCCCTGCCCAGTTCTAGGCCCCACCCAATCAAGGTGCTTGGCAGGAATTCCCCAGCTCCCCCAGGGAAAGGGGGTTGGGGTGGGGGGCTGGGACTGGTCCGAGCTGCTGGGGGAAGAGACATAGATCACTCTTCCCGCCACTCATGGAAGTCTCAGGTCGCGGCCAGGACAATCTTCAGTTCCCCGGGGGGTGGAAGGGGAGCTGCTGGGAGGGATGAGATTGAACTGGTTGGAGGGGAGAGAGAAGAGAGCAGGAGCATTAGAACCCGAGCAGCTGTCCCTCTGTCAATGCGTCCAGGGGGTGGAGGGGTGTGGGGAGGAGCGGTCTCCTCCAGGTGTCTCAGGGGGCTGTCAGAAGCACAGGTCAATCGCTGTTTCCCAGTAGGCCAGAGCCCTTACTCAGGTGCCCAGCTCAGCCCCCCATGCCCCAGTCTGGACCTGTCTGCTGCGCTGACCTTACCTCGGCTAAGTCAGGAGACAGTCGGGGTCACTGAGAGCTGGGGAGGCAGTGGGGAGGGGGGCTGCTGGATCACAACTGAGCGAGGACGGAGGGAAGCAAAGGACAGAGCCAGGAGCAAGCCCCTGGCGGCGGCGACTGTGGCTTCTGCCCACCCTACATACTTCACAGACAGGCGTAGGTCGGCAGGCGCCCTCTGGGACAGCCCTGCCTCCAAGACCCCTCAATCCCCACCCAGAACCCGTGCATCCTGCCCCACCTGCAGCCCCTCAGCTCTTCCATGCCAAATTCCCCCAGCTAACGAGAACTCACGAATCCTGTCATCGGCTCCTCCTGGAAATCCAGGCGCCTGGCCAGGCTGCTCACCTTGGGGGTGTCCGATGTAGGGGTAGGGTGAGGGTGTGGAAGCTGAGAGTGCAGGTACCCCACTCGGGGGCACCGCGCCTTGGGGGGGGCCCCCATGGCCCTGGGGGGGGTGCAGCAGCATCACCTGGGGCGGGTGGGGAGCCCCAGGGTGTGGGGGCGGGGCTGCTGTGACTCCAGTTTGGACATGGGCCTGTAGAGCAGAAAGTACCAAACTTATGAAGGGCTTTGAGAATCCTCCTATCAGGGCAGCCCTGCAAGAGTACAGGGACTCCCAAGTGAGACTGCCCCCAGGTCAGGTCCTCTTCAGGGCTCCTACCTGGGTAACATGGGCCATGTTTGTGAAGCCGTGGGGCAGCTGCTGGTGGGGATGAATGGCATACACAGCAGCTGGCTGGGGAAAGCTGCTTTGAGGGGACTGGGCAGAAGGTCCCGGTGGTAGAGAGGGCGGTGTGCCTGTCAGGGCCCCTGGATGGTACAGATTCTGCTGTGGCTGACCACTACCCAGGTGTGGAGCCTGTCCCGCCTGGTGCTGTCAGGGAGTAGAGGAGGAAGCATGAGTGAGTGTAACCCACTCATAGGGCTACTCAGGCTAGCCATTCACCCATTTTTTTTTTTTAAATTTCTTTTCTTGTTTTGTTCAAGGTAGGGTTTCACTCTAGCCCAGGCTGACCTGGAATTCACTATGGAGTCTCAGGGTAACCTCAAACTCACGGTGATCCTCCTACCCCTGCCTCCCGAGTGCTGAGTGCTGGGATTAAAGATGTGCATAGCTACACCCATCTCATTCACCCATTTCTGCCCCAACCACTCAACCCCCGGCCCCCACAACAAGCACCTGGACGGGACTGGGGGCCGCATGTTGGGACTGCGGCTGGCTCCCAGTAGGCGTTGTGGCCGGCTGTGGCTGGTGGCCATGGAGCTGTGTGGCATGGTGTGGATAGGACTGGTGAACAGTGGCTGCCAAGAAGAAAAAGAGGAGATCCTGCGCTAAGCACAAATGGGTGAAATCATACAGCCCATGGCAGGAAAGAGGGCCCTGTGACTCACCATAGAGGGCTTGAGGGGTGGGCTGCTCTGCAGAAGGGTACTGAGGAGTAGAGGAGGACACAATGGCCTGCGGGTGGCTACCAGAGGTCAGCATACGGGGATTACTCTGAAGCATAGGGGCAAACACCGGCTGTTGGCACAAAGAATGAAGCAGTCAGTAGAGGAGCCTGGAAGTGTGTTCTACCAGCTAACAGGAACAACACTGCTTGAACCTCAGCAACTGCCTAAAGTTCCAACATTATAGAGGGAAAAATTGAGATACAAGGTGTTCAACAAACAGCAGTAATTCCTACCATAGCCAAATCTGATACCAATCCCACCCAGAGCAACAATGCCTGCCTCCCTCAGGTTGAGTGTAAGACATGAAGATGAGCTCCCTGTACCCCCTTTCCCTCCTGTGCCCCATCACCTGTGAAGGGTAGTGGGCCATAGGCTGCATCATGGCAGGCTGCCCTGGGAACTGCTGCGGGTTGTAGGGGATATAGGAAGAATACGGTGTAGCAGCCACCAGGGGAGGGCCAGCAGCAGCAGCTGCTGCAGCTGCAGCTGCAGCCTGCATCATCGGAGGGGCTGAGGCTGGTTGGTGCTGGTCGGAACGCTGTGGGGGGAGGGAGCCTGCAAATAGAGGTAAAACAGTACAGAGTTCAAATTCCACCTACTTGGAGGAAACAGGCAACCCACCAACTAACTGCCTATCCCAGCCATGCTCACCTTTTGCACCTCGGTACTTGCCCTGCTGCCCAGGCACAGAATTGGATACAGGATATGGATACATCTGAGGTGCCTAGAGACAACAGATGAGGCTTCAATAGCTTGCTCACCATCCAGGACAGGCCAAAGCTGGGCCCATCCAGTCTCTCTCCCACCTGCACAGCTGGTCCCATGTGGATCTGAGGTATATAGGAGATGTACTGGGGGCTATAAAGCCCACTCTGGCCTGCTGTCAGCACCGGGATGGAAGGAGTTGAATGAGTACGAGGCCCTGGTGAAGTTGGGGTACTAGTGGATTTGTTCTGTAAGAGACAAGAGAGGAAAATAATTTATTTTTATGCCCACCCTCACCCTCTTTAATAACAGCTAGTACTCTGCATTTTTTTCTTGGACCTGTCTCTTTTCCCCAAAACCAATCACCTGCTGCCATCCCTAGACTGCCACACTCCTCTCATCTCAATGCAGGACAGTCCACTGTGCTGGCAATGAGATGATGCCCTGCCTTACTGCATGCACCCTCAACACTCGCCCATTCCACCATCCCATCTCACCACAGACAGCAGAGGCTTTGTGGGATTGAATTCCTTGGCATTGGGGTTCAACGTTGACTTCTTTACTTGTCTGTAAGAGGAAATGAAGTCAGCTCTCGGGGTTCACCCTTCACTAGCCAATAGCCACCCACACTTTACCACACCCACCACTTACTCAGCAACAGGGCTCTCATCTTTGTCATCTCCCTTGATAAGGCCCACTGGGGGGCTGCCAGTTTGGCTAGGGCAAGGTGGTGGGGGCTGCTCTGGCCCCTCAGTGCCTCCTACTGCTGTCAAGGATGATTTGTCTTCCTTATCCGATACTGATTCTGTCTTGGAGGAGACTGGGGACCCCATGGACTCTGAAGTCAATATACCATCCACCTCTTTTTCCTTTCCTTTGGCCTCCTCCTTTAAGATTCGAGGAGGAAAGGGATCCAGGCTGGTCTCAGAGGAGCTACTAGGCTGAAGCTGAGAGAGACATACATATCATACTGTCCGTCTGCTGCAGACTCCAGACCCTACTTCCTCCCATCATCCTTGCTTAAAATTTTCTCTCCCACCCACTTGGCCCCTTTGCCTCCCTTCAAATCAAAATCCTATGCGCACGTCCACATCCTGTGGACATCTTAGCTCCTTTCCACACTTCACTAACCTTAAACTGGGCCCCAAACTTCCTCAGTTCTTCAAGCTGAAATCGTTTCTGTTCATTCTGAAGGCCAGGGACTATGAGAAAAAAAGTTGAGAAAAAAAGTGAATACAGTAAGTTTATCAAAGGCTGCCTCACAGGACTATTAGTCCAGAGTACTAAAAACTAAAGAAAACAGACACTTTTAAGAATCCTAAGCCCACTTCATGGGATAGAATTCATGCCTGGTGCTAAAAACATAATCAGGGGCTGGAAAGATGGCTTAGCGGTTAAAGGACACTTAATAGCAAAACCTGTGGGCCTGGGTAAGATTCCCCAGTACCCATGTTAAAGCCAGACAAACATGCCTTCAATGCTACCACTTGAAAGGCCAAGGTAGGAGGATTGCTGAGTTCAAGGCCAGCCTGAGACTACGTGGCGATTCCGGGTCAGCCTGGGCTAGACCAAGACCCTACTACCTCAGAGGAAAAAATAAAAATGAACAAAATAAAAATAAAGAATGCAAGAGCCAAAGGGGAAGACTGCTTTGCCTTGGCACTCATGACCTTACAGTGGCTGAAACTACACAAGGCCTGAATAACAGGAGAGGGAAAAATGAGGGCATCAAAACAGATCAGGGAGTAGTGGGAAAGAGGGGATTCAAGACAGGCGCGGTGGAGTACACCTTTAATCCCAGCACTTGGAAGGCTGAGGCAGGAGGATCACTGTAAGGTGGAGGCCACCCTGAGACTACACAATGAATTCCAGGTCAGCCTGGGCTAGAGACCCTATCTCAAAAGAGAGAGAGAGAGATTCAATAGAGGGAGATAGGGTAGGGGAAACAAAGGGTGGTAGGAGGCGATTATGATCATGGTGTATGTATTGTATATGTTTATGGGGGTTGTCAATTAAAAAAAAAAAAAAAAAGACCAGCATGGCAGCACATGCTTTTGCTCCCAGCACTTTGAGAGGCAGAAGGAAGATTGCCGTGAGTTTGAGGCCACCCTGGGACTACGTTAAGAATCCTAAGAGGGGGCTGGAGAGATGGCTTAGTGGTTAAGGCACTTGCCTGCAAAGCCAAAGGGCCTCGGTTCAATTCCCCAGGACCCACATAATCCAGATGCACAAGGTGGTGAGTGCAATTGGAGTTCGTTTGCGGAGTGGCTGGAAGCCCTGATGCTCCCATTCTCTCTCTCTCCCTCTCACTCTGCCTCTTTCCCTCTCTCAAATAAATAAAAATTAAATTAAGAAAAAAAAAAAAAAAAGAATCCTAAGAGGTTGGGGGAGATGGCTTAGAGGTTCCAGGTGCTTGCTTGCAAAGCCTTCAGGTCTGGGTTTAATTCCCAGTCACCTATATAAAGCTGGATGGGCCTTCATTTGCAGTGGCAAGAGGCCCTATGGGGATGTGCGCGTGCACGCACACACATACAGAGCAAATAAATAAAAGAAATCCTGAAATAGAAATTAGAATCAAAGGGCTGACAGGAACTACTACTAAATCCCAACAAACATGGCAAACTACAATGCGCCCCCTACCCAAGCAAAAAGGCATCAAGACCCCAACACAGTAAAATCATTCTCACCTTTTCCAGCTATCCGGGCCAGTTCCTGGGGCTCCAGTGTCCTACCAGGCTCCTTGGTTGTAAGTTCTTTTACTGAGGAAAGGAGAGGTGCCTGAAGGTCCTGCTATCCAGACCCACACTTCACAGCTCTGAACCATCTATTTGGCTCTTACCATCTGTGGGGGCCAGGGAGATCTTTGGAGAAGCTGGGGAAATAGAGCCTGCTCCAGGATCCATGACTGATGATGTCACAGGGATGGAGGCTGCAGAGGATGCCACTGCAGAGCCGATTGGAGGCTCAGGACAGGAAGCTGAGACTGGGGCAGGGGCCGCAGACTTGGGAGAACGTGGAGGGTACATCCGGCCCACTGGAAGAAAAGGAAGAGCTGTACAACTGTTACTGCTAGCCAGTAGGCAGTAAATACAGGGAATTTATTAAAACAAAGGAAACTCACATGTTTGTTATACACAGGGCCACAATTTGAATGTCTACTAGGCCAATGCAGGTAAATGGCCTCATTAGAACCACAAGAAACTAAAATGCTCCAAAGGGCAATTATGACTGTGTGCTAGTGGACAAAAGCCATGCATGCAATATGGCAGGCTCAGTATATTCCAAAGAGACTGGAAATTTTCTGACTTCTATTCTTTTAAAGTGCTGGTAATACAATGAAGTCTAAACAAGACATGGGCCATTCTGCCAAGTTAGGATTTCTATACTAGAAAAAAAAAAAAAAACACTTTCCGGGGCCTGGAGAGATGACTTAGTGATTAAAGCACTTGCCTGCAAAGCTTAAGGCCCCAAGTTCAACTCCCAGAAGCACAAGTGACACATGTGCAAGGTTGCACATAATGTGCACAAGGTGGCACATGGGGCTGGAGTTCAATTAGTGGCCAGAGACCTTGGTGTGCCAATCCAATTCTCTCTCCATTAAAAAAAAAAAAAGCCTTTAACCCCAGCACTCGGGAGGCAGATGTAGGAGGATTGCTGTGAGTTCAAGGCCACCCTGAGACTACACAGTTACCAGATCAGCCTGGGCCAGAGTGAGACCCTGCCTTGAAAAACCAAAAACGACACAAAGAAAGGGGTGGGTGACATGGCTTGGTAGTGGAGGCGCTTGCCTACAAAGCCAAAGCCCAGGTTCGATTCCTCAGGACCCACATAAGCCAGATGCACCAAGGGGGCACATGCATCTGGAGTTTGTTTGCAGCAGCTGAAGGCCGTGGCACACTCATTCTCTCTCCCTTTCTATTTCTCACTCCCTCAAATAAATAAAAACAAAATATTAAAAAGAAAAAAAGGCCAGTCTGTTGGGCTTGTCTCAAAAAATAAATCCCCAAACTCAGATTCTCCCTCTCCTATCCTCCCCCGCCCCACACCAAGCAGCATCTACCTTCAACCTGTCTCCCATACCAACACTCCAACAACTTGACTTATTTACCTCCCTGTACAAACTTCTAATCATTTCCTCAGCCAACACAACTGAAGCTCTACCTGCAGAAGGTGGAACAGATGCTTCTCCAGAAGGCCTACTGTTGGGTGAAGACAAAGTCTTGGCACCTCTCAGGGGCCGCTGTGCCTTGGGGGACATGCGGGAAGGACCTTGTTGGTTTTAATGAAAAGAAGAAAAAAAAAAAGGAGACAGAAAACCTATTATTGTATCAACACCAATGCATCGTCCTTCTGACCCATTTAACAACCCTTTCAAATTACTCTTCCAGCATTCACCAATTCCCGTCTCCGACCAAAGTGTACTTTGTAATTTACCTCCATTGATACCACGAGCTTCAGACCCTGGGCCAGGGCTGCTGTTGTCCAGATGGTGAGGGCCACGAGGTGGCAAAGAGCTAAGACCAGGCCGGCCACCCCGAGAACTGCTGCACCGAACTCCTCCCCGAGGACCTTCCCGAACTCGTTGAGGCAAAGGGATATATTTCCCCTCCCTGAGGAAAGATTCAAGTGAAGGCAGGAGACCACAAAACCCACACATTCTGGCCGCAACTTATTTCACGATCTCACTTGAAGATCAGCCCCAGAGTGGGTCCAGTCTTATAACCTTGTAATATAGACCTAGACCTGCCTGGCTCCAGGTGAAGCATTTACAAGATGAGGATCATATAGTTTGATTTCATTTTTGTAAAATCAAGAAATAGTAACACATGAAAACTATACCATTACTTTTCTTTCTAAATCCATAAGCCTGATTCTTGCTGCAAATTGTTTCCTCTTTCTAAGCTTCAGTTTTTTAAACCTAAAAACTGGGAATGAGGTATTAATATACATTTAACAAAGTGTAAGAAAGTATAAAACTTTTGGCCTAGGTCTTGTCTTGCACCCTACTGTGAGTCACAAACTATCCCGGCTGCCCAAGATGGTTACCTGGATGCTAAGCTGGGGCTCTCCCGCCCTGACCCCTGCCGCTGAACTGCACTGTGCTTCTCCTCCTCAGTGCGCCCGTCATCATTCTCCATGGCAATCCGTAGGCGATACTGGGGGCTCGACTCAATCTCTCGAGCCAACTGAGCTGCACGCAACTCCCGCTGCCGGAACTCTTCTGAGTTGTCCTTCTCTAAGGGCACCCTGAGAACACATGCCCAGACCATCAGTAGAGTATCATAGTACATCCTCAATCTCATGTTCATATGCTCTAAATTCTAAAAAAATGGTATAGGAAAATGGTCAAGACAGCAGTTAATCCTATTCACAGGGTGTGTAGAGTCAGAAACATTTTGAGGGATCAGTTAAACCAACAGCAAGGAGGGGAGCTACATTGAGAAAAATGTGCATAAAACCCTTTTACCTAGAGATCTACCTTCTGTCTGAGCCCACACACCCAAACACACCCCTTGAAACATTCCAGAACACTTACGTATAAGACGACAGACTGCTATCATAGGTGGTCTTCACACCATAGTTCTCCTCATTGAACTTGAACATTTCATTGGGGTCCCATCCATTGGACTAGTGAGGAAGAAGGGATAATGCTTAAAACTCAACAAGGAAGTGGCATGTCATTTCCCTTCAATTTAAAAAACATTTTTAAAGCGATGTTTTTTTTTTGGTTTTCGAGGTAGGGTTTCACTCTAGCTCAGGCTGACCTGGAATTCACTACATAGTCTCAGGGTGGCCTTGAACTCATGGCTAAAGCCATTCTTTTTTTTTTTTTTTAAATTATTTATTTATTTGAGGGAGCGCGCATGCACACATGCAAAACAGGACATCCAGCCAGGTGTGGCACATGGGGGAGGCAGAGGTAGGAGGATTGCCATGAGTTCGAGGCCACCCTGAGTATATAGAGTGAATTCCAGGTCAGCCTAGTCTAGAGCAAGACCCTGCCACACACACACACACACACACACACACACACACACACACAAAAAAAAAAAAAACAGAAAGAAAAGAACCAGGACATCCAGCTGCTGCAAACTCCAGACGCATGTGCCACATTGTACATTAAAGGGCTGGAGAGATGGCTTAGCATTTAAGGCATTTGCTTGCAAAGCCAAAGGATCCAGGTTCGATCCCAAGTACCCACATAAAGCCAGATGCACAAGGTGGCACATGTGTCTGAAGTTCGTTTGTAGTGGCTGTAGGCCCTGTTGCACCCATTCTGTCTACCTCTGTCTTTGTCATAAATAAATAAAATGAAGATAAAACATTCAAAATTTAAGAAGTCCCAAGATTTCAACCATTTCTAGGTTTATACTCCACAGAAATTCTAGCACATGTGAAAGCGCTATATTTGATAGCAAAATAATGGCAAAAAAAAAAAAAAAAAAAAGGGCCAAAAACTAAGTAACATAGCTCTTGTGTCTAGTTTGAGTATGGTGACTCACTCCTTTAAACTCAATTCTTGGGAGATAAGTAGGAAGACTGCTACAAGTTCAAAATCAGCTGGGGCTAGACACAGTTCAAGGTCAGTCTAGAGTGAGACCCTGCCTCAAAAAAAAAAAAAAAAAAAAAAAAAAGCTGGGTATGTCACATGCCTTTAATCCCGGCACTCAGGAGACAGAGGTAGGAGAATTGCTGTGAGTTCGAGGCCATCCTGAGACTAGAGTGAATTCCAGGTCAGCCCGAGCTAGAGTGAAACCCTACCAAGAACCCCCAACCAAAAAAAAAAAAAAAAAAAAAAAAAAAAAAAAAAAAAAAAACACCAAAACCCAACAAGGGGTTGGGGATTTAGCTCAGTGCAGTGCTTAGGTCTTAGGTGCAGTACTCAGCGCCATGTCCTGGGGGTTGGTAACAATATGGACACACAACACGAATAGACTTCCTAGAAAGGCAAAGGCCAAATATAATTTGGTATGCATATATACATATATAAACTAGACATACTCATCAGTATGAAAAGGTTAAATAGAAAAAAAGCAAATTATTCTGTAAATGGAACATACCAAAACAAAAAATGCATTCATTCATTCACACAACTATTATGCTTTTTTTTTGAGGAGGGGAGGGGAAAGAGGTGAGGCACGAGCTCACTCTAGCCCAGGCTGCCCTCGAACTCCCAGAAATCTTCCTACTTTAGCTTACCAAGTGCTAAGATTAAAGGTGTGAGCTTGTTTTGTTTGCATCAGGGTCTCTTGTAGCCGGCAGTAGTCTTGAACTTGCTATGTAACTGAGAACTGCCTTGAATTTTTTGTTGTTTGAGGTAGGGTCATGTTCTAGCCCACACTGACCTGGAATTCACTACACAGTCTCAGACTGGCAAAAAACTCAGATCCTCCTACCTCTGCCTCTCAAGCGCTGGGATCAAAGGAGTGCGCCACCACGCCTGGCTTGCCTTGAATTCTTTTTTTTTTTTGTTTGTTTTTTGAGGTAGGGTCACACTCTGGCGCAGGTTGACCAGGAATTAACTATGTAGTCTCAGGGTGGCCTCAAACTCAGGGTGATCCTCCTACCTCTGCCTCCCTAGCGCTGGGATTAAAGGTGTGCACCACCACACCCAGTCCTTGCCTTGAATTTTTGATCCTCCTTTTCTCTACCTCTCAAATGCTGAAATTACAGGAGGCCCCATTTCAGGCTCCATTCATGTAATTTAAAATATGTAAGTAGCCAGGAGCGGTGGTATACATCATTAATCCCAGCAGAGGTGTAAGGATCACCATGAGTTCAAGGCCACCCCAGTCTACATAGTGAATTCCAGTTCAACCTGGGCTAGAGAGAGAATCTACCTTAAAAAGCAAATAAAATAAAATAAAAATAAAATAAAAAATATACTTTTATTTTATATACATTTTATACATTTTTCATTTTATATACACACACATAATGAAAGTAGTTGCTTTAAGGTTGGGGAGATAGCTCAGTCAAGTGTTTGCCTTGGAAACATGAGGATCTGAGTTGAATCCCCAATGTAGAGGCGTGCATTTATAATCCAAGCACTGAGGAAGCAGAGACAAGAGGCTACCTGGGCTCTTTGGCCAGTCAGTCTAGCCTACTTGGCTAACTCCAAAAAAATAAGTGGTTCAAAAAATGCAGAGGGACAGGCTGGAGGAATGGCTTAGTAGTTAAGGCAAAGCCAAAAGACCCAGGTTCGATTCCCCAGGACCCATATAAGCCAGATGCACAAGGAGGAACATGCGTCTGGAGTTCATTTGCAGCAGCAGGAGGTCCTGGTGGGGCAGTTCTCTCTCAAATAAATAAATAAATAATAATAAAAATTTAAAAAAATGCAGGGTGACCATGTTCCTGGGGATGATATTCAAGGTTGTCCTCTACCTCCAGGTGGCATACACATGCATAAAAAAGCTGCTTTTAGCTGGGCGAGGTGATGCATGCCTTTAATCCTGCACTCAGGAGGCAGAAGGAGGATTGCTTGAGTTCTAGGCCAGCCTAAGAGTACATAAGTCGTTAATAAGAGGATGGAGCCGGGCTTGGTAGTACACGCCTTCAATCCCAGCATTAGGGGGGCAGAGGTAGGAGAACTGCAGAGAGTTCAAGGCCCTATCTTGAACAAAAAAATTAATAATAATAATTAAAAAGAAACAACAGGATGGGAGAAATAGCAATTTTGTTATTTTCTACTTTGCACCTAGCCACTGAGCCTTCTCCCAGCTCTAGTTTTTACTTTATTTTTTATTTTTTTTTTGGTTTTTCGAGGTAGGGTCTCCCTCTAGTCCAGGCTGACCTGGAATTCACTATGGAGTCTCACGGTGGCCTCGAACTCACAGCAATCCTCCTACCTCTGCCTCCCAAATGCTGGGATTAAAGGCATGCGCTACCACGCCCGCCTAGTTTTTACTTTTTTATTTGTGCCAAGCCAGGATTTTTCCCCATTCCTTTCCAAGAAACAATACTTATTCCCCAAAATGGACTTCAACACAACCCACATTCATACTGCCCTGTTCTCAGGAAAACAGAATATAAATACCATGTCAGACTCAAGATCGTAGTCATCACTGTTGCTGTCACCGCCCTCCCAGCGCTGAAGCACCTTTTCTTTGTGCTCTCCATTCACCTTCGAGTTCATGGCAATGGCTGAGTCTGTGAACTTGTCTGGGAGGAGGAGGTGAAAATCAGGAATCAGGTGACATTTGACAGCTTTTATTCTCTCATCCTCATTCCCACCCCAGTAAGTACTTAAGCAACAGAGAGAAGTTTAAGAAACCCAGACTTACGAGTAACTACTTAATCAGACAGCAGGTGGGAAGGGAAGTGTTAAAAGACCCATCTAAATAGTTCCAAACTAACCAAGGAATATAGAAGTACAAGTACACCAGAATCCATCCCACTATGTTAAACATCAGGAAATATTTTCAAGCAGGCGTGGTGGTGCACGCCTTTAATCCCAGCACTCAGGAGGCAGAGGTAGGAGGACTGCCATGAGTTTAAGGCCACCCTGAGATTACATAGTGAATTCCAGGTCAGCCTGGGCTAGAGTGAGACCTTACCTTGAGGGGCGGGGGGGGAGGAAAAGAAAAAAAATATTTTCAAAAAGAAAAATTTACCCATTTCCCTCAAGAGAATAAAAAAAGGTGGTAGTAAAGTAAAATCCAGTCTATTCTGCCTGAAGACAGACTTTCCACTACTCACAAAGTGAACCTGACACAATACCTTTAGTAGCATAATTGAAGTCAACATTTCGGAAGTGTACAAGCATAACATCACTTGGTTTAAACACCATAGTGTCCACAATATCTTCCCGACGAGGGCCACCTGCTGGCTCTGATGCTTTCCGGTGTACAGCGTCTACTGCCAGTTCAAACTACAAAAGTCATATTCCCAACAGCCCAGAGTCAACATCAAGAAAGGTGAAAACAAAAATATAATTTCTCCCTTACCCTGTCTAGATCTTTCTCAACTCCATATTTTCATGTTGCCCTGTCTTGCTTCTCAACATCAGCCACAGGACTTAACAAAAATCTTATTTTTTTTCCTCCACTGGCACCCTGAGTAGTATTTTTAATATTTAAAAAAATATTTTTGAAGCCGGGCGTGGTGGCGCACGCCTTTAATCCCAACACTCAGGAGGCAGAGGTAGGAGGATCGCCGTGAGTTCGAGGCAACCCTGAGACTCCATAGTGAATTCCAGGTCAGCCTGGGCTAGAGTGAGACCCTATCTCGGAAAAAAAAAAAAAAAAAAAAAAAAATTTGTCTGGTGTGGTGGGGCACACCTTCAGTCCCAACACTCGGAAGGCAGAAGTAGGAGAATCACCATGAGTTTGAGGCCAGCCTGAGACTACATAGTGAGTTCCAGGTCAGCCTGAACTAGAGTGAAATCCTACCTCCAAAAACCAAAAAGGCTGGGATGTGGTGGACCACACCTTTAATCCTAGCACTTGGGAGGCAGAGATAGGAGGATCGCCAAGAGTCTGAGGCCACCCTAAGACTACACAGTGAGATCCAGGTTAGCCTGGGCTAGAGTGAAACCAAAGTCAAATAAAATAATTTATCTATTTGCAGGTAGAGATATGAGCTCCAGGGGAATAAAATCTGAGCCATCTCTCCAGTCCCTTAATGTTGTTTTTTTTTAAATTGTTATTTGAGAGAGAGAGAAGCAGATAGAGAAGGAAAGAATGGGTGTGCCAGGGCCTCCAGCCACTGCAAATGAACTCCAGATACATTGCCACCTTGTACATCGGCCTTATGTGGGTCCTGGGGAATTGAACCTGGGTCCTTTGGCTTTGCAGGCAAGCACATTAACTGCTAATCCCTCTCTCCAGACCCTTAAAAATAGTTTTTACTATTTATTTACAGAGAGAGCAAGGGAGGAAGGGAAAGAGCATACTATGAACTGCTGCTGCAAATAAACTATAAGTTTGTGTATCACTTTGTGCATCTATCTGGCTTTACATGGGTACTGGGGAATCGAACTGGATCATTAACTTTTTTGTTTGTTTGTTTGTTTTCGAGCTAAGGTCTCACTCTAGCTCAGGCTGACCTGGAATTCACTAAGTAGTCTCAGGGTCTGGAACTCATGGCAATCCTTCTACCTCTCTCTGTCTCCCCAGCGCTGGGATTAAAGGCGTGAGTCACCACACTTGGCTTTGTTTTTTTGTCTTTGTTAAGCTTTTCAGGCACATGACTTAACTGCTGAACTAACTCTCCCCCCTTATGGTTTTTTGAGGTAGGGTCTTTCTATAGCCCAGGCTGACCCTAGACTTCATTATGTAGTGTCAGGGTGGCCTTGAACTCATGGTGATCCTCATGGTGCTTGGGATTAAAGGCATGTACCACTTCAGGCCTAATTTTTCTAAATGATTTTTAATTATTAATTCATTAGAGACAGGGAGAGAGAAAGTATGAGTGCCCTAGGGCCTCTAGCCACTGCAAATTGAACTCCAGACGCATGCACCACCATGTGCATCTGGCCTATGTGGGACCTGGAGAATCGAACTGGGGTCCTTAGGCTTCGGCTTCGCAGGCATATATGCCTTAACCACTAAGCCATCTCTCCAGCCGAGGCCTAATTTTTTAAAAAATACTTCACTTATGTATTTGAGAGAGAAATAAACAGAGAGGAGGCAAACAGAAAATGGGCGCGCTAGGGCCTCTAGCCACTGCAAACAAGCTAAACTCCAGATGCATGCACCACCTTGTATATCTGGTTTTTAAAAAGTATTTTATTTTTATTTATTTGACAGAGAAGGAGGGGGAGTGAGAATGGGTGCGCCAGGGCCTCCAGCCACTGCAAACGAACTCCAGACACATGCAACCCCTTGTGCAACTGGCTAACATGGGTCCTGGGAAATCAAACCTGGGTACTTTGGCTTTGCAAACAAATAACGCCTTAACTGCTAAGCCATCCCTCCAGCCCTTGTGTATATGGTTTATGTGGGTACTGGGGAATCCAACTTGGGTCCTTAGACTTTGCAGGCAAGTGCTAATCCATCTCTCCAGCCCTTAAGTTTAACTTTAAACTACAGAAATGAGTTAACAACAATCTGATACTCAATATACACCCTTAATTTCATTCTTCTCTTCCTCCTCCTATGAAGCCTCAAAAACGATCTCAATCCAGTACACTGACCTTTGAGCTCAGAGTCTTGAAAATGCCTTCATAGGTGGTTCCATTTTTCACCTTTACATCACAAGTCGAACCCTAGAGTAGGGTAGGAAGAGTAAGAGCGACTCAAAAACAAAACAAAACAAAACATAAAAGTACAATACATCATATTCCTCAAACACCCTAGGAAATAAGGGCCTCACTTACCACCACAGCTGTCAGGAAATGGAGCATTCTGGAGTTGTTATACACACCTTCAAACACCTGTCAATAACATAGGGAGAAATAAGGGAGCAGCAGGTGAACATTACCTTTCTTCCTACGCTGCTCTATAATCCATACATCTGTCTTGTGTATTTTTATTTTAGAGAGAAGAAGACACTCACAGGCGACTGAGGGGGTCCTTTTCCTGTGCTCTGGCCCCTATAAGGAAACAAGAAACTAGTTATTAACAGTAAATCCTAAAACCACACACCATGTGAACTTGCTGATTTAAGCTACAAGCCAATTGTCAGCAAGCCTTTTGAACTCATATATTACTAGTAGAGGAAAAGAGTAGACATTAAATGCCAATAAACACATTTCCTCCAAATGCCAGTTTAAAAAAAAAAAAGGCCCCAATCAACAATGGCTGTCAATGGCTCTGCAAGCAAATGCAACCTTCTCACTTTCTCGAAGGGGCCAGGGCGTCAGACTTGCAGCAGGCCAACGCTGCAGTGTTCAAAGACCAATAACCCACCACAACGGTGATGGTGGAAGCACAGGATCACAGATGCACCAATACTTAGCTCAGGTACATAACCTCCCAAAGGAAAAAAATCATTTTCAGCACCTCTACGTCCCAAATCCCTGGAGAGGGGGCAATTCCCTACACACCAAACTCCTTCACCCTCATTATTTTATTCAGCCTGTTACCCACTAGGAAGGGATCACCAATCGCCAGGTAACACTGCTTCTCGGCGGCTGATGTAACCCGCGGTTGAGAAGGGCGAGGAGGGGGCCGTTGGCGGGGCAGGGGGACCGCGCAGCCGCAAAAGCCATCCACCGGGAGGCCTCGCCCGGTCTGCGCTTGCGCACTAAAGCCACGGGGGCCTCTTCAAAATCCCCCCTCCCGCGGTGAGAAGGCACTGCGCCTGCGCGTACTGCCACTCTCAATCGCATTGACACAGAAAAGAGAAAGTGTTCTCATCCACCAACACCTAGCGAATCCCGAACGCACACTCCCCGCCTCTGCCCTGCGCGTTACCGGGTCAAGCGAATGCCCGGGTCATAAGACGGAGCAACGCGCGCACGTACGGGGAGGGCGCGCGCCCGCCGGAGGTTCCCGGCCCGCAGTCCTCCCAGTTGTCGCTCCTTCCGTGCCCCCGCCCACCCGGCTCCCCTCCTACTGGCTAGACTGCGAAGAGCGAGGGAGCAATCCGCTCCCAAGTCCCTCCCTCCCCATTGGTCAAACTGTGGGCCGCGCGCCCCCCCTCCATTGGCTAAGGCCGGGGACCCCTTCCCGCAGCTGACTCCCCATTGGCTGAAGCTGGGGACCGCGAGACCCTTCGTGGTAATGGAGCTGGGGACCCCGATCACCTCCTCACCCCCCCAACACCCCTTCCCGGCGGCGCTGGCGGGACGCGCCCCGCCTCCCCTCCCTGCCCGGACCCCCAAGCTCTGTCTAGGCCGAGAGCCGAGCACCGCCCCTGCGTGCCCCGTGGCCGCCCGGGAGCCTTTTCTCTCCGACCTGTTGGGACCAAAGGGGCCCACCCCCAGCTTCCCGGGGTGGCTAGCCTCAGGTGTCCCTCGAAGGTGCCGGGCTGGAGGCGCGCCCCGCCGACACGCACGGAGCTGCAGCCGGTCTCCCCGCGCCCGGAAGCCCACCCCTCCTCACCTGGTGCTGCCGACCGCGGCCGCCCCGGGCCTCTCCTGGTGCTGCGGCGGTGGCGTCAAGATGCCTTCGGCTGCCCGGCGGAGTCCGCTCCCGGCGGCGGACGCAGGCCCCAGACACGGGGAGGCGGACGCAGGAGGCCCCGGGGTGGCCGCGTTGGTGGCCAGCGGCCCCGGGAGGCCGCCGTTGGGAGGACTGCTCCCACCGGTAGGCCGGCGGGCCACGGCCTGTTGCGTGGGGGGCGGCTGCTGGGGCTGGGAGGTCTGTTGTGGCGGCTGAGGCTTCAACATGATGGCAGCGTCCGGAAGGGGAATTAAAGGGAAAGAGGGGCCGGGGCTAGGCTCCCGCTGGAGAGCGGGAAGTGAGAGGGATCGCGACGCTGGGGACCCGCCGTTGGCGGAGGGGGGGAGCCCCGCGTTGTCAGGGGTGGAGAGAGAAGACGGCGGCGCGAAGAAGCGCCGCGAGGAGGAAGGGGGGGGGTCTCGCGGGCCGGAGGAAAGCGAGAGGGCGCGAGCCGCCCCGGCGCGCGTGCGCGTGGCCGGGGGAGGAGAGAGGGAGGAGCGCGCGGGCCGGCCGGCGCTCGGCCGGGGGAGGGGCGGAAGAGGGAGCGCGCTGCCAGGTGACCGCGCGCGCCGGGCGGTTAGTTCCGGGCGGGAGAGCCGAGAAGGAGAAAATCGCTGAACCTCGCGGCCCTTAGCCCCTGAGGTGGCGGAGGAGCTGCGCGCACGCCAGTGACCGCCTACGATTTAGGGCCTCGGGGTCCCAAGCCGCCTTAGAGACCGGCAGCCGGTCGCCTCACAATGAGCGTGTGAAGCGCTGGGGGAGGAGCCAAAGCCGGGGAGAGGAAGAACCGGCCGCTCCGCCCACGCCGCCGGCGTAACGTCAGAATCTCTCCGCCGCGGTGCGAGACGACCCTGCGTGGCGTGAGGTTCCTCCGCCACCTGGGGCCCTGTGGGCGGAGTCTCGAGTGCCAAAAAAATCCACAGGACTTGATAAATTAGCCGCCTTACATGTAGGCAGTTGATTCCTTTTTAAATTTTTACTTATTTATTAGAAAGAGGGAGGGAGGGAGAGAGAAAAGCTCCAGACGCATCTGCCACTTTGTGCATCTGGCTTACGTGGGTCCTGGGGAATCAAACCTGGGTCCTTTGGCTTTTCAGGCAAGTGCCTCAACAGCTAAGCCATCTCGCCAGCCCGGTAGTTTTCTTAATGTACTGCTTTTCCTCCTCTTCCTTGCCTTAAAAAATTGGTAAGGAGCTGGAGAAATGGTTCAGTGGTTAAAGGTGCTTTCTTGCAAAGCCTAATGGCTTGGGGTTGATTCCCCAATACCCATATAAAGATGTACAAAGTGTCTGGAGTGAGTTTGCAGTGGGCATGAGGCCCCAGCACACCCAAACACACACACACTCAGATTAAAAAAAAAAAAAAAGATTGATATGCATAGTTGAGAGTGATGCTCATCTGAAGAAGGTGATGTGAATACAAGGCCAACCTGCAGTCTGAGATAAATCTGATCCTAAATTAATTTCCATTTATCCTTAAACTTGAGTTATTTATGTCCAAATGAGCCTTCAGGGCTCCTCCCCCAGATACGGTTCTCACTCTAGTCTAGATCCATCTGGAACTCACCCTGTAGTCCCAAGATGGCCTCGAACTCACAGTGATCCTCCTACCCCTGCCTCCCAAATTCTTGGATTAAAGGCGTGTGCCACCATGCCCGGCTCCAAGTGAGCCCTTAAACTGCACATTACAGACTATAAGAAGGCTGTACTTCCTCAAGTCTACATCAAAATCCAGCCTGAAGTTCAAGTCCAGCCTAGGCTGCATAGCAAGACACTGTCAAAACAGAAAAATCTAGGGCCTGGAGAGATGGCTCAGCAGTTTAAGGCACCTGCATACAGGCAAGGTCTGGGTTCAGTCCCACAGTACCTACTTACAGCCAGGTGCACAAAATGGCTTATACATCTGCAGTTCTTTTGCAATGGCAAGAGGTCCTGGCATGTCCATTCATTCTCTCCCTCTATCTCTCTTTCCTTGATAATAATTTTTTTTTCAGTTCATTTTGAGAGAGAGAGAGACAGAGAATAGGTATGCCAGGGCATCTGGCCACTGCAAACGAACTCCAGACGCATGTGCCCCCTTGTGCATCTGGCTCACATGGGTACTGGGGATTCGAACCAGGGTCCTTAGGGTTTGTGGGCAAATACCTTAACTGCTAAGCCATCCCACCAGCCCTAAATGATTTTTTTTAATTTTTTAAGGGGGCAAAGAGATGGCACAGTGGTTAAAGGTGCTTCCTTACAAAGGATGACAACACAGATTTCATTCCTCAGTACACATGTAAAGCCAGATGCACTAAGTGGTGCATGCATCTGGAGTTCAATTGCTGTGGTAAGAGGCCCTGGTGCACCCAATCTCTCTCTCTCTCTCTCTCTCTCTCTCTCACACACACACACACACACACTGCAAATAAAAATTATATACATATATATGCATGTATATATATATTATATATATGTGTGTGTATATATGTGTGTGTATATATGTGTGTGTATATATATATATATATATATATATATATATATATATATATATATATCTTGGGAGGCCTAAGGACCCAGGTTCAATACCCCAGTACCTACATAAGCCAGATGCACAAAATGGTGCACCTGTCTGGAGTTTTGCAGTGGGTGGAGGCCCTGGCATGCCCATTCTCTCTCACACACAAATAAACACAATATTTAAATATATATGTATCTGCCTTTCCCTCTCAAATAAATAAAATAAAATAAAATAAAAGTTTTATTGATTTGAGAGACACTGCAAAGGAACTCCAGTTGCATGCACCACCTTGTGCATCAGGCTTTATGTGGGTACTGGGGAATTGAACCTGGGTCCTTTGGCTTTGCAGGCAAGTGCCTTAACTGCTAAGCCATCTCTCCAGCCCAACAAAAATATTTTTTAAAAAATCTAAGAGATGAATTTTGAAAAAGTAGCATTTTATTTCTAAGCAAACATTTACTTTTTTGAAAAAAAAGTCTAAAATCTGTACAAGGCCTGTAATTGTTATATCATTGTTTATCTGTTGAATTTATATAATATACAAATCTATAAATTAAAAAATAAAAAAAAATCTAAGAGATGAAAAGATTGTAAGAGCTACAGTGTGGGTACTGGGCGTGGTGGCACATGCCTTTAATCCCAGTACTTGGGAGGCAGAGGTAGGAGGATGGCCATGAGTTCAAGGCCACCCTGAAACTACATAGTAGTCTATGTAGGTCAGCCTGTACTAGAGTGAGACCCTACCCTGAAAAACAAAAACAAAAGACTACAATCTTTGAGCTGGGAGATGGCTTAGTGGTTAAGGTGCTTGACTGAAAAGCCAAAGGACTCAGGTTCAGTTTCCCAGTATCCATTTAAAGTCAGATGCACAGGATGGCACATGCATCTGCAGTTCCTTTGCAGTGGTTGGAGGCCCTGGAGCACCCATTGTCTGTCTGTCTGTCTGTCTGTCTGTCTCTCTCTCTCTCTCTCTAAAATAAATAAAATGTGTTTAAAAAAAAACACTACAATCGGAGCTGGAGAGATGGCTTAGTGGTTAGCCAAAGGATCCCGGTTCGATTCTCCAGGTCTCACATAAGCCAGATGCACAAGGGGTTTCTGAGTTCATTTGCAATGGCTGGAGGCCCCGGCGCACCCATTTTCTCTCTCTCTCTCTCTCTCTCTCTCTCCCTCCCCCCTCATTCTCCCTCTCAAATAAATAAATTATATATATATATATATATTTTTTTTTTTTTGGTTTTTCAAATTAGGGTCTCACTCTAGTCTAGGCTGACCTGGAATTCACTCTGTAGTCTCAGCATAGCCTCGAATTCATGGCAATCCTCCTACCTCTGCCACTGAGTGCTGGGATTAAAGGTGTGTGCCACCATGCCTGGCTGATTGTAGTGTTTTTTTTTTCCTTTAAGTGTTTTTGCCGGGCGTGGTGGCACACGCTTTTAATCCCAACACTGGGGAGGTAGAGGTAGGAGGATTGCCATGAGTTCAAGGCCAGCCTAAGACTACAGAGTGAATACTAAGTCATCCTGGGCTAGAGCGAGACTCTAGCTTGAAAAACCAAAACTAAAAGACTGAAATCTTTGTAAAAATAAGTAAATAGGGCGAGAGAGATTGCCTAGTGGTGACGGTGCTTGCCTGCAAAGTCTAAGAACCCAAGTCTGAGTCCCTAGAATCCATGTAAACAAGACATACATGCTGGCACCTGTCTGAAGTTTCCTTGCAGTGGCTGTAGGCCCCGATGTGTCCATTCTCTCAAATAAATAAGTAAATAAATATTTGAAAAAATAAAAATTTGAGCCAGGCATGGTGGCGCATGACTTTAATCCCAGAACTCAGGAAGCAGTGGTAGAAGGGTCTCTGAGTTTGAGGCCAGTCTGGGACAGGTCAGCCTGGGCTAGAGTGAGACTCCACCTCAAAAAAAAAAAATGTTAACAAAACAAAGTATGGGCTGGAGAGATGGCTTGAAGACTAAGGACCCCTGTTCAAGGCTCAATTCCCCAGGACCCATGCTAGCCAGATGCACAAGGGGGCGCACGCATCTGGAGTTCCTTTGCAGTGGCTGGAGGCCCTGGCACGCCCATTCTCTCTCCCCCCTCCCCCACCTCTGTGGCTCTCAATAAATAAAATAAACAAAAATTTTGAAAAAAAAAAAAAAAAAAACAAGGGCTGGAGAGGTGGCTTAGCGGTTAAGTGCTTGCCTGTGAAGCCTAAGGACCCTGGTTTGAGGCTCCATTCCCCAGGACCCACGTTAGCCAGATGCACAAGGGGACGCATGCGTCTGGAGTGCCCAGTGGCTGAAGGCCCTGGCGCACACATTCTCTCTCTATCTGCCTCTTTCTCTCTCTGTCACTTTCAAATAACTAAATAAAAATAAACAAAAAAAAAATTTAAAAAACAAGCTGGGCATGTGGTGCACACCTTTAATCCCAGTACTTGGGAGGCAGAGGTAGGAGGATTGCAATGAGTTCGAGGCCACCCTGAGACTACATAGTGAATTCCAGGTCAGCCTGAGCTAGAATGAGACCCAACCTTGAAAAAACAAAAATAAATAAATTAAAAAAATAAAATACAGGGGCTGAAGAGATGGTTTAGCAGCTAAGGCCGTTGCCTGCGAAACCTAAGGACCCAGGTTGGATTCCCCAGTATCCATATAAACCCAATCCACAAGGTGGCATATGTGTCTAGAGTTTGTTTGCAGTGGCTAGAGACCCTGGTACGCCCATTCTCTCCCTCTCTCTCTCAAATGAATAAATAAAAATAAGGGCTGAAGCCAGGTGTGGTGGCACACATCTTTAATCCCAACACTCAGGAGGCAGAGACTACAGAGTGAATTCCAGGTCAGCCTGGGCTACAGTGAAACCCTATCTCAAAAAAAGTGAAAAACTTAAAAATAGTAAAATATTTATAAATAAAATGTAGCTAGGTATGATGAGGCATGATTGTAATCCCAGCACTGAGGAGGTAGAGTCAGAAGGGTCAGAAGTTCAAGGTATACCAGAGCTACATAGTAAGGCCCTGTTTAATATGGAGACAAAAAAAAAAAAAATTCAGCCGGAGCTAGAGTGAAACCCTACCTCAAAAAAACAAAATAAATAAATAAAATGAAACAAATTAGCCAGGCATGGTGGTGCTCACCTTTAATCCTAGCACTTGGAAGGCAGAGGTAGGAGGATTGTCATGAGTTTGAGGCCACCCTGAGATGACATAGTGAATTCCAGAGCAACCTGGGATAGAGTGAGACCCTACCTCAAAAAAAAAAAAAAAAGGACCCTAAAGACTCTACCAGAAAACAGAGCTGATAAACACCTATAGCCATGTAGCAGGATACAAAATAAACACAGAAATCAGTAGCCTTCCTATATGTTAACAACAAATACACAAAGGATGAAATCAGAGAATCACTCCCATTCACAATTGCATCAAAAAAAAATAATAACAATAAGGTACCTTGGATTAAACCTAACCAAGGAAGTGAAGGATCACTACAATGAAAACTTCAAAACACTCAAGCAAGAAATTGCAGAAGACACTAGGAAATGGAAAGACATTCCTTGTTCTTGGATTGGAAGAATCAATCTTGTGAAAATGGCAATCTTACCAAAAGCAATCTACACATTTAATGCAATCCCCATCAAAATTTCAATGGCATTCTTCATGGATATAGAAAAAACTCCAAAAATTCATTTGGAATCACAAAAAATCTCGAATATCTAAAACAATACTGAGCAACAAAAATAAGGCTGGTGGTATCACCATACCTGATTGTAACCTATACTACAGAGCCATAGTAACAAAAACAGCATGGTATTGGCACAAAAGGAGACATGTAAATCAATGGAACAGGATAGAGGACCCAGATATAAGTCCAGGTAGCTATAGCCACCTGATCTTTGACAAAAATACTCACTGGAGAAAAGGCAGCCTCTTCAGCAAATGGTGCTGGGAAAACTGGATATGTATCTGTAGAAGGATGAAAATAGATTCTTCTCTCTCTCCATGCACAAGAATTAAGTCCAAATGGATTAAAGACCTTAACATCAGACCTGAAACTCTGAAACTGCTAGAGGAAAAAGTAGGGGAAACCCTTCAACATATTGGTCTTGGCAAAGACTTTCTGAATATAACCCCAGTTGCTCAGGCAATAAAACCACAGATCAACTGCTGGGACCTCATGAAATTACAAAGATTTTGTATGGCAAAGGACACTATGAATAAAGCAAAGAGGCAACCTACAGAATGGGAAAAAATCTTTGCCAGTTATATATCTGATAGAGGATTAATATCTAGGATATACAAAGAACTCAAAAAATTAAATAACAAGAAATCAAACAACCCAATTAAAAATGGGCTATGGAATTAAATAGAGAGTTCTCAAAAGAAGAAATACGGATGGCATATAAACATTAAAAAAAATGTTCTATATCCCTAGTCAGGGAAATGCAGATTAAAACTATGTTGAGATTCCATCTCACTCCTGTCAGAATGGCTACCATCATGAAAACAAATGACCATAAATGCTGGCGAGGATGCAGAAAAAGAGGAACCCTTCTACACTGTTGGTGGGAATGCAATCTGGTCCAGCCATTATGGAAATCAGTGTGGAGGTTCCTAAGACAGCTAAAAATAGATCGACCATATGACCCAGCTATAGTACTCCTAGGCATATATTCCAAGGACTCATCTCAATACCTTAGACATAACTTGCTCAACCATGTTTATTGCCGCTCAATTCACAATTGCTGGGAAAATGGAACCAGCCTAGATGTCCCTCAACTGATGAGTGGATAATGAAGATATGGCACATTTATACAATGGAGTTCTACTCAGCGGTAAAGAAAATGAAGTTATGAAATTTGCAGGAAAATGGATGAATCTGGACAGGATTAAGTAAGGTACAAGGCCCAGAAAGCCAAGTGTCGCAAGTTCTCTCTCTCTCTCTCTCATATGTGGATCCTAGCTACAGATGATTGGACTTCTGTGTGAGCAGGAAGAAAACTCTGTAGCAAAGGCCAGTAAGCTCGAAAAGAGATATAAAGGGAAGAGAAAGAAAGGGAGGGGGTGCTTAATAGGATGGTAATATATACATATGTGTGTGTGTGTGTGTGTGTGTGTGTGTGTGTGTGTGTGTGTGTATGTAGAATAGAGTAATGGGGGTGAAAGGCCCAAGTGAGGTCAGGGGAAGAGATCTGAGTAAAGGAAAGGTGGATGGAGGGCTAATCAAAGTCTAAGAGGGTATAAATAAGTCATATGGAAACCTACTTTTTTGGACAATGGAACAAACAGGAGCCATAGATTGTTGCTGGAAAATTTTCAGTGCCAGGGACGGGATACCTTCCAGTGAGTTGTTGGGCAAGGAGGTCCCTGATGACCCCATAACATTATAGACCATTGCCGAGGCCCTTGGTCTCCCACCAGGAATAGATGGTAAGACCCTATTGATGAAGACTCCACATACTTGGGCTGCAAGGCCACTGAGAAATCCTGCTGGAATTGAGCTGACAACCTCCTCCATGTAGACCAGCTGACAAAAAGCTGGAAGAAGCCATTCTGCATGCAGTTCAATGGGAGAGAGAGAAACCAGTGAAGATACTCAACAGTGGACACTGCAAGTCTCAAATTTTGCCAGCCAGGCCAAATGAGCCAATGGGTGCAATAGTGTCATGTCTGTCATGGTGGAACCCAACTGTCCTCTAATTGGACTGGAGGCCCACTCCATGGGAGGGAATACATCCCTGATACTGAAAACGTAAAACCGGTAGTCCTGAGCCCTAGGGGTGTAATGTCTGGTGATGTTTGGATAAATGTATATACTATGCTCACCAAACTGCCCAGTAAGCACTTCTCTTAATGTTCATACCCTTATATTAATGCTACTCTCACTTTTTTTTTTTTTTTTTTTTGGTTTTTCGAGGTAGGGTCTCACTCTAGCCCAGGCTGACCTGGAATTCACAATGAGTCTCAGGGTGGCCTTGAACTCACGGTGATCCTCCTACCTCTGCCTCCCGAGTGCTGGGATTAAAGGCGTGCGCCACCACGCCCGGCTTTACTCTCACTTTTGGTAGAGAACCTTCTCTTTTCAGATAGCAGTGATCTTGGGATGATTCAGAAGGCATCATGGTGCTGGAAAGAAGTGACTGGAGTGCTCAGCACTGAAATATCTCTATCATGCCTTCCAAGGCTCAGGTTCTATTGCAGAAGAGGTGGCTGAAAGAATGTAAGAGCCAAAGGAAGGGTAGGACTCCTTACAACGTGATCCTCCAGACACAAAATGGCCTGGATATCCATGACCTCACAATGCCTGACACTATGTACACAAGACCATCATAATAGGAGGAAAAGATGATAATATCAAAATAAAAGAGAGACTGATTGAGAGGGGGAGGGGATATGATAGAGAATGGAGTTTCAAAGGGGAAAGTGGAGGGAAGCAGGGCATTACCATGGAATATTTTTTATAATCATGGAAGTTAATAAAAAATTTTGAGAAGGAAAAAAAAGTAAATAAGTCAAACAATGCAATTAAAAAATGGGCTGTGGAAATAAATAGTTCTCAAAAGAAGAAATACGGATGGCATATAAACATCTAAAAAGTGTTCTATATCCCTCCCTAGTCATCAGGGAAATGAAGATTAAAACTACATTGAGATTCCATTTCACTCCTGTCATATTTGTACCATCAAGAAAACAAATGACCATAAATGCTGGTGAGGATGCAGAAAAACAGGAACCCTTCTACACTGTTGGTGGGAATGCAATCTGGTCCAGCCATTGTGGAAATCAGTGTGGAGGTTCCTAAGGCAGCGAAAAATATCCCAGCACTCGGGAGGCAGAGGTAGGAGGATCACTGTGAATTTGAGGCCACCCTGAGACTACACAGTGAATTCCAGGTCAGCCTGAGTCAGTGTGAAACCCTACCTCAAAAAACAAACAAAAAGGGGCTGGAGAGATGGCTTAGTGGTTAAGTGCTTGCCTGTGAAGCCTAAGGACCCCGGTTCGAGGCTCGATTCCCCAGGACCCACGTTAGCCAGATGCACAAGGGGGCGCACACGTCTGGAGTTCATTTGCAGTGGCTGGAGGCCCTGGCGCGCCCATTCGCTCTCTCTCTCCCCCTCTTCCTTTCTCTGTCTGTCACTCTCAAATAAGTAATAATAAATAAACAAAAAAAGTAAAAAAAAAAAAACCAAAAAAACAACAAAAAAAAAGACAGCTAAAAATAGATCTACCATATGACCCATCTATAGCACTCCTAGGCATATATCCTAAGGACTCATCTCATTACCTTAGAGATACTTGCTCAACCATGTTTATTACCACTCAATTCACAATAGCAGGGAAATAGAACCAGCCTAGATGTCCCTCAACTGATGAGTGGATAATGAAGATATGGCACATTTATACAATGGAGTTCTACTCAGTGGTAAAGAAAAATGAAGTTATGAAATTTGCAGGAAAATGGATGGATTTGGAAAGGATCATACTAAGTGAGGTAACCCAGGCCCAGAAAGCCAAACGTTGCATGTTCTCTCTCATTTGTGGATCCTAGCATCAAATGATTGGACTTTTGTGTGAGTAGGAAGAAAACTCAGTAGCAGAGGCCAGTAAGCTAGAAAGGTGATATAAAGTGAATAGAAAGGAAGGGAGGGGGGACTTAAGAGGATGTTTTTTTTTTTTTCTTTGCTTTTTTGAGGTAGGGTCTCACTCTAGCTCAGACTGACCTGGAAATAAATTACTCTGTAGTCTCAGGGTGGCCTCGAACTCATGGCAATCCTCCTATTTCTGCCTCCTGAGTGCTGGGATTAAAGGCGTGTGCCACCACGCCCGGCAAGAGGATGGTATTGTGTATATGTAAGTAGAACATATTAATGGGGGTGAGAAGGCCTAAGTGAGGTCAGGGAAGAGATTTGAGTAAAGGAAAGGTGGAGGGAGGGCTAATGAAAATCCAAGAGGATATAAATAAATCATATGGAAACCTACTTTTTGGACCATGGAACACTCAGGAGCTGTAGATTGCTACTAGAAAATTTTCAGTGCCAGGGATGGGATACCTTCCACTAAGTTGTTGGCCAGGGAGGTCTCTGATGCCCCCAAAACATTATAGGCTATTGCCGAGGCCCTTGGTTTCCCACCAGGAATCAATGGTAAGATGCTATCGCTGAAGACTCCATATACCTGGGCTGCAAGGCCACTAAGAAATCGTGCTGGAACTGAGCTGATAACCTCCTCCATGTAGACCAGCTGACAGAAAGCTGGAAAAATCCATGCTGCATGAAGTTCCATGGGAGAGAGAGAAATCACCAGTGAAGATATTCAACAGTGGACACTGCAAGCCTTATATGTGGCCAGCCAGGCCAAATGAGCCAATGGATGCAATAGTGGCATGTCTGTCATGGTGGAAACCAACTGCCCTCTAATTGGACTGGAGGCCCACTCCATGGGAGGGAATACATCCCCGATACTGAAAACCTATAACAGGGGTAGTAATGAGCCCTAGGGGTGTAACGTTCCTGGTCTGGCTAAATGTATATACTATGCTCACCAAACTGCCCAGTAAGCACTTCTCTGAATGTTCACATCCATATTTTAATACTACTCTCACTTTTGGTAGAGAACCTTCTCCTTTCAGATGGCAGTGACCTTGGGATGACTCAGAAGGCACCAAGGTGCTGGGAAGAAGTGACAGAGGAGTGCTCAGCACTGAAATATCTCTATCACACCTTCCAAGGCTCAGGGTCCATTGTGGAAGAGGTGGCAGAAAGAATGGAAGAGCCAAAGGAAGGGTAGAGCTCCTTACAACATGCTTCTCCAGACATAAAATGGCCTGGATATCCATGACCTCAAGTGCCTGCCACTACCTACACAAGACCATCATAATAGGAGGAAAAGATCATGACATCAAAATAAAAGAGAGACTGATTGAGGGGGGAGGGGATATGATGGAGAATGGAGCTTCAAAGGAAAAAGGGGGGGCATTACCATGTGATATTTTTTATAATCATGGAAGTTGTTTTAAAACAAGAAAAATATAATTAAAAAAAAAGAAAAAGAAAAAGAAAGAAAAAAATGGGGGCTGGGGAGATGGCTTTTAGTGATTAAGGCATTTGCCTGCAAAGCCAAAGGACCTCAGCTTGATTCCCCAGGACCCACATAAGTCAGAGCCAGAAGGTGGCGCATGTGTCTGGAGTTCGTTTGCAGTGGCTGGAGGCCCTGGTGCACCCATTCTCTTCCTCTTCCTCTTCCTCTCTCTCTCTCTCTCTCTCTCTCTTCCTCTTTCTCTCTTGCTCTCTCAAATTAAAAAAAAAAAATGCTGGGTGTGGTGGTGCATGCCTTTAATCCCAGCACTCGGGAGGCAGAGGTAGGAGGATCGCCGTGAGTTTGAGGCCACCCTAAGACTCCATAGTGAATTCCAGGTCTGCCTGGGCTAGAGTGAAACCCTACCTTGAAAAAAAAAAAAAAAAGAATTAAAGAAAAATGGTATGGTGGTGTCTGCCTTTAATCCCAGCACTCAGGAGGCCGACATAGGAGGATCACTGTGAGTTTGAGGCCATCCTGAGACTACATAGTGAGTTCTAGGTCAGCTTGGGCTAGAATGAGACCCTACTTCAAAAAAACCAAGGCTTCCCTCCAGACATAAAATAGCCTGGATATCCATGACCTCATAGTGCCTGACACTACCTACACAAGACCATCATAAGAGAAGGTAAAGATCATGACATCAAAATGAAAGAGAGACTGAGATGGGGAGGGGATATGATGGAGAATGGAATTTCAAAGGGGAAAGTGGGGGGAGAGAGGGTAGCACCATGGGATATTTTTTATAATCATGGAAAATGTTAATAAAAATTAAGAAAAAAAAAAAAAACAGGGTTAGCTGGGCGTGGTGGTGCACGCCTTTAATCCCAGCACTTGGGAGGCAGAGGTAGGAGGATTGCCGTGAGTTCGAGGCCACCCTGAGACTCCATAGTGAATTCCAGGTCAGCCAGGGCTAGAGTGAGACCCTACCTCAAAAAAAAAAAAAAAAAAAACAAAAAAAAAAAAAAAAACAACAACAAAAACAAATCCAGGGCTGCAGAGATGGCTTAGCAGTTAAGGCATTTGCCTGCAAAGCCAAAGGACCTTGGTTCCATTCCCCAGGACCCATGTTAGCCAGATACACAAGGTGGCACACTCGTCTGGAGTTCGTTTGCACTGGCTGGAGGCTCTGGTTCACCCATTCTCTCTCTCTCTCTCCCTCTTTCTCACTTGCTCTGTCAATAAATTAAATTAAGTTAAATTAAAAAACTAAAAAGAGGGTGCTGGAGAGATGGCTTAGCCATTAAGGCACTTGCCCGCAAAGCCTAAGGACCTGGTTCGATTTCCCAGGACCCACATAAAACAGTGGTGCATGCATCTGGAGTTCGTTTGCAGTGGCTAGAGGCCCTGGGGCAACCATTCTCTTTGTCTCTCTTTCCCTTTCTCTCTCTCAAATAAAATGAAAACTAAAAAAAAAAAAAAAAAAAAAAGAAAACATGGAACATCAATCTAGATGTGTTGGGCAACCAGTTAACTACTTGATACTCTCAAAGTTCAAAGTAGTGGAAGGTTTAGAAAATTTATTAGGGTAAAGCACAGGGTACTATAAGAACAGATGAGTAACAGTATTGGATCCTGTGGTGGTTTGATTCAGGTGTCCCCCATAAACTTAGGTGTTCTAGATGCTAGGTTCCCCAGGTGATGGCAATTGGACATTAAAGCCTCCTGGAGGTGATGTATTGTGGGGTGGAGGGGAGCAGGCTTATGGGTGTTATAGCCAGTTTCCCCTTGCCAGTGTTTGGCACACTCTCCTGTTGCTATGGTCCATCTTATGTTGGCCAGGGGGTGATGTCCACCCTCTGCTCATGCCATTGTTTTCCTCTGCCATCGTGGAGCTTCCCTTTGAGCCTGTAAACCAAAATAAACCACTTTTTTCCCAGAAGCTGCTCTTAGTTGGGTGATTTCTACCAGCAATGCGAACCTGACTACCTCACGGCAACAGATCCCATATAAATTGAGAAGGGGCAGGAAAATGAATTTCTGGAAAGGGATCATGCTGAGGATATTTATCTTGGCTGAAGCATAAAATTAAAAGGAGCCAGGCCCTTAATCCCAGCATTTGGGAGGCAGAGGGTAGGAGGATCACTGTGAGTTTGAGGCGACCCTGACACTACATAGTGATTCCAGGTCAGCCTGGGCTAGAGTGAAACCCTACCTTGAAAAATCTTAAAAATCTTAAAAAAAAAAAAAAAAAAAAAAAAAAGCTGGTTGTGGTGGTGCATGCTTGTAGGATATTGCTGAAGAGGCAGAGGCAGGAGGATCAGGAGTTCGAGGCCAGCCTGGGCTACATGTTTGGGGCTGAGAGATGGCTTAGTGGTTAAGGTGCTTGCCTATGAAGCCTAAGGACCCAGGTTCAATTCCCCAGTACCCACATCAACCAGATGCAAGGTGGCACATGTGTTTGTTTGCTATGCTGGAGGCCCTGGTGTACCCATTCTCTCCATCTCTCTCTCTCTCTTTCTCTTAAATAAATAAATACTTAAAATATTTTTTTGTTTGTTTATTTGAGAGCGACAGAGAGAGAGAGAAAGAGGCAGATAGATAGAGAATGGGTGTGCCAGGGCCTCCAGCCACTGCAAATGACCACCTTGTGCATCTGGCTTATGTAGGTCCTGGGGAATAGAGCCTTGAACCGGGGTCCTTAGGCTTCACAGGCAAGCGCTTAACTACTAAACCATCTCTCCAGCCCATAAATTTTTTTTTAAAGCCAAGTTGTTGTTGTTGTTTTTTTTTTTAATTGGAGAGATGATGGTTCAGCACCTAAAGGCGCTTGTAAAACCTAAGGTCTGGGTTTGATTTCCCAGTACCCAAGTAAAGCCATATGCATAAAGTGGTGCATTTATGTGGAGATCCTTTGCAGTGGCAGGAAGCCCTAGTGTACCCATTCTCCCTCTATTTCTCTCCATTGCTTTTTTTTTTTTTTTTTTTTTTCCAGGTAGGGTCTTGCTCTAGCCAAGGCTGACTTGAGATTCACTATGTGGTCTTGGGCTGGCCTCGAATTCACGGTGATCCTCTTACCTCTGCCTCAGTAGTGCTAGGATCAAAGGCTTGTACCACCATGCATGGCCTTTTTTTGTTCTTTTTAAAAAATATTTTGTGGGGGCTGGAGAGATGGCTTAGCAGTTAAGCACTTGCCTATGAAGCCTAAGGATCCTTGTTCGAGGCTCGATTCCCCAGGGCCCATGTTTGCAGCGGCTGGAGGCCCTGGCACGTCCATTCTCCCTCTCTCTCTATCTGCCTCTTTCTTTCTCTGTCATTCTCAAATAAATAAATAAATAATTAATTAAAAAAAATATTTTGTGGGCTGGAGGAATGGCTTAGTGGTTAAGGCATTTGCCTGAAAAGCCAAAGACCCAGGTTTGATTCCCCAGGACCCACATTAACCAGATGCACAAAGGGGCACATGTGTCTGGAGTTCGTTTGCAGTGGCTGGAGGCCCTGGCACACCCATTCTCTCTCTCTTTCTCTTAACCTATCTCAACAACAACAACAAAAACAACAACAACAAAAATTAAAAGGCCTAGGTTGGGGTTGTAGCTCAATGGGCTCAATAATAGAGTGCTTGACCATCCTCAACACATCCTTCCAAGATGGACAATCAGATTGGAGAGATAGACTTGAGACCAGGTCTTTTGTTTTGAGGTGAGATCTGGCAGCCCAGGCTCGTCTCAGAATAGATATGTAGCTATAGCTAAAGCTGGCTTTGAACTCCTGATCCTGAACAACTTCTCCAGGCTCTGAAACTAGGTCTTAAAGGTGAAGCGGAACAGTAATGGACAAATGAACTTAACCCCAGTCTCAATCCTTCTGCTCAAGGCACCCAGCATTGAAACGCTTCACGAACTTCCCACATAGGAACACAGACTTGCTGGTTGGGTTTGCCTTACTATTTTGGTTCTTTTTGGAATCTTTTGGAGCTAGGGACCAAGCTCAGGATCTTAAGCACTCTACCATGGAGCCTAATCCACCTTGCTTTACTCATTGTGAAGTATTTCTTTGCCCCTACCTCACTCAGTTTTGTTAGTTTTCCCTTTGCGTGTTTTACCAGCAATCTACCCCTCTTGGTGTTTTGTGGGTTTTGTTGTTGTTTAGTTCTTTTGGCTTTTTTGAGGTAAGGTCTCACTCTAGCCCAGGCTGACCTGGAACTCACTTTGTAGGCCGAGGATGGCCTCCAACTTGTGTTGCTGAAGATAACCTTGAACTTTGGATCTTCCTGCTTCCACCTCTCTAGAGTTAGAATCTCAGGTGTGTGCCGCTATGGTCAGTTTATGTGTGCCAGGGATGGGAACCTAGGGCTTTGTGCAGGGTACACAAGCATTCTAGCCACTGAGCTACTTTCCCAGCCTTACCCTTTTCAGAAAAAATAGTGCTTTTTATTTATTTATTTGCAGAGAGAGAGAGAGAGAATGGCACGCTAGGGCCTCTAGCCATTGCAAATGAACTCCAGATGCATGTGCCACATTGTGCATCTGGCTTTAAGTGGGTATTTGAGAATTGAACATGGGTTGTTAGGCTTTGCAAACAAGCACCTTAACTGCTGAGCCATCTCCTCAGCTCCACCCCTTTTTTCTGTTTGTTGGTTTTTATTTTTTTCTTTAATATATTTTACTTATTTATTTGAGAGAGAGAATGGGCACACTAGGGCCTCCAGCCACTGCAAACAAACTCCAGATGCATGTGCCACCTTATGCCTCTGGTTCACGTGGGTTCTGGAACATTGAATTGGGATCCTTTGGCTTTGCAGGCAAACACCTTACTTGCTAAACTGTCTCTCCAGCCCCTCCCCTTTTTTTTTGGTTTTTCGAGGTAGAGTTTCACTCTAGCTCAGGCTGACCTGGAATTCACTGTATTCTCAGGGTGGCCTCAAACTCAAAACGATCCTCCTACCTCTGCCTCCCAAATGCTAAAATTAAAGGCGTGTGCCCCCATGCCTGGCTGTTTTTTTTCCCAGTTTGTTCCAGATAGGGTCTCTGTAGCCCAAGCTGACTTGGAACTCACAGCAATCCTCCTAGCTCTGCCTTCCTAGTGATAGGATTAAAGAGCATGTGAGACCATGTCCTGCTGTTTTTTTTTTTTTTTTTTTTTTTTTTTTGAGGTAGGGTCTCACACTAGCCCCAGAAAAGCAGAGGTAGGAGGATTTCTGTGAGTTCGAGGCCACCCTGAGACTCCCGAGTGAATTCCAGGTCAGCCTGGGCTACATAGAGCAAGACCCTACTTTGAAAAACAAACAAACCAAAAAAGAAACATGTTACTGATTTGATATAGAATGGCTTCAAGAAAAATTGTTAAGTAAAGAAAGTATACTGTGCTACTTATTTATTTTGGGATTTTGAGTCTCCAGGCTGACCTGGAATTCACTATGTAGTATCAGGGTGGCCTCAAATTCACAGAGATCCCTCCTAACTCTGCCTCTAAGTGCTGGGATTAAAGGCATGTGCTACCATGCCTGGCTTTTATTTATTTAATGTGAGAGAGAGAGAAAGAATTGGCGTGCCAGAGCGTCCAGCTACTGAAACCTAACTCCAGGTGCGTGTGCCATGTTCTGCACATGTGCGACCTTGCACACTTGCATCACCTTGTGTGTCTGGCTTATGTGGGATCTAGAGAGTGGAACACAGGTCCTTAGGCTTCACAGACGAGCGCCTTAAACGCTTAGCCATCTCTCTAGTCCTTATTTTGTTTTCTTTTTTTTTATTTCTTTCATAGCTGGCTATTTTTTCTCAATTTTTATTAATATTTTCCATGATTATAAAAAATATCCCATGGTATTACTCCCCCCCCAACTTTCCCCTTTGAAATTCCATTCTCCATCATATCACCTCCCCATCTCAATCTTTCTGCTTACATATATACAATACCAACCTAATAAAAGCCCTCCTCCCTTTCTATCTCCTTTTTTAACTTACTGGCCTCTGCTACTGAGTTTTTTCCTTCTCGCACAGAAGCCCAGTCATCTGTAGCTAAGATCCACATATGAGGGAGAACATGTGGCGCTTGGCTTTCTGGGCCTGGGTTACCTCACTTAGTATAATTCTTTCCAGATCCATCCATTTTTCTGCAAATTTCATAACTTCATTTTTCTTTATCGCTGAGTAAAACTCCATTGTATAAATGTGCCATATCTTCATTATCCACTCATCAGTTGAGGGACATATATGCTGGTTCCATTTCCCAGCTATTATAAATTGAGCAGCAATAAACATGGTTGAGCATGTACTTCTAAGGAAATGGGATGAGTCCTTAGGATATATGCGTAGGAGTGCTATAGTTGGGTCATATGGTAGATCAATCTTTAGCTGTTTTAGGAACCTCCACACTGATTTCCACAATGTCTGGACCAGATTGCATTCCCACCAACAGTGTAGAAGGGTTCCTCTTTTTCCACATCCCCGCCAGCATTTATGATCATTTGTTTTCATGATGGTAGCCAATCTGACAGGAGTGAGATGGAATCTCAATGTAGTTTTAATCTGCATTTCCCTGATGACTAGTGACGTAGAACATTTTTTTAGATGCTTATACTTATTTTGTTTTCTTGTGGTAGGGTCTCATTCTAGGCCAGGCTGACCTGGTATCCACTAGAAGTCTCAGGGCAGCCTCACGGCGATCCGACCTCCACTTCACAAGTGCAAGGATTAAAGCCATGCACCACCATGCCCGGCTTGTGCTCCTTTTTTTTTTTTTTTTTTTTTTTTTTTTGGTTTTTCAAGGTAGGATTTCACTCTAGCCCAGGCTGACCTGGAATTCACTATGTAGTCTCAGGGTGGCCTCGAACTCACAGTGATCCTCCTACCTCTGCCTCCCAAATGCTGGGATTAAAGGCGTGCGCCACCACGCCCGGCTTGTGCTACATTTTTATTTGTGTGTATGTAATGTGTTGGTATGGTGTGGTATGGCATCCCATTCACTTGCTTGCAGCACAGATGTGATCAATACACTCTAAAAATTAAATTAACAAGGATGAGAGGGTACCCAAAAGCAAGAGATAGAGACAAATGAGCCCAACTCTATTTTCAGAACTTTAAAAAATATATATTTTATTTATTTGAGACAGAGGGAGTGAGAGAGAGGAGGCGGCAGAGAGAGAATGGGCACGCCAGGGCCTCCAGCCACTGCAAACAAACTCCAGATACATGTACCACCTTGTACATCTGGTTTATGTGGGTAATCAAACTTGGATCCTTAGGCTTCATAGGCAAGCCATCTCTCCAGCCCTAGAACTTTATTCTTTTTTTTTTTTTTTTTTTGGTTTTTCAAGGTAGGGTTTCACTGTAGCCCAGGCTGACCTGGAATTCACTATGGAGTCTCAGGGTGGCCTTGAACTCACAACGATCCTTCTACTTCTGCTTCCCATGTGCTGGGATTAAAGGCTTATGCCACCACGTCTGGCTTTTTTTTAGAACCTTATTATTATTATTATTATTTTTTGTTTTTTCAAGGTAGGGTCTCACTCTGGTCCAGGCTGACCTGGAATTAACTATGTAGTCTCAGGGTGGCCTCGAACTCACGGCGATCCTCCTACCTCTGCCTCCCGAGTGCTGGGATTAAAGGCGTGCGCCACCACACCCAGCTAGAACCTTATTTTTGTTTTGGTTTTTCGAGGCAGGGTCTTGCTCTGTAGTCAGTGTGGCCTCAAAATCACAGCAATCCTCCGACCTCTGCATCCTAAGCACTGTAATTAAAGGCGTATGCCACCACACCTGGATATTTTTATTTTTTTTTTATTGACAACTTCAATAATTATTAACAAAACTATGATAATTCCTTCCCCTCCCCTACTTTTCCCTTCTCAAGGCATGCGTAACCACACCTGGCTAGATAAATAATTTTTAAAATTTTCATTTATTTATTGGAGGGAGTAAGAGAGAGAGAGAGGTAGATATATAGAGAGAATAGGCACACTAGGGCCTCCAGCCACTACAAACAAACTCCAGATGCACGTGCTGCCTTGTGCATCTGGCTTATGTGGGTACTGGGGACTTGAACCTGGTTTCTTAGGCTTCACAGGCAAGTGCCTTAACCACTAAGCCATCCCTCCAGCCCTTAATAAATAAATTTAAAAATATTTATTTGGGCAAGTGTGTGAGAGAGAATATGAATATGGGCACGCCAGGGCCTCCAGCCACTGAAAACAAATGCCATATGCATGCACTACCCTATGCATCTGCCTTTACATGGTGTAGTGGTTTTATTCAGGTGCCTACCCGCCATAAACTTATGTGTTCTGTAGGTTCCCAAGCTGGTTGCAGTTTAGGAACTGGAGCCTTCTGGGGGCAGGCTTGTGAGTGTTAAAGCCAGCTTCCCCTTGCCGGTGTCTGGAACTCTACTGCTGCTGTTGTCCAGGAAGTGATGGCCACCCTCTGCTCAAGCCATCACTTTCTCCTGCACCATGGAGCTGTAAGCCAAAATAAACCCTTTTTATTTCCACAAGCTGCTCTTGGTTGGGTGTTTTCTACCAGCAACACGAAGCTAACTGCAACATGTATTGGGGAACTGAACTGGGTCCTCAGGCTTTGCAGGCAAGCACCTCAACTGCTGAGCAACTTCTCCAGCCCAAATAATTTTCTTTTGTTTCTTTTTGGAGTTAGGATTTTGCTGTAGCCCAGGCTGACCTGGAATTCACTATGTAGTCACACCTGGCTTTATTTTTTAAAAAAATTTAAGCCACACTGGGCATGGTGGCACATGCCTTTAATCCCAGCACTTGGGAGGCAGAGGTAGGAGGATCGCCATGAGTTTGAGGCCAGCCTGAGACTACATAGTGAATTCCAGGTCAGCCTGAACTAGAGTGAGACCCTACCTCGAAAAACAAAAAGCAAAACAAAACAAAACAAAACAACAACAACAAAAAAAGAAAAAACGAAAAAAAATTCTAAGTCAGAGCAGCTCCCTGAAGAAGTGGCTGATTCCACCTGGAGTAAGAACAAGAAAAGTACAGGATGACTTAGGAAACTTTTGCTGTGTCTGAAAATAAGTATTTAGGGGGCTGGCAAGATGGCTTAGTGGTTAAATGTGCTTGCTTAAAAAGCCTGTCATGGGCTGGAGGGATGGCTTAGTGGTTAAAGCGTCTGCCTGCAAAGCCAAAGGACTCAGGTTCAATCCCCCAGGACCCACATTAGCCAGATGCACAAGGGGCGAATGCATCTGGAGTTTGTTGGCAGTGGCTGGAGGCCCTGGCACGCCCATTCTCTCTCTCTCTCTCTCTCTCCTTCTCTGTCAAATAAACGAATTAAAAAAAACAAAAGCCTGTCAGCCTGGGTTCAATTCCCCATCAATCCATGTAAAGGCCTGAGGCGGGTCTGGAAAGATGGCCTGTTTGTAAAGCCTGAGGCAAAAAATAGTACAAGTAGTGGCAAGAGACTCTTGTATTTATACACACATGCACACATGTGCGATTTTGTTTTGTTTTGTTTTTCAAGGTAGGGTTTTACTCTAGCTCAGGCTGACCTGGAATTCACTTTGTAGTTTCAGGGTAGCCTTGAACTCACAGCAATCCTCCTACCTCTGCCTCCCAAGTGCTGGGATTAAAGGTGTGCGCCACCATGCCTGGCCAATGTGTAAATATTTTTTAAAAATATTATTTATTTATTTATTTGAGAGACACAGAGAGATAAAGAGGCAGATAGAGAGTCAGAGAAAGTCGTAAGGTCCATATTAGACAAGACTAAAATGAATGGTTAAATGAAGTACTGGGTACAGGTCTAAATCTCTTACAAAGGGGAAAAAAAAAAAAAAACTGCTAGAAAAGACCTGGGGAAATTGATGGATTTATAATATGAACTTATAAATGGAATATTTGCATTCATGATAATTTCCTATATGTATGATAATTATACTATAAATAAGTAAAATTACTTATTTATTTATTTTTCTTTTGAAGTAGGGACTTACTCTAGCCCAGGCGGACTGGGAATTCACTATGTAAATCTCAGGGTGGCCTAGAACACACAGCGATCCTCCTACCTCTTGCCTCCTGAGTGCTGGGATTAAAGGCATGTGCCACCACACCTGGCAATAAAATTATTTAATTTAGTAAATATACCAAGCAGTGTTATGGGAAAAAGAGGCATGAAATGTACAATCTATTCTCAAATGGTTGAAAAATGGGTAAGAACCTGCATCAAAAAAAAAAAAAAAAAAAAAAAAAAGAAAAAGTGGGTCTAGGCAGGTAGTTAAGTGGTTAGCATATGCAAAGCACTGGATTTGATCCTCAGCACTGGGAAAAAATTCAGAGAGGCTGGAGAGATGGCTCAGCAGTTAAAGCACTTGCATGCAAAGCCTAATGACTGGGGTTCCATTTCCCAATGCCCATGTAAAGCCAGATGCACAAAGTGGCAAATGTGTCTGGAGTTCATTGACAGCTGCTAGAGGCCCTGGCACACACATTCCCTCTGCTTGCAAAAAAAAAAAAAAATTGCCTGGGTGTGGTGGTGCACACCTTTAATCCCAGCACTTGGGAGGCAGAGGTAGGAGGATCGCCATGAGTTTGAGGCCACCCTGAGAATACACAGTGAATTCCAGGTCAGCCTGGGCTAGAGTGAGACTCTACCTTGAAAAACCAAACACACACACACACACACACTCACACTCACACAGAGCCCTCTTGGGCAAAGTGACTGATATTTATAATCTCAGCACTTGGGAAGCTGAGATAGGACTGCTCTAAATTCAAAGCCACCCTAGAGCCAGGCATGGTGGCATGCCTTTAGACTCAGCACTTGAGAGGAAGCTAAAGTAGAGATCAAGGCCAGCCTGGGCTAGAGCAAGACCCTGCCCTGGGGAAAAAAAATCACGCAGTGATAAAATGGAAACAACTGAGGAATGAATCTGGGTAAATGTTAGACTTGTTATTTATGTCAAGCTTTCAACTTCTCTAAGTTTCAAACTATTTTCAAAGAAAGGAATAGGACTGGAGGGATGGCTTAGCGATTAAGATGCTTGCCTGTGAAGCCTGAGGACTCATGCTTGACTCTCCAGATCCCACATTAGCCAGACACACAAGGTGATGCAAGCACACAAGGTTGCACATGTGCACAAGATGGCGCACATATCTGGAGTTCAATTGCAGTGGCCAGAGGCCCTAGCGTGCCAATTCTCTCATAAAAAATACAGAAAAAGAATCTCAAAGAAAGGTATATAAACTAGCATTATCCCACTGTATCCTATTAATACATGCAATTATGTGTCAAATTAATTTTTTTCAAGGTAGGGTCTCACTCTAGACCAGGCTGATCCAGAACTCACTCTGTAGCTCAGGCTGGCCTTGAACTCATGGTGACCCTCTTACATTAGCCACCTGAGTGCTATGATTAAAGATGTATGGCAAGACACCTGTTCAAATTAAGTTTTAGCTGGGCATGGTGGCACACACCTTTAATCCCAGCACTCAAGAGGCAGAGGTAGGAGGATTGCTGTGAGTTCAAGGCCACCCTGAGACTATGTAGTGAATTTCAGGTCAGCCTGGGCTAGAGTGAGACCCTACCTCAAAAAACCAAAAATTAATTAGAGACAGACACAGAATAAGCGCGCCAGGGCCTGTAGCCACTGCAAATGAACTCCAGATGCATGCACCACCATATATATCTGGCTTATGTGGGTGCTGGGGAATCAAACCTGGGTCCTCAGATTTTGCAGGTAAGTGCTTTTAACCACTATGCCATCTCTCCAGCCCGAACTCACTGCGATCCTACCTCTGCCTCCCAAATGCTGGGATTAAAGGCGTGCGCAACCACGCCCGGCCCGTGGTGTTTTTTTTTTTATTTTTTAATTTTTATTTATTTGACAGAGAGAAAGAGGGAGAAAAGAGAGATAGAGAATGTGTATGCCAGGACTCCAGCCCCCTTGTACATCTGGCTTACATGGGTCCTGGGGAATCCAATCTGGGTCCTTAGCTTAACTGCTAAACCATCCCTCCAGCCCCCGTGTTTGTATTTTGAAATAAGGTCTCACTCTAGCCCAGACTGGCCTGGAACTTACAGCAATCCTTCTACCTCAAACCCCCCTACCCCTCCCAAAAAAACAAGCCGGGTGTGGGGATGAGGAATTCCGTTAAACTCCACACAGTGTCACATAGATATCACCTCAGCCGTCCTTTACACATACACAAAGCCACACAATATACACCTCAGTACAGCACAACACAGAAACACCTGTAATTCTTTTTTTTTTTTCGAGGTAGGGTTTCACGCTAACCCAGGCTGACCTGGAATTCACTATATAGTCTCAGGGTGGCCTCGAACTCTCGGCAACCCTCCTGCCTCTACCTCCCAAGTGCTGAGATTAAAGGCGTGCGCCACCATGCCCGGCATTTTTGTTCGAGACAACATCACCATGTTGCCCAGGCTGGCCTTGATCATAATCCTCTGGCTTTGAGGGCCTACTTCTCAGTTCCGGTTGATTGTAAGGCATGCACCATCGCACCTGACCAAATATGGACTCTAACACTAAAATTTTCCAACTTGGGGAAAGAAACATTTTGTGTGGACAATTACATATGTAAGCCACCATTTTAAGTACCTTTGGAGTTGAATGAACCCACTGACTGCTGCTGACTCTCAGAAAGAACACCGCCCTTCAATCAAGGTCCTTCCAGTGTGGCTTTTACTAAGATCCCTGGACTGCTCACAGTCTTTGCCATCCAAACTAGTTCCAAGAGTTGCTTCAGCCTCACTTGAAGGAGGCAGGGGTGCCCTAGCCCTACCCTTGCGATCGTTTCGGTGAATAAGCTCCCTTCCTGAGTACCTTCTCCATCCCCATTCCAAAGAAGGTTGTGACTGTTTCCCTCCCAGGCCCCTCTGGGGCAGAGTGCGGGAAGGAGCAGGTGATGTTTCCCCCTCCCTTCCTATATACATTTTGGAATGTGTATGTGCATGCCATGGAGTGCGTGTGGAGCTCAGACACCTGTGCTCTTCTACCTCCTTTGCTGCTGCAAAGGAACATCAGACTAACTGGTCTGAAAGCTTCTGATTCTCCTGGCTCCATCTCCCATTGTCAAAGGTTCATTTGGATCAATAAGCATGTGCCACTTTGTGTCCAACTTTACATGGGTGCTGGGGACAAACTTGAGTCGGCAAACTTTGCCAGCAACTGCCTTTAACCACTGAGCAATGTCCTCAGCTCTATTTTTTTTTTAATTTATTTATTGATTTTTCAAGGTAGGGTCTCACTCTAGCTCAGGCTGACCTAGAATTCATCATGTAGTCTTAGGATGGCCTTGAACTCATGGCAATCCTCCTACCTCTGCCTCCTGAGTGCTGCAATTAAAGGCGTGCGTCACCATGCCCTGCTATTTTTGTTCTTTAAACAATATTTTAGGGATCTGGAGAGATGGCTTAACAGTTAAGACACTTGCTTGCAAAGCATAATGACCCACGTGTGATTTTCCAGTACCCACGTAAGCTAGATGCACAAGGTGGCACATGTATCTGGAGGCCCTGGTGCACCCATTCTCTCAGATAAACATTGCAGAGAATGGCAAGCCAGGGTCTCTTGCCACTGCAAATGAACTTATACATGTATGATTTTTATGTGGATACTGGGAAATCAAACCTGAGTTGGCAGGAACCACCTCTGCAGCCTTACTTGTTATTATTTTTTTGGTGTTTCCAGGCAGGATCTTGCTCTAGCCCAGGCTGTCCTGGAATTCACTATGCAGTCTCAGGCTGGCCTCTAACTCATGGCAATCCTCCTATATCTGCCTTCCAAATGCTGGGATTAAAGGCGTGAGCCATCACACCCAGCCTGTAATTTTTCCCTATTGTGATCTGACAGATTATAAGGGGTTATTGCAATTTTCTTGTGTTGATTTGCTTTGTGTGATGGTTTGATTCAGGTGTCCCCCATAAACTGAGGTCTTCTGAATGCTAGGTTTCCAACTGATGGAAATTTGGGAATTAATGCCTCCTGGAAGGAGTGTATTGTTGGGGGTGGGCTTATGGGTGTTATAGCCAGTTTCCCCATGCCAGTGTTTGGCATACTCTCCTGTTGCTATTGTCCACCTTATGTTGGCCAGGGGGTGATGTCCACCCTCTGTTCATGACATTGTGGAGCTTCCCTTCAAGCCTGTAAGCCAAAATAAACCTTTTCCCCAGAAGCTGCTCTTGATTGGGTGATTTCTACCAGCAATGCGAACCTGACTGCAACACTTTGTGTCCTATTTGTGATGTATTTTAGAGAAAGTCCCAATGGGCTGCTGAGAACATCAAACTAACACATGAGCTTTGGATTCTCCTAGCTCTGCCTCCTATTGTTAAGTGCACTGGGATCAGACACGTGTCATTTTGCATCTGGCTTTAAAGTGCGTGTTGGAGACTTGAACTTGGCCCAGAAGGCTTTGCAAGCAAGTGCTTTTGACTGCTTAGTCATCTCCCTAGCCCCTGGCTTTCACAATTCTGGAAGGCACTATGTAGCTGCTGTTACAGAATTGTTAGCCAGTCTTACTTTGTATTCTGTGTGTGCTGCAATATTAACATCAGGAAAGATAGATATGTCTGCTGGTACAATAGTGATGCAGCTGTTTATGGGTGCTACCAACTGTTTTCCCAATGGACTTAAGGCCCACTCCACAGGTCACTCACATCTGGTACTGTAAAGCAAGGTAAAAGCCCTTGGCTGGGAGATAATAGGCCCCACTAGGAAAGCCAGTGTTTTGTTTAATTGCCTATCAAACTGCTTTCGCCCATAGATTACTGCCGTGGTCAGCCTCAGGGGGTCATGGAGGGAAGCTGCTTTCCCCATCACGACCTGCAGTGGAGAGCAATTACTGCAGACTCATAACCAATCAAACTCCTGAAAATAAGAGATCCTTGTTATGGCGTGGGAATATCACCCTCTTCAAGGCTCATGGAACATCATGGAAGAGAGGGAGGAAAGAATGGAAGAGCTGGAAGGAGCTTTACCCCAAACTCAATCAGGAAGCTTAGAAAGTAACGAGGCCCTCAAGACCCCTTCCCAAGTTTGTAAAAACAATAAATCACTGCGGGGGAGAGGAAGCTACAGGCAGTCAGTTCCCTGCAAGTTGTGTAGGAGCTCAGGGATCCGGCTCTCCATGCTGAGGTGCTGCAGCGGCAGTTGTCCATGTCCCTGTAAGTAACCCTTCACCCATGCTTCTGCAGCTTCAAATCAATTCATGAATTCACCAACTTGGACTTGTGGAGAAATCATTTTTTCTTTTATTTTGGTTGTGTGTGAAGAGATGTTTCATGTCTCCCCAGTAAAAGTCACACATGAATCCATGCACAGCCTCCCACATGTGAGACAGGCAGGTACTTTAACCACTGAACAATACCCCAATTCCTGGAGTGTCTTTTTTTTTTTTTTTTAAAGTATTGTTTGTTTATTTGAAAGAGAAAGAGACAGAGAGAATGGGCACACCAGGGCTTCCAGGCACTGCAAACGAACTTCAGGTGCATGTGTATGTGGGTCCTGGGGAATCAAACCTGGGTCCTTAGGCTTCAAAAGCAAGCACCTTAACTGCTAAGCCATCTCTCCTGAAGTGTGTCTTAATACAAACACAACTGGCGTTTCTGGAGTTTTTTGAGGTAGGGTCTTGCTCTAGCCCAGGCTGACCTGAAATTCACCATGTAGTCTCAGGCTAGTCTTGAACTCACAGGGATCCTATCTCTGCCTCCCAAGTGCTGGGATTAAAGGCGTGCACAACCCCACATGGCTTGATGTTTCTATTCTAAAATATTTAATTTTTAATTTTTATTTATTTGTTTGAGAGAAAGAGGGAGGGAGAGAGAATGGGCATGCAAAGGAACTCCAGACGTATGCACTACCTTGTGCATCTGGCTTACATGGGTCTTGGGGAATTGAACCTAGGTCCTTTGGCTTTGCAGGCAAGCACTTTAACCGCTAAGCCCATCCTTCCAGCCCGATGTTTTCTATTTTAAATTCTACCTTGCAACTTTATTGAATTCATTTATCTGTAACATTTTTTTTTGGATTTTTGTTTTGAAGTAGGGTCTCACTCTAGCTCAGGCTGACTTGGAATTCACTATGTAGTCTCATGGTGACCTTGAACTCACAGTGATCCTCCTACCTCTGCTGTGCCACCATGCTCAGCATTTTTGTGCATTTTTTTAAAATAATTTTTTGTTTATTTTATTTGTGACAGAGAGAAAGAGAAAGAGAGAAAGAGGCAGAGAGAGAGAGAGAGAGAGAGAGAGAGAGAGAGAATGGGCGCACCAGGGCCTCCAGCTGCTGCAAATGAACTCCAGATGTGTGAGCCCCCTTGTGCATCTGGCTAACGTGGGTCCTGGGGAATGGAGCCTGGAACCGGGGTCCTTACGCTTCACAGGCAAGCGCTTAACCGCTAAGCCATCCCTCCAGCCATTTTTGTGCATTTTTAAAAAAAGATATTCTAGCCAGGCGTGATGGCACACATGTTTAATCCCAGCACTCGGGAGGCAGAGAGAGGAGTATCACTGTGAGTTTGAGGCCACCCTGAGACAACATAGTGAATTCCAGGATAGCCTGAGCTAGAGTGAGACCCTATCTTAGAAAACAAAACAAAACAAAATAATAATAATAAAGATATTCCATATAAAAGATCATGTTATCTGGAAAATTATTTTACTTCCTTTTGAATTTGGATTATTTTAAAGTTTTTTTAAAAAATACTTTATTTATTTATTTGAGACGTAGTGACGTAGAAAGAGAGACGTAGAGTGGGTGTGCCAGGACCCACTAGCCACTGCAAGCAAATTCCAGATGCATACACTGCCTTGTGCATCTGACTTAATGTGTGCACTATGGAACTGAACCTGGGTCCTTTGGCTTTGCTAACAAGTGCTTTAACTGTTGAGCCATATCTCCAGCCCTGAACTTGGATTTCTTTCTCTTTATTTAATTTATTTTTTAATTTTAAGGTAGGGTTTCACTCTAGCCCAGGCTGACCTGGAATTCACTATGTAGTCTCAGGATGGCCTCAAACTCACAGTGATCTTCCTACCTCTGCCTCCCAAGTGTTGGGATTAAGAAGCTTGTACCATCACACCTGGCTGAATTTGGATTTCATTGGATCAAAATTATAGCACACTTTTTTTCACTCTCTCAATATTGGACCTGGACATGGTGGCACATGCCTTTAATCCCAGCACTTGCATGGCAGAGGCAGGAGGACTGCTGTGAGTTTTAGACCACCCTGACACTGCATTCAAGCTCAGCTGGGGCTAAAGCAAGACCTTACCTTAAAAAAAAAGTTTTGTCTGTTTGATGTTCTAAAGGCTTCCTGTATCTACATTGGCATCTCTTTCCCAATTTGGGGGAAGCTATCTTCTATTATTTTGTTGAAAATGCCTACTATGCCTTTAAATGAAATTCTTCTCCTTCTACTATACCCTGAATTTTTTTTTTTTTGGTTTATTTTTATTAATTTATTTGACAGCAACAGAGAGAAGGAGGCAGAGAGAGACAGAGAATGAGAATGGGCACAGCAGGGCTTCCAGCCACTACAAATGAACTCCAGACACGTGCGCCCCCTTGTGCATCTGGCTAACGTGGGTCCTGGGGAACCGAGCCTTGAACCGGGGTCCTTAGGCTTGACAGGCAAGCGCTTAACCGCTAAGCCATCTCTCCAGTCCTATACCCTGAATTCTTATGTTAGATTTTTTCATAGTGTCCTGAATATCTTGAAATTTCCATTCATACCTTTCTGTGTTTTTTGTTGCTAGTATTTCTCACTGGTTTTTCTTTATTCATGTCTTGTTCTTATTTCATTAAATTGGTTTCTAATTATCTGCAGTACTATTAGATGTATCAATCTGATGTTATACATCTTCAGGGTAGGAGCTTAAGGTGCTAGATGTGGCTCTTAAGACTCGCAAAGTAACCACAAAAGTGACCCTAGGTGTTGGATTTGCCTGCTATAAGAGTATTCAAGTAGGCTGGGTGGAATAGAATACAGGTAAATTCTAAAATTTAACTTAACAATATATACATTCAATGAAAAACAGCAGAGTATTTATGCAAGAGTAGGTATTAAGACAAACAGATCCTCTTAACAAAGTCAAAGTCCCCACACCCTTAATCCTGTCAACTGGGAGGCTGAGATTTCTGGTCTATAGAGGGTTCCAAGGTCAGCTTGTGACCGAATGAGACCCTGCCTCAACATATGACCGAAAAGGAGACAATGGCACTATAAATCAGGAAGCAACAAATGACAAGCCCAAAATATAGCTTATTTAAGAATGGTAAATCTTAAGCTAGGCATGGTGACACAAGCCTTTAATCCCAGCACTCGGGAGGCAGAGGTAGGAGTCTACATAGTGAATTCCAGGTCAGCCTGAGCCAGAGTGAGACCCTATCTCGAAAAACATACAAACAACAACAAAAAAAGAATGGTAAATCTGACCATCCATCAAATTAAACACATAATTTTACCCTGACATGAAAGGTGCAATTAGCACTTCCTAGGCAAGCCTATATACCAGGCTTATTTGGTGGGTACTAACCTGGTGTAATCTCGGTTACCTTTTGTGATGGCTTTGGTCTCAGTTATGCTGTGGGCTCAGGCAGGCTGGCTGCTCTGATCACCTGTGCCAGGTGCTGTGTAGAAAACCTCCCTTCCCCAGGTCTCTGGTGCTTGCTGGTGCTTGTGCTGGTGGTGAAGGTGGATGGTGGCTGAAGTTCTTCTGTGAGTCCTCATGATCCTCTTCCTCACGAGCCACTCTGCTGGTCCCTGCTGTCTGCTGTCCTCCCTTCCACATTTCTTTTTCTTTTTTTGGGGGGGGAGGTTTGAGGTAGGGTTTCATTCTAGCTCATGCTGACTTGGAGTTCACAATGTAGTCTCAGGGTGGCCTCCAACCTAAGGCAGCGATCCTCCTACCTTGGCCTCCTGGGATTAAAGGCCTTGGGAGGCAGAGGTAGGAGGATGGCCGTGAGTTCGAGGCCACCCTGAGACTCCATAGTGAATTCCAGGTCAGCCTGAGCTACAGTGAGACCCTACCTCGAAAAACCAAAAAAAAAAAAAAAAAAAGAAAAGGAAGGAAGGAAATCACAATGAAGGGATTGTTGGGAAGAGAAAGAGAAAGGGGATCCGCAGAAGTAGGATGTTGATAAGACAGGGTTATATGGGGTGAATATAAATGATAGAGGAATTTGGGTTCCTTGTATGCCAATGAGCCAATAATTTGGGGTCTTCCTAGATCCTTGTCCTATGAATTTGAAGAATCAAATCCACAGACCAGAGGATAAGATTCAGAAAGATTTTATTACAGTTTAAAGCTTTAGGAGGACAAAGACATGGGGCTTAAGCCTAGAACATAAGAGAAGGAAGCAAGGTGGGGCTCTTTCCCAGGGAGGAAGGGGGGGCCGAGAAGCCCACCCTGAGACTCAGATCTGGGCTTTTATGGGCAGTGGCTACGTGAGGAAGATCAGGTCGGCAGGTTGCTATGGACAAAGACCAGATTTTATAGCTTTGCCAGTAATCTTAAGTAAGGATCCAAGTTTCTGTCCTCTAGGAAGGGTGCAGGCTTAATCTAGAAATCTTTCTTGGAGAGTGTAACATCCAGGTTTTTGCAAGTTTAGTGACATTTTTTGTTTTTAGTCAAGGAATAAAAAAACATTACTTTGGGGGTTCTGTTACCCTAATGGTCAGCATTGTAAAGAAACAAAGCAATTCCTCTCAGTGCCCAGAAGAGAACATAGCAACATATATGTTATGTTCCAGACAATATGTATACAAAACATCCATATGTACCAGACTATATGTATACAAAACAACAACAACAAAAAAGGTTCAGTGGCTAAAGGCACTTGCTTGCAGAGCCTGTAGGCCAGGGTTCGGTTCCCCAGTGCCCATGTAAAGCCAGATGCACAAAAGAACACGTGTGTCTGGAGTTTATTTGCAGTGGCAAGAGGCCCTGGTGCGCACATACTTTCTCTCTCACTGATACATGCAAATAAAAATATTTCTTTTTGGGCTGGAGAGATGGCTTAGCAGTTAAGTGCTTGCCTGTGAAGCCTAAGGACCTCGGTTCGAGGCTTGATTCCCCAGGACCCATGTTAGCCAGATGCACAAGGGGGCGCACGTGTCTGGAGTTCGTTTGCAATGGCTGGAAGCCCTGGAGTGCCCATTCTCTTTCTCTCTCTATCTGCCTCCTCTCTGTTGCTCTCAAATAAATTAATAAAAATAAACAAAAAAAATTAAAAAAAAAAGAATTCAGGGTATAGTAGAAGGAGAAGAATTTCACTTAAAGGCATAGTAGGCATTTTCAACAAAATAATAGAAGATAGCTTCCCCCAAACTGGGAAAGAGATACCAATGTAGATACAGGAAGCCTTTAGAACACACAAACTTTAGAACAGACAAAACTTGGAAAGAAACTCACCTCACCATATTATAATTAAATTACCAAAAACACAAACCAAAGAAAATATATTGAAAGCAGTTAGAGAGAAAAATCAAGTCATATAAGGACATTCCATAAAAGCAGACTAAAGGAATATTTGAAGACAAAACCAGTTCTACAGAAAATATTTGAAAGGATCCTCCATGCTGAAGAGAAAGAAAAGCACACATATAAGGAACCTGGAAAAAGCAAACCATACTCAAATACTAGTTAATACTGCTGGACGTGGTGGCTCATGCCTTTAATCCCAGCACTCGGGAGGCAGAGGTAGGAGGATCGCCGTGAGTTCGAGGCCACCCTGAGAATAAAGAGTGAATTCCAGGCCAGCCTAGAGTGAAACCCTACCTCGAAAAACCAAAAACCAAAAACCAAAACCAAAACAAAAACAACAACAACAACAAAAAAAAAAACCCCAAAACAAAAAAAACTAGTTAATACAAGAGAGCAAAGGTTAAAAAAAAAAAAGCAGCAAAATTAAATACACAGCTTTCAATAATACAGTAATAACTCTTAATATTAATGGACTCAATTTCAATTCCCCAACCAAAAGACATAGGTCTGCAGACTGGGTTAAAAAGAAGGATCCTTCAATTTGTTGCCTGCAAGAAACTCACCTTTCTACAAAGGATGGACACTATCTTAGGGTGAAAGGTTGGAAAACGACAATGTTTCAAGCAAACGGGCCTAGAAAACAAGCAAGGGTATTTGACATGGTAGAGACTTCAGATCAACATTAGTTAGAAAAGATCAGGAAGGTCACTTTATATTGATTAAGGGCACTCTCCAACAGGAGGACATCACAATCCTTAACATATATGCACCTAACATGGGGGCTCCCAAATACATCAAACAAACACTGTTAGAACTAAGGTCACAGATAACACCAAATATAGTTGTAGTGGGTGACTTCAACACCCCACTCTCATCAACTGACAGATCATCTTGGCAAAAAATAAAGAGAGATGCATCTGGATTAAATGAGGTCATAAAACAAATGGACCTAACAGATATATACAGGATATTTCATCTGAATGCTGCGGAATACATATTCTTTGCAGCAGCACATGGAACAGTCTCTAAAATAGACCATATATTAGGACACAAAGAAAATCTTAACAGATACAGGAAAATTGAAATAATTCCTTCCATTCTACCTGATCACAATGGAATCAAACTACAAATCAGTAGCAAGAAAAGCTATAAAGCATACACAAAATCATGGAAACTAAACAATACAATACTAAGTGATGAATGGGTCAATGAAGAAATCCAGAAGAAAATCAAAGAATTTATAGAATCAAATGATAATGAAAACACAACATACCAAAACCTTTGGGACACAATGAAGGTAGTCCCAAGAGGGAAATTTATAGCTTTAAGTACCTATATTAAGAAATTAGAGGGCTGGAGAGATGGCTTAGTGGTTAAGCGCTTGCCTGTGAGGCCTAAGGACCCCGGTTCGAGGCTCAATTCCCCAGGACCCACGTTAGCCAGATGCACAAGGGGCGCACGTGTCTGGAGTTCATTTGCAGTGGCTAGAGGGCCCTGGCGCGCCCATTCTCTCTGTGTCTCTCTCTCTCTCTGCCTCTTTCTAGCTCTGTCTGTCACTCTCAAATAAATAAACCAAAAAAAAAATAAAAAAATAAATAAATAAATAAATAAAAAAGAAATTAGAAAGGTCACAAGTGAACAACTTAATGCTTTACACCTTAAGGCCTTGGAAAAAGAAGAACAAGGCAAACTGAAAATCAGTAGATGGGAAGAGATAATAAATGACCCCCCAGTACCCATATAAGCCAGATTCACAAGGGGACACATGCATCTGGAGTTCATTTGCATAGAGTGCTCATTCTCTTTCTCTCTGTGAAATGAATAATTAAAAATAAAATATTTAAAAAAGAGAAAAGAGACCCAAATTAATAAAATTAGAGATGAAAAAGGCACCATCACAACAGATACCAGAGAAATCCAAAAAAATCACAGGGACATAAGAACATATACTCTACTAAGTTTGAAAATCTGAAAGAAATGGATGATTTCCTTGATTTTTATGACCTACCAAAATTAAATCAAGATGTGATTAATCACCAAAATAGGCCTATAACAAGTATGGAGATCCAAGCAGTTATCAAAAATCTCTCAACTTAAAAAAGTCCAGGCCCACATGAATTTTACCAGACTTTCATAGAATAACAAACACCAATGCTTCTCAAACTTTTCCATAAAATAGAAAAGGAAGGAATCCTACCAACCTCCTTCTACAAAGCCAGCATCACCCTGATAGTAAAACCAGACAAAGAAACATAGAACAAAAAAAGAAAATTACAGACTAATCTCCTCATGAACATAGATGCAAAAATTCTCAACAAAACATTGGCAAACAGAACACAAGAATATATTAGGGCTGGAGGGATGGCTTAGTGGTTAAGGTATTTGCCTGCAAAGCTAAAGGACCCAGGTTAGGTTCCCCAGGGCCCGTGTTAGCCAGATGCACAAGTTAGCGCAAGTGTCTGGAGTTCGTTTGCAGTGGCTGGAGGCCCTGGAGCACCCATTCTCTCTCCCCCTCTTTCTCTATCAAATAAAAATAAAAAAATGTTTTAAAAAATGCCAAAAATACTCATTGGAGAAAAGACAGCTTCTTCAACAAAGGGTGCTGGGAAAACTGGATATGTATCTGTAGAAGGACAAAAATATTCTTCTCTCTCTCCATGCACAAGAATTAAGTCCAAATGGATCAAAGACCTTAATATCAGACTTGAAACTCTGATACTGCTAGAAGAAAAAGTAGGGGAAATCCTTCAACATATTCATCTAGCAAAGACTTTCTGAATATAACCCCAGTTGTTCATGAAATAAAACCACGGATCAACCTCTGGGACCTTATGAAATCACAAAGCTTTTGTACAGCAAAGGACACTGTGAATACAGTAAAGAGGCAACCTACAGAATGGGGAAAAAAATCTTTGCCAGCTATACATCTGATAGAGGATTAATATCTAGGATATACAAAGAACTCAAAAAATTAAATAAGAAATCAAGCAACCCAATTAAAAAATGGGCTGTGGAACTGAATAGAGTTCTCAAAAGAAATACGAATGGCATATAAACATCTAATAAAACGTTCTGACATCAGGGAAATGCAGATTAAAACTATGTTGAGATTCCATCTCACTCCTGTCAGAATGGCTACCATCATAAAAACAAATGACCATAAATGCTGGCGAGGATGCGGAAAAAGAGGAACTCTTCTACACTGTTGGTGGGAATGCAAACTGGTCCAGCCACTGTGGAAATCAGTGTGGAGGTTTCTGAGACAGCTAAAAATAGATCGACCATATGACCCAGCTATAGTACTCCTAGGCATATATCCTAAGGACTCATCTCATCAATACCTTAGAGATACTTGCTCAACCATGTTTATTGCTGCTCAATTCACAATAGCTGGGAAATGGAACCAGCCTAGATGTCCCTCAACTGATGAGTGGATAATGAAGATGTGGCATATTTACACAATGTTGTTCTACTCAGAGGTAAATAAAAATGAAATTATGAAATTTGCAGCAAAATGGATGGATCTGGTAAGGATTATATTAAGTGAGGTAATCCAGGCCCAGAAAGCCAAATGTCACATGTTCTCTCTCATATGTGGATCCTAGTTACAAATGGTTAGACTTCTGTGTGAGTAGGAAGAAAACTCAGTAGCAGAGGCCTGTAAACTAGAAAGGAGATATAAAGGGAATAGAAAGGGAGAGAGAGGGGAACTTAATAGGATGGTATTGTATATATGTAAGTAGAACAGATTAATGGGGTTGAAAAGGCCTAAGTGAGGTCAGGGGAAGAGATTGAGTAAAGGTGGAGAGAGGGCTAATCAAAACCTAAGAGGATATAAATACATCATATGGAAACCTATTTTTTTGGACAACGGCATACTCAGAAGCCACACATTGTTACAAGAAAATTTTCAGTGCCAGGAATGAGATACCTTCCAGTGAGTTGTTGGCCAGGGAGGTCACTGATATCCCCAAAACATTATAAGCCATTGCCGAGGCTCTTGGTTTCCCACCAGGAATAGACCCTATTGCTGAAGACTCCACATACTTGGGCTGCAAGGTCAATGAGAAATTCTGCTGGAGCTGAGCTGAAAACCTCCATGTAGACCAGCTGACAGAAAGTTGGAAAAAGCTATGCTGCATGCAGTTCAATGGGAGAAATCACCAGTGGAGATACTCAACAGTGGACACTGCAAGCTTGAAATTTGGCCAGCCAGGCCAAATGAGCCAACTGGTGCAATAGCAGCACGTCTGTTATGAGGGAAACCAACCTCTCTTTAATTGGATTGGAGGCCCGCTCCATGGGAGGGAATACAGCCCTGATACTGAAAACCTCCAACAGGGGTAGTCATGAGCCCTAGGGGGTGTAACGTCAGCTGGTGTCCGGCTAACTGAATATACTATGCTCACCAAACTGCACAGTAAGCACTTCTCTTAATGTTCATACCCATATATTAATGCTACTCTCTCTTTAGGTTAGAGAAACTTCTCTTTTCAGATGGCAGTGATCTTGGGAGGACTCAGAAGGCATCACGGTACTAAGAAGTGACAGAGGAGTACTCAGCACTGCAATATCTCTATCACACCTTCCAAGGCTCAGGGTCCATTGTGGAAGAGGTGGCAGAAAGAATTTAAGAGCCAAAGGAAGGGTAGGACTCCTTACAACGTGCTCCTCCATACACAAAATGGCCTGGATATCCATGACCTGACAGTACCTGGTACTACCTATGCAAGACCATCATAATAGGAGGAAAAAGATGATGACATCAAAGTAAAAGAGACTGATTAAGAGGGGGAAGAGGCACGATGGAGAGTGGAGTTTCAAAGGGAAAAGTTGGGGAGGGAAGGAATTACCATGGATTGTTATCTACAATTATGGAAGATGTCAATAAAAAAATTATTTTTTAAATTTATCATGTTTATTTATTTGAGAGTGATAGAGAGAGGGAGAGAAAGAGGCAGACAGAGAGGGAATGGGCACGCCAGGGCTTCCTGCCACTGCAAACGAACTCCAGATGCATGCGCCCCCTTGTGCATCTGGCTAACGTGGGTCCTGGGGAATCGAGCCTCGAACCAGGGTCCTTAGGCTTCATAGGCAAGTGCTTAACCACTAAGCCATCTCTCCAGCCCAAAAAATAAATTATTAAAAAAAAAAGATTTGACTGGGGCTGGATAGATGGTTTAGCAGTAAGGGTGCAAGCCTGTAAAGTCAAAGGACCTAGGTTTGATTCTTCAGGACTTACATAAGCCAGATGAGCATATGGAGTTTGTTTGCAGGCTCTGATCTTTTTTTTTTTTTTTTCTTTTTTAAAGGAAATTTATTGAATGCTTTATTTATTTGAGAGAGAGGCAGATAGAAAGAATGGGCCTGCCAGGGTCTTTAGCCACTGCAGACGAACTCCAGATGCATATGTCACCTTGTGTATCTGGCTTTGTATGAGCACTGGGGAATTGAACCTGGGTTCTTAGGTTTTGCAGGGAAGCGCCTTAAACAGAGTCATCTCTCCAGCCCCTAACATCACATTTTAAATAGACTTCAGTAGCAAGAACCACTGTATCATTTATTGATCTATCATCTATCCAGCTATCACCCATCCATCCAAGTTATATCCAATGAAATTTAATATTTAAAACAAAATATAGGGCTGGAGGGATTGCTTAGCAGTTAAGGCACTTGTCTGAAAAGCCAAGGGACTCAGATTCAATTCCCTAGGACTCATGTAAAACCAGATGCACAAAGTGGCACATGGGTCTGGAGTTCGTTTGTAGTGGCTGAAGGTCCTGGCATGCCCATTCTCTCTGTCTCTCTCTCAAATAAATAAATAAAATTTAAGAACTTTAATTGGTAGGTGTGGTGGTGCATGCCTTTAATTGCAGCACTTGGAAGGCTAAGGTAGGAGGATCACTGAGGCCAGCCTGAGACTACATAGTGAATTCCAGGTCAGCCTGGGCTACAGTGAAACCCTACTTCAGGAAAACAAGAAAAAGAAAAAATGAGTATGGGTAGACGTATCCTATGGACATGGATAATGGTATGCTCAGAAGACAAAACCATAGATTCTAGAAAAATCTCATGGGATAGAGGTCTCTGATACTCAAATAACATTATAGACCATTGCCAAGGCTCTTGGTTCCCCACCAGAACTAGATGGTAAGATCCTATTGCTGAAGATTCCACATGCTTGAGCTACAAGTCACTGAGAAATCAAGCTGGAGCTGAGTTGGATACCTTCCTGTTGACTTCCTGTCAGATAGCTGGAAAGAGCCTTCCTGAATGTAGCCCTTTGGGAAAGGGAATTCATCAATGGTCAACAGCAGTGGATCCTGCAAGCCTGAAGATTGAGCAGCCAGGCCAAATGTGCCAACTGGTCCAACAGTAGCATGTCTGTCATGGGGAAACCCAACTGCTCTGATTGGACTGCAGGCCAGCTCCATGGAGGGAATAGATGCCTGGTACTAAAAACCTAATGAAAAGCCTATGACCGGGGAGATCATAAGCCCTAGGGGAGTAACAACTGTTGTCTGACCAAATGGATATATTATGCTCACCACACTGCCCTCTAAGCACTTATGTTTAAGCCAAATACTAATGCTACTCTCATCCCTCCCCCGCCCCCAGGGAAGGGTCTCACTCTAGTCCAGGATGACCTGGAATTTACTATGTAGTTTTAGGGTGGCTTTGAACTCACAGTGATCCTCCTACCTCTGCCTCCCAAAAAGTGCTGGGATTAAAGGTGCGTGCCACCACATCTGGCTGTGTACTCTCATTTTGGGTTAGAGAAGTTTATCTTTTTAGATGGTGGTGACCACTGGGATAACTCAAAAGTCACTACAGTGCAAAGAAGTGATAATTGAGTGTTTAGCACTAAGTGAGACATCTCTATCACACCCTCGAAGACTTAGGGTCTATTGCAGAAGATATGGTGGAAAGAATGTAAGAACCAAAGGAAGGATAACACTGCTTACAACACTGTTGTCCAGACACAAAATGACTTTGATATTCATGAATTCATAGTGCCTCAGACTACCTACATAAGACCTTCATAACAGAAGGAAAAACATGATTATATCAAAATAGGAGACTAATTGGACAAAAGAAGTGTTTCAATGGAGGGTAGATTTGTGAATAAGAAAGTAGGGGGTGGGAACGATCATGGTTTAATACCTATTTTTGTTTAGTGTTTAGTCTTTGAAGCTGTCAATAAAAAGTTTAAAAAATATTTTTGTTTGTGTTTATTTATTTATTTGATATAGATAGAGAGGTCCTCCTGCCACTGCAAACAAACTCAATACATGCCTCACTTTGTGCATCTGGCTTTTAAATGGGTATGAGGGTTTCAACCTGGACTATCAGGCTTTTTTTTAAAAATTTTTTTGTTTATTTTATTTATTTATTTGAGAGCAAGAGAGAGAGAGAGAGAGAGAGACAGAGGCAGAGAGAGAAAGTGAGAGAGAACGGGCGTGCCAGGGCTTCCAGCCACTGCAAACGAACTCCAGATGCATGCGCCCCCTTGTGCATCTGGCTAACGTGGGTCCTGGGGAATCCAGCCTTGCAGGGTCCTTAGGCTTCACAGGGAAGCGCTTAACCACTAAGCCATCTCTCCAGCTCCCCATCAGGCTTTTTTGTTTGTTTGTTTGTTTGTTTTTCGAGGTAGGGTCCTCACTCTAGCTCAGGCTGACCTGGAATTCACTATGGAGTCTCAGCGTAGCCTCGAACTCATGGCAATCCTCCTACCTCTGCCTCCCGAGTGCTGGGATTAAAGGTGTGCGCCACCACACCCGGCTCCCCATCAGGCTTTTTTTTTTTTTTTTTTTTTTTTTTTTTTTTAGGTAGGGTCTCACTCTAGCCCAGGCTGACCTGGAATTCACTATGGAGTCTCAGGGTGGCCTCGAACTCACGGCAATCCTCCTACCTCTGCCGCCCAAGTGCTGGGGTTAAAGGCGTGCGCCACCACGCCCGGCTTCCATCAGGCTTTTTAAGCAAGTGATTTTAACTGTTGAGCCATCTCTTCAGCCCTCAATTTACTTTAATTCTGGGTCTTATCTCGTGACAGGGTACCTGAACTATTGATAGACCACATTTCAGACTGGCGTGAACTAACTCTTCCTTCTCCTTGCCTGGTGAGCCATTGATCACCCTTCCATATCCAACTATCCCTACTGCCTTCATTATATGTTCCCTGACACTATACCCCATAAGCAATCTCTTCAGCCCTTTTCTTCTTTATTTTTCAAAAAGAAGTAAAGGGGGCCTGAGAGATGGCTTAGTGGTTAATGTGCTTGCCTATGAAGCCTAAGGACCCTGGTTTGAGGCTCAATTACCCAGTGCCCACGTAAGCCAGATGCACAAGGTGGCACATGCATCTGGAGTTTGTTTGCAGTCTCTCCCTCCCTCCCTTTTTCTCTCTGTTGCTCTCAAATAAGTAATAATAAATAAAACTATTTTTTTTTTTAGGTAGGGTCTCACTCTAGCCCAGGCTGACCTGGAATTCACTATGGAGTCTCAGGGTGGCCTCGAACTCAGAGATCCACATAACTCTGCCACCCAAGTGCTGGGATTAAAGGCATGGACCACCATGCCCAGCAGCATGTGCCATTTTCTGCATCTGGTTTTACATGGGGAACTAAACCAGAGTGTTAGGCTTTGCAAGCCACGTGCCTTAACCACTGAGCAATCTCTTCAGCCCTTTTCTTCTTTATTTTTCAAAAAGAAGTAAAGGGGCGGGAGAGATGGCTTAGTGGTTAATGTGCTTGCCTATGAAGCCTAAGGACCCTGGTTTGAGGCTCAATTACCCAGTGCCCACGTAAGCCAGATGCACAAGGTGGCACATGCATCTGGAGTTTGTTTGCAGTCTCTCCCTCCCTCCCTTTTTCTCTCTGTTGCTCTCAAATAAGTAATAATAAATAAAACTATTTTTTTTTTTAGGTAGGGTCTCACTCTAGCCCAGGCTGACTTGGAATTCACTATGTAGTCTCAGGGTGGCCTCGAACTCAGAGATCCACATAACTCTGCCACCCAAGTGCTGGGATTAAAGGCATGGACCACCATGCCCAGCAGCATGTGCCATTTTCTGCATCTGGTTTTACATGGGGAACTAAACCAGAGTGTTAGGCTTTGCAAGCCACGTGCCTTAACCACTGAGCAATCTCTTCAGCCCTTTTCTTCTTTATTTTTCAAAAAGAAGTAAAGGGGGCCTGAGAGATGGCTTAGTGGTTAATGTGCTTGCCTATGAAGCCTAAGGACCCTGGTTTGAGGCTCAATTACCCAGTGCCCACGTAAGCCAGATGCACAAGGGGGTGCATGCATCTGGAGTTTGTTTGCAGTCTCTCCCTCCCTCCCTTTTTCTCTCTGTTGCTCTCAAATAAGTAATAATAAATAAAACTATTTTTTTTTTTAGGTAGGGTCTCACTCTAGCCCAGGCTGACCTGGAATTCACTATGTAGTCTCAGGGTGGCCTCGAACTCAGAGATCCACATAAACTCTGCCACCCAAGTGCTGGGATTAAAGGCATGGACCACCATGCCCAGCAGCATGTGCCATTTTCTGCATCTGGTTTTACATGGGGAACTAAACCAGAGGGTTAGGCTTTGCAAGCCACGTGCCTTAACCACTGAGCAATCTCTTCAGCCCTTTTCTTCTTTATTTTTCAAAAAGAAGTAAAGGGGCGGGAGAGATGGCTTAGTGGTTAATGTGCTTGCCTAGGGCCTGAGGCCACTACAAACGGATTCTAGATGCATGTCCCCCCTTGTTCATCTGTCTTACGTGGATCCTGGGGAATTGAACCTGGGTCCTTTGGCTTTGCAGGCAAGCGCCTTAACTGCTAAGCCATCTCTCCGACCTCTCTTTTCTTCCCTTTTCTTTTCTAGGTAGGGTTTCACTCTAGCCCAGGCTGACTTGGAATTCACTATGTAGTCTCAGGGTGGCCTCGAACTCAGAGATCCACATAACTCTGCCACCCAAGTGCTGGGATTAAAGGCATGGACCACCATGCCCAGCAGCATGTGCCATTTTCTGCATCTGGTTTTACATGGGGAACTAAACCAGAGTGGTTAGGCTTTGCAAGCCACGTGCCTTAACCACTGAGCAATCTCTTCAGCCCTTTTCTTCTTTATTTTTCAAAAAGAAGTAAAGGGGGCTGGAGAGATGGCTTAGCGGTTAAGCGCTTGCCTGTGAAGCCTAAGGACCCTGGTTTGAGGCTCAATTACCCAGTGCCCACGTAAGCCAGATGCACAAGGTGGCACATGCATCTGGAGTTTGTTTGCAGTCTCTCCCTCCCTCCCTTTTTCTCTCTGTTGCTCTCAAATAAGTAATAATAAATAAAACTTAAAATAAAAAAAAAAGGGCTGCAGAGAAGCCATGTGTGGTAGCACATGCCTTTAATTCTAGCACGTGGGAGGCAGAAGTAGGACAACTATGGAGAGTTCAAGGTCACCCTGAGACCACATAGTGAATTCAGGTCAGCCTGGGCTAGGGTGAAACCCTACCTCAAAACAGAAACAAAAGACATGTCCAGGACCTCCTGCTACTACAAATGAACTCCAGATGCATGTGCCACTTTGCATCTGACTTCACGTGGTATAGTAATTTGAATGTATGGCTCCACAGACTCAAGTTTTTTTTAAATTTTTTATTTTAAATATTTTACTTATTTAATTAATTAATTTAAGAGAGAGGAAGAACTGGGTGTGGTGGCACATGCCTTTAATCCCAGCACTCGGGAGGCAGAGGTAGGAGGATTGCCATGAGTTCGAGGTCACCCTGAGACTCCATAGTGAATTCCAGGTCAGCCTGGGCTAGAGTGAGACCTTACCTCAAAAAACAAAAACAAAACAAAGAGAGAAGAAGAAGCAGAGAGAGAATGGGCGTGCCAGGGCCTCCAGCCAGTACAAATGAACTCCAGACGCATGCGCCCCCTTGTGTATCTGGCTTACATGGGTCCTGGGTAATTGAGCCTCGAACTGGGGTCCTTAGACTTAGCAGGCAAACACCTTAACCGCTACACCATTTCCCCAGCCCTGTTTTTTTTTTTTCTTTTAATTAAAATTGAGTTTGCAGCTTCAGCCCCTAGCAAGCAGACTCCTGCCACAGGAGGTATTCATATCACTGGGGGTGGATCTGAATCCAGCCCAAAGGTATGCAGAGAGGTCTGAGCTCTGGCAAAGTCCCTGCTTGCTGATTTTTGGTGTTTGCTGGCTGGGGGTGGGTATCTCTCTGGATTTATGAATGGGAGCCAGTTTCTTCTACCACTGATGGAACTTCCCCTGGATCTGTAATAAATTGGAATAAACCCCCTCCCATAAACCATGTTTGGTTGGATATTTTGTCCTAGCAATGTTGGAACTGTTTACAACAGGTGAGTATTGGGGAACTGAACTCAGGCTGTCAGGGTTTGCCAATAAGTACACTTTAAAGATGAGCCATCTTGGGACTGGAGAGATGGCTTAGTGGTTAATGTGCTTGCCTATGAAGCCTAAGGACCCAGGTTTGACTCCCCAGTACTCACATAAGCCAGATACACAAGGTGGTGCATGTGTCTGAAGTTCCTTTACAGTGTTTGGAGGCCCTGGCACAACCATTCTCTCTATCTGCCTCTCTCTGTATATAATAACTAACTAACTAACTAACTAACTAACTAACTAACTAACTAACTGACTAAAGATGGGCCATCTTGCCAGTTCGCATTAAATTCTCTTAATGCTTATGTGTAAGCAAACATCAAGGCGAGCATACTGGGCTACACAGTTTCATACTTACCCAGCAAGGGTTGCCGCTCACCCACCCGCAGCTGGTGATGGAACTGCTTGCTGATCATGCGTCGACGGGCATCACTCTCATGGGCAGCCATGTAAGGTATCTCCAGAAGCATGGCAGACACCAGGTACACACACTCCAGCAGTTCCAGGTTGATGTGCAGGTGGAAGGGCACCTGCCGGCGTCGCTCCACCTTCTCCTGCTCCTGGTTGCGCTCTTGCAGGCTGCGCAGCAGTAGACCCTGACCCAGAAGCTCCTTGGCACGACCACTTGACTGGATGTCCAGGAGAGCATTGTGTGCATCCTTTGTCAGGCCTTGGCGGAAGGCACAGATGCCCAGCTGCACCATGGTGCGGTTGTACAGGATCTGAGGGCAAAGGGGGAAAGTGAAAGCCACAGGCAAGCTGTGCACTTATTCAGAGACAGGATCCACTGTGTTCTCAGTAGTAGCCATGCCTGGTTACAGAGAACAAAGCAGACAAGCCCTGCCTCCTGTGTTTCTACAGGTGACAGACACGCAGGACAAAATAACCTTAGGAGAATGGTGACTCATGCTTAGGAGGGAAATTAAACAGCAAAGGGAGTTTGGAAGTAAGAATGCGGTGATGATAGCTGGCAACAATTAGGGACCATGAGGGGAAAAGGAAATAAAGCGAACGTGGTGGCTCACATCTTGACTCTCAGCACCTGGAAAATTGAGGTTGGAGGATCAGTGTTGAGTTTCGGGCAAGCCTGCGCTATACAGTGAGACCCTGCCAGTCAGGTGTGGTGGCATAAGCCTTTAATACTACCACTTGGGAGGCAGAGGTAGGAGGATCATTGTGGGTTGAGGCCAGCCTGGCCTAGAGTAAGACTCTACCTCAAAACAATCAAAACCAACAACAACAGCAGCAACAACAAACTCACTATCACAAATAGGTTCACCAAATGTTTTACATATAAATACTTTCCAGACATCTTAGACACAAGAAGGATCTCACTGCACCCCAAACACAGCTTCAGTATTTCCTCAAAATAACGACACATTCAGGGCACTGGAGAGATGGCCCAACAGATACAAAGCCACTTACTTGCAAACCTGCCAGCCAGGTTTAAATCCCCAGCCACCTGGTATTACAGCAGAAAGACACTGTGTACCCCTCAAACCCCCTCCAAGAACAAATAAAACCAAGCTGGGTATGGTGGTGCATGCCATTAATCTCAGCACTTGGAATGCAGAGGTAGGAAGATCACCATGAGTTCGAGGACACCCCAAGACTACATAGTGAATTCCAGGATAGAGCAACACCCTACTTTGAAAAACAAAAATAAGAACCAACCAAACAAACAAAACTAAAAAAGGGCTGGAGAGATGGCTTAGTGGTTAAGGTGCTTGCCTGCAAAGTCAAAGGACCCAGGTTAGATTCTCCAGGACCCATGTAAGCCAGATCACAAGGTGGCATGTATCTGGAGTTCATTTGCAATGGCTGGAGGCCCTGACACGTCCATTTTTTTCCTCTCTCTCTCAAATAAATAAATAATAAAAATATGCCGGGCGTGGTGGGGCTCCCGCCTTTAATCCCAGCACCTGGGAGGCAGAGGTAGGTGGATGGCTGTGAGTTCGAGGCTACCCTGAGACTACACAGTGAACTCCAGGTCAGCCTGGGCTAGAGTGAGACCCTACCTTGAAGTAAAACTAAAAAAATAAAAAAAACTCGAATAGAAAAATTTCCACACACAAACTAGATATTCTACTATTACTGGAATAAGGTTGAGGTTCACTGTTTGTAGTGATATTTGGTTCTATGCCTTTCCTCCCTGTTTAACAACATCTTCAAGACTATGTATTAAATCATCACCACTATCACAAAAATATTTTATTTGAGAGAGAAAGAGATGGGGAAAAGAAGAGGTAAATAGAGAAAGAGAATGGGCACATCAGGGCCTTTGGCCACTGTAAGTCCAGACATATGTGCCACCTTGCACATCTGGCTTACATGGGTCCTGGGGAACTGAACCTGGGTCCTTTGGCTTCACAGGCAACTGCCTTAACTGCTAAGCCATCTCTCCAGCCCCACAAAAAAAAAAATTTTTAAATAAATAAAAATAGGCTGGAGAGATGGCATAGCGGTTAAGGTGCTTAACTGTGATTTGATTTCCTAGTACTCATGTAAGCCAGATGCACAAGGTGGCACATGTTTTTGCAGTGACAAGAGGCCCTGGCACACCCATTCTTTCTCTCTCTCTCAAATAAATAATTTTTTTAAAGTTAACTGGGTGTGGTGGTGTGTGCACCTTTAATCCCAGCACTTGGGAGGCTGAAGTAGGATAGCTGTGAGTTTGAGGGCAGCCTAAGACTACAGAGTGAATTCTGGGTCAGTCTGGACTAGAGTGAAGCCCTACTTCAAAAAAATATAAATAAATAAATAAATAAAATAGGCAGAGCATGCTGGTGCACACTTTTAATCGCAGTACTCAGGAAGCAGAGGTAGGAGGATCACCGTGTGTTCGAGGCTACCCTGAGACTACATAGTTAATTCCAGGTCAGCCTGGGCCAGAGTGAGACTCCACCTCAAAAAACCAAAATAAATAGATAAAATAAAAATTGAAAATATAGCCTACCATGCTGGCACATGCCTTTAATCCCAGCACTTGGGAGGCAAAGATAGGAAGATCATTGTGATTTAAGGCCACCCTGAGACTACATAGTGAATTCCAGGCCAGCCTGGGCTAAAGTGAGATTCTACCTCAAAAAACAAAACAAAACAAAACAAACAAAACAAAAAAATCGAAAATATGACTTCAATTCAGTACATTATCAATTTGGCATTGAAAAGTAAAAAATCCATTTCCTAACAAACTGAACCAGAATAGGTAAGATAAATACTAGTTGAGCCTAAGTCTCTAAGAGGACTGTAACAGTGGGACAGTATAAAATTTGTGTCAATGTAGATCAAAGAATGCTGGCACTTGGGAAAGACCAAGTGTTTCCTTAGATCTACGGTCACTATTAGCAATTCTAGCAGAGCTAGTTTACCCACACGGAGGACAAGGGCTGCTCCTGGCCTCTCTTCCACCTACCTGCACTGGTGGGTCTGCATGTTGAATGTTGTCTTGTAGGTGGCTCATGAGCATGAGATCCCGGGCCTGATACCAGCGGGAGTGTAGAGCATGATGGTAGATGTGGCAGAGGATGGCACATGTGCGGATCCGGTCTGTACGGTCCTTGGCGTAGATATACTTACAGAGTCTTTCCATCAAGACAGCTGAGTCCTCACCCTCATTTTCTGCCTGATCTTGCTCAGACTAGGGGGTAAGGAAAGTTGTTAGAGATGGATATCCAGGAAAGATGATGGACTTTAAATAATTTAGGCTCTAGCAACATGAGACGAGACTCTATTCATCCTCACTATAACCTACTTCCCTCTCTGCTCCACCTCAGAAGATCCACAGGAATAATGACTTGCCATCAAATCATAACAGACAACAAGATGGAGTCACATAATTCACACTCCTGACATGACTGCGAAGTACTCTCACCTTTGAGGAGCCTTCAGGGGGCGTAAGCTGCCGCTGATGGGCTTTGTAATCAAACTTGTAATAGGTGTGCAGGATGCGTCTCAGGTAGATCCGGCATATCTCATCAGTGGTACCCTTCTCCTCCAGGTAGCGCTGCACACGCTCAATGATGGCACATACTTGAGCCTCATCCTTCAGGTGCTCCACATACTCTGGGAAGGAGAAAACCCACCCTTATGTCAGCCAATCATATAGCTTTCCCATTTGTGTCCTCACTGTGGCCCGAAAACACCATCCTCTCCTAGAAGCTTATCATCCCATCCTACAGCTTACGAAAAATCCCAATTATTGACCTTAGTCAGCAAGGGTTGATGAAATCTGGCACTTTGCTTTCTCTCCCACCATTCTATCAACCCCTTCACACTCAAGCCATTTTTTATTCCTAGAATGCAGAGAATGGGCACACCAGGGCCTCTAGCCACTGCAAAAGAACTCCAGATACATGAGCCACTTATGCACCTGGCTTTACATGGGTATCAAACCCAGGTCCTTAAGGTTTTGCAGGCAAGCACCTTAACTGCTAAGCCATCTCTCTAGGCAGCCCCCCTTTTTTAAGATAGGGTCTCGCTTTATCCCAGGCTGACCTGGAATTAAATATGTTAGTCTATGCAGTCTCTATGGTGGCCTCAAACTCACAGCGATCCTCCTACATCTGCCTCCTGAGTGCTGGGATTAAAGGCATGTGCCACCATGCCCAACTTGTCCAACCCCTCTTTTTTTTTTCAAGGTAGGGTTTCACTCTAGTCCAGGCTGACCTGGAATTCACTATGGAGTCTCAGGGTGACCTTGAACTCACGGTGATCCTCCTACCTCTGCCTCCTGAGTGCTGGGATTAAAGGCGTGCGCCACCACACCAGGCTCTCATCTTGTTTTTAAAAGGATGCCTGAACCTGTATACCTGTAATTCCAGCACATGGGAGGTGGAGACAGAGGCAACAGGAGTTTAAGGTCAGTCTTGGCTACATAGCAAGTCAGAGGGCAGCATGGACTACCCAAAGGAGGCTATGGGATTGGCTTAGTAGTTAAAAGGCATATGTTTGCAAAGCCTGCCAGACCAGGTTCAATTCCCCAGTCCCTATGTAAAGCCATATGTAGAAAGTGGAGAATGTATCTGGAGTTCATTTGGAACCACAAAAGGCCCAACCTGGCACATCCATACTCAATGTCTCTCAAATAAATACCTGAAACTTACTTAATAGCCCAAGTTGGCCTCCAAATCAACAGTGAACCTCCCAAATATTGGGACTAAAAGCATAAGCCATCACACCCAGCTCCTCCAGTCACTTTCTATCTCAGGGCCCTTTAGTTTGCAGTGGATGGAGACCCTGGCATGCCCATTCTGTCTCTCTCTGCTTGCAAATAAATAAGCCAGGTGTGTTGGCACGCCCCTTCAATCCCAGCACTTAGGCAGAGGTACGAGGATCACTGTGAGTTCGAGGCCAACCTAGGACTACATGACTACATAGTGAATTCCAGGACAGTTTGGGCTAGAGTGAGACTCTACCTTGAAAAATCAAAAAAAAAAAAAAAAAAAAAAAAAAAAACTAGAAGAAAGAGAATGAGTGCTCCAGAGCCTCTAGCTGCTGCAAAGGAACTCCAGTTGCATGTGCCACTTTGTGCATTTGGCTTTCGTGAGTATTGGGGAATTGAACCCAGGCCATCAAGGTTTGCAAGCAAGTACCTTTAATCACTAAGCCATTTCTCCAGCCATCATTTTTACTTTCTTACTGAGTATACAGTCCTACACTGCCAATCCCAATGCCTCTGAGCCAAATTAAACAGATGCCTTAGTCCAAATAATTCTCAGAGTCTCCAGACCAGCAGTATCACCTGAGAGCACATTAGATATGAGATTATTTGGCCCCTTTTCCAATGGGAGTGAGGACTAGCATCTCCACAGGACCTCTAGGATAAAAGCTTGGTAAGGAAGGGCTAGATTTTCACTCTGATTTGGTATACTCCTGACAAAACCCTAAAGTTACACTTTTCCTCTCACCAAAGTCCACACTCACTTAGGCTCACCTTGGGAGTGAGGATCAGTATTTTGCATTATTTTAGTAAATTCTTCATCCATTCGTTCCACCAGAGTTAGGATACAGCCACGTACACGCAGTGGCTGAAGAGGAAAGCAAAATAGGAGTAAAAATTAACCCAGATTTAGGTCTAAATCTCAACTCTTATGTCTCCATTGTGCTGTTCCAAAGCAAAACAACATATACTTCCAGTTATTCTGCCAATTCCTCCCTTACCTGGTCAAAATTGTGTAGGTTCTCACTCTCTTCCAGAATGTTCTCTCCAACACAGATGTTGGGATGTGCAACCAAGATGTCCATCAGTTCATTAATGCTATCCAGGCACATCTGCCACATTTCTGGCTACCAAGAGATTAAATGACAAAGCCAAAGTATGAGGATGAAGCAATGCTTCCCAATAACTTCACCAAGAATCTATAAGCCTTCAAACACTGTGTGGAGGCCGTGGGTTTTAAGATAGCAGGTACCTTCCTCTGACCCACCAACTCAACCCTGATATACTTCTTTTGTCCTCACCTTCATGTATGTGGCCAGGTTGGGGTTGTAGTCATAGAGAGAAGCAACAATATTGAACTTGATCTTGACAATGACACCCTCCCCCAGGGTGTTTTCAGAAGCAATCTGAACCAGCAGTTGTAGCAGCTCAATCTGGGTAGCCCTGGAAGGGTACAAAGCTGGGTGAGGCTTTGGAGAGAAATCACAAAGTCTCTCCTGCCAGAGGGGGTGTTTTCTCTTAAAAAAATTTATTATTATTATTATTTATTTATTTGAGTGAGAATGGGTGTGTCAGGGCCTCTAGCTACTGCAAACGAACTCCAGATGCATGCACCACCATGTACATCTGGCTTACGTGGGACCTGGAAAATCGAACTGGGGTCCTTAGGCTTTGCAGGCATGCACCTCAACTGCTAAGCCATCTCTCCAGCCCGGGGTGTTCTCTTTGGATAAGCAAGGCAGCCCACTCCCCACACTCACATTTCACTATTTGTACATGCGCTTCTCTTCTATTTTCTGCTTTTTTGGGGACTAGGGTCTCATGTAGCCCAGGCTGGCCACAGTCACTAGACAGACAAGGGTGACCTAGAGTTTCTGATCCTCTGGTCTCCACTTCCCAAGTACTGGGATTATAGGTGTGTGCTACTACATTTGGCATAAGCAATGCTGGGGATGGAATCCAGGGTTTCATTCATTCATGCTAGGTAAGCAATCTACCCACTGAGCTACACTTTCAGCCCTTATTTCTCTTTTAAATTATAAACAGAACCTGCAGTAATGCTAAGCAGCCTGGAGTAGTAAACAATGTCTTCATTTCCACCATTCTATTCAGTTACTTAATAAAGGTGAGCATCATTCATGTTTGACAGGCAGTACAACAGGCTCAAAAAGTTAAGAGTGGGCTGGAGAGATGCCTTAGCAATTAAGGGGCTTGTCTTCAAGGCCAAAGGACCCAGGTTCGATTCCCCAGGAGTCATGTAAGCCAGATGCAAAAGGTGGCGCATGTGTTTGGGGTTCATTTCCAGCAACTGGAGGCCCTGGCACACCTACTCTCTATCTGCCTTTCTCAAATAATCCCAGCACTCAGTAGGCAGAGGTAAGATTGGATTGCTGAGTTTGAGGCCACCCTGAGACTACATAGTGAATTCCATCCAGGTCAGCCTGAGCTAGTGTGAGACCTACCTTGAAAAACCAAAAAATAATAATAATAATAATAAATAAATAAATATATATATGAATAAATAAAATAAAATAATTAAAAAAAACCTCTTTTAATAGCTGGGCCTGGTGGCACACACCTTTAATCTCAGCACTTGGGAGGCAAGGGTAGGAGGCTCACCATGAGTTCAGGGCCACCCTGGGACTACCAAGTGAATTCCAGGTCAGCTTGGGCTAGAGTGAGACCCTACCTTGAAAAAAAAATAATAATAAAATAAAGCTCTTTAAAAAAAGTGAAGGGATTAGTTCAGGGTCATACAAATAATAAAAGAAAATGGATACATATGCTTCCAGTTCATGGTTTCTCTACTATGACACATCGGTTTCTCACGAAATAGGGTTAAATTCCCCATAAATTTCTACTCTGTGTTAGAAAGAAAAAGATTTCATTTTATAATCCCTTAGCCCAGGCTGATGAAGCTTACCGATCTGTACCCTTCTTGCCTCTTGCCTGTAGGATCTCATTGAGTTTCTTGATGACAACAGCATGGGTGATTTCAGTTCCTTTGGCAAACATTTTTGGCTTCTCCTGGGCCAAAACACAGTCTATCATGTCATGTCAATAGGAACCTGTTCTTGCCTCAGGCTCCTTCCCACTTGGGCCAGGTAAGCATCTGTATGCTCTCAAATCATTCTCCAGTTCATTTTTAAAATACTTTTTCAGGAAGCATGTGGGTGACGCATGAATGCCATGCATATGGAGGCTAGAGAACTTCAGGAGGTACCCTTCTTTATTGCTCATCTATGTACTTCCTATGTAGGCGTCTCCCTCAACCCAGGGCTGCCATTTTCAGTCAGCATGCCTCAGTAAGATTCTCTAGTACCATTTTGTCCTGTTTCATCCCATTCCATCCCCTGTGAGTACTTGTGGGTACTCACAAGTGTTAGACATGTGTGGCCACACCCAACTTTTTTATGAGGGCTCTAGGAAGTCAAACTCAGGTTTCAGGCCCTCCCACTTAAGGGGCAAGCGCTCTTAATCACTTAGCCTTCTCCCTAGTCTCCTACCAGCAGTTCATTTTCACTTCAAGAAACTCACCTTAACAAGTGGTGCACCACCACGGACCCTTTCCCACTCCCCGCCTTCATTGTCCTCCTCTTCCTCATCCAGGCGCTTTATTTTCCTATCGTGCTTCTTCTTAGCCTTGTCTTCCCGTTTCTTCTCAGCTGCCTTTTTGTCCTCCTCTGTGGTGGGCGCTCTGTCAGAAGAAATGGGACAAGATAAAATAGCAGCCTCCTCCTGACCTCTGAGGCTTTCTTCCCTCACAGACTTCCTATCTTTCACTAAGGACCTAAGCTAGGGAGCAAAGTCAACCAAAAGCCAGGACTTTAATATTAAACATTCTGAGTCTGTTAAACTAATCACCTATAAAGAAACATTTTTAGGGCGGGCATGGTGGCACAAGCCTTTAATCCCAGCACTTGGGAAGTGGAGGTAGAAGGATTGTTGTGAGGTCGAGGCCACCCTGAGACTATAGAGTGGATTTCAGGTCAGCTTGGGCTAGAGCAAGATCTTCCCTCAAAAAACAAAAATAAACAAATAAATGCATACATAAAACATGTAGAGACTGGGAAGATAGCTCAGTGACTAAAAGTGCTTGTTTCTACAAGCCTATGAGAATCCCAAGGACCCATATAAAGCTGGAGGTACACAGGTGCACCCATCTGTAACCCCAGTGCACCTACCTCTATGCAAGTTACAATCTGAAGAATTGCAAAACTCATGGGCCAGCCTCATCTGGTCTTTCCCGTGGCAGACAAGAGACCACTGTCTCTGAATAGATGTGAGGAGAGAACCAGCACCCCAAGGGTGTCTGTCCTCAGACATCCACACTCAAACTGTAGCCATGTGCATGTGTGTGGAGGGTGGGGGGCAGAGACAGACACACGCACAATGCAATGAGGGCCGGAGAAATGGTTCAGTAGTTAAGGTGCTTGCCTGCAAAACTGAACAACCTGAGTTCGATTCCCTAGTACCCACATAAAGCCAGATGCAGAGTGATGCATGCACCTGGAGTTTGTCTGCGGTGCCTGGAGGCCCTGGTGTGCCCATTTTCTTTCTTCTCTCTCTCTATATATATACATATACGTCTCTCTGCTTACAAATAAAACAATCTTTTAAAAAAATATGTAATGAGGGCTGGAGAGATGGCTTAGCAGTTAAGCGCTTGCCTGTGAAGCCTAAGGACCTCGGTTCAAGGCTCGATTCCCCAGGACCCACGTTAGCCAGATGCACAAGGGGGCGCACGCATCTGGAGTTCGTTTGCAGCGGCTGGAGGTCCTGGCACGCCCATTCTCTCTCTCTCTGCCTCTTTCTCTGTCTGTCGCTCTCAAATAAATAAATAAAAAGAAAAATTTAAAAAAAAATGTAATGAGTTGGGCATGGTGGCTCACACCTTTAATCCCAGCACTCAGGAGGCAGAGGTAGGAGGATCGCTATGAGTTCAAGGCTATCCTGAGACTACATATTGAGCTCCAGATCAGCCTGAAAAACAAAACAAAACAAAAAAATATGTGTGAATGTAATGAGCATGAACCCAAAATGTTTCTGGAAGAAGCCTGTGCTACCTTATGTGACTTCACTATAGCCTTGATCCTAAATGTACAACATACTGTGTGCTTGCCACCACACCATACAATACCAACTAGCACTTGCCTGAAAACCTGAAACCTCAAATTTGAGACTATTGCATGTTATAAATGACAGGATTTTTACTGTACATACCAAGTTTTCTCTTTTATGGACTGTAACAGGAAACTTTTCCTGTGTTAAGCAGCTTTGGGGTCCCATGCTCTGTAAGTAGGCCCTCAACCTAAGGCTGAGGAAGGAGCATCTTTGGGGAGTAATTGTGACATAGTGCTCTGTGGTCTCATACTCCTAGACAGGCACATGGAGCTTCTGGAGGGGACCATGGGGAAGTTGTCATTCAGGGTGGGATGAGACTTATCAGTGGTGAGGCTAAGGGAGGAGCATCATGACACAGGGAGCCCCATCACAGTGGCTGCTTTGGAGATGCCATATTCCTATAAATAACCCCTCTCCATGCTCTGTAGGTAACCCCAATAAACTCACTGAACTGGTATTGGTGGAATCATGCTTTGGTCTGGGGTGGAGATGTGTGCTTGCATCTCCCCAGGGGAAAATTTTCAGGACATGGGAATATAATGGTTGAATTATAGAAAATAGCAGGCATGGTGGTATACGCCTTTAATCCCAGCACTTGGGTGGCAGAGATAAGATCACTGAGAATTCAAGGCTGACCTGAGACTACATAGTGAACTCCAGGTCAGCCTGGACAAGAGTAAGACCCTACCTGGGGGGTGGGGGTGGAAAGGGTGTGGTGGCACACGTCTTTTTGCATTCAGGAGGCAGAGATGGGAGGATTGCTCAGAGTTTGAGGCCACTGAGACTACATAGTGAATTCCATGTCAGCCTGGACTAGAGAGAGACCCTACCTCAAAATAAATAAATAAATAAAATAAATTTAAAAGTATATAATATATATTATAAATATACATATATAATATAAAAAATATAAATAAAATAAAGAAGCTGGACGTGGTAGTGCAAACCTTTAACCCCAGCACTGGGAGGTAGAGGTAAGAAGGTTGCCATGAGTTCGAGGCCACCCTAAGACTATAGGGAATTCCAAGTCAGCTTGGGCTAGAGTAAGACCCTACCTTGAAAATCCAAGGGAAAAAAAAGTTGAAGCAAGGTCTTGATATGTAGCTCAAGCTGCAAGCTGTCCTCATACTTGTATCACCCTGTTTCAGCCTCTTGACTACTGAGATTATAGGTGCACACCACATCTAGAGTCCCAAAGCTTAGCTTTCATTTTTCCTTAGACAACAGCCTTTCTACAATGCACATGTGCAGCTAATACTGCATACACTGGCCCAAATGAGAGGCTTCAATACATGATTACTGAAAGACAAATATCTGAACCAGCAATAACTTTTTTTTTTTTTTTTTTTTTTGAGGTAGGGCCTCACTCTAGCCCAGGCTGACCTGGAATTCACTATGGAATTTCAGGGTGGCTAGAACTCACAATAATCCTCCTACCACTGCCTCCAAAATACAGGTATTAAAGGCATGAGCCATCACTGGCTTAACACTGATAGTTCTGTAAGACATTAATAAGTTTAAAAAATGTGTTTGAGGGCTGCAGAGATGGCTTATCGGTTAAGGGTGCTTGCCTGCAAAGCCTAAGGACCCAGGTTTGATTCGCCAGAGCCCATGTGAGCCAGAAGCACAAAGTAGCACATGTGTGGAATTCATTTACAGTGGCTAGAGGTCCTGGAGCACCCATTCTGTCTCTTTCTCTCTCTCAAATAAATAAATAAAAGGAAAAAAATACTTTAAAAAAATGTGTTTGACAACTGGGCATGGTGGTACACGCCTTTAATCCCAGCACTTGGGAGGCAGAGGTAGGATTGCCATGGGTTGAGGCCACCTTGAGACTACATAATGAATTCCAGGTCAGCCTGGGCCAGAGTGAGACTCTACCTCAAAAAAACAAAAAAAGAAAACAAGTTTGACTAAGCAAGTCTGAGATGGAGAATTAAACAAAGTTTAACACATCTATTTTGGTGGAAGTTACGAATTCTAATACACTGGTGGTATATATAGCTGTGAACTCTCCAAGGGAATAGGATAGACAATGCTTCCTACACCTTGACCAGTGTTCTCTGAAGCACTTGGTGAAAACTGTTGGGACAAAATGGCGACCATATGCCTGTTTCACCTATGTTTAGCCCTGTTGAGTGTCAAGGGAACTTTACCTCCTGAACCAGTGTAACCCCAACTTCTAAAAGCAGTCAAGGGCAACGTCTTCATAGAGCTTGAACTTTCACTACTATGGGACACACAGATACAAGCAGGAGTCACCTTAGCTTCAAATAGACTAGAACAGAGAAGGTTAAGTTATTCAACCAAGTTGGAAGGACTGAAGGATTAAAGGCCAGAGCTGGAATCCATATCAGGAGGATCCTTTCACTCCAAGACTATGCAGCTAAACTCATGAAGGCTTGCTGTATTCTACAGTATGTACTAGCACTGAGCGCTCCTCACATGCCAGTCCTGGCCTAAGCTACCTCCCTACATCACCTCTCTGTATTCTGATAGGGTTCCTGAGAGGCAATGTTCTTGACCCATGTCACAGATGTGAAAACTGAAGATTAGAAAGCTAAACAATTGCCCGGCGTGGTGGCGCACGCCTTTAATCCCAGCACTGGGAGGGGGAGGTAGGAAGGCTGAGAGTTTGAGGGCACCCTGAGACCACATAGTGAATTCCAGGTCAGCCTGGGCTAGAGTGAGAACCTACCTCGAAAAACCAAAAAATAAATAAAGAAAGAAAGAAGGAAAGAAAGAAAGAAAGAAAGGAAGGAAGGAAGGAAGGAAGGAAGCTAAACAATCTGCCCAAATCACATAGCTACTAGAAGAAAAATAGATTTAACCCTTCTCTACAAGCCATGAAATACTGGACTTTGGTATCTTCAAGGCCCATATTCATGTCACATTAGCTGTGAGATACTAGGAAATGAACACCTGGGTGTGAGAGATGGCTCAGTGGTTAAAGACACTTGCTTGCAAAGCCTAACGGCCTGGTTCAGTTGCCCATTACCCACATAAAACCAAAGTAACACATGCATCTGAATTCATTTGCAATAGCAAGAGGCCCTGACTTGCCCATTCTCTGCCCTCCTTCTGCAAATAAATAAAATATTAAAACGAAAAATACTTGACTCTGAAATCCTACTATAAAATGGAAGCAGTTAACTTCTACCTCTAAAGATTCCAGGAAAGGAAATAACCTAGGTCCCATGAGTTTTCTTACTTTTTAAGGAATTTTGAGGCCAGAACAGTTTGCTTTCCTTCCTCCTCTTCTGAGTCTGAATCAGAGGATGTGGAACCTGTGTCCCATTCTTCATCATCTTCAGAATCTTCAGAGTCCTCATCTTCATCCTTAGAGGAAAGAAAGGATCAGTGGAAGACAGGAGACTGGTCTCTCTGCTTCTCCCGCTGATAAACATTCCCAGTATTTTCACAAACAGAACGCGGAATCAGGGTATTAAGCTCTGGAATGGACCAACAAAACCCTGGGAGTTTCACCTTGCTCATCTCTCCAGGACAGTGTTGGGCTAAGCAGTTAGGTCCCAATGCACTTGGTTCTCTAATACAAGAGAAAAACCTATAATTACACCAGACCAAGTCCCACCCCTTCCAACCATAGGATTCCATGAGACTTTTCTTCCTAGGATGCAAGTGTTTGGTGGCAAATCACTCAAGCTAAAACTGGCTCGTACTTCCATCTTTTTGATTTTTACTCATTTGCCAGAGAGAGATTTGGCACACCAGTACCTCTTGTTGCTGTAAATGCAGGCACAGCAGCACTTTGTGCCTCTGGCTTTACATGGGTACTGGGGAATTGAAAACCAGGCCAGCAGGCTTTGCAAGCAAGAGCCTTTAGCCACAGAGCCATCTCCCAGCCCTTACTTCCATCTTTTTGGAGAACTTCCGACTGTCCCCAGAAGGAACTTCTGATTTTTTCTTTAAGAAAGCTGCAGCACTGACTCCATCTTCATCTTCATCCTCATCTGAAGAGCCTGGAAGAAAGCGGGGACAAAAAAGCTCTACTATTGAAAGGCAAGACTGAACAAAGAAGCTAAGTCAAGGAATCCCTAACTTTGGGCTTCCTAACCATCTGTAACAAATGTGGCCTCCCTCACCTTCTGAATCCTCCTCATTCTTCTCCGCATCTTCATCAGCAGACTGCTCAGGGTTCTGACAGAGACATAAGGGAATAGTGAAGGATGCCCACCAAACACAGCCCACTCTGCCCCTCCACTCCAGTTTTATCATGATTCTTTCTCCAGTCACCACTCATTTGCTGATGCTCTTTTGAGTCTTAGTCATATACTCATTGTTCCCACCGGTCAAAGTAGACCTCTAGCAGACCCACCTGCTTGTAGTTTGTAATATGGGACTCAAAATCTCGGTTGTATTTTCGGATCTTCTGTCGCAAGGTGCTCAGAGCCTTGGCATTGTTCTTGTTCATCTTCTTCTTCCCTTCTTTGTCTTCCCACAGCTAACAAGACAAGAAAGACTGTGACCTGACGCTAAGTAGTATTTCCTAAACCACAGGCTTTATCACCATTTTTTGGACCTTGCTATATACACACCATGTGAACTACTTATTATTGAGTCCATTTAACTATTCTTTTTTGCAGGGCCTCACACGTGCACTTTAATACTGACCTATATCTCCGGCCCCACTTAAGTTTCCAAGGAGTCTTTAAATATCACCATTAGGGCTGGAGAGATGGCTTAACGGTTAAGGCGTTTGCCTATGAAGCCTAAGGACCCAGGTTTGATTCTCCAGGTCCCATGTAAGCCAGATGCACATGATGGCGCATGCGTCTGGAGTTTGTTTGCAGTGTCTAGAGGCCCTGGGGCGCCCAATCTCACTCTCTCTGTCTCTAATAAATAAATAAAAATAAAGATGTCTTTAAAAAATAAATATCACCATTAAAATACAAAACCATGAGTACATGGTTATAATAAATATAGATACAATCAAGTTCTTGGCCAAAAAGTTTTTTTTCTCTCCTTGTTTTATGTTATTTCCTATGTTCTAGGGAACATTGTACATAAAGGCAGAAAATAAGGAGTGTGGCCAGGCCCATGCCCCTTTGGCCTCCACCAGGCATCATACCTCATTAAGATAGTCCTCCAGGTCAGCAAGGATTCGGATATAGAACCGAGGGACACCTTCCTTGTCCACAATACTTTTGGCTTTTCCATAAGCTTTTCCCAGGAGCTCAAATTCTTCTAGACACTTGGTGACATCCCGAATCTTCATAGCATTACGAATGGTCCGGATAAGGTTGGTCAGTTCCTCAAACCTGGGTTGGGAGCCCAATACCACATTGGACATATCCATGATGGAGAAAGTACCAATGCTCCAGGCAGCTCCTTCCACCCAGCCTCCCTGGAGCCTCACCTCTTGTCCTTTGCACTTCGGACAACTCTTTTGGTATCTTCCTCATCCTCGCTCAGTAACAACGGTCTATTTGGAAAGAACAGAGACCAATAACCTTCCATTCCTAATTATCACGATTGAGGGTGCTTGTTTACTATGTGAGACAACTCATTACAACATGGTACAAATTACTACTGAAGTACTGAAAGGTGGTGCAGGTGATGGCTCAGTAGTTAAAGACCCTTGCTTTGCTAAGCCTGTTGGTCTGGGTTTAATTCCCCAATACCCATGTAAAGCCAGATGACCTGGAGCTTGTTTGCAGTGGCAAGAGGCCCTGGCATGCCCATTCTCTCTCTCCTTGCAAATAAATAAGTAGAAGTAATTTTTAAAAAATTAGAATAAAAGGACACTTCAGCTGTAACAACTAGAAAAAGCTTCCAGGAGTTAATATTTTTCTTTACTGAGATGAGACCAGTGATGTGGACTCTTATGTACATATGCAAACACAAACACATACGTCTCTGGGTACATATGTATTTTAAATATATTTTATTTATTTATTTGAGAGACAGAAAGAGGAAGGAAGGGAGGAAAGGAGAGAGGCAGGGAGGGAGGGAGGGAGGGAGGGAAAATATGGGAGTGCCAGGGCCTCCAGCCACTGCAAACAAACTCCAGATGCATGCTCCCCCTTGTACATCTGGCTTACGTGGGTCCTGGAGAATTGAACCGGGATCCTTTGGCTTTGCAGGCAGATGCCTTAACCGCTAAAGTCATCTCTCCAGCCTACATATGTATTTCAAACCGATCAGACACAATTAAAGTGCCCATGTGAATGTCCTAAGTTTGTGAACAAACATTCAACTGTTTCAAATAAAGTTAATTTTCAGGGTTGTGGGAGGTTATTTACGAGGAGTTATTCTGCCAACAGAGCAGGTGGCTTGACTTCAGAGCCACATCAAAGAATTCCCAGACTCTACTAATCACGTATTTAGGACTTCCTTTCATTAACACTGAAGTCGTTGAGGATCGCTTGGTGGGAAAAAGAGCTACAACTTTGTGCATTTTTCTACAATCAGTCTGATGCAGAAGACAGATGGGAAGAGGAGGGCGTTGGAGAGGGATTGGGGAAGACGTAGACTTAAAAGGCCAGGAAGAAAGGTGAGGAAAGAGACCCAGCCAGTGTGAAATGCCTGCCCCTCTATCCCTGGTACCCTGGGCACCAACTCTCAGTTCACAGCGCGGGGACGTGTGAAGTCCCCATCCTCAGAGCCCGCGTCCACCGCCCACTCCACTTCCCTCGCTCGCAGGCGACCTCGGCAGCAGCTCGGACCCGTGCCCCGCGAGTGGGCGTCGCCCCGCCAACTCACTGTTTGCCGTAGTTACCCCCGACGGGTTTGGTGACGAGCTCCTCCCCGGACAAGGACGACTCGGACTCGCTGTCCGATCCGGTGGTGAAAAACCGCGACATGGCGACGGCGCCAAAGGACTACGGCGTGCGCGGCCGGAACCTGAGGAGGAGCCGGAATGTCACGGGCCACAAGGGGCGGCCCTGGTGTCCACCAACCAGTCCCCGAGCCCTCGCCGTCCCCGCCACCACCCCGACTCGGGGCTCCCTCCTCCGAGCACGAGGCCAAAAGACATACCAACACCGTGAGCTCGAAAGTCAAGACGCACAGGCAAGGCGCTGGAAACGCCGGAAAGGAAGAGGAGGGGGCGCGTCACTTCCGGGAAGCGCCGAAGAACAACGCTGAAGAACTACAACTCCCAGTGACCTTTGCGCCACAGCAGCTGCCTCCCAAATCCCTCTCTCTGGCAGCAAGACTTAAACCACAAGCTACATGGTGACACGCGGGGTGCCTCACGTTTGTAGTGTCCAAACTAGAGAGACTGAAGCTGGAGAATCTAGGGTTCTAGGCCAGAGTGGACCATATAATGATACCTTAAATCATTCAAAACAATACCCTAGCCTCCCGCTAGCTTCTGGCGGCAGGTATAAGGAAAACTTGCCAGTTTCGACTACATAGTAAATTCCAGGCCAGCCTGGGCTAGAGTGAAACCCTACCTCGAAAAAAAAGAGAAGACGATTATAGGACTGTGGTTGCAGGCATGCATGGTAATGCCCAAGCTGTTACCATATTTGTCAAGATGTGGTGTTGTATCTCAAGACAGTAACCCCAGCACTTGGGAGGTAGAAGCAAGAAGATCAGGAGTTCAAGGCCAGCCTTGGCTACATAGTGTGAAGCCAGACTGGTTTACATGAAACACCATCTCTGTTGTAAATGGGCGTTTTTCCCTCCAGGAATAACTTGGTGCTGTCTTGAAAGGCAGCTATGCTCAGCACCATACCGCCAATGCTTCATGCATGACATCTCGAAGCACAGAATATCTTGGCTTAGTAGCTACATGTAAGGTGAAGTTAGGAGCTGGAGAGATGTCTCACTGGTTAAGGTCCTTGCTTGCAAAGCCTGGCATCCTGGGTTTGGTTCCCCAGTACTCATGTAAAGCCAGATGCACAAAGTGGCACATGCATCTAGAGTTTGTTTGCAGTGGCAAGAGATCCAAGCATGCCCATACTCACGCCTCCCCCCATCTCTGCCTCTTTTTCTCTGTCTCTCTCAAATAGAAATATTTTCAAAAAATGAAGTTAGATAGGTCATTGCCAAGGCCCTTGGTTTCCCACCAGGAATAGATGGTAAGACCCTATTGATGAAGACTCCACATACTTGGGCTCCAAGGCCACTGAGAAATCCTGCTGGAATTGAGCTGACAACCTCCTCCATGTAGACCAGCTGACAAAAAGCTGGAAGAAGCCATTCTGCATGCAGTTCAATGGGAGAGAGAGAAACCAGTGAAGATACTCAACAGTGGACACTGCAAGTCTCAAATTTTGCCAGCCAGGCCAAATGAGCCAATGGCTGCAATAGTGGCATGTCTGTCATGGTGGAAACCAACTGTCCTCTAATTGGACTGGAGGCCTGCTCCATGGGAGGGAATATATCCCTGATACCGAAAACCTAAAACAGGGATAGTCATGAGCCCTACGAGTGTAATGTCTGCTGATGTCTAGCTAAATGTATATACTGTGCTCATCAAACTGCCCAGTAAGCACTTCTCTTAATGTTCACACCTATATATTAATGCTACTCTCACTTTTGGTAGAGAACTTTCTCTTTTCAGATGGCAGTGACCTTGGGATGACTCAGAAGGCATCATGGTGCTAGGAAGAAGTGACAGGAGTGCTCAGCACTGCAATATCTCTATCACACCTTCCAAGGCTCAGGGTTTATTGCTGAAGAAGTGGTGCCAAAAGAAGGTAGGACTCCTTACAATGTGCTCCCCCCAGACACAAAATGGCCTGGGTATCCATGACCTCTCAGTGCCTGACACTACCTGCACAAGACCATCATAATAGGAACAAAAGATCAGGACATCAAAATAAAAGAGAGACTGATTGAGAGGGGGAGGGCATGGTGATGGAGAATGGAGTTTCAAAGGGGAAAGTGGGGGAGGGAGGGCATTACCATGGGATATTGTCTATAATCATGGAAGTTGTTAATTAAAAAAAATAAAAATATTTTAAAAAATGAAGTTAGAGGGCTAGAGAGATGGCTAAGCAGTTAAGCTATTTGCCTGAGAAGCCAAAGGACCCATGTTCAATTCCCTAGGACCAACATAAAAGCTTGCCAGCCCAGATTCTCACATACAGCCAGAGGGACAAAATGGCACACAAGGCTGGAGTTCATTTGCAGCAGCAAGAAGCCCTGATGCCATTTTCTCTCTCTCTCATAAATAAGTAAAAACACTTTAATTTGGGGGCTGGAGACATGCAGTTATGCAGAGCCTAATGAACTGAGTTCGATTCCCCAGTGCCCACATAAAGCCAAATGCACAAAGTGGTGCATACATCTGGAGTCTGTTTGCAGCAGCCAGAGGCTCTGGCATGCCCATTCACTCTGTCTGTCACTCTTCGCTCTCCTTACAAATAAATAAAATCTTAAACCAGGCGTGGTGGCACATGGCTTTAATCTCAGCACTCGGAAGGCAGAGGTAAAAGGATCGCCAAGAGTTCAAGGCCACCCTGAGTCAACATAGTGAATTCCAGGTCAGCCTGGGCTAGAGTGAGACCCTATCTTGAAAAACAAGAATAAATAAAATCTTAAAAAATTAAATAATTTAAGAAAAATAAACAAAACCAAGCCCATTACAAACTTTCAAAATGACTCTAGGGGGCAGTATCACCCCACTGCTCCAGCCCTGTCCACCCAGCATTGTGGCTCATATGCCTGTAATCTCAGCAGTGGGAGGCTCAATCAGAAGGATCAAGAACCTTTCTCAAGCCTAGTTGCCATAGCAATAATGAGTTGGTCATAAGGGTACAGCCTTCAAGAACGAGACTAGTACCCTTACAGAAGAGGTCCAAGTGAACTAGTCAGCTGTTTCCACCAAGCGATGACAGCAGAAGGTACCACCCAGAAGGAAAGGGTCTTCAACAGGCTACAGATGGGCTGGCATCTTGATTTTGGCTTTCTGAAGCTCCATAACTATGAAAAGTTTATTCTATTTATAAATTACCTAATTTGAGGTATTTTGTTATAACAGCTCCAAAATACTTAGGGAGGCATCTGCAAAAATCCCCTGGCTATGGGCTGGAGAGATGGCTCAGTAGTTAAGGGCTTGCTGGCAAAGCTGAAAGAACTGGGCTCGACTCCCCAGTACCCATGTAAAGCCAGATGCACAAGTGGCACATATATCTGGAGTTCATTTGCAGTGGCTAGAGGTGTGCCCATTCGTATTCTCTCTCTCTCCCCCCTTGCAAATAAGTAAGTAAAAATTTAAAAATATTTTTATTCATTTATTTATTGGATACAGAGAGAAAAAAAAAAAGAAAGAAAAGAAAGGGGAAGGCAGAAAGAACGGGCATGCCAGGGCCTCCAGTCACTGCAAACGAACTGCAGATGCATGCGCCACCTTGTGCAACTGGCTTTACATGGGTACTGGGGAATCAAACCTGGATCCTTAGGCTTTGCAGGCAAATGCCTTAACCACTAAGCCATCTTTCCAGCCCTCAATAGCATGTTTGTTTATTTGTGTGAGTGCATGTGTGCAAACTACATGTGTGATGCAGTGTATGCTCATGTGCGAATGTAGATGTGCGTCCCAGGCACTTGCATGCAGAGGCCAGAGGGGGACATCAGGAGTCCTCTCTCTCTTTCTCTCTCTCTTTTTTTTTATTGACACCTTCCATAATTGTAAACAATATCCCATGGTTATTCCCCTTTCTCCCACTTTCCCCTTTGAAACTCCACTCTCCATTACATCCCCTCACCCTCTCAATCAGTGTCTCTTTTATTTTGATGTTGTGAACTTTTCTTCCTATTATGATGGTCTTGTGTAGGTAGTGTCAGGCACTGTGAGGTCATGGATATCCAGGCCATTTTGTGTCTGGAGGAGCATATTGTGAGGAGTTCTACCCTTCCTTTGGCTCTTCTTATTTTCTTTCTGCCACCTCTTCTGCAATGGACCCTGAGCTATGGAAGGTGTGATTGAGATATTTCAGTGCTGAGCACTCCTCTGTCACTTCTTCTCAACACCTTGGTGCCTTCTGAGTCATCCCAAGGTCACTGCCATCTGAAAAGAGAAGCTTCTCTAACCAAAAATGACAGTAGCATTAATATATGGGTATGAACGTTAAGAGAAGTGCTTACCAGGCAGTTTGGTGAGCATAGTATATACATTTAGCCAGACAGCAGCAGATGTTACACCCCTAGAGCTCATGACTACCCCTGTTATGGGTTTTCAGTATCAGTGATATATTCCCTCCCATGGAGCAGGACTCCAGTCCAATTAGAGAGCAGTTGGTTTCCCCCATAACAGACATGCCACTATTGCACCCATTGGTTGATTTGGCCTGGCTGGCAAAATTTAAAGCTTGCAGTGTCCACTGTGGGGTATCTTCACTGGTGATTTCTCTCTGTCCCATTGAACCGCATGCAGCATAGCTTTTTCCAGCTTTCTGTCAGCTGGTCTACATGGAGGAGGTTTTCAGCTCAGTTCCAGCAGGATTTCTCAGTGACCTTGCAGCCCAAGTATGTGGAGTCTTCATAAATAGGGTCTTACCATCTATTCCTGATGGGAAACTAAGGGCCTCAGCAATGGCCTGTAATGTTTTGGAGGTATCAGGGACCTCCCTGGCCAACAACTCACTGGAAGGTATCCCATCCCTGGCACTGAAAATTTTCTAGTAACAATCTATGGCTTCTGTGTTCCATTGTTCAAAAAAGTAGGTTTCCATATGACTTATTTATATCCTCTTAGATTTTGATTCGCCCTCCCTCCACCTTTCCTTTACTCAATCTCTTCCCCTGACCTCACTTAGGCTTTTTCACCCCCATTAATCTGTTCTTCTACTTACATATATACAATACCATCCTATTACGTCCCCTTTCTGTTAGAAATCCTTCTCTTTGGCTTAGCGGTTAAGCGCTTGCCTGTGAAGTGTAAGGACCCTGGTTCGAGGCTCGATTCCTCAGGACCCACATTAGCCAGATGCACAAGGGGGCGCACGCATCTGGAGTTCGTTTACAGTGGCAGAAAGCCCTGGCACGCCCATTCTCTGTCTATCTGTCTGTCTGTCTGTCTCTCTCTCTCTGCTGCCTTCTCTCCCTGTCTGTCACTCTCAAATAAATAAAAAAATACACAAACAAACAAAAATATTAGAAGTCCTCTTATTGCTCATCCATGCATGACTTGTCTCTGGAGCTGCTGTCAGTGAGCCCCAGCAATTATCCAGTCTCCACCTCCAACTACCCCCCCAAACTGGGGTTACAGCCTTGCCCAGCTTTTTGTATAGGTTCTGAGAAGTTGAATTTGATGGTCTCTCATGCTAAAGCCACAAGTGCTTTTAACTTCTGAACCATCTCCCTGGCCCCAATACCAGTAGGGTTCTTATGGAGTGCTGGTTACACAGGCCTGCACTTAGCATGCCCCAGGATCCAGACTCTTAGTCAGAAAGCAGGTGCTCAATATAAATAGCCAACATTAAGCAAAGGAGTCACTCATTGTTTGGGAACCATCAGCAAACAAATAGAGGGACAAAAGGTTGCATATCCAAACAGTAAAATAATATTTAGCTGTCAAAAGAATAAAGTGAATCCCAGCACACTGGAGGCTGATATGAATTCAAGACCAGCCTGTAGCTACAGAGAGAGTTCCAGGTCAGCCTGAGCTAGTGTGAGACACTGCCTCAAAAACACAAACAAGGGCTGGAGAGATGGCTCAGTAGTTAAGGCACTTGGCTGCAAAACTTAATAAGCAGGATTCAATTCTGCATTACCCATGTAAGATGCATAAAGTGGCACATGCATCTGGAATTCATTTGCAGTGGCTGGAGGCCTGGAGCATCATCCATTCTCTCTGTTGGTCTCTCTCTCTCTCTATTTTCTCTCTCTCTCTCTCTCTGCTTAAAAGTAAATAAATAATGTTAAAAAACACAAACAAGGGCTGGAGAGATGGCTTAGCAGTTAAGGCATTTGCCTGCAAAACCAAAGGACCCAGGTTTGATTCCCCAGGACCCACGTAAGCCAGATGCACATGTGTCTGGAGCTCGTTTGTAGTGGCTGTAGGCTCTGGCATGCCCATTCTCTCTCTCTGACTCTCTTAAGTAAATAAAATTTAAAATAAATAAATAAAACCACAAGCCAGGCATGGTGGTGCAAACCTTTAATTTTATTTATTTATTTGGGGTAGAGTTTCACTCTAGCCCATGCTGACCTGGAATCACTATGTAGTCTCAGGGTGGCCTTGAACTCTGCAATCCTCCTAATTCTGCCTCCCAAGTGCTGGGATTAATGGCATGTGCCAACACGCCCAGCTTTTATTTTATTTATTATTTATTTATTTGAGAGTGAGAATGGGTGCGCCAGGGCCACTAGGCACTACAAACAAACTCCAGACACTTGCTACCTTGTGCATCTGGCTTATGTGGGTCCTAGGGAATAGAACTTGGGTCCTTTGGCTGTGCAGGTAGGTGCCTTAATTGCTAAGTCATCTTTCCGGATGGGCACATGCCTTTAATCCCAGCACTTGGGAGGCAGAGGTAGGAGGATTGCTGTGATTGCGAGGTCACCCTGAGACTATATAGTAAATTCCAGATCAGCCTGGGTGAGATCCTACCCTGAAAAATGAAAACAAAAACAAAGGAAGAAAAGGAAAGAAAAAGTAAAAAGAAAAGAAACCTAATACCAGGTATGATAGCTCACACTTATAATCCCAGCACTCAGGAGGTTGAGGCAAAAGGACTGTCAAGAGTTCCAGGCCAAACTACAAATGTTTAGATTCATATGTGAGTTGGAGTAAAAATCGGTAGCAGAGGCCAGTAAAGTAGAAAGGGGCTATAAGGGAGGGAGGAGAGGTGAGGATTTAAGGAGAGGGTATTGTATTTATGTAAGTAGATGAACAGATTACTGGGGGTGGGATGGCCTAAATGAGGTCAGGGGAAGAGATTGAGTAAAGGAAGAGTGGGGGGAGGGTTAATCAAAAATTAAGATGTTATGAATAAGTCGTATGGAAACAAAGTCTTTTTGGATAATGGCACACTCAGAAGCCATAGATTGTTACTAAAATAATTTCAGTGTCAGGGATGGGATACCTTCCAGTGAGTTGTTGACCAAGGAGGTCCCTGATGCCCCTAAAACACTATAGGCCATTGCCAAGGCTCTTGGTTTCCCACCCACCAGGAATAAATGGTAAGACCCTATTGCTGAAGACTCCATATGCTTGGACTGCAAGACCACTATGACATCAAACTGGAGCTGAGCTGAAAACCTCCTCCCTGTAGACCAGCTGACAGAAAGCTGGAAAAAGCTATGCTGCATGCAACCATATAGAGAGAGAAGTCATCAGTGGTGATAAACAACCATAGACACTACAAGCCTTAAGTTTGGCCAGCCAGGCCAAATGAGCCAACAGGTGAAATAGTGGCATGTCTGTTATGGGGAAATTCAATGGCTCTCCAATTGAACCGGAGGCCCACTCTACAGGAGGTAATACATACCTCATATTGAAAACCTAGTCAAAAGCCTATGGCAGGGGAGGTCATGAGCCCCAGGAGTGTAATGCCTGCTGTTGTTGGACTAAATGCATATATCATACTCACCAAACTGTCCTGTAAGCACTTTTCTTAATGTTCATACCCGCACATTAATGCTACTCTCTCTTCTGGTTACAGAAGCTTCTCTTTTTAGATGGTGGTAATCACTGGAGTGACTCAAAAGGCACCATGGTGCTGAGAAGAAGTGACAGAGGAGTGCTCAGTACAGAAACATCTCTATCACACCTTCCAAGGCTCAGGTTCCATTGCCGAAGAGATGGTGGAAAGAATGTTAGAGCCAAAGGAAGGGTAAGGACTGCTTACAATGCATTCTTCCAGACAAAATGGCTTGCATATCCATGACCTTGCAGTGCCTGGTACAACCTACATAAAACCCGCATAATAGGAGGAAAAGATGATGACATCAAAATAAAAGAGACTAATTGAGTGGGGGAGGGGATATGATGGAGAGTGGATTTGTGAAGGGGAAAGTGGTTTGTTGTCTGTAATTATGGAAGTTGTCAATAAAAAAACAAAATTGTTTTAAGGAGTTCCAGGCCAGGACCTGGGGAGATTACTCAGTGGTTAAAGTCAGCCTGAGTTAGAGAGAGAGAGACCCGTACCTCAAAAAACAAACAGTGGCTAAAGGTGCTTGCTTGCAAAGCCTGTGTCCCAGGTTCAATTCCCCAGCAACCACATAAAGATAGATGCAAAAAGTAGCACAAGCATCTGGTGTTTATTTGCAATGGCAAGAGACCCTGACATGCCCATATGCACACATGCAAATAAATTTGAAAAAAATTGAAAAAGAGTTCCAGGCCAACCAGGGATATAGAGAGTGAGACCTTGACAAAACAAAACATTAAAAAAAGTTCTTGGCCTAAAGAGAATATTCATCCTTGTTGAAGTAGGAAAAATGTGCATACATAAGGACTTTCTTTTAGGTGTTTTGAGGTAGGGTCTCTTTCTAGCCCCCGGATGACCTGGAATTCACTATGTAGTCTCAAGCTAGCCTCAAACTTGGAATGATCCTCCTACCTCTGCCTCCTGAGTGCTGAGATTAAAGGTGTGTACCACCATGTCCAGACTAAGGAAATTTTGAGAAAGCAAGAGTATAATTCAGTGGTTCTCAAAGTGTAGTGTATGCATATGTGTTTCACAATCCATCCCCGCTCCCAACACTGGCTATAATCACTCAAATTCCTTACTAAATTAGTGAAAGTAAAAAACATCATCAAGAGGTGTCCCGTCATATTTTCTGCAAGTGCAGACCCTAGGGTGAGCCCAGAAGGAAAACAAGTGGGGTGTGTGGTTTTGTATGCCCTTTTGCTTAGCTTTGGTCTTGGTTGAGATAGGGTTTAACCATGCAGCCCAGGAGCCTTCTCCTGCCTCAGTGCAGGAGTGCTGGTACTACAGGTGTGAGTCACCACACCTGTATTTTTTTTTTTTTAAGAGAGAGAAAGAAAGAGAGAATTGGCATGCCAGGGCCTCAGCCACTGCAATCATATTCCAGACGCTTGCACCACCTAATAGGGGATGTATGACCTTACTGCTTGCCTCACCTTTGTGTGTCTGGCTTATGTGGGATCTGGAGAGAGATCAAACATGGGTCCTTAGGCTTTTAAGTGCCTTAACCACTAAGCAATCTCTCTAGCCCAACACCTGTATTTTTTTTTTTGCAAAGTACGGTTTCACTCTAGTCCAGGCTGACCTGGAATTCACTATGTAGTTTCAGGGTGGCCTCGAACTCACGATGATCCTCTGACCTCTGCCTCCCCAGTGCTGGGATGAAAGGTGTATGCAACCACGCCCGGCTTTCAACACCTGTATTTTAATAACCCTCAGGAGTACAGTGAAGTGTGGGACCTGCACACAATGCAAAAGAAAAGATTAAAAGACAGGGTGCAGGGCTAGAGAGATGGCTTAGTGGTTAAGGCACTTGCCTGCAAAACCTAAGGACCCATGTTTAACTCTCCAGATCCCATGTAAGCCAGGTACACAAGGTGACTGCAAGCACGCAAGGCTGCCCATGACACGTGGTGCACGTGTCTAGAGTTCGATTGCAGTGGCTGGAGGCCCTGATGCACCAGTTCTCTCCCTCCCTATCTCTCTGTCTTGTATTAAAAAATTGGGGGCGCTGGAGAGATGGCTTAGAGGTAAAGGCATTTGACTGCATTTCCTAGGACTCATGTAAGCCAGATGCATAAGGTGGGCACATGCATCTGGAGTTCGTTTGCAGCAGTTGGAGGCCCTGGCACACCCTATTCTCTCTCTGTCTGCTTCTCTCTCTCAAATAATAATAATAATAATGAAAGGACAGGGTGCAGCCGGGTGTGGTGGCATGCACCTTTAATCCCAGCACTCAGGAGGCAGAGGTAGGAGGCTCTCCATGAGTTTGAGGCCAGTCTGAGACTACATAGTGAATTCTAGATCAGCCTGGGCTACAGCGAGACCCTACTTTGAAAAACAAAAAACAAAAAATAACAACAACCAAAAAAGACAGGATGAGTTTCCATGAGCTCAGTTTCCATAAATATCAAGTGTTCCCCATCTGACAGATCAGGAAGTTGATGTGAATGACGAGTGGTGAAATGATGATCCAAGCTCACGTTATTGGTGGATGGCAGAGGTGGGACTTGAAGGTCAGGCCTCTCTGCCTTCACCCGTGCTATTTTACCAATGTGTGCCAGCACTGCCAAGCAGAGCCCACAAATACAAGTGACACTTCAAAATCCTTGGCTCAAGCCAATCTTCTGCCTTGGCCTTCCAAGGGGAGACTATAGGTGCACTTTCATACCTAGCTAAAGGTTTTTTGTTTATTTATTTATTTATTGAGGTAGGTTCTCACTGTAGCCCAGGCTGACCTGGAGCTCACTTTATAGTTCCAGGCTGTCCTTGAACTCATAGTGATCCTCCTTCCTCTGCCTCCCGAGTGCTGGCACTAAAGGCTTGCAACCACCATGGCCAGATTTATTTATTTATTTGTTTTTAAATTCTATTTATTTTATTTAATTAATTTATTTGGTTTTTAGAGGTAGGGTCTCACACTAGTCTAGGATGACCTGGAATTTACTATGTAGTCTCAGGGTGGCCTCGAACTCACTGTGATCTTCCTACTTCTGCCTCCTGAGTGCTGGGATTAAAGGTGTGTGCCACCACACCTGGCTTATTTTATTATTTATTTATTTATTTGAGACAGAGGGAGAGGGGGAGAGAGAGGGAGAGAGAGAATGGGTACTCCAGGGCCTCTAGCTACTGCAAACGAACTCCAGACACATTGCCCCCCTTGTGCATCTGGCTTATGTGGATTCTGGGGAATGGAACCGGGGTCCTTTGGCTTTGCAGGCAAACACCTTAATTGTTTAGACATCTCTCCAACTCCAGCTTTATTTTTAATTTAATTTTTAATTTTTATTTATTTGAAAGTGACAGAGAAAGAGGCAGAGAGAGAGAGAAAGAGAGAGAGAGAGAATGGGCGCACCAGGGCCTCCAGCCACTGTAAACGAACTCCATACGCATGCGCCCCCTTGTGCATCTGGCTAATGTGGGTCCTGGGGAATCGAGCCTCGAACTGGGGTCCTTAGGCTTCACAGGCAAGCGCTTAACCACTAAACCATCTCTCCAGGGTCTCATGTCACTGAGGCTGATCTTGAATTCCTTATGTAGCTGAATATACATTGAACTCAATCCTCTTGCCTCTACATTCCAACCACTGAGACTACAGGCTTATCACCTGTGGTAGTTTGAATCTATGTCCCCCAACACACTTAGAGTCAGCTGTTACTAAAATTGAGTTTGTGGGCTGGAGAGATGGCTTGGTGGTTGAGCGCTTGCCTGTGAAGCCTAAGGACTCCGGTTCGAGGCTCGATTCCCCAGGACCCACGTTAGCCAGATGCACAAGGGGGAGCACACGTCTGCAGTTCATTTGCAGTGGATGGAAGCCCTGGCGCGCCCATTCTCTCTCTCTTTCTTTGTCTGTCACTTTCAAATAAATAAATAAAAATAAGCAAAAAAAAAAATTTAAAAAAAATTGAGTTTGTGGGGCTGGAGAGATGGCTTACCAGTTAATGTGCTTGCCTGCGAAGCCTAAGAACTCCTGTCCGAATCCTCTAGATCCCATGTGTAGCCAGACGCAACAGTGGCGCAAGTGTGCAGTGCCACGTCTGGAGTTCGTTCACAGCGGCTGGAAGGCCTGGCATGCCCATTCTCCCTCTACCTCTTTCTGTGTGTCTCTGTCTAAAAAAAAAAATTGAGATTGTAGCTTCTTCCCTTAGAAGGCAGACTCCTGCTACAGGGAAGGGTGTCACTAAGGACAGATGTGTTGCCAGCCTAAGGTAGGCAGAGTGAGTTCTGAGTCCCTGCTGTTTTGCTATTGATTTGGTGCTTGCTTTTGGTGGTACTGGTGGTGGTTTCTTCTCTGCTTGAATCTAGGGAAGGGACCAGCCCTTTTCACCATTATGGAGCTTCCCCTGGATCTGTAAGCCTGAAATAAATCCCATTCCTCCCATAAACCGTTGCTGGCTTGGAGGTTCATCCCAGCAGCATGGAGCGAACTACGTCACCATACCCAGCTCCCCTCCCCCACCCAATGTTGGGTATCAAATCCAGGGTCTTGAGCCTGCTAGCCAAGCACTCATCCACTGAACCTCAGCCCACAGGATCTTACTGTGAATCCTCGGTTGGTAATGGAACTTGTGATTCTCCTGCTTCTCCAAGTGCTGGGTTTAAAAACATGTGCATGGCTGGCCTGAAGTGCTTTATATACTCACACACAACTATAAATGTATACACATAAATCCCAAAGTGGGCTCATATAAGTTAATGTACTTTTCAGAGAAAAAGACAGGATAGCCGGGCATAGTAGTGCATGCCCTTAATCCCAGCACTTGGTAGGCAGAGGTAGGAGGATCACTGTGAATTAAGACGCCACAAGGCCAGCCTGAGACTACATAGTGAATTCCAGGTCAGCCTGGGCTAGAGCGAGACCCTACCTCCAAAAACCACACACACACACACACACAAAAGACAAGATAACTGATAAAACAGTATTTATTAAAAGGTCACAAGGCCGATAGGAAACTCCCCAAGACCAGCTTGGGAGTGGATGGCTGCCCTCTGCTGGAGGGTAGCAGGGCATCCTTTAGCTCTTTCCACCCCTCAACCTGGTGAGGAAGGTCAAGTGCAGAGCTCAAAGATGGGCTCTGGGCAGGCCCGTGTGTGATGCGCTCATCTGCTTGAAGATCCATGTGTGCTGTGCCCAGGCAGACTAAGTGTCAAGAGAGGTGGCAGAGGAAGTCATGCAGAGGCAAGGCCAGGACTCCTGACAGGGAGATACCCAAGGTGTCAGAGATACAGGCAGCTGCCATGGCGAATTCTCGGTGCTTGTCACTGGTCTGGGAGGGCGGAGAGAAAGAGTTAGGATTCTTTTCTCAAGACACTTGCCCTGCACTGCCAAGGATACCCACAGCCCTCCCCCTGCTGGTGCTGACCTCCAGAGCAATGTTATGGAAGGTGTTTGCGTAGGCAGCGCCTCCCAGGAGCCCTTCATACAGAACGATGAGGAAGACGAGGTAGATGCTGGACAGGAAGCTCAAATACACATCTGCCAGCAGGAGGGCCAGGTTGAGGCACTGTGGATGGGCACAGGCAGAGGAAGCTGTGAGCACTGATCAGATACATAAGCAAGGTCAAGGGATATTTAGAAGCTACTGTCACAACTTCAAAGTGTCATCATTTGTACGTCTGTATTTTGTTAACATAGAATTCTTAATTATAAGGGTAGGCTGGGTATGGTGGTACATGCCTTTAATCTCTGCATTTGGAAGGCTGAGGTAGGAAGTTCAATATGAGTTGGAGGCCAGCCTGGGAGACAAAGTGAGTTTCAGGTCACCCTGGGCTAGAGTAAGATCCTGCCTAAAAAAAAAAAGAATAAAAATAAAAGCCGGGTATGGTGGCACACGCCTTTAATCCCAGAAGTTGGGAGGCAGAGGTAGGAGGATCTCTGTGAGTATGAGGCCACCCTGAGACTACATAGTGAATTCCAGGCCAGCCTGGGCTAGAGACCCTACCTCAAAAAACCAAAAAAAAAAAAAAAAAGAGTAGCTAAGGTAGCCGGGTGTGGTGGCACACACCTGCCTTTAATCCCAGCACTTGGGAGGGAGAGGTAGGAGGATCACGATGAGTTCGAGGCCACCCTGAGACTACATAGGGAATTCCAGGTCAGCCTGAGCTAGAGAGAAACCCTACCTCAAAAAACAAAACCAAACCAAAACAAAACAAAAAAACAAGAATAAATAGATAATTTGTTATTGTTTTGAGGCAGGGCTCCACTCTAGCACAGGATACCCCAGCACTCACTCTGCAGCCCCAGGCTGGCCTTGGACTCACAGCGATCCTCCTACCGCTGACAGGATCAAAGGCATGTTCAGCCACATCCGGGTAAATAAATAAAATAAATAAATAAATTTTAAGGGCAAAGCATTTCACTTTAACACAGCAAGTCTTCTCATCTCAAGTGTTTTGGATTTGGTGAAGTGTTCAGATTCTAGAATATATGCATATATATAACGACACATCTTGGGGATGGGACCAAGATCTGAATATGAAACTCCTTCATGTTCACAGGTACCTTATACACATAGCTGAAGGGCAATTTCCTGGAGCATGTGTAATCATTCTGCACATGAGACCAGTCTCATGGTGTAGAACTTTCCTCTTGTGTAATCATGTTGGTGCTCAAACAGTTGCATGTTTTGTTTGCTTTTGGCGACTGGGATTGAACCCAGGGCCTTGTGTATCCCAGGCAAAAACCCTACCCTGAACTGAATAACGTTGCAAGTTTTGAAGCATTTTAGGTTTCAGATTTTCAGATTAGGGATGTTCATCTTATAAATGAAGATTAAAAATTTTTAATTTCTATTTATTTGAGAGAGAGAGAGAGAGGAAAAAAAAAAAAAACAGGCAGATAGAAAGTGAGAGAATGGACATGCCAGGGCCTTCAGCCACCACAAACAAACTCCAGACACATGCACCACCATGTGCATGTGCATCTGGCTTATATGGGTGCTGGGGAACTGAACCTGGGTCCTTTGGTATTGCAGGTAAGCACCTTAACTGCTAAGCCATCTCTCCATCCCTGAATTAATTTAATTAATTAATTAATTTTTTGGTTATTCAAGATAGAATCTCACTCTAGCTCAGGCTGACCTGGAATTCATTCTGTAGTCTCAGGGTAGCCTTGAATTTATGGCAATCCTCCTACCTCTGCCTCCCGAGTACTGGGATTATAGGCGTGCACCACCACATCTGGCTTGTTTTTTTTTTTTTTTTTTTTTTGGAAGTAGGGTTTACCTTTAGCCCAGGCTGACCTGGAATTTACTATGTAGTCTCAGGGTAGCCTAGAACTTATGGTGATCCTCTTACCTCTGCCTCCCAAATGCTGGGATTAAAGGCGTGCACCACTGGCTCTGAAGGTTTATTTTAATGGTTACCTTTAGGTGCTATAGACTTCCAACCTTGAAACAATGAATGCTGATCACGTGAAACTCTCTTTTTTAAGACTGTTGTAGAGAATATTTACTAAAAATTATGGACTCCAGATGGGCAGGGTGGTGCACGCCTTTAATCCCAGCACTTGGGAGGCAGAGGTAGGTGGATTGTCATGAGTTCAAGGCCAGCCTGAGTCTACATAGTGAATTCCAGGTCACCCTGGACTAGAGTGAGACCCTACCTCAAAAACAAACAAACAAACAAACAAACAAACAAACAAACAAAAAATCATGGACTTGTTTGCCAAGGGTAGCTGAATTTGCTCACTAGCAATTATTTAATGAGAAAAACAAAACTTTGTCCACAATGTCACTGGTTCTAGTATAAAAAAATGACCCACTAAGATAGAAATATGATTTCCTGGAGCTGAAGAGATGGCTTAGTGGTTAAGGCATTTGCCTGCAAAGCCAAGGGACCTTGGTTCGATTTCCCAGAACCCACGTAAGCCAGATGCACAAGGTGGAACATGCATTTGGAGTTCATTTGCAGTGGCTGGAAGCCCTGGCACACCCATTACCTCTCTTTCTCTCTCTCTCTCTCTCTCTGTCTATTTCTCTCTCTCAAATAAATAAATATAAATAAAATATTTTAAAAAAAGAAATATAATTTCTTCCCAGCATTCGGGAGGTAGAGGTAGGAGGATTGTCATGAGTTCAAGGCCAGGCTGAAACTACTTAGTGAATTCCAGGCCAGTCTATGTAGGCTAGAATGAGACCCTACCTGAAAAAAACAAAACAAACAAAAAATATATACATATAAGTGAGTTCAGGGGAAAAGACTGAGTAGGTGGAGGGAGGGCTAATCAAAATCTAAGAGGATATAAATAAGTCACATGGAAACCTACTTTTTTGGACAATGGAACATTCAGAAGCCATAGATTGTTACTAGAAAATTTTCAGTGCCAGGGATGGGATACCTTTCAGTGAGTTGTTGGCCAGGGAGGTCCCTGATACCTCCAAAACATTACAGGCCATTGCTGAGGCCCTTAGTTTCCCATCAGGAATAGATGGTAAGACCCTATTTATGAAGACTCCACATACTTGGGCTGCAAGGTCACTGAGAAATCCTGCTGGAGCTGAGCTGAAAACCTCCTCCATGTAGACCAGCTGACAGAAAGCTGGAAAAAGCTATGCTGCATGCAGTTCAATGGGACAGAGAGAAATCACCAGTGAAGATACCCCACAGTGGACACTGCAAGCTTTAAATTTTGCCAGCCAGGCCAAATCAACCAATGGGTGCAATAGTGGCATGTCTGTTATGGGGGAAACCAACTGCTCTCTAATTGGACTGGAGTCCTGCTCCATGGGAGGGAATATATCACTGATACTGAAAACCTATAACAGGGGTAGTCATGAGCTCTAGGAGTGTAATGTCTGCTGCTGTCTGGCTAAATGTATATACTATGCTCACCAAACTGCCTGGTAAGCACTTCTCTTAACGTTCATACCCATATATTAATGCTACTGTCATTTTTGGTTAGAGAAGCTTCTCTTTTCAGATGGCAGTGACCTTGGGATGACTCAGAAGGCATCATGGTGCTGAGAAGTGACAGAGGAGTACTCAGCACTGAAATATCTCTATCACATCTTCCAAGGCTCAGAGGTGGTAGAAAGAATGTAAGAGCCAAAGGAAGGGTAGGACTCCTTACAACATTCTCCTCCAGACACAAAATGGCCTGGATATCCATGTCCTCACAGTGCCTGACACTACCTACACAAGACCATCATAATAGGAAGAAAAGACAATGACATCAAAATAAAAGAGAGATTGATTGAGAGGGGAAGGAGATATGATGGAGAGTGGAGTTTCAAAGGGGAAAGTGGGGGAAGGGAGAGAATTACCATGGGGTATTGTTTATAATTATGGAAGTTGTCAATAAAATAATTAAAATTAAAAAAAATATTATATGCATATATAATTTCCTTAGGTAGAAACAGTATTTGAAAGTATGTCTCTTTGCACAAGGTATGGGCAAATTGAAAAAGTGCTTTCAACTGATTAAAATACAGTACAAGTTGTATGTGAGGGTACCAGTCATCTCAGCACTCAGAAATTGGCAGCAGGAGGATCACAGTTCAAGGCCAGCCCAGTCAGAATAATGAAACTTTGTCTCAAAAAACCCAGGGCAGGGCTGGAGAAATGGCTGAGCAGTTATGGCGCTTGCCTGTGAAGCCTAAGGACACATATTTAACTCTCCAGATACCACATAAGCCAGACACACAAGGTGACACAGGTGCACAAGGTTGTACATGTGCACAAGATGGCGCACATGTCTGGAGTTTGACTGCAGTGGCTGGAGGCCCTGGCACACCAATTCTCTCTTTCATATTAAAAACAAAACAAAACAAACAAACAAACAAACAAAACCAAGGGCTATTCCCAGTTATTAGGAAGACTGGGGACAGAAGGATTAAAAGTTTAGGGCCTGGGCTGGGGAGATGGCTTAGCAGTTAAGGCATTAGCCTATGAAGCCTATGACTCAGGTTTGATTCCCCAATACCCCTATAAGCCAGATGCACAAGGTGGCACATGCATCTGGAGTTTGTTTGTAGTAACTAAAGGCCCTGGTGTGCCCATTCTCTCTCTTTCTCTGTTAAATAAGTAAATAAAATATTTAAAAGTTTAGGGCCTGTCTGGGCTATACTACACTATACTGCTAGTTCTTATTTATTTATTTATTTAAGAGAGAGAGAGAGAAAGAGAGAGAGAGAGAGAGAGAGAGAGAGAATATGAATGAGAATAGGTGTGCCAGGGCCTCCAGCCCCTGCAAACGAACTCCAGACACGTGTGCCCCTTGTGCATCTGGCTAACGTGGTTCCTAGTGAATCGAACCTGGATCCTTTGGCTTTGCAGGCAAACGCCTTAACTGTTAAGCCATTCCTCCAGCCCTATACTGCTAGGTTAATGCCAGATTTATTTTGAGACATTGTCTCAACATTAAAAAGTTTGAACTGAGAGTGGTGGCACACACCTTTAATCTTAGCACTCGGGAGGCAGAGGTAGGAGGATCACTATGAATTTGAAGTCAGCCTGGGACAACAGAATGAATTCCAGGTCAGCCTGAACTACAGTGAAACCCTATCTCAGGGGAAAAAAAAAAATTCTTTTTCCGAGATAGGGTCTCACTCTAGCTCAGGCTGACCTGGAATTCACTATGTAGTCTCAGGGTGACCTTGAACTCATGGCAATCCTCCTACCTCTGCCTCCTGAGTGCTGGGATTAAAGGCATGCACCACAACACCTGGTAGAAAAAACATTTTTTGAGCTGGGTGGCACATGCTTTTAATCCAGCACTCAGAAGACAGAGGTAGGAGAATTGCTGTGAATTCAAGGCCACTCTGAGACTACCGAGTGAATTCCAGGTTAGCCATGGCTAGAGTGAGATCCTACCTTGAAAAAAAAAGTGTGTGTGTGTGTATAGAGAGAGAGAGAGAGAGAGAGACAGAGGGAGAGAGAGAAAATGAGGCTCAGAGAGGTTGAGACCTGCCCTGAATCATACAGCTACTGAGTACAGAAACTGGGACATGATCACATGATCACAACTCTGCCTAGTTCCCGAGGCCCCACATTTTATATGCAGCCCTCATGGCCTTCAGTGTTGCGCTTGCAAATGCTATAGCAACACCCTCCACTGAGAGAAGAAACCAGCAAGATCCAGAGAAGCTAGATGCCAAAATGGGAGCAGAGTAAGGGGCAGGGCTCAGTACCTGTAGCACAGCCAGGGCCCAGGTAAAGCGGATGTGACAGCAGTGGAGGGAAGAGCGTGAGGCAAAGACGCCGGCCTGGTACAGCATCTGGTACCTAAGACGGGGGCAGAGAGTATGAGGAGGCTCCTTTGGGTGCCCACTGGCCCATCATCTCAGGTCTCTATCCATCATCAAAGGACCCTCCCCGCGCTGTTCATCTGCCACCTGCTCACCAGCGGTACTGCTGCGCGTGACTCAGGGATGTGTTCCGGAAGAACAGGAGCTCAAACTGCAACAAGACCAGACAAGAGAAATGGGGGGACTGTGGGCCTCCAGCCCAATTGTACTTCATACCCACTTCCTAGAACCCCTCACTCACAAGTCCTTGGTTGATAAAATACTCCGCAAAGTAGACCAGCACCAGTGGGATGATGTAATGCAGCAGGCCCTGGAGGAGTCAGAAGATGTGAGAGCAAGACCAGGCCCAGAAAGTCTGCAGGGCACACTCCACCCAGACCATGGTCCAAACCTTGAACACTGTCCATCGTTCCTGGATAGAGAGGTCCCAACTGGAGCCTGCAGGGGAGCAGGGGGAGCGGGTGGAGGAAGTTGGCATACTGAACACTCAACCATGCAAGAAGCAACAGTGTGAACATATTTAAACACCACTGGGTGGCACATGCAACAGTGGCTAAAATGGTAACTATCACAATATATACGTATGTACATATATTAATGTATATACACATGGATGTATACACACACACACACACATTTACCATGATTTTTAAAACAAAAAGGACAAGGGGTAACTTAGTGGTAGATCTTTTGTCTAGCATGTGTGACTCCCTGCATTTCATCCCAGCTATGCAAAAAGAAAAAAAAAAATTAAAAATTAAAAAAAGGACCGGAAGCCGGGTGTGGTGGCACCTGCCTTTAATCCCACACACTTGGGAGGCCAAGGTAGGAGGATTACCTTGAGTTCAAGGCCACCCTGAGACTATACAATGAATTCTAGGTCAGCCTGGGCTACAATGAGACCCTACCTTGAAAAAACCAAACCAAACCAAACCAAATAAATTTAACAAAACAGAAGAGATGGCAGTCTGCCCACTCCATCCCAGTCTCACTGGCTCTTCACTCCGTTTCTAGAATGTCCAAGCTGTTTCCTATCATCGAGCCTTAGCCTGAGCTAGTTTCTCTGGCTGGAACCCATTCACCCAGACATCCACAGGACTGATGCCTTATCAGTTAAGCTTCAGCTCAAACATCAAGTCTTCCAAAGTGCCTTCTCTTTGGAGCAGAAACTTCTTGAAAGCAGAGAGAGCCCAAGCCTTCTCTTCGCGTGAACTATGATTCTCGATCATATTGCTGTTTTATGTTCTCTAGCATTTATCAGTATGTGAAAATAGCCTATCTCGGCCTCACTGATTTTGTATGAACCTGTCTCATTTCTTCAGCTTAAGCACTGTTTTTCCCAACTATTGGAAGGTCTGGGGTGTGGTCAGTACTCAGTGAGCATTTGGGACACAAGAATGCTTTGAAGCCTTTAATCCCAGCACTGGGGAGGCAGAGGTAGGAGGATCACTGAGAGTTCAAGCCAACCTGGGACTGCAGAGTGAGTTCCAGATCAGCCTGGGCTAGTGTGAAACTCTACCTGGGAGTGGGGGGCAGCTTATCCTGTGAACCTACCCTTCCACTGTAGGGAAGGTTAATACCCACAGAGGAAAAGTGACTCCTTGGAGGGCTTGTGTCTCCTACCTGGCTTTGACTCTGGGGCCTCAGTGGCTATGAGAGGCTGCCGGGCAGCAGTCTCGGCTTCATCTTCCCCTCCAGGGTCCTGGGGCTCAGGAGATGTCAGCAACAAGAAATAGCTGGGATAGAGTACAGAAAAATGACAGTCAATGAGCCCTCGTTGGCTGACAAGGCCCCTGGAGGTCCCACAGGTCACTCCCTTCCAGGATACCTCTCCTCGCTTCCAAAGATGGCGCACTCACTGCCTCTAACCCGTGTTCCTGTGTTGAAAAGCCTCCAATGTAGACAAATGCTTCCTTCTTTGGAACATAATTTTCTCGTTTTATTCCTTCACAGAGCTCTTATTTGACTGTTAGGTCACAGCAAGTGAGTCAGTCCTTTTTTTTCTGTTGTTTTTTGGGTTTTTGAGGTAGGGTCTCATTCTAGCTCAGGCTGACCTGGAATTCACTATATAGTCTAGGGTGGCCTTGAACTCACAGCAATCTTCCTACCTCAGCCTCCTTAGTGCTGGGATTAAAGGCGTGCGCCACCACGCCTTTTTTTTTTTTTTTTTTGAGGTAGGGTCTCACTCTAGCTCAGGCTGAACTGGAATTCACTATGTCATCTCAGGGTGGCCTCGAACTCACTAAAATCCTCCTACCTCTGCCTCCCCAGTGTTGGGATTAAGGGCATGCACCACCACGCCCAGATCAGTCCCTTTTTTTTTTTAATTTTATTTATTTACTTATTGCGGGGAGGAGAGAAAGAGAAAGAGGCAGATAGAGAATGCACATGCCAGGGCCTTTAGCCACTGCAAACAAACTCCAGAAGCATGCACTACCTTGTGTATCTGGCTTTATGTGGGTACTGGGGAATTGATCCTGGGTCCTTAGGCTTTACAGGCAACACCACTGAGCAATCTCTCCAGCCCCCTCTTTTTAATCAACAATTGCTCTTGTTACCATTTTCTGTGTGGTGTGGTGTGCACATGTATGTGTGTGTGTGGGTATGTGCAGATGCACTCGTGCATACAGAGAGGCCAAGATGGTGTCAGGTGTCCTTTATAGCACATCCAGTATTTCCTTGTGACAAGTTTTTCCTTCTACCTGGAGCTACCATTTTTGGTCAGCATGGCTAACCAGTGAGCCCCAACGATTCTCCAGGTACTGGTTTGTGCTAGTCCCAGCCAACACTGGGGTTACAAAGTACATGACCATACCTGGCTTTTTTTTTTTTTTTTTTAACATAGGTGCTAAGGAATCTAATTCCATTAGTCTCAGTACTTATGCTTGTGCAGCAAGTGCTCTTACTTGCTAAGCCCTCTCCCTAGCCCTCTAGTTACCTCCTTATATGTTTGTTTTTTGTTTTGATATGTAGCCCAGGCAGACCTTGGATTTGTGACTGACTGGCCTCCACCCTGCTTCAGCCCCCAGAGAGCAGAGATAACAGATGCTCAGCATTATACTGGGCCTGACACCTTTTTTGTACCTGGCCTCTCCTAAGTCATAATGTGTGAAGTTACAGTTACAGGCCTGATTAGCTGGTTAACACTGTTTTCTAACCAAAATAATAATAATAGTAGTAGCAGCAGCAGCAGCAGCAGCAGCAGCAGCAGCAGCAGCAGCCAGGTGTGGTGGCGCACGCCTTTAATCCCAGCTCTCAGGAGGCAGAGGTATCGCCATGAGTTTGAGGCCAGCCTAAGACTACAGAGTGAATTCCAGGTCAGCCCTAGGGCAAGACCCTACCTCAAAAGACCAAAATTAAAAAAAGAGTCAAGAATCCACAACTCCCACAACAAGGCTGACGGGATCTAGACTAAGATCATGATCAAGTTCCTTCTTACGGAGGAATGCTTACCTGACCAGCAGAAGGGCAGGGATCCCCAACATAGAAAGCAGGGTGTGCTGGGGGGAGAGGCCAGCCTGGGTAAGGCCCAGGTAAGACAAAGCCCCCAACAGTCCTGCACCCCCAGTGCCAGATGACCACCAGGAGATCACAGCCCTGAGAAGAACAAACACAGGGGTACACTCAGGAGGAACTGAAGGCAACTGTGGGGTGACCTCCCCTTCCTCCTAGTCTTACCTGGGGTAGAAGGCAGTGAGTGAGAGGAAGGTGACCTCCCCCAGACCTGATGAGATGCTGGCCAAGACCACACCTGAGAGGACAGAAAGCATGAGGTGGTCTTTCCCTCAGAGCCCATCCCCCAGCCTCATCTGCATCAGGACAGAGTGATGGAAACACAGGACAGGTGTGAGAGAGGACAGAGTTCACCCTCTCCCCATGCCCTCTCTGACATCGGTACCTCCACTCTCCCAGTTAAGCCACAGCAAGGACTTACCCTGTGTTCCCCCCGCCCCCCATGGCAGAACTTATCGACCCTGCTCAGCCCAATCTCCACTCAGTCCACCCATTTCTTCCCACTGACCTTTCTAAATTGCTCCCAGATCCCATTTCTTGCTTGGGGAAACTCTAGGGTTCTGTTTGTTGCTGTTATCTTCTCCCTTTTCCTTTTCTTTTTGTTTTTCCAGGTAGGGTCTCACTCTAGCCTAGGCTGACCTGGAACTCATTCTGTAGTCTCCGGGTGGCCTCAAAATCACAGTGATCCTCCTACCTCTGCCTCCTGAGTACTGGGATTAAAGGCGTGTACCACCATACCTGACTTCCTTTTTTTTTCCTTTTAATTATTTTATTTATTATTAATTTATTTGACAGAGAAAGAGGGAGGAGGGATGGAGGGAGGCAGGGAGAGAGAGAGAGACAGAGAGAGAGAGAATGAGAATATGGGCATGGCAGGGCCTCCTGGCCGCTGCAAACGAACTCCAGACATATGTGCCACCTTGTGCATCTGGCTAACATGAGTCCTGGGGAATCAAACCTGGGTCCTTTGGCTTTGCAGGCAAACACCTTAACCGCTAAGCCGTCCCTCCAGCCCTTCCTTTTTCTTTTTGAGACAGGGTCTTGCTGTATAGCTCAGGCTAGCCTTAAACTATATGGCTCAGGCTGGCCTCAAAGTCACTATCCTCCTGTCTCGGTCTCCTGAGTGCTAGAATTACAGGTGTGTGCCACTATCCCTAGTTCTAGCAGTCTCCTGCTAAGGAGGCTATAATCCCTTTCAAGATGGGCATGGTGGCACTTGGGAGGCTGAGGCAGAAGGACTGTCATGAGTTCAAAGCCAGCCTGGGAGTACAGAATGAAGTCCAGGTCAGCCTGAGCTAGAGTGAGACCCTGTCTTGGGGGGGGCGGGGGAAAGAGAAGTTGAGGAGACCAGCCACCACAGACACTCTTGAGGCTTCTCTGGGGCACTTGGGACAAGGAACTGCATACTCACCACATAGGCTGGTCACCACGGAGTGAGAGAAGGCCACCAGGATGAAGCTTCCAGCAGAACAAATCCCACTGACAAGGACCCGAGGGCTGATGGAGAGAGAGAGAGGAGATACTCAGGATGTTCGTCTCCATGCCGGCCTTCCCAGCCTCCAGCCACTTTCTCACTCTCCTGCCTTCCCTCGTGCTCTGATCCCGCCTGCCTTTCTCCATCGCTGTGATCCACACCTGTAGGGCAGCAAATGAAGGCCAAGAGGAGCCAGGAATTTGATGACGAGGGTGGGGAGGATGTCTGCCAGAAGCACCGCCTGGGACAGGAGAACAGAGTAAGACCCTAGACCCTTCCAGGGATTACCTTCCCAAACAGCCGGCAGAGCCACCCAGTGAGACCTGTACATTCGGGCTCTGTAGTCAGATAGATCTGGGTTCGCTTTCAGCTCTGGTGTGCCTGTGCTGGATGTTAAGGAATTTATATGCTCTGAGATTCAGTTTCTTCATTTGGAAAACTGGGAAGCTTGTAGTATCTGGTTCATGAAATTATTGTGAGTTACCTGAACTCATGGAAAGGGCCTCTTAACTGGCATTCTTTTTTTTTTTTTTTTTTCATTTTTCGAGGTAGGGTCTCACCCTAGCCCAGGCTGACCTGGAATTCACTATGGAGTCTCAGGGTGGCCTCGAACTCACGGCAATCCTCCTACCTCTGCCTCCTGAGTGCTGGGATTAAAGGCGTGCGCCACCATGCCTGGCACTAAACTGGCATTCTTGATAACTGCGGTGATGGTGCTTTGAATGCTTGGACCCCAGCTGGGGGCAATTGGTGAGGTGGAGCTTTGCTGGAGGAGGTGTGTTTCTGGGAGCAGGCTTAGGGGTGACACAGCCAGCTTTCCTTTGTCACAGCTCAGCTCACTCTCACGCTGCTATTTTTTTTTTTCTTGCTGTTATTTTTCATCTGCTGTGAGGAGGGTGAAGTCCAGCCTCTGCTCTACCATTCTTTTCCTGCCACCATGAAGCTTCCCTTCCAGACTGTAAGCCAAAATAAAATCCTCCTCCCATCAGCTGCTTTTGGTTGGGTGTTTTGTTCCAGTATCGCAAAGGCAACTACAACAGTTATAATCTTGACAGTCCCAGCTAGGTGCAGAGTCTTTGGGGTACAAAGGCCTAGATGACAGGGGCCACACAGGTACTCACAGCTGTGGAGACGGAGTTGCAATCAAATCGCGAAGAGCTGTTAGGGGATATGGGTGTCGGGCCTGGATCTGCCTATGGGAGAGAAGGAAGTCTTTCCTCCAGGAGGATAGCCAAGGTCACAGACCCAGCTCTGCTCTCACTTGCAGGATAGGCTTTGGGTTAGCACTGGTCTCTTGGAACCCCAGTTTTTCTACATGTACAATGGAGGAGGAGGTTTATGAAGTCTCAAAATAATGGCCCACAGCCCATAAATGAAAGCCAGACATTTCAGAGCTCTCGTATGCAAATTGAGTTTCCAGAAAATTTCATCCTGGACCAAATTCCCTGCTGAACCTGTAAAGTAGAGGTTACTCCTCTTGGAGCAAGTACTTTCCAGCTCACTACAGACAAGTGGTTCTTTACCAGGGCATTTTTTTTTTTTTTCGAGGTAGGGTTTCACGTTAGTCAAGGCTGACCTGGATTCACTATGTAGTCTCAGGGTAGCCTCAAACTCTCGGTGATCCTCCTACCTCTGCCTCTGGAGTGCTGGGATTAAAGTCAGGCACCACCATGCCCAGCCCTACAAGGGCAATTTTAACCCCAGGAAACACATTTCAAATCTAGACACAGTCTTAGTTGTCAGGGGTGTGCTATGGACATGCAGTGGGAGAATTTCTTTCTTTCTCTTTGGTTTGTGGAAACAGGGTCTCACTCTAGCCCAGGCTGACCTCAACCAGGCTGGCATCTAACAACATTCCTCCTATGTCAGCCTCCCTTAAGGGCATGTGCCACCATGCCTGGCCCATTGTAGTAGGTAGAAACACAGGTTGGTGCTAAATATCCTACAATGCCCAAGACCATCTCAACAAGACTCACCCATCTTCAAATGTCAATAGGGCCCAGATAATGAAACCTGCTATGCACCAAAGTCTTATCCAGCCACACTTACTTGATTCTGCCAACCTGGTAGCCAAGTCTTAAGGACCACTCCCCTGATACCCCGAGGGTCCAAGAAATTAGGAAATTTAGTTCCCTCCTCCCACCCACTGGCTGCTGCATGAGTTTCTCAAAGGATCCTCTAGCCCTGGTAGAGTCCCTCATCGTACCATGGAGACTGACCAAGCATGCAGTGGTGGGAGAGGGGCTCACTTACATGGCTCTGATTTCCAGATGCCTGCTTGTGCCTAAGGATGTCATGGGCAGCACTGAGCATCACCACATAAGAGAAGTTGTTGCAAAGGCCCAGGAGCCTGAAATGAGGACAGATCTTCATTTCCCTTCTGGTGTGTGATCCATCCACTCCCTGTGGCTCTCTCTCCTGTGCCCTTTAGTCACCTCTCTGTTTTTTTTTTTTTTTCTTCTTCCACAAGCATCAGGGTTACCAACTGAAGCTTTGGGATTGGACTTGGGTTCATGGCCCAGCTCCAAGACCTCTCTCAGGAAGATATCCTTGACCACTCTCTTGAGCTCCTACTACGATTCAGTTCCTGGAGCATTTCTCATCCACTGATGCACTATGACACTGTGGTACAATAAAAACATCCCTGGGCTTTAAACCCAAAGGACTACATTTAGTTCCCGTTAGTTGCTTCCTCTTTCAGCGGTCTTAGTTTACTAGTATGTAAAACAGGGAATAAGGATGGAGAGATGGCTCCGTGGTTAAGGTGCATGCCTGCAAAGTCTAAGGATCTGAGTTCGATTTCCCAGTACCCACATAAAGCCAGATGCACAAGGTGGTACTTGTGTCTGGAGTTTGGTTCAGTGGCTAGAAACCCTGGCACACCTATTCTCTCTCTCTCTCTCAAGTGGATAAATCATATATATATATTTTAAAAGAGGGATAAGCTTCTCTCTTGACTACCTCTGGAAGTGCTGAAGGGACTGGGGAGATGGCTCAGTGGATACAGTGCTCGCCAGGAAAGCATCAGGAACAGAGTTTAGATCCCCAGCACCCATGTAAATGTAGTAGCCTGCTTGTAATCCCAGGGACCCCCAGAGCAAGCTGCCTAGCTAGACTAGAAAATATGTCTGCTTCAGTAAACAAAGCAAAAAGGGATTGAGGAAGACACTGTGCATGTATATACATACATATGTAAGCACACGTACATACGCACAAATGCAAAAAAAGAAAAAAAAAAAGATTGGGGCTGGGTGTGGTAGCCCACACCTTTATTCCCAGCACTCATTGGATGTGAGCTCAAGGCCAACCTGAAACTACACAGTGAATTCCAGGTCAGGCTGGGCTGGGGGGAGACCCTACCTGGAAAAAAAGAAAAAAAAATTGAAGTTCTTAGGAATAGCTTTTTTTTTTTTTTTTTTTTTTTTTAAGGTAGGGTCTCACTCTAGCTCAGGCTGACCTGGAATTCACTATGTAGTCTCAGAGTGGCCTCAAACTTACAGTGAGTGATCCTCCTACTTCTGTCTCCCAAGTGCTGGGACTAAAGGCATGTGCCACCACACCTGGCGAGTGAGAGAGAATTGGCATGCCAGGGCCTCAGCCACTGCAATAGAACTCCAGACGCTTGACCCACCTAGTGGGCATGTGCGATCTTGCACTTGTCTCACCTTTATGTGTCTGGCTTACATGGGATCTGGAGAGTCGAACATGGGTCCTTAGGCTTCGCTAGCAAGTGCCTTAATTACTAAGCTATCTCTTCAGCCCAAGAATAGTGGTTTTAAAAATATTTTACTTATTTATTTATTTGAGAGAGGGAGTGAGGGAGAAAGAGAGAAAGGAAGAGGCAGATAGAGAGAGTGGGTATGCCAGAGTCTCCAGCCACTGCAAATGAACTCTAGATATATGCAAAACCTTGTGTATCTAGCTTATGTGGGTACTGGAATCAAACTTGGGTCCTTAGGCTTTTCAGTCAATCACCTTAACCACTAAGCCATCTCTCCGCTCAAGACTCAATTTTTTTTTTCTTTTCGGTTTTTCGAGGTAGGGTCTCGCTCTGGCCCAGGCTGACCTGGAATTCACTATGGAATCTGAGGCTGGCCTTGAACTCAGGGCAATCCTCCTACCTCTGCCTCCCGAGTGCTGGGATTAAAGGCGTGTGCCACCACACCCGGTTAAGACTCAAGTTTTTATGATCCACTTACTTTCATATCCCAGAGCTGTTCTCAGGAATATGGGAGGGGGAGCTTGGCTGGTAGTTTGGGGAGATGGCTCAGAAGTTAAAGGTACTTGTTTGCAAGGCCAGCTGACCAGGGTTTAATTCTTCAACACCCATATAAATCCAGACACAAAATATGGTCCATATATCTGGAGTTTGTTTGTAGTGGCAAGAGGCTCTGGCACACTCATATACACACATACATGTGCAAATAAATACAATTAAAAAAGGAACACCTGGCTGGGCATAGTGGCATAAGCTTTTCATCCCAGCACTTCGGAGACTGAGGAGGATCACTGTGAATTCAAGGCTAGCCTGAGACTACAGAATGAGTTCCAGGTCAGCTTGAGGTAGAGTGCAACCCTACCTCAAAGAAGAAAAAACAAAAAAGAAAGAAAAAGAAAGTTTTAGTAGTGAGTGATACATTTATTTCAACACATATTAAGAAAACATTGGGACTGGACAGATGGCTTAGTGGTTAAGGTGCTTGCCTGCAAAGCCTACAGACCCAGGTTCGATTCCCCAGTACCCATGTAAGCCAGATGCACAAAGTGGCACATGTGCCTGGAGTTCATTTGCAGTGGCTAGAGGCCCTGGAGTACCCATTCTCTCTAATAAATAATATATAAATTTTTTAAAGAAAGAAGACATTTATTTTGCAACTGAACTTTTTTTTGGTTTATCGAGGTAGGGTCTCACTCTAGCCCAGGCTGACCTGGAATTCACTGTGTAGTCTCAGGGTGGCCTTAAACTCATGATGATCCTCCTACCTCTGCCTCCCGAGTGCTGGGATTAAAGGCGTGTGCCACCATGCCTCTGAACAACGTATTTTAAAAATATATGCATTGAAAAATGTAAAGGAGAGACAGGTGTGGTGGCACATGCCTGAAATCACAGCACTGGGTAGGTGGAGGAAGGAGAACAAGTTCAAGGCCAGCTCCACTACATAATTTGAGGTCACTACATAAAGTTTGAGACCCTGCCTTAAAACAAAACAAAAAAGAGCTGGGGTGGTGGCGCATCCCTCCTTTAATCCCAGCAGAGGTAGAGGTAGGAGGATCGCTGAGAGTTCAAGGACAGCCTGAGACTGTAGAGTGAATTCCAGGTCAGCCTGAGCAAGACCCTCGAAAACAACAACAACAACAAAAAGAATGAGAAAGGGGTGGGGGGAGGAAAAAAGACAGAGGCCGAGTTGTTTGGATAAAAGCAAATAATGCTACAGGTGGTTTGAGGGTGTGGCCAGTGGGTGACGGTGGCAATTAAATGAAGGCAAACCAGTTCAGTCGACTCGGTAAATATTTGTGAATCCAGTCCCTCTTCACAGCCTTTTCCTGCTCCTTTACTCCACTGGCACTTTTACTTTTGTAGGACTTAAAGTCCACTTACCAGAAACCCACCGCATTCCTCCAATGGGCACCCTGACCATCCAATAGAGGGGCCTGGGGCTCCGAGGCAGCGTCATTCTCAGTGTCCTCCCCTGGGGGTAAGAGAAGAGATGACGACCTCACCCGGGCTCAGGTGCGCGTGTATCCCAGCCCAGCCAGCTCCTGGGCTTCTCAGGTGGGTGGCGGGGCACAGGGGCACTGCAGGCACCAGGGAACTAACTCACTTTGGGAATCCGAAAGGCGCCGCTGCGAGACCGCAGAGCTTCCCATGGCATCAAGTTCGGGTCCCCAGCACGGCCCAACGTCAGTGAGTGTTTACAGTTGGCTCGGATGGCAGTCTGCGACAGGTGACAAGGATCAACGCCCTACTGCCCAGTCCCAGCTCCGCACTAGCTCCCGACGATCCACCGCCAAGCCTAGGCTCCACCCTGCACCCACCCCCGCCCCTTTAAAGCAGAGCCCACCCGCCCCCTGCCGTCCCCAACCCTGACGCCTGTACCTTTAAGAGCTGCTGATGTTTGTGCACAGGGCAGTAGCAGCCTCGAGGCTCACGTGATCGTACCCGGGTGTCCTCCATCACGTGCTCGGAGGCACTTCACTTCCGGGTTCTCTCTGCCTTCCCCTCGGCAGTGAGGAAAGAGAGGACAGGTCAGCCTGGATCCGCTGGTTTTGAGCTGGAGCGAGTGGGAGCCGGAAGCACGGCCATGGTTAGCGGCGCCTAAGCCAGACCACCTTGTGCCAGCACTAGTCATGGCGTGTGCGGCTTCAGCTCCTTTCCTCACTTGCCTGAAACAAATATGGCTGCCTTCCTAAGCCTCCTCGCACTCCACCCTGGCCCCTCCCAACCGGACTGGTTTGGGCTAGAAGCAAAGACTACCAGCCCCCAGATTCCTACCTGTTGCCTTTACAGATTCATTTAAAAACCTCAAATAAGGGGCTTGGATGTAGTTCAGTAGTAGGACACTTGCCTAGAAATTTAAAAAAATAACGTATGTACCTGAGGGGTTTATGAATTATCAGTATTCAAGACGTTAAGAGATTCCTTATCCCAAATTATCCTAGAGCAAACGTAACAACAAATTCCACGGAAGTAGTCCAGTCTCTGCTTTTACAGACCAGAAAGTCAAAGCACCGCCCCCCGCCGCAATATTACCTGGGAATCATACATTAGACCTACAGTGAGGAATAAATAGAACCGAAAAGCCGGGCGTGGTGGCCCACACATTTAATCCCAGCACTCGGGAGGCAGAGGTAGGAGGATTGGTGTGAGTTCGAGGCCACCCTGAGACTACAGAGTGAATTCCAGGACAGCCTGGGCTACAGCGAACCCCTTCCTCGGAAAGCAAAAAAAAAAAAAAAAAAAAAAAAAAAAAATTACAGCAGAGGTAGGGAGTTACTGTACAATTACCGTACGAATCCTGTCTTCAAATAGACCAAATGATTCTTAGATTCTCTTTTTATGAGCTCAACCAATTGCCCTAGTTGGAAATTATGGAAAGTTCCAAATAAGCAAATAAGAAGTTCCCTTACGTTTCTTTAGGTGGTAAGGCAGGACCACTCTTCTCAAGGCTTTCTCCTGCTGAGCTCTTCTAGGGCCTCCAAAAGCCTGGGCTCACCTCTACTCTTTCCACCCAACCATCAAGAATGCAGACTGCTGTCTGAAATATACCTGCTATGCTGCACTTCCCAGATCGTTCAACCAATGAGAAATGGAACCCTATTACTACTACCCACACAGAACTCTACAAATCTAACAGCATTTAACATCTTTGCCTTAAGGAACTGAGAGTAGGGTGTGAGAGATATACAACCACAATATAATTTGTTTTTTTCATCTGGGAGTGGGGTGGAGGGGATAGTTTCTGAAGCAGGGTCTCACTTCAGCCCAGGCTAACCTGAAACTCATAGGTGATCCTCCTACCTCAGCATCCCCTCCCTGTGTTGGCTCTCTCTCTTTTTTTTTATTTTTTATTTTTTTATGGTAGGGTCTTGCTCTAGCCCAGGCTGATCTGGAGTTCACTATGTAGTCTCAATGTGGCCTAGAACTCACAGCAATCCTCCTACGTCTCTGCCTACCAAGTGCTGGGATTAAAAGCATGCGCCACCACGCCCAGCTTTCAGCCCATTTTGATCAAATTTTATTGTAAAAATAACCACAGATGAGGAGATGAGCTATGGATCAAGCAGTCTGGCCCTTTTACCTATTTAGAGAAACATTAATGACATGGAAATGGGAAGCCAGAGTTTCCACTAGCCCCTTCCTCACTCCTTGTCCCCAAGAAACAGGAACCACAAACCTTAACTTCCTCTCACAGAGTGGCTGTGGCTTAAAGGAGACGGAAATGGCTGAGGTGTGAATATAAGACCTGAGTCACTTAGGTCAGTTAGGTTACAGTTGCCACATGCCCCCTCCCCCCCAACCCAATTCTGAGGTCTGCTGTTCCCACTTTTTTCTTTCTGGCCTGACCCTCTGCCCTTTAGCTCCAAAGGTACACCTGTGTCTTCTGGATGACGTACACTCATTCCCTGCCTGGGGTGAAGCCTGCCTTAAGCACAGGGGAGGTGCACAGGGCCTGGAGTGAGGATGCGTCAGGGACAGACAGGGGAAGAGGAAGTGTCTTGGGTCCGGGGGCAGGACTGGCTTGTCTTGGCTGGTGGGGACGGTCATTTTGAGCAGTTCTGGACGCCCGGAGACCTACAGAATGGATTTCCTCCGGCTACACCTCCCTGGGCTGCATCAGGCCTTGAGGGGGGCACTGGTGAGAGGGGCTAGCAAATGCCAGAGACTTCCACCCATTTCCTGTGGTCTCACTTTTCTTTCTTCCTTTGAACATCTCCTTAGGCTTAAGATCCCTTTCCCAGGTTTCCCTATCCAACCTTTTTTTTTCTTTTTTGTTTCTTGGAGGTAAGGTCTTACTCTAGTCCAGACTGACCTGGAATTCACTATAAAGTCTCAGGGTGGCCTTGAACTCTTGGTGCTCCTCCTACCTCTGCCTCCAAATACTCTTCTTGGGTTTAATCTACTTCCATAAGAGCATGCACACAAGCTCTAGGCAAGACCCTTTCTTCTTTCTTTTGTAAATTCCCAGAGTCAAGATCCTTACCTGAGTTTCTCTGGTCTGGGCCCCCAAGGAACCGTGGACTTCCACTGAATGCTTTCCTGAATCCCTTCCCCTTCTCTTCTAGGATTCCTTCAGCACCTTTGTGTCCTACCTCATAGGAGATGCAGTCCCCACAGTAGAGAGGGAGACACAGGCAGCTGAGGAACTGAGGGAAGTGGCTACAGGAAAGCTGGGGGAGGTTGTAGAGGAGGAAGCCCAGGAGGCTGGGGAGGATCTTGCAGGTGGCCAAAGTAAGAGGGTGGGAGGGCCTAGAGAGGCCAGAAGATGCCAAGAGGGAAGCTTAGCTGGGGAACAAACCTGGGAGTGGGGATCACAAAGCTCCCCAAGGTCTAAAGCAGGGCAGGACACTGGGGCCAAGGAAACAGCTATGGCTCCCCTGGGTCAGGAGGCAAATGTCCCCTTAGATGCTGGGATAAGGTCTGAAGCAGGGCTCGAGACTCACGGAGACAGGAGCAGTGGAGCCCAGGAGAGCCGGGAGCTGGATGAGGAGGAAGTGAGCAGAGGGGAGCCTTTGAGTACCTGGGAACAGGAGGAGGAGGAGGAGGAAGAGGTCAGGGCAACAGAGCCAGGGATAGCTAGGGGGGTGGAGTCACAGTTGACTTGGCACTCTGAAGAGCCTGAGGGGAAAGCTGGCACTGGTGGGCAGAAGGTAACAGAGGGCAGCAAGGAAACAGAATGGGTGACCAAGGATACAGCTGCAGAAACCAAAGGGCCTGGGGCTGAAAGGGCTGTCAGAGAAGAAGAGAGGATCCTGGTGAGGGGCAGCCCAAGTGCAAAGGCACAAGGGACACAAGGTCCAGGGGCAGAATCTGTGGACTGGACAACATGGGGCAGAGAGGAGGCCCAGACATCCTCATGCAAGGAGGCTGACCTTCCAGGAGTCAAGGAGACAGAACATGGGCCAGTCTTGGGAGAAAGCATCCCAGAAGCTAGTGGGAGAATCTGGATTCTAGAAAAAACCTGTAGGGGAGACCTAGAAGATGAGATAGGTGAGAAGAGAAAGGCTGAAGTAAAGCTTCAGACCCAGGCTCTGGAGACGGAGAGAACAGCAGAGGCAGATGAAAGCCAGACATTGGAGAGGGAGGCTGTGGGAGGCCAGGAGACAGGGGGTTGCTTTGAAGGCGAGGGGAGGAGAGACTTGGCCATCAGGGCTCATGAGGCAAGTCTGGAACAGGAGATACAGGCAGAGAAGGCTCTTGGGGGGAAAGAGAGTGGCTTCTGGGCCACAGAGGCTATGCTGGCCCTGGATAAGGAGGCTGAAGGTGAGCCGGATTTGGAAGAAGCCCCAGAAGCCAGGCCTGAAGAGTTGTTCTTGGGAGAGAGGAATGAAGAGGCTCAGATAAGACAAGGAGTATTGGAGGTGAAGGTCTCTGAAGGCCAGGAGCCTGAGCTGACAGGAGACCCTCAGACTCCAACCAGGCAACCTGAGGAAGGTCAGGAAGAGCCTGGGAGAATTCCAGATCTGAGCAAAGAGGAGACACTGCAAAATCTGAAGGCGTATCGCAGGCACATGGAGACTTCAGGTGTTGAGGTAGAAGCCTGGGAAAACTGGAAGAGAAGGGAGAGCAGACATATTCAGGAGGGAAAAACAAATTCTGAAGCAGGAGAGGAAGGGGCTGCAGTAGGCCAGGCAGTGGAGGCCCAGGCTAAAGGAAGCCAGGAGCCTGAACTTCCAGCAGTACCACAGTGGGGAGCAGATGAGGGACTGGCATCTCAGGCTGTAAACCAGGAGCTGAAGGGAAGTCAAGAAGCAGAGGTGACAACAGGACAATCACTGGGAGAGTTAGAGGTCAGAGAAAGCAGAGCTCGTGAGGAGGAGGCTGCTGTGCCTTGGGAGGGAGACAGAACATCCAGAGGAGGCTGGAGGCTGGAGGAGGCAGCTCTGAGTCTCCAGGTCAGTGAGGACATGCAGAGCAGTTCTTTGAATACTGATACTGGGGAGGACAAGGCCATCCCAGGTATCAGGATTGATAGGGAAGAGCCACAGCGGGAAGCTATGTTGGCTTGGGAGGGGGAGTTTAGGAGAAGCTGGCATTCTGAAGGTCAAGTGGATGCTTGGAGAAGCACAGAGCTGGAGGAGGTGGCTGACGGGGAGAACAGAGGTGAAGCAGAAGTTGGTGAGACCGGGGAGGAAGAACAAGCAGAGGTAGGAGGATCTGCACTGGCAGGAGGAAGCAGTAAGGTTGGTGATGTGACCTCAGGCTCTCAGGCAGTGAGAACAGAGGGGGCCACAGTCATGGAGGAGATTGAGGGCCTCCTAGAAGAGCAGATGGCATTGGAAGAAGCAGCTAGGGGAGAGCTAGTGAGAAAGGCACAAAGGCTGCAAGATGTGGAAAATGTCACAAGTGAAGGCCTGAGGACAGAGATTCAGGAGACTGATCCAGAAGGCCTGGAGGACATCCCAGGCCAAGAAAGGCAGCCAACACCTCAGATCCCTGCAGAGATCCTGCTTGGCCCCTCTGAAACTGCTGAAAGGGCAGGAAGTGCCACAGGGAATGCTCACGGCAGCTGGAGTGAGGTGAGGACTTCAGCAGGGTCCAGGGAGGGACAAGCAGAATCTGGAAGCCATCTCTCCACAGTCTCCTGTGTCCCCTGCCCTTCAGGCCCTGCTCCCTGGGTCCCTTCTGGATGTCTCTGTTCCACGGAGCCGAGTGCTTCTCTCACGAAGCTCCTCACAGCGACGACGCTCGAGGCCCTCTTTCCATCGAACACCCGTCCCTGAGCAGCAGTCAAACTCCCCCAGTCCCCAGCCCCAGGAGGAGCTGTCAGCCCCTGAGCAGTCACCTCTTCAGCCAGAGGAGGTCCCAGAGCCAAGTACCCCAAGGCCTGGAGGGACCCCTGTGCCAGCCAGAAGAAGGCCCCCAGGACATGGGTAGGCACAGGGGCATTGATTGCATTGGCATGTGTGAGGAGGCTTTGGGCACCTGAGAACCAGATCCCATGGGTTTGTTTTCCTCCTACAGGTTTGGCCTTGCTCATCCAGGAATGATGCAGGAGTTGCAAGCCCGGCTGGGCCGGCCAAAGCCCCAGTGACTGGGTCTTGAGCACCAGTGAGCCAGGACCTGAGTGAGGGTCAGAAGGATGGACCCTGCTCACCCCTGACTCCCTCCGCCACTGGAGCACATCCTTTTCACCCTCTGGGCCTCCGGGAAAGGAAATCAAGCAAACAGATGTCTGTGAAGACCTTGAATTTAAGGAGCCCGATTCCCCAGTGCAGGCTGGTCCCATTGGGGCACTTCTCATGGGTCGCTGCTCTGGTCATCTCCCCAACCTATCTCTGCTGTCCAGAAGCCTGCAAGGAAGATTGAGGAGCAGAGACTGGTCTCTCCTAAGCCTTCCCTCTGTGACTTCCCACTGCGCATCATGCTGTAGCTCCATACAGTGCTGTGTAAGATAACGCACCATTGGGTATAAGCCAACCCAAGGGAAAGGGGTTTGAAGGGCCGAGGTGCAACACTTAGAATCAGTGGTCTGTGCACAACAGGCCAGCTGCTTTGAGTTTCCAAAGTGGTAGACCAGTCCCAGAACTCTGTTGTTTTTTTATGGTAGCCTCCAGTTGAGCAGGTCAACATGAGGGAAGATGGGCCAGGAACCGCAAGAATATAGGAGCAAAGAAGGGTTTTGGGTAGCCAGGGGCTTCCCATTCCATCCCAGGTTGTCCTGTCCTGGTCCTTGGGTGTCAGGCACCTCATCTGTGAAAAGATGCTGAGGCATAGAGGGGGCAGGAGGGCTTTATTAGGCACCCAGCATGGTGGCCTAGCCCAAGGATGAAGCAATAAATAAACCACTATCTCCTAAAAAATAAATAAATACCCAAAGAAATAAATATCTGGTAAGGACTGGAGGGGTTGTAAATTATTGGGTCAGGGCTGGGGACCGGTGGAGCCCTGCCTGGTCTGAGGCAAATGAGCTAGAGGCTGCCCAGCTCTGTAGGCCAAATTCCAGTAAGTAGAGTCCTAAAGGGTGAGGGAAGAGGGCTAAAAGGTCACTCCATAGGCCTGGGAGCCAAATGTTGGGAATCCCAAGCTGAGCCTGGGTGCCCGGCCTTAGACAGAAGCAGCAGGTCCCGCACAGCCCGAGATAGGACCAGCTCCAAGGAGTGTAGGAGCTGGTAGGTGTAGATCAGCTGGGGCCAGGACACCTGGGTTGACCCCTGGATGGGGTCAGCCAGAGCCTCTGGGAGCTGCCCTATCCCCTCCTCCTCCTCTTCCACCTCCTCAAGACAGTTGAATCCTGCAGCCAGCACCTGTGAGGAGAAACCCACAGGTCACACAGTGGTCATGCCAAGAACCTCAGCCATTCTTCATTCCTTATAGGTGCCCATCAGCAACTAGTGACACCAGTGAAAACAAGACCATAGTTTCTCTGGACAGCATTTACTTCAGACCTTTCATCTCACAAGTTTATATATATGTAGTATGCGGTGTTGTGCATGGATGCATACACCTGTGTATATGTGAATAGAGGACTAAGGAAGATATCAGGTGTCCTCCTCTGACACTCTTCTACCTTATTTCCCTGGGACAGAGTCTTTCACTGAACCCGGAGCTCCCTGGTTTTTAGTCAGACTGGCTGACCAGGGATCCTCCTGTCTCTGGCCCCTCAGCATTGGTGTCACAGACATGCCTGATTTTTTTTTTGTTGTTGTTTGTTTTTCTTTCTTTGTTTTTTTTGAGGTAGGGTCTTGCTCTAGTCCAGGCTGACCTGGAATTCACTTTGTAGTCTCAGAGTGGCCTCGAACTCACGGCAATCCTCCTACCTTTGCCTCCCGAGTGTCATGCCTGATTTTTTTATGTGAGTGCAGAGGATTGAACTCAGGTCCTCATGCTTGCACAATAAGCAGTCTTGCCCACTGAGCCTTGAACTATCTTCCCAGCCCCTATTGTGGTTTTTTTTTTTTTTTTTTTTTTTTTTTGTTTTTTTAAGAAAATTTTTTAAATTTTGTTTTGTATTTTGAGGTAGGGTCTTGCTCTAGCCCAGACTGACCTGGAATTCACTATGTAGTCTCAGGCTGGCCTTGAACTCATGGCAGTCCTCCTACTTCTGCCTCCCTAGTTCTGCGATTAAAGGCATGTGCCACCACACCTGGCAAAGACAGTCTTGCCATGTAGCTCAGGTTGGCCTTGAATTTGCAGCCCTCTTGCCTCAACCTCAAAAGTGCTGGGATTACAGGAATGCACCACCATGCCCAGTTTATCTGATTTTTTTAATATAACTTTTTAAAAAAGATTTTACTTTTATTATTTATTAATTAGAGACAGAGAGAGGGAGGGAGGGAGGAGAGAGAGAGAGAGAGAGAGAGAGAGAGAGAGAGAGAGAGAATGGGTACGCCAAGGCTTCTAGCCACTGCAAATGAACTCCAGACGCATGCGACCCTTGTGCATCTGGCTAACATGGGACCTGGAGAATCAAACCTGGGTCCTTAGGCTTCACAGGCATGTACCTTAACCGCTAAGCCATCTCTCCAGTCTTATCTGATTTTTTTGTTTGATGAAAATGGACATGGTAGAGCAGGAGAGTACTCACAGAGTCAAGGTTACTCCCCAAGGCTTGCCCCTAGGGTCAGCCTTCAGGAAGTTCCTCTGCTCTTAAGAATTATTTCAGGGATGATGTAGCTAGTTTTCATGCTTACATTTTCTATTCTCCTTTTATTAAGGGTAAAATTTCTCTTGCCCTTTGAGATGTCCAAGAGAATCTGAGTGATGTCAGACGATTGGAGGGAAAAGGAAACGAATGGGCCTGCCCATGCCAGAGGCTGTCTTGGGTGCCTTAGGGATCTTCCCTCGTTGGTGTCCAGCCCCAAAAGCAGGTATAGATTTAGAGGATAGAGCCGGGCCCTGGTATAACTACTCATCAAAGGATCTGGAGTGTCTCTAGGCTTCCCCAACCTGATTGCTGGGGTGTTTCAAAAGAGAGCTAGTGAGTCTCCGTTTTACACGTGGGTCTCTTGGAGTTGAGGGGCAGAAGCAGTCACTCTACCTGGAAGCGAAGATGCCGTTGCAAGTCCCGGAGATCCAGCCTTGTGGTCCAAAGCTGCGCCCTCTCTGAGTGGGACCAGGCCCCCTGGCTCCCCATACCTCCCAACAGGGCATGGAAGGGCCAAAGTGCTCTGGAGAGGAAGCAGAGTCGCTCTGGGTCCTATTGAAGGGGAGGGGAAGGGTCAGGAGAGGCCTGCAGGCCAAGAATAACCCTCATCAAACCCAGTCCTGGCTCTGTCTGGGTCTCATTTTCATTCTAGCCTCCATTCCATCCTCATATGTATTCTTACTCTCAGTCCCTGGCCTGTGGTCATCACTACTCCCACTCCATTGTCTTTGACCTGTACCCCATCTCTGTAGCCCCTACTCGACTCCAAACCCACCCACCCACCCCCATTCCTCTCCATCTGAAACCTCACTCTATTCCTTCCTAGTCCACCTCACCCAGTCTCCTGATCACGTCATGTCTCTAACATCTCCAACCACTTGTCCATCCCATTCCCAATCCTAATCCCAACTCCATCCCTCCTCTAGTCTCTGCCTCACCATGTACCCATTCCACCTCCCACTCCATCCCCTTCCCTTCTCCATTCTCCACTCTATTTTCACTCTTTTCCCCAATCCCAGACCCCTTCTCTTTCACATCCCCAATGCCATCCCTCCCTGCTCCATTCTCACTCTCTTCCTTACCCCATTTCTAAATTCCAATGCACTCCATTTCCTTCTCCCTCTTTTCTCCCCCTCTCCTTTTCTCCTTTTTTGAAATAGGGTGAGAGGGCTGGCTCAGTTAGTAGGGTGCATGCCTAGCATGAATGAAGCATGAATGGGTTTGATATCCAGCAACACATTAAAAAAACTGTATGTGATGGTACATGCCTGTAATCCCAGTCCTCCACTCAGGAGGTGGAGGCAGAGAATCAGAAGTTCATGGTCATCCTCAACTATGAAATGAATCTGTGGCCAACCTGGGCTACATGAGGCCCTGACTCAATCTCTTGCCCATATATATATATATACATGAAGAAGAAATAGAGACTTGTGTGTATGTGTTGTGTAAGATGTGTGTTGGCATGCATTTGATGGCACATGTGTGCAGATGAGAGGACAATCTAGGGGTGCTGGTCCTTTTCTTCCACCTTGTTTGAAACAGGGTCTTTCCTGTTTGGCTGTTGGGAAGCCCCTGTGAGCTTCAGGATTTTCTTGACTCTGCCTCCCATTGTAGTAGGCACATTGGGATTACAAATACCTGTATCACTTTGTGTCTGGCTTTATGTGGATGCTGGAAATTTGAACTCCAGTCATCAGGTTTGCAGAGCAAGTGCCCTAGAACACTGAGCCATCTCCCCAGCCCCCCAGAAACAGGGTCTTACTGTGTAGTCTAGGCTGGCCTCAAACTCAGGATCATCGTCTTTGTGCCTCCTGAGCTCTGAGATCATAGATGTGTTCCACCACACTTGGCTCCCAGCTTTATCTTTATATCCAAAGATATCTTCGTCTACCTCCAGATCCATCTTCCACTTAACCCCAACCTACGTTCATGTACCATGCTCACTCACAGAGAGGCGGCGCCAGGCCTGGAAGGTCAGGGACACGTTGGGGAGCTGGTGTCCCAGGGGCAGGAGGTCCAGGCTCACTCCGGGGAGGTGAGACTCAGCCTGAGGAGCAATGTCTGTTAGAGGGGGTTGGTGGGACTAGGGAGTCTCCCCACTCCTTGAACCAGCAGCACTAGGAAGACTCACAAAGCAACGGACATGACCCTGAACCTCGGAGAGCAGCTTCTTGGCAAGGTGCAGACTGACTGTGAACTCCTTTCGTAGTTCCTGCAAACCAAGAGTGGACCTTGGGAACCCCCAGGCACCAGCTCCTACTAGAAGCCAGGAGAACAGCAGCAGCAGGCTGAGCCCTGCAGAGAGGGGAGGAAGTGGGTAAGATAAGAGCTAGAGAAGAATCCTGAAGGAAGAGAACCAGTGTATATATAAGCACTGTGCGGCCACTTTCATGGGCATCCTCAGAACCACAGTACAGACCCTATGCCATCTCTGCACAAGTGCCTGCTATTTTGCAAGCAGACCAAAGGCTGGATCTTGACCGTTCACTAATTCCCTTGGCCAAGTGCCTTTTGCACTGTGCACTTCAGGTGGCAGCCTGGTTGCCAATATTCTTTCCATTCTGCAGAGGACGAAAGTGAGACAGTAAAGCGACTGGTCCAAGGTCAGAGGCAAGACCTTAAGGGATTCAGGGCTGGATCTGTCCAAACACAAGCAGTATGCTGTCCCCCAGGGAACTCAAGGGAAACAGACACTCTGTTCTGCCAAGGATTCCTTAAGCTCAGCCAGGGGGCTCGGGTGCTTTCAACTGGCCCCGGGGCAGAAGGGGTGGCCTGGCCAGGCCAGTGGCTCTATCCTGTGAAGTCACAAGGACAGGTTGGTCCAGTTCCTCTAAGACAGATGGGTCACTCTGCACTGGTTTTGCCCACCTGGGACAGGAAGAGATGGGGCATACAGATGGGAGGGGAAGGGGCTGTCTTTCATCCTGGTCTTCCCTTGAGCAAATCACTCTTCTCCCTGTGCCCTAGACCCCCATCTGTGAAATGGCTGCCTTAGGAGGGCTTTTCTTGGAAAGAGGGAGGCAGGGCTGTGAAGTGAAGGCTCTGGGAAGAAGGCAGTGTTCAGCAGTTTCTCTCTTGGGGTGAGCAAATGGAGCAGTCATGGTAGTTATGCAATTCCCCTGGAAACCCCAAAGCAAAACCATCCACAAGTCCATTCCCACTCTCAATCCCCTCCTGGCTCCTGCTCTGTCCTTCTTCATCCCCAACCCTGAGCTGTTCTCTTCAAAGTGCCCTCAGGAGAGGCTAAGTGGAGCTTCTAGGGCCGTGCACTTCCCCCGTGGTCTTTCAGAGGGAATGGACAATGCCTGAGAACTGGCATTCGGGCCTCTTGGCTTGGGGGCCACTTCAACCCCCTGGAATCCTGGAGACCTAAGCAGAATAGGATGGTTCCTAGTTCTAGGTTGGTAACTCCTGGGTCCTGGCGGGCAGTGCACAACCAGATTGAGCAATGTTACCTCATCCCCACCTACCACCTGGAGGCCCCAGCCATCCCTGTCAGTAGCCAAACCTGGGTTTTTGGCCCCGAGCTTTAAGGGCCCTGCCCTTATCATACAGTCCTTGAGCCTACCCAGGCTTGGCATCTGCTCCTCTGTCTACAGCTCTGGTTGTAGCCCGTTAGCCACCAACTGCAGATTGAGCCTCCTTCCAAGCTTCGAGCTGACCCAGTGAGGCTGTGAGCTCCTTGTACCGTCTTCCTCCGGCTGACTTCAGCTCTCGGCCTTCTCTCCTCATTTATGTGCCCAGTCCTTCTGGCCAGAACACCTGGCAGCCCTTCCCACTCATGCCAGCCAAACTGTCACATCCCCTGCCCAGCCTGGTTGGAAACATGGCTCCACTACCCACCCACACCGGTTTCACTGCTATCCACAGCCAGCTGTGCCTGTAGGCTCCACTGAGCTGTTACCTCTCAGCCCTCAGTCCATCCCACCTGTCAAGCTCTCCCATCCTCTGCCAGACTCCACCAAGCTTCCCACCCCCCCCTTTTTTTTTGAGGTAGGGTCTCACTCTAGCTCAGGCTGACCTGGAATTCACTATGTAGTCTCAGGGTGGCCTCGAACTCACTGCGATCCTCCTACCTCTGCCTCCTGAGTGCTGGGATTAAAGGCGTGCGCCACCACGCCCAGCTCCTCCCACCCTTTTGCTCAGCCCCAGCCTCCAACTCACGCCAGCCAAGGTCGCCTGCCACTTGGCCCATGTCAGGGCCCAGCCCGTGTATGCAGCCATCTCCTGGGTAGGGGGGTCTTATACTGGGGGCTACTCCCGGTTTCACTTTCTGTCCTGCTTGTACTTTCAGCTTTGGTTCACTCAGTCTTCCTTCTTTATTACCCTTACTAAAATGGGGAAATGTAGTTTCCCTTCCCAGAGGGGGAGCTATGAGGATGGCAGGAAGCTCAGTTCCAACCCATCTGAGCTCCAGGGCCCAGCCCCTCCCTCTATTTCTCACTCCTGGGCTCTGTCCTCTCACCCACTTCCCACGGGTGGGTCTCAGAGACCCAACCCCTTCATTCTTCTCTGCTGTCACTGGCATCCAAAGACTATCCCCGGCCCACCTTCCTGCGAAAGACGGATGGCCAGGTAAGGGGATTGCCCACTAGAGGGGGACTCTGCGGTTTGACTCATCCTTACCCAGTGTGCCATGTACGGGAAGTCAGAGCTCCATGGTGGCTGGATGAGTCTGTGTGGGACTGGCTGGGACTCACTTTGATGCACTGAGGACACGTATTCAAACTATTTGTAGCCATCAGGATTGGATGAGACCCAGCCCAAGGCCACATGATCATGGTCAGCTCCATGCATAATGGCTCAGGTTTTTGGCTAGTCATATGTAGGATTAGGGCTAAATCTGTTGTATTCAGTGTCAGAGTTTGTTCTAAAGGCTGGATTCGAAGGGTTTACCCTCCAACGTCCTGCCTCTCTCTGTTTTTGGGGCCTGGGCTATCCATGAGCCTCTCTGCGGTTGGTCAGCATTGGGCTTAGAGTTTCATCAGTGACAGAGCTCGGTGTAGCCTCTGCTGAGACTGTGACTAAGGTGAAGGCTCAGGCTTAGGCTGGGATAAGGGCTCAGTCAATGACCAGGATCAGGGCTCAGCCTGTGGCTAGGCTGGGATTGTATGAGGTCAGGATAGAGGCTCAGCCAGAACCCACAACAATCCAAGTGTTTTTGCACCACAGAGACCATGTGACAGGGCTGGACCCTTACACCACCTCTGGTTCCTTCCAGCACAGCCCTGCCTTCAGCCACGCCCTGGATTTCCCATCTTCAGAGAGCATGGGGGATTCTTGATCTTCCCCGAGCTCCTACTTTCCTTTTGGGACTTGTGGGGTTTCCCTCCTGGGTCCCTGCTGTGAGACAGAAACCAAGGGGGCTTCCCCTTCCTGCACCCCACCTCCTCAGCCAGGCTTAGGCACTGCCTATCTATCCAAGGCTGCCTGGGATGCTGTGCTGGGGAAACATCAGCCTGTCCTTGGGAGCTGTCAGGGAGGGATAGAAAAGGTAAAGGAGCCTGGGCTGGAGTGCTGGGGGCCCAGGAAGGGGTCTCTGGAGCACCCCCAAGTGGTGGTAGCTCCTTCCTTCACTTTGGGTATTGCAGGTGCTCCCCTCTGAACAACCACTGTCCCAAGCATTTCAAGACTAATGGTGAGGGCTGGAGAGATGGCTCAGCAGTTAAGATGGTTGCCTGTAAAGCCTAACGACCAGAGTCCAATTCCCCAGTACCCATGTAAAGCGAGATGCACAGTGGCTCATGCGTCTGGAGTTGTTTTGCAGTGGCCAGAGGCCATAGCGTGTCCATTATCTCTCTCTGCCTTCAATCCCAGCACTCAGGAGGCTGAGGTGGGAGGATCACTGTGAGTTTGAGGCCAGCCTGAGACTAATTCCAGGTCAGCTTTGGCTAGGCTTGAAAAATAAAAAGAAAGAAAAACAAGACTTGGGCTGGAGAGATGGCTTAGCAGTTAAGGCACTTGCCTGCAAAGCCAAAGGACCCAGGTGTGATTCCCCAGGACCCACGTAAGCCAGATGCACAGGATAGCACATGCGTCTGGAATTTGTTTGCAGTGTCTGCATGCCTTGGTGCACCCATTCTCTCTCTTCCTTTCTCTTCCTCTTTCTCTCTGTCTCTCTCAAATAAATAAATAAAAATACAAATATTAAAAAAAAGATTCCAAGCTTGGCGCATGCCTTTAATCCTAGCACTTGGGAGGCAGAGGTAGGAGGATCACCATGAGTTCAAGGCCACCCTGAGACTACACAAGTGAATTCCAGGTCAGCCTGAGCTAGAGTGAGATCCTACCTTGAAAAATAAATAAAAAAAAAAAAAAAAAGAAAAAGGACGAAACAAAGGAGCTCAGACAGAGCCTAGCTAATCTGCTAATGTTCAGCACACTCCCACACTGCTGTCACCTTGGAAGTGCAGATACCCTGCTTGGCCCTACTATGCCCATAGAGAACAAGGTCCTCCCTCAGCTTCGTCCACTGTCCCTCCTACCCTGCCACTGTCTGACCTGCTGTATCCTTCATGAATGACCACAGCCTCTTGGACTCTCCCCCTACCCTGGGCCCTTGCCGCTTCCTCTGCCCTTCACCCGAAGGCACCCACACTCTGTTCTGGTCACAGCAATTTTACACTCATGTTGAAAGTGAGGGTCCACCTCAGGCTTTCTTGCCATCGTGCAAGACGTTCAGTTTCATCTTCTAGAATGCTCCAGTAGCCTTCATCAACCTTCCCTGTACCCATTCCTTTTGTTTCCGGTTTCTCTGCTGATTGGTTACCCTCCCTGCTACAGGTCTTGTCTCAAAACCCTTTTCAGGTTTTTGTCTTGCTCGTTCTTCTCTTTCTACCATGCTCCTGCTATGCAGGCCTCCTCTTTGCCCTTAGAACGTCAGGTCCACTCTTGCCTCCAGGCTTTTGCACTTCTTTCTTCTGGAGAGTTCACTTCTCCTTAACATGTCTTTTCTCATGTCAGCTTTCCAAATGGCCATGCTACAAAATAAAATAAAATAAATAAAACCTTGTTCCCTAGAGGAAACCAAGATAGCCTATAGGGAAGACCAGAAGGCAGGGGCAGAAGCTCCCTTGGCTTCTGTCTCACAGCAAGGACCCAGCTGGGAAGCCTCACAAGTCCCTGTTTTGTTTTATGCCTAGCCTTTATTGTATTATTTTTATTTATTTATTTATTTATTTTGGTTATTCAAGGTAGGGTCTCACTCTCTAGCCCAGGCTGACCTGGAATTCACTATGTAGTCTCAGGATGGCCTCAAATTCACAGTGATCCACCTACCTCTGCCTCCCGAGTGCTGGGATTAAAGGCATAAGCCATCATGCTTGGCCCTTGCTATTTTTTCTCATGTTGTCTAATCTACCTGTCTTGGTTTTGTGAATCAGGGTCTTACTATATAGCTCAGGCTTGCCTTGGACTCCGGATTTTCCTGCCTCATTATCCTCAGAGCTTTGGTTTAGCTGGAGCCAGGGGGAAAAGGAAGGAACGAGGTAATGGGTGAGAACTAATAGAAGACCTGGAAGCCTGGGGTGTGGCCTCCAGTGTGTGATTCAGGTGAGTCACTGGCCTGTTCAGGATCTCAGTTTCCTCTTTGACATGTGACAGCAACTTTCAATGGCAGCCACAATTATTACATAGAGAAACTTGAGAGTAAATCAAAGAAAAGAACCACTTTCTGAGTTTCTGATTCTTTTCTAAGTCCTGTGGGGCACTCCAGGGGCTTGGGGGAACCCTGAGCTCAGAGAAGCAGTAGTCGTTTCAGATGTGACTTCAGAGAAGCTTCCTGGAGGGGAAGTCTTGTTGGAGGGGCACAGAGACTGGAGACAGAAGGAAGACTGGAACTCAGGTCCTGGGTTTCCAGTTTAGGCAGCAGGGGAATCCCTGGGCTCTGAGATGTCAGCACCAAGGCTCAGAACCAACCTCCGGGTGAAACCAAGATGACCCATAGGGAAGGCAGGAAGGCAGCAGCAGGGAAGGTACTGGAGCTAGGCCCTACCTGAAGGCTTCCAATGCCAGGTGGATAGCTATCTTGGATCAGACTCTGTCTTATTATTTACTTATTATTTATTTGCAAGGGGGGATGTGCATGCCAGGGCCTCCTGCCACTGCAAACAGAACTCCAGATCCATGTGCCACTACCCTTGGCATCTGGCTTATGTGGTCACTGGGGAATCGAACTCAGGCTGTCAGGGTTTGTAATCAAGCACCTTTAATTGCTGAGCCATCTGTCTAGCCCCCATCAGGAGACTTTTATTTATTTATTTATTATTTTTTATATTTATTTATTTGAAAGAGAGAGAGACAGACAGACAGACAGAGAGAATGGACCAGGGCCTCTAGCTGCTGCAAGCAAACTCCAGACACATGGGTTGCCTTGGGTATCTGGCTTATGTGGATCCTGGGGATTCGAGCTTGGGTTCTTTAACTTTGCAAGCAAGTGCTATAGCGGCTAAGCCATTTCTCCAACCCCCCTTTTGACAAGATTTTGGCAGGTATAGAGCTGTTAGTAAAGTGCTTGCCTAGCATGAACAAAACCCTGGGTTCCATCCCCAGCACAAACTTGGTGTGGTGGGGCATGTCTGTAGTCTCAGGACTGGTGTGATGGACATCACTAGCAAAGATATATGAATTCAGGGGTAGGAGAACTGACCTATTGATACAGAATAGGAGCAAGGTAGCTTTTCTTACAGGCAGTCAGCCAGTAGAACCCCTGTCTGACCCAAGATGGCTGCAAGCAACAACTCGTGACAACTTCCTCCTTCTCATTCAAGTTTTCCTGGGCTTAGCATACATGTGGGCTGGCCCCTTCTGAATTAGCTTTAATATATATTAATATATATATATATATTATTTTTATTTTTATTAATTTGAGAGAGAGACAGAGAAAGAGAGAGAGAATGGGCATGCCAGGGCATCTGCTGCTGCAAATGAACCGCAGATGAATGTGCCACCTTGTGCATCTGGCTTTACATGAGTCCTGGGGAATTGAACTCAGGTCTTTAGGCTTTGCAGGCAAGTGCCTTAATTGCTGAGCCATCTCTCCAGCCCTGAGTCAGCTTCTTGAGTCCACCAACCAATCAGGTCTCTCTCTCCCTTACACACCTGAGGCTGATGACGAGGCTCATCCTAATTGGATATTTGATCCACAAATGGGCCTGGCACATGTGTGTAAATCTCTTCTTTCTCTGGATCCCTCTTGGCACGTGTGTGTGAGTCTGTCTTTCTTTCTTTCTTTCTTTCTTTTTTTCTGAGGTAGGGTGTCACTCTAGCTCAGGCTGACTTGGAATTCATTATGTAGTTTTGGGGTGGCCTTGAACTGAAGGCAATCCTCCTACCTCTGCCTCTTCCTCTGGGTGCTGGGATTAAAGGTGTGTGTCACCACGCCTGGCTTGGATTTCTTTCTAATCCAGACAATTTTCTGCCTTATTTTTGGGTACTTTCCTGCTTTGGAACATGTGTGATTTCTAAGTGTGTATGTGTTGCCAGATTTGTGACTGCATAAGGGAGATTTTCTCCACAGCCCCTTCCCTGCTTTGGGCTTCCTGCTAGCCTTCACTCTGGATCCTAACTCTCCCCAGAATAAATCTTATAATTCAGGTTGAGGAGATGGCTCAGCAATTAAAGGCTCTTCCTTGCAAAAACCTGATGTTCTGGGTTCAATTCTCAAGTACCCATGTAAAACCATATACACAAAGTGGCACATGTGTCTGGAGTTCATTTGCAGTGGGAGGAGGCCCTGGCATAGCCATCCTCTCCCTCACTCCCTCCCTGTCCTCCTTCCCCTCTCCCCTCTGCTTTCAAATAAGTTCGTTAAAAATATACCTTTTGGTTTTAATTTTATGTTATTTTTATTTTTGTTGTTTCTTGTTTTGTGAGGTAGGGTTTCACTCTAGCTCAGGCTGATCTGGAATTTACTCTGTAGTCTCAGGGTGGCCTCGAACTCAAGGCAATCCTCCAACCTCTGCCGCCCGTGTGCTGGGATTAAAGGTGTGTGCCACCACACCCAGCCTATTTTTGTTTTTTTGAGGTAGGATCTCACTGTAGCCTAGGCTGACTTGGACTCACTCTGTAGTCTCAAGCTAGTCTCGAACTCACAGTGATCTTCCTACCTCTGCCTCCCAAGTGCTGTAATTAAAGGCACGTGCCACCATACCCAGCTTTTTAAATTAAATTTTTTTTTTTTAATTTAGGGCTGGAGAGTTGGCTTAGCAGTTAAAGTACATGCCTACAAAGCCTAAGGACCTAGGTTCGATTCTCTAGGTCCTACCTAAGCTAGATGCACATGGTGGTGCATGCGTCTGGATTTCGTTTGCAGTCTGGATTTTCGTTTGCTAGAGGCCCTGGAGTGCCCATTCTCTCTCTCTCTCTCCCTCTCTCTGTCATAAATAAATAAATAAATAAACCAACCAACCTGTGGAAATAATATCATTAAAATATTTAACTTATTTATTTGAGAGAGAGAGAGAGAGAGATATAGAATGGCAGAGAGAGAGAATACCAAGGACTCTATCCACTGCAAATGAACTCCAGACACATGAACTGCCTTGTGTTATCTGGCTTACATGGGTACTGTGGAATTGAACCTTGGTCCTTAGGCTTCCCAGGCAAGTGCCTTAACTGCTAAGCCATCTCTCCAGCCCCAATTTGGTTTTATTTTTGAGGTAGGGTCTTGTTCTAGCCCAGGCTGGCCTCAAACTCAAGGTGATCCTCATATCTCTGCCTCCCAAGTGCTGGGATTAAAGGCATGTGCCACCATGCTCATCTTAAATATATATATGTTTTCTTTTTTTGAGGTAGGGTTTCACTCTAGCCCAAGATGACCTGGAATTCACTATGTAGTCTCAGGGTGGCCTTGAACTCACAGTGATCCTCCTATTTCAGCCTCCCAAGAGCTAGGATTAAAGGCGTGTGCCACCATGCCTGGCTTGAGTCTGCATTTTTGATTCTTGGCAACCTTGGACAAGGACCTAAAAGTCTGGAGTCCACAGGCCTGGGATCTTCTGTATCTTTACGGAATCTAATCCCTCCTTGGACCCAAATTTCTGCATTGCTATGAGGGTAATGAGAAGGTGGTGGCCAAATTGGCTGAGTGTGGAAGGAAGTGCAGGAGGCAGGGGCCGCAGAGGAAAACACAGGGAATGAAAAGTCCCGGATTGAGTCCCACACCACTGTGCCTTTTCCTGTGTGTGCCCTCTTGGTCAAGACTATCACCAGTCTGCTTTACTTTTCCATATGCCAAACACGGCCCATGCTCCCAAACATGCAAATTCTTAGGCTGACATGAAAATGAACTTGAGACATGATGTTAGGGCTGTGGCAGGAGAGTAGGGACTGGAGAGGTACGCATCAAGATTACATATTAGGGCTGGGGAGATGGCTTAGCAGTTAAGGCACTTGCCCTTGGAGCCTAAGAACCCAGGTTCCATTTCCCAGAACCCTCGTAAGCCAGATGCACATGGTGGCACACGCAACTAGAGTTCATTTGCAGTGCAGCTGGAGGCCCTGGCACACCCATTCACTCTCTCTGTCCTCTAAATAAATAAAATAAAATAAAAAGAAAATATATTTTTAAAAAAGATTAATATATGAGGACAGGTGTGGTGGTTCACACCTTTAATCCCAGTTTGGGGTCCAACAGACCCACACTTCCCCTTTCAGCACCTTTTAGTTGTGAACTTGCTCCAGGCATGTCACTGCTCTGTGCTTGGCACATCTGCCAGGGGAGGCGGTCACTCAATACTAGCGGGACAGGACTCTTACATCAATCATGCGTATAAGTAAATTAGTACTGCCATTGAGTAGCCAGGTACTCTTAGGCAAGTTACTTAACCTGTCTGCACCTCAATTTCACCATTTGTATGTGAGGCAAAGAATGAAAACTGTTAAGACTGAGGCTGGCAAGAGGGATCAATGGAAAAGGCTTGCTTACAAAGCCTGCTGGCCTAGGCTTGATTCCCCTGTACCCACATAAAGCCAGATGCACAGTGGTAAAAGGCTCTGGAGTGTCCATACTCTTGTTTTTTCAATTTTTTTTTGAGAGACAGAGAGAGAGAGAGAGAGAGAGAGAGAGAGAGAGAGAGAGAGAGAGAGAATAGGCACACCAGGGCCTTTCAGCCACTGTGACTCCAGATGCATATGCCCCATTGTGCACATGTGAGACATTGCATGCTTGCATCACTGCGTCTGGCTATGTGGGACCTAGAGATTCAAACATGCATTCTTTGGCTTTGCAAGCAAGCACCTTAACCACTAAGCAATCTCTTCAGCAACCCCCCCCATTTTTTTTTTCTGTTTTTTGAGGTAGGGTCTCACTCTAGCTCAGACTGACCTGGAATTCACTATGTAGACCCAGGGTGGCCTCGAACTCATAGTGGTCTTCCAACTTCTGCCTCCCAGGTGCTGGGATTAAAAGCATGTGCCACCATGCCTGGTTTTATTTTATTTTATTTTATTTTTTAGTGCGACTTAAGTTAGCAACTCAAACAGCAATTTTTATTTATTTAGTTTTTGAATTTTTTCTTTTTCTTTCTTTCTTTTTTGTTTTTGGTTTTTTGAGGTAGGGTCTCACTTTAGCCCAGGCTGACCTGGAATTCACTATGTAGTCTCAGGGTGGCCTCAAACTCACAGCAGTCCTCCTACCTCTGCCTCCTGAATCCTGGAATTAAAGGTGTGCACCACAACGCCTGGCTAGTTTTTGAGTTTTTTCAAAATTTATTTGAGAGAGAGAAAAAAAAAGAGAAAGGCAGATAGAGAATTATGGAGAGAATGGGAACACCAGGGCCTTTAGCTGCTGCAAATGAACTCCAGGTGCATGTACCACCTTGTGCATCTGGCTTATGTGGGTCCTGAGAAATGAAACCTGGGTCATTTGGCTTAAGTGCCTTAACCTCTAAGCCATCTCACCAGCCCTACTCTACTCTTCTTGATATGTGGTGTTAGGGGTTCAGGAAGAGTCCTTGAACCCCAAACCCTTAGTTCATGTCTGCTTTTTAAAAATATTTTTTATTGATAACTTCCATAATTGTAAACAATATCCCATGGTAATTCCCTCCCTCCCTCCACTTTCCCCTTTGAAACTCCACTCTCCATCATATCCCCTTCCCCTCTCAATCAGGCTCTCTTTTATTTTGGTGTCATGATCTTTTCTTCCTATTATGATGGCCTCGTGTCGGTAGTGTCAGGCACTATGAGGTCATGAATATCCAGGCCATTTTGTGTCTGGAGGAGCCTGCTGTAAGGAGTCCTACCCTTCTTTGGCTCTTACATTCTTTCCACCACCCCTTCCACAGTGGACCTTGAGCCATGGAAGGTGTGAAAGAGATATTTCAGTGCTGAGTACTCCTCTGTCACATCTCAGCACCATGGTGCCTTTTGAGTCATCCCAAGGTCACTGCCATCTGAAAAGAGAAGCTTCTCTAACCAAAAGTGAGAGTAGCATTAATATATGGGTATGAACATTAAGAGATGTCCTTACTGGGCAGTTTGGTGAGCATAGTATATACTTTTAGCCAGACAGCAGCAGACGTTACACTCCTAGGGCTCATGACTACCCCTGTTGTAGGTTTTCAGTATCAGGGATATATTCCCTCCCATGGAGTGGGTTTCCAGTCAAAGTAGAGGGCAGTTGGTTTCCCCCACAACAGATGTGCCACTATTGCACCAGTTGGCTCATTTGGCCAGGCAGGCCAAATATAAGGCTTGCAGTGTCCACTGTGGGGTATCTTCACTGGTGATTTCTCTCTGTCCCATTGAACTGCATTCAGCGTAGCTTTTTCCAGCTTTCTGTCAGCTGGTCTACATACAGGTTTTTAGCTCAGTTCCAGAAGGGTTTCTCAGTGACCTTGTAGCCCAAGTATGTGGAGTCTTCAGCAATAGGGTCTTACCATCGATTCCTGGTGGGAAACAAAGGGCCTCAGCAATGGCCTGTAATATTTTGGGGGCATCAGGGACCTCCCTGGCCAACAACTCACTGGAAGGTATCCCATCCCTGGCACTGAAAATTTTCTGGTAACAATCTATGGCTCCTGTGTGTTCCATTGTCCAAAAAAGTAGGTTTCCATATGACTTATTTATATCCTCTTAGATTTTGATTAGTCCTCCCTCCACCTTTCTGTTAGGTCAGGACAAAATGGAGTCACTGAGGACAGCAGGAGGGCAACAGAGACACAAGGAAGTGGGTCATCCACATTCATCAGGGAACCACCCAGCCATCATCCCTTCCTTGCCTAACAATGTCCACAGGTCTAGGTTTCCTGCCCCCTTATCTCTCAGGACACCAGGATACTGTTCTGGTGTCACACCCTGGCTATCTTAGATCTCCCCTAAAGAAACCCTTTCTTTACTTCCCCCTTCCTCATCTTCCCTCAACTGAAGAGCTCTATATAGCCCCCTATCTGTAATCCAAAATTGACTGCTCTGCTCTTGAGAGTCAGTCCTGGCAGCTTGTGTTTTTGCTGAATAAAAGCTTCCACGTTTGCCTCAGAGTGGTCTCTGTGGTCTTGGTCACTCCTGAACCTTACATCTGGTGCTGTGACACAGATGAGGCTCCTAGTTGTCCTCTTGGGTGACCAGACCTCCTTTCCCCTGACCAGATCACCAAGTTGCCATTTGACCCTCTGAAGGCCTTGGACCATCTCTGTCTGATACAGCCTCTCACACCCACCACAATTGGGCTTCACTGTTCTTCCCATCTCCTCCCTCCTTGGTAAGTGTCCCTCTCTCTTGGGTTGGCCTGTCTTGGGTTTCACCCCTCCTGGTGGAAGCCGTGCCGGCATGCCAGGCTACACCCCTCGGCCCCTCGGCCCCAACCCCAGGTCTTGAGAAAGTTGCACTCTCGAAACCTTGGGTCTCTTGCTCTCTGGTCTACCTTACCCTAAGGGGTGCCTTTTGGTTAGGTTGCACCATCTCAGGATACCCCTCTCCCTCCCTTCTCTCCCTCTCCCTCCTGAGCTCTCATCTTCCATTTCCAGCTGCTTTCATCTTTCACAGCCAGCTGCTTTTGCCACCGGGAGCACAGTCGCCCTCACTGCCCACTCACAGGCTAAAAAGCCGACAGTTGCGACCTGTACGGCCTCTGCCCACGTGGGAGGTGCAGGCCCCATTCACCCTAATGGGCCAGGGGGTCATATTGGTGCTCTGTGTAAACCCAGCTTAAGCTCTGGCTTATTTTTCTCTTACCCTTGTTTTGCTCTTTCCCTGTCTCCTTAAGAACTTAAAGCCTCTACGACTCTTGGATGACATCTTATCTTTCTCTGCAACTCTGCTTGGCCACATCCATAAGCTGGACAATGGGTCCAAATGGCCTGAGAATGATACTTTTAATTTCCAAATTCTCACTGATTTAAAAAACTTCTGCCAATGTACAGGCAAATGGTCCAAAAATACCCTATATTAAAACATTTTTTCACTCTGCATGCACGGCCTTCTCTCTGCTCTACCTGCTTTTCTCACCAGGTCCTTCTAGCAATCACACCCGAACAGCTCCTCCAGCTCCCTCAGCCTCTCCTGACACCCTGCCTGCCAACAAGGTTTGATTTTAAGCTCTGAAGTTGTAAAAAAGAGATAGAAATTTAAAATAGGAATGCAAGCTGGGCGTGGTGGCACATGCCTTTAATCCCAGCACTCGGGAGGCAGAGGTAGGAGGATCACCGAGAGTTCGAGGCCACCCTGAGACTACATAGTGAATTCCAGGTCAGCCTGAACCAAAGTGAGACCCTACCTTGAAAAACTAAAAAAAAAAGAAAAAGAAAAAGAAAAAGAAAAACTAAAATGGGAATGCATAAGTTCTGAATAAATAAATGAATGAATGAATATGTGAAGGGAAAAACATGAGCTGCCAGGACTGACTCTCAAGAGTGGAGCACTCAGGGCTGGAGGGTTGGCTTAGCAGTTAAGGCGTTTGTCTACAAAGCCAAAGGATCCAGGTTGGATTCCCCAAGGACCCACTTTAGCCAGATGCACAAGGTGGTGCACATGTATGGAATTTGTTTTAGTGGCTGGAGCCCTGGTGCACCCATTCTCTCTTTCTCTGTCCATCTTTGTCTGTCAAATAAATAAATAAATAAAAATATTTTTAAAAAGAGTGGAGCAGCCAACTTGGGATTACAGATAGGGGGCTATATTGAGCTCTTTAGTTGGGTGAAGGTGAGGAAGGGGGAAGAAAAGAAAGCATTTCTTTAGGGGAGATCTAAGATAGCCAGGGGGTGACACCAGAACAGTAAGTTGGTATCCTGAGAGAAGGGAGCAGGAAACCTAGACCTGGGGCATTGTTAGGCAAGGAAGGGATGATGGCTGGGTGGTTCCCTGAGGAACATGGATAACCCACTTCCTTGTGTCTCTGTTGCCCTCCTGCTGCCCTCAGTGACTCCATTTTGTCCTGACCTAACACTTTCCTTACTCAATCTCTTCCCCTGACTTCACTTAGGCCTTTTCACCCCATTAATCTGTTCTTATCCTGACATATATACAATATCATACAATAGTATGCCCCCTCCTTCCCTTTCTTCCCATCTCCTTTTTAGCTTACTGCATGTCTGCTTTTAAACAAAGAATTGGATAAAATAAGACTGAGAAGGATAATTATTAAATTATATTTATTTTATGAAGTACAAAATCAAGAGAAGGAAAGCAGATACACCCATGGGATCTGAGATCCCATATGGTGGGCCTGGAAGACATGTAAAAAGAGAGTTGGAGAGGAAAGAAAAAAAAGTTTTCTCTATTTGCAGTAGCTAGGAAATGGAACCAGCCTAGATGCCCTCCTACTGATGAATGCATAATGAAGATGTGATACATTTATAAAATACAGTTCTATATAGCAATAAAGAAAAATGAAGCCGGGCGTGGTGGCGCACGCCTTTAATCCCAGCACTCGGGAGGCAGAGGTAGGAGGATCGCCGTGAGTTCGAGGCCACCCTGAGACTCCATAGTGAATTCCAGGTCAGCCTGGGCTAGAGTGAGACCCTACCTCGAAAAATCGAAAAACCAAAAAAAAAAAAAAAAAAAAGAAAAATGAAATTAGGAAATTTGCAGGGAAATGGATGGATCTGAAGAGAATTATACTAAGTGAGGTAACCCAGGCCCAGAAAGCCAAATGTCACCTGTTCTCTCTCATATGTGAATTCTAGCTACAAATGTTTAGACTTGTATGTGAATTGGAGTAAAAACTGGTAGCAGGGTTGGAGAGATGGCTTAGCAGTTAAGGTGCTTGCCTGCGAAGCCTAAGGACCCATGTTTGATCTCTCTCCAGATCCCGCTTAAGCCAGTCACACAAAAGTGAGGCAAACACAAGGCCACACATGCCCACTAAGTGGTACAAACGTCTGGAGTTTGATTTCAGTGGCTGAGGCCCCAAGGTGTGCCAATTCTCTCTCCCTCCCTCTCTCTTTTTCTCTCTCTCTTTCTCTCTTAAAAAAAAAAAAAAAAAAGGACCCCGCCTGCTCGGCGTGGCGGAGGCGGCGGCAGCTGCAGCGGTGCTCCTGCCCCTCCGTCACCTCCCCCGCAGCCTCTTCCCCGGCCGGCGGCGTTGGCCGGGAGGGGGCAGTAGTTGTAGAGGCCCGCCCCTGCTCAGAGAAGGTGAAGGAGAATAAGATACTGGACAAAAGTAGATGCCTGCCTCACGGTACAGTCTTCCTTTGGGGAAAGTTCATGCTGAAAAACTGAAGCAACTAGTGGGTGAATATGATCAAATTTCTCTACCAAGCTGTCAGTCTGATAAAGAGAAACCCTTTTTGTCACCCTAATGAAGCATTCAAACAAGTCCTGTGACTCTTTTCAAGATGAACTTGAAAATTACATTAAAGCACAGAAAGCCAGAGGCCTAGAGCCAGAGACTTCTTTCAGAAGGATGAGAGAGGACTATCTAAGAAATGGTAGGTACAGAGAAGAGGCTGATTCCAGACCCAGGTATCGAATGCTTGACCCAAGATTTTCATCTGGAACCATCCAGACCTATCCAAGATCATGCAGTATTTCACAAACCGTAGAGAACCGGTTCCCAGCTCGTGACATCAAGCTGTCACTAGACTCTCCCGGCTACTGTCAGTTTAGCAGGGACTATTTCTCAGAAAAACCAGTGCCCCTGAACTTTAGTCAGCAAGAATACAATTGTGGCTCATACAGCCTAGAGTTTGGAGTTCACAAACACCTCTGCTCAGGTTACAGTGCCAGTGACTCTCATGCCAGTCATAAACATATGCATCCAAAAAGGAAAAGGCACCTAGAGGAAGACAGAGAAAGAACTGAGAAAGAGCGGCCCAAGCATGAGAGAAAAAGAAGTTCTGAGGAAGTGGATTTAAACAAACAAAAGAGCATCCAAAGAAAGAAACCGAAGGGAGAAACAGAAACTGAACCAGTCAGTACAGAAAAGCTTAAGACTCGAAAAGAGAGAAAAGGCCGAGATGAAGCCTCTAAGAGAGAGGAGCGCAAGCACAGAAAGGAGAAGGGGGCTGGAGAGATGGCTTAGCGGTTAAGCGCATGCCTGTGAAGCCTAAGGACCCCGGTTCGAGGCTCGATTCCCCAGGACCCACGTTAGCCAGATGCACAAGGGGGTGCACGTGTCTGGAGTTCGTCTGCAGTGGCTGGAGGCCACCGACGTGCCCATTCTCTGTCTCTGTCTCTTTCTCTCTCTATCGCTCTCAAATAAATCAATAAAAATAAACAAAAAAAATTTAAAAAAAAAAAAAAAAAAAAAAAAAAAGAAAGGAGAAGGAACAGGGCGAAGCAAGGACGGAGGAAGAAATGCTTTGGGACCAGTCTATCCTTGGATTTTGAAACTCTTCAATTGGTTCTCCTGGGATTAAATTGAAAAATATTTGAGGAGCTTGGTTTCATGATATTCATGCCACTTATCCTATGTCAAGAGGTAGTTTAATTTCTGACAGTGAGCACAAAGTATTTAGTTTGCTTGTTTTCCAATATGAAAATTACATTTTCTAAAAGCATCATTACATCTTTCTTACATATAAATTCCCTTTATGAGAGTGGCTCTGCTTTTTGTTAAATTGCTGTGATTGAATTATTTTCCCTTGGGAGACCATTTACTTTAAATTGGAGGATTAACACTTTGCAGAATCTATGTTTTGGTTGGGTTTGTTTTAGTTTTGTGTCAGGTATTTTTATGCTCACTGGTTTTCTATGAAGCAATTTAGACTTCCTTTGTTAGATCTAACTTGCAGCGTTGGAGAGTGAAATACATTATAATAAGCTTATCTTACATACAGTTCCAAAAGTTTCAGCATCTTCACACAAATTTAGTTTCTAATCTGGGAATGTTTATAATAAAGTTCTAATTTCTGGAAAAAAAAAAAAAAGGTAGCAGAGGCCAGTAGGCTAGAAAAGGGCTATAAGGGAGGGAGGAGAGGGGAGGACTTAAGGGGATGGTATTGTGTGTGATGAACAGAGTACTGGGGCTGGGAAGGCCTAAGTGTGGTCATGGGAAGAGACTGAGTCTAAGTAGGGTACAGGGAGGGTTACTCAAAATTCAAGATGTTGTGAATAAGCCATATGGATACCTACTTTTTTGGATAATGGCACACTCAGAAGCGCAGACTGTTACTAGAAAAATTTCAGTGTCAGGGATGGGATACCTTCTAGTGAGTTGTTGGCCAGGGAGTTCCTGATGCCCCCAAACATTATAGACCATTGCCAAGACTCTTGGTTTCCCACCAGAAATAGATGGTAAGACCTATTGCTGAAGACTTCACATGCCTGGGCTGCAAGGTCACTGTGAACAAGCTGGAGCTAGCTGAAAACCTCTGTGTAGACCAACTGAAAAAAAGCTGGGAAAAGCTGCGCTGCATGCAGCCCTAAGGGAGACAGAAATGATCAGTGATGAAAACAGTGGACACTGCAAGCCTTAAATTTGGCCAGCCAGGCCAAATGACCGAACAGATGCAAGAGTGGCATGTTTGTTATTGGGGGAAACCAACTGCTCTCTAATTGGACTGGAGGCCTACTCCATGGGAGGGAATACATGCCTGGTACTGAAAACCTACTCAAAAGCCTGTGGAAGGGCTGGAGAGATGGCTCAACAGTTAAGGTGCTTGTCTGCAAAACCTAAGGACCTGAGTTCGATTGCCCAGTACCCACATAAAGCCAGATGCACAAAAAGGGGCACATATATCTGGAGTTTGTTTGCAGTGGCTAGAGGCCCTGGTGTGCCCATTTTCTCTCTCTATATATTTTTCTTTGCTTGAAAAAACAAAACAAAACAAAGCCTATGGCCAGGGAGGTCATGAGCCCTGGGAGTGCGATGCCTGCTGTTGTCTGGCTAAATGCTTATGTATTATGCTTACCAAACTGTCCAGTAAGCACTTTACTTAAGGTTATACCCATATATTAACACCACTCTCATTTTTGGTTAGAGAAGCTTCTCTTTTCAGATGATGGTGACCACTGGTATGACCCAAAAGGCACCATAGTGAGCCAGGTGTGATGACACATGCCTTTAATCCCAGGCAGAGGTAGGTGGATCACCATGAGTTTGAGGCCATCCTGAGACTACATAGTGAATTCCAGGTCAGCCTGGGCTACAGCAAGACTTTACCTCAGAAAACAAACATAAAATAAAAATAAAAGAGAAACTAACAGAGAGAGAGAGGGGATATGATGGAGTTGCGAAGGGGAAAGTGGGGAGGGGAGGGAATTATTGTGGTTTATTGTCTGTAATTATGGAAGTTGTCAGTAAACAAAGTTTAAAAAGAAATTGCAGCCGAGTATGGTGGCACATGCCTTCAATCCTAGCACTCGGGAGGCAGAGGTAGGAGGATCGCAGTGAGTTAGAGGTCAGCCTGAGACTAAATAGTGAATTCCAGGTCAGCCTGGGCTAGAGCGAGACTCTAACTCATAAAATGAAAAAAAAGAAAAGAGAAAAGAAAGAAGGAACAAAGAGCTCCTTCCATGGGCAGGGCAGGAGGAAATTAGAAACAGCCCATGTGGGAGTAAGGGTCAGGGGGTTTCCCCTCGATTCACCAGAACCTGGAGGTTCACAAGTGATGAATGGGCCACTAGGAGAACTTTCCCTTCCCTTGTAAACGTATTTATAACCTTATGGTGGTGGGCCCTACTTTCTGGCTTAGGTGAGCCAGAGAGACAGCTGGGCTAGAGGCTGGCTCAGGAAGAGGTTAGCCATGATGCCAAATTCTGGAGGCTAAACGTGACCAACCATTATGTCAGGATTAAGCCAGGCGTGGTGGCGCACGCCTTTAATCCCAGCACTCGGGAGGCAGAGGTAGGAGGATCACCATGAGTTCGAGGCCACCCTGAGACTACATAGTGAATTCCAGGTCAGCCTGGGCTAGAGTGAGACCCTACCTCGAAAAACCAAAAACAAAAAGAAAAAAGAAACATAATGTCAGGATTAGATTTGAATTCTAGGAAAGGCCGGGCGTGGTGGCACACGCCTTTAATCCCAGCACTCGGGAGGCAGAGGTAGGAGGATCACTGTGAGTTCAAGGCCACCGTGAGACTACAGAGTGAATTCCAGGTCAGCCTGGGCTATGGTGAGACTCTACCTCGAAAAAAAAAATGTAGGAAAGGGGCTGGAGAGATGACTTAGCAGTTAAGGCATTTGCCTGCAAACCCAAAGGACCCAGGTTCGATTCCCTAGAACCTATGTAAGCCAGATGCACAAGGTGACACATCCATCTGCAGTTCATTTGCAGCAGCTGGAGGCCCTGTATGCCCATTCTTTGTTTAAAAAATTAAAATATTTAAAAATAAATAAATAGGGCTGGAGAGATGGCTTAGCAGTTAAGCACTTGCCTGTGAATCCTAAGGACCCCGGTTCAAGGCTCGATTCCCCAGGACCCACGTTAGCCAGATGCACAAGGGGGCACACGTGTCTGGAGTTCGTTTGCAGTGGCTGGAGGCCCTGGTGCACCCATTCTCTCTCTCTCTCTCTCTCTCTCTGCCTCTTTCTTTCTCTGTCTGTCGCTTTCAAATAAATAAATAAAAATAAACAAAAATAAATAAATAAATTAATTAATTAAAAAGTATTTAATTTCTAGGAAAGGGGACCTCTCTCCCAGGATGGGCTCTGATTGTGGAGAAAACAAATCTAGAGAACTGCTTTAGGCAAGAGAAGCCAGTTTCCTTTCTGATCTCTAGCCAAGACCAAAGATATTCCTGCACTTTATTTTCAGGGTCCCAGTCATCCTAACTGCTTAACAAAGCTACCTGACTCCCTCTCATTGTGTGTGTGTGTGTGTGTGTGTGTCTGTCTGTCTGTCTCTCTTTCTCTCTCTTTAAATTAATAAGAAATCAAATAAGACTGTTTGGAGGTTCACCAGGCTGCTGTGTGTGAAGCACTTAGCACAGACCCAGTATGCGGTGAGACTGGGGTTAGTTGTTTTTAGTTGTTCATACCTGAACCACAGGAAATTCTCAGGAAATATTAGTCACCATTAATTTGAAACCAGAAAGAGCAAGACAAAGCATGTGGTTTGTAGCTTTCAGAGAGACCCTTAAGAGTCACTTTCTGGTCTTCGTTTCTTCCCCTGGAGAACAAAGCTCAGCAACATCTCCTTCCCATAGGAGAAGAGAGTACAGAAGCATGGAATCTGCTGCTCTAGAAATGGCTATGGGCATGAGCTGCATGTCCCTTATCCAAAATGTTTGGGGGGGGGCAGAAATGTTTGTGATTATTTTTTCTTCAGGTTTTTGAATATTTCCACATATATATGAGCTATCTTGGGCATGGGATCGTGGTCTAAATACAAAATTCATTTGTGCTTCATAAATACTTTATACATGTAGCCCAATGGTAATGTGATAAATTTTTAATGCTTCTGTGTTTTGCTTGGAGTCACATGAAGCCATGTGTGGAATTTTCCACTGTGACATCATGTCAGCACTGAAAACATTTAGAATTGGGCCTGGAGTATGGCTCAGTGATATAGGCCTAGTGTACTAATTACCTTCTCATTGCTAGGACAAAATACATGACAAAAATTAGTTTAAGGAGCCAGGCCTGGTGGCTCACGCCTTTAATCCCAGCACTCAGGAGGCAGAGGTAAGAGGATTGCCATGAGTTTGAGGCCACTCTGAGACTACATAGTGAATTCCAGGTCAGCCTGAGCTAGAGTGAAACCCTACCTCGGAAAAACCAATAAAAAAAAATCATGAAAACAAATGGCCATAAATGCTGGTGAGGATGTGGAAAAAGAAGAACTGTTGGTGGAAATGCAATCTGGTTCAGCCATTGTGGAAATCACTGTGGAGGTTCCTAAGACAGCTAAAAATAGATCTACCAGGCTGGAGAGATGGCTTAGCGCTTGCCTGTCAAGCCTAAGGACCCCAGTCCGAGGCTCGATTCCCCAGGACCCACGTTAGCCAGATGCATAAGGGGTGCACACGTCTGGAGGTCCTTTGCATTGGCTAGAGGCCCTGGCGGGCCCATTCTCTATCTGTCTATCTGTCTCTTTCTCTCTCTGTCTGTCGCTCTCAAATAAATAAATAAAAAACAGAAAATTAAAAAAAATAGATCTGCCATATGACCCAGCTATAGAACTCCTAGGCATATATCCTAAGGACTCATCTCTTTACCTTGGAGATACTTGCTCAACCATGTTTATTGCCGCTCAATTCACAATAGCTGGGAATTGGAACCAGCCTAGATGTTCCTCAACTGATGAGTGGATAATGAAGATATGGCACATTTATACAATGGAGTTCTACTCAGCAGTAAAGAAAAATGAAGTTATGAAATGTGCAGGAAAATGGATGGATCTGGAAAGGATTATATTAAGTGAGGTAACCCAGGCCCAAAAAGCCAAACGTCACATGTTCTCTCTCATATGTGGATCCTAGCTACAGATGATTGGACTTCTGTGTGAATAGGAAGAAAACTCAGTAGCAAAGGCCAGTAAGCTAGAAAAGAGATATAAAGGGAAGAGAAAGGAAGGGAGGAGGGTACTTAATAGGATAGTATTGTATATATGTAAGTAGAAGAATAGATTAATGGGGGTGAAAAGGCCCAAGTGAGGTCAGGGGAAAAGATTGAGTAAAGGAAAGGTGGAGGGAGGGCTAATCAAAATCTAAGAGGAAGCCGGGCGTGGTGGCGCACGCCTTTAATCCCAGCACTCGGGAGGCAGAGGTAGGAGGATCGCCGTGAGTTCGAGGCCACCCTGAGACTCCATAGTGAATTCCAGGTCAGCCTGGGCTAGAGTGAGACCCTACCTCGAAAAACCAAAAAAAAAAAAAAAAAAAAAAAAAAAATCTAAGAGGATATAAATAAATCACATGGAAACCTACTATTTTGGACAATGGAACACTCAGGAGCCATAGATTGTTACTAGAAAATTTTCAGTGCCAGGGATGGGACACCTTCCAGTGAGTTGTTGGCCAGGGAGGTCCCTGATGCCCCCAAAATATTACAGGCCATTGCCAAGGCCCTTGGTTTCCCACCAGGAATTGATGGTAAGACCCTATTGCTGAAGACTCCACATACTTGGGCTCCAAGGCCACTGAGAATTCCTGACAGAAAGCTGGAAGAAACCATTCTGCATGCAGTTCAATGGGAGAGAGAAAAATCACCAGTGAAGATACTCAACAGTGGACACTGCAAGCCTTATATTTTGCCAGCCAGGCCAAATGAGCCAATTGGTGCAATAGTGGCACGTCTGTTATGGTGGAAACCAACTGCCCTCTAATTGGACTGCAGGCCCGCTCCATGGGGGGGAATACATCCCTGATCTGAAAACCTGAAACAGGGGTAGTCATGAGCCCTAGGGGTGTAACGTCTGCTCCTGTCTGGCTAAATGTATATACTATGCTTATCAAACTGCCCAGTAAGCACTTCTCTTAATGCTCATACCCTTATATTAATGCTACTCTCACTTTTGGTAGAGAATCTTCTCTTTTCAGATGGCAGTGACCTTGGGACGACTCAGAAGGTATCATCATGGTGCTGGAAAGAAGTGACCACAGTGCTTGTTACTGCAATATCTCTATCACACCTTCCAAGGCTCAGGGTCTAATGTGGAAGAGGTGGTGGAAAGAATGTAAGAGCCAAAGGAAGGGTAGGACTCCTCACAACGTGCTCCCTCCAGACACAAAATGGCCTGGATATCCATGGCCTCACAGTGCCTGACACTACTTACATAAGACTATCATAAGAGGAGGAAAAGATCATGACATCAAAATAAAAGAGAGACTGATTGAGATGGAGAGGGGGTATGATGGAGGATGGAGTTTCAAAGGGGAAAGTGGGGGGAGGGAGGGTATTACTATGGGGTATTTTTTATTTTATTTTATTTTATTTTATTTTGGTTTTTCGAGGTAGGGTCTCACTCTAGCCCAGGCTGACCTGGAATTCACTATGGAGTCTCAGGGTGGCCTCGAACTCACGGCAATCCTCCTACCTCTGCCTCCCGAGTGCTGGGATTAAAGGCGTGCGCCACCACGCCCGGCTAATGGGGTATTTTTTATAATCATGGAAGTTGTTAATAAAAATTTGAAAAAAAAAGAGTGATGTCTAAGAATATCTTGGACAAATGAAAAAAAGAAAAAAAATTAGTTTAAGGGAGGAGGGGTTTATTTCAGCTTAGAGTAGGTTACTGTTCATCATGGTGGGAAAGGCATGGTGGCAGAAGCTTGAAACAGAGCTGGTCACATTAAATCCACACTGAGGAAGGAGAGAATGAATGCTGCTGCTTAGCAAGTTCCCTCTCCCTTTCCTTCCTTATCCTTGTAGATAGATAGAAGAATGGATACTAGATATCAATGGAGACAACAAAGCACAGGCTTTTTCTCTGGGCAATCCTTAGTCCTCTTTCTCAGGCCTACATTCCTCCATGGTGGGCATGAGATGCAGCCCGGTCAGTCAGGGTGCTCCATCCTCCTTGGTGTGGTGAAGAGATAAGTGTGTGACACACCAAGGCCAGCCCCAGGATTTTCTGTCGCGAAAGAAGCCGTGTTTCTGTGTAGCCAGTGCCAAGCTGACAGGAGGCATCAACCTGCATCTGTCGGGAGCTGCTGTGAAGGAGCACTTGTCCTTAGACTGGTGCCCGTGTGTGGGGAAAGCAGAGCCAGAGTAGGAACAGGAAGCCGGGTTCTTACTTACTTCCAGCTCCTAGATCAAACCATTCCTGAAACAACTCTGAAATGTTCAGTTTAACAGTCAGTCTTTTCCTATTTTACTTAAGCTAGTTTGAGAGTTAGTGCTCCTGTCCCATGCCATACAGGCTCACTCCCTATTTTGATTTGCCCTTCTTTTTTTTTTAAAAAAAAAAAAAAAACCTTTTTATAATTGACAACTTCCATAATTACAGACAATAAACCATGATAATTCCCTCCCCCAGTTTCCCCTTTGCAAATCTACTCTCCATCTTATCATCTTCCCCTCTCAATTAGTCTTTTATTTTTATTTATTTATTTTGGTTTTCTAGGTAGGGCCTTACTCTACCTCAGACTGACCTGGAATTCACTATGTAGTCTCAGGGTGGCCCTGAACTCACGGCGGATCCTCCTACCTCTGCCTTCTGAGTGTTGGGATTAAAGGCGTGCACCACCAATCCTGGTTGCCCTTCTTTTTTTAAATTTTATTTTATTTATTATTATTATTTTTTTGAGGTAGGGTCTCACACTAGCCCAGGCTAACCTAGAACTCACAGCAATCTTCCTACCTTTGGCTCCAGAGTGCTGGCATTAAAGGTGTGCACCACCATGCCTGGCTATTTTATTTATTTGTTACTTATTTATTTGTTTAGTTCTTTGAGATAGGGTCTTGCTCTAGCCAAGGCTGAGCTGGAATTCACTATATAGTTTCAGGGTGGCCTTGGACTCACAGCGATCCTCCTGCCTCTGTCTCAGCACCAAAAAATGGCTGTGATGACTATGGTGGTCAACGAAAGTCAAAGCATGAGCCAGGTGTGGTGGACACACCTTTAATCCCAGCACTCAGGAGGCAGAGGTGGGAGGATCACTGTGAATTCGAAGCCATCCTAGGACTACAGAGTGAGTTCTAGGGTAGCCTGGGCTAGAGTGAGACCCTACCTTGAAAAACAAAAAGAAAAAAAAAATGAGGAAACAGACATTCTATGCAATCAGCAGAGGGAAAAGAAAGGGAGTTGTGGTGGTTTGATTCAGGTGCCCCCCATAAACTTAAGTGTTCTGAATGCTAGGTTCCCAGTTGATAGAGATTTGGGAATTAACACCTCCTAGAGGCAGTGTATTATTGAGGGCTGGCTTATGGGTGTTATAGCCAGTTTCCCCATGCCAGTGTTTGGCACACTCTCCTGTTGCTATGGTCCACCATATGTTGGCCAGGGGGTGATGTCCACCCTCTGCTCATGTCATTGTTTTCCCTGCCATCGTGGAGTTTCTCTCTCGAGCCTTTTTTCCCACAGACTTCTCTTGGTTGGGTGATTTCTACCAGCAATGCGAACCTGACTGCAACAGGAGTAGAAAAGAGAGGCTGACCCCTGACACTTGGGAGGCAGAGGTAGGAGGATCACTGTGAGTTCAAGGCCACCCTGAGACAAGGGGACCTCTCTCCAGGATGGGCTCTGATTGTGGAGAAAACAAATCTAGAGAACTCTTTAGGCAAGAGAAGCCAGTTTCCTTTCTGATCTCTAGCCAAACCAAAGATATTCCTGCACTTTATTTTCAGGGTCCCAGTCATCCTAACTGCTTAACAAAGCTACCTGACTCCCTCTCATTGAGTGTGTGTGTGTGTGTGTGTGTGTCTGTCTGTCTGTCTCTCTTTCTCTCTCTTTAAATAATAAGAAATCAAATAAGACTGTTTGGAGGTTCACCAGGCTGCTGTGTGTGAAGCACTTAGCACAGACCCAGCATGCGGTGAGACTGGGGTTAGTTGTTTTTAGTTGTTCATACCTGAACCACAGGAAATTCTCAGGAAATATTAGTCACCATTAATTTGAAACCAGAAAGAGCAAGACAAAGCATGTGGTTTGTAGCTTTCAGAGAGACCCTTAAGAGTCACTTTCTGGTCTTCGTTTCTTCCCCTGGAGAACAAAGCTCAGCAACATCTCCTTCCCATAGGAGAAGAGAGTACAGAAGCATGGAATCTGCTGCTCTAGAAATGGCTATGGGCATGAGCTGCATGTCCCTTATCCAAAATGTTTGGGGGGGGGCAGAAATGTTTGTGATTATTTTTTCTTCAGGTTTTTGAATATTTCCACATATATATGAGCTATCTTGGGCATGGGATCGTGGTCTAAATACAAAATTCATTTGTGCTTCATAAATACTTTATACATGTAGCCCAATGGTAATGTGATAAATTTTTAATGCTTCTGTGTTTTGCTTGGAGTCACATGAAGCCATGTGTGGAATTTTCCACTGTGACATCATGTCAGCACTGAAAACATTTAGAATTGGGCCTGGAGTATGGCTCAGTGATATAGGCCTAGTGTACTAATTACCTTCTCATTGCTAGGACAAAATACATGACAAAAATTAGTTTAAGGAGCCAGGCCTGGTGGCTCATGCCTTTAATCCCAGCACTCAGGAGGCAGAGGTAAGAGGATTGCCATGAGTTTGAGGTCACTCTGAGACTACATAGTGAATTCCAGGTCAGCCTGAGCTAGAGTGAAACCCTACCTCGGAAAAACCAATAAAAAAAATCATGAAAACAAATGGCCATAAATGCTGGTGAGGATGTGGAAAAAGAAGAACTGTTGGTGGGAATGCAATCTGGTTCAGCCATTGTGGAAATCACTGTGGAGGTTCCTAAGACAGCTAAAAATAGATCTATCTACCAGGCTGGAGAGATGGCTTAGCGCTTGCCTGTCAAGCCTAAGGACCCCAGTCCGAGGCTCAATTCCCCAGGACCCATGTTAGCCAGATGCACAAGGGGCGCACACGTCTGGAGGTCCTTTGCATTGGCTAGAGGCCCTGGCGGGCCCATTCTCTATCTGACTATCTGCCTCTTTCTCTCTCTGTCTGTCACTCTCAAATAAATAAATAAAAAACAAAAAATTAAAAAAAATAGATCTACCATATGACCCAGCTATAGAACTCCTAGGCATATATCTGGACTCATCTCTCTGCCTTAGAGATACTTGCTCAACCATGTTTATTGCCGCTCAATTCACAATAGCTGGGAAATGGAACCAGCCTAGATGTTCCTCAACTGATGAATGGATAATGAAGATATGGCACATTTATACAATGGAGTTCTACTCAGCGGTAAAGAAAAATGAAGTTATGAAATGTGCAGGAAAATGGATGGATCTGGAAAGGATTATATTAAGTGAGGTAACCCAGGCCCAAAAAGCCAAACATCTTATGTTCTCTCTCATATGTGGATCCTAGCTACAGATGATTGGACTTCTGTGCGAGTAGGAAGAAAATTCAGTAGCAAAGGCCAGTAAGCTAGAAAAGAGATATAAAGGGAAGAGAAAGGAAGGGACGGGGGTACTTGATAGGATGGTATTGTATATATGTAAGTAGAAGAATAGATTAATGGGGGTGAAAAGGCCCAAGTGAGGTCAGGGGAAGAGCCTGAGTAAAGGAAAGGTGGAGGGAGGGCTAATCAAAATCTAAGAGGATATAAATAAATCATATGGAAACCTACTCTTTTGGACAATGGAACACTTAGGAGCCACAGATAGTTACTAGAAAATTTTCAGTGCCAGGGATGGGACACCTTCCAGTGAGTTGTTGGCCAAGGAAGTCCCTGATGCCCCCAAAATATTACAGGCCATTGCCCAGGCCCTTGGTTTCCCACCAGGAATAGATGGTAAGACCCTATTGCTGAAGACTCCACATACTTGGGCTCCAAGGCCACTGAGAAATCCTGCTGGAACTGAGCTGATAACCTCTTCCATGTAGACCAGCTGACAGAAAGCTAGAAGAAACCATTCTGCATGCAGTTCAATGGGAGAAAGAGAAATCACCAGTGAAGATACTCAACAGTGGACACTGCAAGCCTTATATTTTGCCAGCCAGGACAAATGAGCCAATTGGTGCAATAGTGGCACGTCTGTCATGGTGGAAACCAACTGCCCTCTAATTGGACTGGAGGCCCACTCCATGGGAGGGAATATATCCCTGATACTGAAAACCTGAAACAGGGGTAGTCATGAGCCCTAGGGGTGTAACGTCTGCTCCTGTCTGGCTAAATGTATATACTATGCTTATCAAACTGCCCAGTAAGCACTTCTCTTAATGCTCATACCCTTATATTAATGCTACTCTCACTTTTGGTAGAGAATCTTCTCTTTTCAGATGGCAGTGACCTTGGGACGACTCAGAAGGTATCATCATGGTGCTGGAAAGAAGTGACCACAGTGCTTGTTACTGCAATATCTCTATCACACCTTCCAAGGCTCAGGGTCTAATGTGGAAGAGGTGGTGGAAAGAATGTAAGAGCCAAAGGAAGGGTAGGACTCCTCACAACGTGCTCCCTCCAGACACAAAATGGCCTGGATATCCATGGCCTCACAGTGCCTGACACTACTACATAAGACTATCATAAGAGGAGGAAAAGATCATGACATCAAAATAAAAGAGAGACTGATTGAGATGGAGAGGGGGTATGATGGAGGATGGAGTTTCAAAGGGGAAAGTGGGGGGAGGGAGGGTATTACTATGGGGTATTTTTTATTTTATTTTATTTTATTTTATTTTGGTTTTTCGAGGTAGGGTCTCACTCTAGCCCAGGCTGACCTGGAATTCACTATGGAGTCTCAGGGTGGCCTCGAACTCACGGCAATCCTCCTACCTCTGCCTCCCGAGTGCTGGGATTAAAGGCGTGCGCCACCACGCCCGGCTAATGGGGTATTTTTTATAATCATGGAAGTTGTTAATAAAAATTTGAAAAAAAAGAGTGATGTCTAAGAATATCTTGGACAAATGAAAAAAAGAAAAAAATTAGTTTAAGGGAGGAGGGGTTTATTTCAGCTTAGAGTAGGTTACTGTTCATCATGGTGGGAAAGGCATGGTGGCAGAAGCTTGAAACAGAGCTGGTCACATTAAATCCACACTGAGGAAGGAGAGAATGAATGCTGCTGCTTAGCAAGTTCCCTCTCCCTTTCCTTCCTTATCCTTGTAGATAGATAGAAGAATGGATACTAGATATCAATGGAGACAACAAAGCACAGGCTTTTTCTCTGGGCAATCCTTAGTCCTCTTTCTCAGGCCTACATTCCTCCATGGTGGGCATGAGATGCAGCCCGGTCAGTCAGGGTGCTCCATCCTCCTTGGTGTGGTGAAGAGATAAGTGTGTGACACACCAAGGCCAGCCCCAGGATTTTCTGTCGCGAAAGAAGCCGTGTTTCTGTGTAGCCAGTGCCAAGCTGACAGGAGGCATCAACCTGCATCTGTCGGGAGCTGCTGTGAAGGAGCACTTGTCCTTAGACTGGTGCCCGTGTGTGGGGAAAGCAGAGCCAGAGTAGGAACAGGAAGCCGGGTTCTTACTTACTTCCAGCTCCTAGATCAAGCCATTCCTGAAACAACTCTGAAATGTTCAGTTTAACAGTCAGTCTTTTCCTATTTTACTTAAGTTAGTTTGAGAGTTAGTGCTCCTGTCACTTGCCATACAGGCTCACTCCCTATTTTGATTTGCCCTTCTTTTTATTATTAAAAAAAAAAACTTTTTAAAATTGACAACTTCCATAATTATAGACAATAAACCATGATAATTCCCTCCCCCAGTTTCCCCTTTGCAAATCTACTCTCCATCTTATCATCTCCCCCTCTCAATTAGTCTTTTATTTTTATTTATTTATTTTGTTTTTTCTAGGTAGGGTCTTACTCTACCTCAGACTGACCTGGAATTCACTATGTAGTCTCAGGGTGGCCCTGAACTCACAGCAGATCCTCCTACCTCTGCCTTCTGAGTGTTGGGATTAAAGGCGTGCACCACCAATCCTGGTTGCCCTTCTTTTTTTAAATTTTTATTTTTTTTATTTATTTTTTTTTTTAAAAATTTTATTTTATTTATTTATTATTATTTTTTTGAGGTAGGGTTTCACACTATCCCAGGCTGACCTAGAACTCACAGCAATCTTCCTACCTCTGACTCCAGAGTGCTGGCATTAAAGGTGTGCACCACCATGCCTGGCTATTTTATTTATTTGTTACTTATTTATTTGTTTAGTTCTTTGAGATAGGGTCTTGCTCTAGCCAAGGCTGAGCTGGAATTCACTATATAGTTTCAGGGTGGCCTTGGATTCACAGCGATCCTCCTGCCTCTGTCTCAGCACCAAAAAATGGCTGTGATGACTATGGTGGTCAACGAAAGTCAAAGCATGAGCCAGGTGTGGTGGTCACACCTTTAATCCAAGCACTCAGGAGGCAGAGGTGGGAGGATCACCGTGAATTCAAAGCCATCCTAGGACTACAGAGTGAGTTCTAGGGTAGCCTGGGCTAGAGTGAGACCCTACCTTGAAAAACAAAAAGAAAAAAAAAATGAGGAAACAGACATTCTATCCAGTCCTCAGGGGGAAGAGAAAGGGAGTTGTGGTGGTTTGATTCAGGTGCCCCCCATAAACTTAAGTGTTCTGAATGCTAGGTTCCCAGCTGATAGAGATTTGGGAATTAACACCTCCTGGAGGCAGTGTATTGTTGGGGGCGGGCTTATGGATGTTATAGCCAGTTTCCCCATGCCAGTGTTTGGCACACTCTCCTGTTGCTATGGTCCACCTTATGTTGGCCAGGGGGTGATGTCCACCCTCTGCTCATGTCATTGTTTTCCCTGCCATCGTGGAGCTTCTCCCTCGAGCCTTTTTTCCCACAGACTTCTCTTGGTTGGGTGATTTCTACCAGCAATGCGAACCTGACTGCAACAGGAGTAGAAAAGAGAGGCTGACCCCTGACACTTGGGAGGCAGAGGTAGGAGGATCACTGTGAGTTCAAGGCCACCCTGAGACTACAGAGTGAATTCCATGTCAGCCTGGGCTAGAGTGAGAACCTACCTCAAATCCACCCCCCACCAAAAAAAGGGGGGGGGGGAGAGAAAGAGAGAGGCTGAGACAAAAGATGAGATTCTGCACAGGGTCCTTCCTGATCCAAAAGTCCCGTGATTCCAACAGCTCCTGGAAGAGCTCAGAAAGGCCTCCCAGGCAGAGGCTGTGCCAGGAATGGGTGAGGTTGGGCATGGCCAATCAGAGGCCAAGAGTGAGGAATGGTGTATGGAACCTCCAAACAAGTGTCACTGGACCCAGTAGCTGGGAGTGATCAAAAAAGCCAGGGACACACTGTGTTCTCCTTTGTCAGGTGGGATGCTGTTCTCCCACGGCCCAGAGTAGTCAGTGCCAGCAAATGACCAGTCTGGGACCTGTCATTGTCAGGAACCTGTGCTTTTCCTCAGCCCTGTACTGACAGGGAAAAACCAGGCAGATCTGAGTTCATAGTCCCATGTCCTACAGGTTGAGCTCGCATGACTTTGGGAAAATTGCAAGGGATATTATAACTTATAATAATACAGTACGTACTTATAAAATTAAGTACAACTTCACCAAACCTTGGTTTTCAGGCCCGAAAAATGAGAACAATAACAAACCCTACTGTGTTACTGCAAAGATTAAATAAAACAACTCCTATGAAACATCTGCTACAGGGCTGAGGGAATGTCAATTTAACCCCAGCGCCAAGATAAATAAATATAAATAATAAAAAGTCACAGGGGCTGGGCATGGTGGCACATGCTTTTAAACCCAGCATGGGGGAGGCAGAGGTTGGAGGATTGTTGTGAGTTCAAGGGCAGCCTGGGACTATAGAGTGCGTTCCAGGTAAGCCTGGGCTAATGTGAGACCCTACCTCCAAAGATAAGACAGAAACAAAAAACAAAAACATCAGGGCAAGAACCCCAAACTATGGGGGCTGTTGCTGTGATCTCCTCAAGCTGACACCCAGATAGGTTTGTAGGGCTGAGAGTACACTGCCCAGCACTGTGGCTACTGTTATGTCCCTGGGTCTAGAGCTGACAATAAGAGCACCATTTGTTCCACCTTGTAATCCCTCTTTGCTTCAGCTCTACCTTGGTAAAATAGTAGGCAACCAGCAAACTCTGAAGCATTGAAAACTGCTGGGGCTGAAGACACGGCTCAGCAATTAAATTATAAGCACTAGCTTATATAGCCTGCCAGCCTGGAGTTTGATTCCTCAGCATTCACGTTAAGTCAGAGGCAAAGTGGCACATGTGTCTGGCATTCATTTGCAGCAGCAAGAAACCCTGGTGCATACAAATATATGTGCGTGTGCACACAAGTGTGTGTACATGATTTTACTTTTTCAAGGTAGGGTCTCACTTCAGCTCAGGCTGACCTGGAACAACTCACTCTGTAGTTCCAGGATTGGCTTTGGGCTCACAATGACTGGGATTAAGGTGTGTGCCACCCTGCCCAACGAATACTTTTATTTGTTTGTGTGTATGTATGTTTGTGTGTGAGAGAGATGGTGTGTGTGTGTGGTGGGATATTTGCACATGTATGTGCCCTTGTGCACTCCAAACACTCCCCTGCTTGTGGGGTGAACCGTTCCATTGCTCTTCCACCTAGTCTTGGTATTGAGCCAGAGTCTTCTTTTACTGTTTCCAAAGCTTGAGGTCTGTGCTCCCTTGTAGGACTGGGGTTATAGGTGTGCATGGTCACACCTACCTGTTTTACAAGAGATCTGCAGATATAAACTGATCATTTTCAGGCCTTCATGTTTTCACAAGAAGCACACTTAAAGCCAGGCATGGTGGCACACCCCTTTAGTCCCAGCAATGGGAGGCAGAAGTAGGAGGATCACTGTGAGTTTGAGGCCACCCTGAGACTACATAGTGAATTCCAGGTCAGCCTGGGCTAGAGTGAGACCCTATCTTGAAATAACAAAAACCAATAACAAGAATAAAAGATAAAAAAAAAAGCACATTTAACTGTTAAGCCATCTCACCAGCCCCAAATAAAACTTATTTATTTATTTATTATTGATTTATTTTCAAGTAGAGAGAGACAGAAGAGAGACAGGTAGAGAGAATGGGCATGCCAGGGCCTCTAGCTGCTGTCAACAGACTCCAGATACATATCCCACCATGTTCATCTGCCTTTATCTGGGTACTGGTGAATAGAACTTGGGTTGTTAGGCTTTGCAGGCAAGTATCTTAACCACTGAACCATTTCTCCAGCCTCAAATAAAACTTTAAAAATAGACAGATAGAGACAGAAGAAGAGACAGACAGAGAGAGAATGGGTGCTCCGGGGTCTTCAGCAGCTGCAAACTCTAGATGCATGTGCCACTCTGTGCATCTACATGGGTACTGGGGAATCAAATCGTTAGACTTTGCAGGCAAGCTGCTTAATGGCTGACTCATTTCTCCAGTCCAAAAATTAAAAAATAAAAATAAAATGGGGCTGGAGAGATGGCTTAGCGCTTAAGGTGTTTGCCTGCAAAGCCAAAGGATCCTGGCTCAACTCTCTTGGACCCATGTAAGCCAGATGCACAAGGGGGCACATGCATCTGGAGTTCATTTGCAGTGGCTGGAGGCCCTGGCACACCCATTCTCTCTCTCTCTCTCTCTCTGTTTCTCTCTATCAAATAAATAAATACCTCTGCCTCCTGAGTGTTGGGATTAAGGGCATGCAACATCACAGCTGGCCTAAAATTTTTTTAACAAAGGGAAATTTGGGGGATGGAGAGATGGCTTAGCGGTTAAGGCATTTGCCTGCAAAGCCTAAGGACCCAGGTTCAATTCCCCAGAACCCATGTAAACCAGATAGATGCACATGGTGGCACATGCATCTGGAGTTTGTTTGCAGTGGCTAGAGGCCCTAGCGTGCCCATTCTTTCTCTTTATTTCTCTCTATCATAAATAAATAAATTTTTAAAAAGGGAAATTTGCATGGAAAGAGGAGTTGGAGCCAGTTGTGGTGATGCACACCTTTAACCCTAGCACTTAGGTGGCAGATGTAGGAGGATCATTGTGAGTTCAAGGCCACCCTGAGACTACTTAGTGAACTCCAGGTCAGCCTGGGCTTGAGTGAAATGCTACCTCAAAAAAAAAAAAAAAAAAATTAAAAAAAGGATTCTGTAATAGAGGGGGAGGGGCTCCCACAGAGGGGGAAGGGCTCACAAGGTCCTATTCCTCCCAGAGAATTTATAGGCAGGTAAGGATAGCGGGAAAGGGTGGGTGGTACAAGACTACAACCCTCCCTGAGGATCTATAGGCAGTTAATGGTTGCTGGGGTAAGCGGGGGGGGGGGGGGGGCGGTGAGAGACACTTTCTTCAGTGGTGTAGCCTCTGGCAAGGTGTCCATGCGCATATAAATAAAACAGCCCCTCACTCATGTTCCTGTAAGCAACCTTAAAACTTATTGGGTCACCAAAAAATAAAAAAGAAAAGAAGGGGGCTCGAGGAATGGCTTAGCGGTTAAGGCATTTGCCTGCAAAGCCAAAGGACGCAGGTTCAATTCCCCAGGACCCACGTTAGCCAGATGCACAAGGTGGCGCATGTGTCTGGAGTTTGTTTGCAGTGGCTGGAGGCCCTGGCATCCCCATTCTCTCTCTGTCTCTCTCTCTCCTTCTCTGTCAAATAAATAAAAATAAAAAATATTTAAAAAAAAGAAGGAAGGAAGGAAGGAAATCACAATGAAGGGGTTGTTGGGAAGAGAAAGGGGATCCGCAGAAGTAGGATGTTGATAAGAGAGGGTTATATGGGGTGAATATAAATGATAGAGGAATTTGGGTTCCTTGTATGCCAATGAGCCAATAATTTGGGGTCTTCCTAGATCCTTGTCCTATGAATTTGAAGAATCAAATCCACGGACCAGAGGATAAGATTCAGAAAGATTTTATTACAGTTTAAAGCTTTAGGAGGACAAAGATATGGGGCTTAAGCCTAGAACATAAGAGAGAAGGAAGCAAGGTGGGGCTCTTTCCCAGGGAGGAAGAGGGGGCCGAGAAGCCCACCCTGAGACTCAGATCTGGGGTTTTTATGGGCAGTGGCTACGTGAGGAAGATCAGGTCGGCAGGTTGCTATGGACAAAGACCAGATTTTATAGCTTTGCCAGTAATCTTAAGTAAGGATCCAAGTTTCTGTCCTCTAGGAAGGGTGCAGGCTTAATCTAGAAATCTTTCTTGGAGAATGTAACATCCAGGTTTTTGCAAGTTTAGTGACATTTTTTGTTTTTAGTCAAGGAATAAAAAAATATTACTTTGGGGGTTCTGTTACCCTAATGGTCAGCATTGTAAAGAAACAAAGCAATTCCCCTCAGTGCCCAGAAGAGAACATAGCAACATATGTACCAGACTATATGTATACAAAAAAAAAAACAACAAAAAAGGTTCAGTGGTTAAAGACACTTGCTTGCAGAGCCTGTAGGCCAGGGTTTGGTTCCCCAGTGCCCATGTAAAGCCAGATGCACAAAAGGGCATGTGTGTCTGGAGTTTATTTGCAGTGGCAAGAGGCTCTGGTGCGCACATACTTTCCCTCTCACTGATACATGCAAATAAAAATATTTCTTTTTGGGCTGGAGAGATGGCTTAGCAGTTAAGTGCTTGCCTGTGAAGCCTAAGGACCCCGGTTTGAGGCTCGATTCCCCAGGACCCATGTTAGCCAGATGCACAAGGGGGTGAACGCGTCTGGAGGTCGTTTGCAGTGGCTGGAGGCCCTGGTGCACCCATTCTCTCTCTCTGCCTCTTTCTCTCTCTGTCTGTCACTCTGAAATAAAATACACACACACACACACACACACACATATATTTCTTTTAGATGACTGTGGTAGTGTATGTCTTTAATTCCAGCACTCAGAAGGTAGAGGTAGGAGGATTGCCTTGAGTTCAACACTACTCTGAGACTATATGGTGAATTTCAAGTCAGCCTCAGCTAGAGTGAGAGCCTACTTCAAAAAACCAAGCCGGGCGTGGTGGCGCACGCCTTTAATCCCAGCACTCGGGAGGCAGAGGTGGGAGGATCACTGTGAGTTCGAGGCCACCCTGAGACTCCACAGTGAATTCCAGGTCAGCCTGGGCTAGAGTGAGACCCTACCTTGAAAAACAAAACAAGCCGGGCGTGGTGGCGCACGCCTTTAATGTCAGCACTCGGGAGGCAGAGGGAGGAGGATCGCCGTGAGTTCAAGGCCAGCCTGAGACTCCATAGTGAATTCCAGGTCAGCCTGGGCTAGAGTGAGACCCTAACCTCGAAAAACCAAAAAAAAAAAAGAAAAAAAGAAAAACAAAACAAAACACCAAATACACCCCTCAATATAGATAGATAGATAGATAGGGTTTTATTGTAGCTCAGGCTGACCTGGAATTCACTATGTAGTCTCAGGTTGGCCTTTAACTCTTGGCAATCCTCCTCCCTCTGCTTCCCAAGTGCTGGAATTAAAGGCATGCACCCCCAGCCCAGCTTCCAAATTTTCTTTTTCAGGGCTGGAGAGATTGCTTAATGGTTAAGGTGCTTGCCTGAAAAGCCTAAAGACCCATGTCTGTCACTCCAGGTCCCATGTAAGCCAGATGCACAAGGTGACACAAGCACACCAGGTTGCACATGCATCTGGAATTCGATTTCAGTAGCTGGAGGCCCTGGCACACCAATTCTCTCTTGCTTTCTCTCTCTCTCATAAATTTCTTTTTAAATGGGGCTGGAGAGATGGCTTCGTGGTTAAGGCACTTACCTGCAAAACCTAACGACCCAGATTCAATTCCCCAGCACCCACGTAAACCCAGATTTACAAGGTGGCACATGTGTCTAGAGTTTGTTTGCAGCAGCTAGATGCCCTGACACATCCATTCTCTCTCAAATAAATAAATAAGTAAATAAAAAATATTTTTAAAAAATGAAAAATAAAAATAAAAAAGCAGCAATGAGAGACCTGCTCACAGCGTAGGCTGGGACCGGAAGAAGACTCCCTGCTCCAGATGCACACACCCAGTGCAGGCACATGCAGGAAGACACCCAAACAAAAACACCCCCCAAGCCAGCATGAAATGCACACACATAAGCTGAGGCTCCCATACTGTTTATTGTTGCCACCACTTGGGTGGGAGGCTTGTTTCTTCAGCATTTCTTTTTTTGAGGGGCCTGGCTGACTTTGTTGTCCAACCCCCCTGCCTCTTGCTCCTATCGTGTCCTTTGCTGGGCCTGGAGGGGCTTCTTTGGTGCCCCCCCTCCAGAGCCTCACTCAGACGGGGTATGTCCTGGGGGTGGGGTGGGAGGCAAACAGGACTGGATCCTGTCTCCAGGTCCTGGTTCCTCTGAGGTGCTGTCTTCATTGTTGGGTGTGGTGTCCTGTCTCCATTGCTGGGTGTGGTCTGTCCTCATCTGGGAGGGAGGAAAGAAGGTGGTCAAAGAGATAAAAAATAAAATAAAATAGTTTTTTTTTTTTTTAAGGCTGGAGAGATGGCTTAGTGGTTAAGGTGCTTGCCTGCAAAGCCAAAGGAGCCAGGTTTGATTCCCCAGGACCCAGGTAAGCCAGATACACAAGGTGGTGCATGTATCTGGAGTTTGTTTGCAATGGCTGGAGGCCCTGGCATGCCCATTCCCTCCCTCCCTCTCTTTCTCTCTCTATTTGTTTCTGTCTCTCTCAAATAAATAAACTTTTTTAAGAAAGGGATAAAGGCCTGAGCTCAAATTTTGGTTCTGTTACTCTTTCTATAGCTCCCAGGAAGTACTAGATTCTCTCTGGCCTCAGTTTCCCTTTCTGCAAACAAATGCCCCTGTAAACCAAATTTCCCTGTAATTGGAAAAGCTCTGTGTTCCCTTTCTGCTCTGGTCACTGGGAACTCAGTGTCAAATGTGTGTCTCATTTTATCCTAGGTGTAGACACCAACTTTTGCTTATGTGCGTTTTTTGAGGTAGAGTCTCTCTCTAACCCCTACTGACCTGTAATTCACTATGTAATGTCAGGCTGGCCTCGAACTCACAGCTATCCTCCTACCTCTGCCTCCCAAATGCTGGGATTAAAGGCATGCACCACCACGCCCGGCTTAGACACCAATTTTTGGTCCCTGCCCCCCTCCCCCCACTCAACTGCATCTTGAGGCAAAGCCACCTCCATCCGCTCTCTGACTGTTGATTCCTTACCTCCAGCTATGGCTCAGCGCCCGGCCTTTTTCCTCTCGGAGTTCTGGAACTTGGTCAGCAGCTTCCTCTCATGCCCACCCGGGCTTGGACGGTTGGTATTGGCAGCAGCTTCTCTCTTGCTGCGACCTTTCCTGCCTCCTCCCCCTGGCAGAGCAGGAGTTAGAGAATTGTGCTGAGCAGTGACATGAGGCTTCAGAGAACAGGCAGATAGTGGGGCTCAGGGAGCATGGTGGCTAGTCACCGTGTACATTTGGGGGTACTCACAACCCCTGCCAGCTGTTTCCCAGTGTATAGAATGGAGGGTGCCCAGATGTGTGAAGTCCCAGTGCTGAGTGAGACAGAGCTCCGGGGACGAAGACTAGAAGGGGGCAACTTGAGGGACCAAGGGAACAGGTTGGCTGGAGAAGGCCGTGGCAGGAGTCTTAGAGAGAGAGGAAGATGCAAGGGCGGGCCAGAGAAAGACATTACCCAAGCAAGGATGGGCCAGGCTGTACAGGTCGTACTCATCCAGGCTGGCGTCTTCCTCCTCTGGGCCTGGGGGCTGCTGGGAGGGGCTGGCTGCTCGTGGCAAGGTGGCCATCGTGCGGGGCCTGCTTTTGCTTGCTCTCTCTCACGTCTTCTTCCAAAGTTTTGTTTGTGTCTGGTTTCCAGACCAAGCGTCTCTGCCTCTCCTCTCCCAGTTCTCTCACCCTTACTTATAAGGCTGTGTCTCCTCCCCAGACCACAGGCTGGCTCCTGCCCTGCAGGCTGTCTGATGCAATCTGGCCTTTCCCCAGAAACCCAGCCCATAGATGCCAGCCGAGCGCCCTCTCCTTGCCCCCTCCCCCTCACTGGACCCACCCAAGCTCAGCAGTGTTTTTCCACACAGAAGACTCCCACCTGGGGCTGGGGGGGGGGCGGTGGAACAGGCAGGGTTTGGTCACAAGCTGTCCTTGGGATCTTGGCCAGGGTGACCAGAGGGCCTCAGGCCACTCCTTGTTCTTCCTCCTCCGCCCTCTGCCACATGTTCCTCCTGGGCCTGGGTCACAGCCACACAGTTGCTCCCACCCTGCACCCTTGTCTGGCTCCAACTCAGAACATAGTGGCAGAATATGGACACAAATGCACTGTGCAAGGTCAGTGGTTCCCACCCTTGCCCACCCAGGGCCACTTCGATGTTTATGGAATGTCTTCCTAATATCCTGCAACAGAATGCCTAGAGACGCCCCCTCACCTAGACAGAGGTGGGCAGGGTTCAACCCGCGTCCCCCATCTCTGGTAGACATTTTTTAAAAAATATTTATTTATTTATATATTCATTTATGTGACAGAGAAAGAGGGAGAGAGAGAGAGAATGAATGGGTGTGCCAGGACCTCCAGCCACTGCAAATGAACTCCAGATGCGTGAGCCCCCTTGTGCATCTGGCTAACGTGGGTCCTAGGGAATCGAACCTTGGTCCTTTGGCTTTGCAGACAAACGCCTTAACCACTAAGCCATCCCTCCAGCCCTCTGGTAGACATTTTTTCATTCTCACTGTTTCTCTTTCTTGCTCACTCTTGAGATGTAGCCTGGCCCAGCCTTGAACTTGCAACTCTCCGGCCTCAGCATCCTGCCTGCTGGGTTATAAACTCATCAATGTTGGCACTGATCCACTATTTCCTATGTGACCCTAGACCTGTCACTTTACCTCTGTGCCTCAGTTTCCTCTCTGTAAGAAGAAGGTGATAACAGGGATCCAGCATGGAAGGACCCTTTCAGCAGTGCTAGAAGCAGTATAAGAGTTAATTGCAGCCGGGTATGGTGGCACATGTCTTTAACCCCAGCACTCTGGAGGCAGAGGTAGGTGGATCGCCAGGAGTTAGAGGACACTCTGAAACTACATAGTAAATACCAGGTCAGCCAGGGCTAGAGCGAGACCCTACCTTGAAAAAAACAAATAAACAAAAAAGTTAAATTGCACAAGTTTCAATAGTTTCCAAGCCCTCACTGTAATATAAAGGAGTCAGAAAAGAAAGCTAATTTATAGCTGGGCATAGTAGCACATGTCTTCAATCCCAGCACTTGAGAGGCTAAGATAAGAGGCTTATCTTAAGGCTAAGATAAGATAAATCATGAGTTTGAGGCCAGCCAGGGCTAAAGTGAGACCCTGCCTCAAAAACAAAACAAAAAAAGGAAAAATGTGGAAATGAAATTTTCCATTCTTGCCTGAAAAATCCAAACCTGTGAGTCATGTTGGGCCAGAGAGAGTGCCCAGACCAATTTTATCTATGGCAGGGAGTGGGCAGGCAAAACATTCCACGTTGAAAACAAAACAAAACAAAACAAAACAAAGCAAAACAAAACCAAACACTGGTTTCCAATGAAACATGAACTTCTCAACCCAGGCCAGATGTCAATGTTCTGTCCACGTTTCTCTGGATTGTGACCATTTTGACTGCTGCCATATCTGTGTTACCTGAGTTCTACCGTTTCCCCAAGCCTCTACTGACGTAGTCACCAGTCTCACAAGAGGCAGGGCTCTTGCTTCTGCTCCCTGCCTAGACAAAAATCAAAATGATGGGCTGGAGAGATGGCTTAGTGGTTAAGGCGTTTGCCTGCAAAGCCAAAGGACCCAAGTTTGATTCCCCAGGACCCACGTAAGCCAGATGCACAAGGTGGTACATGCACCTGGAGTTTGTTTAAAACAAACAAACAAAAAAATTAAAATGAAACTGGGTGAGGTGGTGGTATACACCTTCAATCCCAGCACTCAGGAGGCAGGGGGAGGAGGTTCACTACAGAGTGAGCGCCAGGTGTGCCTGGGCTAGAGTTAGATCTTACCTTAAAAAAAATTAGAATGAGCTTTTGTTTACCAGATCTGGGTGATGTGTGTTCTTTGAAGCCCAGGATACAGAAGTAAAGACAGACAGCGGCGTGAGTCACAGAGCTGGCATGGGGACAGACCACAGCAGAAGGAAGAAGGAGCCACCATGTCTGTTTGGCTCAGTTCTGTAATTTCAGCTATTCTGTAGCTGAGGCAGGAGGATGGTAAGTTCAAGACCTGTGTGAACTACAGAGCGAGTTGAAGATCAGCCTGGGTAACTTAGTAAACACTTGTCACAAAATAAAGTTAAAGAGCCAGGTATAGTGGCACACGTCTTTAATCCCAGCACTTGGGAGGTAGAGGTAGATAGATCACTGTGAGTTCCAGATCATCCTGAGCTAGAGAGAGACCCTATCTTGAAAAAAGGAAAAGAAAAAGAGAGCTGGGCTTGGTGGCACACACCTTTAATCCCAGCATTCAGAAGGCAAAGGTAGGAGGATTGCCCTGGGTTCAAGGCCACACTGAGACTACATTCCAGATCAGCCTGGGCTAGAGCGAAACTCTACCTTGAAAAACAAACAAAGAAAGAAAGAAAAAAGAAAGAAAAAAGAGAGAGAGAGCTTACCTAGTGCACTCAAGACCTGGAGTTCAATCTGCCATATGGAAAAAACAGAACAATAATTTAAACAAAGCTGCCAGGCATGTTGATACATGCCTATAATCCCAGCACTTTGGAAAGCTGGGGCTGAAGGTTTTCAAGGTCAAGGTCAGCCTGTGTTATGTAGTGAGTCTCTGTCTCAAGAACAACAATAAAACAAAATATAAAAGGAGCAAGCAGACAAAAATAAAAAAATAAAAAAATAAATAAATAAAACACCTTTAAAGCTAATTGTTCCGAGATAAAGGGCAGTGCAGAAAGCAGTGTTCTTGGAGTGTGGTGGGCTTGATCACAGTGGTAGCAGTACGGCATGGGGCAGGTTATTAGAAATAATAAACTTATTGTTTTCATGACTGTCTAGCAGAGCAGCTAAACATTGATCAGGGCATGGGGCATAATACTGTTGTTTTCTTGTCCCATCATCCTTGCCCCCCTTTTTATTCTCGAGGTAGGGTCTCACTGTAGCCCAGGCTGACTGGAATTTACTATGTAGTTTCAGGGTGGCCTCTTACCTCTGGCAATCCTTTTACCTCTGCCTCCCAAGTGCTGGGATTAAAGGCACCCATTATCCCTTTCTTTATTTGTGTGTATGTGTGTGAGAGAGAGAGAGAGTGGGAGCCAGGGCCTCTAGCCACTGCAAACAAACTCCAGACACACTTATATGGGTCCTGGGAAATCAAACCTGGGTCCTTAGACTTCGCAGGCAAGCACCTTAACTGCTAAACCATCTCTCCAGCCCCACCCCCAGCCCTGTCCTTCCTTTCTTTATGGTGTTAGGGGTGTTAAGGCTTTGCACATACTAGGCAAACACTCTACCACTGAGCTAGACCCCTGTGGTGGTTTGATTCAGGTGCCCCCCCATAAACTTAGGTGTTCTGACTGCTAGGTCCCCAGCTGATGGCAATTTGGGAATTAAAGCCTGGAGGCAGTGTACTGTTGGGGGCGTGCTTATGGGAGTTATAGCCAGCTTCTTTTTGCCAGTGTTTGGCACACTCTCCTGTTGCTGTTGTCTACCTGATGTTGGCCAGGAGGTGATGTCCACCCTCTGCTCATGCCATCCTTTTCCTCTGTATCATGGAGCTTATCCTTGCATCTGCAAGCCACAATAAACCTCTTCTTCCCCCACAAGTTGCTCTTGGTTGAGTGTTTTCTGCCAGCAATGAGAACCTGACTGCAACAACCCCTGTGCAGTTTTCTTGTGTCTCCCTTTCTTATGACAACCCAAAGCACCCCATAGGGTCCTAGGAATCCCCCTGGGAGGCAGGTGTTTCACTTGACTTCTGCTACCAGCCTCCCTTGTGGCTAGCAGGATCCTGTGGGCACACAGCCCATGGTCTCTGAGCAGCCAGGCAAGTGCTTTACTACTGGGCTCCCCACCAGCTCGCAGCTTCCGGTTTCGGCTTGTTCCTCTGTGAAATGAGGACATTGAGAACACCTGTGCACGCATGACGTACCTTAACAGGAGCCAGCATGTGACGTACTGTGATTTCTCCATTCTTTTTGTTTTAATATTTATTTGCAAGGGGGCGGGGGACGAGCAAGCGAGCGCCAGGTCTCTATCCATTACAAACAAACTCCAGATGCATGCACCACTTTGTGCGTCTGGCTTTACATGGGTACTGGGGAATCAGACCTGGGTCATTAGGCATTGCAAGCAAGTGCCTTAACTGCTGAGCCATCTCTCCAGCTTTATTTCCTAATTCTTTTCCTTGTTTTGTTTTAAATCTCAGGGTGACTTCAAACTCATAGTGATCCTCCTACCTCTGCCTCCAACATGCTGGGATTAAAGGCATATGCCACCATGCCCAGCTTTTATTATTATTATTATTATTCCTATTCTTTTTCATATCTTCTTCTTCTTTTTCTTTTCTTTTCTTTTTTTGTTTTTTTGAGGTGGGGTCTCACTCTAGCCCAGGCTGACCTGGAATGCACTATGTAGTCTCAGGGTGGCCTCAAACTCTCAGCAATCCTCCTACCTCTGCCTCCTGAGTGCTGGGATTAAAGGAAGGCATGCGCCACCACATCCTGCTCTTTTTCATATTTTTATTTATTTACTTGCAAGCAGTGAGATGGAGAGGGGAGAGAGAGAGAATGGGTGCACCAGGGTCCCCCAGCCACTGAAAATGAACTCCAGATGCATGTGCCCTAGTTCCCATTCTTTTTTTTTTTTTTTTTGGCTTTTCAAGGTGGGGTCTTGCTCTTGCCCAGGCTGACCTGGTATTCACTTTGTAGTCTCAAGGTGGCCTCAAACTCACAGTGATCCTCCTACTTTGCCCTCCCAAGTGCTGGGATTAAACCCATGGGCTGGAGAGATAGTTTAGCGGTTAAGGATTTTGCCTGCAAAGCCAAAGGACCCATGTAAGCCATATGGACAAGGTGGAGCATGCGGCTGTAGTGCTCAAACCCATTTTTTTTTAATTTTAAAGTATATTTTATTTACTTATTTGAGAGAGAGAGAAAGAGAGAGAGAGAATGGGTGCACCAGGGCCTCCAGCCGCTGCAAAGGAACTCCAGATGCATGCACCCCCTTGTGCATCTGGCTTATGTGGATCCTGGAGAGTCGAACCGTGATCCTTTAGCTTTGCAGGCAAACACCTTAACTGCTAAGCCATCCCTTCAGTCCTCAAACCCATTCTTTAAAGGAGGAAAACTGGGGCTCTGATGGGGACTTGCTCAAGGTCATACTGCTGGTGAGTGTTTCCACCCACAGTCTACCTGTTGACCCCAGCTGGGCATACAGTAGCAAGGGCTTGTACTCTGTGTGTGGAGCCACCTGTTGGGTTTCTCCTTCCCTCTTCTCTTCCTTACTAAACAGTTATTTGCATATGCCTCAGAGCAGGCCTAGGGCTCAGTTTTACTTCAGCTATCTTCTAAAAGTATGGTGCCCATCAGGGAAGTGAAAATTAAAACTACTTTGAGATTTTATCTCACTCCTGTCAGAATGGCTACCATCATGAAAAAAAAATAACAATAAATGCTGGTGAGGATGTGGAAAAAGAGGAACTCTTCTACACTGTTGGTGGGAATGCAATCTGGTCCAGCCATTGTGGAAATCAGTGTGGAGGTTCCTGAGACAGCTAAAAATAGATTTACCATATGACCAAGCTATACCACTCCTACTACCTTAGAGATACTTTCTCAACCATGTTGATTGCCGCTCTATTCACAATAGCTGGGAAATGGAACCAGCCTAGATGTCCCTCAACTGATGACTGGACAATGAAGATATGGCACATTTATACAATGGAGTTCTACTCAGTGGTAAAGAAAAATGAAACTTGCAGCAAAATGGATGGATCTGGAAAGGATTATACTTAGTGAGGTAACCCAGGCCCAGAAAACCAAACTTCATATGTTCTCTCTCATATGTGGATCCTATCTACAAATGATTGGACATCTATGTGAAGTGGAATACAACTCAGTAGCAGAGGCCAGTAAGCTAGAAAAGGGATATAAAGGGAATAGAAAGGGAGGGAGGGTGACTAAATAGGATGGTATTGTATATATATAAGTAGAACAGATTAATGGGGGTGGAAAGGCCTAACTGAGGTCAGGGGAAGAGACTGAGTAAAGAAAAGGTGGAGGGAGGGCTAATCAAAATATAAGAGGGTATGAATAAGTCATATGGAAACCAACTTTTTGGACAATGGTGTACCCAGAATCCATAGATTATTACTAGAAAATTTTCAGTGCCAGGGATGGGATACCTTCCAGTGACTTGTTGGCCAGGGAGGTCCCTGATGCCTCCAAAACATTACAGGCCATTGCCAAGGATCTTGGTTTCCCACCAGGAATAGATGGTAAGACCCTATTGCTGAAGACTCCACATACTTGGGCTGCAAGGTAACTGAGAAATCCTGCTGGAACTGAGCTGAAAACCTCCTCCATGTAGATCAGCTGTCAGAAAGCGGGAAAAAGCCATGCTGCATGCAGTTCAATTGGAGAGAGAGAAATCACCAGTGGTGATAAACAACAGAGGACACTGTGAGCCTTAAATTTGGCCAGCCAGGCCAAATGACTGAATGGGTGCAATAGTGGCATGCCTGTTATGGGGAAAACCAACCACTCTTTAATCGGAATGGAGGCCTACTCCATGGAAGGGAATACATCCCTGATACTGAAAACCTCCAACAGGGGTAGTCATGAGCCCTAGGGGTGTAATGTCTGCTAGAGCGTGGCTAAATGTATATAGTATGCTCACCAAACTGCCCAAGTAAGCACTTCTCTTAATGTCCATACCCATATATTAGTGCTACTCTCGCTTTTGGTTAGAGAACTTTCTCTTTTCAGATGGCAGTGACCTTGGGATGACTCAGAAAGCACCATGGTGCTGAGAAGAAGTGACAGAGGAGTGCTCATCACTGAAACATCTCTACCACACCTTCCAGGGCTCAGGGCCCATTGCAGAAAAGGTGGCGGAAAGAATGTAAGAGCCAAAGGAAGGGTAGGATTCCTTACAATGTGCTCCTCCAGACACAAAATGGCCTGGGTATCCATGACCTCACAGTGTCTGACAAGACCATCATAAGAGGAGGAAAAGATGATGACATCAAAATAAAAGAGAGACTGATTGAGAAGGGGAAGGGGTATGATGAAGAGTGGAGTTGCAAAGGGGAAAGTGGGGGGGGGGGAGGGAGGGAATTACCATGGGTTATTGGCTATAATTATGGAAATTGTCAATAAAAATAAATTAGGGATTAAAGAGATGGCTTAGTGGTTAGAGTGTTTGCCTGAGAAGGACCCAGGTTCAATTCCCTAGTATCCATGTAAGCTGGATGCAAAGGTGGCACATGCATCTGGAGTTCGTTTGCAGTGGTTGGATGCCCTGGCATGCCCATTCTTTCTCTATCTTCCTCTTTCTCTCTCAAATAAATAAATAAATAAAATATTTTAAAAAATTGGGGGCTGGAGAGATAGCTTAGCAGTTAAGGTGTCTGCCTGCAAAGCCAAAGGATTTGATTCTCCAGGACCCAGTAAGCCATATCCACAAGGGGCGGGGGGTGTGTGTGCATGCATCTGGAGTTCGTTTCCAGTGGCTGGAGGCCCTGGCGTGCCCATTCTTTCCCTCCCTCCCTCTCTGCCTCTTTCTATCAAATAAATAAATAAATAAAATATATTAAAAATACATTAAAAAAAAAGCTTGGTGCAATGGAGGAATTCGATTTTCAGTACGTCATTGCATACTATTATCAAAATGCCACATGTGGGCTGGAAAAATGATTCAACTGTTAAAGGCTCTTCCTTCCAAAGGCTGATGGCTCCAGGTTCAATTTCCCATTAGCCATGTAAAGCCAGATACATAAAATGGTGCATGTGTCTTGAGTTTGTTTGCAGTGGCAGGAGGTCCTGGCACACCCATTCTCTCTCTCTCTTTTTTTTCTCTCTCTCTCTCAGATAGATACCGCGTGTAAGCTAGGCTTGGTGGTATAGGTCTATAACCCCATTACCTGGGAAGCCCAGGCAGAACAATCTCAAGTTTGAGGCCAGCCTGGACCACATAGTGAGACCTTGTCTCAAAAAAAAAAAAAAAAAGGCTAGAGAGATGGCCTAGTGGTTAAGATGCTTGCCTGCGAAGCCTAAGGACCCAGGTTTGATTCCCCAATACCTGTGTAAACCATATGCACAAGGTGGTGCATGCATATGGAGTCACAGTGACTAGAAAGGCCCTGGTATGTCCATTCTCTCTCTGTGCCTCTTTTTCTCTCTCTCTCTCAAATAAATAAATAGAATATTAAAAAAGAAAAGAAAAGGATGATGCCACCACACCTGGCTTAATTGTTCCTTAAATGTTTGCCCTGTCGGTGGCATTATTCGCTGAGGCAGGTGTTTTGCCTCTCCAGTGGTTTCCTCCATACGGAGCACACAGAGCTCAGCAGAGGACTGGTGTGTCTCCAGAGTCACTGCTGTGAAGGATCCCAGTGGCCTCATCCTAGTGATCATCTATGATGTAGCCAAGGTGGATTCTCCTGGCTGCAAGATCTTGCAAGGGTGGGGAGAAAAGAAACCTGAACCCTGGGAGAAGGCTGGGTAAAGGGAGGGTAGCTAAGACCGAAGGAACTTCTGAGAAATGCCCTCAAGATTGCTCTCTGTGACTCATTGGGAAAAGTCAAGAGGTATGTTTTCTCATCCTGCCAGCCCCCAGGCGGCATGCATAGCCAACCACAGGAAGTCTGTTATTGTTGTTATTATTTTTGTTCTTTCTCATTTTACCTTCATGATTTTTCTAGCAAGTTGCCAGGAACACCCATTATAACCCCCAGCTGGGGGTGTGATGTGAGAAAGGCAGCAGGGCCCACCTGGTTCCAGAAACTTAACCATCCAAATCAGAAAAGCCCTGAGGACTGAGAGAAGTCATTGGCCCAAAGGATCCAGAAACTTCCCTGGCTAGAAGGCAAGATGTGTTCATCATGATGGATGGTGATATCACTGTGTATCAAGGGGACACATGAAGCCTAAATGAGCTCTTTTTGGCTTTTCTTGAACTTCCAGGTCTCTGCTCTGGTAAGCCCCCCTGGACTCAGCCCGTCTGGACAGAGATGGGGGCACCTACTCCCACATGGGCTCTCTACCCTCTCCTGCCTTCCATATGGCAGGAGCTCTGTACTTTCTTTTCTCTTTCCTTCTCTTAATCTAATAAAGACTATCAAACCTTAAAAAAAAAAAAAAAAGCCTAAATGAAGTGAAAGATGTGTCCTTTTGGGCAGGGCATGTTGGTATACACCTTTAATCCCAGCACTCGAGGCTGCAGTAGGAGGGCTGCCATGAGTTCGAAGGCAGACTGAGCTAGAGCAAGACCCTACCTCAAAAAACATTGTATAAACCAGGCGCAGCGGTGCACACCTTTAATCCCAGCACTCGGGAGGCAGAGGTAGGAGGATTGCCGTGAATTCAAGGCCGCCATGAGAATACAGAGTGAATTCCAGGTCAGCCTAGACTAGAGTGAAACCCTACCTCAAAAAGCCAAAAAAAAAAAAAAAAATCTATCTATCTATCTATCTATCTATCTATCTATCTATCTAGAGAAAGAGAGAGAGCAAGCCAGGTGTGGTGGCACACACCTTTAATCCCAGCTCTTGGGAGGCAGATGTAGGAGAACTGCCATGAATTCGAGGCTATCCTGAGACTACAAAATGAATTCCAGGTCAGCCTAGGGTAGAGTGAAACCCTACCTCAAAAAACAAACAGGGGATGGAGAGACGGCTTAGCAGTTAAGTGCTTGCCTGTGAAGCCTAAGGACCCCGGTTCGAGGCTCGACTCCCCAGGACCCACGTTAGCTAGATGCACAAGGGGGCGCACGCATCTGGAGTTCATTTACAGAGGCTGAAAGCTCTGGCGCACCCATTCTCTCCCTCCCTCTCTCTCTCTCTGCCTCCTTCTCTCTGTTGCTCTCAAATACATAAATAAACAAAAAAAATATTTAAAAAAAAATTAAAAAAAAAAACACAAACAGGCTGGGCGTTGTGGCACATGCCTTTAATCCCAGCCCTTGGGAGGCAGAGGTAGGAGGATCACTGTGAGTTTGAAGCCACCCTGAGATTGCGTAGTGAATTCCAGGTCATCCTGAGCTAGAGTGAGACCCTATCTTAAAAAACCAACCAACCAACCAACCAAAAAAAAAAAAAAGAGAGCGAGAGAGAGGTGGGAACAAGGAAGTTTACTACGTGGATCCTTGTCTACTATCTAAGTGTGTATTTGTAGGTGAGGTACAGGTAACCTGTGAGGTACTCTCTAGGCATTTTATAGAAAGATGTCTTAATACATTGTTAAATGAAAAAAAGCAAGTTGCAGAATGTTATGTACATGTTAATCCTATTTTTGGCATATAATTTGTTGTAATGACATAGCTGTTTATGAGTAATACATTATGTTTAGTGTAATATAGGTGTCACACATTTTTCTCGGTAACTGAAAAAGATAGGTTAGAATGTCATAGTTAGGGCTGGAGAAATGGATTAGTGTTTAAGGCATTTGCCTGCAAAGCCTAAGGACCCAGGTTCCATTCCCCAGGATCCACATAAGCCAGATGCACAAGGTGGCACGTATCTGGAGTTCATTTGCAGTGCCTGAAAGCCCTGGTGCATCCATTCTCTCTCTCTCAAAAATAAATAAAAATTAAAAATTTTTAAAAAAAGAATGTCAGGCTGGAGAGATGGCTTAGCAGTTAAGTGCTTGCCTGTGAAGCCTAAGGACCCTGGTTCGAGGCTTGATTCCTCAGGACCTACGTAAGCCAGATGTACAAGGTGGGCATGCATCTGGAGTTCATTTGCAGTGGCTGGAGACCGCACATTTTTTCTCTCTCTCTTTCTCTCTCTCTCTGCCTCTTTCTCTCTCTCTCTGTCTGTCACTCTCAAATAAATAAATAAAAATAAACAAAAAATATTGAAAAAGAATGTCATAGTTAAACTGGGCGTGGTGGCACAGGCCTTTAATCCCAGCACTCAGGAGCAGAGGTAGGAGGATAGCCATGAGTTCAAGGCCACCCTAAGACTACATACTGAATTCCAGATTAGCTTGGGATAGAGTGAGACCCTACCTCAAAAAAAAAAAAAAAAAAAAAAAAGTCTGGAGAGATGGCTTAGCAGTTAAGGCACTTGCCTGTGAAGCCTAAGGACCCATGTTCTACTCTCCAGATCCCACATTAGCCAGATGCACAAAGGTGAGACAAGTGCAAGGTTGTACCATTAGGTGGTGCAAATGTCTGGAATTCCACCTTAGTGGCTGAGGCGCTGGCCCCCCAATTCTCTGTCTCTCCTGTCTGTCTCTATTTCACTCTCTCTAAAAATAAAATAAATAAATAAATAAATAAATAAATAAAAACCAAAAACGTCATCATGGAAGAATCTAGAATGACAAGTTCTATTACTGGACATTTCCTCAGAGATCAGCAATCCCAACCCCACTTAACAGATGAGAAAACCTTGTTTAACAATAGAAAGTAAGGAGCAGGTTTGGGGTGCAGCCCAGTGGTACAGCATGTACTTAGCACGTGAGAAAAGTAGGGTGTATCCCCAGCACTGCAAGGAAAGACAAGACAAGACAAAGAGAGAGAAGAGACATTGCTTGGGCACTAGCCATGTGCCAGGCACCTGCTTTGGTACTGAAGATTAAAAAAAAAGAAGACAAACTAAGAAAACAGAGGCTGGGTGTGGTGGTGCAGGTCTTTAATCCCAGCACTTGGGAGGAAGGGTAGGAGGATTTCTGTGAGCTCAAGACCACCCTGAGACTACACAGTGAATTCCAGCTTAGTCTGGGCTAGAGCAAGACCCTACCTCAAAAAACAAAACACAAAAATAAATAAACAAATAAATAGAGCTGGGAACATAGCTTCATGCATAAAGGTGCTTGCTTGAAAAGCCTGCCAGCCTTGGCTCAGGAATCTAAGTCACTCACATAAGATGCATGCACAAAGTGGTGCATGCATCTGCACATATGTGCAGTACAAGTATTTTGTAGTTCAGTCTGGCCTCAAACTCACTGTGATCTGCCTGCCCTTAGCCTCTGGGAGTGCTGGGATTGGAATTGCAGGCATGAACTACCACACCCAGCTTTTTTTTTTTTTTTTTTTTTTTTTAAGCAGGGGCTCATTCTAGCGCAGGCTGCCTTGAACTCACTGTGTAGACCAAGCCTTGGCCTCCTGAGTAATGTGATTACAGTCCTTTGCTTGCTGTCCATCTTGAGGGCTCTGTAGTGCCCGGCTACATGGGGAGGGAAGCATGTGGGTGACATGGCACTGTAATTTTTGGTGAAGGCTTCTTGGACAGGATAATTATTCAGGTTTAATTATAAGCTCCTAAGATCCACTCCTGCTTGCACAGGGTGAACGGGCAATAGGCTAGTGCCCACAGTTGTAGGTTAGCGCTCCCCACCGCTGTGCTGCAGAATCTTCTGGGGTCACTGCTGCCGTGCCTGGTCACCTCAGGACATGCAGAGGAGTATGTACCCTGATACCACTAAGGGCAATCTTGAACCCAGCGTAGCTCTGCAGCATATTTACATACATATGTAATGCCATTTAAAAATATTTTATTTACTTATTTGAAAGGAGAGAGAGAGAGAATGGGCATGCTAGGGCCTCTAGCCACTGCAACTGCAAAGGTACACCAGACTCATGCACCTCTTTGTACATCTGGCTTTACATGGGTACTAGGGAATTGAACCTAGGTTGTTAGGCTTTGCAGGCAAATGCTTTAACCGCTAAGCCATTGCTCTAGTCCCATTTTTTTTTTTTTCTTTTTGAGACAAGCTTGCTTTGTAGCTGCCTCAAATTTGTGATTCTCCAGCCTTAGTTTCCCAAGAACTGAGTTTATAGACATGTGTCACTATACTCTGCTTTGTAATGTTTTTTTTTTTTTTTTTTCGAGGTAGGGTCTCACTCTAGCCCAGGCTGACCTGGAATTCACTATGGAGTCTCAGGGTAGCCTCGAACTCACAGCAATCCTCCTACCTCTGCCCCCTGAGTGCTAGGATTAAAGGCGTGCGCCACCACACCTGGCTGTGTAATGTTATTTTTAAATATTATTTATGTATTTGAGAGAAAGAGAGAGAGAGAATGGGCATGCCAGGGCCTCCATCCACAAACAAACTCCAGATGCATGCACCATCTTGTGTATCTGTCTTACGTGGGTCTTGGAGAATTGAACCTAGGGGTCTTTTGGCTTTGCAGGCAAGTGCCTTAACCGCTAAGCCATCTCTCCAGCCCTGTAATGCTATTTTTGTAAGTAAAATAATTTTAGTTATTGAATATGAAAAAGAGAGGCAATGAGATGTGTATCAAGATCTCCTTAGTAGTTATATCCTAGACTGGGTTGTAAAGAATTTTATTTTTACTCAGAAGGCATCATGGTGCTGGAAAGAAGTCACCGGAGTGCTCAGTACTGTAATATCTCTATCACACCTTCCAAGGCTCAGGGTCTAATGCGGAAGAGGTGGCAGAAAGAATGTAAGAGCCAAAGAAAGGGTAGGACTCCTTACAACGTGCTCCCCCCAGACACAAAATGGCCTGGATATCCATGACCCCACTGTGCCGAACACTACCTACATAAGACTATCATAAGAGGAGGAAAAAATGATGACATCAAAATAAATGAGAGACTGATTGAGATGGGGAGGGGATATGATGGAGAATGGAGTTTCAAAGGGGAAAGTGGGGGGGGGTATTACCATGGGATATTTTTTATAATCATGGAAGTTGTTAATAAAAATTTGAAAGAAAAAGAAAAAAAAGAATTTTATTCTTCATTATAGACTGTAGATTCCAGACTCATTCACTTTGTGTAATTTATAAGCAAACATAAAGTCAGTTTTTATGAGCTAGTGTTTCGCATGCTTTCTTTATTAAATTCTATGCATACTATGCCACCTTCTGGCCATAATGTGACTTTTTGTATATGCACCAAGCACAAGCTCTTTTTTTTTTTTTTTTTTTTTTTTCCGAGGTAGGGTCTCATTCTAGCCCAGGCTGACCTGGAATTCACTATGTAGTCTCAGGGTGGTCTCGAACTCATGGCAATCCTCCTATCTTTGCCTCCCAAGTGCTGGGATTAAAGGCGTGTGCCACCATGCCTGGCACAAGCTCTTTTTTTAAAAAAAAATTTTTATTTTTATTTATTTGACAGAGAAAGAGGGAGAGAGAGAGAATGGTTGCGCCAGGGCCACCAGCCACTGCAAATGAACTCCAGATGCGTGCACCCCCTTGTTCATCTGGCTAATGTGGGTCCTGGGTCTTTTGGCTTTGCAGGCAAACGCCTTAACCGCCAAGCCATCCCTCCAGCCCTAAAAAAAAAATTATTTATTTATTTGCAAGGAGACAGAGATAGAAGAGAGACAGACAGAAAGAATGGGGGCTGTACCGCCTCCAGCCACTGCAAATGGATTCCACATGTATGTGCCTTTTTGTGCATCTGGCTTTATGTGGGTACTGGGGAATTGAGCTCAAGTCCTTACGCTTTGCAGGCAAGCATTTTAACCACTGAGCAATCATCTCTCCATCCCAAGCACAAACTCAGGAACAGTAAAGAGAATCTCCCCCACCTGCCTGTCACAGGATGCAAAGCCTTTTGTTTTGCTAAAGTGGGTATTGGGGTGTCATGGACAGGCATAGACCAAGAGATGAGCAGCTGGCTTTTACCTAGAAGGTGGCTGCAGTCCCCAGACATAAGAACTTCAGAGGGAAAAAAACAGAGGAAGAACTATGAGTTTCGCCCTTGACAGTGGAATCCAGCAGAGATGGATTTGAAAGATTTCAGGAAACTATGCTCCTCAACTTTTTAACCTTTTATCTTTTTTCTTTCTTTCTTTTTTTTTTTTTTTCCGAGATAGGGTTTCACATTAGCCCAGGCTGACCTGGAACTCACTATGTAGTCTCAGGGTGGCCTCAAATTCACAGCGATCCTCCTACCTCTGCTTCCCGAGTGCTGGGGTTAAAGGTGTGCACCACCATGCCTGGCCATCCATCCATCCATCCATCCATCTTTTTTGTTTGTTTGTTTGTTTTTCAAGGTGGTCTTGCTCTAGCCCAGGCTGACCTGGAATTTACTATGTAGTCCCAGGGTGGCCTCGAACTCATAGCGATCCTCTTTAATCCCAAATGCTGGGATTAAAGGTGTGTGCCACCACACCTGACTTTTCTTCCTTCCTTCCTTCCTTTCTTTCTTCTTTCTTTGTCCTTCCTTCCTTCTTTCCTCCCGCCCTTCTTTCTTTCTTTTCAGTGTTTAAGACTGAGTACAAGACCACCAGGACAGATATGAAACTTTATGGCAATGAAATTAAAGGAGAGTGGGGGCTTGAGAAATAGCTCTGTGGTTAAAGGTGCTTGCTTGCAAAGCCTGACAGCCTGGGTTTGATTCCCCAGTACCCAAGTAAAGCCAGATGCACAAAGTGGTACATGTGTCTGGAGTTCATTTGCAGTGACATTAGACCCTCTGACACACACATGTGCACCTACACACATCTGAACATCACACACACACACACACACACACACACACACACACACTGTAAAACTGTAAATCAGGAGAACAGGAAGGCTGATTTCCTCACCATTCTGTGGTTTTTCTGGACAAAGGGCTCATTCTGGTCAGCTTCTCTATTCCAATTCTTCCCAGATGACCCAGCGCACTCAGTGTTTTGAGGGTTGCATCAGTGGGAATCTCTCCTGACAGGTAGCTGATGAAATGCAGTGTGTGGTCCTGTAAAGTTGAGGGCCAAATTCTGTAGCAGTCACCCCACCAAAATGCTGCTTTTCCCTTGGTCCTGCCAAGAAAGAGATAACATTTTCATTTGCTATTTTTTTTTAAATTTTATTTATTTGAGAGGGAGGAGAGAGAGAAAGAGAATAGGCATGTCAGGGCCTCCAGCTGCTGCAAACAAACTCCAGATGCATGCACCCTCTTGTGCATCTGGCTTATGTGGGTACTGGGGAATTGAACTTGGGTCCTTTGACTTTGCAGGCAAGTGCCTTAAACACTAATTCATCTCTCCAGCCTGTTTTTTTTTTTTTTTTGTTGTTGTTGTTTGTTTGTTTTGTTTTGTTTTTCTCCCCCAGAGGTAGGATCTCACCATAGTCCAGGCTGACTGGAATTCACTCTGTAGCCCCAGGCTGGCCTCAAACTCATGGCTATCCTCCTACCTCAGCCTCCCAAGTGTTGGAATTACAGAATTACAGGTATGCACCTCCATGCCTGGCTGGTTCCAACTTATTTTTGAGACAGTTTCATTATGTAGCCTTGAAAGTCACCATGCACACAAGGCTGAAAACTGCTGCCTGATCCTCTTGCTTCTGCCTCCCCGGCATTGGATTAGGGGTATGTACTTCCACACCCAGCTAAAAATGCAAGTGTGATGGAATCAAATCATTTTTATATTTAAATTAACTTTGGAGCTGAAACTGTTTCGGTGTTGATGTCTGAGGGTCTCTGATAAGTGGGAAAACATTTACTGGCTGACTATGTATGTCACTGTGCTAGGTGCTGGGAATGCCCACAGGAACAAAACAGATGATCTTGAACTTATATAATGGTTGCAGGTCTAACAAGTAATAACAAATACATAGTAATGAACTTTTTAGGGGTTATGTAAGAAACAATATGTTGGGGGACTGGAGAGATGGCTTAGCAGTTAGGGTGCTTGCCTTGCAGGACCCAGGTTTGATTCCCCAGTACCCACATAAAGCCAGATGCACAAGATGGCACACGTGTCTGGTGTTCATTTGCAGTGGCTAAAGGTCCTGGCACACCCATTATCTCTGTATTTTGTGTCTCTCTTTCTCTCTCAAATAAATGAATAAATAAAATATTTCTCAAAAAAAGTAATAAAGCCAGGCATGTTGGTGCATGCCTTTAATCCCAGCACATGGGAGGCAGAGGTAGGGGAATCGCCATGAGTTCGAGGCCAGCCTGAGACTGCATAGTGAATTCCAAGTCAGCCTGGGCTAGAGTGAAACTCTACCTCAAAAAACTTAAAAAAAAAAAAAAAAGAAGAAGAAGAAAGAAAAATAAATAATATGCTAGGATGGCTATTTGGGAGGTATGCTGGGAGTTGAACCTATGGCTACTAGGCAAGTGTTCTACTGATGAAAGATTTTGGGGTTCAGGCAGGGCCTCCAAAACTTATGAACTCCAGTATTGGGTCCTTATTCTATTTAACAAAGAATTGATAAAAATGAACTCAAGAGGGCTGGAGAGATTGCTTAGTGGTTAAGGCGCTTGCCTGCAAAGCCAAAGGACCTTGGTTCAATTCTGCAGGACCCACGTAAGCCAGATGCACATGGTGGTGCATGCATCTGAAGTTCTTTTGCAGTAGCTGGAGGCTCTGGTGCACCCATTCTTTCTCTCTCTCTCTCTTCCTCTGCCATGTCCTCTCTCTGAAACAAATAAATAAATAAAATGAACTGAAGAAGAATAAATTATGAATTATTGTTTCTTTAGGAAGAAATCATAAATTGTGGGGTTTATTTAAGGGAAACTGGGGTCTAGAGAAAGGCTGGAACAGAGTCACAAGCCTGTGAAAGATAGGACCTAGGAGCTTATGTAGAGGGACTTAGAAGAAACACACATTTGTGTGGAAGGCACAGCATAGTTCATGAGGATCATTTCAGAGAAATGGAAGCCAGGTGTGGTGGCGCATGCCTTTAATCCCAGCACTTGGGAGGCAGAGATAGGAGGATCGCTGTGAGTTTGAGGCCAACCTGGGACTACAGAGTGAGACTCTACCACAAAAAAAAAAAAAAAAGAAGAGGGCTGGAGAGATGGCTTATCTGTTAAGGTGCTTGCCTGCAAAGCCAAAAGATCCAGGTTTGATTCCCCAGGACCCATGTAAGCCAGATTGCACAAGGTGGCCCATGTCTCTGGAGTTCGTTTGCAGTGGCTGGAGGCCCTGGCATGCCCATTCTCTCTTTCTGTCTCTCTCTGCCTCTTTCTCTCTCAAATAAATAAAATAGGGCTGGAGAGATGGCTTAGCAGTGAAGTGCTTCTCTGTGAAGCCTAAGGACCCCCGTTTGAGGCTCGACTCCCCAGGACCCACGTTAGCCAGATGCACAAGGGGGCGCACACGTGTGGAGTTCGTTTGCAGTGGCTGGAGGCCCTGGTGCACCCATTGTCTCTCCCTCTCTCTATCTGCCTCTTTCTCTCTCTGTCGCTCTCAAATAAATAAATAAAAATAACAAAAAAATTTAAAAGAAATAAATAAAATAAATAAAAAACTCTTAAAATTATTTTTAAAAAAGGAGAGAGAGAGAGAGGGAAATGGAGGTGGGGAATGCAGAGATGGCTCAGTGGTTAAGGTGCTTGCCTGCAAAGCCTAATGACCTGAATTCAATTTCCTACTACCCACATAAAGCCACATGCACAAAGTAGTACATACATCTGTAGTTTGTTTACAGTAGCTGGAGGCCCTGATGCACTCATTCTCTCTCTCTCTCTTTCTCTCTCTCTCCATCAGTCTCTCTTCTATAATCTCTCTCTGCTTGCAAATTAATAAATTAATTTTAAAAAAGAGAGAAATGGAGGTCTAGAAAGAGGCTGCAACACAGTCACAAGCACATGGAAGATAGGATCTAGGAGCTTATGCCGGGAGATTTAAAAGAAACATGCATGTATGTGGAAGGCACAGCATCTGCCTTCAGTGGCCCCATGGAAGGTTAAGAGAGTACATGATGGCTTTAGGAAAAAGAAGTTACTAAAATAGAGACCAGGCAATTCATATAAGAAATGGGCAGTAAAGAGTTACACCCATAGTTACCAAGAGTTTAGAGAAATTATACAGGCCGGGTGGGGTGGCGCATGCCTTTAATCCCAGCACTTGGGAGACAGAGGTAGGAGGATGGTGGTTAGTTCAAGGCCACCTTGAGACTACATAGTGAATTCCAGGTAAGCCTGAGCTAGAATGAGACCCTACCTCGGAAAACCAAAAAAAAAAAAAAAAAAAAAAAAAAAAAGGGGGGGAGAGAGAGAGAGAGAGAGAGAGAGAGAGCGAGCGAGCGAGCAGGCTCAGTTTAGAGGAAATACCCAGTGGTAGGTCTAGAATGTAAAGGAAATATGCACGTGGTAGACTTAGGAATTAGAAAAAAATTGGGAAGGTCCCCCAAAGCACAAAGTCGATAGAAGGCAAACAGAAAACTACCTAGGCCAAGAAATAGTGCTCTTCCTCTACCTGCCAGGTGGGATAGGGAAGAGCCAGACTTACATGTGTCCAGACAGAGATCACAGGGCAGAGACCAGCATGGACTAGTCTTTATAGTTGATTTAACATGGATTCTTTTAGATTCAGGTATGTAAATAGGAAGACCTGATTGGTTTGTAGAGTCCAGGGCTGACCCCAAAGGCCAGTCCACCTAGGTAGCGTGCTAGACTGTGGAGGCAGCAGGGGGCGCTGCAGCCGTTGTGGATGAAACTGGATCAGACAAGCATTCTATTCCTGCCACTGCGGAGTGACATCTTCTGGCTTCTTTCCTGGGACTCCTGTCCCTAACTGAAACTGCCTACAAGAAGCTACCTTTCTCTTGAGTCTCCTTCACTACTACAATGTCTACTAGGTCGATTTTGTTGTTGTTGTTGTCTTGTTTTCCGAGGAAGGGTCTCACTCTAGCTCAGACTGACCTGGAATTCACTATGTAGTCTCAGGATGGCCTCGAACTCATGGTGATCCTTCTACCTCTGCCTCCCCAGTGCTGGGATTAAAGGCGTGTACCACCACATCTGGCTGAGTTTTTTGTTTGTTTGTTTGTTTTGTTTTGTTTTGTTTTTTTGGTTTTTCGAGGTAGGGTCTCACTCTAGCCCAAGCTGACCTGGAATTCACTATGGAGTCTCAGGGTGGCCTCGAACTCATGGCAATCCTCCTACCTCTGCCTCCCGAGTGCTGGGATAAAAGGCGTGCGCCACCATGCCCGGCCAGGCTGATTTTTGATGAATAATATTGTAGCTAAATTGTTTGCATGTCCAAATCCTTAATTTTGGGAGAATTTATAAAAATGTGACTTTTGAGCCATGCCTGGTGGTGCATGCCTTTAATTCCAGCACTTCAGAGGCAGAGGTAGGAGGATCGCTGTGAATTCGAGGCCTGCCTTGGACTACAGAGTGAGTTCCAGGTCAGCCTGAGCTAGAGTGAGGTCCCACCTCAAAAATTTAAAAAAAAAAAAGTGACTTTTGACTGTAAAGATCTGCTTGTTTCTACTTAAAATGTATTTTTAGGGCTGGAGAGATGGCTTAGCAGTTAGGTGCTTGCCTATGAAGGCTAAGGACTCCAGTTTGAGGCTCGATTCCCCAGGACCCATGTAAGCCAGATGCACAAGGGGCGCATGAATCTGGAGTTCTTTTGAAGTGGCTGGAGGAGGCCCTGGCACGCCCATTTTCTCCCTCTCTCTCAAAAAAAAAAAAAAAATATATATATATATATATATATATATATATTTAAAATGTAGTTTTGGAGACGTTTCACATTCACAGCCAATTTGAGCTTCTCATACACCTGCCTGAGGGCTCCTGCCATGCTGAGGATTGGTACCATGGCCTCACACTTTCGAGGCCAGCGCCCTGTAAACGCTTTATTAGTTAATTAATTATTATTATGGGGGGGGGGTTAGAGCCACGGTTTCACTCTAGCCCAGGCTGACCTGAAACTCACTATGTAGTCTCAGGGTAGACTGGAACTCACGCAATCCTCCTACCTCTGCCTCCCAGTGTGCTGGCATCAAAGGCGTGGCCATCACACCCAGCTGGTTGGTTTATTTAAAAGCTTTGGAGGTGGCGTGGTGGTTCATTCTTTTAATCCAGCACTCTGGTGAACTATGAGTCCTTGGCCAGCCTGGGCTACAGAGTGAGTTTCAGATCAGCCTGGGCTAGAGTAAGACTCTGCCTCCAAAAAACAAACAAACAAACAAACAAACAAAACCCCAAGTAACAAAAAAGCTTTGGGGGATTGGGAAAAGGCAATGAAACCAAATAAGCATTGTTTAAGTGAGGGTTCGGGGCTGGGGAGATGGCTCAGCAGTTAAGGTGCTTGCTTGCAAGGCCCCAGGGCCTGGGTTTGCTTTCCTAGTACCCATGTAAAGCCAGATGCACAAAGGTATGTGGAGTTTGTGTGCCCTGGTGCGTCCATGCATTTTCTCTCTCCAGCGCTCCCTCCCTCCCTCCTTGCAAATAAATGCAAAGGAGTGTTCCGTTGAAGCGGGCACAGGGGTCAAAGTAAAAACTACATTTCCCAGGGTGTAGTGCGGCACGTCACAGAGGAGGACCGGACATGCGCATAGAGTCCTCCGCGCCCGACCCAGCTTCATAAGGGAAAAAGCGTGCGGGGTTCTTGACGTGCCGCGAATCTTCGAACTCGGGTGCGCTCCTGCCCAGGCTGTGAGGAGGCGTTCCAGGGACGCGCCTGCACCCGCCGTCGCAGTTACCAGCGTGACGTGCTGGTTTCGCCCGAAACTCGGTAAGCGAGGCTGAACTACGGCATGGGAGCTCCCGGGGAGCGCGGGAGCGGAGGGCCAGCATCTCCTCCTGGCGCCCCGTTCCTTGCCTCGCACTGGCGGCTTCAGGAGGCGCGCACGCGCCCTGGGCGGGAAGGGGCGGGACTCGGTTCAGTGGGCCGGGCGTCAGGCTCCTTGGGTCTGCGCGTGCGCTCTGTCCTGCTGGTCCTGGGCTGGGACCCAAAGGGGAAAGTCAGCGAGGTGTGAGGTCCAAATAACAGCACTTTTTACTAAAAGCGCATTTTATGAACTCATCTTTGAAACAGGTCTCTCTGTAGACCAGGGTAGTCTTGAATTGCCCAACCATCTGAATACCGGAATTACTGGTGTGTGCAACCACCCCCGACTTAAAAACACATTTTAGCCAGACATAGTGGCGCATGCCTTTAATCCCAGCACTTGGGAGGCAGAGGTAGGAGGATCCCTGGGAGTTCGAGGCCACCCTGAGAGTACATAGTGAATTCCAGGTCAGCCTGAGCTAGAGTGAGACCCTACCTCGGAAAAACAAAACAAAACAAGCAAACAGAAAAAGTACTCATTTTACCAACAGATCAACGCCATCCTTCCCCACCTCCCAGCTTCCCCTAGTTACTTTGCTCACATGTGTAGCTAAGGGCTTCAGCCTCTACGCATCACCACCTCCCCTAGCAGGCTCTGTTTAGTCTTCTCCAGGCAGGCTCTGCCAAACCCACCAGTCACCTCTGGGTTGCCAAGTTCAATGATAAAGTTAGTTCTAAATCCTGTAGAAGAATTTGATGCAGTTGATCACCATGGATTTCTCCCCCACCCCACCCCTAATGTTTTGTTTAAGGTTGGGTCTTGCTGTATAGTCCCAGCTGGCTTTGAACTCAGGATTCGACATCCTCCCACTTCCCCTCCCAAGTACTGGGGTTACTGGCTTATGGGTTACAGGCATGCTGCCAAGTACTCCCAGCTCATTGCTAGTCATTTTTTTTTTTTTATAGTTTTTCGAGGTAGGGTCTCACTCTAGCTCAGGCTGTCCTGAAATTCACTTGTAGTCTCAGGGTGGCCTTGAACTCACATCGATCCTCCTACCTCTGCCTCTTGAGTGCTGGGATTAAAGGCATGCTCCACCATACCTGGCATTTAAAATATATATATTTATTTGAGAGGGAGAGAGAGAAAGAGAAAGAGTGTGTGAATGTGTGTGTGTGTGTGTGTGTGTGTGTGTGTGAGAGAGAGAGAGAGAGAGAGAGAGAATGGGCACACCAGGACCTCTAGCCATCCCAAACAAACTCCAGATGCATGCACCACCTTGTGCATCTGCCTTTATGTAGGTGATGGGGAATTGAACTTAGGTCCTTAGGCTTTGCAGGTAAGAGCCTTAACTGCTGAGCCATCTCCAGCCCCTCATCACTAGTTCTTGAACCATTTTCATTTGGCTTGCTAGCCATCCACTTCCTTTTCCTTGAACCCTCTCTGTTCTCTAATAATTCTTGCTCCTTTCCACTAATAGTTGTACCACCGACATGCCTAACCCTAGTTCTAGTTTCTGTTCACTCCCTGGGCATTATTTTGCTCTGGGTGGTCCTCTTGTTTCAGCCTCATGAGTGCCGTAAAACTTGGAGTATTTCATGGTATATAGAACACGTGCCTAGCACATACAAGGCCCTGGAACCGTCTCCAGATCTCCTGAACTGCAATAAAAACATACACACACAGCAAGAGGCAGTAGGATGGCTGTAGTAAAAAAAGACAGACAGTAGCTTGTGTTGGCACAGAGGCAGAGATACAGAAGCTCATGAACATTGCTGGTGGAAATGTAAACTGGCTTACCCATTGTGGAAACAGGCTGGCAGTACATCTGAAGGCCACAAATGGAGGCACCAGCTGATTCAGTTATTGCACTTCTTGACAGATGCTTGGAAATAATAATGCACATCCACATAAAAGCTTATGCTAGCTGGGCGTGGTGCTCCACACCTTTATTCCCAGCACTCAGGAGGCAGAGGTAGGGTTTGACTCCCCAGAACCCACATAAGCCAGATGCACAAGGTGTTACATGCATCTAGAGGTTTTTTTTTCTCTCATTTTTTATTAACATTTTCCATGATTATAAAAAATATCCCATGGTAATACCCTCCCTCCCCCCACTTTCCCCTTTGAAATTCCATTCTCCATCATATCCCCTTCCCATCTCAATCAGTCTCTCTTTTATTTTGATGTCATGATCTTTTCCTCCTGTTATGATGGTCTTGTGTAGGTAGTGTCAGGCACCATGAGGTCATGGATATCCAGGCCATCTTATGTCTGGGGGGAGCACGTTGTAAGGAGTCCTACCCTTCCTTTGGCTCTTACATTCTTTCCGCCACCTCTTCCGCATTACACCCTGAGCCTTGGAAGGTGTGATTGAGATGTTACTCAGTACTCCAGTCACTTCTTTCCAGCACTATGATACCTTCTGAGTCATCCCAAGGTCACTGCCATCTGAAAAGAGAAGATTCTCTACCCAAAGTGAGAGTAGCGTTAATATAAGGATGTGAACATTAACAGAAGTGCTTACTGGGCAGTTTGATGAGCATAGTATATGCATTTTTCCAGACATCAGCAGATGTTACACCCCTAGGGCTCATGACTACCCCTGTTTTAAGTTTTTAGTATCAGGGATGTATTCCCCCCCATGGAGCGGGCCTCCAGCCCAATTGGAGGGCAGTTGGTTTCCACCATGACAGACGTGCCACTATTGCACCCGTTGGCTCATGTGGCCTGGATGGCCAATTATAAGGCTTGCAGTTTCCACTGTTGAGTATTTTCACTGGTGGTATCTCTTTTCTCCCATTGAACTACATGTAGAATGGCTTCTTCCAGCTTTCTGTCAGCTGGTCTACATGGAGGAGGTTATCAGCTCAGTTCCAGCAGGATTTCTCAGTGGCCTTGCCGCCCAAGCATGTGGAGTCTTCAGCAATAGGGTCTTACCATCTATTCCTGGTGGGAAACCAAGGGCCTCAGTAATGGCCTATAATATTTTGGGGGCATCAGGGACCTCCCTGGCCAACAACTCACTGGAGGTATCCCATCCCTGGCACTGAAAATTTTCTAATAACAATCTATGGCTCCTGAGTGTTCCATTGTCCAAAACCAGAGGATTCCATATGATATATTTGCATCTTCTTAGATTTTGATTAGCCCTCCCTCCACCTTTCCTTTACTCATTCTCTTCCCCTGACCTCACTTTGGGCCTTTTCACCCCCGTTAATCTATTCTTCTACTTACATATATACAATATCAACCTATTAAGTACCCTCCTTCCTTTCTTTCTCTTCCCTTTATATCTCCTTTTTAACTTACTGGCCTCTGCTACTGAGTTTTTTCCTTCTCATACAGAAGTCCAATCATCTGTAGCTAGGATCCATATATGAGGGAAAACATGCAGCGCTTGGCTTTCTGGGCCTGGGTTACCTCACTTAGTATAATCCTTTCCAGCTCCATGCATTTTCCTGTAAATTTCATAACTTCATTTTTCTTTACTGCTGAGTAGAACTCCATTGTATAAATGTACCTCATCTTCGTTATCCACTCATCAGTTGAGGGACATCTAGGCTGGTTCCATTTCCCAGCTATTATGAATTGAGCGGCAATAAACATGGTTGAGCATGTACTTCTAAGGAAATGGGATGAGTCCTTAATATATATGCCTAGGAGTGCTATAGCTGGGTCATATGGTAGATCAATTTTTAGCTGTTTTAGGAACCTCCACACTGATTTCCACAATGGCTGGACCAGATTGCATTCCCACCAACAGTGTAGAAGGGTTCCTCTTTTTCCACATCCCTGCCAGCATTTATGATCATTGTTTTCATGATGGTAGCCAATCTGACAGGAGTGAGATGGAATCTCAATGTAGTTTTAATCTGCATTTCCCTGATGACTAGGGATGTAGAACATTTTTTTTAGATGCTTATATGCCATCCATATTTCTTCTTTTGAGAACTCTCTATTTAGCTCCATAGCCCATTTTTTAATTCCCTTATTTGATTTCTTATTATTTAGCTTTTTGAGTTCTTTGTATATCCTAGATATTAATCCTCTATCAGATATATAGCTGGCAAAGATTTTTTTCCCATTCTGTAGGTTGCCTCTTTGCTTTATTCACACTGTCCTTTGCAGTACAACATTTTTGTGATTTCATGAGGTCCCAGTGGTTAATCTGGTTTTATTGCCTAAGCAGCATCTAGAGTTTGTTTACAGTGGCTAGGGGCCCTGGCTTACCCATTCTCTCTCTCTAAAATAAGGAAAAATAAAATGTTAAAAAAATAAAATAAAAAAGACAGAAAGTATATTAATGTTTGCCTAGGGCCAAAGTGGGCAGCATTACACACAATTTCATCACCTGGCAAACACGCTTGTCCCCATAGTTTTCCTTTTCTCACCTATGCCTTTCTTACTCAGTTTTCCAAGGATTTGCCTATTCTGAGTATTTTTTATTAATGGAAACATATAGCTAGGCACTATGCACATGACTGTAATCCCAGCACTTGGGAGGCTGAGGGAAGAGGATTGTGAGTTTGAGCCCAGCCTGGGCTATCTGGTGAGACATTATCTTGAAAAAGAATATAAAATGATCTTGTGGTGACTGGCTTCAAGATTCATCCATGTCAAAGCATATATCAGTACTTTTATTTTTATTTATTTATTTTTTCATTTTAGAGAGAACAAGAGAGAGAGAGATAGAGACAGAGGGAGAGAGAGAGAATTGGCATGCCAGAGCCCCAGGGCTAACTTAGCCACTGCAATTGAACTCCAGATGCCTGCACCACCTAGTGGGTTTGTACGACCTTGTGCTTGCCTCACCTTTGTGGGTCTGGCTTATGTGGGATCTGGAGAGTAGAACATGGGTCTTTAGCTTCATAGGCTAGCGCCTTAACCACTAAGCCATCTTTCTAGCCGTAGTACTTTTATTTTTGAGACAGGGTCTCATTATGTACTTTATGCTGTTATGAAATGCACAATACTTTTTTTTTATTTTTAAAATGTCACATTTTATTCAGATTTTACAAAGGAGTGGGGAAAGGGGAAGGCTGGGAGGTAAGGGGAGATAAAGTGGGGAGAAAAGAAGTACACCATGTGGACCCCAGAAGCCCATGTGGGCCACATGTAACCCAGGTGTCCATGTGATCAGATATGGATCTGGGGAAAAAGCGTGGAAAGAGAAAAGAAGGTTCAAGGAGCTCCTGCCATGTGAGGAGCTGGAGGGGACAAAGAGCCCATGTGGAGAGTAAGGACTATGGATGGGCCCTCCTTGCTGAGCCAGGGCCTAGACTCAGCCAACCCAGGCTCGGCAAAGGGAAAAACTCACCCACAGCTGGAAGTTCCCAAGTGATCTGAAATGCACAGTACTTTGATCTCTACCTCCTGAGTGCTGGGAGATAGCTATGTATCAGTATGTTCTGTAGTTCTTCATTTATTTTTACTGTTGAATAATATTCTGCTACATGTAATAGCACCCTTTGTCTCTTCAACATGTCCCATCCAAGTACTAACCAGGCCTGACCCTGCTTAGCTTCCGAGATTGCCTGCAAAGCCTAATGACCTGGGTTTGATTCTCCAGTACCCACATAGAGCCAGTTGCACAAAGTTGTGCATGCATCTAGAGTTTGGCTGCAGCAGCTAGAGGCCTGGTGCACCCATTCTCTCCCTTTCTCTTCTCTCTGTCTCTCTCTGCTTGCAAATAAATAAATAAAAATATTAAAAAATTTTTTGGCTGGATGTGGTGGTGCACGTCTTTAATCCCAGAACTCAGGAGGTAGAAGTAACAGGATTGCTGAGAGTTTGAGGCCACCTTGAGACTACTTCATGATCTTTCTACCTCTTCCTCTCGAGTGCAGGGAGTAAAGGTATGTGCTACCATGCCCGGCAAGTTTGTCAGTTTCTACAAAGACACCAGCTGGGATTTTTTTTTTGAATTTTATTTATTTATTTATGCAAGGATGCATGTGTGCTTGCCATTGTAAATGAATGCCAGGTGCTTGTGCCACTTTTTGCATGTGGCTTTACGTGGGTGCTTTGGAATTGAACCTGGGCCAGCAGGCTTTACCAGCAAGCATCTTTGACCACTGAGCCATCTCCCCAGCCCTTGTTGGGACATTTTGAAGGATAATGTTGCACACTGGGTTTCACATCAGAATTTTGTTTTGTTTTGTTTTTCAAGGTAGGGTCTCTCTGTAGCTCAGGCTGACCTAGAATTCACTCAGTAGTCTCAGGGTGGCCTCAAACTCACAGCTATCCTCCTACCTCTGCCTCCTAAGGTCTGGGATTAAAGGCATGCGCCACCATGCCCAGTTTAGCATTCTTCATATTTCATGCATACTTTACATTTTCCAAGACTGAATAAACTGGGAGACTCACGACCTTGGGGAACTAGAACAATCATGTCTGTTCATGGTCTATCCACCAAAGGCCACTCTGAGTGTTTTTGAGTCTGGGAAAGCTGGATGAGGTCAGCCACCAGCTCTCGGTCAGCATTCCAGGACGTGAGCTTCTCCTGTTGGTTTGAAAGGGCAATACTTGGGGGGGAGGGCAGCCCAGCAGCATTCGTTATCACCTCCATGGAACACCACTAGAGGGGGGTGTGTACTCTAAAGACGGCAGAATGGAGGGAGACACGCAACTCAAGGCTTCAGGGTCTAAGATTCCCTTTAAACCTCTTGGTGAATAGCGGAGAGGCAGGGAGTTCAGGTTCAAGATGACGAAGAGGCAGGGGACTGGGAAGCGGCTCAAGGCTTGTCAGCTAGATTTACCTCTGTTGCAGAGCTTTGAGGGGACAGCCCCCTGCTCCCACACAGGAGACAGGAGCACATCCAAATCGGGAACAGTGAGATGATCCCCAGCTGGGATTTTTTAAAGGGGTTTAAAGTTTTTTTTTTTTTAATTAAAAAAATTTTTTAAGAGAGAGAGAGAAGGAGAGGGAAAGAGAAACAATGGGTACACCAGGGCTTCTAGCCACTGCAAATGAACTCCAGACGCATGCGCCACCTTTTCCATCTGGTCTATGTGGGTACTGGAGAATTGAACCTGGGTCCTTTGGCTTCACAGGCAAGATCCTTAACCACTAAGCCATCTCTCCAGCCCTTTTTTAGTTTTTTCTAGGTGGGGTCTCACTTTAGCTCAGGTTGACCTGGATCTCATTCTGTTGTCCCAGGCTGATTTTGAACTCACCAAGATCTTCCTACCTCTGCCCCTGGAGTGGTGGGACTAAAACAGATGTATGCCATCATGCCTGGCTCCCACCCGGGATTTTGAATGGATTACATTGAGTCTAGATGAACCTTAGGAGTACTGCTTTCTAAAAAGTATTCTGCCTTCTGACCCATGAATATGGAATCTGTTTACTTAGGTCTTATACTATTTTTTTCTTGTGGTGCTAAGGATCAAGCCCAGGACCTTGCCAGACATGGTAACACATGCCTATAATTCCAGCACTCAGGAGGCAGAGGCAGGAGGATTATAAATTTGAGGCCAGTCTAGGATGACATTGTGGCTTAGAAGCCTAATAAAAATGAATAAAAACCAAAAATAATTGGGAGGAGTGCTTTGTAACACTATCTTCCAGACACAAAATGGTGGTTGCATTTACGATCTCACAGTGGCTTTTGCTACCTGCACAAGACCTGTATAATATGAGGGCAATAAGAAAAAAAAAAAAAGATATCAAAATAGAAGAGGGACTGTTTGGAAAGAAACAGAAGTTCAGTGGAGGGGTCTAGCATAGGAGAGAGAAAGGAGGATTGTGGGAGGGGATTATCATCAGGATACTTTGTGTATGTGTATGGAAATTGTTAATAAAAAGTTTTCTTTTGGCCAGGCATAGTGGCGCACGCCTTTAATCCCCAGCATTCAGGAGGCAGAGGTAGGAGGATCACTATGAGTTTGTGGTCATCCTGAGATTACATAGTGAATTCCAGGTTAGCTTGGGCTAGAGCGAGATCCTATCTCAAGAAACCAAGAAAAAAAAAAAAGGCTGACCTAGAATTCACTATGTAGTCTCAGGCTGGCCTCAAACCCAAAGTGATCCTCCTACCTCTGCCTCCTGAGTCCCGAGTGCTGGATTAAAGGCGTGCGCCACCATGCTCAGCTGGCTTTTTTTTTTTTTTTTTTTTGTGAGCAAGGTACTCTTGTTCCAAGGTTTCAAATCCTTCCATATTCCTCCCACAAATTCATTCCAAAAGAGCAAAAGCCATATATATAGGTTTCTAGCAGAAGCAACCCCACTGTACTGATATCAGTTTTCATTTCATCATTACCTTCTCATTGCTGGGACAATACACATGACCAAAAGCAGCTGATGGGAGGAAAGGGTTTATTTTGGCTTAACAGTCTTGAGAAGCTTCATGATGGCAGGGGGAAAGCATGGCATGAGCAGAGGATGGACATCACTTCTGTCCCAGCAGGCAGGAGAGTGAGCTGAGCTCTGGCAAGAGGGAGCTGGCTGTAATACGTCTAAGCCTGCTCCCAGCAGCACACCTCCTCCAGCAAGGTGCCACCTCCCAAAATTGCCACCCTCTGGGGAACAAAGCATTCAAAACATGAGTTTTTGGGAGTCATCTGATTCAAACCAATATGCCTAGTTACAGCTTTCTCTTTTTACCTTTTATTGTCATTTTATTCTTTTCCTATTACCTTTTCTTAGAAAAAAAAATTTACTTTCATAATAATAAATTTAATCTTACCTTGAACAAGATATTTATTATTATTATTATTTTATTCTTTTGAGGTAGGGTCTTACTCTAGCCCAGGCTAATCTGGAACTCACTCTGTAGTCTTAGGGTGTCCTTGAACTCACAGCAATCCTCCTACCTCTGCCTCCTGAGTGCTGGGATTAAAGGCATTTTGATCTTCTCTCCTCCACTCAATTCATCTCCCTTCTCCCCCTCCCATTAAGAGCCTTCTTTTTCATTAATTGTCATCTTTTTTTTTTTTTTTTTCCCTGAGGTAGGGTCTCACTCTGACTTGGAATTCACCATGTATTCTCAGGGTGGCCTCAAACTTACAGAGATCCTCCTACCTCTGCCTCTCGAGTGCTGGGATTAAAGGTGTGCGCCACCATGCCTGGCTTGATTTAGTTTTAAGTTGTCTGTAACCTCTGGATTTCTGCTTTCATAGATTTTGATTGATCACTGTGTCTGTCACCGTCACCCTGGAGCTGATTGTCAGGCTAACAGGCACGCGCCTTAACCACTGAGCCAACTCTCCAGCCCGGCCTAGCAGTAAGAGCAGTATTCATGTCTCTGCTTCCTCTGCAATTTGTCTTTGGTCCCAGCAGATGTGGTAGAGGCAGCAAGTGCGCAGTTGGCTATCATTTTTGTGTTATCGATAGATACTGTTTCTTCTTTCTTTTTGTATTTTCTTCTTTGTTTTCTCTGTCACCTATAAAACAAAACAGATTCTTCTGCTGGTTTGTCACCTCCCAGGCCAAGTCTTTTATAAAAAATATTTGTCAAGCTGGGCATGGTAGTGCATGCCTTTAATCCCAGCACTTGGAAGGCAGAGGTAGGAGGATTGCCATGAGTTCGAGGCCACCCTGAGACTACATAATGAATTTCAGGTCAGCCTGGGCTAGAGTGAGACCCTACCTTGAACACCCCCCCCCAATTTTTTTATTTTTTTTATTTATTTGAGAGAGAGAGAATGGGCATGCCAGGGCCTCCAGCCACTGCAGACAAACTCCAGATGCAACCTTGTGCATTTGGCTTACGCGGGTCCTGGGGAATTAAATGTGGGTCCTTAAACTTGGCAGGCAAGTGGCTTTAACTGCTAAGCCATCTTTCTAGACCTCTTTTTTCCCAAGGTAGGGTCTTGCTGTAGTCCAGGCTGTCCTGAAATTCACTGTGTTAGTATGAGGCTGGCCTCGAACTCACAGCAATCCTCCTACCTTTGCCTCCCAAGTGCTGGGATTAAAGGCGTACATCATCATGCCCAGCATCCAGCTCTTTTTTTTTTTTTTTGAAGTAGGGTCTCACTCTAGTCCAGGCTGACCTGGAATTCACTCTGTATTCTCAGGGTGGTCTCATGGCGATCCTCCTACCTCTGCCTCCCAAGTGCTGGGATTAAAAGCTTGCGCCACCATGCCTGGCTCTCCAGCTCTCTTTTTAAAAAATATTATTTATTAGGCTGGAGAGATGGCTTACTGGTTAAGGCACTTGTCTGCAAAGCCTAAGGACCCAGGTTTGATTCCTCAGTACCCATGTAAGCCAGATGTACAAGGTGGCACATACTTCTGGAGTTCGTTTGCGGTTGCTAGAGGGCCTGGCACATCCATTCTTTCTCTGACAAATAAATAAAATATTTTTAAAATATTATTTATTTGTTTGCTGGCAAGGAGAGAGAGACAGGGTCTCTTGCCATTGCAAATGAATTTCAGATGCATGTGCCACTGGTTTTACATGTATACTGAGGGCTTGAACCAAGGCTGGCTGGCTTTGTAAGTAAGCACCTTTAACCGCTGAGCCATCTCTCCAGCCCACATTTTTCTGAAGCAGGGTCTCACTCTAGCCTAGGCTGACCTGGATGTCACCCTGTATAGTCCATGGTGGCCTTCACTCACAGCAGTTCTTTTACCGTAGCTTCCCAAGTGCAAGGATTAAAGGTGTACGCCACTATGTTCAGCTTTTCATCTTACTTTCATCTATTTTGTAGGCTACTAAATTAGGGTTGTAAGAATGGTACAGTGGTTTTTGACTTAGAAAGTAAAAGTATCTTTATAAAGAGTCTTATTTGAAGTTGGGTGTGGTGAGGCATAACTGTAATTCTAGCTACTCTGGAGGCTGAGGCAGAAAACTCACAAGTTCAAAGCCATCTTGGGCAACATAGCTAAACCCTCTCTCAAAATTAAAAAGTGACCGGGCGTGGTGGTGCACACCTTTAATCCCAGCACTCGGGAGGCAGAGGTAGGAGGATCACTGTGAGTTCGACGCCACCCTGAGACCACATAGTGAATTCCAGGTCATCCTAAGCTAGAGTGAGACCCTACCTTGAAAAAGAAAAAGTTAAAAAGTGCTAGGGATGTAGTTTATTGGTAAGTGCTTGGCTAACAAGAGGATGGGCCTGGATTCAATCCCTAGTGCTGAGAAATTAAAAAAAAAGGGGGGGGGGTCCCTGGACAGATGGCTCGACAGTTAAGGAACTTGCCTGCAAAGCCTAAAGACCCAGGTTCGATTCCCCAGTACTCATATAAAGCCAGTTGCCCAAAGTGGTGCATGTGTCTGGAGTTCGTTTGCAGTGGCTAGAGGCCTTGGTGTACCTATTCTCTCTCTCTTTGTCATATATACATATATATGTATGTATGTATGTATGTGTATATATATTATATATACATTATATATACAAATTATAAATTATATATAATTATAAATTACATATATATATTATTTATTTATTTTCGAGGTATGATTTCACTCAGGCTGACCTGGAATTCACTATGTAGTCTCAGGGTGGCCTTGAACTCACAGTAGTCCTATCTGCCTCCTGAGTGCTGGGATTAAAGGCATGCACCACCATACCCAGCTATATGTATATTTAAATTTTTTTGTTTATTTTTATTTATTTATTTGAGAGTGACAGAGAGAGAAAGAGGCAGAGAGAGAGAGAGAGAGAATGGGCGCGCCAGGGCCTCCAGCCACTGCAAACAAACTCCAGATGCGTGCGCCCCCTTGTGCATCTGGTAACGTGGGTCCTGGGGAATCGAGCCTCAAACCAGTGTCCTTAGGCTTCACAGGCAAGCGCTTAACCGCTAAGCCATCTCTCCAGCCCTATATATATCTTAAAGGTTTTATTTGAAACTTTTATTTAGGGGGGTGGGTTTTGACGTAGGGTCTCACTTTAGCCCAGGCTGACCTGGAATTCACTATGTACTCTCTGGCTGGCCTTGAATTCGTGGAGATCCTCTGACCTCTGCCTCCCAAGTGCTGGGATTAAAGGCATGTGCCACCACGCCCTGATTATTTGAAACTCTTAAACCATAACAGATGTGATTCCCATTTTCTAGATTGAGAAATGAAGACAGAACTCGAGTCATTGTCAGCATGTTGACAGGAAAGCTGGACAGGCTTTGGAAGGCACCTAACGAACACTCCTTGACTTGGTTGAGTATGTTGAGTACAAACATACTGGAGTAGGGTAAAATTCCAGGATAATTTGCTATATTAGTTTCTCAGGGCCATCATTAAAAAAATTAGCACAAATTAGGTGCCTTAAAATAAAAGAAAGTGCTGGGCATGGTGGCTCATTCTTTTAATCCCAGCACTTGGGAGGCAGAGGTAGGAGGATTGCTGTGCGTTTGAGGTCAGCCAGTTTCTGCCTCTTTTGTTTGTATGTATGTGCCACCTTGTGTATCTGGCTTTACGTGGGTCCTGGGGAATCAAACCTGGGTCCTTAGGCTTTGCAGGCAAGCACCTTAACCAGTAAGCCATCTCAGCCTGGGCTAGAGTGAGACACTACCTCGAAAAAACAAAAGAGGTCATATGGTTGTCTTTGTGTGTGTCTATTTTTTCTTATAAGGACACTAGTTACCCTGGACTAAAGGGCCCATTCCTACTCCTATATTTACCTCTTTTTTGTTTGTTTGTTTGTTTTTTGAGGTAGGGTCTCACTCTAGCTCAGGCTGACCTGGTATTCACTACGTAGTCTTAGGCTGGCCTCACACTCACCTTGGTCTCTGGAGGACTAAAGGCATGTGCCACCACGCTCAGCTTTAACTCTTACTTTGTATCTGCAAAGACTCTTTCCAAATTGGGTCATATTTACAAGTACCAGGGGTTATGGCTTCAACATACCCTTTGAAGGGTTACAGTTCAACTTCTGTTCTTCCTCTCCCACCAGGCACCCTCACAAGTCCATACCATGGCCCTCGTTTCTGCTGATTCCCGCATTGCAGAACTTCTCACAGAGCTCCACCAGCTGATCAAGCAAACCCAGGTAAAAAGCCACAGCCTTCACTCCTCAGAGGAGTGCGGTGGGCTATGATACTGAGATCTCTGGGCTGGGTAGGAGCTGGCTTCAGAGATATTGAACATGCAGGAACTAAGATGATGTAATGGAGAGAGGCAGGAAGTTTGTGTCTTAAGTGCCACGCCTATAAGGTTTACTTTTTCCATTTTATTTATTTGCAAGCACAGAGAGAAGAGAGACAGACAGAGAGAATGGGAGCTCCAGGCCTTTACCACTGCAAACAAACTCCAGACCCATGTGCTACTTTGTATATCTGGCTTTATGTGGGTACAGGGGAATTGAACCCGGGTCATTAAACTTTCCAGGCAGGTGCTTTAACTACTGAACAATCTCTCCAGCCCCCTATTGGGTTTCTTTCTTTTCTTTTTGTTTTGCTTTATTTTTATTTATTTATTTGAAAGAGAGAACGACAAAGGGGGGGGGGGAAGAATGGGCGCATCAGGGCCTCCAGCCACTGCAAACAAACTCCAGATGCATGCGCCACCTTGTGCATCTGGCTTACATGGGACCTGGGGAATCGAACCAAGGTCTGGTCCTTTGGCTTTGCAAGCAAGCACCTAACCACTAAGCCATCTCTCCAGCCCTGGGTTTTTTTTTAATATTTTATTTTATTTTTATTTATTCATTTGAAAGAGGCAGAGACAGAGAGAGAGAATGAAAAAGAGAGATAATGAGAATGCGTGAGCCGGGACCTCTAGCCACTTTAATCAGTTTAAAGATTTGAGATTAATACTATATTGAAAGGTAATTCACATAGCATATAAGTTTACAATTTCGTGCACACCCTTGATCCCAGTACTCAGGAGGCAGAGATAGGAGGATTGCTGTGAGTTTGAGGCCAACCTGGGACTGCAGAGTGAATTCCAGATCCGTCTGGGTTAGAGCGAGACCCTACCTTGAAAAACCAAAAACTAAAAAAAATAAAAAATAAATTTAATTTTAGTAATAACGGAATTGTGGAACCAATCACTACAATCAGTTTCAGGACTTTTTCTTTTTTTGAGAGAGGACTTGGCATGCCAGGGCCTTAGCCATTTCAGTCACACTCTGGATGCTTGTGCCACCTACTGGGCATGTGTGACCTTGCGCTTGCCACACCTTTGTACGTCTGAATTTGGTATCTGGAGAGTTGAACATCGGTCCTTCAGCTTCGAAGGCGAGCACCTCAACTGCCAAGTCATCTCTCCAGTCCAATTTCAGGACATTTTTATCATTTGACAAAAATAATCCTAGCTGGGCATGGTGGCACATGCCTTTAATCTCAGCATTTGGGAGGCAGAAGTAGGAGGATTGCCATGAGTTCAAGGCCACCCTGAGACTACATAATGAATTCCAGGTCAGCTTGGGCTAGAGCGAGACCCTACCTAGAAAAATCACACCAAAAAAATAATAGATAATAATAATAATGATAAATAAGTTAAAATTTCTATGTAGATACTCCAGAGGTTTAGATTTGCCTCCCAGGGTCTTGCCAAGGGCCAAAGCTCTCTTTAGAATGTGTAAGGTTTAAAAACAAACAAACAAACAAAACTGTCAGGAAAAGCTGAGTATGGTACTACACACTAGAATCCCAGCACTTAGGAGGCAGAGGGAGGATCACTGTGAATTGAAGGCTGGCCTGGGACTACAGAGTGAATTCCAGGTCAGCCTGAGCTAGAATGAGACACTACGTTGGAATAAAAATAATAGACTATGTAGGGTTTGGACAGACCAGGCCTGCTGAGTTCATTCCCATGGCCTCATGACCTACACTCTCTTAAGCACTGCAGTCATTTAGCAAGGTGCTCATATGACAGGGACAGCAATGGTGTCAAGCCCAGTTTGCTCGTTATTTGAAATAGCCACTGTGGGATAGTGATAGACTTACGCACTAGGTTTAGCCTGAAAATTAGCTTTTTGTTTCTTATAAAAGGAAATCAATTTTTTTCAAAATTTGGTCTTTTTAGATCTCCTATATCTTTTTTACATATGCACACCTTTATCTACATACTTTAACATTCTGATCTAAGTTCCACTCAAAAAGCTTTTTTTTTCTTTTTTTTTTTTAATATTTATTTATTTATTTGAGAGAGAGAAAGAGGCAGATAGAGAGAAAGAGAGAATGGGCACGCCATGGCCTCCAGCCACTGCAAACAAACTCCAGATGCACGCGCTCCCTTGTGTATCTGGCTTACATGGGTCCTGGGGAATTGAACCAGGGTCCTTAGGCTTCTCAGGCAAACGCCTTAACTGCTAAGCCATTTCCCCAGTCCTCAAAAAGCATTTTTTTTTTTTTTTTTTTTTTTGGTTTTTTGAGGTAGGGCCTCACTCTTGCCCAGGCTGACGTGGAATTCACTATGGAGTCTCAGGGTGGCCTCAAACTCACGGCAATCCTCCTACCTCTGCCTCCCGAGTGCTGGGATTAAAGGCGTGCACCACCATGCCCTGCTCTCAAAAAGCATTTTTTAACAAGCATTCTATGTCCAACATTGAAAAATTTCTTTCCAATTCCTTCAATCATCTTATCTTACCCAATGATTAACCATCTTTCTTATAAGACTATTCAGAGAAGCTACACCAAATTGATTAATTCTCTTACCCACTGACAAAGAAGTCAGTAGTCTAGCTTCAAAGATTTAACCATCTTATTAGAAATTTGTAGAGAAAAAGCCTTTCTTAGTATTCATGTCACCAACAATCTCTGCCTGACAACCAGACTTGTTTTATATCTACAGATTTTATATAACCTATTGATTTGAGATATCTCCTATTAATAAACCTATAACACACTTTTACCTATGAATGCAGGCAAAACATGACAACCATTTTGGGGATAATCTTTATCAATGCATCTAACATACTTGGAAATGTGTTCATTGGGAATAACTAAGGCAAATTTTTGTTTCTGTCATGAGGCATGCTGGCCTAGAATTCAGGCCAGTTGCCTCTTCCTTTTAAGTAACAGGACATTACAGTCTTTTAAAATACCTGGCAAATTATGAGTCACCACATCAGAGAGAATTTTGTTGTTTACAATAATCCTCTATGTAAATTGAAATTGATCTAGAACATAAACTCAGTAATTACATTTATCAGTTCACCATAGGCTTTAGTTGATTCTGACTTTCAAAGACAAAAACCAAAAAAACTTGAAATAAATCGAATGCCAACTTGTCTTCCTTCTTGACCTGCCCCTATTTATACCTTACAGCAAGTTTGCATAGAATATTTTAGCCTCGTAGAGCCAAGCATGGTGATGCACATCTTTAATCCCAGCACTCGGGAGGCTAAGGTCAGATAATCACTCTCTAATTTAAGGACAGCCTGAGCTATGTAGTGAGTTCCAGGTCAGCCTGGACTAGAGTGAGACCCTGCCTGAAAAATAAAACAAAGGGCTGGAGAGATGGCTTAGTGGTTAAGCACTTGCCTGTGAAGCCTAAGGACCCCGGTTCGAGGCTGGATTCCCCAGGACCCACGTTAGCCAGATGCACAAGGGGGTGCACTCATCTGGAGTTCGTTTGCAGCAGCTGGAGGCCCTGGCATGCCCATTCTCTCTTTATATATATATCTGCCTCTTTCTCTCTCTGTCTGTCACTCTCAAATAAATAAATAAATAAAAGTAAAAACAACAACAAAAAACAAAACAAATGCTGGGTGTGGTAGCACATGCCCTTAATCCTAGCACCTGGGAAGCAGTGGTAGGAGGATTGCTAAGAATTCAAGGCCATCCTGAGACTACATAGTGAATTCCAGGTTAGCCTGAGCTAGAGTGAAACCCTACCTTCAAAACAATAACAACAACAAAAAAACAAAACAAATGCTTTAGCATAGATATCTAGTTCCTTAGGCCAATCATTTTCCATCAGCATTATATGCTGAGGAGGCTTACGTTTGGTTTTCAGTGTTAGTATTGGCTTGAGCCTTTGTATTTCAAGCTCACTAACAGTGTCAGTGTGCAATATCATATTGAGATGTGGTCATGGTAAGATTCAGTTTGATCAGATAGAATTACTGTTGTACTTAACCAATGAAATTGATCCTTGTCCATATATCAGATACTATTGTGGACATTATAGTTGACTATAATTCGCCTATTATGAACTTCCAACACGCGTGCCACCTTGTGCATTTGGCTTATGTGGGCCCTGGGGAATTGAAAATGGGTATTTTGGCTTTGCAGGCAAGTACCTTAATCACTAAGCAATCTCTCCAGCCCTTTAATTTTTATTTATTTGAGAGAGAGAAAGAGGCAGAGAGAGAATGGGCATGCCAGGCCCTCCAGCCACTGCAGACAAACTCCAGATGCATGCGCTACCTTGTGTATCCGGCTTATGTGGGTCCTGGGGAATTGAACCTGGGTCCTTTGGCTTTGCAGGCAAGCCCCCACTTTTTGATGGGCCTGCCTGACTTAGTACACTAAAATTTCAACATAGCCGGTGTTGGCGCATGCCTGTAATCCCAGCACTCGGGAGGCAGAGGTAGGAGGAATCGCTACCCCTGAGACTACATAGTGAATTCCAGCCTGAGCTTTAGAGTGAAACCCTACCTAGAAAAACCAAAAATAAGTAAATAAATAAAATCTCAACATAGGCTGTGTGTGGTGGCACACACCTTTAATCCCAGCACTTAGGAGGCAGAGATAGGAGGATTGCTATGAGTTTGAGACTAGCCTGGGACTACAGAGTGAATTCCTGGTCAGCCTGGGCTAGCGCAAGACCCTACCTTGAAAAACAAACAAATAAACAGAACAAAACAAAAAAAGTCTGATCATGTTTCTAGACTGACTCCTATTCCTTACCTTTCTCCTGGAAGAGAACTCACTTTGATTTGCTTATTCTAATCTTTTCCCTCTGAATGCCGATCCTCGTTAGTCATGACCACCTTATTTTCACAATGCACAGTCATCTGGAAAGCCCTTTTCTCTCTGTGGCAGTGTTCACTCTGCTTCTCATGTTGTCATTATATACTGATGGCCTAGGTACATGTTTTGTACCAAATACTGTACAGAGCTCCATAATTATGGCTGAGGAGTGGTAGTCACATTTAAATGTAATTTACCCTGAGAAGACCACATGGCCTCCCACAGCCTGCCTTAACTTGGGGCTGTTCCCAGGGGATTGGACCTGTCAAGTGATACCTAATGCTCTAGTTCTATTGGAAACTCATTTTCTTTCCTATTCTTTTTTTTTTTTTTTTTCAGTTTTTTGAGGTAGGGTCTCACTGTAGCTTAGGCTGACGGGGAATTCACTATGTAATTTCAGGGTGGCCTTGAACTCATGGCAATCCTCCTACCTCTGCCTCCCCAGTGCTGGGATTAAAGGCGTGCACCACCACACCCAGCCCTATTCTTTAAAAAAAAAATATATATATATATATACACACACACATGCACGCATGCATGCACGCACACACACACACACACACACACACACACACACATATTTGTTTTTTCAAGGTAGGGTCTTGCTCTAGCCCAGGCTGACCTGTAATTCACTATGTAGTCTCAGGGTGGCCTCGAACTCATGGCAGTCCTCCTACCCCTGCCTCCTGAATGCTGGGATTAAAGGCATGCTCCACCAAGCCTGGTTTAAAAATATTTTTATTTATTTATTTATTTGCAAGTAGAGAGAGATAGAGAGATGGAAAGAACAGACAGGCCAGGACCACCAGCTGCTGCAAATGAACTCCAGATGCATATGCCACTTTGTGCATTTGGTTTTACATGGCCACTGGGGAGTCAAACCTGGGTCATTGGGCTTTGCAGTCAAGTGCCTTAACTACTGAGCCATCTCTCCAGCCCCCTCCTCTCTACTCGTTTTCTTTTAATTTTAAAATTTTAGTTAATTTATTAGTGACAGAGAGAGTGAGACAAATAGAGAGAGAGAGAGAATGGGTGCCCCAGGGCCTCTAGCCACTGCAAACAAACTCCAGATGCATGTGCCACCTTGTGCATTTGGTTTACATGAGACCTGGAAAATTGAACCCGGGTCCGTAGGCTTCAGAGGCAAGTACCTTAACTGCTAAGCCATCTCTTCAGCCCCCTCCTCCCTATTCATTTTTAAAAAAATTGATTGATTTTTAATTTTTTTTGTTATTGACAACTTTCATAATTATAGACAATAAACTATATTTCCCTCCCCCATGCTTTCCCCTTTGTAACTCTACTCTGCATCATATCCCCTACCCCAGTTTCTCTTTTATTTTGATGTTGTCCTTTTTTCCTCCTATTATGATGGTCTTGTGTAAGTAGTGCCAGGCACTGCGAGGTCATGGTTATCCAGGCCATTTTGTGTCTGGAAGCTTACATTGTAAACAGTCCTACCCTTCCTTTGGCTCTTACATTGTTTCTGCCACCTCTTCTGCAATGGACCCTGAGTCTTGGAAAGTGTGATAGAAATGTTTCAGTGCTGAGCACGCCTTTGTCACTTCTTCTCAGCACTGTGGTGCCTTTTGAGTCATCCCATGGTCACTGCCATCTGAAAAGAGAAGGTTCTCCAACCAAAAGTGAGACTAGCATTAATATATGGGTATGAACATTAAGAAAAGGGCTTACTGGGCAGTTTGGTGATTATAATATACACATTTAGCCAGACACCAGCAGATGTTATACCCCTAGGGCTCATGACTTCCCACATCATAAGTTTTTGTGTGTGGTTTTTTTTTTTTTTTTTTTGGTAGGGTCTCACTCTAGTTCAGGCTTACCTGGAATTCACTATGTAGTCTCAGGGTGGCCTTGAATCCTACCTCTGTCTGGGATTATAGGCATGTGCCACCACTCCTGGCTCAATGTCATAGGTTTTTCAGTATCAGGCATGTGTTCCCTCCCATGGAGCAGGCCTCTAGTCCAACTAGAGAGCAGTTGGTTTCCCCCATAACAAACATGCCACTATTGTATCTGTTGGCTCATTTGGCCTGGCTGGCCAAATATAAGGCTTGCAGTGTCCACTGTTGTTTATCTCCATTGAAGACTTCTCTCTCTCCCATGGAACTGTATGTAGTGTAGCTTTTTCCAGTTTTCTGTCAGTTGGTCTACATGGAGGAGGTTTTTAGCTCAGCTTCAGTAAGATTTCTCAGTGACTTTGCAGCCCAAGACTATGGAGTCTTCAGTAAAAGCGTCTTACCTTCTATTCCTGGTGGGAAACCAAGAGTCTTGGCAATGGCCTGTAATGTTTTGGAGGCATCAGGGACCTCCCTGGCCAACAGCTCACTGGAAGGTATCCATCCCTGGCACTGAAAATTTTCTAGTAACAGTCTATGGTTTCTGGGTACACCATTATCCAAAAATGTAGGTTTCCATATGACTTATTCATACCCTCTTAGATTTTTTTAAAATATTTTTTATTTTTCTTTATTTATTTGAGAGAGAGGATGCGCCAGGACCTCCAGCCGCTGCAAATAACTCCAGATGCATGTGCCACCTTGTGCATCTGGTTTATGGGGGTCCTGAGGAATTGAAAGTGGGGAATCAAACCTAGTCCATTGGCTTTGCAGGCAAGTGCTTTAACCACTAAACCATTTCTCCAGTACCCCCTCTTAGATTTTGATTAATGCTCCCCCCCACCACCCTTCCTTTACTTAGTTTCTTCCTCTGACCTCACTTAGGCCTTTCCACCCCCAGTAGTCTGTTCTATTTATACATATACAATGCCATCCCCTTTATTCCTCCGCTCTCATCTCTCCCTTATAGCCCCTTTCTGGCTTATTGGCCTTTGCTACTGAGTTTTCTTCCTACTCGCACAGAAGTCCAATCATCTGTAGCTAGGATCCACATATGAGAGAGGACATGTGGCACTTGGCTTTCTGGGCCTGGGTTACCTCACTAAGTGTAATCCTTTCCAGGCCCATCCATTTCCCTGAAAATAACATAATTTCATTTTTCTTTACCACTGAATAGAACTTCATAGTATAAATGTATACATCTTTGTTATCCACTCATCAGTTGAGGGACATCTAGGCTGGTTCCATTTCCTAGCCATTGTGAATAGAGCAGCAATAAACATAGATGTGCAAGTATCTCTAAGGTGGTGTGATGAGTCCTTAGGATATATGCCTAGGAGTAGTATAGCGTGTCATATGGTAGATCTGTTTTTAGCTGTCTCAGGAACCTCCACACTGATTTCCACTATGGCTCTACCAGATTACATTCCCACCAACAGTGTAGAAGGGTTCCTCTTTTTCCCCCCACATCCTTGCCAGCATTTATTGTCATTTGTTGTCTTGACAGTAGCCATTCTGGCAGGAGTGAGATGGAATCTCAAAGTAGGTTTAAGTTGTATTTCCCTGATGGCTAAGGATGTAAAACATTTTTTCTTTTTAGATATTTATAGGCCATCTGTATTTCTTCTTTTGAGAACTCTCTATTTAGTTCCATAGCCCCCCCACTTTTTTCCCCCATAGGTAGGTTTTCACTGTAGCCTGGCTAATCTGGAGCTCACTGTGTAGTCTCAGGGTAGCCTTGAACTCACAGTGATCCTACTACCTCAGCCTCCCGAATGCTGGGATTAAAGGTATGCACCACCATGCCTAGCCCATAGCCCATTTTTTTAAAGATATTTTATTTTTATTATTATTTTTTGTCTATTTTTGTTTATTTGTTTGAGAGCGACAGACAGAGAAAGAGGCAGAGAGAGAGAGAGAGAGAACAGGCGCGACAGGGCCTCCAGCCACTGCAAACGAACTCCAGATGCGTGCACCCCCTTGTGCATCTGGCTAACGTGGGTCCTGGGGAATCGAGCCTTGAACCAGGGTCCTTTAGGCTTCACAGGCAAGCGCTTAACCGCTAAGCCATCTCTCCAGCCCCCATAGCCCTTTTTTTTTTTTTTTTTTTTTTTTTTTGAGGTAGGGTCTCACTCTAGCCCCAGGCTGACCTGGAATTCACTGTGGAGTCTCAGGGTGGCCTCGAACTCACGGCAATCCTACCTCTGCCTCCCGAGTGCTGGGATTAAAGGCGTGCGCAACCACGCCCGGCTCCCCATAGCCCATTTTTTAAAATTGGGTTGTTTGAGTTTTTATTATTTAGTTTTTTAATTCTTTGTACATCCTAGATATTAGTCGTCTGTCAGATGTATAGCTGGCAGAGATTTTCTCCCATTCTGTAGGTTGCCTTGTTGCTCTACTCACAGTGTCTTTGCTGTACAAAAGCTTTTTAATTTCATGAGGTCCCAGTGGTTGATTAATGGTTTTACTTCCTGAGCAACTGCAGTTATATTCAGAAAATCATTGCCTATGCCAATATGTTGAAGTGTTTCCTGTACCCTTTCCTTTAGCAGTTTCAGAGGTTTAGGTCTGGTATTAAGGTCTTTGATCCATTTGGACTTGATTCTTGTAAGGATCTATTTTCATCCTTCTACAGATAAATATCCAGTTTTCCCAGCGCCATTTAAAAAATATATATTTTTTATTTATTTATTGGGCTGGAGAGATGGCTTAGCGGTTAAGATGCTTGCCTGCAAAGCCAAAGGACCTAGGTTTGATTCCCCAGACCCATGTAAGCCAGATGCACAAGGGGGCACACACATCTGGAGTTCGTTTGCAGTGGTTAGAATCCTTGGCAGGCCCATTCTGTCTCTACCTGCCTATTTCTGTATATCTCTCTCAGATAAATAAAAAATTCTTAAGAATATTTTTATTTATTTATCTGAGAGAGACAGAGACAGAGAGAAAGAGAGAATGGGCACGCCAGGGCTTCTAGCCACTGCAAACGAACACCAGACGCATGCACCACCTTGAGCATTTGGCTTACATGGATCCTGGGGAATTGAACTGGGGTCCTTTGGCCTTGCAGGCAAATGAATGCCTTAACTGCTGAGCCATCTCTCCAACCCACCCCCCGCTGCACCATTTTTCAAAGAGGCTGTCTTCAATGAATATTTGTGTCAAAGATCAGGTGGCTATAGGTGCCTGGAGTTACGTCTGGGTCCTCTATTCTATTGCATTGATCAGTGTGTCTGTTTTTGTGCTAGTACCATGCTGTTTTTATTACCATCGCTCTTAAAATCAGGTTTGGTGATATCACCAGCCATTTTTTTTTTTTTTTTTGGCAGGGTCTCACTCTAGCCCAGGCTGGCCTGGAATTCACTCTGAATTCTCAGGGTGGCCTTGAACTCACAGCAGTCCTCCTACCTCTGCCTCCCGAGTGCTGGGATTAAAGGTGTGCGCCACCACGCCCAGCTACCAGCCTTATTTTTGTTGCTCAAAATTGTTTTGGATATCTGAGGGTTGTGTGTGTGTGTGTGTGTGTGTGTGTGTGTGTGTGTGTGTGGGTGGGTGTACTCGCATGTGCTTCCAAATGATCTTTAGGATAATTTTTTCTATTTCCATAAAGAATGTCATTAGAATTTTGATGGGGATTGCATTAGATGTTTAGATTGACATTTTTTTACAATATTGATTCTTCTAATCCACGAACATGGGATGTCTTTCCATTTCCTAATGCTGTCTGAAATTTTGCCTTGAATATTTTAAAGTTTTTATTGTAGAGATCCTTCATTTCCTTGGTTAGGTTTATTCCAAGGTACTTTATTTATTTATTTTTTTGAGACAATTGTGAATGGGAGTGATTCTCTGATTGCATCCTCAGCATGTTTGTTGTTAGTATATGGGAAGACTACTGATTTCTCTGTATTTATTTTGTATCCTGCTTTGTTGCTAAAGGTGTTTATCAGCTCTAACAGTTTGCTGGTAGAGTCTTTTATGTATAGAATCATATCATCTGCACATAATGATAGTTTGATCTCTTCCTTTCCAATATGTATCCCTTTTATGTGTATCTCTTGCCTTATTGCTATAGCTAAGACTTCCAGTACTTTTTTGTTGTTGTTGTTGTTGTTTTTGTTTTTGGAGGTAGGGTTTCACTCTAGCCCAGGCTGACTTGGAACTCACTATGTAGTCTCAGGGTGGCCTCGAACTCATGGTGATCTTCCTACCTCTGCCTCCCTAGTGTGTCACCATGCCTGGCTCCAGTACTATATTAATTAAAAAGCAGGAACAGTGGACACCCTTGTCTTGTTCCTGACTGTAGTGGGAAAGCTTGAAGATTTTTGTTGTTGGCTGCAGGTTTGTCATAAATAGCCTTTATTATGTTCTATTCCCAGTTTCTATAGGGATGTTAGATTTTGTCAAATGCCTTTTCTTCATCTATTAAGATGATCATGTGATTTTTGTCCTTCAGTTCATTTAGATAGTGTATTATATTTATTGGTTTGCATATGTTGAACCATTCCTGCATCTCTGGGATAAAGCTTTCTTGGTAGGGGCGAATTTTTGATATATTCTTGATTTCTGTTTGCCAATATTTTGTTGAGAATTTTTGCATCTATGTTCATGAGGGGGATTGGTCTATAATTTTCTTTTTTTGTTCTGTCTTTGTCTGCTTTTGGTATCAGGGTGATGTTGACTTCATAGAAGGAGTTTGGTAGAATTACTTCCTTTTTTTCTATTTTATGGAAAAGTTCAAGTAGCATTGGTGTTAGTTCTTCTGTGAAGGTCTGGTAAAATGGTGAATCCATCTGGGCCTGAACTTTTTTTAGTTGGGAGATTATATATATATATATATATATATATATATATATATATATATATATATATCTGCTTGGATCTCCATACTTGTTGTAGGTCTATTTAAGTGGTTAAGCTAATCGTGATTTAATGTTGTCAGGTCATATTAATCAAGGAAATCATCCATTTCTTTCATATTTTCAAACTTAATGGAGTATATGTTCTTAACGTATGTCCTTATGATTTTCTGAATTTCTTTGGTATCTGTTGTAATGGTACCTTTTTCATCTCTAATTTTATTAGTTTGTGTCTCTTCTCTCTTTCTTTTGGTCAGACTTGCTAAGGGTTTATAAATCTTGTTTTATCCTTTCAAAGAACCAATTCTTTGTTACACTGATTCTTTGTACTGTCTTTTTTTTTTTTTTTTTTTTTCGAGGTAGGGTCTCACTCTAGCCCAGGCTAACCTGGAATTCACTATGGAGTCTCAGGGTGGCCTTGAACTCATGGTGATCCTTCTACCTCTGCCTCCCGAGTTCTGGTATTAAAGGCGTGTGCTAGCACTCCCGCCTTTTTTTTTTTTTTTTTCTTCTATGTCATTAATTTCTGCCCTGATCTTTATTATTTCATTCCATATACTGATTTTTGGTTTGCCTTGTTTTTCTTCCAAGGCCTTAATGTGAAGCATTAAATTTTTTACTTGTGCCTTTCTAATTTCTTTTCCTTTTTTTGGTTTTTTGAGGTAGGGTCTCACTCTAGCCCAGGCTGACCTCAAATGCACTATGTAGTCTCAGGGTGGCCTTGAACTCACAGTGATCCTCCTACCTCTGCTTCCCAATTACTGGGATTAAAGGTGTGCTCTACCACACCCAGACCTAATTTCTTAATATAGGCACTTAAATCTATAAATTTCCCTCTTAGGACTGCCTTCATTGTGTCCCAAAAGTTTTGGTGTGTTGTGTTCTCGTTATCATTTGATTCTGTGAATTTTTGATTTCCTCATTGACCCATTCATCATTTAGTAGTGTATTGTTTAGTTTCCATGATTTTGTGTATGCTCTATAGCTTTTCTTGCTATTGATTTGTAGTTTGATCCCATTGTGGTCAGATAGAGTGCAAGGAATTATTTCAGTTTTCCTGTATTTGTTAATGTTTGCATTGTATTCTAATACATGGTCTATTTTAGAGAATGTTCCATGTGCTGCTGAAAAGAATGTGTATTCTGCAACATTTAGATGACTTGTCTATAGATATCTGTTAGGTCCATTTGTTCTATAACCTCATTTAATCCAGATGCTTCTCTGTTTATTTTTTGCCAGGATGACCTGTCAATTGATGAGAGTGGGGTGTTGAAGTCACCCACTACAACCATGTTTGGTGTTATCTATGACCTTACTTCTAATAGTGGTTTTTTTTTTTTTTTTTTTTTTTTATGAAATTGGGAGCCCCCATGTTAGGTGCATATATGCTAAGAATTGCAATGTTCTCCTGTTGGATTGTTCCTTTAACTGGTAGTATAATGTGACCTTCTTTATCTTTCCTAACTAATGTTGGTTTGAAGTCTACCCTGTCAGATATTAGGATAGTGACACCTGCTTGTTTTCTAGGCCCATTTGCTTAAAATAACATTTTTCATACTCTCACCCTAGGATAGTGTCCATCTTTTATGAAAAGGTAAGTTTTCATAAAATGAGATGATCCTGCTTTTTAACCCAGTCTGCAAACCTGTGTCTTTGGTTGGGGCAGTTATTGTTATCCCATATGACAAGCATGTGTCAAAGAGAGGCTACTCAGGTGTTCAAGTTTCTATGGGACCTTGTCAACTTCCCAAAGCAGGATTAGTCATGGCATGTGACCAGAGGTCTGATGTAACTGAGCTGAAGGACACCGTTATGGTCTTGTTGTGAGCCCTTCTCAGAGTCTTAATATAATACTGGACTTCCCTCCTTGTATAACCCACCAGTTCTTCCTTTACCTTGGCACAGTTTGTCCTTCATTCTTTTGTCAGTGAATTTTACTCAGACTTGTCCCTCTGTGAAGATATTAGGTCTTTGCTGTACTGGTCTAGAGTGCTGGCAGCAGTACCCAGTCTATGAGTTCCCCTGGTACATCTCCATTCATGCAGGGTCAGATTACATAGGACAGAGCCATGGGCCCTACCACCAAGTCCCATAGCTATATAAGCACTATTGGCCCACGTTTCCAAGTGGGGTACAGGCACAACCATCCCTTCAGTCTTTAAAAATATTCTTCCAGAGGGCCAGAAAGGCAGTTCAGTCATTAAAGTGTTTGCCTCACAAACAGGAAGACCTGAGTTTCATCCTCAGAACCCAGATGAAAAGATTGGATATGAGCCAGGCATAGTGGCACATACCTTTAATCCCAGCACTCGGGAGGCAGAGGTAGGAGGATTGCTTTGAGTTCAAGGCCACTCTGAGACTACATAGTGAATTACAGGTTAGCCTGGGCTAGAGTGAGATTCTACCTTGAAAAACCAAAAAATAAAAAAATAAAAATAAAAAAGATTGGATGTGGTCTGGGCATGATGACTCATGCCTTTAATCCCAGCACTTGATAGGCAAAGGTAGTAGGATGTCTGTGAGTTGGAGGCCAGCCTGAGACGACAGAGTGAGTTCTGGGTCAGCCTGGGCTAGAGTGAGACCCTACCTCGAAAACAATACCCCCCCAAAAAAAGGTTGGATGTGCTAACAAAGGTTTGTAATCTCAGTGCTAGGCAGGTAGAGACTGGCTAGGCAGGCTAGCCTAATTGTTGAGCTTCAGGCCAATGGGAGACCTTGTCTCAGTAAAGATAGTATTTCTGAGTAATAACACCCAAGTTTTTCCTATAACCTCTACACATATACATACATTAAAAAATTCTCAGGTCCAGGCATGGTGGCACATGTCTTTAATCCCAACACGTGGGAGGATGAAGTAGGAGATTCACTGTGAGTTCTAGGCCAGCCTGAAACAACATAGTAAATTCCAGGTCAGCCTGGGATAGATTAAGACCCTACCTTGAAACCCCCCCCCCCAAAAAAAAAGAAAAAAAGAAAAGAAAAGAAAAAAAGTGGGGGAACTTAAGAGATGGCTTAGCAGTTAAGGGATGTGCCTGTGAAGCCTAAGAACCCATGTTCTACTCTCCAGATCCCACATTAGCCAGACGCACAAAGGTATGGCAAATGCAATGTTGCACATGCCCACTAGGTGGTGTAAGAACCTGGTATTCGATTGCAGTGACTGAGGTCCTGCCAGGCCAGTTCTCAATATCTCTCCTCTTTCTCTGTCTGTCTCTGTCTACTAAAAAAAAAAAAAAAATCTTAGGGATGGAGAGATGGCTCAGTGGTTAAGGCATTTGCCTTCAAAGCCTAATGACCTGGGTTTGATTCCCCAGTACCCATGTAAAGCCAGATGTACAAAGTGGCGCATTTATCTGGAGTCATTTTCGGCAACTAGAGGTGTTGGTGCACCCATTTTTCTCTCTCTCTTTCTCTCTGCTTGCAGATAAATAATTTTGGGGGAGGTGCTGAGGTAGGGTCTTGCTGTAGCCCAGGCTGACCTGGAATTCACTGTGTAGTCTCAGGGTGGCCTCAAACTCAGGGCAATCCTCCTACCTTGGCCTCCCAAGTGCTGGGATTAAAGGCGTGCACCACCACGCCCAGCATAAAAAAATATTTTTTTTTAATGACAAAGAGAGAATTGGCACACCAGGGCTTTAGGCACTGCGATGGAACTCCAGATGCATATGTCACCTTGTGCGCAAGTGTGACCTTGTCTATCTGGCTTATGTGGGTTCTGGGTAGTCGAACCTGTGTCTTTAGGCTTCTCAGGCAAGCGCCTTAACTGCTAAGCCATCTCTCCAGTCCTAAAATATCTTTTAAAAAAGTCTTAGGGCTGGGCAGTTGACTCGGTGGATAAAGCACTTGCCATCCAATTGTGAGGACTGGAGAGTGTGGATCTCCAGCATCCACATAATATGCCAGGTGGGAGTGGTGGAGGAGAGTGATCAAGGAAGACACCCAACAGTGGTCTCTGGCTGCACACACACACAAAGTAATCTCCCAGTCAGGTGGAAAAGTGTGGTTCCGCTTTTTCATGTATGAATCATTTCTGCTTCTTCCAGCACTTGCACTTTTGTTGTTGTTTTTGGTTTTTCGAGGAAGGGTCTTGCTCTAACCCAAGCTGAATTCACTATGTAGTCTCAGGCTGGCCTCAAACTCACTGGCGATCCTCCTATCTCTGCCTCCCAAGCGATGGGACTCCCACCACACGGGCCAGCACTTGTACTTTTAGCCTGAGGCATGTGTTACCTTGCAGACTCTTGGTTCTGTTCTATCACGTGCCAGTTCTGCCACATCTTAAAGAGATTGGTGAACACAAGACTTTGACATTGTCTTTCTTTTACAAGATTTTACTAATGTGACTCCCTTGAATTTCCGTATGATGAATTTGTTAATTTCTACAAAGACGGCATCTGGGATTTTATTTATTTATTTATTTTGGCTTTTCTTTTCTTCTTGATTTTTTAAGGTAGGATCTTGCTCCAGCCCAGGCTGACCTGGAATTGACTGTGTAGTCTCAGGGTGGACTTGAACTCATGACAATCCTCCTACCCTTGCCTCCCTGGTGCTGGGATTAAAGGTGTGTGCAACCATGCCTAGTGGCATATAAGGTTTTGATGGGGATTTCATTGACTCAGTACAGGAATAGGTCTCTCTTTGACAAAGGAATGTCCTTAAAAGTATATGTAGGAGCTGGGTGTGGTGGTGCACGCCTTTAATCCCAGCACTCGGGAGGCCGAGGTGGGAGGATCACTGTGAGTTCAAGGCCAGCCTGAGACCATGTAGCGAGTTCCAGGTCAGCCTGGGCTAGAGCAAGACCCTACCTCGAAAAAATAATAATACAAAACAGAAAAAGTATATGTAGTGGAGAGATGGCTTAGTGGTTAAGGTGCTTGCCTATAAAGCCCAAGGACCCATGTTCAACTCCCCAGATCCCATGTAAGCCAGGTGCACAAGGTGGCACATGCATCTGGAGTTTGATTTCAGTGGCTGGAGGCCCTGGCATGCCATTCATTCCTTTATTCTCCCTCTGTCATTAAAAAAAAAAAAAAGTATATTTAAACCAGTCCTGGTGGTACACACCTTTAATCCCAGCACTCAGAGGTAGAGGTAGGAGGATCTCTAGGAGTTTGAGGCCATCCTGAGACTACAGAGTGAGTTCCAGGTCAGTCTAGGATAGAAAGAGACCCTATCTCAAAAATTAAAAAATCATGGGCTGGAAAGATGACCTAGTGGTTAAGGCACTTGCCTGCAAAGTCAAAGGACCTAGGTTCCATTCCCCAGGACCCACATAAAGCCAGATATACAAGGTGGCACATACATCTGAGTTTGTTTGCAGTGACTGGAGGTCCTGGCATGTCCATTCTCTTTTTCTCTGTGCCTCCTTCTCTCTCTGTCTCTCAAATAATTAAATAAAAATAAATTTTAAAAAAGTTAGAAAATTACATATGCTTAAAAAATTAAATAATTAAAAATTAAGTATATGTGATTCAAATTTAGTGACTTGGGTGATTTTTACATTAGTCAGGCAAAATATTTGTCTTAACTATGTCCTGAATTTGAGTATATGTATTGGAACCTCTGTCTTGGGATGCAGAGTCCGCAGGGTGAAGGCTGCTTCATGTCCTCTTGACCTCATTCTTGTAGGAAGAGCGTTCAAGGAGCGAGCACAACTTAGTGAACATCCAGAAGACCCACGAGAGAATGCAGACAGAGAACAAGAGTGAGTAGCTGCAGAAGGGAGAGGCAGGGGGTGGGTGGGTACCTGGGAGCAATCACCCTAACTCTTTTCGAAGGGGATTTTTAAAATATATTATTTATTTATTTATTTATTTGAGAGAAAGAGGCAGAGAGATAGAGAATGGGCGCACCAGGGCCTTCAGCCACTGCAAAGGAACTCCAGATGCATGTGCCCCCTTGTGCATCTGGCTTATGTGAGTCCTGGAAAATTGAACTGGGATCCTTTGGCTTTGCAGGCAAACGCCTTAACTGCTAAGCCATTTCTCTAGTCCCGGCTTTTTTTTTTTTTGCATATATTTGCATATTCCATAGTTGCTCCTTAGGGAAAAGGGGCATTATTCCCTTAGACTAAATGACCTAAAGTGACAGGAGACTGAAGACAGACTGACATCAGAGGACTTTAGAATCTTTAGAATCTTTCTGCTATAGACTGGGAAGGCAGTGAACTGAGGCCACATGCAAGGAAACTTGTCCTTAGAGTTACTAGGCAGCTGTCCATTGGTGTTTTCTGGGGCTGGGTTTCCCTCCCAGGCTGCTCCAAGGTCACCCCCTGCACTGTGCTTTCCAGAACTGAGCTGCTTCTGTTTTGTTTCTGCTTTTGTTCTGACATGGAAAGTTACAATTGTTCTTCCTTTTTTTTTAAGAATTTATTTATTTATTTGACAGAGAGAGAGAGAGAGACTAGGTGCATCAGGGCCTCTAAGCCACTGCAAATGAACTCCATATGCATGCACCACCTTGTGCATCTGACTTACATGGATCCTGGGGAATGGAACCCAGATCCTTAGGCTTTGCAGATGAGCACCTTAACCACTGAGCCATGTCTCCAGCCCCATAATTGCTTTTCTAGCATGGTGCTATCTGTGCCACATATCTGTGCATAGGGGTCATCTCCCCTGGGAATACTTTTGAGTGTGTAAGCCCAGACTGAGGTCCTGGCTTCTGAGCCACCTCAGGCTGTTTCAGGTGTCCTGGAATCACTGCCACATTGCTGCCACCTACTCATGCCTCCTCCCCCTGTGTTTGTAGTTTCTCCTTATTACCGAACAAAGCTGCGTGGCCTCTACACAACTGCCAAAGCTGATGCTGAGGCCGAGTGCAAGTGAGTACCACCCATGGGCCCACAGCTGTTCTCCTTCCGCTGCAGGCACTGGGCACCAGCCTCCTGGGAGGATCCTCCCTTTCCTACTGCTTCCACCTTCCCTAGAGCCTACTTCTATAGCTATTCTCCCTCCTCCTTGACCTTGTTGCTTTATAGATAGAAGCAAGGTAGGGTTGGGTTCTGCTGTGTCATATGACCTGGAAGTCACTTCAGCCTTTAAAACTCTGTTCTTTACCATTACAATAAGGGTCATAATTTCTAACAGGATTGTGAACATAAAATGGGACAATTCAGACAAAGTGCTAAATATCAGTGTTCTACACTCTGACCCTTATGAAACCATAGAACAGCCAGATGTGGTTGCTTTATAGATAGAAGCAAGGTAGGGTTGGGTTCTGCTGTGTCGTATGACCTGGAAGTCACTTCAGCCTTTAAAACTGTTCTTTACCATTACAATAAGGGTCATAATTTCTAACAGGATTGTGAACATAAAATGGGACAATTCAGACAAAGTGCTAAATATCAGTGTCCTACACTCTGACCCTTATAAAACCATAGAACAGCCGGGTGTGGCAGCACACACCTTTAATCCCAGCACTCAGGAGGCAGAGGAAAGAGGATTCCTATGAGTTCCAAGCCAGCGTGAGACCACATAGTGAATTCCAGGTCAGCCTGGGCTAGAGTGAGACCCTACCTCAAAAAACAAAAACAAAGAAAAAACACCATAGGACATGCTTTTTAAAATTTTTTTAAAATATGTATTTATTTCTTTATTTGAGAGAATGGGTGTGTCATGGCCTCCAGCCACTGCAAACAATTTCCAGACACATGTACTACCTTGTTCATCTGGCTTAATGTGGGTACTAGGGAATCGAATGGGTTTTTAGGCTTCACAGGCAAATGCTTTAACCACTAAGCTATCTCTCCAGCTCCCACAGAACATTCTTAAGATGGAGATGTTAATTTAGATGTAAGACTATAAGCTAGAGAACTGATTGATAGTTCATCTTTGTTTGCTTTGTTCTGGTGAAGTCCATAAGAGCCATGTCCTGTGCACACTGATATGGTCACAGTCTGCAGTGCTGCCTTGTGCCATATTCCTGTGAGTCTCCTTACTCTTGGATGCATGCCATGGAGTATTTAAGAAAGCTTTGCTTAGAGGAGTGAACTGGGGTTTGCTACAGGAACAGGGAATCAAGTGACCTGCAGTGGAGTGGCTATAGCTTTCTCTAGGAGATTGGCTTAGGATCTAGTATCAGCAAAACCAGAGTCCTGCCAGCCTGGAACCCTGTAAACCAACTTCCAGAGGTGTAGGCTGCAGGACCACACAATCTTGCGGAATGGGTCCTTGCAATCTAGGACTGCTCTGAGCCAGACCAGGCTCCCCAGGGTTCTGCTTCTCCCAGTGAGTGTCACTTAGAGCAGACCCTGGGTGTGGTGGTTTGATTCAGGTGTTCCCCATAAACTTGGGTGTTCTGAATGCTAGATTCCCAGCTGATGGAGATTTGGGAATTAATGCTTCCTGGAGGAAGTGTATTATTTGGGGTGGGCTTATGGGTGTTATAGCCAGTTTCCCCTTGCCAGTGTTTGACACAGTCTCCTGTTGCTGTTGTCCGCCTAATGTTGGTCAGGAGGTGATGTCCACCCTCTGCTCTTGCCATTGTTTTCCCCTGCCATCATGGGGCTTCCCCTGGAGCCTGTAAGCCAAAATAAACCTTTTTTTCCCCCCAAAGCTGCTCTTGGTCAGGTGTTTTGTGCCAGCAATGCAAACCTGACTGCAACAGTAAAGTTGGTACCAAGGAGTGGTGTCACTGCTAGAAACCTGACTGTGTGGCTTTGGCCTTTTGGAGCTGACTTTTGGGAGGAATGTGGAAGGATTTGAAAACTTTGGCCTAAGAGGTGCCTTTCATTGCTGAAAGTACAGCTTAATGGTGTATCCTGGTGTAGCAGACAGCTTCAGGTTCACTGAGATGAACTTCCAGACCAGATGCAATTATGGAGGAAGGGATATTTATTGAAGCTTGCAGATCCAGGGGAAGTTCCATAATGGCAGAAGAAGCTGGCCTGCCTTCACAGGTCCAAGCAGAGAGAGAGAGAGAGAAGCACAAGCCAAAAGCCACAAAGCACAGCACACTTCAAGAACTCCAGGTAGGCACACTTTGCATATCTTTAGATTGAAATCTCAAACCCACTACCACACCTTAAGATCCGCTAAGTAACACCGCCTCCAGCCAGGTGGCTGCAGATGCAAACTACAAACTAATAAAGCACTAAGTATATTGGGGGCCATCTATTCAAACTACCACACCTGGTCAGAGTTGAAAGACTTGAATGCACTAAGGTTTGTCTTGGGAGGGTGAGAAAGCTTTGCCTGCACTGGGCTAGAAGCAGTTTGTGTGAAAGGCTTGCTATTATGCCTGTGTTCTGAGAACTTGTGCAGGGTTGCTTTATGTAGGAACAGACTGATGTGAGCAGAGGGATATGGCACAGAAAAAATGAAATCTTCAGCACTTGGGTGGCAGAGGTAGGAGGATCACCATGAATTCAAGGTCACACTGAGACTACATAAGGAATTCCAGGTCAGCCTGAGCTAGAGCAAGACCCTGCCTCGGGGGGGGGGGGGGGAAGAAGTAAAAAATAAAATTTTGGGGCCAACACTGCTGCTTGTTCAGCTGCAATTGTATGAGATATTACATCCTTTGAGATTGTGCCAGCTGACCTGCATTGGGACAATAGAAAGAATGCAGTCTTGTTTGTTTTCGAGGTAGGGTCTCACTCTAGCCCAGGTGACCTGGAATTCACTATGTAGTCTCAGGGTGGCCTTGAACTCTCAGTTATCCTCCTACCTCTGCTTCCCAAGTGCTGGGATTAAAGGCGTGCGGCACCATGCCCAGCAAACTATGGGGACTTTAAAAAAATTTTTTGTTGTTGTTGTTCATTATTTATTTTTTTATTTGAGAGTGACAGATACATAGAGAAAGGCAGAGAGAGAGAGAGAATGAATGGGCGTGCCAGAGCCTCCAGCCACTGCAAACGAACTCCAGATGCATGCGTCCCCTTGTGCATCTGGCTAACGTGGGTCCTGGGGAATCGAGCCTCGAACCGGGGTCCTTAGACTTCACAGGCAAGTGCTTAACTGCTAAGCCATCTCTCCAGCCCTATGGGGACTTTTTAAAGTTGGATGAATGCATTACATTTTACATCATGTATTGTTATCCATTGATGGGGACCAGGGGCGGAATGTGGCAGTTTGATTCAGGTGTCCCTCATAAACTTGGGTGTTCTTTTTTTTTTTTTAGGTAGGGTCTCACTCTAGCCCAGGCTGACCTGGAATTCACTAGGGAGTCTCAGGGTGGCCTCGAACTCACGGCAATCCTTCTACCTCTGCCTCCCGAGTGCTGGGATTAAAGGCGTGCGCCACCACGCCCGGCTTATAAACTTGGGTGTTCTGAATGCTAGATTCCCAGCTGATGGAGATTTGGGAATTAATGCCTCCTGGAGGCAGTGTATTATTGGGGAAGGGCTTATGGGCATTATAGCCAGTTTCCCCTTATCAGTGTTTGGCACATTCTCCTATTGCTATTGTCCACCTAATGTTGGTCAGGAGGTGATATCCACCCTCTGCTCGTGCCATTGTTTTCCCCTGCCATCATGGAGCTTCCCCTCAGGTCTATAAGCCAAAATAAACCCTTTTTTTTTCTCACAAGCTGCTGTTGGTCAGATATTTTCTGCCAGCAACGTGGATCTGACTGCAACACTGGGATTTCACTTTTTCTATTTGTTTTTTGAGATAGGGAATAAAGGCATGCACCACCATGCCCGGCTGGATTTCACTTCTGCTACTGTTATTACTATGGTAAAATTCCTGAAAGAAGCAATTTAAGGGAAAGAAGGATTTATTTGGCCTCATGGTTTGATTTTTTTTTTTTTCCCCTAGGTAGGGTCTTCCTCTAGCCCAGGTTGACCTAGAATTCACAATATAGTCTCAGGCTGGCCTTGAAATCACCCAGCTGGTCTCATGGTTTGAAAGGGTCTAGTCCAGACAGGCATGGTGGCACACGTTTTTAATCCCTTCACTCAGGAGGCAGAAATAGGAGGATCGCTGTGAGTTTGAGGCCACCTTGAGAATATGTAGTGAATTCCAGGTCAGCCTGGGCTAGAGTGGGACCCTACTTTAGGAAAAAACAAACAATAACAACAACAACAACATCAAAAAAGGGACCAGTCCATCCTGGCAGGGAAGGCGTGGCAGCAGGAGAGGCTGCTGTCTATATAAATCACATCAGCAGGCAGGAAATAGAGCTCAGGCTGAAGCCCAGCTGGGCTACAACCCATTAGACCTGTCTCCTAGCAATCTACTTCCATTAGCACTGCCCTCCTCCTAAATGTTGTACAGCCTTCCAAAAAAGTACTACCAGCTAGGGACGAAGTGTTCAAATACAAGTTTACGGGGTGGGGGGACAGTTCACACTCCAGCCATAACCACTTCCATTCCTGTCACTTCAGGAGAGCGTTAGACCTGTGGCAGGATTTCTGCAGAATAGAGCAGAGCAGTGCTTCCTCTCTAGGCACCTGCTTTCTCAAGGGGTTTCAGCCTGCTGCTTTTTACTGTCCTGTCCTTTATGGTCGAAAGACAGGGCTGTGATTGCCTCACTTGTACAAACCACCTTTGCTCTCATCTCCAGCACCGGGCAGGTCAACAAACATTCTGAGATGTGCATCGCTGGTCAGTGCTGTACGAACATTGTAGAGCATTGACACAAACCTAGATGCTTTTAGTGATAGAGGTGCTCTGAACATGAGATGTATGGGGTAACTGCCAGTATCATGTGTGTGTCAAAGGTGTAATATAGGGGCTGGAGAGATGGCTTAGCTGTTAATCACTTGCCTGTGCAGCCTAAGGACCCAGGTTCAAGTCCCCAGGACCTATGTAACCCAGATGTACAAGGCGGTGCATGTGTCTGGAGGCCATGGCACTCTCATTCTCTGTCTGCCTGTTTCTTGCTCTCTCTGATAAAGAAAGTATAATATAGTAAATTGCTAAAACAGTAGCATATTCATATCAGTTATTATCAAGTGTGATTAAGCATATATATTACTGTATGCTCTACTTTTATGATTGTTAGTGCAGGTGTAAAACCACCGTTACAAGCTGAATGTGGTGGCGCACATCTTTAATCCCAGCACTCGTGTGGCAGAGGCAGGAGAATTGCTGAGTTCGAGGGCACCCTGAGACTATGTAGTGAATTCTGGGGAATCAAGCCCAGGTTGTTAGGATTTGCAGGCAAGCACCTTAACCGCTGAACCATCTCTCTAGCCCCTCCACCTTAATTTTTTGAGAAAGGTTCTCTTATTGAACCTAGAGTTTGATTTCAGCTAGTGAACCCTAGAGATCTGCCTGTCTCTGCCTCCCTAGTGCTGAGATTAAAGGTGTATGCTACCATGCCTGTCATTTTATGTGGTTGCTAGGTATCCAAACCTCAAGTTGTCAGGTTTATGTGACAAGTGCTTTACCCACTGAGCCATCTCTCCATCCCCCTACCTTTTTTTGCTATTTGTCTTTTTCCCCAAGGTAGGGTCTCATTCTAGCCCAGACTAACCTGGAATTTGTAGTCCCAGGATAGCCTCAAACTCACAGCAGTCCTCCTGCCTCTGCCTCCTAAGTGCTGGGATTAAAAGTATGAACCACCACGCCCAGCTCTTCTACCTTTAAAAAAAAAATATTCGTGTGAGAGAGAGACAGAGAATGGGTGCACCAGGACTTAGGGCCACTGCACATGAACTCCAGACACATGCACCACTCTGCATCTGGCTTTACATCTCTGTACTAGAGAATCAAACCTGGGCTGTGAGGCTTTGTAGGTAGTGCCTTTAACCATTGTGCCACCTCTACAGCCCTCCCCCTCCTTTTTTTTTTAATTTTTTATTTTAGAGAGAGAGAATTGGCACACCAGGGCCTCAGCCATTGCAATCGAACTCCAGATGCTGCACCACGTAGCAGGCATGTGCGACCTTGCACTTGCCTCGCCTTTGTGTGTCTGGCTTATGTGGGATCTGGAGAGTCGAACATGGATCCTTAGGCTTCACAGGCAAGAGCTTTAACTGCTAAGCCATCTTTCCAGCCCTTCCCCACAGTTTTTGAGGCAGGGTTTCAATGTAGCTCAGACTAACCTTGAACTCGTGTCAACTCTGCTATGTCAGCCTCTTGAGTTGGGATTATACAGTGAGCCACCACGCCTGGCTGGGTCTGTAGTTGTCATCACTGACTTGGTCTGAAGAACCCAGGCTGTCAAAACCAACTAAGGAAGCCCATGCTAAGAGCCTCACCTGTGCTCTCTTCTCCCTTCCCTCCCCTAGCATCCTTCGCAAAGCTCTGGATAAGATTGCTGAGATCAAGTCTCTGTTGGAAGAGAGGAGGATTGGTGAGTGGGAGAGAACACAGGGCCTTTCTTGACCAGGCAGGTGGGGGTTTTGAAGACCACAGACATGATTCCTGGAAGGGGAGCATAAGACACAGCTGGGTGGAGTCACTCCATTTGGTTTGCTAATGGAGACCAAGAGGCAGGGTTTGCCTAGTTCTATCCCCAGACTCATAATCTCACCCCACCCCTCAGCTATCCTTGCTGCCTCTCCTTCCTCCTCTGTCCCCTCCATGGTGTTCTGCTAGGTGGAGTGTAGCCTGATGCCAGCCATGCATATAGAGCCGGACCCACTGTGCTTCTGCCTCTCAGGGGCTCTTGGGTGCCATTGCCTTGGCTGCCCTGCACACCACAGAAGCAGCGTTTTGCCTGGTGTGCCCACGGTGCCATTGTACTATGCTTGCAGTTGACAGGTGTGGTGAGCCATGCCTGAGGAGGTCAGGGTTCACACTGGATAATGTGTTTCTCCGCTTTGACAAGAATTACATGTGTTAATAGAAAGGAGGGTCATATAAGTGTCCTGCTCCAGAACATTCCCACTGACCCGCACCTCCACAGCCCTTCCTCACACCTTTCTACTTTCCGTCAGGTTGTCCTCTGTCCTAACGTCTTGCCCATTTGAAAGTTAGACCTGGCAGTTCCCAACCGTGTATATCTACTACAAGGAGCAGCGGATGGGACTGGAGCATTGGTTTGTCAAGCAGGGCAAGGTGCTCTCTGTTGATCATCTCCAGCTCAGGGGAAGGGTTAGGGTGTGGCTGGTTCAGACACCCTTGTTTCCCACAGCGGCCAAGATAGCTGGTCTCTACAATGACTCGGAGCCTCCACGGAAGACCATGCGCAGAGGGGTGCTGATGACCCTGCTTCAGCAGTCAGCCATGACTCTGCCCCTGTGGATTGGGAAGCCTGGTGACAAGTAAGAGCAGGAGCCAGCTGGGGAGGGCTGATGTCATAGGGCTGGACTAATAGGCCTTCTCCTCACAGGCCTCCACCCCTCTGTGGAGCCATTCCAGCCTCAGGGGACTATGTGGCCAAGCCTGGAGACAAGGTGGCTGCCCGGGTGAAGGCTGTGGATGGGGATGAGCAGTGGATCCTGGCTGAAGTGGTCAGTTACAGCCATGCCACCAACAAGTGAGTGCATACCCGGTCTGCCTCCTCACTGCAGCAGCTTCCAACTTCTGGTCCGCAACATGGGAGGAAAAACTTCCCTCCTGGGCACTGGGTGGTGCTGGGAGCACCAGGCTCCTTCAGCCACTCTCCTGCCCTCACTTCCTGAAGTGAGCTGTTTTCCTTTTGTTTGCCCACAGGTACGAGGTAGACGACATCGATGAAGAAGGCAAAGAGTGAGTGTCCAGGCCGGGCGGGGGTGGCCAGGCTGCTGGGAGAGTCTCCTCAGCCATGGCACGTGTTGTTGTTTGCAGGAGACACACCCTGAGCCGCCGGCGCATTATCCCACTCCCCCAGTGGAAGGCTAATCCTGAGACGGACCCTGAGGCCTTGTTCCAGAAGGAACAGCTGGTACTGGCCCTGTATCCCCAGACCACCTGCTTCTACCGGGCCCTGATCCACACCCCCCCACAGCGGGTAAGGAGCCGCCATTCATGACACCAGACCTTAAGGGCTGGTCTCTTGTCTTCCTTCAGAATGCCTGCCTCATGTCCCAAACATAGGCTTCCCCAGTGGCACCAGACCCCTTGCACTGATTCCATACGGGGACATTCTCCCTTCTCCCTGCTTGGTCCCCTGTGCTAAGGAAGAACTCTGGAGCAGCAGGATCTGGAGCAAGCATCCTGCTCCTGGTCCCAGAGTGGAAGGGAGGGCAAGAGAAGTGGGGAGGCCATGCCCCAGGGGTTCCTTCCATTTAGGGCTGGGGCAGAGAAGAGGCTGCCCTGGCTTGGGAGCACCTAACCAGCCCTTCCTGTGTACATCCTGCAGCCCCAGGATGACTACTCAGTGCTATTTGAAGACACCTCCTATGCAGATGGCTACTCCCCTCCCCTCAATGTGGCCCAGAGGTATGTGGTGGCTTGTAAGGAGCCCAAGAAAAAGTGAAGCTAGCTGGCAGGCTTGAATGTGCCACTGTCGCCCTCCTTGGAGAAGGCAACAAAGGATTTCCTGTGATCAAATAAATATTCTTCCCTCGCACCATGTCTCCCAAGCCTTACTACTTCCCCTCTTCCCTCCTCCATCACACAGGGTGTGCAAGAAGCACTGGGAGAGGTCACAGTTGGGTTCCATTGGCATCTGTTCTTTTAGGTAAAATATAGTTTATCTCTTTTTCTTGGATGTTTATACATTTTTTCAGTGCAGGGTCTGACGCATGCTGATAAAGCCCTCTGCCACAGAGCTATGTCCCTGGCATTCATTTGTTCTTTTAGCTCAGATTTCCTCCTGGCATAAAACCAAGTTGGGGGTTGAACACATCACACTTTATTCTTGAGGTCATGATGGGTTGTGTCAACTTGCCTCTGGAGGGATTCCCAGTATAACCACGCCAGCTTACAGCTGCCAGCGGAAGGTGAGGCCACAGCCCGCCATCTTCTCAGCATAGTGGGCATCGAAACGCTCATTCTGGGCCACAGTGAAGGTGGTTTTCCAGTCCCCAGTGATGCCTGGAGGGACAGAAAGAGGCTGGAGTTCTGGCCCCAGAGGAGGCCCAGGTGGCTGTGAACAGATTTTGGTGCCTGCCTCTAGCCTCCCCTCTCCAAGTACACACAGTGGCCGGGACCCACCTTTCCTCATGAAGGGGGAAACATTGTGGTCCATGACATTAGTGGGTATGGTGGTGTAGTTACTCAACGGGTTCTTCTTCATCTCCTTGAAGGATGTGTGCTGGACAATTCGATCCACAATATCCTCAGGCAGAGAGCGCCCCAAAAACTCCAGGATCTTCTTGACCTCTCTTTTGGGGTTCTAGAACAGAGGAACTTTTCAGTGGAGGTTTGGGTTGCTCATTGGGAGTAGAGGCCTGCCCTGAGACCTCACAGGAAGCTGGCCATTTCCATTAAGGAACTCTCAGTCCTGTACTTGATTCTGGGCCTCTTGTCCTGGGGCACAACAGATAGCTTCCTGACCTGCCATCTTGTGGGTTCCTTCTGGGAGGTGAAGGAGAGACTTTCCTCTCTGGGCCCCCACTTGGCACCCCTGGGGCAAGGAGAAGCAAACTGCGGGCTGATGATGGCATGTGTGACCGATGTGCGCACGTGAAGATAAGGGTCGTGGGAGTCCTCCCCAGAGCTGTGCTGTGGTCCTGGGCCAGAAGGTAGGATGGGGAATGCTGGTGTGGAGCTGGCTGTGATAGGGGATGGAGGCTGGCAGGGTCACGTGAGGTTCCTGCCCACCAGGCGCACCATGGAGGAGCTGGGAGTCAGTCTCACCTCCTTCATGTCTTCGTAGAAAAGGTAGAGAACAGGGTGACTCTGGCTCAGCTCCCACCACTCCTGCACATGCTGGTACCACGACCCATAGGACACTGAGGAGGACGGACACCAGAGCGTGGCGTGTTAGCTGTGGCTGTGGTCCCTCAGCTCCAGCCCCTCCTTCCTACAGTCAGACCCACCTTTCCCGTCCATGAACTGCTGCAGGAAGTTGTCCCATGTGCCAGGGTCAGGGTGCACCTTGGCCATGTTGTAGAAGTTATAATAGGAGACGACCACATCCTTTGCATTGCGGGCGATATAGATCACCTGTAGAGACAGACGATGCATTGCCAACACCACCACCACACAGTGTCCCCACCCAGTCCTGACTCCTTCCCACCCTGCCTTCATGTCACCCTTCACAGCACCTAGAGATGGAGTTGTCTTGGGGTGGCAAAGAAGGAAATAGACTTGGAAGCTGACTTGTTGAGACCATGGTACAGGTACCACAGATCTAGGATTTCTTCTTCCTTTGTCAGAGTCGTGGCTGGTGCCAGGAGCTGTTCTGTCCCAATCTGACCTAGTATCTCCACACCCACGTGGAAATAGGCTGAGTCCCACAGTTCCTGTGTCCCATGAGCATCTGGTCTCCAGCTCAGTCTCCACACTTGAGTTGAGACAACGACTGAGTAGGCCTTTCCAGCGCAATGGGACTGAAGCCAAGATTGTCCAGGATCCTGCCCTGCCTCTCACCTTGACCTTCTGCTCCAGCAGGCTCCTGGGGAGCAGGGACAGGGGCAAGTGTGTCTTGAGGAGCCTTGGGGCTGGTGTATCTTTCAGAGACTCAAGACCTGTAGTTGAGCGGGGAAGTTTGGTGAGCTGGGGCCTGGCTCAGCCACTACTTGTCCCCAGCCCTCCTCCCTCCTCCCACATGTATACACACCTGAGGGAACCCCTGGGCATCTGAATTCAAGGAACGGCACCCGGGTATAGATGGGGGCCCGGCGACATTTCTCCAGGTCACCATTGTGGTAAATCATATCCAGTATCTCACTCACCCAAGTGGTGCCTGGAAAGGTGGAACAAAAGGTGAGCAGGACTGAGGGCCAGGCCCTGTCTCCCAGGGTGAGGTTTGCAAGCCAACAGTAGGTTCCCTGCCACTTACCAGACTTAGGGTATGTGCTGATGAGCAGGTCATCGGGCCAGGCTGTGAAGTTCTGCAGTGGTCCAATTGCCTCTGCGAAGTACTTGATGAGTGGGACACCCTTCACAGGTACCAGTGGCGGGCGGTCAGTTTCCTGAATCAGCTCCATTTGCTGCAGTTGGGACAGAGCACAGCTCAGTTCTCTTAAGCTCACAACACCATGTGCCGAGATCCTGCTTTAGCGCTAGAACCCTGAGGCTTTGGAAGGCTGAGGAACTTGACAGAGCTTACAGTGGTGGTAGGTGGTAGACCTGAGATAACAGCAGGTCTAACTCCAAGGTGTGGTCACTATGCATCTCTGTTTACTTGCAGAACTTTCTATGTCTAGTGCATGGCCACAGTCCAGAGCATTAAAGCACTCTCAGGTAGAGCCCAGCTGCAAGGTGTTTGAAACTCTTAGGAATACTGCAGCATGCATGTCAGAAAACTTTTTAAAAAAGATTTATTTTTATGTATTTATTAGAGACAGAATGAGCATGCCACGGCCTCCAGCCACTGCAAACAAACTCCAGATACATGTGCCACCATGTGCATGTGGCTTATGTGGGAACTGGAGAATTGAATCTGGGTCCTTAACCGCTAAGCCATCTCTCCAGCCCCAGAAAACTTTTTTTTTTTTTTTTTTTTTTTTTTTTTTTTTTTGGTTTTTCGAGGTAGGGTTTCACACTATTCTAGGCTGACCTGGAATTCACTCTGTATTCTCAGGGTGACCTCAAACTCATGGTGATCCTCCTACCTCTGCCTCCCGAGTGCTGGGATTAAAGGTGTGCGCCACCACACCCAGCTGGGAATTTTTTTATTGCTTATTTGAGAAAGAGAGAGAGAATAGGTGTGCAAGGACCTCCAGCCACTGCAAACGAACTCCAGATGCATGCGCCACCTTGTGCATCTGGATTATGTGGGTCCTGGGGAGTTGAACCAGGGTACTTTGGCTTTGCAGGCAAATGCCTTAACTGCTAAACCATCTTCTCCATCCCCAGAAAACTTTTTTTTTTTTTTTTTTTTGCTGGGTGTTTTGGTGCATGCCTTTAATCCCAGCATTCGGGAGGCAGAGGTAAGAGGATCGCTGTGAGTTCAAGGCCACCCTGAGACTACATAGTAAATTCCAGGTCAGCCTGGGCTAGAGAAAGACCCTACCTTAAAAAACAAAAAACTAAAAGTTTATTTATTTGTGCTGGGCATGATGGTGCATGCCTTTAATTCCAGCACTCGGGAGGCAGTGGTAGGAGGATCACCGTGAGTTTGAGGCCACCCTGAGACTACATAGTGAATTCCAGGTCAGCCTGAGCTATAGTGAAACCCTACCCCGAAAAACCAAAATAATAATAATAATTTATTTATTTGCAAGCAGGGAGTGAGGGAGAGAGAATGGGTGTGCCAAGACCTCCAGCCACTGCAAATAAACTCCAGATGCATGTGCCACCCTATGCATCTGGCTTGAATCAAAGGCTGGTCAAGCTTTGCAGACAAGTGCCTTAACCACTGAGCCATCTCCAGCCTCAGAAAACTCTTCTGACATCAGTTATAAATTTCTCAATGTTGGGGTTGGGGCTTAGCGGTTAAGGAGCTTGCCTGCAAAACCTAAGGATTCAGCTTCAATTCTCCAAATCCCACGTAAGCTAGATGCACATAGTGGTGCATGCGTCTGCAGTTCGTTTGCAGTGGCTAGAGGCCCTGGCATGCCCATTCTCACTCTCCCCTCCATCCCTCTCTCTGTTTCTAATAACTAACTAAATAAAAATCTTTTAAAAATTTCTCAATGTTTCCTTCTGCAGCTATCAACCTACAACCAAAGTACCCCTGTCAGGGCACACTTCTCCTTGAGCTCTGGCCTCCTCCAGTTACCCAACAGAAATGTTCCTTCCTGTTTACCCTGGAAATTTTGGCTCCAGGACAGCCAGTTCAGCTGCTGAACTTGTTGGGATACGGGAAGAGGAAGGCTAATATGAAAAATAAAATAAAAAAAGGCAGAAACACTGCAGAGGAGTTGAGGGGCACTCATACACTAGAAATGTCCTTCTAAGATAGGATATACCTGAGGAAAGATCAGGGAGAGTAGAGGCACTGGCAGGAATCAGGCTGATCAAGGGATAGGAGCTAGTGGGCACTTGCAGAATATTAGAGCCACTAGCTTGGTAGGACAAGGCTACTCTGGCACTCACCTGAGGGCTGCAGATCGAAGCCTGGTGGCCTTCCTGGTGGTGCACTGTGGAGACACGTTCTTACTGTGGGTGCTGCAGGGTGAGTGCACGTTAATCTTTGAACTGAAGGTTTTGTAGGTCCCAAGTGGGAGGGAGTGGAGACGCTGTGCTGGGACTGGTTGTCCTCCCGGAAACAAAACAAAACAAAAAAAAAAAAAAAAAAAAAAAAGGAGTGGAGGATAGGGCGGGGTTGCAGTCAGGGTCTCATTACTGGTAGAAATCCAAGCCAGAGCAGCTTGAGGGAAAAGGTTTATTTCGGCTTACAGGCTGGAGGGGAAGCTCCATGACTGCAGGGGAAAACGATGGCATGAGCAGAGGGTGGACATCACCCCCTGGCCAACATAAGGTGGACCATAGCAACAGGAGAGTGTGCCAAACACTGGCATAGGGAAATGGGCTATAACACCCATAAGCCCGCCCCCCCAACAATACACTGCCTTCAAGAGGCTTTAATTTCCAATTGCCATCAGCTGGGGAACCTAATATCCAGAACACCTAAGTTTATGGGAGACACCTGAATCGAACCACCACAGGCGGGACTCTTTATCCTCCACACATCAGCTGGAACTAAGCTTAAACTAGTTTAAAAACTCAATGTGTGGGATTAGCTTGTAGAAAACGAAAGGACTGAAACTAGGCAGAGGACCTGAGTAGGTTTTGTTTTAGAATTATTTCTGGCTCTTGTCCCACTCATCTAAACGACCTGTCTGGCAGATCAACAGATAACCTTTCTCATTGACCCCACTCAAGCAAAGGGAAGGAAGAGGAGAGGAGTGGGGAGGGCCACTCGTTCCAGCTGGCTCCAAGCCAGCCAGGAACTGCTGCCTGACCTCAGAAAGCCAGTCATGGAAGTGGGCAGGACGAAAGGACTGGAGGTGGGGCCGGGCATTTAAGGCTGTTTGGGGCAGTACAGCAAAGGCTAGAACAAGGACACTGGTGTCGAAAGGTCCTGCAGGGCCACCCTACCGTATGGCTACTGGGCCATCTCAAGCAGTACCCGTCCTAGTTGGTGAAGAACAGCTCCCAAGCAGGGCTTTTTCCCTGGGCTTGCCAGAGGCTCTGTAGACAAGCAGGAAGAGGCTGGGAGAGCCATGGGGCCTGATGAAGGAAGGGGACCAGGGACACCTCTCCCTCCTTGCCCCCTTGGCCTTTGCTTACTGTTTGGTTTGATATGCAACGTCCAGCTGCCACTGGCTGGACAGAAGTGCTGAGTCACGGGTGTAAGTGGGATCCCTGTAAGAATTGTATAATTCTGGAGAAAAGTAGGACAGCATGGTCCTACAGGCTGGGGACATAAAGGGAGACCTAGGGATTTGGATCCCTGTAGGGGAAAAAAAAATGTTATTTGAGACAAAATCAGCCCAGGCTGACCCGAAACTTACTTAGTGGGATTTCTACCTCAGCTTCCATGTGCTAAAATTATGCTGCACTCAAGCTTTCCAAAGGAAAATTCTATGCTGGGTGTGAAGATAGACATGACACAAGAAGAAAGACTCACGTCCTTGTCTTGTCCCTACATGCTTGCTGTCAGGTTCTCAATGGAGAACTCAGACAATTTCTTGGGCCCAACGTTTTTTTTGTTTTGTTTTTTTTTTAATTTTTTTGTTGTTCATTTTTATTTATTTATTTGAGAGTGACAGAGAGAAAGAGAGAGAGAGAGAGTGGGTGCTCCAGGACTTCCAGCCACTGCAAATGAACTCCAGATGCGTGTGCCCTCTTGTGCATCTGGCTAATGTGGGTCCTGGAAAATCAAGCCTTGAACCAGGGTCCTTAGGCTTCACAGGCAAGTGCTTAACCGCTAAGCCATCTCTCCAGCCCATGCCCAAGGTCTTTTATTTATTTTTAAAATATTTTTGTTGAGCCAGGCGTGGTGGCGCATGCCTTTAATCCCAGCAATGGGAGGCAGAGGTAGGAGGATCGCTGTGAGTTCGAGGCCACCCTGAGACTCCATAGTGAATTCCAGGTCAGCCTGGGCTAGAGTGAGACCCTACCTTGAAAAACCAAAATATATATATATATATTTTTTTGTTGTTGTTGTTGTTGGGCTGGAGAGATGGCTCAGTGGTAAAGGTGCTTGCTGGAAGACCTAAAGGACACAGGTTCAATTCCCCAGTACCCATGTAAATCTAGATGCACAAGGTGGCACATGTATCTAGAATTCATTTGCAGTGGCTAGAGGCCCTGGCGTGCCCATGCTCTCTATCTTTCTGCCTCTTTCTCTCTCTCAAATAAATAAATAAATAAATATTAATTTTTTTGGTATTTATTTGCAAACAGAAAAAGAGAGCCGGGCATAGTGGTGCATCCCTTTAATTCCAGCACTTGGGAGGCAGGGGTAGGAGGATCACTGTGAGTTGAGGAACTATAGAGTGAGTTACAGATGAGCCTGGGCTAGAGTGAGACCCTATCTTGAAGAAAAAAGAAAGAGAGAGAGAGAGGAAGAGAGAGAGCCCACAGGTATGTTCCCACTGCAAATGAAATTCAGATGCATGCACTGTAAGGTTCAGAAATGACCAAGACCACGGAGACCACTCTGAGGCAAAGATGGAAGTTTTTATTCAGAGAAAAACATGAATTTTCAGGACTGACTCTCAAGAGTGGAGCAGTCACCTTGGGGTTACAGTGGGCTTTATAGGCTCTTTAGTTGGAAGGTGAGAAAGGGAAGGAATTTCTTTGTTGGGGCGATAAATCTCTGTTCTTTACATTAGCCATAGGATGAGACCAGAAGTGACCCGGTGAGAAATAGGGGAGCAGTAAATCTAGACTTTGAACCTTGTTAGGCAGGGGAGGGATAATGGCTGGGCAATTTCTTGAGGAATGTGGATGACTCACTTCTCTGTTGCCCTTCTGCTGTCCTCGGTGACTCCATTTTGTCCTGACCTAACATTCTAGCTTTTTGTTAATGATAAAAGAGGAAGGTTAATTTTTTATGCTGACTATAAGGGCGATGAGTTCTTATGGGAGAGGTTGGATAATGCAGTCAATGGGTCTCTCTTCAGGGCAGGTGATGAGGAGGCAGTTTTATGGTGGCTAGAGGTGGCAGAGTAGTGAGATCAGTAGTTCCAGTGTAGTATGTTGTTATGACTTGGTCCTGAGTGAAGCAGAGACTTCTCTCATACCATCCCTGTATTGAGCTGGCTTCAGGGCAGACGCTAGCAGACACCTGTTATAGAGAAGATGAGGGAGATGGGCTCTATGTACTCCGTGAGAAGACATAAGGGAGAATAAAGGAGCTTGTTATTTTTGTCCACAACTATGACATCAAAACACCAGATATAAAGGGAGGATGAGCATTCAGAGGTGAGAAATAGAGGGCTTGGGCAAGAGGAGGCAGAGGGGCATTTTGGGATCAGGGGAAGAGTAGGGACACAAGAGAGTTTAAGTTTGAGAGTGTCCATTGGGGTGGCAGTGTACTTATCCCTGCATGAGATAGGGTAAGGGCTAAGGAAGGAGGGTGTCTGAGGAATAGCTCTGATTCTGGCTAAGGCAAGTGGGAGGAACTGGGGTCAGGATAGGTGAAGTTAATCAGGGACAGGCAGAGGCAGAAGGCATGAGTTAATGTTAGAGTTTAGAATTGTAAGTCAGCATCAGACAGGGGAGCCTATTAGTCTGACTCATTGTTTATATTGTAGTTGTATTTTTCTCATTGGGTAATTAAGACCATGTAGGCTGTCAGAATTAACGGTACACTTTGGAGGTCAATAATGGTTCTGTAGGAGAGACTTTTAGGGACCTGTGAGGAGTTCTATGACTCTAAGCATTGTCATCTGCTAGGATAAGTCAAGGCTTTGCTGACCAAGTAGCCATCCCTCTTTTGGGAAGCCTGAAGGACTGATTTTCCTCTGATATAACTTTCCTGTTGCAGATACACTGACTTGGAATTCATTTCTGGGTCTCCACATCCTCTCTGACCAAGAAGACAGGTAACTTACCAGAGGCTAGAAGTTCAAGTGTCCCATTATTTCCTGTGGTCTTTTGACCTGGGAGCAGGAACCAAAATATTGGCTATTCTTTTAACTCCAACATTTCCAATTGATTTTGGCTTCTACATATGGTTATTACTCACTCAGAGAGACTGTATGTATCTGATTAGCAAAACAGATTAGTTAAAAAGGGTGCAGAACAGATCTGTTTAGCAGAGCAGATCTGGTTAGAGAATGACACAATAGTTTAAAATCATTCTGATTAATATTTAAGTTTAGTTGTCAGGTGACAGTGTAAGCTATATCTGGGACCTAGAAAGCATACACATTCTATCTTTTAAGTATCTGTCAGTTATAAGTATAGGCAGAATATTTTAGTAGCCCTAAAGACAATATTTTAATCAATTATTTTATCAATAACTTTAAGGCAATTGATTTAATCTAGAAATTATATTCCAGAAAGAAGACAAGACAGTATAAAAACTCAGCACGTGTGTTTGAAAACAACTTTGGTTAGTCTGTATACCAAGGTAAGTACCAATTACTCCCCAAACTGGAAGTAGAACAGCAATTTAAGATTATTTTTAGGGAAGGAAATATGTCTTAAGTATCAATATTGTTATAAGCAATGAACTTAATATGTCAGAAATGAGACAATTAATTAAGTGAAACCTTGACTGAAATTGATAAGAATAAAATAAAACTTGATCATTGTTGAGTTAAGCAAGCCTGATTTTTAACGTGCATTAGAGACAATATGACAGACACAAAGCAATTTCTTAAATAAGTACCTTTAACCATTGGACAATTTTAAGGTGTAATTAAAGAAATATTTATGACTGTTACATGAAGCTTAGACAAACTTTATTAACCTTGTTTGTATTTAGTGGATTTTCTTAAGACATGGGGAATTTTTTAAAGAACAAAAATCATAATAAGTCACTTTTTATAAACTTAATTATAACTTCAGTGATAATCATCTAGCAATGCTAGCTTAAGACAAGAACAATCTTAAAATTACAGAGTTTTAGTCAGGCATGGTGATGCATGCTTATTGATAGCTAAACATCATGGACTTTGTATAAACCAAATAACAATGTTCTGATATCTGGAAAAGTCTGATATTAACAAAAAGTAGAGTTTACATATTTAAAGCACAAGAGGCTACAGAGAGTAAACTATGAGCAAAAGATTTGTTGACAGAATTTAAAATAAACAAGAAATCTATATTATGTAGTAACATTTTTGGCTTAAATATGAAGACATGAAAAATTTTATAATTTTTAAGCTTATCAGAGTTGGGATACCTTTTGTTTGTTTCTTTGTTTTTGTCTTTCAAGGTAGGGTCTCGCTCTAGCCCAAGCTGACCTGGAATTCACTATGTAGTCTCAGGGTGACCTTGAACTCACAGCGATCCTCCTACCTCTGCCTTCTGAGTGCTGGGATTAAAGGCACGTGCCACCACGCCCAGCTTGGGATACCTTTATATACATGCATTTTTGGGAAGATTTAGCACTCTTAAAAGCTAAATAAGATGTCCATTCAACCTATAAGTCAGTTTTTGAAATTACTTTAGTTATACTTAACATACCCAAAGAATAGAGTAAGTGAATTAAACTGCCATGATCTAATAAAAAAGGAGACAAGTCTCATGAAAAAGAGAGGGAATGAGCATGTCAGGGCGACTTGCCACTGCAAACTACTTTCAAAACAATTTTCAAATGTATGTTCCACTTTGCAAATAAGCACCTTTAATTGTTGAGTCAAAAAGAAGTATTTTTAATATCTTCCAAATCAGTTTTATTGAATTCCAAACATACACAAAATTTTATGACATAATCTATAACAATTCAAATCTTAGTCAACTTTATATTAGGACTGATTGTTGGAGGAATTGAGGAATTACATCTTAAAATCACAACATAACTTTGTTTAGAATTTTTTTTTTTTTTTTTTTTTTTTTTTTTTTTTTTTTTTTTTTTTTACTGTTCACCATGAAGTAAATTGTTTCCAAGTGTCTGGCAGATAAATCCTATTTAATGTTTTAAATGTGGTCTATTTACCTTAAAAAAAAAATAGGGGAAAAAAGAGTAAGTAGTTCCTCTGTGAGATTTTTTAAAAATATGTTTTATTTATTTATTTGAGAAAGAGAAAGAGGTAGAGATAGAGAGTGAGAGAGACAGAATGGGCATGCCAGTGTCTCCAGCCACTGCAAATGAACTCCAGATGCATGTGCCTCCTTGTGCATCTGGCTTATGTGGGTCCTGGGGAATTGAACTCGGGTCCTTTAACTTTGCAGGCAAAAGCCTTAACCGCTAAGCCATCTTCTCCAGCCGTGTGAGATTTTTTCTTTTTTGAGGCAGGGTTTTAGATATAATAACCTTAGGAGAGAATTAAATATTAATGTGTCAATTTTAATCTTAAGGTTTAGTTAAAAGGTTGACAAATAGAGGAACCTAGTTAACTTGGTTGGGTACTCTAAATTTAGTCTTTTATAACCATTATTATGACCAGATTAACATCAATGACTTAAAGTTAAGTTTATAACCTGAATACCATAGCAACCTGCTACCAGCCAGGGCCATACTTTGTTAGTCTGATGTAAGCCCTAGGATAATAGTCATTTTATATCTCAAGAAGTCTGTAATCTGATTAAGTACTTTGTCTTTAACTTGTTAAAGCTTACTCATACCTTAATCTATATACCTTTACTTTACAATCCATGTAACCACTCTGTAATAATCTTTTTCATCAAACATTTAACATTCAACATTTAAAGTTTTCTCTCCAGTTTATCTTCTTTAGTCATATTCATCTCATAACTATTAACAAAAACTTTTATTGTCCTTGCCATAAGACTTTTAATATGACCATTTTACCCCTCAGAAGGCCTTTTGAAATAACTTTTTTAAAAAAGATTTTTTTAAGATCAGATTTGACTTGTGCTATTTACCCAGAATAAGCATAAATTTTGGAACTTTGTTTTTTACAACTTTTTTGAAACACCTTTAAAAAAATATGAAAGCAGATTTAAACATTATTAGACATTTTAGAAAAATTTTTTTACTAATTTAGTATCGAGTACCTTTAAATTTAAACATAAATTTTGAGGTTGCTGTCTGTTAGTAGTTCCATAGAAGCATAGAAAGATAAAGTAAATCTAAAACAGTTACAGATTTCTTAAAGAAGTTCCCATAGCGACTTGGCATTCATTCATCATCAAGCTGGGGTCAGGATCCTGAGATTCCCTGTGCTTGCAGTTCCCTGGCTGTGCAAGGCAGGGAAGCTAAGGAAGAGCCTTTTATCCCCCCCCCCCTTAATTCCAGGGAGAGTTTTGATCTTCCCTCAGGGCTATAAGGCAGCTTTTTGAACCTGTCATTTTACAACTCTTTAAGAGTAGGAGATTCTTGTATTTTTTTTCTATGATCTTAATTATTTTTAGTGTTTCTTCTGTGGGGACACTCAACAGTAAAACTTGGCTATGCTCATTCTGCATGCAGTTCAATGGGGGAGAGAGAAATCACCAGTGAAGATACTCAACAGTGGACACTGCAAGCCTTATATTTGGCCAGCCAGGCCAAATGAGCCAACGGGTACAATAGTGGCACATCTGTCATGGTGGAAACCAACTGCCCTCTAATTGGACTGGAGGCCCAATCCATGGGAGGGTATACATCCTTGATACTGAAAACTTAAAACAGGGGTAGTCATGAGCCATAGGGGTGTAATGTCTGCCGTTGTCTGGCCAAATGTATATACTATGCTTATCAAACTGCCCAGTAAGCACTTCTGTTAATGTTCACACCCTTATATTAATGCTACTCTCACTTTTGGTAGAGAATCTTCTCTTTTCAGGGGGCAGTGATCTTGGGATGACTCAGAAGGCATCATGGTGCTGGAAAAGAGTGACCGCAGTGCTCAGTCCTGCAATATCTCTATCACACCTTCCAAGGCTCAGGGTCTATTGCAGAAGAGGTGGCGTAAAGAATGTAAGAGCCAAAGGAAGGGTAGGACTCCTTACAACGTGCTCCCTGCAGACACAAAATGGCCTGGATATTCATTACCTCACGGTGCCTGACACTATCTACACAAGACCATCATAATAGGAGGAAAAGATCATAACATCAAAATAAAAGAGAGACTGATTGAGATGGGGAGGGGATATGATGGAGAATGGAGTTTCAAAGGGGAAAGTGGGGAGAGGAAGGGTATTATCATGGGGCATTTTTTATAATAATGGAAGTTGTTAACGAAAAAAAAAATTGGCTATGCTGTCTCGTACAGTGGGCTTGGTGGAAAACATTCCCACAATGAAATGGTACTGCTCAGAACAGACATCATTCTGCAGCCTTAGGGCTGTGAGCCATGTACATATTCACACACATACATTCATTTTAAGTGCACTTTTCATATAGACTCTAGACGATCATTTCCCCTTCACACATTCATTTATTCATTTATTCAGAAATTATGCATTCCCATTTTAAATTTCTATTCTATTTACAACTCCGGAGACTAAAAGCAAACCTTGTTACAAGGCAGGGCATCAGGAGAGGCTGAGGGATCTGGAGGAGCCATAGGCGCTGTTGTGGCAAGGTCTTCTATGGCGTCAGGGTCAAAAGCAGAGGATGAGGATGACTATGGGGAAGGGGCTAGAAGGACCTGGTAAGAAAAGCAGGTAGAGCAGAGACACGGCAGTGCATGCAGAGTGAAAACATGGTAACATGAAAATATTTGCCCATACATTGGCAGAAGTTTTTTGTTTGTTTGTTTGTTTTCAGGTAGGGTCTCACTCTGGTCCAGGCTGACCTGGAATTCACTATGTAGTCTCAGGGTGGCCTTGAACTGATGGCGATCCTCCTACCTCTGCCTCCCAAGTGCTGGGATTAAAGGCATGCACCACCATGCCTGGCTCAGACGTTTTTGTTTGTTTTTTATGGGAAGAACAGGATTTATTGAAGTTAAGATCCAGGGGAAGTTCCAAATGGTGGAAGCTGGCCTGGTTTCACAGGTCTACACAAAGAGAAAGAGCACCAGCACCTATAGACTGGAGTTCCAGATCTGCCCCTCGTAACCCTCCTCCACCCAGGGCTGGAGGTCTAACTAATAAGCTTTAATAAATTCCTGAATGTATTGAGAGATATCCATTCAAACTGCCACATCTGGCAATAGTTGTTTAATGCTTGCAAAGCAGAGGAAATTAGCCATAAAACAGGATAGGGGAGAAGGAAGAGGGAGCCTTATGAAAGGGATTATGATCATGCTCTATTATCTATGGACATTGTCAATAAAAAGTGTTTTTTAAATTTATTTATTTGAGAGCGACAGACAGAGAGAGAGAGAAAGAGGCAGAGAGAGAGAGAAAGAGAAAATGGGCACATCAGGGCTTCCAGCCACTGCAAAGGAGCTCCAGACGCGTGCGCCCCCTTGTGCATCTGGCTAACATGGGTCCTGGAGAACTGAGCCTCGAACCAGGATCCTTAGGCTTCACAGGCAAGCGCTTAACCGCTAAGCCATCTCTCCAGCCCAAGTGTTGTTTTTCTAAAGTTTCTATTCTATTGGTCCCAAGAAAATGTTCCACTTACTCGTCTCATTGAATCCTATATAAAGACTTTTGTCATCACTGTGACCAAATAACTGACAAGAGGCAACTTTGAGGGAGGAAGGCTTCATTTTGACTCACAGTTTCATGGCAGGGAAGAGCTCAGTCCTGAACTGCTGGACTCCGCCGGCAGGGGCAGGTAGTGCTGAAAGAAGAAAGGGTGGCGCACGCCTTTAATCCCAGCACTTGGGAGGCAGAGGTAGGAGGATCGCCGTGAGTTCGAGGCCACCCTGAGACTCTGAGGTCACCCTGAGGTCAGCCTGGGCTAGAGTGAGACCCTACCTCGAAAAAAAATAAAAAATAAAAAATAAAAAAATAAATACAAAAGTTGCAGATGCAGCTTGCCAGCAAATCGAGAGTGAAAGGAAAGAGAAAAGGAATGAAGAGATGTTGACAAACAAGTACAGGTTATAGAAGCAAAGTTTAGCGCATTAAATATGAAGACTGCCTTATAACTTATGAGGGTACGCTCACCCGCATATGTACACCGATTGACCTCCTCAAAACGAATGCCTCTCACGGGGCACTAGTCTGCCGGACTCCGAGAGCCCCACGTTGGGCGCCAGATGCCGGGCTCCGCCGGCAGGGGCAGGTAGTGCTGAGGGAAGGACCAGGCCTGCTGGTTCCTCCCAAGGGGTTGAGGAGGAGATGAGCGTCCAATGACTCAGACCTCTCCTGGCCACCGGAGAAAAACCACACTGAGTCGGGAGTCTTGTCGAAGCAGGAACTCGCTTTATTGTTACATGCGGTTGCCTATATAATGTTGAGAATGAAGGTGGGGATTCTAGGATGGGGGGAGAGGTAAGGGCCAATAGTAAACTGTGACTATTGAAATGATAATTCCAACTCCCACACAGAAGTAGCAGGCCAGAGGCCATTGGGCATCTTGCTGAGTCACATCTGGCCAGAGGCAGATCGCCAAACTTTAGCTAGGCTCAGGAAGTTCCACTAGGCCTCACATCCAGGCCTCTCAAGGCCCAACATCTTCCCCTTTTGTTTTTGTAACAGCATTAGTCACTGTGGCACTTGTCTTAGGTTGTCCCCCTCTGGGGATCTTACCCGTCATTGGGTACCATGTGTTTAGCTCACTGAGAACCCACTCCATGACCTGTCTTAGGTTGTACCAGCCTGTCTGAGATCTTACCCATCATTGATCAGATGGAGGGCGGAGGAGGAACACTCATATGAGGACAGCCAGTCATGTGAGGAGCTTGACTCCTGAGTAGCGACCCTGTGATAACATATTTCGACCTGATGAAGTTTTATTGCCTCTAGCCGTTGGTGAATAAATTGTGTAATCTTATTAATTACACAAGGCCTGACAGTGAGGAGAAGGAGAAGGAGGGGGAGGGGCCCAAGTAGAGGGAGAAGGTAGGGCAAGAAGTCATGTAAGCCCGTCCACAGCGGGTTGTCCTGGAGGTCCCGTCGCCTCCTCTCCAAGTCTTCCTGGAGCCTCTTAATCTTGTCCTGGACGATTCTCGATTTATTGGTGTAAAAGTGGCATTTTTTCCTGTAAAAACAAACATGTGCCTCCCTTTTTGGCCATTAGTAGGTCTAGTCCTCTCTTGTTTTGTAGGACTACCTCAGTCAGGGAATCTAGCTGTTGTTGAAGATAGGTCTCCCTCCGATATAGGGAGGGCCTCATTTCCAGGGATGATATCTACATCTGGGATCAAGGTGGCTGGGGCACAAAGGCCCGTCCAATTGGTGGGCAGAAAGTCATAGGCCATCCTGCCTCCACAAACATAAACCATTCCAGAAGGCGGGCAGCATTGAGCACTGGGCTCAGTTGTGTTAAAAGTACGTAAAGAAGGATGAATGTATCCCACATCTATACTGGAATTATTAGGGGAAGGTGGGGCCCAAATGCCCAGAGGAAACATTGAGAAAAGCTGGACGGGGATGGGGAAGGTGGCTGAGTAATTTTTTAAGGTCGTATGGGCAACTGTACTGCAAGCAGCCAGGGAGGCCCAGATCGGAGGCAAAGCCAGCAATCCTCCACAAGGGAGGGAATTGTTTGGTTTAGCAGGGTGAAGACCATTTTAGGAACAGTCCTCAGGGGTGAGACACTCCCTGGAGAAGTGATTGTTAGTGTCCCCTTGTTGGGACAAATATTTTAGGTCTCTTGTTGGTACCCAAATGGGTCTTTTTCTTCTTACAAAGTTTTCCCATGGACAAAAATTCTATGAGCAAGCCGGGCGTGGTGGCGCATGCCTTTAATCCCAGTACTCGGGAGGCAGAGGTAGGAGGATTGCTGTGAGTTCAAGGCCACCCTGAGACTACATAGTTAATTTCAGGTCAGCCTGGACCAGAGTGAGACCCTACCTCGAAAAACCAAAAAAAAAAAAAAAAAAAAAAATCTATGAGCTTTACATAAGTTTCTATCAAAAAACTCCTTTCTGTTATAGAGTTTTGTATTTCAACCACTTCTCAGTACAAAAGACTATCAAGGCCAACCAAATGGCTTCTGACACTGAATATACATAATCTTGCTTACATGTAGGTGTTACAGTCTTGTTAAAGTTTTGTTGCCAAAGGGCCCAGAGTTATGGATACAAGGCCAGCCAAATGGCTTTCGACAATTCCTCCTTTTTTATTTTTTATGAACCGGGCCCTTCTGGGCCTCAGTGCAGAAAGACTGTGTCTGTTTTAGGTTGTCCTCTATGATATTTAGGCCTTACCCGTCATCGGTACATGAATTCCATCATTCATGCCCTGTCTTAGGTTGACCTAACTCGAGAGAATCTTACCCGTCTTTGACTACCAGCCTGTGCAGGGGCTTTAAGATAATGTCTCAGGAAGCCAGGGTCGGGTCTGTAGCTGTATCCCATGTACTTCTGTACAGATATCCATAATGGATCTCAAAAGGCATTTAACAAGTATGGGCAGCAGACACAGAATGAGCAAAAGACAAACACCTGTAGCAGCAAAGCTTCCTATCCAAGAAGTGAGAGAATTCCGTCCAGGCAAGGCAGAGTTAAAAGCAGATATTAAGTCATCAGCAGCTTTAGCTGCATCAAAAGTAAGATGATTATTTTGTAAAGACAAAATCTCTGAATGTTACTGAATCAGATCCAAGGAAATATTATCATTATGTCAAATACCTCTTAAATGTATTTTCCCAACACTGTTGACTGTTACTATATTTTTTAGAAGTAACACAAATCCATTGAAAATCTACATGACACTCCAAACGAGTTCTAATTTTTAACCTTAGTATCTCTTCACCCAAATACGTAACCACATCATACAGAGTGTCTAACAGGTGAAACTGTATCTAGGGTGAGGATCGAGCCCAAGATCTTAAAGGGAAGCACAGTTTGAACTTTTTTAGGAGTTACTTTAAAGCTGTGAGTATGAAGGATAATTAGACATTAAAAGTATAAGCCTAAAGCCAAAAGCCACAGCACACTTCAGGAACTCCAGCTAGGCACACTTTGCATATCTTTAGATTGAAATCTGAAACCCACCACCACACCTTAAGATCCACACAATGGCATTGACTCCAGCCAGGTGGCTGCAGAATGCAAACTACAAACAAATAAACAACTGAATAAATGGGGGGCCATCTATTCAAACTACCACATTTTGCCCCTGGCTCCCAATAGATTTATAACCATCACACATTATAAATTGTACTCAGTTCAATTTCAAAGGTCCCCACAGTCTTGACCAATTCAAGATATTAAGACCTGTAAAATCAAACAAGTTAAACACTTCTAACATATAAAGGCACAGAGTAAACATTTTTAACTGGTATAAGGCATAGCAAGGAGAGACTAAAACAATATAAACTCAACCACCATCCAAAAGTGTTTGCATTTCTATGATAGTCTTCCCTCAGGCATCATTTCCATGGTAAAGCAATAGGACCATCTTCCTTTAAGATTGCTAATGTGTTTGACAATAGCAGATTCAGTAACCTAAAACCAGTCTCAGTGTCTGTAATTTTAACTTGCATGAGGTTTTCCAGCTTAAAATTTTAAAATCTTTCAGTCCAATATCTCTAGCCAAGCACATCAGTCCATTACAAATTTAACCTTGATCAAAATCTCTGGGTCTGGGCAGCAGGACGCAGCCAGCCCTTATGCCAGTAGCCCAGTTCCAACAAAGTCCCCTGCAGTCTTTCCTTCCTCTTAGAAAGCTCATAAGCCAAGCCTCAAAGTTTAATGCTGTCTGCACTTAGCATTTTAAGATTCTTATTAGAATAGTCCGTAAAATTTGGCTTACCACTCCAGAAGACACCTTCAGTTGCAAGCACCAAGTCTATGCCTATTCCTCCAAAACAAAGGTTCCAAAAGATCAACATCCACATGGTCAGGTTCATCTCAGTCCACTCCTCGGTCTGTATCAGACAGCTTTAGGTTCACTGAGATAAACTTCCAGACCTGATACAGTTATGGAGGAAGGGATATTTATTGAAGCTTACAGAGCCAGGGGAACTTCCATAATGGCAGAAAAAGTTGGCCTGCCTTCACAGGCCCAAGCAGAGAGAGAGAGAGAGAGAGAGAGAGAGAGAAGCACAAGCCTTTAGAAATACAAAAGTCAGCCGGGCGTGGTGGCGCACGCCTTTAATCCCAGCACTTGGGAGGCAGAGGTAGGAGGATCGCCGTGAGTTCGAGGCCACCCTGAGACTCTGAGGTCACCCTGAGGTCAGCCTGGGCTAGAGTGAGACCCTACCTCGAAAAAAAATAAAAAATAAAAAAATAAATACAAAAGTTGCAGATGCAGCTTGCCAGCAAATCGAGAGTGAAAGGAAAGAGAAAAGGAATGAAGAGATGTTGACAAACAAGTACAGGTTATAGAAGCAAAGTTTAGCGCATTAAATATGAAGACTGCCTTATAACTTATGAGGGTACGCTCACCCGCATATGTACACCGATTGACCTCCTCAAAACGAATGCCTCTCACGGGGCACTAGTCTGCCGGACTCCGAGAGCCCCACGTTGGGCGCCAGATGCCGGGCTCCGCCGGCAGGGGCAGGTAGTGCTGAGGGAAGGACCAGGCCTGCTGGTTCCTCCCAAGGGGTTGAGGAGGAGATGAGCGTCCAATGACTCAGACCTCTCCTGGCCACCGGAGAAAAACCACACTGAGTCGGGAGTCTTGTCGAAGCAGGAACTCGCTTTATTGTTACATGCGGTTGCCTATATAATGTTGAGAATGAAGGTGGGGATTCTAGGATGGGGGGAGAGGTAAGGGCCAATAGTAAACTGTGACTATTGAAATGATAATTCCAACTCCCACACAGAAGTAGCAGGCCAGAGGCCATTGGGCATCTTGCTGAGTCACATCTGGCCAGAGGCAGATCGCCAAACTTTAGCTAGGCTCAGGAAGTTCCACTAGGCCTCACATCCAGGCCTCTCAAGGCCCAACATCTTCCCCTTTTGTTTTTGTAACAGCATTAGTCACTGTGGCACTTGTCTTAGGTTGTCCCCCTCTGGGGATCTTACCCGTCATTGGGTACCATGTGTTTAGCTCACTGAGAACCCACTCCATGACCTGTCTTAGGTTGTACCAGCCTGTCTGAGATCTTACCCATCATTGATCAGATGGAGGGCGGAGGAGGAACACTCATATGAGGACAGCCAGTCATGTGAGGAGCTTGACTCCTGAGTAGCGACCCTGTGATAACATATTTCGACCTGATGAAGTTTTATTGCCTCTAGCCGTTGGTGAATAAATTGTGTAATCTTATTAATTACACAAGGCCTGACAGTGAGGAGAAGGAGAAGGAGGGGGAGGGGCCCAAGTAGAGGGAGAAGGTAGGGCAAGAAGTCATGTAAGCCCGTCCACAGCGGGTTGTCCTGGAGGTCCCGTCGCCTCCTCTCCAAGTCTTCCTGGAGCCTCTTAATCTTGTCCTGGACGATTCTCGATTTATTGGTGTAAAAGTGGCATTTTTTCCTGTAAAAACAAACATGTGCCTCCCTTTTTGGCCATTAGTAGGTCTAGTCCTCTCTTGTTTTGTAGGACTACCTCAGGGAATCTAGCTGTTGTTGAAGATAGGTCTCCCTCCGATATAGGGAGGGCCTCATTTCCAGGGATGATATCTACATCTGGGATCAAGGTGGCTGGGGCACAAAGGCCCGTCCAATTGGTGGGCAGAAAGTCATAGGCCATCCTGCCTCCACAAACATAAACCATTCCAGAAGGCGGGCAGCATTGAGCACTGGGCTCAGTTGTGTTAAAAGTACGTAAAGAAGGATGAATGTATCCCACATCTATACTGGAATTATTAGGGGAAGGTGGGGCCCAAATGCCCAGAGGAAACATTGAGAAAAGCTGGACGGGGATGGGGAAGGTGGCTGAGTAATTTTTTAAGGTCGTATGGGCAACTGTACTGCAAGCAGCCAGGGAGGCCCAGATCGGAGGCAAAGCCAGCAATCCTCCACAAGGGAGGGAATTGTTTGGTTTAGCAGGGTGAAGACCATTTTAGGAACAGTCCTCAGGGGTGAGACACTCCCTGGAGAAGTGATTGTTAGTGTCCCCTTGTTGGGACAAATATTTTAGGTCTCTTGTTGGTACCCAAATGGGTCTTTTTCTTCTTACAAAGTTTTCCCATGGACAAAAATTCTATGAGCAAGCCGGGCGTGGTGGCGCACGCCTTTAATCCCAGTACTCGGGAGGCAGAGGTAGGAGGATTGCTGTGAGTTCAAGGCCACCCTGAGACTACATAGTTAATTTCAGGTCAGCCTGGACCAGAGTGAGACCCTACCTCGAAAAACCAAAAAAAAAAAAAAAAAAAAAAAAAAAAAAAAAAAAAAAATCTATGAGCTTTACATAAGTTTCTATCAAAAAACTCCTTTCTGTTATAGAGTTTTGTATTTCAACCACTTCTCAGTACAAAAGACTATCAAGGCCAACCAAATGGCTTCTGACACTGAATATACATAATCTTGCTTACATGTAGGTGTTACAGTCTTGTTAAAGTTTTGTTGCCAAAGGGCCCAGAGTTATGGATACAAGGCCAGCCAAATGGCTTTCGACAATTCCTCCTTTTTTATTTTTTATGAACCGGGCCCTTCTGGGCCTCAGTGCAGAAAGACTGTGTCTGTTTTAGGTTGTCCTCTATGATATTTAGGCCTTACCCGTCATCGGTACATGAATTCCATCATTCATGCCCTGTCTTAGGTTGACCTAACTCGAGAGAATCTTACCCGTCTTTGACTACCAGCCTGTGCAGGGGCTTTAAGATAATGTCTCAGGAAGCCGGGGTCGGGTCTGTAGCTGTATCCCATGTACTTCTGTACAGATATCCATAATGGATCTCAAAAGGCATTTAACAAGTATGGGCAGCAGACACAGAATGAGCAAAAGACAAACACCTGTAGCAGCAAAGCTTCCTATCCAAGAAGTGAGAGAATTCCGTCCAGGCAAGGCAGAGTTAAAAGCAGATATTAAGTCATCAGCAGCTTTAGCTGCATCAAAAGTAAGATGATTATTTTGTAAAGACAAAATCTCTGAATGTTACTGAATCAGATCCAAGGAAATATTATCATTATGTCAAATACCTCTTAAATGTATTTTCCCAACACTGTTGACTGTTACTATATTTTTTAGAAGTAACACAAATCCATTGAAAATCTACATGACACTCCAAACGAGTTCTAATTTTTAACCTTAGTATCTCTTCACCCAAATACGTAACCACATCATACAGAGTGTCTAACAGGTGAAACTGTATCTAGGGTGAGGATCGAGCCCAAGATCTTAAAGGGAAGCACAGTTTGAACTTTTTTAGGAGTTACTTTAAAGCTGTGAGTATGAAGGATAATTAGACATTAAAAGTATAAGCCTAAAGCCAAAAGCCACAGCACACTTCAGGAACTCCAGCTAGGCACACTTTGCATATCTTTAGATTGAAATCTGAAACCCACCACCACACCTTAAGATCCACACAATGGCATTGACTCCAGCCAGGTGGCTGCAGAATGCAAACTACAAACAAATAAACAACTGAATAAATGGGGGGCCATCTATTCAAACTACCACATTTTGCCCCTGGCTCCCAATAGATTTATAACCATCACACATTATAAATTGTACTCAGTTCAATTTCAAAGGTCCCCACAGTCTTGACCAATTCAAGATATTAAGACCTGTAAAATCAAACAAGTTAAACACTTCTAACATATAAAGGCACAGAGTAAACATTTTTAACTGGTATAAGGCATAGCAAGGAGAGACTAAAACAATATAAACTCAACCACCATCCAAAAGTGTTTGCATTTCTATGATAGTCTTCCCTCAGGCATCATTTCCATGGTAAAGCAATAGGACCATCTTCCTTTAAGATTGCTAATGTGTTTGACAATAGCAGATTCAGTAACCTAAAACCAGTCTCAGTGTCTGTAATTTTAACTTGCATGAGGTTTTCCAGCTTAAAATTTTAAAATCTTTCAGTCCAATATCTCTAGCCAAGCACATCAGTCCATTACAAATTTAACCTTGATCAAAATCTCTGGGTCTGGGCAGCAGGACGCAGCCAGCCCTTATGCCAGTAGCCCAGTTCCAACAAAGTCCCCTGCAGTCTTTCCTTCCTCTTAGAAAGCTCATAAGCCAAGCCTCAAAGTTTAATGCTGTCTGCACTTAGCATTTTAAGATTCTTATTAGAATAGTCCGTAAAATTTGGCTTACCACTCCAGAAGACACCTTCAGTTGCAAGCACCAAGTCTATGCCTATTCCTCCAAAACAAAGGTTCCAAAAGATCAACATCCACATGGTCAGGTTCATCTCAGTCCACTCCTCGGTCTGTATCAGACAGCTTTAGGTTCACTGAGATAAACTTCCAGACCTGATACAGTTATGGAGGAAGGGATATTTATTGAAGCTTACAGAGCCAGGGGAACTTCCATAATGGCAGAAAAAGTTGGCCTGCCTTCACAGGCCCAAGCAGAGAGAGAGAGAGAGAGAGAGAGAGAGAGAAGCACAAGCCTTTAGAAATACAAAAGTCAGCCGGGCGTGGTGGCGCACGCCTTTAATCCCAGCACTTGGGAGGCAGAGGTAGGAGGATCGCCGTGAGTTCGAGGCCACCCTGAGACTCTGAGGTCACCCTGAGGTCAGCCTGGGCTAGAGTGAGACCCTACCTCGAAAAAAAATAAAAAATAAAAAAATAAATACAAAAGTTGCAGATGCAGCTTGCCAGCAAATCGAGAGTGAAAGGAAAGAGAAAAGGAATGAAGAGATGTTGACAAACAAGTACAGGTTATAGAAGCAAAGTTTAGCGCATTAAATATGAAGACTGCCTTATAACTTATGAGGGTACGCTCACCCGCATATGTACACCGATTGACCTCCTCAAAACGAATGCCTCTCACGGGGCACTAGTCTGCCGGACTCCGAGAGCCCCACGTTGGGCGCCAGATGCCGGGCTCCGCCGGCAGGGGCAGGTAGTGCTGAGGGAAGGACCAGGCCTGCTGGTTCCTCCCAAGGGGTTGAGGAGGAGATGAGCGTCCAATGACTCAGACCTCTCCTGGCCACCGGAGAAAAACCACACTGAGTCGGGAGTCTTGTCGAAGCAGGAACTCGCTTTATTGTTACATGCGGTTGCCTATATAATGTTGAGAATGAAGGTGGGGATTCTAGGATGGGGGGAGAGGTAAGGGCCAATAGTAAACTGTGACTATTGAAATGATAATTCCAACTCCCACACAGAAGTAGCAGGCCAGAGGCCATTGGGCATCTTGCTGAGTCACATCTGGCCAGAGGCAGATCGCCAAACTTTAGCTAGGCTCAGGAAGTTCCACTAGGCCTCACATCCAGGCCTCTCAAGGCCCAACATCTTCCCCTTTTGTTTTTGTAACAGCATTAGTCACTGTGGCACTTGTCTTAGGTTGTCCCCCTCTGGGGATCTTACCCGTCATTGGGTACCATGTGTTTAGCTCACTGAGAACCCACTCCATGACCTGTCTTAGGTTGTACCAGCCTGTCTGAGATCTTACCCATCATTGATCAGATGGAGGGCGGAGGAGGAACACTCATATGAGGACAGCCAGTCATGTGAGGAGCTTGACTCCTGAGTAGCGACCCTGTGATAACATATTTCGACCTGATGAAGTTTTATTGCCTCTAGCCGTTGGTGAATAAATTGTGTAATCTTATTAATTACACAAGGCCTGACAGTGAGGAGAAGGAGAAGGAGGGGGAGGGGCCCAAGTAGAGGGAGAAGGTAGGGCAAGAAGTCATGTAAGCCCGTCCACAGCGGGTTGTCCTGGAGGTCCCGTCGCCTCCTCTCCAAGTCTTCCTGGAGCCTCTTAATCTTGTCCTGGACGATTCTCGATTTATTGGTGTAAAAGTGGCATTTTTTCCTGTAAAAACAAACATGTGCCTCCCTTTTTGGCCATTAGTAGGTCTAGTCCTCTCTTGTTTTGTAGGACTACCTCAGTCAGGGAATCTAGCTGTTGTTGAAGATAGGTCTCCCTCCGATATAGGGAGGGCCTCATTTCCAGGGATGATATCTACATCTGGGATCAAGGTGGCTGGGGCACAAAGGCCCGTCCAATTGGTGGGCAGAAAGTCATAGGCCATCCTGCCTCCACAAACATAAACCATTCCAGAAGGCGGGCAGCATTGAGCACTGGGCTCAGTTGTGTTAAAAGTACGTAAAGAAGGATGAATGTATCCCACATCTATACTGGAATTATTAGGGGAAGGTGGGGCCCAAATGCCCAGAGGAAACATTGAGAAAAGCTGGACGGGGATGGGGAAGGTGGCTGAGTAATTTTTTAAGGTCGTATGGGCAACTGTACTGCAAGCAGCCAGGGAGGCCCAGATCGGAGGCAAAGCCAGCAATCCTCCACAAGGGAGGGAATTGTTTGGTTTAGCAGGGTGAAGACCATTTTAGGAACAGTCCTCAGGGGTGAGACACTCCCTGGAGAAGTGATTGTTAGTGTCCCCTTGTTGGGACAAATATTTTAGGTCTCTTGTTGGTACCCAAATGGGTCTTTTTCTTCTTACAAAGTTTTCCCATGGACAAAAATTCTATGAGCAAGCCGGGCGTGGTGGCGCACGCCTTTAATCCCAGTACTCGGGAGGCAGAGGTAGGAGGATTGCTGTGAGTTCAAGGCCACCCTGAGACTACATAGTTAATTTCAGGTCAGCCTGGACCAGAGTGAGACCCTACCTCGAAAAACCAAAAAAAAAAAAAAAAAAAAAAAAAAAAAAAAAAAAATTCTATGAGCTTTACATAAGTTTCTATCAAAAAACTCCTTTCTGTTATAGAGTTTTGTATTTCAACCACTTCTCAGTACAAAAGACTATCAAGGCCAACCAAATGGCTTCTGACACTGAATATACATAATCTTGCTTACATGTAGGTGTTACAGTCTTGTTAAAGTTTTGTTGCCAAAGGGCCCAGAGTTATGGATACAAGGCCAGCCAAATGGCTTTCGACAATTCCTCCTTTTTTATTTTTTATGAACCGGGCCCTTCTGGGCCTCAGTGCAGAAAGACTGTGTCTGTTTTAGGTTGTCCTCTATGATATTTAGGCCTTACCCGTCATCGGTACATGAATTCCATCATTCATGCCCTGTCTTAGGTTGACCTAACTCGAGAGAATCTTACCCGTCTTTGACTACCAGCCTGTGCAGGGGCTTTAAGATAATGTCTCAGGAAGCCGGGGTCGGGTCTGTAGCTGTATCCCATGTACTTCTGTACAGATATCCATAATGGATCTCAAAAGGCATTTAACAAGTATGGGCAGCAGACACAGAATGAGCAAAAGACAAACACCTGTAGCAGCAAAGCTTCCTATCCAAGAAGTGAGAGAATTCCGTCCAGGCAAGGCAGAGTTAAAAGCAGATATTAAGTCATCAGCAGCTTTAGCTGCATCAAAAGTAAGATGATTATTTTGTAAAGACAAAATCTCTGAATGTTACTGAATCAGATCCAAGGAAATATTATCATTATGTCAAATACCTCTTAAATGTATTTTCCCAACACTGTTGACTGTTACTATATTTTTTAGAAGTAACACAAATCCATTGAAAATCTACATGACACTCCAAACGAGTTCTAATTTTTAACCTTAGTATCTCTTCACCCAAATACGTAACCACATCATACAGAGTGTCTAACAGGTGAAACTGTATCTAGGGTGAGGATCGAGCCCAAGATCTTAAAGGGAAGCACAGTTTGAACTTTTTTAGGAGTTACTTTAAAGCTGTGAGTATGAAGGATAATTAGACATTAAAAGTATAAGCCTAAAGCCAAAAGCCACAGCACACTTCAGGAACTCCAGCTAGGCACACTTTGCATATCTTTAGATTGAAATCTGAAACCCACCACCACACCTTAAGATCCACACAATGGCATTGACTCCAGCCAGGTGGCTGCAGAATGCAAACTACAAACAAATAAACAACTGAATAAATGGGGGGCCATCTATTCAAACTACCACATTTTGCCCCTGGCTCCCAATAGATTTATAACCATCACACATTATAAATTGTACTCAGTTCAATTTCAAAGGTCCCCACAGTCTTGACCAATTCAAGATATTAAGACCTGTAAAATCAAACAAGTTAAACACTTCTAACATATAAAGGCACAGAGTAAACATTTTTAACTGGTATAAGGCATAGCAAGGAGAGACTAAAACAATATAAACTCAACCACCATCCAAAAGTGTTTGCATTTCTATGATAGTCTTCCCTCAGGCATCATTTCCATGGTAAAGCAATAGGACCATCTTCCTTTAAGATTGCTAATGTGTTTGACAATAGCAGATTCAGTAACCTAAAACCAGTCTCAGTGTCTGTAATTTTAACTTGCATGAGGTTTTCCAGCTTAAAATTTTAAAATCTTTCAGTCCAATATCTCTAGCCAAGCACATCAGTCCATTACAAATTTAACCTTGATCAAAATCTCTGGGTCTGGGCAGCAGGACGCAGCCAGCCCTTATGCCAGTAGCCCAGTTCCAACAAAGTCCCCTGCAGTCTTTCCTTCCTCTTAGAAAGCTCATAAGCCAAGCCTCAAAGTTTAATGCTGTCTGCACTTAGCATTTTAAGATTCTTATTAGAATAGTCCGTAAAATTTGGCTTACCACTCCAGAAGACACCTTCAGTTGCAAGCACCAAGTCTATGCCTATTCCTCCAAAACAAAGGTTCCAAAAGATCAACATCCACATGGTCAGGTTCATCTCAGTCCACTCCTCGGTCTGTATCAGACAGCTTTAGGTTCACTGAGATAAACTTCCAGACCTGATACAGTTATGGAGGAAGGGATATTTATTGAAGCTTACAGAGCCAGGGGAACTTCCATAATGGCAGAAAAAGTTGGCCTGCCTTCACAGGCCCAAGCAGAGAGAGAGAGAGAGAGAGAGAGAGAGAGAAGCACAAGCCTTTAGAAATACAAAAGTCAGCCGGGCGTGGTGGCGCACGCCTTTAATCCCAGCACTTGGGAGGCAGAGGTAGGAGGATCGCCGTGAGTTCGAGGCCACCCTGAGACTCTGAGGTCACCCTGAGGTCAGCCTGGGCTAGAGTGAGACCCTACCTCGAAAAAAAATAAAAAATAAAAAAATAAATACAAAAGTTGCAGATGCAGCTTGCCAGCAAATCGAGAGTGAAAGGAAAGAGAAAAGGAATGAAGAGATGTTGACAAACAAGTACAGGTTATAGAAGCAAAGTTTAGCGCATTAAATATGAAGACTGCCTTATAACTTATGAGGGTACGCTCACCCGCATATGTACACCGATTGACCTCCTCAAAACGAATGCCTCTCACGGGGCACTAGTCTGCCGGACTCCGAGAGCCCCACGTTGGGCGCCAGATGCCGGGCTCCGCCGGCAGGGGCAGGTAGTGCTGAGGGAAGGACCAGGCCTGCTGGTTCCTCCCAAGGGGTTGAGGAGGAGATGAGCGTCCAATGACTCAGACCTCTCCTGGCCACCGGAGAAAAACCACACTGAGTCGGGAGTCTTGTCGAAGCAGGAACTCGCTTTATTGTTACATGCGGTTGCCTATATAATGTTGAGAATGAAGGTGGGGATTCTAGGATGGGGGGAGAGGTAAGGGCCAATAGTAAACTGTGACTATTGAAATGATAATTCCAACTCCCACACAGAAGTAGCAGGCCAGAGGCCATTGGGCATCTTGCTGAGTCACATCTGGCCAGAGGCAGATCGCCAAACTTTAGCTAGGCTCAGGAAGTTCCACTAGGCCTCACATCCAGGCCTCTCAAGGCCCAACATCTTCCCCTTTTGTTTTTGTAACAGCATTAGTCACTGTGGCACTTGTCTTAGGTTGTCCCCCTCTGGGGATCTTACCCGTCATTGGGTACCATGTGTTTAGCTCACTGAGAACCCACTCCATGACCTGTCTTAGGTTGTACCAGCCTGTCTGAGATCTTACCCATCATTGATCAGATGGAGGGCGGAGGAGGAACACTCATATGAGGACAGCCAGTCATGTGAGGAGCTTGACTCCTGAGTAGCGACCCTGTGATAACATATTTCGACCTGATGAAGTTTTATTGCCTCTAGCCGTTGGTGAATAAATTGTGTAATCTTATTAATTACACAAGGCCTGACAGTGAGGAGAAGGAGAAGGAGGGGGAGGGGCCCAAGTAGAGGGAGAAGGTAGGGCAAGAAGTCATGTAAGCCCGTCCACAGCGGGTTGTCCTGGAGGTCCCGTCGCCTCCTCTCCAAGTCTTCCTGGAGCCTCTTAATCTTGTCCTGGACGATTCTCGATTTATTGGTGTAAAAGTGGCATTTTTTCCTGTAAAAACAAACATGTGCCTCCCTTTTTGGCCATTAGTAGGTCTAGTCCTCTCTTGTTTTGTAGGACTACCTCAGTCAGGGAATCTAGCTGTTGTTGAAGATAGGTCTCCCTCCGATATAGGGAGGGCCTCATTTCCAGGGATGATATCTACATCTGGGATCAAGGTGGCTGGGGCACAAAGGCCCGTCCAATTGGTGGGCAGAAAGTCATAGGCCATCCTGCCTCCACAAACATAAACCATTCCAGAAGGCGGGCAGCATTGAGCACTGGGCTCAGTTGTGTTAAAAGTACGTAAAGAAGGATGAATGTATCCCACATCTATACTGGAATTATTAGGGGAAGGTGGGGCCCAAATGCCCAGAGGAAACATTGAGAAAAGCTGGACGGGGATGGGGAAGGTGGCTGAGTAATTTTTTAAGGTCGTATGGGCAACTGTACTGCAAGCAGCCAGGGAGGCCCAGATCGGAGGCAAAGCCAGCAATCCTCCACAAGGGAGGGAATTGTTTGGTTTAGCAGGGTGAAGACCATTTTAGGAACAGTCCTCAGGGGTGAGACACTCCCTGGAGAAGTGATTGTTAGTGTCCCCTTGTTGGGACAAATATTTTAGGTCTCTTGTTGGTACCCAAATGGGTCTTTTTCTTCTTACAAAGTTTTCCCATGGACAAAAATTCTATGAGCAAGCCGGGCGTGGTGGCGCACGCCTTTAATCCCAGTACTCGGGAGGCAGAGGTAGGAGGATTGCTGTGAGTTCAAGGCCACCCTGAGACTACATAGTTAATTTCAGGTCAGCCTGGACCAGAGTGAGACCCTACCTCGAAAAACCAAAAAAAAAAAAAAAAAAAAAAAAAAAAAAAAAAAAATTCTATGAGCTTTACATAAGTTTCTATCAAAAAACTCCTTTCTGTTATAGAGTTTTGTATTTCAACCACTTCTCAGTACAAAAGACTATCAAGGCCAACCAAATGGCTTCTGACACTGAATATACATAATCTTGCTTACATGTAGGTGTTACAGTCTTGTTAAAGTTTTGTTGCCAAAGGGCCCAGAGTTATGGATACAAGGCCAGCCAAATGGCTTTCGACAATTCCTCCTTTTTTATTTTTTATGAACCGGGCCCTTCTGGGCCTCAGTGCAGAAAGACTGTGTCTGTTTTAGGTTGTCCTCTATGATATTTAGGCCTTACCCGTCATCGGTACATGAATTCCATCATTCATGCCCTGTCTTAGGTTGACCTAACTCGAGAGAATCTTACCCGTCTTTGACTACCAGCCTGTGCAGGGGCTTTAAGATAATGTCTCAGGAAGCCGGGGTCGGGTCTGTAGCTGTATCCCATGTACTTCTGTACAGATATCCATAATGGATCTCAAAAGGCATTTAACAAGTATGGGCAGCAGACACAGAATGAGCAAAAGACAAACACCTGTAGCAGCAAAGCTTCCTATCCAAGAAGTGAGAGAATTCCGTCCAGGCAAGGCAGAGTTAAAAGCAGATATTAAGTCATCAGCAGCTTTAGCTGCATCAAAAGTAAGATGATTATTTTGTAAAGACAAAATCTCTGAATGTTACTGAATCAGATCCAAGGAAATATTATCATTATGTCAAATACCTCTTAAATGTATTTTCCCAACACTGTTGACTGTTACTATATTTTTTAGAAGTAACACAAATCCATTGAAAATCTACATGACACTCCAAACGAGTTCTAATTTTTAACCTTAGTATCTCTTCACCCAAATACGTAACCACATCATACAGAGTGTCTAACAGGTGAAACTGTATCTAGGGTGAGGATCGAGCCCAAGATCTTAAAGGGAAGCACAGTTTGAACTTTTTTAGGAGTTACTTTAAAGCTGTGAGTATGAAGGATAATTAGACATTAAAAGTATAAGCCTAAAGCCAAAAGCCACAGCACACTTCAGGAACTCCAGCTAGGCACACTTTGCATATCTTTAGATTGAAATCTGAAACCCACCACCACACCTTAAGATCCACACAATGGCATTGACTCCAGCCAGGTGGCTGCAGAATGCAAACTACAAACAAATAAACAACTGAATAAATGGGGGGCCATCTATTCAAACTACCACATTTTGCCCCTGGCTCCCAATAGATTTATAACCATCACACATTATAAATTGTACTCAGTTCAATTTCAAAGGTCCCCACAGTCTTGACCAATTCAAGATATTAAGACCTGTAAAATCAAACAAGTTAAACACTTCTAACATATAAAGGCACAGAGTAAACATTTTTAACTGGTATAAGGCATAGCAAGGAGAGACTAAAACAATATAAACTCAACCACCATCCAAAAGTGTTTGCATTTCTATGATAGTCTTCCCTCAGGCATCATTTCCATGGTAAAGCAATAGGACCATCTTCCTTTAAGATTGCTAATGTGTTTGACAATAGCAGATTCAGTAACCTAAAACCAGTCTCAGTGTCTGTAATTTTAACTTGCATGAGGTTTTCCAGCTTAAAATTTTAAAATCTTTCAGTCCAATATCTCTAGCCAAGCACATCAGTCCATTACAAATTTAACCTTGATCAAAATCTCTGGGTCTGGGCAGCAGGACGCAGCCAGCCCTTATGCCAGTAGCCCAGTTCCAACAAAGTCCCCTGCAGTCTTTCCTTCCTCTTAGAAAGCTCATAAGCCAAGCCTCAAAGTTTAATGCTGTCTGCACTTAGCATTTTAAGATTCTTATTAGAATAGTCCGTAAAATTTGGCTTACCACTCCAGAAGACACCTTCAGTTGCAAGCACCAAGTCTATGCCTATTCCTCCAAAACAAAGGTTCCAAAAGATCAACATCCACATGGTCAGGTTCATCTCAGTCCACTCCTCGGTCTGTATCAGACAGCTTTAGGTTCACTGAGATAAACTTCCAGACCTGATACAGTTATGGAGGAAGGGATATTTATTGAAGCTTACAGAGCCAGGGGAACTTCCATAATGGCAGAAAAAGTTGGCCTGCCTTCACAGGCCCAAGCAGAGAGAGAGAGAGAGAGAGAGAGAGAGAAGCACAAGCCTTTAGAAATACAAAAGTCAGCCGGGCGTGGTGGCGCACGCCTTTAATCCCAGCACTTGGGAGGCAGAGGTAGGAGGATCGCCGTGAGTTCGAGGCCACCCTGAGACTCTGAGGTCACCCTGAGGTCAGCCTGGGCTAGAGTGAGACCCTACCTCGAAAAAAAATAAAAAATAAAAAAATAAATACAAAAGTTGCAGATGCAGCTTGCCAGCAAATCGAGAGTGAAAGGAAAGAGAAAAGGAATGAAGAGATGTTGACAAACAAGTACAGGTTATAGAAGCAAAGTTTAGCGCATTAAATATGAAGACTGCCTTATAACTTATGAGGGTACGCTCACCCGCATATGTACACCGATTGACCTCCTCAAAACGAATGCCTCTCACGGGGCACTAGTCTGCCGGACTCCGAGAGCCCCACGTTGGGCGCCAGATGCCGGGCTCCGCCGGCAGGGGCAGGTAGTGCTGAGGGAAGGACCAGGCCTGCTGGTTCCTCCCAAGGGGTTGAGGAGGAGATGAGCGTCCAATGACTCAGACCTCTCCTGGCCACCGGAGAAAAACCACACTGAGTCGGGAGTCTTGTCGAAGCAGGAACTCGCTTTATTGTTACATGCGGTTGCCTATATAATGTTGAGAATGAAGGTGGGGATTCTAGGATGGGGGGAGAGGTAAGGGCCAATAGTAAACTGTGACTATTGAAATGATAATTCCAACTCCCACACAGAAGTAGCAGGCCAGAGGCCATTGGGCATCTTGCTGAGTCACATCTGGCCAGAGGCAGATCGCCAAACTTTAGCTAGGCTCAGGAAGTTCCACTAGGCCTCACATCCAGGCCTCTCAAGGCCCAACATCTTCCCCTTTTGTTTTTGTAACAGCATTAGTCACTGTGGCACTTGTCTTAGGTTGTCCCCCTCTGGGGATCTTACCCGTCATTGGGTACCATGTGTTTAGCTCACTGAGAACCCACTCCATGACCTGTCTTAGGTTGTACCAGCCTGTCTGAGATCTTACCCATCATTGATCAGATGGAGGGCGGAGGAGGAACACTCATATGAGGACAGCCAGTCATGTGAGGAGCTTGACTCCTGAGTAGCGACCCTGTGATAACATATTTCGACCTGATGAAGTTTTATTGCCTCTAGCCGTTGGTGAATAAATTGTGTAATCTTATTAATTACACAAGGCCTGACAGTGAGGAGAAGGAGAAGGAGGGGGAGGGGCCCAAGTAGAGGGAGAAGGTAGGGCAAGAAGTCATGTAAGCCCGTCCACAGCGGGTTGTCCTGGAGGTCCCGTCGCCTCCTCTCCAAGTCTTCCTGGAGCCTCTTAATCTTGTCCTGGACGATTCTCGATTTATTGGTGTAAAAGTGGCATTTTTTCCTGTAAAAACAAACATGTGCCTCCCTTTTTGGCCATTAGTAGGTCTAGTCCTCTCTTGTTTTGTAGGACTACCTCAGTCAGGGAATCTAGCTGTTGTTGAAGATAGGTCTCCCTCCGATATAGGGAGGGCCTCATTTCCAGGGATGATATCTACATCTGGGATCAAGGTGGCTGGGGCACAAAGGCCCGTCCAATTGGTGGGCAGAAAGTCATAGGCCATCCTGCCTCCACAAACATAAACCATTCCAGAAGGCGGGCAGCATTGAGCACTGGGCTCAGTTGTGTTAAAAGTACGTAAAGAAGGATGAATGTATCCCACATCTATACTGGAATTATTAGGGGAAGGTGGGGCCCAAATGCCCAGAGGAAACATTGAGAAAAGCTGGACGGGGATGGGGAAGGTGGCTGAGTAATTTTTTAAGGTCGTATGGGCAACTGTACTGCAAGCAGCCAGGGAGGCCCAGATCGGAGGCAAAGCCAGCAATCCTCCACAAGGGAGGGAATTGTTTGGTTTAGCAGGGTGAAGACCATTTTAGGAACAGTCCTCAGGGGTGAGACACTCCCTGGAGAAGTGATTGTTAGTGTCCCCTTGTTGGGACAAATATTTTAGGTCTCTTGTTGGTACCCAAATGGGTCTTTTTCTTCTTACAAAGTTTTCCCATGGACAAAAATTCTATGAGCAAGCCGGGCGTGGTGGCGCACGCCTTTAATCCCAGTACTCGGGAGGCAGAGGTAGGAGGATTGCTGTGAGTTCAAGGCCACCCTGAGACTACATAGTTAATTTCAGGTCAGCCTGGACCAGAGTGAGACCCTACCTCGAAAAACCAAAAAAAAAAAAAAAAAAAAAAAAAAAAAAAAAAAAAATTCTATGAGCTTTACATAAGTTTCTATCAAAAAACTCCTTTCTGTTATAGAGTTTTGTATTTCAACCACTTCTCAGTACAAAAGACTATCAAGGCCAACCAAATGGCTTCTGACACTGAATATACATAATCTTGCTTACATGTAGGTGTTACAGTCTTGTTAAAGTTTTGTTGCCAAAGGGCCCAGAGTTATGGATACAAGGCCAGCCAAATGGCTTTCGACAATTCCTCCTTTTTTATTTTTTATGAACCGGGCCCTTCTGGGCCTCAGTGCAGAAAGACTGTGTCTGTTTTAGGTTGTCCTCTATGATATTTAGGCCTTACCCGTCATCGGTACATGAATTCCATCATTCATGCCCTGTCTTAGGTTGACCTAACTCGAGAGAATCTTACCCGTCTTTGACTACCAGCCTGTGCAGGGGCTTTAAGATAATGTCTCAGGAAGCCGGGGTCGGGTCTGTAGCTGTATCCCATGTACTTCTGTACAGATATCCATAATGGATCTCAAAAGGCATTTAACAAGTATGGGCAGCAGACACAGAATGAGCAAAAGACAAACACCTGTAGCAGCAAAGCTTCCTATCCAAGAAGTGAGAGAATTCCGTCCAGGCAAGGCAGAGTTAAAAGCAGATATTAAGTCATCAGCAGCTTTAGCTGCATCAAAAGTAAGATGATTATTTTGTAAAGACAAAATCTCTGAATGTTACTGAATCAGATCCAAGGAAATATTATCATTATGTCAAATACCTCTTAAATGTATTTTCCCAACACTGTTGACTGTTACTATATTTTTTAGAAGTAACACAAATCCATTGAAAATCTACATGACACTCCAAACGAGTTCTAATTTTTAACCTTAGTATCTCTTCACCCAAATACGTAACCACATCATACAGAGTGTCTAACAGGTGAAACTGTATCTAGGGTGAGGATCGAGCCCAAGATCTTAAAGGGAAGCACAGTTTGAACTTTTTTAGGAGTTACTTTAAAGCTGTGAGTATGAAGGATAATTAGACATTAAAAGTATAAGCCTAAAGCCAAAAGCCACAGCACACTTCAGGAACTCCAGCTAGGCACACTTTGCATATCTTTAGATTGAAATCTGAAACCCACCACCACACCTTAAGATCCACACAATGGCATTGACTCCAGCCAGGTGGCTGCAGAATGCAAACTACAAACAAATAAACAACTGAATAAATGGGGGGCCATCTATTCAAACTACCACATTTTGCCCCTGGCTCCCAATAGATTTATAACCATCACACATTATAAATTGTACTCAGTTCAATTTCAAAGGTCCCCACAGTCTTGACCAATTCAAGATATTAAGACCTGTAAAATCAAACAAGTTAAACACTTCTAACATATAAAGGCACAGAGTAAACATTTTTAACTGGTATAAGGCATAGCAAGGAGAGACTAAAACAATATAAACTCAACCACCATCCAAAAGTGTTTGCATTTCTATGATAGTCTTCCCTCAGGCATCATTTCCATGGTAAAGCAATAGGACCATCTTCCTTTAAGATTGCTAATGTGTTTGACAATAGCAGATTCAGTAACCTAAAACCAGTCTCAGTGTCTGTAATTTTAACTTGCATGAGGTTTTCCAGCTTAAAATTTTAAAATCTTTCAGTCCAATATCTCTAGCCAAGCACATCAGTCCATTACAAATTTAACCTTGATCAAAATCTCTGGGTCTGGGCAGCAGGACGCAGCCAGCCCTTATGCCAGTAGCCCAGTTCCAACAAAGTCCCCTGCAGTCTTTCCTTCCTCTTAGAAAGCTCATAAGCCAAGCCTCAAAGTTTAATGCTGTCTGCACTTAGCATTTTAAGATTCTTATTAGAATAGTCCGTAAAATTTGGCTTACCACTCCAGAAGACACCTTCAGTTGCAAGCACCAAGTCTATGCCTATTCCTCCAAAACAAAGGTTCCAAAAGATCAACATCCACATGGTCAGGTTCATCTCAGTCCACTCCTCGGTCTGTATCAGACAGCTTTAGGTTCACTGAGATAAACTTCCAGACCTGATACAGTTATGGAGGAAGGGATATTTATTGAAGCTTACAGAGCCAGGGGAACTTCCATAATGGCAGAAAAAGTTGGCCTGCCTTCACAGGCCCAAGCAGAGAGAGAGAGAGAGAGAGAGAGAGAGAAGCACAAGCCTTTAGAAATACAAAAGTCAGCCGGGCGTGGTGGCGCACGCCTTTAATCCCAGCACTTGGGAGGCAGAGGTAGGAGGATCGCCGTGAGTTCGAGGCCACCCTGAGACTCTGAGGTCACCCTGAGGTCAGCCTGGGCTAGAGTGAGACCCTACCTCGAAAAAAAATAAAAAATAAAAAAATAAATACAAAAGTTGCAGATGCAGCTTGCCAGCAAATCGAGAGTGAAAGGAAAGAGAAAAGGAATGAAGAGATGTTGACAAACAAGTACAGGTTATAGAAGCAAAGTTTAGCGCATTAAATATGAAGACTGCCTTATAACTTATGAGGGTACGCTCACCCGCATATGTACACCGATTGACCTCCTCAAAACGAATGCCTCTCACGGGGCACTAGTCTGCCGGACTCCGAGAGCCCCACGTTGGGCGCCAGATGCCGGGCTCCGCCGGCAGGGGCAGGTAGTGCTGAGGGAAGGACCAGGCCTGCTGGTTCCTCCCAAGGGGTTGAGGAGGAGATGAGCGTCCAATGACTCAGACCTCTCCTGGCCACCGGAGAAAAACCACACTGAGTCGGGAGTCTTGTCGAAGCAGGAACTCGCTTTATTGTTACATGCGGTTGCCTATATAATGTTGAGAATGAAGGTGGGGATTCTAGGATGGGGGGAGAGGTAAGGGCCAATAGTAAACTGTGACTATTGAAATGATAATTCCAACTCCCACACAGAAGTAGCAGGCCAGAGGCCATTGGGCATCTTGCTGAGTCACATCTGGCCAGAGGCAGATCGCCAAACTTTAGCTAGGCTCAGGAAGTTCCACTAGGCCTCACATCCAGGCCTCTCAAGGCCCAACATCTTCCCCTTTTGTTTTTGTAACAGCATTAGTCACTGTGGCACTTGTCTTAGGTTGTCCCCCTCTGGGGATCTTACCCGTCATTGGGTACCATGTGTTTAGCTCACTGAGAACCCACTCCATGACCTGTCTTAGGTTGTACCAGCCTGTCTGAGATCTTACCCATCATTGATCAGATGGAGGGCGGAGGAGGAACACTCATATGAGGACAGCCAGTCATGTGAGGAGCTTGACTCCTGAGTAGCGACCCTGTGATAACATATTTCGACCTGATGAAGTTTTATTGCCTCTAGCCGTTGGTGAATAAATTGTGTAATCTTATTAATTACACAAGGCCTGACAGTGAGGAGAAGGAGAAGGAGGGGGAGGGGCCCAAGTAGAGGGAGAAGGTAGGGCAAGAAGTCATGTAAGCCCGTCCACAGCGGGTTGTCCTGGAGGTCCCGTCGCCTCCTCTCCAAGTCTTCCTGGAGCCTCTTAATCTTGTCCTGGACGATTCTCGATTTATTGGTGTAAAAGTGGCATTTTTTCCTGTAAAAACAAACATGTGCCTCCCTTTTTGGCCATTAGTAGGTCTAGTCCTCTCTTGTTTTGTAGGACTACCTCAGTCAGGGAATCTAGCTGTTGTTGAAGATAGGTCTCCCTCCGATATAGGGAGGGCCTCATTTCCAGGGATGATATCTACATCTGGGATCAAGGTGGCTGGGGCACAAAGGCCCGTCCAATTGGTGGGCAGAAAGTCATAGGCCATCCTGCCTCCACAAACATAAACCATTCCAGAAGGCGGGCAGCATTGAGCACTGGGCTCAGTTGTGTTAAAAGTACGTAAAGAAGGATGAATGTATCCCACATCTATACTGGAATTATTAGGGGAAGGTGGGGCCCAAATGCCCAGAGGAAACATTGAGAAAAGCTGGACGGGGATGGGGAAGGTGGCTGAGTAATTTTTTAAGGTCGTATGGGCAACTGTACTGCAAGCAGCCAGGGAGGCCCAGATCGGAGGCAAAGCCAGCAATCCTCCACAAGGGAGGGAATTGTTTGGTTTAGCAGGGTGAAGACCATTTTAGGAACAGTCCTCAGGGGTGAGACACTCCCTGGAGAAGTGATTGTTAGTGTCCCCTTGTTGGGACAAATATTTTAGGTCTCTTGTTGGTACCCAAATGGGTCTTTTTCTTCTTACAAAGTTTTCCCATGGACAAAAATTCTATGAGCAAGCCGGGCGTGGTGGCGCACGCCTTTAATCCCAGTACTCGGGAGGCAGAGGTAGGAGGATTGCTGTGAGTTCAAGGCCACCCTGAGACTACATAGTTAATTTCAGGTCAGCCTGGACCAGAGTGAGACCCTACCTCGAAAAACCAAAAAAAAAAAAAAAAAAAAAAAAAAAAAAAAAAAAAAATTCTATGAGCTTTACATAAGTTTCTATCAAAAAACTCCTTTCTGTTATAGAGTTTTGTATTTCAACCACTTCTCAGTACAAAAGACTATCAAGGCCAACCAAATGGCTTCTGACACTGAATATACATAATCTTGCTTACATGTAGGTGTTACAGTCTTGTTAAAGTTTTGTTGCCAAAGGGCCCAGAGTTATGGATACAAGGCCAGCCAAATGGCTTTCGACAATTCCTCCTTTTTTATTTTTTATGAACCGGGCCCTTCTGGGCCTCAGTGCAGAAAGACTGTGTCTGTTTTAGGTTGTCCTCTATGATATTTAGGCCTTACCCGTCATCGGTACATGAATTCCATCATTCATGCCCTGTCTTAGGTTGACCTAACTCGAGAGAATCTTACCCGTCTTTGACTACCAGCCTGTGCAGGGGCTTTAAGATAATGTCTCAGGAAGCCGGGGTCGGGTCTGTAGCTGTATCCCATGTACTTCTGTACAGATATCCATAATGGATCTCAAAAGGCATTTAACAAGTATGGGCAGCAGACACAGAATGAGCAAAAGACAAACACCTGTAGCAGCAAAGCTTCCTATCCAAGAAGTGAGAGAATTCCGTCCAGGCAAGGCAGAGTTAAAAGCAGATATTAAGTCATCAGCAGCTTTAGCTGCATCAAAAGTAAGATGATTATTTTGTAAAGACAAAATCTCTGAATGTTACTGAATCAGATCCAAGGAAATATTATCATTATGTCAAATACCTCTTAAATGTATTTTCCCAACACTGTTGACTGTTACTATATTTTTTAGAAGTAACACAAATCCATTGAAAATCTACATGACACTCCAAACGAGTTCTAATTTTTAACCTTAGTATCTCTTCACCCAAATACGTAACCACATCATACAGAGTGTCTAACAGGTGAAACTGTATCTAGGGTGAGGATCGAGCCCAAGATCTTAAAGGGAAGCACAGTTTGAACTTTTTTAGGAGTTACTTTAAAGCTGTGAGTATGAAGGATAATTAGACATTAAAAGTATAAGCCTAAAGCCAAAAGCCACAGCACACTTCAGGAACTCCAGCTAGGCACACTTTGCATATCTTTAGATTGAAATCTGAAACCCACCACCACACCTTAAGATCCACACAATGGCATTGACTCCAGCCAGGTGGCTGCAGAATGCAAACTACAAACAAATAAACAACTGAATAAATGGGGGGCCATCTATTCAAACTACCACATTTTGCCCCTGGCTCCCAATAGATTTATAACCATCACACATTATAAATTGTACTCAGTTCAATTTCAAAGGTCCCCACAGTCTTGACCAATTCAAGATATTAAGACCTGTAAAATCAAACAAGTTAAACACTTCTAACATATAAAGGCACAGAGTAAACATTTTTAACTGGTATAAGGCATAGCAAGGAGAGACTAAAACAATATAAACTCAACCACCATCCAAAAGTGTTTGCATTTCTATGATAGTCTTCCCTCAGGCATCATTTCCATGGTAAAGCAATAGGACCATCTTCCTTTAAGATTGCTAATGTGTTTGACAATAGCAGATTCAGTAACCTAAAACCAGTCTCAGTGTCTGTAATTTTAACTTGCATGAGGTTTTCCAGCTTAAAATTTTAAAATCTTTCAGTCCAATATCTCTAGCCAAGCACATCAGTCCATTACAAATTTAACCTTGATCAAAATCTCTGGGTCTGGGCAGCAGGACGCAGCCAGCCCTTATGCCAGTAGCCCAGTTCCAACAAAGTCCCCTGCAGTCTTTCCTTCCTCTTAGAAAGCTCATAAGCCAAGCCTCAAAGTTTAATGCTGTCTGCACTTAGCATTTTAAGATTCTTATTAGAATAGTCCGTAAAATTTGGCTTACCACTCCAGAAGACACCTTCAGTTGCAAGCACCAAGTCTATGCCTATTCCTCCAAAACAAAGGTTCCAAAAGATCAACATCCACATGGTCAGGTTCATCTCAGTCCACTCCTCGGTCTGTATCAGACAGCTTTAGGTTCACTGAGATAAACTTCCAGACCTGATACAGTTATGGAGGAAGGGATATTTATTGAAGCTTACAGAGCCAGGGGAACTTCCATAATGGCAGAAAAAGTTGGCCTGCCTTCACAGGCCCAAGCAGAGAGAGAGAGAGAGAGAAGCACAAGCCTTTAGAAATACAAAAGTCAGCCGGGCGTGGTGGCGCACGCCTTTAATCCCAGCACTTGGGAGGCAGAGGTAGGAGGATTGCCGTGAGTTCGAGGCCACCCTGAGACTCTGAGGTCACCCTGAGGTCAGCCTGGGCTAGAGTGAGACCCTACCTCGAAAAAAAATAAAAAATAAAAAAATAAATACAAAAGTTGCAGATGCAGCTTGCCAGCAAATCGAGAGTGAAAGGAAAGAGAAAAGGAATGAAGAGATGTTGACAAACAAGTACAGGTTATAGAAGCAAAGTTTAGCGCATTAAATATGAAGACTGCCTTATAACTTATGAGGGTACGCTCACCCGCATATGTACACCGATTGACCTCCTCAAAATGAATGCCTCTCACGGGGCACTAGTCTGCCGGACTCCGAGAGCCCCACGTTGGGCGCCAGATGCCGGGCTCCGCCGGCAGGGGCAGGTAGTGCTGAGGGAAGGATCAGGCCTGCTGGTTCCTCCCAAGGGGTTGAGGAGGAGATGAGCGTCCAATGACTCAGACCTCTCCTGGCCACCGGAGAAAAACCACACTGAGTCGGGAGTCTTGTCGAAGCAGGAACTCGCTTTATTGTTACATGCGGTTGCCTATATAATGTTGAGAATGAAGGTGGGGATTCTAGGATGGGGGAGAGGTAAGGGCCAATAGTAAACTGTGACTATTGAAATGATAATTCCAACTCCCACGCAGAAGTAGCAGGCCAGAGGCCATTGGGCATCTTGGTGAGTCACATCTGGCCAGAGGCTGATCGCCAAACTTTAGCTAGGCTCAGAAAGTTCCACGAGGCCTCACATGCGGGCCTCTCAAAGCCCAACAATGAACCAGGGTGGGAGCTATAACCCCATAAGTATGGCTCCCATGGCTCTATGTCTACCAGCTGGGCACCATATCGAAAAGATCCCTCAACCTCCCCAACCATTACCACTAGCTGGGGACAACTGTTCAAACATTTGTGGAAGACATTTCATAATCAACCCATAGCAGACCCAATTAAACCATGCATCTCTTCCTTTAGTGAATGTACTCAATACACTGAGTGGCTTAAGAGAAGTGGGTCGTCAGCTTCATCTGCCACTAAGAGGGTCAGATATATGTTCTGATCCAAACCTGTATGCCCTCCCCCGTAAAATTCATATGCTGAAACCTAACCACCAATGTTATTGGATTAGAAGGTGGGGCCTTTGGGAGATGATGTGGTGAATGGGCTTGGTGCTTGTATAAAAGAAACTCCACAAAACTTCCAACAACATGAGGACAGTGAAGTTCCCACCTATGAAGTTGGTCCTCATCCAACAGGAAACTGCTGGTAACTTGTTCCAGAACTTTCCTGCTTCCACACCTATGAGAAATCAGTTTCTGTTGTTGCTACCCAGTGTGCAGCACTTTGTTACAGCTACCTGTGCTAGTCAGCTTTCCAATACAGCAACACGAAATATCTGAGAAATATCAACTTAAAAGAGTATGGGCTTATTTTGGTGCACAGTTGCAAAATTTGTATTCCCAGGCCAGCTGGGCCTGCTTCCAGGCCTGTGATGGGGGCAAAAACCTCATAGTGGAAGGACACAGTGGAGGATTCCTTATGAAGACCAGGAAGCAGAGCAAAGAGGCAGAGACAAGACATAGACACAAGGAACATTGTTGTAGAATGATGTCATCTGGACGTGGCATGCCTGTCACTTGTCTTGAAATCAGAACAGGCTGTGATCACCCACATGAGGCCCTCATAGGATTGGGCCCAATACCATTTCCTTGTGGAAGGGAGAGAGGGTTCAAGATGTGCATATGAGGGGTTCAAAGATAGGACCTGAGGTGGTTCACAGGGTGGTCCATGAGACTGCTCAGGAGGCATCTTCTGAGACAGCACACAAGGCCGCACATAAGACCCCTCCTCTTTCCATGGATATAGAATCAGTTAAGAGTTCCCACGGGGACCAGAAACTTCTTCAGTGTTGTTAGCCACCAGCAAAGCTTCCCATGCTTCTGCAAGTAACCCCAATTAAATTTACTGCTTCTCCTGGCCAAATCTTGTCTTTGCTGAGTCTGTGGTGCTCAATCCACAGCTGGATGTTCCCAAGTGATCAGAGAGCTAGAGCCCGGCTCAGAAGTTTTTTAAATCAGTAAGAATTTGGAAATCAAAAGTATCATTCTCAGGCCATTTGGACCCATTGGTCAGCTTATATTGTGACCAAGCAGAGTTGCAGAGAAAGATAAGATGTCATCCAAGAGTTCTAGAGGTTTTAAGTTCTTAAGGAGACAGAGAAAGAGCAAAACAAGGGTGAGAGAAAAATAAACCAGAGCTTCAGGGTCTAAAGCAGAAGAGGTGGCGGAAAGGATGTAAGAGCCAAAGGAAGGGTAGGACTCCTTACAACGTGCTCCCTCTAGACAGAAAATGGCCTGGATATCCATGACCTCATAGTGCCTGACACTACCTACACAAGACTATCATAAGAGGAGGAAAAGATCATGACATCAAAATAAAAGAGAGACTGATTGAGATGGGGAGGGGATATGATGGAGAATGAAATTTCAAAGGGAAAGTGGGGGGAGGGAGGGTAGTACCATGGGATATTTTTTATAATCATGGAAAATGTTAATAAAAATTGAGAAAAAAATAAAAAGAAAAAAAAAACAGAGCTTAATCTGGTTTTACACAGAGCACCAATATGATCCCCTGGCCCATTAGGGTGAATGGGAGCTGCACCCTCCCACGTGGGCAGAGGCCGTACAGGTTGCAACTGTTGGCATTTTAGCCTGCTAGTGGGCAAGGAGGGCACCTGTGCTTCCAATGCCAAAAGCTGCTGGCTGTGGAAGACTAAAGTGGCTGGCAGTGGAAGGTGAGATGGTGCAACTGAACCAAAAGGCACCCCTTAGGGTACAGTAGACCAGAGAGCAATAGACCCGAGGTTGCGAGAGTGCGTCTTTCTTGAGACCGGAGGTTGGGGCCTAGCGGCCGAGGGGTGTAGCCTGGCATGCCGGCTTCCACGAGGAGGGATGAAACCTGAGCCCAGGCCAACCCGAGAGAGAGCAACACTTACGGAGAAGGAGGGAGGAGACAGAGAAGGGAATAACAGTGAGGCCGAATCATGGTGGGTGTGACAGCCTGTATCAGACAGAGATGGTCCGAAGCCTTCAGAAGGTTGAATGGCAGCTTGGTGGTCCGGTCATGGAAAAAGGAGGTCTGGCTACCCAAGAGGGCAACCAGGAGCCTCCTTTGAGTCACAACCACCAGATGTAAGGTTCAGGAGTGACCAAGGACCATGGAGACCACTCCGAGGCAAAGATGGAAGCTTTTATTCAGGGAGAACATGAACTGCCGGGACTGACTCTCAAGAGTGGAGCAGTCAATTTGGGATTACAGATAGTGGGCTATATAGAGCTCTTCAGTTGGGGGAAGGTGAGGAAGGGGGAAGTAAAAGAAAGGTTTCTTTAGGGGAGGTCTAAGATAGCCAGGGTGTGACACCAGAACAGTAACCTGGTGTCCTGAGAGATAAGGGGGCAGAAAATCATGACCTGGGTGGGAGGGAGTTAATTCCAGGTCAGCCTGGACCAGAGTGAGACCCTACCTCGAAAAACCAAAATATATATATATATATATATATATATATATATATATATATATATATATATATATATGGTTTGTCTAAGCTTCATGTGACAGTCATAAATATTTCTTTAGTTAAGCCTTAAAATTATTCAATGATTGAAGGTACTTATTTAAGAAATTACTTTGTGTCTGTCATATTGTCTCTAATGTATGTTAAAATCAGGCTTGCTTAACTGAACAATGACCAAGTTTATTTTAGCCTTAAAATTATTCAATGATTGAAGGTACTTATTTAAGAAATTACTTTGTGTCTGTCATATTGTCTCTAATGTATGTTAAAATCAGGCTTGCTTAACTGAACAATGACCAAGTTTTATTTTATTCTTGAGCTATGTATAATCAGTCTCAGTAAAGGTTTCACTTAATTAATTGTCTCATTTCTGGTATCTTAAGTTCATTGCTTATAAAAATATTGATACTTAAGACATGTTTCCTGCCCTAAAATAATCTTAAATTGCTGTTCTACTTCCTGTTTGGGGGGTAATTGGTATTTACATTGGTATACAGACTAGCCAAAGTTGTTTCAAACACAGATGCTAAGTTTTTATACTGTCTTGTCTTTTCCTGGCATACAATTTCTACATTAAAATCAATTGTCTTAAAGTTATTGATAAAATATTGTTTTCAGGGCTACTAAAATGTTCTGCCTATACTTATAACCTACAGATACTTAAAGGATAGAATGTGTATGCTTTCTGTGTTCAAACATAGCTTACACTTGTCACCTGACAACTAAACTTAAATATTAACCAAAATGATTTTAAACTACTTTGTGTTCTCTAACCAGATCTGCTTTGCTAACCAGATATGTTCTGCAACCTTTTTAACTAATCTGTTTTACTAGTCAGATATGTATAGTCTCTCTCTCTTTGCTTACAAATAAATTGTTGGCTAGCCTGGTGTGGTGGCACACACCTTTAATCCTAGTACCTGGGAGGCAGAGGTAGTTTTATGGGGTCCGGTGTCACACAAGTAAGACCATTGATTCACGGAATGTGAGGCAAAGTTTTATTGGGTAAAAAAGAAAGAAAATAAAAAGGAAAAAGAAAGAAACTGGTGCACCAAGGCTGCACTCCAGAGGTCGGGATCTCAGGATGCAGTCTCAAACTGCTGTGAATGTCAGCTTGTATTGGAGAAAACCACAAGATGTTCATTGCAAAAATGGGATGGAAGTTAAACCACAAAGTTACACTAAGTTACTATTAAACAAGGGGTCATGACAAAAAAAGTCACAAGGTATTCATTACATAGGTCATGTAGGAGGAACTGAGGCAAGAAATATTCTATGCTATGTAAACACAAAGGTGTTTAGAAACAGAGTGGTACAGGAAGGTCATGGTATATTACACACAGGGGCCATCCCATTCCTTAGATAACAGAAAACACATGCATTTTGCAATAAGGCCTGTGGTAATGATTCCTGAAACCTCTCCTTTATTTGTCAGGAAGATCAACTTGGGTGGTGGCCTCCATTATATGTGCCTAAAGGCAAGGGCTGCACAAGAGGATGTTTAACCAGGTCTGTTGTGTCCCTTTACATATCATTTTCCAGTAGGAAGATCACCATGAGTTCAAGGCCACTCTGAGACTACATAGTGAATTCTAGGTCAGCCTGAGCTAGAGTGAGACCTTACCTTGAAAAACCAAAAAACGAAACAAAACAAAACAAAAAAAATTGGCAAAGTTCTGCTGTCAAGATACGTGTTTTTTAAATTTTTTTATTTTCAAGGTAGGGTCTCACTGTAGCCCAGGCTGACCTGGAATTCACTATTTAGTCTCAGGGTGGTCCTGAACTCACAGTGATCCTTCTACCTCTGCCTCCTGAGTGCTGGAATTAAAGGCATGTGCCACCATGCCCAGAAAGATACCATTTTAATACTGTTTTGTAAGATGCACTATTTGACTAACTTGGTCATGTAATTAACAAGTAATTATAGCAATATAATTAAGTAAGGACACTTGGAGATGTTTTTTAAATTTTTGTCCCATGTACAATTACATTTATTTTAAAGGTATGGGGGGGGGTCATACATATGGATTTATGCCTCCAACCACAACTTAAGGTGGCCTGGAGCCTAGTGGCCTGAATATGGTCCTCAACATATGTTATAGTTGATTTAATTGGGTGGACTTTGGGTTATAGGTTTTTATTTTTTTATTTACTTATTTACTTGAGAGTGACAGACAGAGAAAGAGGCAGAGAAAGAGAGAGAATGGGTATACCAGGGCCTCCAGCCACTGCAAACAAACTCCAGATGCATGTGCCAACTTGTGCATCTGGCTTACATGGGTATTGGGGAATTGAGCCTTGAACCTGGGTCCTTAGGCTTTACAGGCAAGCATTTAACCATTAAGCCAACTCTCCATCCCTGAAAGATTTAATTAATTAATTAATTAATTAATGTTTTTGTTTGTTTTTTAAAAATTTTATGTTTATTTTTATTTATTTATTTGAGAGTGACAGACAGAGAGGAAGAGGGAGAGAGAGAGAGAGAGAGAGAGAGGGAGAGAGAGAGAATGGGCGTGCCAGGGCCTCCAGCCACTGCAAATGAACTCCAGACTTGTGCACCCCCTTGTGCATCTGGCTAACGTGGGTCCTGGGGAATCGAGCCTCGAACCAGGGTCCTCAGACTTCACAGGCAAGCGCTTAACCACTAAACCATTTCTCCAGCCCTTTTGTTAGTTTTTTGAGGTAGAGTTTGACTCTAGCCCAGGCTGACCTGGAATTCACTATGTAGTTTCAGGGTGGCCTCAAACTCACTGTGATCCTCCTACCTCTGTCTCCCAAGTGCTGGGATTAAAGTTGTGTGTGCTACCATGCCTGGCTCAGTTTTTGTTTTTTTTAATATCATGTTGTATGGTAATGACACTCACTACATTATACAGTTTGGTATACAAAGTGTGTTGTTAGAATAGATTAGGTGACTTTTGTCACTACTATGACAGAAGCAACTAGATAAAAACAGCAGTAACTATAGCAGTTATATGCATGTTAACAAACCATTTAGGTTAGTTGAAAGATTGTATTACTTTAGTACTTATGCTAAGAACCTTGGATTCTTATTAAGGCTTAGTATAATTTACTGGGATAACACGAAGATCTCACATCACATACATATACTTTTATTAAGAAATAAGCAGGCCATCAGGGAAATGCAAATTAAAACTACTTTGAGAGTCTATCTCCTGTCAGAATGGCTATTATCAAGAAAACAAATGAAGCTGGGCATGGTGGTGCATACCTTTAATCCCAGCACTTGGGAGGTAGAGGTAGGAGGATCGCCCGTGAGTTCAAGGCCACCCTGAGACTCCGTAGTGAATTCCAGGCCAGCCTGGGCTAGAATGAAACCCTACCTGAAAAAAAGAAAAAGAAAACAAGTGACAATAAATACTGACAAGGATGTGGAAAAAGAAGAACTGTTTTAAACTGTGAGAATTTAATCTGGTAGAGCCATTGTGGAAATCAGTGTGGAGATTCCTGAGACAGCTAAAAATAGATCTATCATATCACCCAGCTATAGCACTCCTAAGCATATATCCTAAGGACACATCATCCTACCTTAGAGACACTTATACATCCATGTTTATTGATGCTCTATTCACAATAGCTAGGAAATGCAACCAGCCTAGCTGTCCCTCAATGGATGGGTGGATAATGAAGATGTGGTACATTTATACAATGGAGTTCTATTCAGCAGAAAAAAAAATGGAATTATGGAACTTTCAGGGAAATGGATGGACCTGGAAAGGATTATACTAGTGAGGTAACCCAGGTCCAGAAAGCCAAGTTGTACAGGTTTTCTCTCATATATGGATCCTAGCTACAAATGTTTGGACTTCTATGTGAGTTGGAATAAAACTCAGTAGCAGCCAGGCATGGTGGCACATGCCTTTAATCCCAATTCTCAGGAGGCAGAGATAGGAGGATCACTGTGAGTTCAAGGCTACCCTGAGAATACAGAGTGCATTCCAGGTCAGCCTGGGCTAGAGTGAGACCCTACCTTGAAAAACCAAAGACAGGGAAAAAAACTCAGTAGCAGAGGACAGTAAGCTGGAAATAGGATGTAAGGGAAGGAGGAGGTGTGGGGACCTAAGGGGATGGCATTGTATATATATGTAAGTAGAAGAACAGATTACTGGGGATGGAAAGACTTAAGTGAGATCAGGGGAAGAGATTGAGTAAAAGAAAGGTGGGAAAAGGGTTAATCAAAATCTAAGAAGAAAGTTATATGAAAATCTACTTTTTTGGACCATGGCACAACCAGAATCATAGATTATTACTAGAAAATTTTTAGTGCCAGTGAATTGTTGGCTAGGGAGGTCCCTGATGCCCCAAAACATTATAGGCCATTGCCAGGGCTCTTGATTTCCCACCAGGAATAGATGGTAAGACCCTATTGCTGAACACTCCACATGCTTGGGCTGCAAAGTCACTGAGAAATCCTGCTGGAGCTGAGCTGAAAACCTTCTCCTTGTAGATCAGCTGACAGAAAGCTGGAAAAAGCTATGCTGCATGCAGAGCCAAAGGAAGGGTCGGACTCCTTACAATGTACTCTTCCAGACACAAAAATGGCTTGGATATCATGATACCACAGTGCCTGATACTACCTACACAAGACCATCATAATAGGAGGAAAAGATGATGACATGAAAATAAAAGAGAGACTGATTGAGAGGGGTATGATGGAGAGTGGAGTTGCAAAGAAGAAAGCATGGGAGGAGAATTACCATGGTTTGTAGTCAATAGTATGGAAGTTGTGTAAAGAGAGCAAAATGTTATATTTCTCTACATTTCCTTATATCAAGCTTAGAGAAAAATAGAATTCACTTCCTTGTAGGAGCTCATAAAAGAATGGAATGAAACACTTGCTTAAACAGATGGGGATGGTAGATAAACAGGATGCTCTGCTGGTCTGAATAGCATTACCTGAACCTGCATTGTTGAGCAAAATCCTTAAGGACAGATAAGCAGGACATTTGGAGACTCCTGGTGGCAGTCCTACCTCACACCCCCTAGGAGCTTCCTGTAACTGACCAATAAACCTGTTCACAAGTTCGTTTTGTTTTCTCCCCTATAATCTTCTAAGAATAGAATGTCCCTGCTGTAACACACCAAATTCCCCTTTATGTTTAAAATTACTTTTATGGCTGTAACTGTAATATGTTAGTTGTGATTTATGGTTTAGCTCCTGGAATTCACTATGTCACTAGGTAGTCTCAGGGTGGCCTCGAACTCACAGCAATCCTCGTAGCTCTGCCTCCCAAGTTCTGGAATTAAAGGCATGTGCCATCACGCCTGACTCACAGCCACATTGTTAATTCAGGGATGAAATAAATTGTGACCTTGAAGAGCAGTTTCTTCTTTTCTGATCTCCTTTCAAAAGACTGCATTTCTACCATTCAGTCTTTCTGGGGTTGGGGTCACCTCAGGCATTCTCTCCATTACTTTAATGAGAAGCAGTTATGCCATCTTCCTTAAGATTGCTAATGTGTTTGACAATAGCAGCTTCAGTAACCTAAAACCAGTCTCCTATGTCAGTAAATTTAAAACTTGCTTAAATTTCTCCAATTTTAAATCTTAAATTTCTCAGTCTCATATCTTTAGCCAAGCATATCAGCCCATTACAAATTTAACATTAATCAAACTCTCTAGGCATAGGCAACAGAATGCATCCAGCCCTTATGTCAGTAGCCTAGTTCCAACAAAGTCCTCTGTAGTCTTTCCTACCCCTTTTATGGTTCATAAGCCAAGTCTCAAAACACAATTCTTAGAGCATTTAGCATTTTCAAACTCTAATCATAATAGTCCATAATACTTAGCCTACTGCTCCAGAAGGCATCTTCAGTTGCAAGTACCAAGTCCATGCCATTCCTCCAAAACTAAAATTTCAAAAGACCAAAATCCACATGGTCAGATTCATCTCACAACTCCCACTCCTTGGTACCAATTCTGTAGCAGTCAGCCTCATGTTCCTGGGATGAACATCCAAAAGAGGCCCAGTTATGAAAGAAAGGGAATTTATTTGAAGCTTACAGTTTCAGGGAAAGTTCTATAATGGCGGAAGAAGCTGGTTCCCCTTTCACAGGCCCACACCAAGAGAGAGACGAGCCATCACCAAAAAATAAGCAAGCAAACTTTAGGGACCCACTAATGGCAGAGCTCAGGCACATTGCATATCTTAGACTGGAATTCAGATCCACCCCCAGTAACACCTCCTCCAGCCATTTTACAAGCTTGAATAAAACTCCTGAATCTATTGGGGGACATCTATTCAAACTACCACAACAATTTTTACAACCCTTTCAATTTGTTAGCACACATTATATATTCTATATCCTATTCAGAACCAGACCTCTAGTCAGAAGGCAGTGGGTTTTTCCCTTTCAATGTTACCAGGAACAAAGGAAATTGGGTTTGTATTTTAATGACATCCAAGTCTAATGTCAATGGAAAGAGACTCCCAAGTTCTTTTTGGGAGATGGATGCCAGGTTCAATTTCTGACATCTTCAAGCTGAATTGGGATGAAGAGAAAAAAAATTGTGTGTGTGTGGGGGGGGGGGAGGGTGGAATCTCTATTCTTCTTGAGTGTTAGGCCCTGGAGAACAATCACAAGGGACCCAGATATATGGAGTTAGTTTGTTATAGGACCCTCTGAGGTAGAGGGACAGAACTATAAAGGTACAAGCAGAAGAGGAAAGGGCCAGGGCTGTGAGTGCACCTTGGTGGTACTGGGGCAGCTGGGAAGGTGTCATGGCTACTGCCACAGAGCTTGGATCCTCAAGCATTGGCGACAAGAGCCTGGAGTGAGTCTCCAGCCCCCACTTCTCCTGAGAGGTCCTCTGTGAAATTATTTACTATGCACACCCTGGCCAGGCAGACATACAGCTTAATAGTGTAACTTTTGTGATGTCACTGGTTTGCTCCTTTGAAGCTTAATCTCAAAGATGATGTGGTGAAAATTACAATCAATTGGAACAAGCTCCAGAGCCTCTCAGCATTGCAGCCTGCATTACTCTTTAGTGCACTTGAGCAAATCATTTTATATTTACAGCCTTTTAAGCAAAACTTCATCCTTTGGTAAAAGAGAATTCAACTGCTGTTGAGGACATAAGAACACTAGAAACAGAGAGCAAGAATGAACTAAATGCTGAATTTCCCACTGGGGACCTACAAAAGGAAGAAAAATTCAAAGACTGGTTTAGGAGATGTGAAAAAGACGCACATCCATTTTGATCCAGAAGTAGTTCAAATGAAGGCTGGAAAATCAGAAATTGATAGATGAATATCTGCATTTATTGAATGAAAGCGAGCTGAAAACAACGTCATGGAATTTTGCAATGTTATTGATTATAATCAAGAAAATAGTTAGCCGGGCATGGTGGCACATATCTTTAATCCCAGCACTGGGGAGGCAGAGGTAGGAGGATTGCCATGAATTCACGGTCTGAGACTACACAGTGAATTCCAGGTCAGCCTGGGCTAGAGTGAGACCCTACCTCAAAAAACAAACAAACAAAACAGAAAATAGTTGTGAAAAAATAACCAACCTGACTCTATTTAACCATTTAACAAGAGCCATTTTGATATAATGACTAGGTTAAGTTTCTGTTTCTCTAAGTTTTTATGTCTGAGCTGGGCCCACAAATTGTTCCCTGGTTACTGTTCCCAGGATTGTGTATTCATAACGTTCTGGGAAGTAGTTTAACTGTAATGGCTGGTCTGCTTCTGTCATCATGCCTGCTTGCCTCTCAAAACCCCTATCCTGTGATTTCTATGGTTTAGCCCTACAAAAGGAGCCTGAGAAGATGACTGGGGCTGCTCTCTGCACCCTGCCTTAGGGAGGCAGCTGCTGGACTGGCTCTATTGTACACAATTAAAAACTTGCTTCAATTTGGCCATAATTTGTGGTCAGTGGTCTTTATTCTTGCAAACTCTGGGTTAACATAATGGAGGCCACAGCTAGATAGAGATCCCCAACCCAAATTCAAAAGCCGGACCCTTCTCTCTGAGCCTCCAAGACTGAAGTGTTGCTCCCAGGGGTGCGCACCATGAAGATGTTCCAAGGCCCTGGGACACTCCTTCTGTTACACAGACAGCCAAGGTAAATGGTCACACAGAAAAATAAAACCAGGAAGCACTGGTCTGGGGAGGCCTCCAAGGGTAAATCATAGTAAGGTGTTTTCTTCTATGACTTCTGGTTCTGGTGGGATTTTTTTCTAGGGACAGAGATGTGTCTAATGAGGCACATGCACACTCCTTTCCAGGGCAATTGCAAGTCATTGCACTGCCCACCTGGTTCAGGACAACTGCAGAGCCTGCATTTCCCACTTGGTCCTGGTTCTAGGCAATAGCAAGATGTCGCATTGTCTACTTGGTTCTGGTTTTTCTACAGAGTTTTTTATTTCATTGACTATGTTCTTTATTGCTAGTAATTCTAACTGGTTTTTCTTTATTATTTCTATTTCCTTGTTTATGTCTAGTATTGACCTCTTTATTTCATTAAATTGGCGTCCTGTGTCTTCTTTGCTTCGTTTGATTTCTTCTTTGAGTTCTTTAAACATATTTATAATCATTCTTTTGAAATCTTAGGCATTTCATCTAACTCATTCTCACTGGAGGTCACTTCTGATGCATTAATACTTTTTGGTAGATTTATGTTGTCTTTATTTTTGGTGTTTCTTGTGTTATAATGTATATATTTTTGCATCCTGGATTATTTAATGATTGGATTTTCCTTTTTTAATTTTTTTTGTTATTTTTATTTATTTATTTGAGAGTGACATACAGAGAGAGAAAGAGGCAGATAGAGAGAGAATGGGTGTGCCAGGGCTTCCAGCTACTGCAAACAAACTCCAGATGCATGCGCCCCCTTGTGCATCTGGCTAACATGGGTCCTGGGGAATTGAGCCTTGAACTGGGATCCTTAGGCTTCACAGGCAAGCGCTTAACTGCTAAGCCACCTCTCCAGCCCAGTGATTGGATTTTCTAGTTAGCTGGGTATTATTAGATGTATCAATCAATCTGATTGTGGTGGTTTGAATAGAATAGATGGCCCCCAATATATTCAGTTGTTTGTTTGTAGTTTGCATCTGCAGCCACCTGGCTGGAGTCAGTGCCATTGTGTGGATCTTAAGGTGTGGTGGTGGGTTTCAGGTTTCAATCTAAAGATATGCAAAGTGTGCCTAGCTGGAGTTCCTGAAGTATGCTGTGTGGCTTTTAGCTTGTACTTGTCTCTCTCTGCTTGGGCCTCTGAAGGCAGGCCAGTTTCTTCTGCCATTATGGAACTTCCCCTGGATCTGTAGGTTTCAATAAATATCCCTTCCTCCATAACTGTGCTTGGTCTGGAAGTTCATCTCAGTGAACCTGAAGCTGTCTGATACAGAATCTGGTACCGAGGAGTGGGCTGAGATGAACCTGACTATGTGGATGTTGATATTTTGGAACCTTTGTTTTGGAGGAATAGGCATGGACTTGATGCTTGCAACTGAAGATGTCTTCTGGAGTGGTAAGCCAAGTTTTATGGACTATTCTGATGAGAATCTGAGAATGCTAAGTGCAGACAGCATTGACCTTCGAGGCTTGGCTTATGAGCTTTTTAAGGGGAAGGAAAGACTGCAGAGGACTTTGTTGGAACTGGGCTACTGGCATAAGGGCTGGCTGCGTCCTGTTGCCCAAGCCCAGAGAGTTTGATCAAGGTTAAATTTGTAACGGACTGATGTGCTTGGCTAGAGATATTGGACTGAGAGATTTAAGATTTTAAGCTGGAAAACCTCAAGCAAGTTAAAATTACAGGCACTGAGACTGGTTTTAGGTTACTGCATCTGCTATTGTCAAACACATTAGCAATCTTAAAGGAAGATGGTCCAATTGCTTTACCTCTGAAAGGATGCCTGAGGAAAGACTATCATAGAAATGCAAACACTTTTGGAAAGAGTTGACTAGAGAAGGAACCTGCTTTTCAAGGCTATGATTTGTTTTGTCCCTGAATTAAGAATATGGCTGTGTCCTGCACAACTGGTATTGGTTTCAGAAGCATGAAAAATGCATGGAGTGGCCGTGAATTGCACATGCTTCCAGGAGCTGCCTCTGAGATGCAGCATGAGGCAGGGCATGATGCTCTGATAGGCTGAAAGAGCCTTTGGAAGATGGACTGTGGTTTGCATGAAGACCTCAAGATGTTTTGTATATACCAGGACTGTGCAAGGACTACCATAGAGCGCATTGTTGGCCTGGGATGGAAGTGTTCCCTGGCTACTCTGCCCAGCTGGAGGGGCAGAATTGAAAAGTCTGGAGACTGTTAGCCTCTGGATATATTAAACTTGAACTGCAGAAGTTTGATGTTTGTTTGATGGTGGTTGAGTTTGCATTGTTTTAGTCTCTCCTTGCTATGCCTTTTACCAGTTGAAAATGTTTACTCTGTGCCTTTATATGTTAGAAATGTTTAACTTGTTTGATTTTACAGGTCTTCATATCTTAAATTGGTCAAGACTGTGGGGACCTTTAAAATTGAACTGAGTACAATTTACACAGTGTGATGGTTATAAATCTATTGGGGGTCAGGGGCGGAATGTGGTGGTTTGAATAGAATAGATGGTCCCCAATATATTCAGTTGTTTGTTTGTAGTTTGCATCTGCAGCCACCTGGCTGGAGTCAGTGCCATTGTGTGGATCTTAAGGTGTGGTGGTGGGTTTCAGGTTTCAATCTAAAGATATGCAAAGTGTGCCTAGCTGGAGTTCCTGAAGTGTGCTGTGTGGCTTTTAGCTTGTACTTGTCTCTCTCTGCTTGGGCCTGTGAAGGCAGGCCAGTTTCTTCTGCCATTATGGAACTTCCCCTGGATCTGTAGGTTTCAATAAATATCCCTTCCTCCATAACTGTGCTTGGTCTGGAAGTTCATCTCAGCGAACCTGAAGCTATCTGCTACACTGATGTTATATATCTTCAGGGTAGGAGCTTAAGGGACTAGGTGTGGCTCTCAAGACTCTCAGAGTATCTACAAAAGTGACCCTAGGTATTGGGTTTGCCTGCTATGAGAGTATTCAAGTAGGCTGAGTGGAACCAAATACGGATAGTTTCTAAAATTTAACTAAACAATGTACACTTTAAATGAAAAACAGCACAGAGTATTTATCCAAGAGTAGGTATTATGACAACCAGATCCTCTGACTGTCCCTTAGGCTATGTGGTGCCCCACCCACTCCCTTAATCCTGACAACAAGGAGGTTAAGATTTCTGGTCTGTAGAGGGTTCCAAGTCAACTTGTGACCAGGTGAGACCCTTTCCTAATGTCTAATAGAAGAGTAAACAAAGCCACTATAATTCAAGAAGCAACAAATAACAAGCCCCAAATACAGTTTATTTAAGAATGGCTAATCTTACCATCCATCAGATTTAACATATAATTTATCCTGATATGGAAGGTGCAATTAGCACTTCTAGTTCAGGCCTATATACCAGGTTTATTAGGTGGGTACTGACCTGGTGTAATCCCAGTTACCTTTTGGGATGATTTTGGTCTCAGCTGCGCTCTTGATTGGGTCCCTCTTTGGTGCTCTGTCAGTTTCAAGTAGGCATGGCCAGGTCCCTGGACTGCTGCTCTGTTTGCTGGAGCTGGGCACTGGCGGTGGGGGAGGGGAGGCTGCCGATGCTGCTCTAGTTCTCTTGCTGTTCCATGTGTTCTTCTACCTTGTGATCTGCTCCTCCGTTGTTCACTGCCGTTCTCCCTTCACATTTCTTGAGTTTGCGGAGAGCTCCAGTGCGAGTGGAAAATCCCCTCACCTGGCTTTTACTGCAGCTCAAGCCAAGCCTGGTGGCTGGCTGACATGCCACCTCCGCTGCAGTCCTGCGGACCTGCTGGAGCCGCTTCTGCCGGCCTGTGTGGGTTCTGGATGCTCTGGATCTCTCCTACTTCTCCGCTGTCGTTTAAATTTCCTATATACCTCACTTTTTAGTAAAAGTGTGTATTTTGCTGGTTTTTTTTTTTTTTTTTTGCAGGGGGGGGGGTTCTCCCTAGGCTGTTTTGGCATGATACTTACACCGCCATCTTAACTGGAAGTCCTGGTTCTGGTTTTTGAGCCCATATATCATTCAATTGTTTTCTGTCCTTTGTCTTTCATTTGTTCTTTTGTGTCTTGTCCTTCTGTTTAGTGTTTGTTTTGTCCTTTTGTGCTTAACATTTTTGGATCCTCTTAGGAACTGCATATTGAGCCACAGATTGTCCCTGGGCAAGTTGGACACCCTGACCTCCTCAAGTAAATTAAAAATCGGAATTGAGACTGTGGTGGTTTGATTAAGGTGTCCCCCATAAACTTAGATGTTCTGAATGCTAGGTTCCCAGCTGATGGAGATTTGGGAACTAATGCCTCCTGGAGGGAGTGTACTGTTGGGGGTGGGCTTATGGGTGTTATAGCCAGCATTTGGCACACTCTCCTGTTGCTGTTGTCCGCCTTATGTTGGCCAGGGGGTGATGTCTACCCTCTGCTCAAGTCATTGTTTTCCCTGCCATCATGGAGCTTCACCTTGAGCCTGTAATCCAAAATAAATCTCTTTTTTTCCCCCACAAGCTGCTCTTGGTTGGCTGATTTCTACCAGCAATGCGAACCTGACTGCAACAGTAAAGTGATACCAAGGAGTGGGACTGCTGCTAGACACCTGACTGTGTGGCTTTGGCCTTTTGGAGCTTATTTTCAAGAGGAATGTGGAAGGATTTGAAATCTTGGCCTAAGAGATGCCTTGCAGTGCTGTAAGTACAGCTTGATGGACTATTCTGGTCTGAGCTACAAGCCCTGAATGCAGTAAGAACTATGGACTGTGAGGTTTGGCTTATGAGGGTGAGAAAGAGCTTTGCTTGGACTGGGCTAGCAGTTTGAGAAGCTTGCTATTATGCCTGTGTCCTGAGAAGTTGTGCAGGGTTGCTTTGCGTAGAAATGAACTGGTGTGAGCAGACAGATATGGCACAGAAAGAAAAATCTTTGGGTGAACTGCTGCCCATTCAGCTACAACTGAGAGATTACAACCTTTGAGACTGGGCTAGCTGACCTGCACTGGGGCAACAGGAAGAATATGGAATCTTTGAAGGGGCCTGAGTGCTCAAGGAGTGTCCTGTTCTTTGAAGTCTGCTTTATTCCCCCCTGGATTAACAAATTGGCACCCTACCTGGTATTGTGGAGTATAAAAAGTGCAGGAAAGAAAGGGTCATTGAGTTTGCAACACAGTCTTATGTTTTGGAAATAGCCATGGGCAGTGTGAAGCAGGTTTTGCTGGTTGCCTGCATGGAGACCCCATGGAGCCATGAGGATGAACCGTGGCTTTCAGTGGAGACCTAGTGGAGATGCCGGGACCATGAGATGGCTGCCAAGGAGCTGCCGGCCCTGATGAAGTTTTCCAGGACTGTGAGTAGCCTAGCTGGAGGGGCGGAATTGGAATGCCAGAGGCTTGTTGCTGGTTAGAATTATCGAACTTGGAGATTTGTCACTGGCTAGAGTTGTTGGACTTGAAGCTACAGAGTTTGATGTTTGCCCTGGTTGTTTTAAATCTTGTATTGTATTGTATTGAATGTTTCTTTGCTATGCCCAATGCCATCTTTTGCAGTGTGAATATTTATTCTGTGCCATTATGGGTTTTTTGAGGTTATTATTATTATTATTATTTTTTTTTTTGGTATTATGGCTCAGTTAAAAGATCTTGGACTATGGGGATGTATGAACATCATTGGAGTTGATAAAAACTATAGGACTTTTAAAGTTAGATGAATGCATTGCATTTTACATCATGTATGGTTATCAGTTTATGGAGGCCAGGGACAGAATGTGGTGGTTTGATTCAGGTGTCCCCCATAAACTTAGATGTTCTGAATGATAGGTTCCCAGTTGATGGAGATTTGGGAACTAACGCCTCCTGGAGGGAGCATACTGTTGGGGGCAGGCTTATGGGTATTATAGCCAGTTTCCCCTTGCCAGTGTTTGGCACACTCTCCTGTTGCTGTCGTCCACCTTATGTTGGCCAGGGGGTGATGTCCACCCTCTACTCATGTCATTGTATTCCCTGCCATCATGGAGCTTCCCCTCGAGCCTGTAATCCAAAATAAATCTTTTTTTCTGTTTCTTTTCCCCACAACCTGCTCTTAGTTGGATGATTTCTACCAGCAATGCAAACCTGACTGCAACAGAGACTAATCAAGTTTTGGCTTGGAAAATCCTGAATATAAAATCTGAAATTATACTCGAAGTAATTTTGAGGTTTGATTTTGGTCTCCAGAGTTATAAATAAAATAAGAATTTAAAATGGGAACACATAGCATCTGAATAAATAAATAAATAAATGTGTGAGAAACAATGTGTCTGGAGTCTATATAAAAAGTATTCTTAGAGGCTGGGTGTTTAATCCCAGCACTCAGGAGGCAAAGGTAGGCAGATCACCATCATCATGAGTTTGAGGCCACCCTGAGACTACATAGTGAATTCCAGGTCAACTTGTGCTAGAGTGAGACTCTACCTTGATAAAACAAAAAACAAAAAACAACCCCCCCCCAAAAAAAGTACTCTTAGAATAAATGTGCACATATATGAGTGTGTGTGTGTGGCTCACAGTCCTAAGACTGCAGAATGATAAGGCTTTGCCTTTGTGTCTGTCCTATAGCACCAACATAGTGGCAAATTCACTGTGGGGGATGTCCTCCAACAAGCCCACCATCTGAGACTGCATGGCCAACTTTTACTGTTGAGTGTTCCCCAGAAGGAACACTGAAAGTAATTAAAATCATAGACAAAAAAAAAAAAAGCAAGATTCTCCTACTCTTACAAAGTTATAAAATGACAGGATCGGAAAGCTGCCATGAAGCCCTGAGGGAAGCCCAAAACTATCCCTGGAATTTTAGGGAAAAAGGGGGGGGGGCAGTATGCTGTCCCACTATGTTCCCCAGGGGCAAAAAATAGATCAAAAATAATTAAGTTCTGGGTCAATCCCAGGCAGTTGCTAAAGCCTGGGAAAAAACTGTCTTGCTCTCACATGCTGTGGCTGGGCAGCTCTCCATAACAAAGATAAAAGTAGGGGACTACACATGACACCTGCAAAGTGTCACCTAGTGCTTTCCCCTGAAGTGCTTGATCTGCAGATGGCCAGGTGGCCCTGGGAATAAGAAAAGGTGCCTCACACACAAGGCTCACTGTTGGACAGAAAGACAAGGCACAGACCTCTCTGGAGTTTATGCTGTCCTCAGGAGAAGCCCCGATGGCTCTTAGCTTCCCTGCCTTGCAGAGCCAGGGGGGTTACAGGCACAGGGAATCTCAGGATCCTGGCCTCAACATGATGATGGGTGAGTCCCAAATTGCTACGAACAGATGGGGACTTCGTATAAAGAGCCTTACAACTGTTTTTAAGTTTACTTTATCTCTCTGTGCATCTATGGGACCACTAACAGACAGCCTCAAGATTTATATTTAAATTTAGAAACACTCCATAATGAGTTTGACAAAAGACTTCTAAAATTTCTAATAATGTTCAAATCTGCTTTCATATGTAAAAAATATGTTTGAGGATATTCTGGGTAAATAATATAAATCAATTCTGATCTACTCTTCTATAAAGAGCTAATCCAAAAAGCCCTTTTTCTGATTTTTATTTATTTATTTGTTTGTTTATTTATTAGAGACAGAGAGAGGGACAGAAAAGAGGGAGAGAGAGAGAGAGAGAGAGAGAGAGAGAGAGAGAGAGAAAATGGGCACGCCAGGGCTTCTAGCCACTGCAAACAAACTCCAGATGATTGCACTGTTGTGCCAAGTCCCCTGACCAGGGGCCAAGACCCCCGGTCACCCATGAGTCACCGAGAGAACCGCCACAGAAGCCGAGACACTCGAATGTAAAGGCAACAGGTTTCTTTACTGCAAGCCTAGGCCTGGGCTCCATCCCTATAGTCCGGCACAGCGGTAGTGAGGGAGAGAGCCCCTTCCTTTTGGGGGAAGGGGTTCATATAGGAATTCGAACAAAGAAGTAGGGGATAGATACATGATTGGTTGATTTAAACAGTTCTGATTGGCTTGGGGTTTCAGCGGGCAAAGTTGGGGGCAGGAGCTAGGGGCACTCCAGGCAGATGAGGTAATCTCCATGGTGATAAACAGTCTATGCAGGTAGTTAGAGGCCGGAGGCCTCCCCCACCACCCCCACCCCCCCCCCCCCCGCCAGTGGGGTGTTTCTGGAAGGCCCTTGAAGTAGAGATTCCTCAGTTTCTTATCTAAGCAGATGGTCACGTGGAGTGTTTCTGGAATGTCCTTGAAGTGGAGATTCCCCAGAAACTTTAGGGAGAAAGACAGCAATTGAGCAAGCAAGCAAAGTTTACAGAAGCAGAGGTCAGCATATTAGCTGGCTAGTTCTCTATCTAAGTCAGGCCTGGGCCTTTTTTTTTTGTTTTGTTTTTGTTTTTGTTTTTTGAGGTAGGGTCTCACTCTAATCCAGGCTGACCTGGAACTCACTATGTAGTCTCAGGGTGGCCTCAAACTCATGGCAATCCTCCTACCTCTGCCTCCTGAGTGCTGGGATTAAAGGTGTGCACCACCACGCCCGGCAAGGCCTGGGCCTTTTTACTTAAAATGGTTATATTTGGTCTCTCAGCACTACCATGTGAATCTGGCTTACATGGGACCTGGAGAATCAAACCTGGGTCCTTAGGCTTTGCAGGCACATGCTGCTAAACCATCTCTGTAGCCTTCAAAAAACTTTTAAGGAAAAAAAAAAAAAAAAACAACAAACTTAAATGGTCATATTAAAAGTCTTATGGTAAGAACAGTAAATGTTTTTGTTGGTAACTATAAGATAAATTGACTAAAAAAATAAACTAAAAAGAAACTTTAAGGGCTGGAGAGATGGCTTAGCAGTTAAGCGCTTGCCTTTGAAACCTAAGGACCTCAGTTCAAGGCTCGATTCCCCAGGACCCACGTTAGCACAAGAGGGCGCACGCATCTGGAGTTCATTTGCAGTGGCTGGAGGCCCTGGTGCGCCCAACCTCTGTCTCTATCTGCCTCTTTCTCTCTCTGTCTGTTGCTCTCAAATAAATAAATAAATAAATAATAAACAAAAATTTAAAAAAGAGACTTTAAATGTTGGATATTAAATATTTGATAAAAAAGATTTTTATGGAGTGGTTACATAGATTATAAAGTAAAAGTATGTAAATATAAATATAAATATAAAAAATAAACAAACAGATGATTAAAGACAAAGTTAATTAACTAAATCTTAAAGTACTTAAACCGATTACAGACTTCTTGAGATATAAAATGACTATTAACCTAGGGCTTACATCAAACTAACAAAGGATGGGCCTGGTTGGTAGCAGGTCACTATGGTATTCACGTTGTAAACTTAAAACTTTAACTCATTGATGTTAATCTGGTCATGATAATGGTTGTGAAAGACTGACTTTAGAATACTCAACCAAGTTAGCTAGGTTCCTCTATTTGTCAACCTTCTAATTAAATCTTAAAATTGGCTCATTTAAATCTCTTCTAAGGTTATTATATCTAAAACCTTGCCTCAATAAATATCTCACAGAAAAATTATTTAGTCTCTTTTCCTATTCTATAAAACAAATAGACAACATTTGGAGACACTGAACAGCATGTATCTGTTATACACTTGGGAACTATTCCTCAATTCTTCCAACAATCAGTCTTTTTTTTTTTTTTTTTTTTTTTTTTTTGAGGTAGGGTTTCACTCTAGTCCAGGCTGACCTGGAATTCACTATGAAGTCTCAGGGTGCCTTTGAATTCATGGCGATCCTCCTACTTCTGTCTACGAAGTGCTGGGATTAAAGGCATGCGCCACTGTGCCTGGCCAATTACATTCTTAATACTTTAGATTTAACTTATGTCATTATTGAGTAAGTATACCAAAGCACTGCAGACAAAATTATAAAATTGGTTAAGATTTAAATAGTTATAGTTTATGTCATAAAGTTTTGTGTATATTTAAATTCACTATGGTTCTATAAAATTAATTTGGAGGACATTAAAAATATTTCTTTCTGGCTCAACAGTTAAAATTGCTTGTTTACAAAGCCACATACACAAAGTGGGGCATACATTTGGAGATTGTTTGCAGTGGCAAGTGGCCCTGGCATGCCCATTCCTCTCTTTTCCATGAGACTTGTCTCTTTTTTCTTTGGATCATAACAGTTTAGACCAGTTCCTCTATTTTTTGGGTATGTTAAATATAGCTAAATTAACTTCAGAAACTGACTTGTAGATTGAGTGGACATCTTATTTCACTTTTTTTTTTTGTTTATTTTTATTTATTTATTTGAGAGCGACAGACAGAGAGAGAAAGAGGCAGTTAGAGAGAGTGAGAGAGAATGGGTGTGCCAGGGGCATCCAGACACTGCAAACGAACTCCAGACGCATGCACCCCCTTGTGCATCTGGCTAACGTGGGTCCTGGGGAAATCAAGCCTTGAACCGGGGTCCTTAGGCTTCACGGGCAAGCGCTTAACTGCTAAGCCATCTCTCCAGCCCTTATTTCACTTTTAAAAGTACTAAATCTCCTAAATATATCCTGATTCTGATGAACTTTAAAAATTGTAAAGTTTTTCATGTCTTCATATTTAAGCTGAATATTTTACTACATAATACAGATTTCTTGTTTATTTTGAAATTTGTTAACAGATTTTTTTTTTTTTTGAGGTGGGGGGTCTTACTCTAGCTCAGGCTGACATGGAATTCACTTTGTATTCTCAGGGTGGCCTCGAATTTAAGGCATTCCTTTTACCTCTGCCTCTCAAATGCTGGGATTAAAGGCATGCGCCACCACGCCTGGTGATTGTTAACAGATCTTTTGTTCATAGTTTACTCTCTGTAGCCTCATGTGCCTTAAATATGTAAACTATATTTTTTGTCAATATTAGACTTTTCCAGATATCAGAATATTGTAATCTGGTTTATACAAAGTCCATACTGTTTGACTATCATTAAACAAAACTATTCGACTGAACCAATCAATTATAATGAAATATTAAAAAAATTAAAACTTTTAGATCTTCCATTTCATTTGCTTAATGTTATTTTTGGCCAGTAGATCATTGAAAAAAAAATTAGAAATTATCTAAAGTTTTTCTCACTGTTTTTTTTCTTTTTAAAAAATTAAAGGCTAGAGTAATTTTTATTTATTTGCTTTTTCGAGGTAGGGGTCTCACTATATCTCAGGCTGACCTAAAACTCACTCTGTAGTCCCAGGCTGGCCTCAAGCTTAGAGTGATCCTACCCCTGCCTCCCAAGTGCTGAGATTAAAAACACACACCAGCTGACAGAAAGCTGGAAAAAGCTATACTGCGTGCAGTTCAATGGGAGAGAGAGAAACCACCAGTGAAGATAACAGTGAACACTGCAAGCCTTAAATTTGGCCAGCCAGGCCAAATGAGCCAATGGGTGCAATAGCAGCATGTCTGTTATGGGGGAAACCAACCGCTCTCGAATTGGCCTGGAGGCCCACTCCATGGGAGGGAATACATCTCTGATACTGAAAACCTACAACAGGGATAGTCATGAACCCTAAGGGGATGTAATGTCTGCTAGTGTCTGTCTAAATGTATATATTATGCTCACCAACCTTCCCAGTAAGCATTTCTCTTAATGTTCATACCCATATATTAATGCTACTTTCACTTTTGATTATAGAACCTTCTCTTTTCAGATGGCAGTGACCTTGGGATGACTCAAAAGGCACCATGGTGCTGAGAAGTGACAGAGGAGTGTTCAGCACTGAAATATCGCTATCACACCTTCCAAGGCTCAGGGTCCATTGTGGAAGAGGTGGCAGAAAGAATGTAAGAGCCAAAGGAGGGGTAGGACTCCTTACAACATGCTCCTCCAGATACAAAATGGCCTGGATATCCATGACCTCATGGTTCCTGACACTACCTACACAAGACCATCATAATAGGAAGAAAAGGTCATGACATCAAAATAAAATAAGCCAAAGGACCCAGGTTCGATTCCCCAGGACCCACATTGGCCAGATGCACAAGGGGATGCACGCATCTGGAGATCGGTTGCAGTGGCTAGAGGGCCTGGTGCACCCATTCTCTCTCTGTCAAATAAATAAAAATAAAATATTAAAAAAATAGGGCTTGAGAGATGGCTTAGCAGTTAAGCGCTTGCCTGTGAAGCCTAAGGACCCCAGTTCGAGGCTTGATTCCCCAGAACCCACCTAAACCAGATGCACAAGGTGGCGTATGCATCTGGAGTTCATCTGCAGTGGCTGGAAGCCCTGATGCACCCATTCTCTCTCTCTCTCTCTCTCTCTCTCTCTCTGTCTCTCTCCCTCCCTCTTTCTCTCTCTATCACTCTCAAATAAATAAATAAAAATATTTTTTTCTTTTTTAAATATATATACATATATTTTTATTGACAATTTCTATACTTACAGACAACAAACCATGCTATTTCCCTCCCCCCCCACTTTCTCCTTCATAACTCTGCTCTCTGTCATATCCCCTCCCTCTCTCCATTAGTCTCTCTTTTAATTTGATATCATCATCTTTTTCTCCTATTTTGAGGGTCTTGTGTGGGTATTGCTAGGCACTGTGAGGTCTTGGATATTGAGGCCAAATTCTGTCCAGACAGTTGTATGTAAGGAGTGGTACCCTCCCTTTGGCTCTTACATTCTTTCCACCACCTCTTCCGCAATGGACACTGAGCCCTGAAGGGTGTGAAATGTTTCACTGCTGGACACTCCTCTGTCCCTTCTTCTCAGCACTATGTTGCCCTTTGGGTTATCCCAGTGGTCATTGCCATCTGAAAAGAGATGCTTCTCTAACTACAAGTGAGAGTAGCATTAATATATGAGTATGAGCATTAAGCGTAGTGTTTTCAGGGCAACTTGGTTACAGTAATATATGCATTTATCCAGACAAGAGCAGGCTTTATACCCCTAAGGCTCATGACCTCCCCTGCCATAGGCTTTTGATTAGGTTTTCAGTACCAGGCACGTATTCCCTCCTATAGAGTGGACCTTAAGTCCAATTAGAGAGCAATTGGTTTTCCCCATAGCAGACATGCCACTATTGCACTCATTCAGTTATTTGGCCTACCTGGCCAAACTCAAGGTTTCCAGTGTCCATTGTTTTCACCAATGATGACTTCTGTCTCCCACAAGACTGCATACAGTGCAGCTTTTTCCAGCTTTCAGTTGGCTGGGCTACAGAGAAAAGGTTTTCTGCTAAGCACTAACTTGATTTCTCAGTGACTTTGCCTCTCAGGCATGTGAAGTCTTCAGTAATAAGGTCTTACCATCTCTTTCTCACAGGGAACCAAGGGCCTTGGCAATGGCCTGTAATGTTTTGGAGGCAACAGGGACCTCCCTGGCCAATAACTCATTGGAAGGTATCCCATCCCAGGCAATGAAAAATTTCCAGTAACAATATATGGCTTCTGGATGTGCCATTATTTAAGAAAATAGATTTTCCTGTGTCTTATTCAGAATATCTTGAATTTTATTGACCCTCCCCCCTGCCCTTCTTCTATGCAATCTCTTCCCCTGACCTCGCTCAGGCCTTTTCCCTCTCTGTAATCTGTTCTTCTACTTACATATATACAATACCATCCCCTTAAGACATTCCCTCTCCTCCCTCCCTTATAGCCTTTTTCTAGCTTATGGGCCTTTGCTACTGATTTTTGGTTCCAGGTCACACACAAGTCTATACATTTGTAGCTAGGATTCACATATGCGAGAGAACATGTGACGTTTGGCTTTCTGGGCCTGGGTTACCTCACTTAGTATAATCCTTGCCTGATCCATCCATTTCCCTGCAAATTTTATAATTTCATTTTTCTTTATTTTTGCTGAATAGAACTCCATTGTGTAGATGTACCACATCTTTAGTATCTAATTCATCTGTGGATGGACATTTAGGCTGGTTACATTTCCTAGCTATTGTGAATAGAGCATCAATAAACATGGTTGTGCAAGTATCTCTAAGGTAGTGAGAGGAGTCATTAGGATATATGCCTAGGAGTGCTATAGCTGGATCATTTGACAAATTTTTAGCTGTTGCAAGAACCTCCACACTTATTTCCACAATGGCTGTACTAGATTACATTCCCTCCGACAGTGCATAAGGGATTCCCTTTTATCAAATTGTTGCCAACATTTATTGTCATTTGTTTTGTTGATGGTAGCCCTTCTGATGGGAGAGAGATGGAATCTCACGGTAGTTTTAATTTGTATTTCCCTGATGGCTAAGGATGTAGAACACTTTTTTAGATGTTTATATGCTATCTGTATTTCTTCTGGTGAGAACTCACTATTTAGTTCCATAGCCCATTTTTTGATTGGGTTGTTTGATTTCTTATTGTTCTGTTTTTTGAGTTCTTTGTATATTGTGGATATTAATCCTCTGTCAGATATGTAGCTGGCAAAGATTTTCTCCCATTCTGTAGGTTGTCTCTTTGCTCTATTCACAGTGTCCTTTGCTGTACAAAAGCTTTGTAATTTCACAAGATACCTGTGATAGTTAAGGTGTTGTCAACTTGATCTGTTTAGTAATCCATAGGTTGCTTCTAGGAAGGATCAACTAAAGGAGGAAGTCTTTCCCCCAGGGTGAGCCCTTCCCCCAGAATGGGTGGCCCCGCCCAGAGGGGGACTTGATACAAGGAAGCTCTGGGTAAAAAGAGTCCCTTCCTCCCTTCCTGCCTTCCTCCCATTTGGCTGCCGGAGCTGCTTGCTACCTTCCAGCGTGGATTGAAGACCAGTGCGGATGAAAGACCAGCATCAACTGAAGACCCCCGTGGATCGAAACCCAGCGGCTCCTCAGGAAGCCTCCAGGCTTTCCAGCACCATCTGCAGTGCCGGGGTCGGGACTGCTGAGGCATCTGGCCACGAGGACTGAGCAACTACCAGGTTCGGTGATTCTCGGGCTTGCAACTGCTATTGGACTACTGTAAGCTGATCCAATAAATCCCCTTTTAAAATAATTCATTCTAGCAGTTCTGTTCCTCTAGAGAACCCTGACTAATACAGAATTTGGTACCAGAAGTGGTTCTAGAGAAACAGAATTGTAAGGATGGGTTTCTCTAGTGGGCTTAGTGCTATCTGGTGTTGGCTCTCCAATTTCAATGCTGATAAAGGCCCCACTGTTGATAAGGAGAGCACTTTTCCTGGAAATAAGGGGGGCACTAATAATCCATGGTGTGCACTATTTCAAGAACTACATGAGATAGATGTATTTGGTGACCCTGAGTCATGTCTTGTGAAGAGCGAGGAATTTAGTGACTCTGTATTTAAAACATTTGAGTATTTGTGGAAAAGTAAGACCAATGATGAGGCTGGTTGGTTGCTTTTAGCATCTCTAGACAAACTAGTGAGGGAACAGCAGAAGCTCAAAAAGGAAAATTCTAAGCTTAAGACCCACATACATGATCTCAAGGTTTCTAAGGGTGCCCTGGAGGAGAGTCTCCTCTCTAGCCAGAACAGGGCTCAGATGGCAGAAAACCAAACCCAAGCTCTCATTGTGAGATTCATAATAGACAGCATAGGCAAAATTATGCACATAAAGGTATGACTCATATGGACCTTTGGAATTGGCTGATTAATCATGGTGTTCCCACAAGTCAAATAGATAAGAAGCCTACTGAATTTCTTCTTGATCTGTATAAGCAGAAAACGTCCAGAGCAAGGGAACATAAAGCCACTTTGAATTATAGCGACAGAGAATCAAGACCTCTTAATCAGTTTCCAGACTTGAGCCACTTTACAGATCCTGAGCCCCTTGATTGAAGGGGTGGCCGGGTCCCCTTGAGGAAGGACCCTCCTGCAACTGCCAAAAGTTTCAATATTAAACTTACACCTATCCTTCCTCAGAGGGACCTGAGGCCTTTTGCTAGGGTAATTGTACACTGGGGGAAAGGAAATACTCAGACCTTTTGGGGCCTACTGGACACTGCCTCTGAGTTGACATTGATTCCAGGAGACCGCAAAAAACACCATGGCCCTCCAGTTAAAGTAGGTGCTTATGGAGGTCAGGTGATCAATGGAGTTTTGGCAAATGTTAGACTGACAGTGGGTCCAGTGGGTCCCCGAACTCACTCTGTGGTTATTTCCCCAGTGCCAGAATGCATAATTGGGATAGATATACTTAGGAGTTGGCAGAACCCTCACATTGGTTCCCTGACTTGTGGAGTGAGGGCTATTATGGTTGGAAAGGCAAAATGGAAGCCACTGAGGCTCCCACCACCAGGGAAAATAGTGAATCAAAAACAGTATTGCATCCCTGGAGGGATTTCAGAAATTAATGCCACTATAAAGGACTTTAAGGATGCAGGGGTGGTGGTTCCCACCACATCTCCCTTTAGCTCTCCTATTTGGCCTGTTCAGAAGACAGATGAATCCTGGAGAATGACAGTGGATTATCGGAAACTTAATCAGGTGGTGACTCCAATTGCAGCTGCTGTACCAGATGTGGTTTCTTTACTTGAGCAGATTAACACATCTCCTGGTACCTGTTATGCAGCTATTGATCTTGCAAATGCTTTCTTCTCCATACCTGTCCATAAGGACCATCAGAAGCAATTTGCCTTCAGCTGGCAAGGTCAGCAGTACACATTTACTGTTTTACCTCAAGGTTATATTAACTCTCCAGCCCTGTGTCATAGCTTAGTTCGCAGGGACCTTGATCGCTTGTCCCTTCCACAGGGTGTCACGTTGGTCCATTATATCGATGACATAATGCTAATTGGATCAAATGAGCAGGAGGTGGCATCCACTCTGGAGTTGCTGGTACAGCATATGCACATCAGGGGATGGGAAATAAATCCATCCAAAATTCAAGGACCTTCCACCTCAGTGAAATTTCTAGGAGTTCAGTGGTGTGGGGCATGTAGGGATATTCCTTCTAAGGTGAAAGACAAGTTGTTGCATTTGGCCCCTCCTACCACTAAGAAAGAAGCACAATGTCTAGTGGGCCTATTTGGATTTTGGAGACAACACATTCCTCACTTGGGTGTCTTACTCTGTCCCATATACCAAGTGACTCGGAAAGCTACTAATTTTCAGTGGGGCCCAAAACAAGAGAAGGCTCTTCAACAGGTCCAGGCTGCTGTGCAGGCTGCTCTGCCCCTTGGGCCATATGATCCAGCAGATCTGATGGTACTTGAGGTTTCAATGGCAGATAGGGATGCTGTTTGGAGCCTTTGGCAGGCCCCCATAGGTGAATCACAGCGGAGGCCATTGGGATTTTGGAGCAAGGCCCTGCCATCGTCTGCAGACAATTATTCTCCATTTGAGAGACAACTCTTGGCCTGCTATTGGGCCTTAATGGAAACTGAACGTTTGACAATGGGCCATCAAGTTACTATGCGACCTGAGCTGCCCATCATGAGCCAGGTGTTATCTGACCCACCAGGCCATAAAGTTGGACGTGCACAGCAACAGTCCATCATTAAGTGGAAGTGGTATAGACGTGATCGGGCTTGAGCAGGCCCTGAAGGTACGAGTAAGTTACATGAGGAAGTTGCCCAAATGCCTATGGTTGCTACTCCTGTTGCAATGCCTTCTGTCCCCAAGCATGCACCTATGGCATCATGGGGTGTGCCCTATGATCAAATGACTGAGGAGGAGAGGTCTAGGGCATGGTTTACAGATGGTGTAGCACGTTATGCAGGCACCGCCCAGAAGTGGACAGCTGCAGCGTTACAGCCCCTTTCTGGGACAACTCTGAAGGACTGTGGTGAAGGGAAGTCTTCACAATGGGCAGAACTTCGGGCAGTGCATATGGTTGTGCAATTTGCTTAGAAAGAAAAATGGCCAGATGTGTGGTTATACACTGATTCATGGGCTGTGGCCAATGGTTTGGCTGGATGGTCTGGGACTTGGAAGGAGCACAATTGAAAAATTGATGAAAAGGACATTTGGGGAAGGTGTATGTGGATAGAACTCTCTGAATGGGCAAAGGATATAAAGATACTTGTGTCCCATGTTAATGCTCATCAGAAGGTGACCTCATTGGAGGATGACTTTAATAATCAAGTAGATAAACTGACCCGTACTGTGGATAGTGGTCAACCTTTTTCCTCAGCCACCCCTGTCATTGCCCAATGGGCCCACGAACAAAGTGGCCATGGTGGCAGAGATGCAGGCTATGCATGGGCCCAACAACATGGACTTCCACTAACTAAGGCTGACCTGGCTATGGCTACTGCTGAGTGCCAAATTTGCCAACAGCAGAGACCAACTCTGAGCCCCCGATATGGTAGTATTCCTCGGGGTGACCAGCCAGCAACATGGTGGCAGGTTGACTACATTGGACCACTTCCATCATGGAAAGGGCAGCGTTTTGTCCTTACTGGAATAGACACTTATTTTGGGTATACATTTGCCTTTCCTGCACGTAGTGCTTCTGCCAAGACTACCATCTGTGGGCTTACAGAATGCCTTATTCACCGTCATGGCATTCCACACAGCATTGCTTCTGACCAAGGAACTCACTTCACTGCCAAGGAAGTACGGCAGTGGGCTCATGATCATGGAATTCACTGGTCTTACCATGTGCCCCACCATCCTGAAGCAGCTGGCTTGATAGAATGGTAGAATGGCCTTTTGAAGAAACAGCTACAGCACCAACTAGGTGGCAATAGCTTGGAGGGCTGGGGGAATGTCCTCCAGCAGGCTGTATATGCTCTGAATCAGCGTCCTATATATGGAACTGTTTCTCCTATAGCCCGGATTCACGGGTCCAGAAATCAAGGGGTGGAAATGGGAATGGTCCCACTTACCATCACTCCAAGTGACCCATTAGCTAGATTTTTGCTTCCTGTTCCCGCAACCTTATGCTCTGCTGGACTACAAGTCTTGGTCCCAGAGGGGGGAGTGCTTTTGCCAGGAGACATAAAGAACATTCCATTGAACTGGAAGCTAAGACTTCCCCCTGGTCACTTTGGGCTCCTAATGCCCTTGAGTGAACAGGCTGAGAAAGGAGTTACAGTGATAGCAGGGGTGATTGATCCAGATTACCAGGGGGAAATTGGACTGCTCCTCCACAATGGAGGTAAGGAAGAGTATGCCTGGAGTGCAGGAGATCCTTTAGGGCGTCTGCTAGTGTTACCATGTCCTGTTGTCAAAGTCAATGGACAACTGCAACAACCCAATAGATGTAGTGTGATAAATGGCCCAGATCCTTCAGGAATGAAGGTATGGGTTACCCCTCTAGGTAAAGAACCAAGACCTGCTGAGGTGCTTACTGAAGGTGGAGGAAATACAGAATGGGTAGTAGAAGAAGGCAGTTACAAATACCAGCTAAGGCCATGTGACCAGTTACAGAAACGAGGACTGTGATTGCAGTGTTTCTGTCCTGCCTTGATAACAGAGTGTTTGTATGTATCTACACCAATATTACGATTATATCATTAGCTAACTGTTGAATTTATATTAGACCCATTATATTAGAGACTAAGCTTTGTGTTGGGGGGAAGATTTTGAGGTTCCGGTTGTACATGGGTTATGCCATGTTAGGCAGAATTATGAGCTTGTTACTGTTTTCATTTGAAAATTAAGTATGATGTAAGGAGACATGATTTGATACCAAGTTGACAAGGGGTGGACTTGTGATAGTTAAGGTGTCAACTTGATCTGTTTAGTAATCCATAGGTTGCTTCTAGGAAGGATCAACTAAAGGAGGAAGTCTTTCCCCCAGGGTGAGCCCTTCCCCCAGAATGGGTGGCCCCGCCCAGAGGGGGACTTGATACAAGGAAGCTCTGGGTAAAAAGAGTCCCTTCCTCCCTTCCTGCCTTCCTCCCATTTGGCTGCCGGAGCTGCTTGCTACCTTCCAGCGTGGATTGAAGACCAGTGCGGATGAAAGACCAGCATCAACTGAAGACCCCCGTGGATCAAAACCCAGCGGCTCCTCAGGAAGCCTCCAGGCTTTCCAGCACCATCTGCAGTGCCGGGGTCGGGACTGCTGAGGCATCTGGCCACGAGGACTGAGCAACTACCAGGTTCGGTGATTCTCGGGCCTGCAACTGCTATTGGACTACTGTAAGCTGATCCAATAAATCCCCTTTTAAAATAATTCATTCTAGCAGTTCTGTTCCTCTAGAGAACCCTGACTAATACAATACCAGTAGTTGATTAGTGATTTTATTTTCTGAGCAATTGGGGTTGTTTTCAGAAAGTCATTACCTATGCTAATATGTTGAAGGGTTTCCCCTACCTTTTCCTCTAGCAGTTTCAGAGTTTCAGGTCTGATATTAAGGTCCTTGATCCACTTGGATTTGATTCTTGTGCATGGAAAAAGACAAGGATCTATTCTCATCTTTCTACATATAGATATCCAGTTTTGCCGGCCATGGTGGCACATGCCTTTAATCCCAGCACTCGGGAGCCAGAGGTAGGAGGATCACCCTGAGTTCAATCAATAAATAAATAAATAAATAAATAAATAAATAAATAAATAAAACTAAAAAAAATTAAAAAATAAAATAAAATAAAAAAGACACTGATTGAGAGGGGATACGATGGAAAATGGAGTTTCAAAGGGGAAGGTGGGGGGAGGGAGGGAATCACCATGGGATATTGTTTATAATTATGGAGTTGTCTATAAAAAAATAAATAATAGCCAGGTGTGGTGGTGCATGCCTTTAATCCTAGCACTCAGAGACAGAGGCAGAGGTAGGAGGATCGTCGTGAGTTCAAGAATCAAATTCTGAGAATACAGAATGAATTCCAGGTCAGTCTGGGCTAGAGTGAGACCTTACCTGGAAAACCAAAAATAAATAGTTAAATATTTAAAATAAAATAAACAAAAACAAAAACATACACCATCATACCTCACTAAAACCCTGTAGTTTAAAAATGATTTCTGTCTTGTTCATGCTGGTTTTGCCAGATGATTTGGACATTGTGACTTTGTTCTTAGGAAAACTAAGAAAGCTCCCCATGTCTTAGGAAAACCTACTGTATACAAACAATGTTAATATAGTTTGTGTAAGTTTTACATAACAATCATAAATATTTCTTTAAGTAAGCCATAAAGTTGTTCAATGGTAAAGATACTTATTTAAAAATTATTTTGTGTCTGTCATAATGTCTCTAATGTATATTAAAATCAGGCTAGCTTAACTCAATGACCAGGTTTGACTTTATTCTTAAGCTATGTATAATCAATCTCAGTCAAGGGTTTATTTAAATAAGTTTATTGCTTATAAATATATTGATACTTAAGACATGTTTCCTGCCCCCAAATAATAATCAGAAAATGCTTTTCTGCTTCCAGTTTGGGGAGTAATTGGTACCTACATAAGTATACAGACTACTCAAAGTTGTTTTCAAACACAGATGCAAAGTTTTTAGTCTATCTTATCTTTTCCTGACATACAATATCTTTTGTTTGTTTGTTTGTTTTTGTTTTTGTTTTTCAAGGTAGGGTCTCACTCTGATCCAGGCTGACCTGGAATTAACTATGTAGTCTCAGGGTGGCCTTGAACTCACAGCAATCCTCCTACCTCTGCCTCCTGAGTGCCAGGATTAAAGGCATGTGCCACCATGTCTGGTGACATACAATATCTTGATTAAATCAGTTGCCTTAAAGTTATTGATAAAAATAGTTGAGAAAATATCACTTTGGGGGCTGCTAAGATATTCTTCCTGTTATGACTGACAGGTACTTAAAAGATAAAATATGTATATTTTCTATGTTCCAGGTGTAACTTACACTATCACCTGACAACTGAACTTAAATACTAATCAGAATGATTTTAAACTATTGTGTCATTCTCTGTCTAGATCTGCTTTGCTAACCATATATGTTCTACACCTTTTTAACTAAATCTGTTTTGCAAATCAGATATGGACAGTCTCTACGAGTGATTAATAACCGTATATAAAAGCAAAAGTTGGGCTGGAGAGATTGCTTAGTGGTTAAGCACTTGCCTGTGAAGCCTAAGGACCCTGGTTCAAGGCTCGATTTCTCAGGATCCACGTTAGCCAGATGCACAAGGGGCGCATGTGTCTGGAGTTCATTTTCAGTGGCTGGAAGCCCTGGCGCACCCCTTCTCTTTCTCTCTCTCTGCCTCTTTCTCTCTCTGTCTGTCACTCTCAAATAAATAAATAAAAATAAACAAAAAAATTTTTTTTGAAGCCAAAGTTTCTGGGAGTGGTGGCACATGCTTTAATCCTAGCACTTCGGAGGCAGAGGCGGGAGGATTTCTGAGGCTTCATAGTGAAGTTCAGGCCAGCCTGGACTAGAGTGAAACCCTGCCTCAAAAAAATAAAATAAAATAAAATAAAATAAAATAAAATAGCAAGCTAAAGTCAATTAAAAACATCAGAGTTAAAAGAATAACCAATATTTTGGTTCCTGCTCCCAGGTCAAAAGGCCACAGGAGATGATGGGACACTTGCTAACCTCTAGCCTCTGGTAAGTCAACTGTCTTCGTTTTTTTAAAGATTTATTTTTATTTACTTGAGATAGACAGAAAGAGAGAGAGAAAAAAAGAGAATGGGTGCACCAAGGCCTCTAGCCACTGCAAACAAACTCCAGAAATGTGTGCCACCATGTGCATCTGACTTATGTAGGACCTGGAGAATTGAACCTGGGTCCTTAGGCTTCGCAGGCACGCACCTTAACTGCTAAGCCATCTCTCCAGCCCATTACCTGTCTTCTTGATCAGAGAAGATATAATAACCCAGAGATGAATTCCAAGTTAATGTATCTACAACAGGAGAGTCACATCAGAAAAAAAAAAAAAAAAATCAGTTCTCCAGGCTTCCCAAAAGAAAAAAGACCACTTGGTCAACACAACCTTGACTTATCCTAACAGATAACAATGTCAAGAGTCATAAAACTCCTTATAGGACCCTAAAAGTCTCTCCTACAATGCCATTATTGACCTCCAAAATACATATAGTTGATTTTGACAGCCTACATGGTCTTAATCACCCAGTAAAAAAAACATATAGCTACAAAATATTACAATATAAACAAACTAATAGGTTTCTCTGTCTGATGCTGACTTACAATACTAAACTCTAACTCATGCCTTCTGCCTCTGCCTGTCCTTGATTAGTCAACCATTGTTACCTTTAAATAAAAATTCCAAAAATTGTCCTCACTGGTTATGTTCACCTGATAGTTACTAATTTGTATTACTCCAATCTCTCCTTGCTATGTCTTATAAAAGGAGGTATATATCACAAAGTACAGATCTCAGACCCCCATCCTGACATGTAAAAACAATTTAAAATTCTAGCTATTTGTACTTGCTAATGTAAATAATTCTGGGTGTTTGAAGGTGTCTCTTTGCTGAGATTTACAGAGGTAAATCAGATTCTCTTGCCATTGATGGTAATCCCATAAAATTTGTAACACAAGGGGACCCACATACCCATCAACCAAGGGATATAAATTCATCACACTAGAGTCAAGAGGACAATGTCCTCAGCTGATTGTAGCAGCTAACAGATTACCAGGAACCCAGAGGGTCCCAGAACCCAGAGGTCAAGCACTGGAGGACACAGGCCCCTGACAAGGAGACTACTGCTCTGCTCTAGTCACCTCAGAAACTGACTAGTCTGCACACAAAAGCTTAAAAATATTCAACATAAAATTTAAAAAAAAACATGATATACACTGTGCCTGGTTTTTAAAAAGTACATGTTTAAATATAAGAAATCATGACTAAAAAGATTTTTAAAAATGTAAAGACACTATAAGAGTTAACTGCTTGCCAGGAATGGAATATCTTCCAGTGAGTTGTTGGCCAGGGAGATCCCTGATGCCCCCAAAACATTATAGCCCATTGCCAAGACCCTTGGTTTACCACCAGGAATAGATGGTAAGACCCTATTGCTGAAGACTCCATATACTTGGGCTGCAAGGCCACTGAGAAATCTTGCTGGATCTGAGCTGATAACCTCCTCCATGTAGACCAGCTGACAGAAAGCTGGAAGAAGCCATTCTACATGCAGTTCAATGGGAGAAAGAGAAATCACCAGTGAAGATACTCATCAGTGGACACTGCAAGCCTTACAATTGGCCAGCCAGGTCAAATGAGCCAACGGGTGCAATAGTGGCACGTCTGTTATGGGGGGAAACCAACTGCCCTCTAATTGGACTGGAGGCCCGCTCCATGGGAAGGGAATACATCCCTGATACTGAAAACTTAAAACAGGGCTAGTCATAAGTCCTAGGGGTGTAATGTCTGCTGTTGTCTGGCCAAATGTATATACTATGCTTATCAAACTGCCCAGTAAGCACTTCTGTTAATGTTCACACCCTTATATTAATGCTACTCTCACTTTTGGTTGAGAATCTTCTCTTTTCAGATGAATTGACCTTGGGACAACTCAGAAGGCATCATGGTGATGGAAAGAAATGACCGCAGTGTTCAGTACTGCAATATCTGTATCACACCTTCCAAGGCTCAGGGTCTAATGCGGAAGAGGTGGTGGAAAGAATGTAGAGCCAAAGGAAGGGCAGGACTCCATACAACATGCTCCCTCCAGACACAAAATGGCCTGGATATCCATGGTCTCACAGTGTCTGACACTACCTGCATAAGACCATCATAAGAGGAAGAAAAGATCATGACATCAAAAGTAAAAGAGAGACTGATTGAGATGGGGAGGGGGTATGATGAAGAGTGGAGATTCAAAGGGGTAAGTGGGGGGAGGGAGGGTATCACCATGGGGTATTTTTTTATAATCATGGAAGTTGTTAATAAAAAAATTAAAAAAAAATAGAGTTAACTGCTAAAAAGCTACACTTATCTCTGTCAGTAGCTGAAGAAATCCCAGAGATAACTCATATCAGTCTTTGTTCAGTTGGTCCCCCTGGTTAACTTGGTTAACTACTCAGCTGCAGTGGGCCCTTTATTACTTGTCTTACTTGCCCAAACAATTGGGTCATGTGTTCTCCAGAATATTACTAATTTTATATCCAGAAAGATAGAAATTACTAAAATACTTGCTCTTAGTAAACATTATCAACCAATACACTCAATAAAATTTTTTTTAAAAACCTATAAAAAATTTAACAGGGATACAAAAAGAGGGGGAAAAAAAAACCCCACCTAACTCTATTTTAAAACAAGAGTCATTTTGATATAATGACTGAGTGACGTTTCTGTTTCTCTAAGTTTCTATGTCTGAGCTGGGATCACAAATTGTTCCCTGGTTACTGTTCCCAGGATTGTGTATTCATAACGTTCTGGGAAGTAGTTTAACTGTAACGGCTGGTCCGCTTCTGTCATCACGCCTGCTTGCCTCTGAAAACCCCTATCCTGTGATTTCTATGGCTTTGTCCTATAAAAGGAACCTGAAAAAATCCAGAAGTAGTTCAAATAAAGGCTGGAAAATCAGAAATTGATGAATATCTGTATTTATTGAAAGAAAGTGAGCTGAAATCAATGAAAACAACATCAGGGAATTTTGCAATGTTACTGATTGTAATCAAGAAAATAGTTGTGAAAGAACTAATGCTGTTTGTACCCCTTACCCTGGATTCAAAAGGCATGTAAAGGGTTTCAGAGTTGTAAATACATATGGACCACAAACTAGACCTGAAGGGTCAGTTCATAAATTAGCAGCACACTTTGAGATTGTGGTAATTGGGTTGTAGAAGAACGACCAGAATATTGAGGCTCATTTGTGATTGCAGACAGGCGGTCCAGTGCCAAGAGACATTTATCAGAGAATTAAGAAACCTAAAGATAAAATCCTTGAATTGGAAAGCATCTCTCCTGAATATTTTCAGTCTGTAGTAAGTATAAATACCTTTTAAAAATGAAGTATTGAGCCAGGTGTGGTGGTACCCACCTTTAATCCCAGCACTCAGGAGGCAGAGGTAGGAGGATCACTGAGAGTTCGAGGCCACCCTGATACTATATAGTGAATTCCAGGTCTGCCTGGGCTAGAGTGAGACCCTACCTTGAAAAACCAAAACAAAAATTATTGTTTAAATTTAGCACTTTTCATTATATAACACCTTAATGATCTATTTGGGAAACACTGTTTTAATAATTTAAAAGATAATGGAGGGCTGGAGAGATGGCTTAATGGTTAAGGCATTTTCCTGCAAAGCCAAAGGACTCAGGTTCAATTCTCCAAGATCCACATAAGCCAGATTCACAAGGTGGAGCATGTGTCTGGAGTTTTTTTGCAGGGGCTAGAGGACCTGGTGCACCCATTCTCTGTCCTTCTCTCTCTTTCAACTAACTAACTAACTAACTAGCTAGCTAGCTAGCTAGCTAAATAAATAAATGTATCTTTAAAAAGTTATTTATTTATGCCGGGCATGGTGGCGCACGCCTTTAATCCAAGCACTAGGGAGGCAGAAGTAGGAGGATTACCGTGAGTTCGAGGCCACCCTGAGATGACTTAGTGAATTCCAGGTCAGCCTGGGCTAGAATGAGACCCTACCTCAAAAAAAAAAAAAAATTATTTATTTATTTGAGAGAGAGAGAGAAAGAGAATGGCCATGCAGGGCCTCCAGCCACTGCAAACAAACTCCAGATGCATGCGTCCCCTTGTGCATCTGGCTTACGTGGGCCCTGGAGAGTTGAACCAGGATCCTCTGGCTTTGCAAGGAAACACCTTAACTGCTAAGCCATCTCTCCAGCCCAATGAAAGTATTTTTAACAAAAAAGAAGAGAAAGGAATATGGTCAAAACAACAAAACAAATACCAGAGATGGTGGTGCATGCCTTTAATCCCAGCACTTGGGAGGCCTCAGAGTTTGAGGCCACCCTGAGACTACATAGTGAATTCCTGAATTCCAGGTCAGCCTGAGCTAGAGTGAGACCCTACCTTGAAAAACCAAAAAATAAAAAAATAAAATTTTAAAAAAAGAACTGTAAAGGTCCAGAAGGTTATTTACATCAATTTTGTAATTTTGATTTATGTCACACTTAGATTAAGCTTAAACAAAGCTAGCTAAAATATCTTAACTTTAATTTTGTTAATTACTCATTTTTTTCAGTAGTCATAGGAATAACATAATAGGAAACCTATGGATACCTGAATTTTAATCTTGATATGAGACAATAAATTTATCAACTTATGATAAAAGCTGTTTGGCTAAGTGGTAGTACACGCCTTTAGTCCCAGCCTCCGGAGGCAGAGGTAGGAGGATCACCATGAGTTCGAGGCCACTCTGAGACCACATAGTGAATTCTAGGTCAGCCTGGGCTAGAGTGAGACCCTACCTCAAAAAAACAAACAAACAAACAAAAAAAAAGAAACCAAAAAAAAAAAAAGTTTTTGGATTATATAAACATTTAAGGTGAGAGAAATACAGAGAAACAACTTTTTACGTTAACCCTTTTTATCTTAATTGAAAACACACTTTATACCTGTAATTTTGACGGTCCTTTCTGTATTTTGATAAAAATTTAGTAATTTACTCTAAAACCAAGGAAGTTGTGGCTTAACAGAAAGCACATATATATTGTATCTTAACATTTATAAATATAGGCAAAACATATCAAATATTTTTGTGTTTTGTCAGTAAACTCAAATTAATCACTTCCTTAAAGATTAAAGATTTGAGGCGGGGCCTGGTGGCGCCTGCCTTTAATCCCAGCATTTGGGAGGCAGAGGCAGGAGGATCCACAGAAGCCAGATGCAGAAAGGGCTGCATGTGTCAGAAGTTTCTTTGCAGTGGCTGGAGGCCCTGGCGTGCCCATTCTCTTTCTGTGTGTCTGCTTCTCTTTCTCTCAAATACATAAATACATAAATACATAAATACATAAACAAACAAACAAACAAATAAATAAATAAATAAAATATTGTTTAAAAGGCATCCCTTTTGGTTTGGAGAGATGGCTTAGCGGTTAAGCACTTGCCTGTGAAGCCTAAGGACCCCAGTTCAAGGCTCGATTCCCCAGGACCCACGTTAGTCAGATGCACAAGGGGGCGAACATATCTGGAGTTCATTTGCAGTGGCTGGAGGCCCTGGCGCGCCCATTCTCTCTCCCTCTTTCTATCCGCCTCTTTCTCTCTGTCGCTCTCAAATAAATAAATAAAAATAACAATTTAAAAAAAAATTAAAAAGGCATCCCTTTTAAGATTTTAGTTAGTACTTCAAATTGATGAGGACTTAAATTAATTTGTATGAGTATTTACTTGTGAGCCAAATTTCTATATCAGCAACTGTAGTAAACAGCCTCAGGTTGCTGGGATGACCTTTGAAACCAGGCACAGTTCATGGAGGAAGGGATTTACTGAAGCTTACAGGTAGAAGAGAAGTTTCATAATAGCAGAAGTTGGCCCATTTTCACAGGTCCACGCACAGAGAAAAGCCACCACCACCACTATAAGTAGTCACACTTCAGTAACTCTACGCAAAGCTCCAGCACTTTTTACACCTTTAGCTGGAAATTCCAGGTCTGCCCCCCAAACACCTTAGGACTGGACCCAGGATCCACCCGCAGTGACACATCCTCCAGCCAAGTGGCTGGAGATCTAAATTATAAGCTTTAATAAAACTTCTGAATCTATTGGGGACATCCATTCAACCCACCACATTCCACCCCTTGCCCCCAATAGATTCATAACCAGCTTGCCTTCTCACATTGTATGTTGTGTTCAGTCCAAATTCAAAGGTCTTCATGGTCTTTTTTTTTTTTTTTTTCAAGTAGAGTCTCACTCTAGCTCAGGATGACCCGGAATTTACTATGTAGTTTCAGACTGGCCTTGAATTCATGGTGATCCTCCTACCTCTGCCTCCCAAGTGCTGGAATTAAAGGTGTGAACCACCATGCCTGGCTTCCACAGTCTTTACCAACTTACGATAGTTCCAAAGTCCTAAGTTTCATCTGAGATTTAAGATAATGTCTTAGCTTTGAGTCCTGTAAAATCAAAACAAGTTATATATTTTCAACATACAAAGGCACAGAGTAAACATTTTCAACTGCTATAAGGCATAGCAAACAGAGACTGGAACAATGCAAACTCAATAACTATCAAGCTAACATCAAACGTATGCAGTTCATGTCTGATATCATAACCAATGACTGACAAGTCTCTGGATTTTCTAATTCCACCCCTCCAGCTGGGCTGAATAGCCAGAGAAAACTTCCATCCTGAGTCAACAGTTCTACATGGTAGCCCTTGCACAGTCATGTTATATCCAGAATATCTTCATGTCTCTATGCAAACCACAGTCCATCTACCACTCTCCTATCAAGGTCATCATGCCATGCCTATATGCTGTATCTCAGCAGGAGCTCCTGAAACCGTGCACAACTGATGATGCACCCAATGTATTTTTTCAATTTTATTGAAAACCATAATTTTTTAAAAAGTTTTACTTATTTATTTGAGAGAGTCAGAGAGAGAGAGAGAGAGAGAGGCAGACAGACAGAGAGAATGGGCATACTAGGGCCTCCAGCCATTGCAAACGAACTTCAGATGTGTGCACCACCTTGTGCATCTGGCTTACATGGGTCCTGGGGAATTGAATCTTGGTCCTTTGGCTTTTCAGGCAAACACCTAAACCGCTACACCATCCCTCCAGCCTGAAAGCTTCCATAATTATAGACAATAAACCATGATAATTCCCTCCCCTCTTCACAACTCTACTCATCATCTATCCCCTGCCCCACTCAATTAGTCCCTTCCATACAACATACACATATATATATATATATATTGGTTTTTTGATTTTTTGAGGTAGGGTCTCACTTTAGGTCAGGCTGACCTGGAATTCACTATGTAGTCTCAGGGTGGCTTTGAACTTATAGCAATCTTCATATCTCTGCTACCTGAGTGCTGGGATTAAAGGCATGTGCCATCATGCCTGGCTCTCTCTCTCTCTCTTTTTTTAGTTTTTCGAGGTAAGGTCTCACTCTAGTCCAGGCTGACCTGGAATTCACTATGTAGTCTCAGGGTGGCCTTGAACTCATGGCGATCCTCTTACCTCTGCCTCCCAGGTGCTGGGATTAAAGGCGTGCGCCACCACGCCCGGCTTCTCTCTCATTTTTTAAAAAAATTAATTTTTTAAATTAACAACTTCCATGATTATAAAAAATACCCCATGGTAATACCCCCCCACACTTATCCCTTTGAAACTCCACTCTCCATCATACCCCCTCCCCATCTCAATCAGTCTCTCTTTTACTTTTGATGTCTTGATCTTTTCTTCCTCTTATGATGGTCTTATGCAGGTAGTATCAGGCACTGTGAGACCATGGATATCCAGGCCATTTTGTGTCTGGAGGGAGCATGTTGTATGGAGTCCTGCCCTTCCTTTGGCTCTTACATTCTTTCCGCCACCTCTTCCACATTAGACCCTGAGCCTTGGAAGGTGTGATACAGATATTGCAGTACTGAGCACTGCGGTCATTTCTTTCCATCACCATGATACCTTCTGAGTCATCCCAAGGTCACGTCCCTCTGAAAAGAGAAGATTCTCAACCAAAAGTGAGAGTAGCATTAATATAAGGGTGTGAACATTAACAGAAGTGCTTACTGGGCAGTTTGATAAGCATAGTATATACATTTGGCCAGACAACAGCAGACGTAACACCCCTAGGGCTCATGACTAGCCCTGTTTTAAGTTTTCAGTAGCAGGGATGTATTCCCTTCCCATGGAGCGGGCCTCCAGTCCAATTAGAGGGCAGTTGGTTTCCCCCATAACAGACGTGCCACTATTGCACCTGTTGGCTCATTTGGCCTGGCTGGCCAATTATAAGGCTTGCAGTGTCCACTGATGAGTATCTTCACTGGTGATTTCTCTTTCTCCCATTGAACTGCATGCAGAATGGCTTCTTCCAGCTTTCTGTCAGCTGGTCTACATGGAGGAGGTTATCAGCTCAGATCCAGCAAGATTTCTCAGTGGCCTTGCAGCCCATGTATATGGAGTCTTCAGCAATATTTTTTTGTCTTTTCAAGGTAGGGTTTCACTCTAGCCCAGGCTGACCTGGAATTCACTATGGAGTCTCAGGGTGGCCTTGAACTCAGGGCAATCCTCCTACCTCTGCCTCCTAAGCACTGGGATTAAAGGCATGCACCACCATACCCAGCTTTCTCTCTCTCTCTCTCTCTTGTTTTGACGTCATCATCTTTTCCTACTATTATAAGGCTCTTATGTAGGTAGTGCCAAGTACTGCAAGGTCATGGGTATCCAGGCCATTTTGTGTCTGAAAGAGTGCACTGTTATCAGTCTACCCTTCCTTTGGCTCTTACATTCTTTCCACCACCTCTTCCACAATGGACCCTGAGCCTTGGAAGGTGTGATAGAGATGTCTCAATGCTGAACACTCCTCTGTCACTTTTCAGCACTATGGTGACTTCTGAGTCATCCTAGAGGTCACTGCCATCTGAAAATAGAAGATTCTCTAGCTAAAAGTGACAGTAGAATTAATATATAGGTATGAACATTGAGAGAAGTGCTTACTAGGCAGTTTGGTGAGCATAATATATGCATTTAGCCAGATACCAGCAGGAGTTATAGCCCTAGGGCTCATAACCTCCCCTATCATAGGATTTCAGTACCAGTCATGTATTCCCTCCCATGGAACAGGACTCCAGTCCAATTAGCGAGCTGTTGGTTTCCCCCATAACAAACATGCCACTATCGCACCTTTGGCCTGGCTTGCCAATCTTAAGGCTTGCAGTGTCCACTGTTGTTTGTTTATCTCTACTGATGGCTTTTCTCTCTCCCACAGAGCTGCATGCAGCATAGGTTCCCCCCCTCCCAGCTTTCTGTCAGTTGGTCTATAGCAAGGAGGTTTTCAGCTCAGCTACAGCTTGATTTTTCTTTTCTTTTTTTTTTTTGGTTTTTCAAGGTAGGACCTGGAATTCACTACATAGTCTCAAGGTGGCCTTGAAGTCTCAACAATCCTCCTACCTCTGCCTCCCAAGTGCTGGGATTAGAGAGGCATGCACCATCATGCGTCGCTTGATTTTCTTTTTTATTATTTATTTATTAGAGACAGCCAGAGAAAGAGAGAGAGAGAATGGGCATGCCAGGACCTCCAGCCACTGCAAATGAACTCCAGATGTATGTGCCACCTTGTGCATCTGGCTTACGTGGGACCTGGAGAATCGAACCTGGATCCTTAGGCTTTGCAGGCAAGCACCTTAACCACTAAGTCATCTCTCCAGCCCAGCTTGACTTTTCAGTGACCTTGCAGCCCAAGCATGTGAAGTCTTCAGTAATAGGGTCTTATCAATTATTCCTGGTGGGAAATCAAGAGCCTTGGCAAAGGCCTGTAATGTTTTGGGGGCATCAGGGACTTCTCTGGCCAACAACTCACTGGAATGTATCCCATCCCGGGCACTGAAAATTTTCTAGTAATAATCTATGGCTTATGGGTGCTTCCCCTGACCTCACTTAGGCCTTTCTACCCCCAGTAATATGTTCATCTATTTACGTATATACAATACCATCTTCTTAAGTTCTCCTCTCTTTTAGCCCCTTTCTAGCTTACTAGCCTCAGCTACTGAGTTTTATTCCAACTCCCATGCGAGTCCAAACATTTGTAGCTAGGATCTACATATGAGTGAGAACATGCAGCTCTTGGCTTTCTGTGTCTGGATTAGCCCACTTAGTATAATCCTTTCCAGATCCATCCACTTCCCAGAAAATTTCATTTTTCTTTACCACTTCCTTACCACTAAATAGAACTCCATTGTAGGGCTGGAGAAATGGTTTAGTGGTTAAGGCACTTGCTGAAAAAGCTGAATGACCCAGGTTCCATTCCTCAGGACACACATAAGCCAGATGCAAAAGGTGGAACATGAGTCTGGAGTTTGTTTGCAGTGGCTGGATGCCCTCGCAGGCCCAGTCTCTCTCTCTCTCTCTCTCTCCTCCTCTTCTCTTTCTCAAATAAATAAAAATTAAAATTAAAAAAATCCATTGTATTAATGTACCACATCTTCATTATCCACTCCTCAGTTGAGGGACATCTAGGCTGGTTCCATTTCCTAGCTATTGTGAACAGAGTAGCAATAAACATGGATATATAAGTATCTCCGAGGTGATGAGATGAGTCCCAAGGATATATTCCTAGAAATGGGATAGCTGGGTCATATGGGTCATTTAAAAATTTTTTTTAATTAAAAAAATTTTAAATATATATTTTTCATTGACAACTTCTATACTTACAGACATCAAACCATAGTATTCCCCTCTCCTCCCTCACATTCCCCTTCATAACTCTGCTCTCCATTATATCCCCTCCCTCTCTCCATTAGTCTCTCTTTTAATTTGATATCATCATCTTTTCCTCCTATTATGAGGCTCTTGTGTAGGTATTGCTAGGCACTGCAAGGTCTTGGATATAGAGGCCAAATTCTGTCCAGACAGTTGTATGTAAGGAGTGGTACCTTTCCTTTGGCTCTTACATTCTTTCCACCACCTCTTCTGCAGTGGACACTGAGCCCTGAAGGGTGTGAAATGTTTCAGTGCTGGACACTCCTCTGTCCCTTCTTCTCTGCACTATGTTGCCTTTTGGGTCACCCCAGTGGTCATCGCCATCTGAAAAGAGATGCTTCTCTAACCAGAAGTGAGAGTAGCATTAATATATGAGTATGAACATTAAGTACAGTGCTTTCAGGGAAATTTGGTTAGAGTGATATATGCATTTATCCAGACAAGAGCAGGCTTTATATCCCTAAGGCTCATGACCTCCCCTGCCATAGCCTTTTGATTACTGTTTTCAGTATCAGGCACGTATTCCCTCCCATAGAGTGGGCCTTCAGTCCAATTAGAGAGCAGTTGGTTTTCCCCACAGCAGACATGCCACTATTGCACTCATTCAGTTATTTGGCCTGTCTGGCCAAACTCGAGGCTTCCAGGGTTCACTGTTTTCAGTGCTGATGACTTCTGTCTCCCATAAGGCTGCATAGAGTGCAACTTTTTTCCAGCTTTCAGTTGGCTGGGCTACAGGGAGAAGGTTTTCTGCTCAGCACCAGCTTGATTTCTCAGTAACTCTGCTGCTCAGGCATGTGAAGTCTTCAGTAATAGGGTCTTGCCATCTCTTTCTCACAGGGAAGCAAGGGCCTTGGCCATGGCCTGTAATGTTTGGGGGATATCAGTGACCTTCCTGGCCAACAACTCACTGGAAGGTATCCCACCCCTGGCACTGCAAATTCTCTAGTAACAATTCTGAGTGTTCCATTGTCCAAAGAAGGAGGATTCCATATGACTTATTTATATCCTCTTAGATTTTAATTAGTCCTCCCTTCACCTTTCCTTTATTCAATCTCTTCCCTGGCCTCACTTAGGCTTTTTCACCCCAATTAATCTGTCCTTCTACACACACACACACACACACACACACACACACACACATATATATATATATGTATGTATAGTACCATCCTATTAAGTCCCCCCTCCCTCCCTTTCTATTCCCTTTATATCCCCTCTCTAGTTTACTGGCCTCTGCTACTGAGTTTTATTCCTACTCACATAGAAGACCAATCATTTGTAGCTAGGATCAACATATGAGACAGAACATGTGATGTTTGGCTTTCTGGGCCTGGCTTACCTCACTAAGTATAATCTTTGCCAGATACATCCATTTTCTTGCAAATTTAGTAATTTCATTTTTCTTTACTGCTGAGCAGAACTCCATTGTGTAAATGTGCCATATCTTCATTATCCACTCATCAGTTGAGGGACATCTAGGCTGGTTCCATTTCCCAGCTATTGTGAATAGAGTGGCAATAAACATGGTTGAGCAAGTATCTCTAAAGTAGTGAGCTGACTCCTTAGGATATATGCCTAGGAGTGCTATAACTTGGTCATATGGTAGATCTATTTTTAGCTGTCTCAGGAACCTCCACACTGATTTCCACAATGGCTGGACCAGATTGCATTCCCACCAACAGTGTAGAAGGGTTCCTCTTTTTCTGCATCCTCGCCAGCATTTATGGTCATTTGTTTTCATGATGGTAGCCAATCTGACAGGAGTGAGATGGAATCTCAATCTAGTTTTAATCTGCATTTTCCTGATGACTAGGGATGTAGAACATTTTTTTTTTTTAGATGTTTACATGCCATCTGTATTTCTTCTTTTGAGAACTCTCTATTTAGTTCCATTGCCCATTTTTTAATTGGGTTGTTTGATTTCTTATTACTTAGTTTTTTGAGTTCTTTGTACATTTTTGGATACTGATTCTCTGTCAGATGTATAGCTGGCAAAGATTTTCTCTCATTCTGTAGGTTGCTTCTTTGCTCTATTCACAGTGTGTGTAATTTTCTTTTTTTGTTCTATGTTTGTCTGGTTTTGGTATCAGGGTGATGCTTGCTTCCTAGAAATTTGGTAGGATTCCTTCCTTTCCTATTTTATGAAAAAGTTTGAGAAGCATTGGTATTAGTTCTTCCAGGAAGGTCTGGACTTTTATTAGTTGGGAGACTTCTTTTTTTCGAGGTAGAGTCTCACTCTAGCCCAGGCTGACCTGGAATTCACTATTTAGTCTCAGGGTGGCCTCAAGCTTATGGTTATCCTCCTACTTCTGCCTCCCAAGTGCTGGGATTAAAGGCGTGCACCACCATGTCTGGCCCCAGCTGGGAGATTTTTTTTTATAACTGCTTGGATCTCCATACTTGTTATAGGTCTATGTAAGTGATTAATCTCATCTTGATTTAATTTAGGTAGGTCATATAAATCAAGGAAATCACCCATTTCATTCAGATTTTTAAATTTAATGGATTATATGTTCTTATAGTATGTCCCTATGATTTTTTTAAAATTTCTCTGGTATCTTTGTGATGGTGTCTTTTTCATCTGCATTTTTTTTTTGTTTGTTTGTTTTTTGTTTTTCAAGGTAGGGTCTCACTCTAGCCCAGGCTGACCTGGAATTCACTATGGAGTCTCAGGGTGGCCTCGCTAAGGGTTTATGAGTCTTTATCCTTTCAAAGAGCCAACTCCTTGTTTCATTGACTCTTTGGATTGTTTATTATTATTTTTTTGGTTTCTGTTTCATTAATTTCTACCCTAATCTTTATTATTTCTTCCCGTGTACTGATTTTCATTTTGCCTTGTTCTTCTTTCTCCAAGGCCTTAAGATGAATCATTAAGTTGAATACTTTGGAGCTTTCTAATTTCTTTTCTTTTCTTTTCTTTCTTTCTTTCTTTTTTTTTCTTTTTTTTTCTTTTTTTTTTTTTTTGTTTTTGTTTTTGTTTTTTTTTTGTTTCTTGTTTCTTGTTTTGGTTTTCCATGGTAGAGTCTTACTCTACCACAGGCTGACCTGGAATTCACTATGTGGTCTCAGGGTGGTCTCAAACTCATGTTGATCCTCCTACCTTTTCCTCTTGAGTTCTGGGACTAATGATGTGCGCCACCACACCCAGCTCTAATTTCTTTCTCTTTTTAAAAAATATTTTAGTTTTATTTATTTATTTTGAGAGAGGGAAAGAGGGAGAGAGAAAGAGAGAGAATGGGCACACCAGGGCTTCCAGCCACTGAAAATGAACTACAGATGCATGTGCCACCTTGTGCATCTGGCTTATATGGGTCCTGGGGAATTGAACCAAGGTCCCTTGGCATTGTAGGCAAGCACCTTAACTGCTAAGCCATCTCTCCAGCCTCTCTAATTTCTTAATATAGTCATTTAAAGCTATAAATTTCCCTCTTAGAACTGCCTTCATTGTGTCCCAAAGGTTTTGGTATGTTGTGTTCTCATTATCATTTGATTCTATGAATTTTTGATTTACGTCTTGATATCTTCATTGACTTCATCATTTAGTAGTGTATTGTTAGTTTCCATGATTTTGTGTATGCTCTATAGCTTTTCTTGCTATTAATTTGTAGTTTGATCCCATTGTGATGAGTTAGAATGCAAGGAATTATTTCAGTTTTCCTGTATTTCTTAAAATTTGCTTTGTGTCCTAATACATGGCCTATTTTAGAGAATGTTCCATGTGCTGCTGAAAAGAATGTGCATTCTGCAGCATTTGGATGAAATGTCCCGTTTATATCTGTTAGGTCCATTTCTTCTATGACCTCATTTGATCCAGATGTATCTCTGCTTATTTTTTGCTGAGATGACCTGTCAAATGACGAGAGTGGGGTGTTGAAGTCACCCACTACTACGGTGTTTGGTGTTATCTGTCACCTTAGTTCTAATAGCATTTGTCTGATGAAGTTGGGAGCCCCTATGTTAGGTGCTTATATGTTTAGGATTGTAATGTCCTTTTGTTGGAGTGCTCCTTTAATCAATATAAAGTGACCATCCTTATCTTTCCTAACTAATGTTGGTCTGAAGTCTACCCTGTCAGATATTAGGATAGCGACCCCTGCTTGTTTTCTAGGCCCATTTGCTTGAAACACCATTTTCCAACCTTTCACCCTAAGATAGTGTCCATCCTTTGTAGAAAGGTGAGTTTCTTGGAGGCAACAAATTGAAGGATCCTACTTTTTAACCTAGTCTGTGAACCTATGTCTTTTGGTTGGGACATTAAGGCTGTTGATATTAAGACTTCTTTCCTCTAGGCTGCTTTGGCATGGTTCCTACACCACCATATAAACCAGAAGTTGCAAATAAAAAGTATTTTTAAAGGTTGAAGATCTTACCTATTTTTATTAATTTTAAAAATTTTTATTTACGAGAGAGAGAGAGAGAATTGGCACACCAGAGCTTTCAGCCACTATAAATGAATTCCAGATGCATGTACCACCATATGCATCTGGCTTATGTGGGTCCTGTGGAATCAAACCTCAGTTCTTTGGCTTCACAGGCAAACACCTTAACCATTAAGCCATCTCTCCAGCCCAAGACCTTATTTTTTATAACTTCTTTGTATTTATTTATTTGCATGTGTGTGGGTGGATATATGTGGGCACACCAAGGCCTCTTGCCACTGCAAAGATACTTGGGTCTGGCTTTATGTGGATGGATTGGGAATTAAATCCAGGCCAGCAGGCTTTGCAAGCAAGTGCCTTTAATGGCTGAGCCATTTTTTCTAGCCTCTATTTTTTACTTTTAGGGTTTATTTTATTTTATTTTTATTTTTCTAAATAGGGTCTCACTCAAGCCTAGGCTGACCTGGAATTTACTATGTAGTCTTAGGGTGGCCTTGAACTCATAGAAATTCTCCCACCTCAGCCTTCCAAGTGCTTGGATTAAAGGTGTGCACCACCTTACGTGGCCCTATTTTTGGGGGAGCAGGGAGTTCAAGGTAGGGTCTCACTCTAGCACAGGCTGACCTGGAATTCACTATGTAGTTTCATGATGGCCTTGAACTCACAGTGATTCTCCTACCTCAGCTTCCTGGGTGCTGGGATTAAAGGTATATGCCACCATGCCTGGCTTGTATTATTTTTATTTTTTTTGGTTTTTCAAAGTAGGGTCTCACTCTGACCCAGGCTGACCTGGAATTCACTATGTAGTCTCAGGGTGGCCTCAAATTCATGGTGATCCTCCTATCTCTGCCTCCCAAATGCTGGGATTAAAGACATTCACCACCATGCTCAGCTCTTGTATTTTTATTTTTGGAAGCAACTTATAGAATTTTGATTTTTTACTCTTACATGTATCTGATTTTGCTTACATATTGTGATTGTTTGAGTTAGGTGTTGCCCATAAATTCATATGTTGTGAATGCTTGATCCCCAGCTGGTGGCAATTTGGAAACTGGAGATTGCTGGAGGAAGTGTGTATTGGAGAGTGGGCTTATGGGTGTTATAGACAACTTCTCCTTCCCAGTGTTTGACACACTGTCTGATGATGTTCTCCACATGATGTTGGCCAGAAGGTATACAGTCTCTGCTCATGCCACATTGTCCCTACCATCATGGAGCTTCCCCTTGAGTCTGTAAGCCAAAATAAACAACTTTCCTCCCATCAACTGCTTTTGGCAGGTAGTTTGTGCCAGCGACATGAAGGTAACTGCAACAGTAAAATTGGTACCAAGAAGTGAGGTTGTTACTGCTAAAAACCTGACTGTATGGCTTTTGGCCTTTTGGAGGGTCATTGGATTCACAATATAGTTTTTTGGGATTGTTTGGAAATGGCCATGGGCAGTGTGAGGTAGGTTTGTTGGTAGTCCCTGATGGAGCCATGAGGATGAGCCATGAGTTGCAGAAGAGACCCAGTGGAGATGCCAGGGCTATGGGATGGCTATCAACTAGAGCTTCCAGCTTGGGATGGAGATTTCCCCAGGTGGTGAACAGCCCAGCTTGGAGGGGTAGAATTGGAACTCCAGAGACTTACTGGTTAGAGATGTTGGACTTGGGAGTGTAGTAGTTTGAATGATTGTCCCCCAATAGATTGAGCAGGTTTTTGTTGTTGTTGTTGTTCAAGGTCTCATTCTAGCCCAGGCTGACCTGGAATTCACTATGTAGTCTCAGGGTGGCCTTAAACTCTGTGATCCTCCTACGTCTGCCTCCTGAGTACTGGGATTAAAGGAGTGTGCCACCACGCCTGACTTAGATTGAGGAGTTTTATTAAAGCTTCTTGGATTTCCAGCTACCTGGATGGAGGAGGTGTCTCTGTGGGTGGATCTTAGGGTCCAGATTTTAGATGTGTTTGGGGGCATATCTAAATTCTAGAAAAGAGAGGCATAGTGCTTTAGCTCTGCCTGGTGTTCCTGGAGTGTGCTTGCTAATGGTGCTGGTAGTAGTAGTTCTCTCTGTGTGGACCTGTGAAAGGAGGCCAGCTTCTTCTGCCATTATGGAACTTCCCCTGGATCTATAGCTTCAAATAAATTCCCTTCCTCCCATAAACTGTCTAGCTTGGAGGTTCATTCCAGCAATATGAATCTTTGAATGTGGATCTCTACAATGTGGAGCTATGGAACTTGATGTTTGCCCTGTTTGCTGATTTTGTATTGGTTTAATCTTTCCTTGCAATGCCATCTTTTGCAGTGTGAATGTTGACTCTGTGCCATTATGTTACTTTGGTTTTACAGTTCACAGTAATAGAACTTGGACTACGGGGATGTTTGAACAGTATTGAAATAGAAAAAATCTTGGGGACTTTAAAGTTGGACTGAATGTATGGCATTTTATTTTACATCATGGACGGTCATCAGTTTTATGTGGGTCAAGGATGGAAGATGGTGGTTTGAATTAGGTATTCTTCATAAACTCACCTGTTCTGAATTCTAGGTCCCCAGCTGCGGCAGTTTGGGAATTGGAGCCTTGCTGGAGGAGGTGTGTCATTAGAAGTGGGCTTATATGTTTGGCATATTCTTCTGCTGTTGTTCTCCACCTGATGTTGGCCAGCAGGTGATGTTCAGCCTCTGATCATGCCACAATTTCCCCTGAAATCATAGAAATTTCCCTTGAGTCTGTAAGCCAAAATAAACCTTTTCCTCCCACAAGCTGATCTTGGTCAGGTGTTTGTGCCAGCAACTACTAGGTAACTACAATACATATATTTCCCATTTTAAATTTCATTTATTTTATTGGAGAGAGAGAAAGTATGAGAGTGCCATAACAAATTCCAGACACATGAGCCATTTTGCACATCTGGCTTTACATGAGTATTAGGAAATTGAACTCAGGCATTCAAGCTTTACAAGCAAACACCTCTAACCATCTCCTCAGCCCCAGTTATTATTTTTAATTTTTGGCTTATTTTTATGTGTATGTGTGTGAGTACAGGCATGTGTGTGCCATGGTACACATGTAGAGAGAGGTTGGAGAACAACTTCTGTTGTCAGTTCTTGCCTTCCACCTTGTCTGGAGCAGGGTCTCTGGTTCACTGCAAGGCTTCACCTCCCAAATTGCTACCAGCTGGAGACTGAGTTTGAGGCTTATTCACAAACACATGAGGCTATGGGGGATATTGCACATTCAAACTATTACACTCTGCAAGAATAAAGATCTGAGTTTGATCCCCAGCACCCATGTATACAAACCAGGTTGGTCATGCATGCTAGTGACACCATCATTGAGGGAAGCAGAAACAGGAGGATCACTAGGGCTACCTGGTCAGTGTAGGGGTTTATAACTTTAGTAGGCTTAACTTCTGGTTGAGCATACAAGGTGGCTGAAGCTTATTATAACCATGATTCAGCCTCCTATGTGATGAGGAGATCATTGTATAGAGTCAGCCTGTGTGTCCACATGTCGATGAGATGATTGAATGGCATGAGCCTACACGCACACTTCCCAGAGAAGCACACTGCGACTGGAATAAAGTGCTCAGCTTTGCTCTGCTTGGCTCAGTTTAGCTCAGCCCTGCTCTGTTTTACATTGCAACTGGTGCCTGCAAATGTCTACTCCCCGCGCCTCCTTCCAGCTAGACTCACTCCCTCCACAAATCCCCCTTGAGCTGCCTGCTCCTGACACTTAGTGTAGTTGGCAGGATGAGATGGGTGAGCCTGCTGCCCTTTCAATGCCACCACATGTGGATCCCACACCAGACATGTGGCCCCTGACTGAATGGTGGTATCCAGTGGTGGCTCTCTTGATGGACTGGGCTCCCCTGAGGATTGGGGAGCAGTGAGTCCCAGTCTGGCTGAAGTGAAAAAGGCTCTGGAAAATTTGGATGGAGGAACTTCACCATCCTATTGGAAGATGGCTAGGAAGCCATTGGATGTGTTGTCCTTGTGGAAGAAATTGTCTCCCAGATAGCAGTATACCCCACTGCCCACATCTGCTCAAGCACAAGAGGTAAGTCTGGCTGACTACCTCCAAGATTGGGTAATGGCTGATGTGTCTGGACTATGGGGAACCTGGTGGACCAGAGGCCTCATGTGGAATTGATTATTTATTGGACCCCACAGAATGCCCAAATGGTAACTGTCCTTGTTGACACTGGTACAGACACCACCTTTATCATTTTTTTGATTAATTTATTTATTAGAGACAGACAGAGGGGGAGAGAGAGAGAGTGAGAATGGGCACGCCAGGGCCTCTAGCCACTGCAAATGAACTCCAGATGCCTGTGCCATCATGTGCATCTGGCTTACATGGGACCTGGAGAATCGAACCTGGGTCCTTAGGCTTCACAGGCATGTGCCTTAACTGCTAAGCCATCTCTCCAGCCCACCACTCTTATGTTTATAAATCCTTCCAACTTCAGTATCCAATGGTTGCTATAGAAGGGTATGGAAGCCAGAAGATAATGGCCAGGCAAGTCCCTTTGACTTTGGGGGTAAGATGACTCACACCCTGACAAGGGCTGGCCATCTAGTTTTGACGGATCAAGTCCAGCAGCCAATAAATCAAATTGTGGACTGTCTTTGAGTAACTTTTGTAGGCCTACCATCCAGTGCCTTGGGATGCCCATGCTTCTTCCATTTTTGTGGCCATGGGCCATGCATTTTTGTTGGCTGTACCTGCTTGCCCTGTCACATAACTTCAACATTTCCCAGGTGGACCAGCACAGTGGCCACATGAACTGGAGAGTCAGTGTGGGGAGCTAGGGACACTTCAAGTGATGTACATGTCCCCAGAGGCCCAGATGCCAAATTCATATCCTTCACCCATGAGATAATTTCCTCATCTGGACTCCTACAATTCAGCCTAAATATCATCTGCTGCATGTGTGGGCCCCTGGTTCCACAGGGGGCCGATGTGCACCAGCTCCCTGAGGCGTCCAGGCAACTGTGGAGCAGGGTCTTGAGTGGCTGTGAATGTGATGGGAAAAAACACCCGGGAGGCAGCGTCAGAGAGCAGCTCTTTTATTTGTCAGGGGAATGGGTTTATAAACGTTTGTGAATGAGCGGGAACAGGTATGGGTCACAAGAGGATTGGTTAGTACAAAGGTCCCACTGATGCCTAATTAGCATATAGTGATGTCACGGGTGAGCCGGAAAGGGGCACAAGATCTAAGCAGTGGCGGGAAAGGTATAGGGTACGGGTCTCAGGGGGATTGGGTGTGCGAAGGCTGCTGGCTGATACCTCATTAACATATAGGGACGAGCTGGGCTAGCAGCAGCAAGGGGGCACAAGGCTCTGGGGAAAGCGGAACCTAAGTCTTATCAGGAAGTCCAGGTGTCCCAGCCTGGGGGAGGGAGCGGCTCCCTCCTGCCAGCCTTGGGACCCAAAGTTACTGGGGTCTAGGCCAGCTGCGAATTCCTGTGGCCTTGGGCCCTTACCTGTGCCCAACAAACATACCCATCTCTCAGATCACCTGTACCAACTCCAGGTAGGTGGTCCATTTGCTGACCTGCTCTGGCATGCCCCTTGCATTATCCCATACTCATATACCTCATGAAGTATCACAAACTCCAGACCCTGTGGCTATCCCAATGGGCCTCCTGGGAATGGGAGACAGGGAGACGACCTTTGCAGGGGTAATATATGTGACAAAATTTATGGCTCAGAAGCATTTATCATGTTTCAGGGCACAAACCTAACCTGTGCCCTGGTAATGATATTGCACATGCTCTGACACAGGATATTACACAGGTGTTACAGGAAATATATATGGAGGTTGACTTAATTCAAAAAATTACTAAAGCCAGGTATGGTGGTGCATGCCTTTAATCCCAGGACTTGGGAGACAGAGGTAGGAGGATTGTTGTGAGCTTGAGGTCAGCCTGAGACTACGTAGTGAGTTCCAGGTCAGTCTGGGCTAGAGTGAGACCCTCCCTTGCAAAACCAAAGAAGCCGGGCGTGGTGGCGCACGCCTTTAATCCCAGCACTAGGGAGGCAGAGGTAGTAGCATCGCTGTGAGTTTGAGGCCACCCTGAGACTACATAGTGAATTCCAGGTCAGCCTGGACTAGAGTGAAACCCTACTTTGAAAAACCAAAGAAGAAGAAGAAAGAAAGAAAGAAAAGCCAAAGGAGGGCTGGGGAGATGGCTTAGCAGTTAAGTTACTTGCCTGTAAAGCCAAAGGACCTAGGTTCAATTTCCCAGGACCCACGTAAGCCAGATGCACAAGGTGGCATATGCATTTGGAGTTCATTTTCAGTGGCTAGAGGCACTGGCATACCCATTCTCTCCCTCTGTCTCAAATAAATGAATAAAAATATAAATATAAAAAAGGAAAAAACAAAAGGAAAAAAATCTCACTGAAGACCCCCACCTCTTGATGGGTATATTTGGGACTTCCCTGGTAGTAGACCCTCATGAGTTTGGTTTTAATTGCAAGTATCTTAGTAGTAGGTTGCTGTTATATTGTTGATGTGGTTTATGGGCACAAGGCTCAGTTCTCTGGGAGGAAAAAAAAAAAAAAAAAGAGTATTCCCATAAGCCTAGTGAGCGAAATGTGGGAGCATATACCTTTCATAGGCTTGACTTCTGCCTGAGCATATGTATGAAGCTTATTATTATAACCCTGATTAAGCACCCCTTAATGATAATGAGATCACTGTATGGAGTGCGCCTGCATGAGCAATCCCTATATAAGCACCTTGTGATTGGAATACAGAGCTCTGCTCGGCTTGGCTCTGCTCCACCCAGCCCGAGGTCACCCTGTGACTACTTAGTTAATTCTAGGTCAGCCTGGGCTAGAGTGAGACCCTACCTTGAGGGGGAAAAAAAAAAAGGAAAAAAAGTTACAGCGCCATGTAGGTGGCAACAGCTTGGAGGGCTGGGAGTGTCCTATACATGCAGGCTGTATATGCTCTGAATCAGTGTCCTATATATGGTGCTGTTTCTCCTATAGTCCATAGTCATGGGTCCAGAAATCAAGGGGTGGAAATGGGAATGGTACTGCTTACCATCACCCCAAGTGACCCATTAGCCAAAGTTTTGCTTCCTGTTCCCACAACCTTATGTTCTGCTGGCCTATAGGTCTTGGTTCTAGAGTAGTGGGGGGAGTGCTTTTGCCAAGAAACATGAAAAACATCCCATTGAACTGGAAGCTAAGACTTCCCTGGCCACTTTAGGCTCCTGATGCCCTTGAGTGAACAGGCTGAGAAAGGAGTTACAGTGATAGCGGAGGTAATTGATCCAGACTACCAGGGGGACATTGGACTGCTTCTCCACAGTGGAGATAAGGAAGAGTATGTCTGGAGTGCAGGAGATCCTTTAGGGCATCTCTTGGTGTTACCATGCCCTGTTATCAAAGTCAATGGACAACTGCAACAACCCAATTGAGGCAGTGTGATAAATGGCCCAGATCCTTTAGGAATGAAGGTATGGGTCACCTCTCCAGGTAAAGAACCAAGACCTGCTGAGGTGCTTGCTGAAGGTGGAGGAAATACAGAATGGGTAGTAGAAGGCAGTTACAAATACTAGCTAAGTCCATGTGACCAGTTACAAAAAATGAGAAGTGTAATTGCCATGAGTGTTTCTATCCTACTTTGGTAAGAGTGATAGTACATATCTACACCAATATTAAGATGCTTTTGCTGGACGTGGTGGTGCACACCTTTAATCCCAGCACTTGGGAGGTGGAGGTAGGAGGATTGCCATGAGTTTGGGGCCACCCTGAGAATACAGAGTGAATTCCAGGTCAGCCTGGGCTACAGCGAGCCCCTACCTCAAAAAACCAAGAAAGCTGGGCATGGTGGCACATGCTTTTAATCCCAGTACTTGGGAGACAGAGAAGTAGGACAGTCACCACGAGTTTGAGGCCACCTTGAGAATACAGAGTGAATTCCAGGTCAGCCTGAGCTAGAGTGGACCCTACCTCAAAAAACAAACAAACAAACAAAAAACCCAAGAGAAAAAGATGCTTTAGTTCTTCCTCTATTTTTCTATTAGGTAATTAATATTTTCCCCTAAATTCCTTGTTTAATAAGGACTGTTTATTTTGAGGGAAAAAAAAAGGTCCCAAACATCAAGATGTCCACAAAATAACCCCAGTTATTAACTTTAGAAAACAAATATTAAGACTATTACACTATTTTTCTAAAGGATGCCTTTGACATGCCAACTCTCATTCACAAAAATACATTGTTACATTTGTGTTGAGTACACTCCCCAAAGTACTCCCGGGGGAGGTAACACACATACCTGTAACTCAAAGATGATCTGATGTCCAAGTACATGAGAATACCTTTGCAGTAAGGGAAGCGACTATCGAAACCACATATGAATGGAAGAACTGTACTCCCTGCATAATGAGAGATTATTTTGGAGACAACTGATAATAAAAAACATACATTTTAATTTATTTTTCGAGTAAGAGCAAGAAAGAATATTGAGGCCAGGCCTCAGCCACTGATATCAAACTCTAGATGCTTGTGCCACCTAGTGCACATGGGTAACCTTGCACTTGCATCACCTTTGTACGTGGATCTGGAAAGATTGAAGAGAGATTGGAGAGAATGGCCTCCAGCATTGCAAATGAACTCCAGACGCGGGCGCACCCTTGTGCATCTGGCTAACGTGGGTCCTGGGGAATCCAGCCTTGCACCGAGGTCTTTGGGCTTCACAGGCAAGTGCATAACCGCTAAGCCATCCCTCCAGCCCTAATTTTTTTGTTTTGTTTTTGTTTTTCGAGGTAAAGACTCGCTCTAGTCCGGGCTAATCTGGAATTCACTATGTAGTCTCAGGGTGGCCTCGAACTCACTGTGATCCTCCTACATCAACCTCTCCACTGCTGGGATTAAAGGTGTGTGCCACCACGCCCAGCTTTTTTTTTTTTTTTAAGGTAGGGTCTGGGCTGGAGAAATGGTTTAGTGGTTAAGGCACTTGCTTGCAAAGCCAAAGGACCCAGGTTCAACTCCTTAGTACCCATGTAAGGCAGATGCACAAGGTGACACATGCATCTGGAGTTCCTTTGCAGCAGCTGGAGGCCCTGACATACCTATTCTCTCCCTGCCTCTTTCTCTCTCCCTACCTCTCTCAAAAATAAATAAATAAATAAATACAAGATTTTAAAGGCAGGGTTTCCTGTAGCCCAGGCCGACCCCAGACTAAGCACCTCCAATTTTTTTTTTTTTTTTTTGATTTTCTAATCCTTCTGCCTCCACCTCCCAACTGCTAGGATTATGGGCTTGGATCACATCGAACACAGGGTTTTGTACAATTTAGGTAAACTAACAATTGAGCCACATCTTCTGGCCCCAACACCAGACATGTTTATCAGACGCCAAACTAACCAACACTCCCCAACCCCACCGCGACAATCCCAAAAGAGATCGCGAGGTACATCAACCCTGTTAAGCTCGGCAACACTGGCAGACCTCGCTTTGGCTTCGGTCGAAGAAGCCCCTAGCACTGGGCCTCTGGTTGGGGGGGGGGGGGTGCTTTGCCCTCCGAAGCCCACCTCCAATACCCACACCTGCGCCCTCTTCCAGGGTTCTCTCTTGTCCGTCGGACCTTGCCTGTTTTTGAAAATGTCACTGTGCTCCAGAGCAGACGAGCAGTACTGGCAGAGAATCCCACCTGGACACGGATCCAGGGGTTAGAGTTCAGGGAACGGAGCAGGTAGATACCCAAGTGCTGCGCCCTCGCCGCGCCACCTGCAGGCCCATCGGGACTTTGTGGACCAGGAGCGAGGCTCGGGATGGTTTCTGTGACCTCGGACTCGGGAAGGAGTTGGGTGGTCTGAGACACTCGTGAAAAGTTCTGGCTACGGGCAGTGCGGCTCCGAGCACCGTCTCCGCGCCGGAGACCGGCTTGCAACCCGTCACAGAACCGAGCTGCTCAGCCGGCCGCGGCCCCAGCCAATTAGCGCGGGCCCGGGCCGAGCCCGAGCTCCGGCCATTCTCATTGGCTGACGCTGGCACGCAGCGCGTTGAGTGCGGCGGCTCCTGCTTTGCGTGAGGGCGGAAGTGCTGCATTTCAGGACGCCCTGGTAAGGGCGGAAGTTTACGCCGCGGAGGAAGTAGCTCCAGTAAGGGCGGAAGGCACTGCGGCGGGGTCCTCCGAGAGGCTGTCCACGTTGTGCTGTGGCCCCGCCGGTGACCGCGATGGAACTCAGCAGCGATTACCTCCGCGAGAAGCTGCAGCGGGGCCTGGAGGCGGAGCATGTGGTGAGTTAGCGGCCGCGGGAGCCTTCCGGACGCCGGCAGAAGGGCAGCTGGAGGCGGGTCCCCGCATGCTCCTGTTCTTCTGCCGGGTAGGAGGTGGAGGACACGACCCTCAACCGTTGCGCGACCAGCTTCCGAGTCCTGGTGGTGTCGGCCAAGTTCGAGGGAAAGCCGCTGCTTCAAAGACACCGGTGAGTCCCCAGGACACCCCTCCCCTCGCCCAGCGCGGCCCCACTGAGACCACAGCCGGGTGTCCACCCGGTCCGCTGCTGGCTCGCTCCCTCAACAGGGCCCTTTGTGGCCCGTTATCGAGCTTCTCTGAACGGCCTCTCTTCCGATGCTCACACCATGGAAACTGCGAGCTCGGAGACCGCCACCCGAGCCTAGGCCCGCTGTTTCCCCAGGCTGGTGAATGAGTGCTTAGCAGAAGAGCTCCCGCACATCCATGCCTTTGAGCAGAAAACCCTGACACCAGAGCAGTGGACCCGAGAGCGGCGGAAATGAGGGATCCAGGCCTGCGCAGTCATTAAATTATAAACCAGAGCCAGCTCGTGTCAGCGTGTTGTGTGTTGGCGGGGCGCTGAGGCAGTCAGGGATTTGTACCATGGAGGAATTCCTGTCCTCTCCTAGGCCTGTAGGTCCAAGCTTGTGTAACGATATTCTGTCCTGAAGTTCTTCACAAGGCTGCCCCATAGACCTTCTCTGTAACCTGTGGGGTTTGTACTGCCACGACACTAATAGCCCCTAGAGCTGCGCGTACCTGCGCAGGCAAGCACCTTAACTGGTAAACCATCTCCCTAGCCCTAAATTTTATTTATTTATTTGCAAGCAGAGAGAGACAGAGAATGGTCATGCCAGAGTCTCCAGCTGCTGCAAACGAAATCCAGATGCATGTGCCACTTTGTGCATCTGGCTTTATATAGGCACTGGGAATTGAACTTGGGTTGTTAGGCTTTGCAGGCAAGTGCCTTAACCGCTGAGCCAGCTCTCCAGCCTGCCTCCATTTTTTGAGACAAGGTTTCACTATGTAGCCCAGGTTTGTCTTAAGCTATCTGTCCTTTCTGCCTGTGCCCACCTCCTGTGTTAAACCACTTGTCTCACAGATGCTAGGCAAACACTATCCCTGAGCTAAATCCTTGACTTCCAATAGAGGCTGTAGGATGAATACACCATACTTTATTCTCAACGTCGGGTTGAATACATTATGCTTTATTCTCAACGTCATGGTAGATTGAATACATTACACTTTATTCTCTGTGTCATGGTTTGGTTGTGCCAGTAGTTCTGTGGAGTAGTTTTTGCTGTGACTCAGATCTGCCAGCGGAAGGTGATGCCACATTCCACCATCTTCTCAGCATAGTGGGCATCAAAACGCTCATTCTGGGCCACAGTGAAGATGTTTTTCCAGTCCCCAATGTTGCCTGGAGGGACAGGAGGAAGATGGGAGTCCTAATCCCAGAGGTGGCCCCAGCACCTAGTCTCAACCTGCCTTCCCCAAATACCCATGTATACCGGGACCCACCTTTCCTCATGAAGGAAGAAACATTGTGGTCCATGTGGTGAGAGGGTATGGTGGTGTAGTTAGTCATAGGGTTCTTCTTCATCTCCTTGAAGGATGTGTGCTGGACAATTCGATCCACAATATCCTCAGGCAGAGAGCGCCCCAAAAACTCCAGGATCTTCTTAACCTCCCTTTTGGGGTTCTAGAACAGAGGGACTTTTCAGTGGAGGTTTGGGTTGCTCATTGGGAGTAGAGGCTCGCCCTGAGACCTCACAGGAAGCTGGCCATTTCCATTAAGGAACTCTCAGTCCTGTACTTGATTCTGGGCCTCTTGTCCTGGGGCACAACAGATAGCTTCCTGACCTGCCATCTTGTGGGTTCCTTCTGGGAGGTGAAGGAGAGACTTTCCTGTCTGGGCCCCCACTTGGCACCCCTGGGGCAAGGAGAAGCAAACTGCGGGCTGATGATGGCATGTGTGACCGATGTGCGCACGTGAAGATAAGGGTCGTGGGAGTCCTCCCCAGAGCTGTGCTGTGGTCCTGGGCCAGAAGGTAGGATGGGGAATGCTGGTGTGGAGCTGGCTGTGATAGGGGATGGAGGCTGGCAGGGTCACGTGAGGTTCCTGCCCACCAGGCGCACCATGGAGGAGCTGGGAGTCAGTCTCACCTCCTTCATGTCTTCGTAGAAAAGGTAGAGAACAGGGTGACTCTGGCTCAGCTCCCACCACTCCTGCACATGCTGGTACCACGACCCATAGGACACTGAGGAGGACGGACACCAGAGCGTGGTGTGTTAGCTGTGGCTGTGGTCCCTCAGCTCCAGCCCCTCCTTCCTACAGTCAGACCCACCTTTCCCGTCCATGAACTGCTGCAGGAAGTTGTCCCATGTGCCAGGGTCAGGGTGCACCTTGGCCATGTGGTGGAAATAGTAATAGGAGACAGCCACATCCTTTGCATTGCGGGCAATGTAGATCATCTGTAGGGACAGATGATGCCATTGCCAACACCACTACCACACAGTGTCCCCACCCAGTCCTGACTCCTTCCCACCCTGCCTTCATGTCACCCTTCACAGCATGTAGTGAGGGAGTTATCTTTCAGGGTGGCAAAGAAGGAAATGAGCTTGGAGGCTGACTTGAGACCTCATGATGGGTACCACTGAGCTGGGATCAGCACACACTGATGCTGACGTGGTTTGCATATGGAGTATATCCTACAAGGACTAGTCTTGCAGGCTTGGACTCTTAGCTGTCGGCACTACTGTGAACTTATTAGATCATTAAGGACTCTGACCCACTTGTGGATTAATCTGTTGATGACTCATTTTGTGATTGCATTATTAGGAGGTGGTAGAAGCTAAGAGGTAGGGAGAGTTACTTCTCTCTGGGCGTGTACTTTAAGGGTCTATCTTTTTACTGGACCTTTCCTGTCTCTGCTTCTGGTTATGAGGTAATCAGCTGTTCCACCATACCTTTCCACCATGAGACCTTCCTTACCATGACCAAAAAATGAAATCCACGTGAATGTGGACTAAAACCATTAGCAAAACAAACCTTTTCTCCTTTAAGTTTTTTGTTTATCTTGGGAATTTTTTCACAGTGATGATAAGCAAACTAATGCAGGTGTCAGTCAGATCCTGGCTGGTCACTGGAAACTTATTTTTACTCTGACCCCTTCAGCGCCACCACAACTGAACCAGAAGAAGGCAGACCTCACTGGACACACCCCATGCCCTGTTGGCACTTGGACTCCACTTCTGTCTGGTCTGGGTGAGGAGTCTCATGGCCCTAGTCATCTGAACCCCACGAGACTGACAGGCAGGTGGCTTCCACACTTGATATGAGACAAGGCTTCAGATGAGACTTTCCCAGCAGAAAGGAACCAAGGCTAGGATGGACCATGGGTTGGCCCTGTCTCTCACCTTGACCTTCTGATCCAGCAGGCTCTGGGGAAGCAGGGACACAGGCAAGTGTGTCTTGAAGAGCCGTGGGGCTGGTGTGTTTTCCAGAGTTTCCAGACCTAAGCATGCATGAGGAAGGCCTGTTTGTTGGGAAGCTGCTCCCGACTTCATTTTGCCCAAGGCTCCTTTACATACCTGAGGGAACACCTGGGATTTTGAACTCAAGGAAGGGCACCCGGATGTAGATGGGGGCCCGGAGACACTTCTCTAGGTCTCCACCCTGGTAGATCAAGTCCAGTATCTCACTCACCCACGTGGTGCCTGTAAAGGGGTAAATGGGGGGGGGGGGTGAGTAGAGCCGAGGACCTGGCCCTGACTGCCAAAGTGGGGTCTTAAGCCTAGGCTATTGGGGCCCTTCTTATTTACCAGACTTGGGGTACGTGCTGACAAGCAGGTCATCAGGATAGGCTTGAAGGTTTTGCAGTGTCTCTGTAGCCTCTGCAAAGTACTTGAGGAGAGGAACACCCTTCACATACTTTAGTGGTTGGCGGAAGGTGTCTTGCACTAGTTCCATGCTGCTGTCAGAAAAGTCTCCCATTTCTCCCACTTCTGTGAATGTGATCACAACACCACCATTTGTGGAACTTTTGCCTTGATATAAGGGCCAGGTGGCTTCAGGAGGTTGCTCAATTTGCTGAACTTACAAAACCAGCAGTGGGGGCTGTGTTTGGAAGGCAGGTCTGACTTCAGGGCAGCGGTCACCATTCTGGTTGCGCCTAGGCTCTCCCACAAAGCTTTATAGGACCTCAGTATCTGGCATGCAGTCAGAGCATTAAAGTCCTCTCTTGGGAGTAGGATTCAGGTACGGGATTTGGGCACTCTCCAGGAAATTCCAGCATGCACCTGAGAAAGTCCTTTGGGACCTGCCCATGCCTACTGCTTCTACCTCCCACTGTGGTTACCAGCCTATACCCAATGGGCTTCTGTCCCACTTTCTCCCTTCTTGAGCTTCCTGGATCATTCGCATAAGGAAACAGACAGGGTATCAAGGGTTGGGATCCCATTACCGAGCACAGCTCCATCTTGGTACCAGCACAAATAGAGTTGAGCCACCAAGTGTTTGGGGTTGCAAGCCTTCTATGTGCTAGTCAGCTAGAGCTGCTTCTCTGAATTGGGGAAAGAGCACAGGGGGAGAAGCCCTGGCAGGAGTAAAATGGGAGTGGTCAAGCAGTGCGAGCAAGCCATCTACAGAGTGTGTTGGAGCCAGATGCTGGAGAAAGCAAGAGTGGTCTGGTCCTCCGCTCAGGTACTCACCTGACCTTCAGGGATCTTGCCTTGTAGCCCCTGGGCACACAGATGTTTAGCGTTCCTGCAGCTTGGGGAGTATTGGGACTGTTGTCAGCTGAGGGTTCTGTAAGTCCCAAGGAGGGACTTAGGTTAAGTGCTGGGACAGGCTGTCTCTGTGAAGGAAAGGGAGGAGCTTTGGGGTAGAGGAAGCAAGGAAGCACTGTTTTACCGTACTAGCTAAGATTACCTGTCCTCACAGAGGAAGGGGTGAGGTTTGGCGGGGGGGGGGGTCTCAATTACCTTCAGCAGAACCACACTGTACTGTAATGAAGTTTAGACCAGTCTGTAAGCAAAGATGGTTGAGCCTGTAGAAAGTGAAAGGACTAAAGATAGGGCAGAGGACTCATGGGTGGGTTGTTTTGTTCTTCCAGCTGTGCTCTGGATCCTGTCCCACTCCAGAAGCCCCACCCAGTGCAGGGCAGGTCGCTTAACCACCCAGTTCCAGGAGAGGAGGCAAGGACGAAATGGGGGGGGGGGGCAAAGCCACTCGTTGCTACTGGCTCCAGGCCAGCAGTGAGGAAACCATGGGTTGTGGTTAGAGCAGCCACAAGCTTTCCCATAACTCTCAACTCTGCTGAGAAAAAGAAAAAGAAACCAGAGTTGACAGGAATAGATAGGATGAAGGGACTTGGGGGGAAGAGTTGTTTCATGGTTCCTGGGCTGTCCCCCAGGCAGCACTACTCACTGTGGAATAACCCCAAGAAAGGTCTCCCCCGCAACCCCATGCTCCCAGGGCACTCCGAAGACCCAAACAGGAAGAGGCTAGGACTGGGAGAACCCCAGGGATGGAGGGAGGACCAAGCTGGGCTCAGGAGGCAGAGGCTTCAGTGTCCTGCACCTCCAGTAGTCAGTCACTTCCACAGGAAGTCTGGGGAGCACTAGCAAGCAGCACAGCCCTATGGTCAGGCCAGAAGCCACCGTGTAGTCTCAGAGAAAACATCAGATGATATCCTTAACTCAGACTTTTTTATTGTGCTCATGTAAAAACTACAAGCTGGTGGGGAAGACGGGGAAACATGGAGTAGTGTCAGGGTGGGGAACACTGAAGATCAGGTCTCCAGCATGTCTGTCCAGTGTTCCTGTAGAGATAGGAGAGTGGGTCAGAGGTAGCCTAGGGGATGGAGGGGATGGGCAGGCTGAGGTCAGAGCCATCCCTCACCTCTTCTGATTCCAGGTCTTCCTCTTCCTCCTCAGTGCTCCTGTGGCACAGCCAGATCAAGTCTCCCCAGAGTAATGACTTCTTACAGCTGCCAAGGGGTACAGTTGGTTGGAGATGGTGCAGAGTCAGGCATCCCCAACCTCCTCCAGTTTAGGCCCTGTTTGCTGAAATGAGGGCTCAGCTAGTCTGTGCTGGACCACAGGGTATCCTCTGCCCGGGGCGACATACCAGGCTGGGAAGAGAACCTGGGCTCACCTAGGGCATTGACCTTCTAGGGGCAGAAGCTGCCCTGGTTCTTTCTGCAGGAACTCCTCTGCCAGGCAGATGACGTGGGCTGTTAGGGGACAGCCAGAGTGGGGGCAGCACAGGGGGCTGTCTTCATCCTGTCAGAGGTGTCAGCAGGGAAGGAGGTGGGAGAAACAGTTTACTGAGAGCGGGGCAGAATTTACGGGTCTGCTGTACCCTGTTCCTTCCACACAGCGAAGAAGCGCCCTCCGTAGGTTAGTATGCAAGGTAGCAACTGATCATGCAACAAAATATATAAGGGGAGATAACTGTTAACAGGAAAAGGAAAGGGGCACATGCCTTTAATCCCAGCACTTGGGAGGCTGAGGTACGATTGAAGTGGGTTTGATGCCAGCTTGAGGCTAGAGCAAGACCCTGCCTTGAAAAGACCAAAAAATAAAATAAAATAAATAAATAAATAAAAGGAGAGCTGGGTATGGTGGCATATACCTTTAATCCCAGCACCACAAGTTTGAGGTTAGCCTGGGGTACAGTGAGACCCTACCTCAAAAAAACAAAAAATAAGCTGGGCTTGGTGGCTTGTGCCTTTAATTCCAGCACTCAGGAGGCAAAGGTAGGAGGATCACAATGAGTTTGAGGCCACCCTGAGACTACATAGCGAATTCCAGGTCAGCCTGGGCTAGAGTGAGACCCTACCGTGAAAAACCAAAATAAATAAATTAATAATAATTAAAAAATAAACAAATGAAAGGAAGCACAGGAATGAGCTGCCATTTCAGGAAGGTGGCAGGTTGCCAACTGCAAAGATATGGTGGCCAGAGCCCTGGGCATGTAGTGATAGACCCAGGAACAGCCACAGTACTATCACTTTAATTTTAGACATGTACCAGGATAGGCAAAGTTGGAAGTCTTAGCCCTTATGAGCCCCTGTCTGGGGTGGATCTCACCTGCAGCGTGCATGCGCACAGGGTACAGCTGGCCTTGGCATCCAGGTCCCGCTGAGGCTCACTGTCAGCCATAGACGCAGCATGTCGTTTCGGAGCCAAGGTCCTTGGTGGCAGTGGTCCAAAGACCATGGGCATGTGTGGTGGAGGCGGTGGATAGAGATCGCGGCGGAAGTCTGGTCGCAGCCAGCGCAATGTTAGTGGGAGGCGCACCCAAGGTGTTGTGCGGAGCATGTGTGCCAGAACACGCAAGTGGAAGGTGAAGGCCGCCTCACTGCGCAGGCGGCGCTCCACATGTGCCAGGCGTCGTGAGGCATGTGGGTGCTGCCAGGCCCATTCAAACTACAGGAGAGGACCACAAGAGGGTCTGAGCGTCCTGGGTTAAGGAGATCTCCCAGCCCCCATTCAGCCACTCAAGTCATTCCTCTTACCCGAAGGGCCGCTACAGCAGACGGGAAGCCATGCAGGACAAGTACCATCTCCCTGGGGAGGAGAGCGAGGGTGCGGCCCGTGAGCCCCCATCCACACTGCCATAGCTCTAATCCAGACCTTACTGAAAACAGAGTTCTCATGCCTGGTCCTGAGCCCTGCTCTCTAAGTGCAGCTAAGACATCTGGCACCTGCCAACACCAGGCCTCTCCTCCAGTTCTAAATCCCTCTCCTTTCTAAGGCAGCCCAGTCTTGCTCACAAAGGCCCCTGTCACTTGACAGCAGCCTTTTTAGTTCTTGTTGTTTTATATATATCACATTTTGTGTTTTTGAGGCAGGGTCTTGCTTTGGCCCAGTTGTTGTATATTAAATATACAAAATAATAGGTTTCACTGACATTTTTATGCTACATAATATACTTAGATCTTATTCAACCCTTAGTTTATTTCCCCCATATCTCTGGTTCCCTTCTATTGTATGGCCAATTTTTTTCTCACACTGAAAGCAGTAAGAGACTGGGCCTCTTGATATTCTGCCCCACCTGAGATTTCAGTATACAGTGATGCACAAGGTCCTGTGGCCTCAGGGGCAGAGAGGGGATATAGAGGGCGAAAGATCAAGGGACAAGGAGCCTCCACCTAAGCAGCCATGGGGTGGTGTCATCTGTGCTGGGATGACTTCTTGGTAGTATGAATGCTTTGGATCTCCATACTCTGACTGTAAGTCAGCCCTTACTCTGAGGCCGAGGGGAGAGCATAAACATGGGTAATCCCAACCCAAGGAGCTCCATCACCCGTGATGGGAGGAGGCTGGGTGGTGGTGTGGCTGCTTTGGGGTCCTCATGCTCTGAAAGTAAGGCTAAGGGAGGAACATCCCCAGGAGGTTGATCCCAACATACAGGAGCTCCACTAAAGCAGCTGCTTTGGAGTTTTGATGCCCTGTAAGTAAGCCCTTGCCCTGAGGTTCAGTGTCCACCCTTGCAGCTTCTTGAAACAGCCATGGGGAGGTTGTCATCCACGATGGGATGAGATTTCTTTGTGGTATAGCTGCAATGATGCATGAGGTCCTGTACCTCAGGAGAAAATAGAGCTCCCCCCATTCCTGTAACTCACTTCTCACCCTGCTTTGTAAGTGACCCCATTAAACTCGCTGGTTCACCGAAAGTGGTTTTGGTGCAATCACACTTTGGCCTGCTGTATCTTATATAGAGTGACCTGGCATCTGTTAGAATCTCCCCCAGGAAAATGGTTTCACACATCACCTTCCTACTTTCATACCTTAAAAAAAAAAAAAAACCCAAAATATATTACTGACATTAGAAAAGTTGACATTAGGTAAAGCCAGGCGTGGTGGTGCACTCCTTTAATCCCAGCACTCAGGAGGCAGAGGTAGAAGGATCGCTGTGAGTGAGTTTGAGGCCACCCTGAGACTACATAGTGAATTCCAGGTCAGCCTGGGCTACTGTGAGACCCTACTTCGGAAAGCAAAAACAAAGACAAAAAAAACAAGAACAACAACAACAACAAAATACAAAAAAGTAAAGAAAAGAGCTTGGTAGGATAGCTATAGGTCAGTAAAGAAATATCAGCAAGTTGAATCAACTGGTATTTGATGTAATAATTTTTCCATGCTATAGGCATATTTTCGTTTTAAATATACAATACTTTCATACCTTTTTGTTGTTGTTTTTCGAGATAGGGTCTCACTCTAGCCCAGGATGACCTGGAATTCACTATATAGTCTCAAGGTGGCCTTGAATTTATGGCGGCCCTCCTACCTCTGCCTACCGACTGCTGGGATTAAAGGCATGAGCCACCACGCCTGGTTTATGTGTTTTTAAAATGTAAATTCCCCATATGAAAGAAAACATGAAATATTTCTCTAAGTCTGACTCATTTCACTAAACACAATGATATGTGGTTCTATCCATTTTTTTTTTTTTTTTTTTTTTTTGCAAGCGACATGATTCCGTTCTTTATGGATGAATAAAACTTCACTGTGAGCATGCCTTTAATCCCAGCACTCGAGAGACAGAGGTAGGAGGATCGCAGTGAGTCTGAAGCCAGCCTGGGATTACAGAGCGAGTTCCTGGTCACTGTGGGCTAGAGTGAGACCCTACATCGAACCCCCATATCTCCCCCCCCCAAAAAAAAACCAACAAAAAACTGCATTGTGTGTATGCGCAATATTTTCTTTATCCATTTTGTCGGATGATGGGCGCCAAGGCTGATTTCATAACATGGCTGTTGGAAACAGTAACAATCCCCAGTCCTGATGATCATATCAATTCCAACCATCACCTTATCATCATCCTGCCTGAGATCCACCGGGCGACGTCTATCTGCAATGTTTTGCCCCAGTGACAGGCCAGGACCTCTTACTAGCACCGCCGGCTATCACAAGAGCTGGCCCCTCAATCATCAAGCCTGGACTGGTTTCCTGCCCAAGCATTTCTCCGAGGCACTCATGCGCGCCGTCTTACCAGGGTCCTCTCCCACTGGTCCTCCAGGCCCCTCCTTTCTTGCGACCGCCATTGTGCTGCAGGACCCGCCGAGTCGGATTGACCGTGAACCCTACGTAAACGCGGCCACGATGTCGAGGGTTGAGGCAGTAGAGCAAGTAAACGCCAAAGAAGCGCCCAGGCCCCGATGCGTGTCCCATCGGGACTTTGTGGACCAGGAGCGAGGCTCGGGATGGTTTCTGTGACCTCGGACTCGGGAAGGAGTTGGGTGGTCTGAGACACTCGTGAAAAGTTCTGGCTACGGGCAGTGCGGCTCCGAGCACCGTCTCCGCGCCGGAGACCGGCTTGCAACCCCGCACAGAACCGAGCTGCTCAGCCGGCCGCGGCCCCAGCCAATTAGCGCGGGCCCGGGCCGAGCCCGAGCTCCGGCCATTCTCATTGGCTGACGCTGGCACGCAGCGCGTTGAGTGCGGCGGCTCCTGCTTTGCGTGAGGGCGGAAGTGCTGCATTTCAGGACGCCCTGGTAAGGGCGGAAGTTTACGCCGCGGAGGAAGTAGCTCCAGTAAGGGCGGAAGGCACTGCGGCGGGGTCCTCCGAGAGGCTGTCCACGTTGTGCTGTGGCCCCGCCGGTGACCGCGATGGAACTCAGCAGCGATTACCTCCGCGAGAAGCTGCAGCGGGGCCTGGAGGCGGAGCATGTGGTGAGTTAGCGGCCGCGGGAGCCTTCCGGACGCCGGCAGAAGGGCAGCTGGAGGCGGGTCCCCGCATGCTCCTGTTCTTCTGCCGGGTAGGAGGTGGAGGACACGACCCTCAACCGTTGCGCGACCAGCTTCCGAGTCCTGGTGGTGTCGGCCAAGTTCGAGGGAAAGCCGCTGCTTCAAAGACACCGGTGAGTCCCCAGGACACCCCTCCCCTCGCCCAGCGCGGCCCCACTGAGACCACAGCCGGGTGTCCACCCGGTCCGCTGCTGGCTCGCTCCCTCAACAGGGCCCTTTGTGGCCCGTTATCGAGCTTCTCTGAACGGCCTCTCTTCCGATGCTCACACCATGGAAACTGCGAGCTCGGAGACCGCCACCCGAGCCTAGGCCCGCTGTTTCCCCAGGCTGGTGAATGAGTGCTTAGCAGAAGAGCTCCCGCACATCCATGCCTTTGAGCAGAAAACCCTGACACCAGAGCAGTGGACCCGAGAGCGGCGGAAATGAGGGATCCAGGCCTGCGCAGTCATTAAATTATAAACCAGAGCCAGCTCGTGTCAGCGTGTTGTGTGTTGGCGGGGCGCTGAGGCAGTCAGGGATTTGTACCATGGAGGAATTCCTGTCCTCTCCTAGGCCTGTAGGTCCAAGCTTGTGTAACGATATTCTGTCCTGAAGTTCTTCACAAGGCTGCCCCATAGATCTTCTCTGTAACCTGTGGGGTTTGTACTGCCACGACACTAATAGCCCCTAGAGAGCTGGGCGTACCTGCTCTGCCAGTGTGCAGTCCGCCCTACCTCCTAATCCCAGGTGGCACCTCATTCTAGCCCAGGCTAACCTGAAACTCACACTGTAGCCCCACTGTGGTCGAAATCACAGAAATCCTCCTGCCCCTTCCTCCCATGTGCTGGGATTATAGGCACGCACCACCCCCTGACCTAGTCTTTAAAATGCAGAAATGAGAAAGTGCTCAGGGTTTCAGGGCCTGAGCAACTGGGCACACCTCCCCATCATCACAGAGGTAACATGTAGGCAAGATGTAGAATTTTTGGCAGGTTCTCTAGTTTTTGTTTTGTTTTGTTTTTTGTTTTTCGAGGTAGGGTCTCACTCTAGCCCAGGCTGACCTGGAATTCACTATGGAGTCTCAGGGTGGCCTCGAACTCACGGCGATCCTCTACCTCTGCCTCCCGAGTGCTGGGATTAAAGGCGTGTGCCACCACGCCTGGTTTTAGGTTCTCCAGTTTTTACAGAACTTTGGGTAAAGTGATGACCAAGCGATGCTCTCCACACTTGCAATGCTGCTTTCTGGCCCATGGAAGAAATCTTAGTGGAGCCCAGTGGGGGTTGTGTTTACTTGGGTAGTTATTTGCACTTCTTAGAGGTTGTCTAAACATCGAACCTCTTCACGTGATTGGTTGTCTGGACTGTGCTCTGATTCTTGAATTTAGTAGGTTTGTGTTTCTTGGGTGTCAGTGTTCCACTGAGGGAGACCTAGGTCATGGTATAGGTAGGGTCTTAGTTGAGGTTTGGTGATTAGAGGGTAGTGACCTTAGGGACTTCTTTGGGCTATGACATTCTAGTTCTCCTTCAGATTCTAGTGCCAAAGCCCTTCAGCACTGTCCCCCACTGTGGCTTTTCACCACAGTTTTGGACTTTTGAATCTGAGTCAGTCCTGTTTAGGGAGGAGTTCATCAACAGCCCTGTCAGTGACTATGGCCAACAGTGACAATGAGCCAGAGGGACAGAACCTCTGCCCACTCAGGAGGAGGGGGATGAGGAGGAAGAGGAGGTTGTTTGAACAAGGGGGATGGAATGGGGCTACCAGAGCAGATTTTGAAGTTGGGGTCTGCACACCAGAGCTGTGCCCATACCCTCTGTTTCTGTCTTTTTGTTTGTTTGGTTTTGGTTTTTCGAGATAGGGTTTTGCTCTAGCCCAGGCTGACCTGGAATTCACTATGTAGTCTCATGGTGGCCTTGAACTCATGGCAGTCCTCCTACCTCTGCCTCCTGAGGGCTGAGATTAAAGGCATGTGCCACCATGCCTGGCTTTAAAAAAAATTAATTATTTGCAAGCATTGAATGAGGAGAGACAGACAGATAGAATGGGCACCCCAGGGCCTCCAGCCACTGAAAATGAACTTCAGTTGCATGTGCCGCTTTGTGCATCTGCTTGAATGTGGGTACTGGGGAATCGAACCTGGGTTATAAGGCTTCACAGGCAAGTCCTTAACTGATAAGCCATCCCTTTCCAGCCCCTCTTTCTGTCTCTTAAGAACAAAAACTCCTGTGCTTATTTCCACTTAAAATACCTTCCACACCCTCTGCAAATTAACATTCTTTGTTTGGCCCTTTGAAACAATTAAATGTTTATTCTCAAACATTCAAAAATTAATTCACATTACTACTTTCGTTTTGGCTGTGCACCTGTTCTATAATATATCTTTATACCTACACAGAGTATGCATACATGCATATACGCGCACACACATGTGTGTATATGGTAGGTGTGTGTGTGTGTTTATGTACACACACACATATATATATAATGTAGTATAGTATAAAATCTTAAATGGCTCTGTGTACTAACAAAAGTAGAAAACCATCAGTTTTCGTAGATATAAAAAGTAGGAACAATAAAATGGAAAGAAAAGACTGGACTTGGCTGAGTGCTGTGGGTCTGTGGTCTGGTTTCATTAAAGCAGATGTTAACAATGGAGGTGTTCAAAGCACTAAGACTCGTCTTTGCTGTTGGCCTCTTGTACTTCAGGAAACGTTTCTCTTTGGGGCCTAAATCAGGTGCTACCTCCTGAAAGCCTTTTCCATTTGTTATACCGGAAGTGCCCTTACTCTCTTCTTCCTTTCATTCATTATAGTAATTTGTAGCCTTGCGTAGTTGTCTCACATGGTAAATAAGAACCCTCATTTCTTCTTGAGAATACTTACTTTTGTATATGCTCTGAAGGTTTGGCCAAAGACATTACCAAAACTTGGTGCTATATATTATGAGGATAAAAGGAGCAAAAATCAAAAAAGGGTATGGCTGTGATATTATGCCTCAATTCTACCTGCTTTACCTGAGAAACAAAATGGTGATAATTGCTGGGCGTGGTGGCGCATGCCTTTAATCCCAGCACTTGGGAAGCAGAGGTAGGAGGATTGCCATGAGTTCGAGGCCATCCTGAGACTCCATAGTGAATTCTAGGTCAGCCTGGGCTAGAATGAGACCCTGCCTCAAAAAAACCAAAATAAAATAAAATAAAATAAAATAAAATAGGTGATAATTAGGATTGGAAGATAATGGTGTCTGGATTCAATCCCCAAAATTGCAAAAAATAAAAAGAAAGGAAAGAAATGGACTTGTTAATAAATTGTACTGATGGTGTATAGATAGCAACACTTTAAAAGGGTGGTTGCTGGGCGTGGTGGCACATGCCTTTAATAATCCCAGCACTTGGGTGGCAGAGGTAGGAGTACTACATAGAGAATTCCAGGTCAGCCTGGGCTAGAGCAAGACCCTACTTTGAAAAACCAAAGTAAAAAAAAGTGGGGTGGTGAGGCCAGGGTTTTAGTAAATACTACTTAGTGTCAGGTTACTTTCTTTCTTGCCTAGAGCTTTGGGAAGTAAAAGAAGGGAAGAAGAAAAGAACAGTGCCAAGGCTCTGAGCCCCTTGTGCCAGAAGATCCAAAAATACAACCAAGATTTTGAGTCTGTATTGGTTACCTTTCTCATTGTTGTGACACAGTACCTGACAAGATCAGTTCAAGGGAGGAAAGTTTTCTTTTGGCTTAGATTCCATCGTGGAGGGGAAGGTATGCCAGCAGGAGCAGGAAACAGCTAGTCAGTGCTCACAGCCAGGAAGCCGAGTAATGAATGCTGGTGCTCAGCTACTTTCTCCTGTCTGTCTAGTCCAGGACTCCAGCCACAGTTAAGGTGAATTGTCCCACCTCAATTAACATTATCTGCATAGTCCCTGAGGGTTATCTAGGCCTACCTCGAGACTCATTTCCTAGGAGAGTCTAGGTCCTGTTATGTTGACAGTTTAAACTGTCATAGAGTCCTAAATGACAGACTACAAGCAGGTGAGTGCTGTAACCCCAATTTCTTTTGGTTTGTTTTTGTTTTTGGAGGTAGGGTCTCACTCTAGCCCAGGGTGACCTGGAATTCACTATGTAGTCTCGGGGTGGCCTTGAACTCACAGTGATCCTCCTACCTCTGCCTCCCTAGTGCTGGGATTAAAGGTGTGTGCCACCATGCCTGGTGAATTTTTTTTTTTTTTTTTTTTTTTTTTTGAGGTAAGGTCTTGTTCTAGCCCAGGCTGACCTGCAATTCACTATGTACTCTCAGGCTGGCCTCAAACTAAACAACAATCCTACTTCAGCCTCACAAGTGCTGTGATTGCAGGTGTGTGTACAGCCTCAATTTTTGAGGTATAAAAATAAAGACCCTGTGACTAAGTCTGAAAAGAGCATTAGTGCCGGGTGTGGTGGTGCACACCTTGAATCCCTGGGCTCAAGAGTTAGAGGTAGAAGATTGCCATGAGTCTATAAAGTGAATTCTAGGTCTGCCTGGGCTAGAGTAAGAACCTACCTCCCTCCCCCAAAAAATAAAACACATGAGTAAATGAAAGGGTGACCCGGGGAGACAAAACTGTGTGGGGCTGAGAGTGGGTGAGTTGTGTTTGGCAGGAATTTTCTACTCCCTCATGTCAGAACATTGAGCAGTCTGCTGATGAAGATGAGGGGAAGAGTGAGGATTCAGAAGGTGAGAGAGACTGCATGTCATATTTAAAACACTAACCTCAGGCTAGAAAAATGGCTACAAGATTGAGGCTCTTGCCTACAAAATCTGAGGACCTAGGTTCAATTCCCTAGTACCCACATAAAATCAGATGCACAAGGTGGAGTAAGCATTTAAAGTTTGTTTGCAGTGGCTAGAGGCCCTGGCATGCCTCTTCTCTCTCTTAAAATAAATAAAGATAGGCCCATCAGAGTAATAGCTAATTTTTAAGTGGAAATACTCAAAGCCAGAAAGTCTTAGAATGATGTGTATTTCACCACAGCTGTCAACCCAGCCTATTATACCCAGTAAAATTATCTATCTATTATCATTGAAGGAGAAAGAAAAACTTCCTACGATAAAAAGCAGGCTAGGCGGGGTGTGGTGGTGCATGTCTTCAATCCCAGCACTCAGAAGGCAGAGGTAGGAGGATTGCTGTGAGTTTGAGGCCCCAAAAATGTAAAACCTCTGACACTACATAGTGAATATTAGGTCAGCCTGGGCTACAGTGAGACTCTACTTGAAAACAACAAAAGAACAGGCTAGCCGGCCGTGGTGGCGCCCGCCTTTAATCCCAGCACTTGGGAGGCAGAGGTAGGAGGATTGCCGTGAGTTCAAGGCCACCCTGAGAATACATAGTTAATTCCAGGTCAGCCTGAGCCAGAGTGAAACCCTGCCTCGAAAAACAAAAAAACAAGCAGAAAGAGCAGGCAAGCTGAGCATGGTGGCACATGTCTTTAATCCCAGAACTCCAGTGGCAGAGGTAGGTGGATCACTGTGATTTTGAGGTCACCCTAAGACTACATAGTTAGTTCCAGGCCAGCCTGGGCTAGAGTGAAACCCTACTTTAAAAACGAAACAAACAAGCAAACAACAACAACAACAAAAAAAAACCTGAAGGAATTTTTGACCACTAAGTTTATCCTACAAAGGATATTGGGTACTGGAAAAACATAAATGCTGGAATTAAGCAGATGAAGAGTAAGAAAATGCCAAGCACTGCAAAATCACCAGTAGGACAGCATTAAGACACACTGAGGAGGTATTGTGCAGCTTCATTTTCAAGTAGCTAGTTGGAACCAGAGTTTGAATCTAATCCAACTTATCCCATCATCTCTATCTTTCCCTCTACTCAGGTGTGCTGACCTTTTTCTATGCCAAGACCAATCAGCTCCCTCTCAGCCTCACTGAGTCTGAGGGTAAAGCCCATCACGGTAAGATTATAAGTAGATGCTTACCAGGTGGGCATAGCCTCTTTTTTGGCTGTTCATCTCTCCTTAATTCTGGGTCCCTGTTCTAGTAGCCCTGCTCCCAGTTGTCTCAGCCCCATTGGGCTGGGGTGATGGGGGAAAGGGACCTCTGTTCCCACAGGGGCTCCCTATCCACCCTGCCTGCCACATGGCAGGTACTCTCTGTACTTTCCTTCTCTTAATCTAATAAAGTCTCTCTAAGTCTTACCCTCTGGTCTATGGATTTTTAATTCTTTAAAGTCATAAGACAAGGATCTGGGGGCATTCCAGATTTATTAGTGTGTTGGCATATATTAGTATATTGGCAAGGAACCCCAAGACTTGCATTACACACTTCAGTAACAGCTCTATTTAATGCTCTCCCTTCCTTAATCAAAACACAGACAGAGCCAGGCGTGGTGCTGCACACCTTTAATCCCAGCACTCAGGAGGCAGAGGTAGGAAGATCATGGTGAGTTCGAGGCCACTCTGAGACTACATAATGAATTCCAGGTCAGCCTGGGCTAGAGCAAGACCCTACCTTGAAAAAACAAAAACATAAAACCGAAACCCTGGTAGATTGAATTAGAAAATGGGATCTGGATCTGGTTCCTGGTTCAGTTAGTAGAACACTTTCTAGATCATAGGATCTCCCCCCGCCCCCAACCCCAATTCCCCCATGTAGGGTTTCGCTCTAGCCCAGACTGACCTGGAACTCACTATGTATTCTCAGGGTGGCCTTGAACTCATAGCGCTCCTCCTACCTGTGCCTCCCAAATGCTGGGATTAAAGGCGTGCACCACCACACCTGGTTTAGGATCTTTTTGTTGTTGCATTCTAAAAATATACCTCATGGGCTGGAGAGATGGCTTAGTGGTTAAGGCATTTGCCTGCAAAGCCAAAGTACCCAGGTTCGATTCCCCAGGACCCATGTTAGCCAATTGCACAAGGAGGCGCATGTGTCTGGAGTTCGTTTGCAGTGGCTGGAGGCCCTGGTGTGCCCATTCTCTCTCTCTCTCTCTCTCCCTCCCTCCCTCCCTCCCTCTTTCTCTGTGAGAGAAAAAAGAGAGAAAGAAAGAAAAACTAACTCACCTCATAATAAAGGACATATTACCTTAGAGTGAAAGGATGGAAAAGTTTTTCCAGGGGCTGGGGATATGGCTCAACAAACAGTTAAAGGCACTTGCTTTCAAAGCCTTGCTGCCTCTGTTCAGTTCCCCAGCACCCACGTAAAGCTGCATGCAAAGGGGCATATGCATCTAGCATTCATTTGTAGTATCTAGACTCTGGCATGCCCATATATACGCATGCATATGCAATTAAAATATTGTTTTAAGTTATTCCAGGGTCAGAGAGCTGCCTCAGCAGTTAAAGGCACTTAAAAAAAAACCCTGCTAGTACAGGTTTGATTGCTAAGCACCAATATAAAGCCAGACTCAAAAAGTAATACTAGTCGACACCTTTGATCCCAGCACTTTGGGAGGCAGAGGTAGGAAGATCACCGAGTTCAAGGCCACCCTGAGATTACATAGTGAATTCCAGGTCAGCCTGGTACCAAAAAAAAAAAAAACATGCATGTAGAGTTTGTAGTGGTGTAGGAGGCCCTGACATGCTCGTATTCACATACCCCATCTCAGATAAAGCATTCTAGCTGGGCGTGGTGGCACACACCTTTAATCCCAGCACTTGGGAGACAGAGGTAGGAGGATTGCCATGAGTTTGAGGCCACCCTGAGACTACACAGTGAATTCCAGGTCAGTGTGGGCTAGAGTGAGACCCTACATTGGGGGGTGGGAAAAAAAGCATTCATCTACTGAGCCAAATATTCAACCCCTTTGAGCCATTTCTTAGCATGCATTCATTAAGCAACATATGGAAAATGTGGGAGATATAACACACCCTAAAAAATGCAAGCTATTTCTAAAGATCAGTTTCTCTCTCCGGACTAGTTGAAGAAATTGGAAAATCTAGTAATAAAGTTTGGAAGCTAGGCGTGGTACAGAGGTAATAAGATTGCCATGAATTTGAGTCAGCTTGGGTCTACAGAGTGAGTTCTAGGTCAGCCTAGACTAGAGTGAAACCCTACCTCAAAAAAACTGAATAAATAAATACATAAAAGTTTGGAGAGTAGCATCACTTTATTTATTTTTTCCTCAATTTTTATTAATGTTTTCCATGATTATAAAAATATCCCGTGGTAATACCCTCCCCCCCCCTTTCCCCTTTGAAATTCCATTCTCCATCATATCCCCTCCCCATCTCAATCAGTCTGTCTTTTATTTTGGTGTCATGATCTTTTCCTCCTCTTATGATGGTCTTGTGCAGGTAGTGTCCGTCAGGCACTATGAAGTCATGGATATCCAGGCCATTTTATGTCTGGAAGGAGCACGTTGTAAGGAGTCTTACCCTTCCTTTGGCTGTTACATTCTTTCCTCCACCTCTTTCACATTAGACCCTGAGCCTTGGAAGGTGTGATCGAGATGTTACTCAGTATTCCAGTCACTTCTTCCCAGCACTATGATATCTTCTGAGTCGTCCCAAGGTCACTGCCATCCGAAAACAGAAGATTCTCTACCAAAAGTGAGAGTAGCATTAATATAAGGGTGTGAATATTAAGAGAAGTGCTTACTGGGCAGTTTGATAAGCATAGTATATACATTTATCCAGACATCAGCAGATGTTACACCCCTAGGGCTCATGACTACCCCTGTTTTAAGTTTTCAGTATCAGGCCAGTCCAATTGGAGGGCAGTTGGTTTCCACCATGATAGACGTGCCACTATTGTAGCATCACTAATTTTAGATGTTCTGCTTTGGCCATGGGTGCTAGCCTTGATACTATGAATACAGCTTAGCCAGCCATTTGATTAGGAATGTTGATGGATATGATGTCACTGAAGAAATGGTTCCTTTAGGGTTGGAGAGATGCCTTAGTGGTTAAGGCACTTGCCTGCAAAGCCTAATGACCCAGATTTGATTATCCAGTTCCCACATAAAGCCAGATGCACAAGTGGCACATGTGTCTGGAGTTCATTTGCAGCAGCTAGAACCCCTGGCACACCTCTCTTCCACCCCTCCTTTCAAATACATAAAAATATTAAAAATAATAATAAAGAAATGGTTTCTCTAGTGCCATTAAAAGGCACAAACACTCAGGATGCAGAGGTAGGAGGATCACTGAGTTTGAGACCACCCTAAGACTACATAGTGAATTCCAGGTCTGCCTGGGTAGGTGAGACTACCTCACAGGGGGAAAAGGCCCAAACAACTAAACTGGGCATGGTGGCACATGCCTTTAATCCCAGCACACAGGAGACAGGTAGGAAGATCTCTGTGAGTTTGAGGCCAGCCTGAGACTACAGAGTGAATTCCAGGTCAGCCTGGGCTAGAGCGAGACCCCACCTCGAAAGCAACAACAAAAACCCTGAGGCTATGGAGGACATGCTTTCACACTCAAACCACCACACTGGCAAAGCCTGCAGGCCTGGGTTCAGTTCTCCAGTACCTATGTGAAGCCAGGTGCACACAGTAGTGTATGTATCTGGAGTTCACTGCAGCAGCAAGAAACCCTGTTGAACCTATTTTCATTCTCTCTTCCTCTCAAAATGTTTTCTCTCTCTCTTTTTTTAAAAGATTTTATGTATTTATTTATTTGATAGTTAAACAGCTCTCTCAGTTTATTGTCAGGGAAATGGGTTTATAAGCATCTGAGTGTGGGGGGAGGACCCTAAGGAGATTGGATGTACCAAGTTCATTTCTGATGCCTAATTAGCATATGGGAACATTCATTCTAGGTAGGGATTTGGGGGGGGGGTGTCAGGTGATCTAGGGCCTCAGGGGGCTGGGTTGTATGAAGGCTGGTAAGGAGTTTCCTAGGCAACTGGCCAAAGGTTACAGGGTTATGGACAGAGCCTAAGTTCAGGTTTGCTGGGTTTGGAGAGGGAGTGGCCTCCTGTAGCCTGGGGGGTCCTCAGCCATGTCTGGAAGCTCAGGCCCCTCTCCTGAAGGCTCCAGCCTGTGCCCAACAACTCCCCTTTGTTTTTATAATGGGGCAGTGTCATCCCAAATGAGTTCTTTATAATTTGCCATAGATCCAGATAGAGTTAGGTGGCGTACAAGGACATGATTAGTAGCAACCTTAGCAATACTAGTTATTTGTTATCTGAGAAATTTGATGAGACAGGGGGCTACAAGCAATAGGGTTCCTATAGTAAAGAAAGGGCTTTATTTATTTATTTATTTAAGAGGGAGAGAGAATGGGCACACCAGGGCCTCCATCTATTGCAGAAGAACTCCAGATGCATGCCCCACCTTGTGCATCTGGCTTACATGGGTACTGAGGAATCAAACCTGGGTCCTTAGGCTTTGCAGGCAAGTGCCTTAACCACTGAACCATCTCTCTAGCCCAAGTTGTTTCTTTTGTTCCTAGAGGGGCTTGGAGCTGACAGTGGATAACATGCTTGCCACATAACTGAGTACCCAAGGAGCTCCAGACCCACAGCAAAGCTAGAAGCTACAGTGTGCTCCTACAATCCTCATGTGACTCCAGTGAGAAGAGAAGCACAGAGGAGAATTTCCCAGAAGCTCATGAATGGAGAGGCAAATAAGAAACCCTGCCTTTAGGAGACAGGGACCAACCCTGAACATCGTCCTCTGACCTCCACATATGAACTGTGGCTCACCAGCACACACATTTACAAACATACACAGACACACACACACTAAGTAAACTGATTTTTAAAAAAATATTTATATTTATTTATTTATTTGACAGAGATGGAGAGGGAAAGAGAGAGAGAGAATGGTCATGCCACGGCTTCCAGCCACTGCAAACGAACTCCAGATGTCTGCGCCCCCTTATATATCTGGCTAACGTGGGTCCTGGGGAATAGAACCTGGATCCTTTGGCTTTTCAGGCAAATGCCTTTACCACTGAGCTGTCTGTCCAGCCGTAAGTTGATTTTTTAAATGAATTTTTTTTGCGGTAGGGTCTCACTCTAGTCCAGGCTGATCTGGAACTCACTCTGTAGTCTCTGGCTGGTCTTGAACTCACAGCAATACTCCTACCTCAGCCTCCCCACGTGCTGGGATTAAAGATGTACACCACCATGCCCTGCTAATTTTTTTTTTCCTTTTTTTTTTTTATGAGAGAGGGAGAATTAGTGCAACAGGGCCTCTAGCCACTGCAGTAGAAGTCCAGACATCTGCGCCACCTTGGGTACATGGATGACCTTGTGCACATGCACCTTCGTCTGGCTTACATGGGTTCTGGGGAGTTGAACCTGGGTCCTTAGGCTATATAAGCAAGCACCTTAACTGCTAGGCTATCTCTCCAGCCCAAGTTACTTATTCATTTGTTTGTTTTTGTGGGAGGAAAGGGTTTACTTTGGTTTACAGACTCTAGGGGAAGCTCCATGGTGGCAGGGGGAAATGATGGGATAAGCAGAGGGTGGACATCACCTCCTGGACAACATCAGATGGACAACGGTAGCAGGAGAGTGTACCCCAAATTAAAGTTTTTAATTTTTTTTTATTTTTTGGTTTTATTTTTATTTATTTATTTGAGAGTGACAGAGAAAGTGGCAGATAGATAGATAGAGAATGGGCATGCCAGGGCCTCCAGCTACTGCAAATGAACTCCAGATGCATGCACCCCCTTGTGCATCTGGCTAACGTGGGTCCTGGGGAATGGAGCCTTGAACTGGGTCCTTAGGCTTCACAGGCAAGTGCTTAACTGCTAAGCCATCTCTCCAGCCCCCAAATTAAAAATTTTAATGCATGTGTGCACACAGGTTTGTGTGTATGTGGGTGCACATATGTGTGTGGAGGCCAGATGACATCCTTGATGTTATTTCTCAGGAACACTATTCTCTGTTTTGTTTTTTTCAGACAAGGTCTCTCACTAGGATCGCCACCACCACACTTGCATTTTCCTGTGTGTTCTGGGGATTGAACTCAGGTACTCATGTTTGCAAGGCAAGCACTTTGCTGACCGAGCTATCGCCAGTCCCAATGAAGTTTTATTACATTGATATTTTCATTTTCTTTAGTAGTGATTGCATACTTGAGACCTGCTCGGCAATTTTAAAAGACTCCAGATGGAGTGCCACATAATCAGGATTGTTATGTGAGGACTCTTTTGATTATCTGTGGTGCTCAATATCACAAACGTACACACCTCTGTTTTGCTCATTAGTTATGTTTGTTCTTTTAAAATATTTTATTTATTTATTTGAGAGCATTAGATGCAGAGAGAGAGAGAGAGAGAATGAGAGAGAATGGCCCACCAGGGCCTCTACCCACTGCAAATGAACTCCAGATGCATGTACCACCTTGTGCATCTGGCTTACGTGGGTCCTGGGGAATCGAGCCTCGAACCAGGGTCCTTAGGCTTCACAGGCAAGCGCTTAACCACTAAGCCATCTCTCCAGCCCTGTTTATTGGTTGTAAAAATATTTTATTTATTTATTTATGTGAGAGAGAGGGAGAGAAGCAGGCAGTATATGTGTGTGCCAGGGCCTCTAGCTGTTGCAAGCAAACTCCAGATGAATGCATCACCTTGTGCATCTGGCTTTATGTGGGTACTGAGGAATTGAACTGTGTCCTTTGGCTTTGCCAGCAAGCACCTTAACCACTAAGCCATCTCTCCAGCCCTCATTAGCTTTTTGCTAGTGTTTTTTTGATGTTTTTAAAATTAATTTTTTTATTGACAACTTCCATAATTCTAAACAATATCCCGTGGTAATTTCCTCCCTCCCCCCATCTTTTCATTTATTTATTTGAGAGAGAAAGTGGCAGATAACGAATGGGTACATCAGGGCCTTCAGCCACTGCAAATGAACTCCAGACACATCTGTGCATCTTGTGCATCTGGCTTACGTGAGTCCTGGGGAGTTGAACCTGGGTTCTTTGGCTTTGTAGGCAAGCACCTTAACCACTAAGCCATCTCTCTAGCCCCTTGTTAGTGTTAATTGTGTTTAATGTATATGATGCAAGACAATTCTTTTGCATATTTTTAATTTATTTATGAAAGAGAGGAGAGAAAGGGCATACTAGGGACTTTTGCTGCTGCAAATGAACTCAGACATATGTCACTTTGTGCATCTGGCTTTATGTGGGTAATGGGGAATTTAACCTGGGCCATCAGGCTTTGCAAACAAGTGACTTTAACCACTAAGCCATCTCCCATCCCTGACCCAGACAATTCTTCACCCAGCATCACTAAAGAAGCCCAAAGGTTGGAGTCTTTTTTCCAAGTTGAGTCATCCCTGATAGGACGCTGGCTTCTCAGTGATGTGTGTGGGTGGGAGGCATGGATAGGGATACGGTGTCAAAGTAGGCTGACCTGAGCCACACAAGGTGGATCATCTCTCAACGATAGGTTATCAGAAGTCTGAGATGCCGTAGGGACAGCAAGTGACCCAGTCTATGCCAGGCTTTGAGAGTGAGAAATGAGATGTGTCCATCCTCCTACCAACTCCTGTTGTGGATTTTTTTTTTCCTTTGGTATTTTTGCTGGGACGGACTTCCAAACAGACACAGTTTATGGGACGAAGGGATTTATCTCAAGCTGACAGATCCAGGGGAAGTTCCACCAGTGACTGAAGAAGCTGATGCCCTTTCCCAGATCCAAGCAGAGAGAAAAACGGCTGCAAGCAGAACACCTGTACCACTCACGCAAAAACCAGAGCACAAACCTGCCCTCTATACCTGATGGCGGAATCAGATCCACCCCAAAACACACCTTCGGGCTCAACCCAGTGACACCTCCTCCAGCCACATAGCTGGAGGTCCAAGTTATAAGCTTAATAAAACACCTGAGTCTAAGACGGCCTTTAATCCCAGCACTCGGGAGGCAGAGGTAGGAGGATGGCTGAGAGTTCAAGGCCACCCTGAGATTAAAAAACACCTGAGTCTATGGGGAACATATATTCACATTCAACCATCACATCATAATCCCAGCACTTGAGAGGTAGAGGGAGGTGTCAGGAATTCATTGTTATCCTTGGTAATATATATATCCTAGCTCAGTAGTTCAAGGTTCAGCCTGGGCTATATAAGTCCCGGTTTCCAAAAAAAAAAAAAAATTACTTTCAACCTCCCATTGATTGGGCCTGTGAGACCTGTTCCTGCCAGTTATTCTCACAAGGTCAGATCATGAAACCCACCAGAGCCCCAAGGCATCAGGAGAATGCTCTGAATGAGAGAAGGACCCCAAGTACATCATTACTATCACTTCAGCAAGCTTATCCTCTTCTCTACCTGTCCCCAGGGACATCAAGCTCTCAACCCACGTCAGTTGGGTGTCCTACCAACCAGAGCCCCGTTGCTGTGATGTGTATTTGGAGGATGCTCCCAACCCTAGTGGGGAAGATGGGGTGGGGAGGGGGGAGGAGGGCACTCTAGGACAGCTCAGTTCATCAGTCTCAGAGGTACAAGAAAATAAAGTCACTTTATTATTTTCATCTTATCTGCCATGGTGGCCTGCTGAGTGGGGTGAGAGTGGAGTGAGTAGCCGGCCCCAGCTACAGGCCTGGGGGTCCTCTACTTGGCCTGGACTGTCTCCTCCAGCCTGTCCAAGCGCTTCTGTAGGTCCTGCACTGTGGCCTGCAGCTTCCTCATTTCTTCCTCCAGCCGGGACATAGTCTCCTGGGGGACCCAGCAGTGCATTAAGCCCAGCTTCTCATGACTTCCCTTCCCAAGGGTCCCTAAGCTTGAGGCTTTCAGTCTCCATATCCACTACCAGGTTTGCTGCATGCTTGTAGGTCTGAGCCTTGTTTTCTAAGGCCTCAGGAATACCCACTCCAGAGCCCCTAAGGATCCCCAACACTGGGGTATCAAGCACATCCATATAGCCTTCCCCTTCCCCAGCTCCCCACCCGCCTCACCAAGCTGGGAGGGCCACTGGCCTCCGCTGTAGCCCTCTTGCGTGTACTGTCCAGGCCCCGGTTGACCCGCAGCTCCCGGCTCTTTGGGGGCACATAGCCATCCTTGAGGGAGATGAGAAGGGGCCCAGCATCCTGACCCCCCAGCCACTCCTCAGCTGTGAGGGCTGGGTCAGGCCCTGCAGTAGGTGGGTACAGGTCCTCCTGGAACAGGTCCGACTGTGGGCAAGGCCAAGGCTGGTCATGAGAGTGTTTATGCTGCTGTCCCACCCTATGAGTCCCTGAGGTCAGTGCCGGGCCCAGCGCCCTGGGAGGAGCATAGGAGCGTCACCTTTCTAGGCACTGTCATGGCGATGGGCTCACACCTCCTCTCGTGCAGTTTATAGAATCTGTGGAATAGGAAGATGAGTGGCACTGCAGCATGGCTGCGGGGGGAGGGGGTTGTAGGTCTGGTCAGGGTCAGAGGTCAATCACCTGGCAATCTCACACTTGTTCACCTCCAGGCCACGTTTGGGCATGTAGCCCATGCCACGCTGTGACTCCTTCGAACTGAACATGGAGAGATAGTGCAGAAATGGAGCCTCTGAGGTGATCTCAAAGTACCGAATAGAGCTGTCACCCTGTAGTTGGTGGGGGCAAGGTAGGGTCAGCACCAGCAGAGGCTGCCAGCCCCAGTACTCTCCAGTCCCCCTGCCCACCTCCCCACCCCAGTCCTGCCTGAAGGAGCCACCTTGCCACAGAGGTAGACAATGTTGGTGTCAGGGTCAAAGAAAGGCAGCAGGACTCCACTGCTCGTGTCCAGCTCCTGCAGGGACAGTGGCTCCTCCAGGTGCTTCTGTAGAGACAGATGAGAATAGCCACAGGCCGGACCACATCAGGCCGCTGGTGATCCTCACTGCAGAGTTACCAGGTGAGGATCTTCAGACCAAGCAGTGGAAACTCCTCATCTCACAGACAGACAGACTGAGGGCATGGCCACCCAGACAGGCATGTCTTATGACAGGAACTGAAGGCAGTCTTGATTCCCAGCCCAGGGGCCGGTTCCCATCTCACACTTACTGTGTCCCACAGCGCCACCTGTCGCTCACTCATGCGGCTGAAGCCCGTGGTCAGGATCTTTCCTTCAGATACAAACACAGCATGCACTGGCCGGGTCCCCTCATGGGGTCGGTCCTTCTCCTGAGAGGAAGAGAAGGCCACAGGCTAGTCCTCCGCGCAGACTCTCCCCAAGGGACCAGTCCTCAGGCGGAAGCAAGGGAGGGCAATACCCGAGGGTCTGGTGGATAGTGGGTTGGAGGACAATGCACCTAGAATTAAGGGCCGGGGGTCCTGGCAACTCACAGCCACAATGGTGCCTTTGCGAGGCTCGATGACGCGCACACGCTTGTCACGGCAGGAGGTGCAGATGAGCGCACCATCGCGGCGCCAGTCCACACTGTAGATCGTGTCTGGGTGCACATCTGGGCCCAGTGTCAACACGGCCGCTCCGGTGCCCACATCCCACACCAGGATGACGTTGTCACAACCTGCGCGGTCCCCCAGGGTCAAACCATAAGCGGCTGCCCTCCTGACACCGCACCCCCGCCCCATCCCTCCTCTTCCCCAAGGCACCTGCACTGAGCAGCACATTCTGGGCTGTGGGGTGCCAGGCCACGATGCCCACCCGCTTGGTATGGCCCTCCAGGGTGACGACGGGCTCCCGCAGAGGCAGTGTCAGACCTCCATCAGGAATCTCCCACACCTGCAGAAAGGGGAAAGTGAGTCTCTGGGGTTCCAAATGTCAGATCCTTCCTGGAGATCCCTCTGAACCCGAGTCCCCAACAGCACGCACCATGACTGTACAGTCCTCAGAGCCACTAGCAATGACATTGTCATTGTGCGGGCACCAGGCGATGTCCAGCACAGGAGCAGTGTGGCCACAGACCAGGGGCACGTTCTTGTCCACTCTTCCAGTCTGGGGGACACAGCAAAACCTCTGAAGAAAGCACTTTTGAACTCCAACCCCAAGCTAACCTCCCCACACCGCTGCAGAGGGGCAGAGAGGAAGGCTGTGGGTCCCAGTGAGGCCTAGGTTGGGGAGGGTTTGTTTGGCTCTTGTCCCAGTACCAGGAGAGAAAGCACAAGATTCTACCCATCTCTATTTCAATGTCATGTTTTCAGAGGGCCAGCACCTCACCCACCCTCCCTGCGTGAAGCCTCCCAGGCACCACAGGCCAGGCCTTGGGCCCAGCATAGGCATAGGGCCAGGGTTCCCCAGAGAAGCTTGTGGGAGTAGGGGACTGTAGGATGTGTTTTGCTGGATAGATGGGGCCTGGAGGCCTGCCTGTCCTGATGCCCCAGGCAGAAGAAGACGTTTGAAAGTGGCCTCTTCCGGGGGCCAGCTGCCTCAACGGAGCTTCCTGTGTAGAGAGCCATGCAGGGTGCAGACCCAGCTCTCACCCCAACAACCACTTCCTCTTCTCATTGCTTCCATCGGCCCTTTTAAGGTAACAACTTGGGGCCCAATGTCCCCTTCCTGTCTCACTCCCTAAAGAGCCCAGGAATGTGCTGGGGTGAAGGCAGCAGGCTTAGAGGGTGGGCAAAGACCTCTGCCTCATCCTCTCCTGTAAACTGGGGGTTTTAATTGCTGAGTCTTCGAGGACTTAGCTTGGAGTCCTTGTCCCTGAGAACACCATTGGGCTTGCCCTAACCTTCTCAAAGCTCAGTGTTTGCTTCTGAAGGCAGAAAAATCCAGGCTGTGATGTAGGAGACCTGGCATGTCTGGGTGGCAACCCCAATGTTGTCCTCAGGAGCCCAGGCACATCCGACCCTGGTTAGTAGTGCAGATGATGAGACACTGAGGCCCAGGAAGGTTTGGTGGTGGTGACCTCCTTGGAACCTCACGGTCCACTGCTCCCAGGCTCCAGAGACTTACCTTGCTTAGGGGCAGCACCAGGAAGGCCCCTCCCCCACTGGCCTCACAGATCAGGGCCACAAACTTTGGGTTGACAGCACAGAAGCCACTGTCCCAGGTGGTCTGTGAGACGCGTACATCCTCATAGCACTGGTCGGCCTTGGCTGGCTGTCCAAACACATGGCGGAACTTGCTGGAACGGACCACCTGCCGCAGGCTCATCCTGGGGACACAGGTTGCAAGCTTTTCTCCTGTTCAGTCAACTCTGACCTTACAGTGTCAGCCTTGTGGTACCCCTTACACTGGCTCTTAGGATCCCAGCATCATATCTAGGACACCCTGCCTTTACCTTCCTTAACGACAGCCTGCTCACCCTCCAGGAACTCATTTCTAGGCCCCTGGCCCATCTGTTTCTACCCAAAGGAATGCCAAGCCACCCCTCAATCTTACACCATCAGTCCCCATGACAGCGCCAAGGGGTGGATGTTGACTAACAGGCAAAGTGCCTCCTTTCCAATGATTCAAGTGCTATGGGCATCAGTCTTAACAGCCCAAAATGGGTTTTCTCCTACTGACCTCTTCCAGAGCCCACATCTCTAACACACACAGCTTGTGAAAGGCAAGGCAAGACTGGCTCTCCCTAGACATCTGGCTCAGGCACAGCACGTGGGCAAGTGCGTGGGCCTGTCCAGGAGGGAGTGAGGGGGCAGGATGGTTTGCTCAGTTGGTTTCTGGCCACCACAAGCATCAGTGATTGGATCCCAGCATCTCTTCCCCACATCTTTGCTTCTTGCCTGTGCGCCCTTCAGTGCCATCTCCTACCTCCACGGGAAGGGGCTTCCCTGAGGTTCAGCTAAGATGGTTTCCCCTTGTGGCAGGGCAGAGAGTCAGTGAAGTCAAGGGAAGACCATTTTTTCCAGGGTTCGAAGGGCCCCATCATGGTGGCCACCCCCACCACCTTCCTGCTCAGTGAAGGGGCCCGAGTCACCCGGGAGAAGACATCCTTCCCAGAGCCTCAGCCCACCTCCCCAGCCTCACCCATCTGGTCGGCCTTCATACCTAGCCCCTTCTTACTGGCACTCCAGCCCGCCTCACCCATCCTGGTACCCTCAAGGAGGCTCCCACGGTCTGCCTGTCCAGAAAGCTGGTAAAGAACACGAATGACGTCCCCCAAGCCAAGGAAGGGGGGACGTTGGGCTCAGGTGAGCAGCCGGGGTCTGAGAAGAGAGCCCCAACCCAGAGATGCGAACAGGAAGCCATGCCCCACCCGGCATCCTCCCCCACCCAGGTACCAGGCCCGGAAACCACAGAAAGGGGAACTTGGTCTTTTCTTGTTTTGTTTTCAACCCTTTCCTGTCCCCAAGCTCAGGGCAGCTACTCCGTTTACCCCACCCTGGCACCCCTCCAGCCCCACTGCCCAGAAACTCCCTTCTTGGGGAGAGAGGTCGTGAGGCCAGCTGCCCCCTCCATCTCGACCGCGGTGGTCCTTCGCCCCCACCTCAGAGCACTGTGCCTCCGCCCCCCGCTGGCCCCTGGCACCCCTCGGGCATTGGGTCCCCGAGGAGGGGCTGACACCCGGGCAGAGCCGGTGGCGCTGGTGTCAGTGCCCGCCACCCCCACACTCGCGCCCGCCCCACAGGTGGCTCCCCGGGGGACCCAGCCTTACCTGCTGCGGGAGATGAGCGTGACCCCCCAGGCGGAGGAGGAAGGAGAGGAGAGGAAGGCGCTGGAGGCTGGCCCGCGGAGGATGCTCTGTCAAGACAATGAATGAGAAGCGGCCGAGCGCCGGCCTCCGCGGGCTGGCAGCGCCCCTTTGGGGCGGAGCTCCGGCGGGGGCCGGCCTGCGCGCAGGCGGAGGGTGGCGGGCGCTGCGGCCATCGGCCCCGAGCCGAGCAGGGGGACTAGGGGCGCGAACACTCTTCTAATGTCGAAACACCCCGTGTGCCTCCCGCAGCCACCCCCAGCTTCCTCGAGCTCCTTTCCGAAGGCCGGCGCCCTCCCGAGTCCAGAGAGGACCCGCACCCTCCGCGCAGCAGGGACCGACCCAGGGTTCCGCGCTTGCCCCCGCTCCTAACCGCACTCCTGGGTGGCCTTGTGTCCCTGCACCTCTCCCGGCCGCAGGTCTCCATCCAGGGCACTGTTCCGTCTGTTTCACAGGGCTGAGACCAGGAACCAGTGAAGTAGCTGGCATCATGGGGCCCTTGCTTTGTGTGCCGGGCTGCAAAACCAAGTGTCCATTCCCATCCTTGGGCTGGGCAGCAGGAGGTCACAGGCAGCACATGAGGGCAAGGAAGTGTGTTGACTCCTGGCTGTCGCTCCTCTGCGTGACCTCGGGCTGGCTTTTCCCTGTGTAATCACTTTACTTGCCTCATACGGAGATGACTTTTACCCAAAATACTGCAAGGAGAGCCTAAAAGCGCATCTGTAGAGCCACAGGTGCTAGCAATAAATTTTAGCCCTTGGCTGGCGGAATGGCTTAGCGGTTAAAGCGTTTGCCTTGCAAAGCCTAAAGGACTTGGGTTCAATTCCCCAGGACCCACAAAAGCCAGGATTTCTTTTGCAGTGGCTAGAGGCCCTAGCGTGCCTATTCCCTCTCCTCCCCCTCCTTTCTCTTTCAAATAAATTAAAAAAAATTATTTTAAGATTAAAAAACATTCTAGCCCTTACAGCTAGGTAAGGTGGAGGGAAGCAGAGGCAAAAGGGAGGTTGTGTGTTTCAGGCTAGCCTGGGCTACATATCAAGTTCTGGACCAGGGTTATTTAATGAGAACCTGTTGCCCCCCACCCCAAAAATCCTGGGTGTGGTGGTGCACGCATTTGTGAGACATAGGTAGGAGGATGTGGGTGAGTTTGAGGCCAGCCTAGGCTAGAGCAAGACTCTACCTTGAAAAAAACAAAAAAGGCGGAAGGCTGGAGAGGTGGCTTAGCAGTTAAGGTGCTGGCCTGTGAAGCCTAAGGACCCTGGTTCAAAGCTCGATTCCCCAGGACCCACCTTAGCCAGATGCACAAGGGGGCGCACACGTTCGTTGGCAGTGGCTAGAAGCCCTGGCACGCCCATTCTCTCTCTCTCTCTCCCTCCCTCCCTCCCTCCCTCCTTCTCTCTGTCACTCTCAAATAAAATAAATAAATGAAAATAAAAAATAAATAACAGCTAGTGGTGCTCAGTTGATATAGAGCTTACCTAGCACGAAGGAAACACTGGGTTTGGTCCCCAACACCACATAAACCAAGCATGGTGGCACATGCCTGTGATCCCAGCACTCAGGAGGAAAAGGCAAGAGAATCACAAGTTCAAGTCATCCTTGGCTACATAGATAATTTGAGGCCAGTCTGGGCTACATGAAACCCTATTTTGAAGATAGATAGATAGATAGATAGATAGATAGATAGATAGATGTACATAGAATGAACACAAATAACAGTATTTACTGAGCAGCTATGTGCTGGGCACTGTTCTAAACTCTCTGCTTGCCCCTTCATGCTATGTAGTACAAGCTACCCTCACACTCACGATCTTATACCTCAGCCTCTGAACTGTTGGGATGCACCACCCTGCCCAACTCATATCAATCAATCTTTTAATTTTTTTTTTTTTTTGAGGTAGGGTCTCGCTCTAGCCCAGGCTGACCTGGAATTCACTATGTAATCTCAGGGTGGCCTTGGACTCATGGCTATCCTTCTACCTCTGCCCCCCCCCACCCAGTGCTGGGAGTAAAGGTGCGCACCACCACATCTGGCTTTATTTTTTATTTATTTATTAGAGAAAGAGTGAGGAGGATAGAGAGAGAGAATGGGCATACCAGGGCCTCAAGCCACTGCAAACAAACTCCAGATGCATGCGCCATCATGTGCATCTGGCTTATGTGGGGTCTGGAGAATCGAACCTGGGCCCTTAGGCTTCGCAAGCAAGCACCTTAACTGCTGAGCCATCCCTCCAGCCCCCTCAATCAATCTTTTTTCTTTTTCGAGGTAGGGTCTCACTCTAGTCCAGGCTGACCTGGAATTTACTATGTAGTCTCAGGGTGGCCTTGAACTCACAGTGATCCTCCTACCTCTGCCTCCCGAGTGCTGGGATTAAAGGCGTGCACCACCATGCCTGGCTTCAATCAATCTTTTGTATTTAATTTTGACTCATTTTATTGTGTGTGTTCATGTGAGTGTAGACACGTGTGTCAGCCACAGTGAGCATGCGGAGGTCAGAGGACGACTTCAAGTGTCAGTCCCCACCTTTTACCTTGTTTTGAGGCAGGATCTCTCTTGTTCACCTGAACTCACAGGAGTAGCTGGCCTGCTCTCTACCTGTCTCCTGTCTCTGCCTCTCTCTTTGCTGCAGGCACATTGGGACCACAGACACGCTATGTGTCTGGCTTTATGTGGATCCAAACCTGGGTTGTCAGGCTTGCACAGCAAGTACTTTACTCACTGAGGCATCTCCTCAACCCACAATCAGTACTAAGACTGATGCAAAGACAGGACAACCAGACACTATACATCTGCTGTGACATAATGAGTATATGGCATCACCTTGGTAGTATTGTTGCCAAGATAATAAAAATAATGTTAATGACTATACTAATCTTTATTCTAGTTAAGCCTCTAAATATAATCATTGTTTGGGGGCTAGTAATATGGATTAGCAGTTAAAAACACTTGTTTGCAAAGCCTACTGGCCTGGGTTCAATCCCAAGCAACCACATGGCCCAAGCATCTGGTGTTCATTTCCACCAGCAAGAGGCCCTGGTACACCCATACACACACATGCATATGCAAATAAATAAAATATATATAATTAGGGATGGAGAGATGGCTCAGCAGTTAAGGGTGCTTGCTTGCAAAGCCTGTTGGCCCAGGTTCAATTCCCCAGTACCCATGCAAAGCCAGATGCACAAAGTGGCACATGAATCTGGAATTCATTTGCAGTGGCAGGAGGTCCTGACATGCCCATACTCTTTCTATCAAATAAATAAATAAAATATTAAGCCGGGCATGGTGGCACACACCTTTAATCCCAGCATTCAGGAGGCAGAGGTAGGAGGATCATTGTGAGTTAAAAGCCACCCTGAGACTGCAGAGTGAGTTCCAGGTCAGCCAGTGCTAGAGCAAGACCCTACCTCAAAAATATATGTGTGTGTGTGTGTGTGTGTGTGTGTGTGTAATTTTTTTGTTGTTTTTTTTTTGAGGTAGGGTCTTGTTCTAGCCTAGGCTGACCTGGAATTCACTATTTAGTGTCAGGGTGGCCTAGAACTCATGATGATTCTGCTACCTCTGCCTCCCAAGGGCTGGGATTAAAGGCATGCATCACCATACCTGGCTTAATTGTTGTTTTACAAAATTTAAGAGGAATGCTGGGCATGGTGACATGCGCCTTTAATCCCAGCCCTAGGGAGGCAGAGATGGGTGATCACAGTGAGTTTGAGGCAACACTGAGAGTACATAGTGAATTCCAGGTAAGCCTGGGCTAGAGTGAGACCTTTTAGTGCCTCAAACAAACAAACTCAGCGGGATAGAAGAACAGATTCACCCCACGAGGTAGCAGTTACCTGAGTCTACAGTGTGGGAGGTTTCATGTTGAGAGGTGACTCAGCTTCAACAGGAAGTGGTGCTATAGTGAGGGAATCTGGGCATGGTGGTGCATAGCTAGAAGCAGCACTAGTGACGCTGAAGGAGGATCAAGAGTTGAAGGTCAGCCTGGGCCAAAAAGTGAGACTCTGTCTCAGAACAAGGCAGTTTGTGAGGCTGGAAGGTGGCTCAGTGGGTAAGAGTGCTTGCCATGCAAGCATGGTCTGACTTGCCCTGAGTAAATATGTCATACATAGCCCGGGTCTATAGGGAGTAGAAGCTAGAGACGCGCTGAGGCTTGCTGGTCAGCCAGGCTGACCTAAAGATAATGACAGTTCCAGGTTCAGTGAGAGACTCCATCTGAAGGAAGGGTGAATGTGTGGTATAGGAGGAGGACACCGTACATTCTCCTCTGGCCTCCACATGTGCACACACATCTCTGCACACACATGTGCATATACTATACATTCACACACCACACAAACACTATACATGTTACGGACACAGGCACTTGTGTGAAGCAAGCAAAACAAACTGGGCTCAGGAGATGGCTCAGTAGTTAAGAGTTGCTGCTCAAGACACTGCAAAGGTCACTCCTTAGAACCTACGTAAAAAGCTGGGTGTAGCTACACATTTCTGTGACCCCAGTCCACAGTGTGAGGGGGCAGAGGCCACAGAATCACAGGCGTTCACTGACCAATGTCAGCTCCAAGTTGAGGAAAAGTCCCTTTCTCAAGGAGAGAAGTAGTTGAGCAATAGAGAAGGGTACCTGAAGCTCTCTGCTCTGTACGCACATGCATGATGCATGTATCTGCACACACATGTTCACACACCACACCACACACGTACTCTACACACGTGCAAGCAATAATAAAAAGCCAGGCATGGTGGTGCATGTCTTTAATCCCAGTGCTCAGGAAGCTGAGGTGGGAGGGTCGCCGTGAGTTTAAGGCTACCCTGAGACTACATACTGAATTTCAGGTCAGCCTGAGCCACCCTACCTTGAAAAACCTAAATAAATAAATAACTGTTTACTCCTATAGGCAAGACCACTGCATTCTCCAATGAAACAATATGTACTGATTATTTTCTCATCACTGTGACCAGATGTCTGAAACAAAAAAGCAACTTAATGGAGTAAGAGTTTATTCTGGGCTCACCATTCCATGGACTAGAGTCATCGTAGGGAAAGCACGGCGGCAGGAACCAGAGGTGGCTGGTCATAGTGCGTCCTCAGTGAGGAAGATGAACACTGGTGCTCAGGCTGCTCGTCCTTCTTCCTGTCTTGTTCAGTCCAGGCCCTCCCCATAGCATGATGTGGTCCACATTCAGGGTCTTCCCTCCTCAGTTAAGCCTCTTTAGAAACACCCTCCTGAACACACTCAGAGTTGTGTTTCTGAGCCGATTCCAAATCCACTTAAAGTGGTAATTTGATACCCAAACATATCACTTGAAATCATAGCATTCTTCCAGGCCTGGTGGCACACACTTTTAATTGCAGCACTTGGAAGGCAGAGGTAGAAGGACTGCTGTGAGTTTGAGGCTAGCCTGGGACTGCAAAGTGAATTCCAAGTCAGCCTGGGCTACAGTGAGACCCTTCCTCAAAAAAACAAAAAAGGAAGGGGGGAGGGTCTAGAGAGATGGCTTAATGGTTAAAGTGTTTGCCTGTGTTGCAGTCAGGTTCGTATTGTTGGTAGAAATCACCTGACCAAGAGCAACTTGTGGGAAAAAGAGATTTATTTTGGCTTATAGGCTCAAGGGGGAGCTCCATTGATGGCATGAGCAGAGGGTGGACATCACCCCCTGGCCAACATAAGGAGGTGGACAGTAGCAACAGAAGAGTGTGCCAAACACTGGCATGGAGAAACTGGCTATAACACCCATAAGCCTGCCCCCAACAATACACTACCTCCAGGAGGCATTAATTCTCAAATCTCCATCATCTGGGAACCTAGCATTCAGAACACCTAAGTTTATGGGGAACACCTGAATCAAACCACCACAGCCTGTGAAGCCCAAGGATCCAGATTCAATTCCTCACTACCCACATAAGCCAGATGCACAAAATGGTGTATGTGTCTGGAGTTTGTTTGCGGTAGCTAGAGGCCCTGATGCGCCCATTCTTTATCTGCCTCTGCCTCTTTCTCTGTCGCTCTCGAAAATAAATAAATAAATAAATAAATAACTTAAAAATAAATAATTCCAGGCATTGTGGTGCACACCTTTAATCCCAACACTTGGGAGGCAGAGGTAGTTGGATCACAGTGGGTTCAAGGCGAGCCTGGGCCTACAGAGTGAGTTCCAGGTCAGCTTAAGCTACAGTAAGACTCTACTTCCAAAAAATCATAACATTCCACTTCATCTTCATTTCATAATACAAAATGCATTTATTCCATCTCTAAAAGTGCCAATAGTCTGTAACAGTCTCAACACTGCTCAACAGTCCAGAGTTTCTTCAGGACCAGGGAAGGTGTACTGAGGACAGCTGTGGGCACAGAGTGGAACAGACCCAAGGAACAGGCTATATGTGTCGTGTGACCCCCCTGTAAAACAAACAAAAAGTTACATGCTTCCAATATATGATGACAAAGAATAAACATTCCCATTCCAAAAGAGAGGAATGAAGGCACAGCAAGGAAAGACTGGGCCAAAGCAAGACCAAGACCCAGCAGGGTAAGCTTCAAGTTCTGCAACTCCACGTCTGGCCTCTGGGGATCTTGGTGGCATCATCTGGGCTCCTGCAGCCACGGGTAGCTCCACCCTCCCAGTTCTACAACACATGTAGCCTATTCCTTGGTTCTGTGCCCACAGCTGTCGTCAGGTGACCTTCCCTGGTCCTGACATCTCAGACACCCGGGGGTCTCCATTGCAACATGCACTTCTCCTTCATAGCTTATGCAGTTCCTCTCATTACAGGGCATCCCACCCTGTGACACATTGCCTGGTTCTGTGGTTTACTGGAACATTAGTTCAAGCCTCCATGACCCTGTAACTCTTACATCTTGCATGTGTGCAAACCCAGCAGTATGGGGACAACACTGCCGAAGTCCACCACCGGCTTGGGATGTCAGCCAGCCCCCTTTGCCATAGCAGAAGTGGCCTCCTGCACATTGGTGCTGCACCTGAGCAAACACTGCCACACGTGGTTGTTCCCTACCCCTCCTTTTAAAGGAATTGGCATTTTCACAATCTGGAGCCTGTGTGGGTGGGGTCCTGCCTTTAGGGCATCTTTTCTACTGTCCCAGTGCAGAGCATAAATTTTCTCATTCACAATGCTAATCTTTTTAGTTATTACAGCTACTTTCTCAGAGCTGCGTTGTTCACATCATTGAGTTTGCTCTCACTCCTTTCCTTGCCAAACAGCACAATTTTCCTCGCTCTGTACCACTTGCTATTCTCTTTCACTGGAACTCTGCGAAAGAGCTATAATCAGTGACCACGCCAAAACCTGAATGCTGTGCTGAGTTCATTATTTCCTCTACCAAAGTAATCACTCCATTATTTTTGAATTCAGCCTCACTCACATTCTCAGGAAATGGCAGACTGTAGCCTATTCTTAGTCAGAATGTAACAAAAATAGCCTCTAGTCTAGTTTCTTTTTTTCTTTGTTCTTCTCTTTCTTTCTCTGTGCTCACAAATGAATAATATGAAAAATATGTTCCCCCCTCGAGTCTGTAAGCCAAAATAAACCTCTTTTTTCCCCACAAAAAAATGTTTTTTTGAGGTAGGGTCTCACTCTAGCCCAGGATGACCTGGAATTCACTATGTAGTCTCAGGGTGGCTTCGAACTCACAGTGATCCTCCTACCTCTGCCTCCCAAGTGTTGGGATTAAAGCCATGTGCCACCACGCCCAGCTGAAGTGTTTTTTAAAAAATATTTTTCATAGCTGGGCGTGGTGGCACATGCCTTTAATCCCAACACTCTCGGAGGCAGAGGTAGGAGGATCCCGGGAGTTCAAGGCCACCCTGAGACTACATAGTGAATTCCAAATCAGCCTGAGCTAGAGTGAGACCCTACCTCAAAAAAACAAAAACAAAACAAACAAACAAAAAAAAACACTTCAGGGGGCTAGAGAGATGGCTTAGAGGTTAAAGGCACTTGCTTGCAAAGTCTGATGGTCTGGATTCAATTCCCAAGTATCCATGTATAGCCAGATGTACAAAGTGGCACATGCATCTGGGGTTTATTTGCAATGGCAAGGAGGCCCTGGTATGCCTTTATGTTTTCTCTCTCCTCTCTCTCTGTTTCTCCCCCTGCCTCTGCTTGCAAATAAACAAATAAAAGATACATACAAAAAAACACACTTCTGTAACATCTGCTACTGTCTGGCTAAAAGTATATACTATGCTCACCAAACTGCCTAGTAAGCACTTCTCTTAATGTTCATACCCATATGTTAATGCTACTCTCACTTTTGATTATAGAACCTTCTCTTTTCAGATGGCAGTGACCTTGGGATGACTCAGAAGGCACCATGGTGCTGAGAAGAAGTGACAGAGGCATGCTCAGCACTGAAACATCTCTATAACACCTTCCAAGGCTCAGGGTCCGTTGTGAGAGAGGTGGCAGAAAGAATGTAAGAGCCAAAGGAAGGGTAGGACTCCTTACAACACGCTCCTCCAAGAACAAAATGGCCTGGATATCTATGACCTCACAGTGCCTGACACTACCTACACAAGACCATCATAATAGGAGGTAAAAGATCATGACATCAAAATAAAGAGAGACTGATTGAGAGGGGGAGGGGATATAATGGAGAATGGAGTTTCAAAGGGGAAAGTGAGGGGAGGGAGGGAATTACCATGGGATATTGCTTAATATGGAAGTTGTCAATAAAAAATGTCTTAAAAAAACACTTCAAAAAAAAAAAACAAAACACTTCAGGCTGGATGTAGCTCAATGATAGAACACACTCATCTAGAATGCATAAGGCTCTGAATTCCACCCCCAGTACCACAAAATAATACTAAATAAATAAGTTTGGTGTTTGTACATACCTGTAATCCTAGTACTTAGGAGGTTGAAGCAAGAAGATTGAGAGTTTGAGGCCAGCCTGAGCTACACAACAAGAACTCGTCTCAAAAACAAAACAGCTGGGCTGGAGGGATGGCTTAGCGGTTAAGGCATTTGCCTGCAAAGCCAAAGGACCCAGGTTCGATTCACCAGGATCCACGTTAGCCAGATGCACAAGGGGGCACACACGTCTGGAGTTCATTTGCAATGGCTGGAGGCCCTGGCATGCCCATGCTCTCTCTCTCTCTCTCTTCCTCCCTCCCTCTCTCTCTCTCTCTCTTTCCCTCCCTCTTTCTCTGTCAAATAAATAAATAAATAAATAATTAAAAATAAACTTCTGCGTGGTGATGCACGCCTTTAGTCCCAGCACTCAGGAGACAGAGGTAGGAGAATCGCTGTGAGTTCGAGGCCAGCCTGGTACTACAGAGTGAGTTCCTAGGTCAGTCTGAGCTAGAGTGAGATCCTACCTTGGGAAAAAAAAAGAGAGAGAGAGAGAGATCAACACATACCTGAGGAATGTGATACCCAAGATTGACCTCTCACACACACATACACAAGCATGATGCAAGATTTTGGGATTCAGAAGGGATTTCCCCAGGCCTATGAATCCCAACTTTTGGGTCCTTATCCTAGTTTAGCAAAGAAATGATAACATGGACTCTGAGAAGTATAAATTATGAATTATTAAGTTTATTTAGGGATGCCAGGTGTGGTAGCACACACCTTTAGTCCTAGCACTCCTGGAGGCAGAGGTAGGAGGATCATCATGAGTTCAAGGCCACCCTGATTCCACATAGTGAATTCTAGGTCAGTCTGGATTACAGTGAAACCCTACCTTAAAAAAAAAAAAAAAAAAAGGCTGGGTATAGTGGTGTGTGCCTGTAATCTCAGTGTTCAGAGGGTGGAGATAGATGCGTTCTTACAGCAAGCTGGCTGGCTAAGGTAACCAACTTGGTTAGTTCTGGGTTCATTCAGAGACCCTGTATCCATAAATACAATAGACAGTAAATGTCATGCTGCATGGGAAGGGAAGTGTGTCCCTCCTAGAAGCAGGCTCGCCAAGTTACTAGGCCCTAATGGCCAGTGACTAAAGTGATCCAGCACATAATGTGGCTCACACATTAACTGGGCCCTGCTCCCCTCAGGCAAAGAAAGACCCCCTACTGCGTAGCCTGTGGTAGTTTGAATAGATGGCCCCCAATATATTCAGTGTTTTATTAGTTTGTAGTTTGCATCTGCAGCCACCTGGCTGCTGGTGTCACTGGGTAGATCCTAGGGTCCAGCCCTAAGGTGTGGTAGTGGGTTTGACATTCCCATCTAGAGATATGCAAAGTGCCTGGCTCTGCCTGGAGTTCCTGAAGTGTGCTTTGTGGCTTCTTTCTCTTTCCCTCTTTCTGCCTAGACCTGTGAAGAAAGCAGGGCCAGCTTCTTCTGCCATCATGGAACTTGCCCTGGATCTGCAAGCGTCGGTGAACATTCCTTCCTCCATAATTGTGCCTGGTCTAGAAGTTCATCTCAGCGAACCTGAAGCTGTCTGCTACATAGCGTAAGCCACATAAGCTCTGCTCCCCTACAGTGGTCGTGTAGCATAGGTCACATATTAACTAAACCTGCTTCCTTGTGGTGAAAGACCTCTCCTTCCCAGACCTAAGGAGCTTTTACTTCAGACCCCGCTACAAGGTTGGCTTTCGGCTCCTTTTCCTAAAGGTTCATCCACTTTTGCGGCTCTCTCAAACCATATTTCTCACTCCCTGAAACCTAACAAGGATCGAAGAAGACATCTGATGTTGTCCTCTGGCCTGGTCACACACACAGACTCACATACAAACATGCATACACACATACACATGCAAAAAAAAAATTCCTATGAAATAAAAAATCACAGAGGAGCCCGGCGTGGTGGCGCACACCTTTAATCCCAGCACTCGGGAGGCAGAGGTAGGAGGATCGCTACCCTGAGACTACAACATAGTGAAACCCAGGTCAGCCTGGACGAGAGTGAGACTTTACCTTGAAAAACCAAAAAAAAAAAGAAGAAGAAAAACCCAAACAAACAAAAAAACCCCAAAGGCTTGGAGTAATGATTCAGCAGTTAAAGGTGCTTGCTTGCAAAACCTGCCAGCTTCCGTTCAATTCCCCAGCAACCTGCATAAAGCCTAACAGGCATCTGTTTGCAGCGGCAAGGGTTGACCTCTGGCCTACACACGTAGATAAATAAATAAATAATTGTTTGACTAACATGCTGAGTGTCTTGTGTTTGGGGAACCTGGCAACCTCAAGCCACTTCCTCATTTCCCTCCTACTGCTCACACTCGTTTCCTGGCAGCAGTTTATGCTCAGCCTTCATTTCCTCATTACCTACTTTCCCCCTAGATGAGGCTTTCGTTTTGACCCTTCCACACAGACTTGCCCTCACCAGGACTACCCATGATCCCTGATGATCAAATCAAACACTATTTATTTTATTATTATTATTATTTTTTTTTTTTTAGAGAGAGAGAATTGGGCGCCAGGGCCTCATCAACTACAATCAGGCTCCAGATGCTTGCGCCACCTAGTGGGCATGTGCGACCTTGCACTTGCCTCACCTTTGTGTGTCTGGCTAATGTGGGATCTGGAGAGTAGAACATGGGTCCTTCAGCTTCACAGGCAAGGGTCTTAATCGCTAAGCCACCTCTCCCAGCCCTCAAACACTTTTTTTGATGCTGGAGATGGAACTCAGGCAGGCCCTCTACCACTGGGCCACATCCCTAGCGTTTGTCCTTGTGTAAGGTCATACACTGAGTCTTCCACAGGGCCTGCCCCCTCATGGGGCACCCCAGATCCCCATACAATTTCATCCACACCTGAAACCTCAACTACTAACTTGTGGTGGTTGACAACTCTCAACCTGTCTCTGACCCAAACCTGCCCCTGGGCACTGTGGGTCTTACCTGCATGTCCCAGTAGCTCCTCAGGAAAGCTTTGAGGAGGAAGAAACCTTGACCTTGAACCTCTCCCTTTCTCTCCATCTCCACCACAGCCACCTGAGTGGAGTTGCTAGTTCCACTCCACTAGAACCCTGACCAATCTGTTGGCATCTCATTTTCCCCACAGGCATCCTTTATATTCTTGCTAGAATTGCCTTTCTAAAAGGCAAATCTTTAAAAAAAAAAAAACTTTTTGTAAATATTTTTATTTATTTATTTATTTGACAGAGAAGGGAAGAGAGAGAGAGAGAATGGGCGCACCATGCAAATGAACTCCAGATGCATGTGCCACCTTGTGCATCTGTCTAACATGAGTCCTGGGGAATTGAATGTGGGTCCTTTGGCTTTGCAGGTGAACACCTTAACTGCTAAGCCATCCCTCCAGCCCTAAAAATGAAATTAAAAAAAAATTGTTTTATTTTTATTTATTTGTTTGAGAGCAACAGACAGACAGAGAGAGAAAGAGGCAGATAGATAGAGGATGGGCATGCTAGGGCCTCCAGCAACTGCAAATGAACCCCAGATCCATGTTTTGTGCATCTGGCTTATGTGGGACCTGGGGAATCAAGCCTCAAACCGGGGTCCTTAGACTTCACAGGCAAGCGCTTAACCGCTAAGTCATCTCTCCAGCCCAAAATGAAATATTTTTAAAAATACCTGACTGGAAGCAGCTTATGGAAGGAGGAAAGGGTTTACTTTGGCTTAAGAAGAGGAAATCTATCATGGTGGGTCAAGCATGGCAGGGGCAGACAGCCAGCATCATACCATTATGTCAGCAAGGAGGAAGTAGAAAGTACAAGTGCACTAAGAGGACTGGCCTGTAACACCTCAAGGCCCACTCTCAGTGGCACACTTACTCTAGCAAGGCTCCACCTCTTAACGGTTCCAGAACTTTCTGAACAACACCACCAACTGAGGAGCAAGCATTCAAAATTTTGAGTCTATGTTGGACACTCCACCTCCAAGACCCCACAGTTCAGTCTATGGTGGAAACTCCACATCCAGCCCCCATAGACTCTTGGCCATCTCATGATGCAAAATACATTTACTCCAACATTAAAAGTCCCCCAGGCTTTACCAGTATTCAAACATACAGTATTCAAACATACCAACATTCAAAAGTCCAAAGTCTTGGGCTAGAGAGATGGTTCCGCAGTTAAAAGGGCTTGTTTTCAAAGCCTAATGGCCTGGGTTCCATTCTTAAAGGAAGGGAAGAAGAAAGGGAAGGAAAAGACTTTTCAAACCTATTTTAAACTTCTCAAGAAAATTCCACAATAATCAGGACCCCTGTAAATGCTGTATACTTGTTTGAAAAACTACAGTTACATTATATTTACATTTTTGGAAACTTCCCTTCACGGCCATGTAACATGTTGTATCTTCCTCTTTGCTTCTGGGGGTTTCAGGTTGTTCACGGTCTCTGCTTCTTCTTTTGGAGCAGCCCGCTTCAACTTCACGGGAGTAGTTCCAACAGGGGACAAAGGTGGTGACTTCACAGGGCCTGAAGGACTTTTCCTGAGGGGGTGGTCTGAGGCGATCATTGTCTCCATTCTCTGTCTTTTTCACTTTGATGCTTGTACTTGTTGAGTTTCCATCAAACACAATGAGGGGTCTTTTCCTCAACCCATCTACAGTGCTGCTCCTTTTAGTTTCATTTCTCACTTCATGTTGCTCTCTTTTCTTTTCCATCATTTTTCCCCATCTGTTCTTTGGCAAATCCCTCTGAGGCAATGGTATAGCATGCTGGACATAGAGATCAGTAAGATTGTCTTTGTTTACTCTTACATCATTTTGAACAGTGATGTTCTTCTGCTCCAGAGTGAGGAGAAGGAACTCCTGGGACAGCAGCTCCGGGTGCAGCAGCAGCTCCGAGTCCGTGCAGCTACGACCGCCCACATCCCCCGCCATGGTCGTCGCCAGGAGACCCCTGGGTTCCATTCTTCATACCCACATAAATCCAGACTCACCAGATGGGCCATGCATCTGGAGTTTGTTTGCAGTAGCAGGAGGCCCTGGTGTACCCATTCTTTCTTCTGTTCCTCTTCTCTCTCCTTCTCAAATCAATCAATCAACCAACCAATCAATAAACATTTTTTAAGTCCAAAGTCTCATCTGAGACCCAAGACAATCTTTTATTTATTATTTATTTTTTTTTTCGAGGTAGGGTCTCACTCTGGCCCAGGCTGACCTGGAATTAACTATATAGTCTCAGGGTGGCCTCTAACTCATGGCAATCCTCCTACCTCTGCCTCCCAAGTGTTGGTATTAAAGGCGTGTACCACCACTGCCCAGTTCAAGGCAATCTTTTAACTGTAAATCCTGTAAAAGCCAGATACAAGTTATATGTATAGCACATAATGGCATGGAGCAAACATTCCAACAGGGAGGAATTGAGGATTATCAAGGAAAAATTGGACCAATGCAAGACTGAAAACTAGCAGGGCAAGTCTCAAATCCCACAGTTCTATGTCCCCTCTTCTGGGACTCATGAAGAAGTCCCCTGTAGCAGGCTTGGGTAGCTCCGCGCCCTCAAGCTGTGCTGCCTGTATCCCTCTTGTGGGCCAGATCTCCTCTGAGCCTGCCCCTTTTTTGTCCCATGATCATCTGAAGTCTCCATTGCAACTGAAGGCGCACCTTCACAGCTTCACACAGTGGCCTCACAGGGTCTCCTTGCAGGGACTACAGCCCCGCCCCGTAGTGCTTAGGCTTGGTGACTCTCTAGAACCATGGTGAAATACTTATGACAGTCTCAGTTGTGTATCTTTCATTCTTTGAAAACTATTACCACATGGGCAATGTTGCCAACTTCTTCTATCAGATTGGGATAAAGCCTAGTGCCCATGGAATATATAGCTGCAGCAGCCCTGTATGCTGGCCTTGGGGAACAGAGACCTCCTTCAGCTTTCTTCCTTTAAGCCTTTTCCTTTCAAAAGCATTTGTAAAACAAACAAAAGAAATACACAGCCGGGTGTGGTGGTGCACACCTTTAATCCCAGCACAGGAGAGGCAGATGTAGGAGGATGGTTGTGAGTTCAAGGCCAGTCTAGTACTACAAAGTGAGTTCCATGTCAGCCTGGGCTAGACCAAGACCCTACCTTGAAAACAAAAACGAGCCGGGTGTGTTGGCCCATGCCTTTAATCCCAGCACTTAGGAGGCAGAGGTAGGAGGATCACCGTGAGTTTGAGGCCACCCTGAGACTACACAGTGAATTCTAGGTCAGCCTGGACCAGAGTGAGACCCTGCCTCGAAAAACAAAAATAAAAAAAAAAAATAAAAATAAAAGAAAGAAAAAGAAAAGAAACAAGTTCTCACCAGAATAGCCCACTGTTCTAGAAGGCTTCTCCAGCCCCAAATTCCAAATCCTTCCACATTACTCTCACAAACCAGTTTCAAAAGACCAAGAACCTGAGGCTGGAGAGATGGCTCAGTAGTTAAGAGTATTTCCTATGCAAGAATGAGGGCCTGAGGAAGCCTGAGAGATCACTTGAGTTTGATCCCCTGTGCCCATAGACAGCTGGGCATGGCCATGCATGTCTATAAGTCTAGTGCTTGTGGAGAGCCACCGGGCTTACACACACACGCACACACACAAAAAAAGGGCAATATCTGGGATCATTAAGAGACTCAGTCCCAAGTAGGAATGGGCAGAAGAGCAATAGAAGGGGACACCAGACATTCCTCTCTGGCCACTGCAGAAGCGCACATGCTGCTGCAGGCAGGCATACAGGGTGCCACATGGGTAAATGCATGTGTATTCACCACACATGTGCACACGCACACACACACCACCACCACCACACTGCACATGTGTGCCAAAAAAAAGAAAAAGAAAAGACTGAGGTCCACATGATCAGGTTTATCACAGCAAGGACTCCACTTCTTGGTACCAAGTTTCTGTATCAGTTATTTTCTCATTGTTGGGACAAAATACCCACTGAGAAGCAGCTTGTGAAGTGAGGGGTCTTTTTCAGCCTCCTGTTTCAAGAAGTCCCGTCATGGCAGGGAAGTCATGGCAGAAGCAGACAGCTGGCACCACATCATCACATCGTCAGCAGGAAGAAGAGACAGCAAGAGGGCTGGAACACCTCAAGGCCTACTCTCAGTGATACACTTCCTCCAGCAAGGTTCCACCTCAGAAAGGTTCCCTGGTCTTCTTGAACAGAACTACCAACTGGAGTCTGGCCCACTAAGTCATCTCTCCAGTCCCTCTCTGTCCTTTTTTTTTTTTTTTTTTTTTTTTTTTTTTTTTGAGGTAGGGTCTCACTCTAGCCCAGGCTGACCTGGAATTCACTATGTAGTCTCAGGGTGGCCTCAAACTCACGGCGATCCTCCTACCTCTGCCCCCGAGTCCTGGGATTAGGCGTGCGCCACCACGCCCGGCTCCTATGTCTTTTTCTCTCTCCATGCGTGCTTCCCTGCAGCCGCTCCCTCTCCCAGCCCTCCTGACCTACACGCCCTCCACCCAAGCCAGGCCACTCCTGGCACTGTGCACGCTGTGGGGCTGCAATACCAGCTGCAAACACCTCGGTGCGTGCGCCCAGGGGCCACCCTGATCTGCTGTCCTCTCCTAGCTAACACCTGCCGTTTCCTCACCTTGCACTGTAGCTTTCTAGCCCTCCTCCCTCCGGCTGCTTTCCGTCTGGTGCTGTACACACCGGCTACTTTCTTTTTCCTCCCCCTCCTAAGCCATGCTGCCTGGAGCCATGGCTAATAAAATCTTCTCTTTCCTCTTCTTCTTCTTCTTTTCTTTTGGTTTTTCTTTTTCTTCCTTTCTTTCTTTCTTTCTTTTTTCTTTTTTTTTTTTTGAGGTAGGGTCTCACTCTAGCTCAGGCTGACCTGGAATTCACTATGTAGTCTCAGGGTGGCCTTGAACTCATGGCAATCCTCCTACCTCTGCCTCCCCAGTGCTGGGATTAAAGGTGTGCGCCACCACACCCGGCTCTTCTTTTGGTTTTTCAAGGTAGGGTCTCACTATAGCCCAGGCTGACCTGGAATTAATCTCAGGGTGTCCTCAAACTCACAGCAGTCCTCCTACCTCTGCCTCCCAAGTGCTGGGATTAAAGGTGTACGCCACCACTCCTGGCTTCCTCCCCATTCTTTTTTTCTTTTTATTTATTTATTTATTTATTCATTTTTAAGATTTTATTTTTATTTATTCATTTATTAGAGAGAGAGTGTGTGTGTGAGAATAGGCACCAGGGCCTCTGGCCACTGCAAACGAACTCCAGATGCATGTGCCATCATGGGACCTGAAGAATCAAACGTGGGTCCTTAGGCTTCACAGGCATGTGCCTTAACTGCTAAGCCATCTCTCCAGCCCTATTTATTTATTTTTTAAAAATATTTTATTTATTTATTTGAGAGAGACAGGGAAAGAGGCAGATAGAGGGTGGGGGAATAGGCATGGCCAGAGTCTCCAGCCACTGCAACTGAAATCCAGACACATACAGGTACCACCTTGTGAATCTGGCTTATGTGGGTACTGGGGAATTGAACCTGAATCTTTAGGCTTCACAAGCAAGTGCTAACTGCTAAGCTATCACTCCAGCCCCCTCCCCATCCTTTTTTAAATTTATTTGTTTATTTATTTATTTTTAGAGAGAGAGAGAGAGAATTGGTGCCCCAGAGCCTCAACCACTGAAATCAAATACCAGACACTTGCACCACCTAGTGGGCATGTGCGACCTTGCGCTTGTCTCACCTCTGTGTGTCTGGCTTACGTGGGATCTGGAGAGTAGAACATGGGTCCTTAGGCTTCGCAGGCAAGTGCCTTAACTGCTAAGACATCTCTCCAGTCCCTGATTCTCTTTAAAAAATTTATTTATTTATTTATTTATTTGCAATCAGAGAGAGATAGAAGAGAGACACCATTTTGCAGTACAGATTACTGAGGCATGGTTGGCAACTAATTGAATAGAGCAATACAGCAGTATCCAGAACTATAATGGTAAGGAAGCTCTTAACATTCCCTAACAGAGGGAGAAGAGGGTCAGAGGATCTTCATCTGGGACTCTGGCCATTACTCCCTCCTGCTCTCTCCTATCTCCAAGTGACCTTAACAGTTTCTAGAATATACATGAAGTGGAAGGTTAACTGACGTCAAGGTTAACCCATGTGAAGCCAGATGCACAACCCTGAAACATGCATCTGAAGTTCGTTTGCAGTGGCAAAAGGCCCTGGCATGCTCATCCACCCCTCTCAAATAAATAATAGATGGAATTATAATCTGATAAAATAAAAACTAGAAGCTTCTAGAGTTTCACAGGGGGGCCTGGTGTGGTGGTGCACACCTTTAATCCCAGGACTCAGAAAGAGGCAGAGGTAGGAGGATCACTGTGAGTTCAAGGCCAGCCTGGAACTACAGAGTGAGTTCCAGGTCAGCCTGGGCTAGAGTGAGACCCTACCTCGAACCCCTTACCTCCCTCCATAGGAATCCCCCCACCTGAAAAAAAAACCTGTTGGAGTTGCACAGGGTCTTAAGACATGACTTTCAGGGCTGGAGGGATGGCTTAGTGGTTAAGACATTTGCCTGCAAAGCCAAAGGACCTAGGTTTGCTTCCCCAGGACCCACGTTAGCTAGATGCACAAGGGTGCGTACCTGTCTGGAGTTCGATTGCGGTGGCTGGAGGCCCTGGCACGCCCATTGTCTCTCTCTCTCACCCTCTTTCTCTGGCAAATAAATAAATAAATAAATAAATAGAAAATATTTTTTACAAAGACGTGTCTTTCACTGTCAATGGGGTTTCTGGTGAGAATCCTAAGAAAACTGCAGGTCTACAACTATGCAGGGAGAAAGGTTTCAAGCAGCCTGTAATTGTGCCTGACTTCTGGGAGAGGGGCCTCTTTCCCTTCTAATGTTCTCATACTTTCTGTCTTTCTATCCTGCCTCATTTCAATGTTGGCAGCTAATTCCAAAGCCTCTAAAAGTGTTATAGGAGCAAATCTAAATATATCTTGATTTGGATGTGTTTCTTCTTGCTAACATTAAAAACAAGTTTTTGGGGGCTGAATAGAGTCTATGTAGACCAGGAGTATCTGGACCTTGCTATGTTACAGCCCATACTGGCCTCAAACTTGTAATCCTCTTGCCTCAGCCTCTCAAGTATACCATCATATCTGGTTTAAAATAGTTTCACACAAGGATCTTGCTATGTTACTTAGACTGTTCTTGGACTCCTGACTGCCAGCAATCTTCCTGCCTTCGCCTCTTGAATGGCATGTCTCTGCATGCAGCAGCAGCACATTTAAAAAAATATTTATTTGAGAGAGAGAAAGAAAGAGGCAGATAGAGAGAGATAGAGCAAGAGAATGGATGTGCCAGAGCCTCCAGCCACTGCAAATGAACTCCAGATACATGTGCCACATTGTGCATCTGTGTATGGAAATCTGGGCATAATGATTCATGCCTTTAATCCCAGCACTCAAGAGACTGAGATAGGAGGATTGTCATGAGTTCAAAGTCAGCCTAGGCTATGGAGTGAGTTCCAGGTCAGCCTGGGCTAGAATGCGGCCTTGCCTCAAAAAAAAAAAAAAAATGTATGGAGAGATGGCCATCAGTTAAGCAGCTTGCCTGCAAAGCCTAAGGATCCAAGTTTGATTTCCTAGTACCCATGTAAGAGCTAGATGCAAAGTGGCCCATGCTCACTCACTCTCTCTCTGAAGGGTGTGGAGGTGCATGCCTTCAATCCCAGCACTGAGGAGCAAAATAAATGAATAAATAAACAAATAAATAAATTAAATTATGGAAATCCTCTGACTTTGCCATTCTTATTAATTAATCTATTGTTTTTCAAGGTAGGGTCTCTTTCTAGCCCAGGCTGACCTGCAATTCATTATGTAGTCTCAGGCTGACCTCAAACTCACTGCAGTCCTCCTACCTCTGCCTCCCAAGTGCTGGGACTAAAGACGTGCACCACCATGCCTGGCTAAAATATATTATTTGTTTATTTGTAAGCAAAGAGGGGGAGATAAGCACACTAGGGACTCCAGCCACTGCAAACAAACTTTACATGCATGTGCCACTTTGTGTATCTGGCTTTACATGGGTAATAGGGACTTGAACCTAGGTTGTTAGGCTTTACAGGCAAGCACCTTAACCTCTGGGCCATCTCTCCAGCCCCAAGATCTGCCCTTTTAACAAGTTTTCAAGTATATAGTATAGTTGTAAAGCAGACCCTTGGAACATTTTCTTCTTTTATGATTGTAACTCTATTCTGTGTAGCAGCTCATTCCCCCTTCCCACAGCCCTTGGAAACCACTGTTCTAGCTTTTGTTCTGTGAGTTTGACTATATTAGGTACCTCTTCTAAATTTTTATTTATTTATTTGTGTGGGGTGGGGAGAGGGCACACCAGGGCCTCTTGCCACTGTAGACCGATGCCAGACACTTGAACCACTTTTTGCATCTGGGTGGTATGAGGACTGAGCCCTGGCTGGCAGGCTTTGCAAGCAACAAGTGCCCTTTAATTGCTGAGCTATGTTCCCAGCCCTAGACACCTCTTATAAGTAGGACATGCAGTATTTGTCTTGTATCTAATTTATTTCATTTAGAATAATGTCTTCAGGGCTCACCCATATGGTAGCATATGGTAAAACTCCTTTCTTTTCATAGCTGAATAATAATGGTCCATTTGTGTGTATATAACACATTTTCTGTATGTATCTATCTGTCTCTCAATGGGCATTTAGGACGTTTCCACCTTTGGGTTATCATGAATAATGCTTTGAGATTCCAACTTAAATTCTTTTGGATAAGTACTCTGAAATGGGATTGCTGGATCATGTGGTAGTTCTGTTTTTAACCTTTTGAGGCACCATTATACTGTTTTCCATAGCAACTACACCTTTTACATCCCCACCAACACTGCATGAGGTTTACAGTTTCTTCACATTCTTGCTTTTGTCGTTTTTAATAACTGCCATCTTACCCAATTCTAGGGGAAACCTCACTGTGGTTTTGATTTGATTTTCCCTAACGACTAGTTCTGATTTTTAGAGAATTCTTTAGGCTTTTTTGCATACGAAGTCATGTCATCTGCAAACATAGTTCTAAGTCTTCCTCTCCTTGTTTTCCAAGTTCAATAATAAAAGGTTATAGAAATTGGAAAAAAAAAAAACAGACTCCGGAGGCTGAGTTCTTAGGAGTCCCATGAGTTCAAAGCCAACCTGGGCCACAGAGTGAGTTTCAGGTCAGCCTAAGCTAGAATGAGACCCTGTCTCAAGAAGAAATAAAGAAAGAAAAAGAGAGAGAGGAAAAGAGAAAAGGAAAAGAGAGAAAAAAGCCAGCCTGGGCAACTTATTGAGACCCTGTCTCAAAATAAAAAGTTGAAAATAAGACTGGAGAGATGGCTTAGCAGTTAAGGCACTTGCCTGAATAGCCAAAGGACCCAGGCTCTATTCCCCAGGACCCATGTAGGCCAGATGCCCAAGGTGATGCAGGTATCTGGAGTTTGCAGTGGCTGGAGCCCCTGGTGTGTCCTTTCTCTCTCTCTCTCTCTCTCTCTCTCTCTCTGCTTCTCTCATAAATAAACATAAATATATATATTAAAAAAAACAACTCTATCTAGGAAAATTTTGGAAGCAAATGAAATAAAAGGCACCTAGGAGTTAGAGGTGTAACTTGCTAGTACAGCACTTATCTAGCATGCCTGAAACACGGGGTTCAGTCCCACAAAATAATAAGTAGCAGGGCTGGGAGATGTCTAAGCAGTTAAAGATGCTTGTTTGCAAAGACTGCCCACCTGATTTCAACTTTGGGCCAAAACCTCTGCCTGTTTAGCTGCAATTATAAGAGTTTACAACCATTGAGATTGGGCCAGCTGACCTGCATTGGGACAACAGGATGAATGCAGACTCTTTTGAGGGGCCCTTAATGCTCAAGGAGTGTCCTGTTCTTCAAAGTTTGCTTTATTCCCCTTGGTTTAACAAATTGGTAGCCTACCTAGTATTATGGAGTATGACAAATGCAGGAAAGAGAGGGTCATAGAATTTGCAACATGGTTTTGTATTTTGGAAATGGCTATGGGCAGTGTGAATCAGGCTCACTGGATTACCTACGTGGAGGCCTGATAGAGCCATGAGGATGAACCATGGGTTACAGTGGTGACCCAGTGGAAACACCAGGACGATAGGATGGCTGCCAAGGAGAGCTGCTGGTACCAGGTGAAGTTTTCTGGGACTCTGAGTAGCCTAGCTGGAGGGGTGGAATTGGAATTCTAGAATTGACTTGGAGACTTGTCACTGGTTGGAGTTGTCACACTTGGAGCTACAGAGTTTGATGTTTGCCCTATTTTAATCTTGTATTGGTTGAATATTTGTTTGTTATGCCCAATGTTATTCTATGCAGTGTGAATGTTTATTCTGTGCCATTATTATTATTATTATTTTGGTATTTGGCTTAATTAAAAGATCCTGGACTATGGGGATGTTTGAACATCATTGCTATTGATAAAAACTATGGGGGCACCATAGTGCTGAGAAGAAGTGACAGAGGAGTGCTCAGCACTGAAACATCTCTATCACACCTTCCAAGGCTCAGGGTCCATTGCAGAAGAGGTGGCAGGAAGAATGTAAGAGCCAAAGGAAGGACAGGACTCCTTAAAATACACTCTTTCACACAAAATGGCCTGGATATCCATGACCTTGCAGTGCCTGGCACTACTTACACAAGACCATCATAATAGAAGGAAAAGATGATGACACCAGGCCAGGCATGGTGGCGCATGCCTTTAATCCCAGCACTGGGGAGGCAGAGCTGGGAGGATCACCATGTGTTCGAGGTCACCCTGAGGCTACATAGTGAATTCCAGGTCAGCCTGAGCTAGAATGAGACCCTACCTCAGAAAAAAAAAAAAGATGATGACACCAAAATAAAAGAGAGACTGATTGAGAGAGGGATGGGATAGGATGGAGAGTAGAGTTACAAAGGGGAAAGTGGTGGGGGAGGGAATTACCATGGCTTATTGTCTATAATTATGGAAGTTGTCAATTAGAAACAAACAAAAAAAAAAACTATAGGGGCTTTTAAAGTTGGGATGAATGCATTGTATTCTTTTTTTCTTTAGAGAGAGAGCTAGAGAAAGAATTGGTGTGCCAGGGCATAGCCACTGAAATTGAACTCCAGATGTGTGTGCCACCTAGTGGGCATGTGCAACCTTGCACTTGCCTCACCTTTGTGCATCTGGCTTATGTGGGATCTGGAGAGAGATCAAACATGGGTCCTTAGGCTTTGCAGGCAACTGCCCTAATCACTAAGCAATCTCTCCAGCCTTGAATGCATTATATTTTACAACATATATGGTTATCAGTTTATGGGGGCCAGGGGCAGAATGTGGTGGTTTGATTCAGGTGTCTCCGATAAACTTAGAGGTGTTCTGAATGCTAGGTTCCCAGCTGGTGGCAATTTCACAATTGAAGCCTCCTATAAGCAGTGTGTTGTTTGGGAGTAGGCTTATGTGTGTTCTAGCTAGTTTCCCCTTGCCAGTGTTTGGCACACTCTCCTGTTGCTGTTGTCCATCTGATGTTGGACAGGAGATGATGTCCACCCTCTGCTCATGCCATCATTTCCCCCTGCCATCATGGAGCTTCCCCTCAAGTCTATAACCCAAAATGAACCCTTTTTCCCACAAGCTGTTCTTGGTTGGGTGTTTTCTGTGAGCAATGTGAACCTAATTGCAATAGCAAGTAAGCATATTTAACCACTGAACCATCTCCCCAGCCTACTGTCTTTATTTTTTTTAATTTTTTTAAAAGGTTTTCAAGGTAGGGTCTCACTCTATCCCAGGCTGACCTGGAATTCACTATGTAGTCTCAGGGTGGCCTTGAACTCATGGTGATCCTCCTACCTCTGCCTCCTGAGTGCTGGGATTAAAGGCGTGTGCCACCACACCCAGCCACTCTCTTTATTTTTGATGTATCTATTCAGATTTTCTATTTCTTCTTGACATTTGATAAATATATATTTTTTGGTTTTCTAGGATTTTATCCATTTTATATGTTATAAAATTTTTGATCATAATATTTGTTTGTGATCCTTTTTATTTCTATAAGGCTGGTAGTAATGTCCCCATAGTGTTTAATAATAATTCAACATTAATTAAATAGTCTGAAGTTAGATAGTTGAAATAAATCACTTGAACTTAATATAAAAATTTTAGGGCTGGAGATATGGTTTACCTATTAAGGACCTTACATGCAAAGCCTAATGGCCTGGGTTTGATTCCCCAGTACCCACGTAAAGCCAGATTGACAAAAAGTGGCACATGTGTCTGGAGTTTGTTTGCAGTAGCAAGAGGCCCTGGCACACCCATACACACACGCTCTCTCTCTTTTTCTTTCTCTTCTTTCTCCTTGCAAATAAACAAATAATATATTTTAAAAATGAAGTCTTTGGACTTCAGATGATGTGTCCAAGACTGAAATCTTAAAAACAAAACTTAAAAAAAATATATAAATCTGTTTTTATTTATTTCAGAGAGGGGGCGGAGAGAGACACAGAGAGAGAATTGGCACTCCAGGGCCTTTGGCCACTGCAGATGAACTCCAGGTGTATGAGCTACCTTGTGCATTTGGCTTATGTGGGTATTAGGGAATTGAACCTGGGTCGTTTGGCTTTGCAGGCAAGTGCCTTAACTGCTAAGCCATCTCCCCAACCCCTAAAACTTTTTAAAGCCAGGCATGGTTGTGCATGCCTTTAATCCCAGCACTTGGGAGGCAGAAGTAGGATTATCACTGTGAGTGCAAGGCCACTCTGAGACTACATAGTGAATTCTAGGTCAACCTGGGCTAGAGTGAGACCCTACCTCAAAAAAAAAAAAAAAGCCAGACATGGTGGTGTATGCCTTTAATCCCAGCACTCAGGAGGAAGAGGTAGGAGGATCAACATGAGTTCAAGGCCACCCTGAGACCACATTGTGAATTCCAGGTCAGCCCAGGCTAGAGCAAGACCCTACCTTGAAAAAAAAAAAAAAAAAAAAAAAAACAAGGTTCTGGAGAGATAGTTCAGTGGTTAAGGCATTTGCCTGCAAAGCCAAAGGACCCTGGTTTGGTTCCCCAGGACCTGCTTAAGCCAGTTGCACAAGGTGGCGCATGCATCTGGAGTTTATTTACAGTGGCTGGAGGAGCTGGCGTGCCCATTCTCTCCCCCTCTCTTTCTCGCTATCAAATAAATAAATAAGTAAAATATTATATTTTAAAAAAACCCTCAGGAGGCAGTGGTAGGAGCGTTGCTGTGAGTTCAAGGCCACTCTGAGACTACATGGTGAATTCCAGGTCAGTTTGAGCTAGAGTGAGACCCTACCTGGAAAAACAAACAAACAAAAAACCCCCAACAAACAAAAATAACAACAAAAACCCAATAAACAAAACAAAACAAAACAAAACAAAAAAAACCCCGTAGGATTGGATCTGAGCTATTTACACCTTTGATTATTTTGTCTAGAGTGAGGATGACCCTGCTGGCAGGTGTTTGAGAAGCTGGGTCATCAGAAGCTTCCTTCTCTTTAAGCCTGCTCATCTTTGTGGTAGTCTGAATGGATGGCCCCCAATATATTCAGGATTTTATTAAAGTTTATAATTTAGATCTGCAGCCACCTGACTAGAGGAGCTGTTGCTGAATGGATCCTAGGGTCCAGCCCCAACATGTGGGATGATGGATTTGGAATTCCAGTCTAAAGATATGCAAAGTGCTTGAGCTCTGCCTGGAGGTCCTAAGTGTGCTTGCTTGCTTTTTGGTGGTGGCTTTTCTCCTCTCTTGTTTTGCCTGTAAACGGGAATCAGCTTCTTCAGCCATTATGGAACTTCCCCTGGATCTGTCATTTTCAAGGAAACCCCTTCCTCCGTAACTATGCCTGGTTTGAACGTTAATCTCAGTGACCTGAGGCTGCCTACTACATCTTTATTGGCCTCCCAGAGTTCCGTGCTGGCTGGTACCCTCTGCTGTACCTCACGGGTGTGTCTTTGCCTCGGTACTTAAATTTTGTCAGTCTCTCTTCACGAGCATCTAAGGAGGCATGTTGACTGGAAAAAGGAATTACCTTCTAGGAAGCCACTCCATGTCCAGCTTTATGTGGGTACTAAGCATCTGAACTCATGCTTGCATGACAAGCACTTTACTGATTGAGCCATCTCCCTAGCCTCAGTTTTTTGTTGTTTTTTTTTTTTTTTAAAGCCTGGGGACCAATTTATTAGAATTTGAGAGAAAAGCTATAGGGCAGGCAAGCTGTAAACGTTAGCAGCTCCTGAAGGCTGAAAGGCAAGGAAGAGAGAAAATCAAACCTTCTGAGTTATGGACCAGAAATCAGGCAGGTTTATCAATATTGGTCTGTAAGCAGCTACATGGGGTCAGGGTGGGAGGATTCTTCAAAGGAAACCGTGAGAAAACCCAGAGTATGCGGAAGACTTGGGGTGGTATCCAAAGAAGAGAGGAAAGACAGGAAGTGGAGCCAGGCTGGTTCAGTGGTTAAAAGGGCTTGCTGTGGGGCTGGAGAGATGGCTTAGCAGTTATGGCACTTGCCTCCAAAGCCTGAGGACCCAGGTTTGATTCCCTGGAACTCATGTAAGCCAGATGCACAAGGTGGGACATATGTCTGGAGTTCCTTTGCAGGGGCTAGAGGCCCTGGCATGCCCATTCACTATGTACCCCTCTCTCTCTTTAATAAATAAATAAATAAAATAAAATATATTTTTTAAGTGCTTGCTGTGCCCTATGACCAGAGTTTCCATTCCTGGAACCCTCATAGCCCAGGCTGACCTGGTAATCACTCTGTAGTCCTAGGCTGGCTTCAATCTTACAGTGATCCTCCTTCCTTTGCTTCCTGAGTTCTAGGATTAAAGGTGTGTGCCATCACACCTGGCTAAGGTACACTTTTAAAAATCATTTTATTTATTTATTTATTAGATACAGAGGGACAGAGGGAGATAGAATGGGCACACCAGGGCCTCTAGCCACTGCAAACAAACTCCAGATGCATGTTCCACGATGTGCATCTGGCTAACATGGGACCTGGAGAATTGAACCTGGGTCCTTAAGCTTTGCAGGCAAGTGCCTTAACTGCTAAGCCATCTCTCCAGCCCCACCTTTTTTTTTTTTAATATGGAATGCTTTGTGAATTTGCATGTCATCCTTGCACAGGGACCATGCTAATCTTCTCTGTATCCTCCCAATTTTAGTATATGTGCTGCCAAAGGGAGCACTAAGGTATATTTTTTGTGTTAGAACTCAGAAAAGTGACAGGCTTAACAGCAAAGGTCTATAATTGCTAAAAAGGTAGTTTCGGTATGTGTATTATTTTGTCAAATGGCTGCTATTAACAAAAGGTTATACATAGCTTTGCCTCATTCTAATTTAAGTTCTGCTGAATGTGCCTACCATGCTGTGGAAATAGATTCTCTGCTTTCTTGCTGTCAATTTACTTTATTATGCTTCTAAAAAATATACCTGCTGGTTGTGGTGGTGCATGCTGGCAGGAAATAGCTGAAGAGGCAGAGGGAGGCAGCATGATTAGGAGCTTGAGGTCAGCCTGAGCTATGCATTTTCCTACCCACTTTTTTATCCTTCCACAACCCTTACAGAACAGAAACACACACCACCCCAAAACACACTACAATATGCAACAAAACTGCACACCATGCATGGTGTCTCACCTCACCCTGCCCTCCACCCCCCTCATGCTGGCTGCCCTATCCCCCAAAAAGAAAATTGAATAAATATAAACTTTTGGTTTATTAAGAACTGCGAAACAGGCTGGAGAGATGGCTTAACGGTTAAGGCGTTTGCCTGCAAAGCCAAAGGAGCCCGGTTCAACTCTCCAGGATCCACGTAAGCCAGATGCACAAGGGGGTGCATGCATCTGGAGTTTGTTTGCAGTGGCTGGAGGCCCTGGTGCGCCCATTCTCCCCCATCCCCACCTCTTTCTCTCTCTCTCAAATGAAATAAATAAATAAATAAATAAAAGAACTGTGAAGCACTCCAACAGGAGGACATTACAATCCTAAACATATATGTACCTAACATGGGGCTCCCAACAGCATCAAACAAATGTTATTAGAAGTAAGGTCACAGATAACACCAAACACAGTTGTAGTGGGTGACTTCAACATCCCACTCTCATCAATTAACAGGTCATCCTGGCAAAAAATAAACAGTGATGTATCTAGATTAAATGAGGTCATAGAACAAATGGACCTAACAGGTATATGCAGAAGATTTCATCCAAATGCTGCAGAATACACATTCTTTTCAGCAGCACATGGAATATTCTCTAAAATAGACCATATATTAGGACACAAAGCAAATCTTAACAAATACAGGAAAATTGAAATAATTCCTTGCACTCTATCTGATCACAGTAGGATCAAATTACAAATCAATAGCAAGAAAAGCTATAGAACATACAAAATATCATGGAAACTAAACAATACACTACTAAATGTTGAATGAATCAATGAAGAAATCAAGAAGGAAATCAAAAAATTCATAGAGTCAAATGATAATGAGAACACAACATACCAAAAACTTTGTGACACAATGAAGGCAGTTCTAAGAGGGAAATTTATAGTTTTAAGTGCCTATATTAAGAAATTAGACTCAGAGTGCCTGACACTACCTACACAAGACCATCATAATAGGAGGAAAGATGATGACATCAAAATAAAAGAGAGACTGATTGAGAGGGGAAGGGGATATGATATAAAGTGAAGTTTCTAAGGGGAAAGTGGGGGGAAAGGAGGGAATTACCATGGGATATTGTTTACAATCATGGAAGTTGCCAATAAAAAATAAAAATTAGGGGCTGAAAAGATGGCTTAGTGGTTAAGCGCTTGCCTGTGAAGCCTAAGGACCCCGTTCGAGGCTCAATTCCCCAGGACCCATGTTAGCCAGATGCACAAGGGGGCACACGCGTCTGGAGTTCGTTTGCAATGGCTGGAGGCCCTGGCGCACCCATTCTTTCTCTATCTGCCTATTTCTCTCTCTGTCTGTCACTCTCAAATAAATAAATAAAAATAAATGACAAAAAATTTTTTTAATAAAAAGTAAAAATTAAAAAAGAGCCTTAAAAAAAGAAATTAGACAGGTCACAAGTAAACAACTTAATGCTTCACCTTAAAGCCTTAAATAAAGAAGAGCAAGGCAAACTGAAAATCAGTAGACAGGAAGAAATGATAAAGATTAGGGCAGAAATTAATGAAATAGAAACCAACAAAAATAAACAATCCAAAGAATCAATGAAACAAAGAGTTAGCTCTTTGAAAGGATAAACAAGATATTAAAAAAAAAAACAAGATAAAAAGATAAACCTTTAGCAAATCTAACCAAAAGAAAGAGAGAAGAGTCACAAATTTATAAAATTAGAGATGAAAAAGGCACCATCACAACAGATACCAGAGAAATGCAAAAATTCATAGGGACATACTACAAGGACATATATCCACTAAGTTTGAAAATCTGAAAGAAATGGAAGATTTCCTTGATTTGTATGACCTACATCATTAAATCAAGATTAGATTAACCCCTTAAATAGCCCAAAATAAGAAAGGAGATCCAAGCAGTTATCAAAAATCTCCCAACTAAAAAAAGTCCAGGCCCAGATGGATTCACTGCTGAATTTTACCAGACCTTTAGGGAAGAACTAACACCAATGCTTCTTAGACTTTTCCATAAAGTAGAAAAAGAAGGAATCCTACCAAACTTCTTCTACAAAGCCAGCATCACCCTGATACCAAAACCAGGCAAAGATAGAACAAAAAAGAAAATTACAGACCAATCTCCCTCATGAACATAGATGCAAAAATCCTCAACAAAACATTGGCAAACAAAAAACAAGTATATATCAGAAAGATAATTTACCCTGACCAAGTAAGCTTTATCCCAGAGATGCAGAGATGGTTCAACATACGCAAATTAGTAAATGTAATACATTATATAAATGGGCTGAAGGACAAAAATCACTCCCATTAGCAATTGCAGCAAAAAAATAAAATAAAATAAAGTACCTTGTAATAAACCTAACCAAGAAAGTGAAGAATCTCTGCAATTAAAACTTTTAAACACTCAAGCAAGAAATTGCAGAAGACACTAGGAAATAGAAAGACATCCCTTGTTCTTGGATCAGAAGAATCAATATTGTGAAAATGGAAATCTTACCAAAAGCAATCTACACATTTAATGCAATCCCCATCAAAATTCCAATGGAATTCTTCATGGAAATAGAAAAAACAATCCAAAAATTCATTTGGAAGCACAAAAACTTCAACTATCTAAAGCAATTTTGAGAACAAAAATAAGGCGGGTGGTATCACCATACCTGATTTTAACCTATACTACAGAGCCATAGTAACAAAAACAGCATGGTACTGGCACAAAAACAGACATGTAGATCAATGCAACAGAATAGAGGACCCAGATGTAAGTCTAGGTAGCTATAGCCACCTGATATTTGACAAAAATGCCAAAAATACTCATTGGAGAAAAGACAGCCTTTTCAGCAAATGGTGCTGGGAAAACTGGATATGTATCTGTCGAAGGATGAAAATAGATTCTTCTCTCTCTTCATGCACAAGAATTAAGTCCAAATAGATCAAAGACCTTTATATCAGACCTGAAACTCTGAAACTGCTAGAGGAAAAAGTAGGGGAAACCCTTCAACATATTGGTCTTGGCAAAGACTTTCTGAATATAACCCCAATTGCTCAGGAAATAAAACCACAAATCAACCACTGGGACCTCATGAAATTACAAAGCTTTTGTACAGCAAAGGACACTGTGAATAGAGCAAAGAGGCAACCTACAGAATGGGAGAAAATCGTTGCCAGCTATACATCTGATAGAGGATTAATATCTAGGATATACAAAGAACTCAAAAAGCTAAATAATAAGAAATCAAACAAACCAATTAAAAAATGGGCTGTGGAGCTAAATAGAGAGTTCTCAAAAGAAGAAATATGGTTGGCGCATAATCATCTAAAAAAATATTCTACATCCCTAGTCATCAGGGAAATACAGATTAAAACTACATTGAGATTCCATCTCACTCCTGTCAGATTGGCTACCATCATGAAAACAAATAACCATAAATGCTGGCAAGGATGCAGAAAAAGAGGAACCCTTCTACACTGTTGGTGGGAATGCAATCTGGTCCAGCTGTTGTGGAAATCAGTGTGGAGGTTCCTGAGACAGCTAAAAATAGAACTACCATATGACCCAGCTATACCACTCCCAGGCATATATCCTGAGGACACATCTCACTACCTTAGAGATACTTGCTCAACTATGTTTATTGCCACTCTATTCACAATAGCTGGGAAATGGAACCAGCCTAGATGTCCCTCAACTGATGAGTGGATAATGAAGATGTGGCACATTTACACAATGGAGTTCTACTCAGTGCTAAAGAAAAATGCAGTTATAAAATTTGCAGGAAAATGGATGGACCTGGAAAGGATTATACTAAGTGAGGTAACTCAGGCCCAGAAAACCAAACATCACATGTTCTTCCTCATATGTGGATCCTAGCTACAAATGATTGGACTTCTGTGTGAGTAGGAAGAAAACTCAATAGCAGATGCCAGTAAGCTACAAAGGATTTATAAAGGGAATAGAAAGGGAGGGGGAATTAATATGATGGTATTGTATATATGTAAGTAGAATAGATTAATGGGGATGAAAAGGTCCAAGTGAGGTCAGGGGAAGAGATTGAGCAAAGGAAAGGTGGAGGGAGGGCTAATAAAAATTTAAGAAGATATAAATAAGTCACATGAAAACCTACTTTTTTGGACAATGGAACACTCAGGAGCCATAGATTGTTACTAGAAAATTTTCAGTGTCAGGGATGGGATACCCTTCAGTGAGTTCTTGGCCAGGGAGGTCCCTAATACCCCCAAAACATTACAGGCTATTGCCAAGGCCCATTGTTTCCCACCAGGAATAGATGGTAAGACCCTATTGCTGAAGACTCCACATACTTGGGCTACAAGGTCACTGAGAAACCTTGTTGGAGCTAAGCTGAAAATCAGGGCCTCTACCCACTGCAAATGAACTCCAGATGCATGCACCACCTTGTGCATCTGGCTTACGTGGGTCCTGGGGAATCAAGCCTTGAACCAGGGTCCTTAGGCTTCACAGGCAAGTGCTTAACCACTAAGCCATCTCTCCAGCCTGTTTATTTGTTTTTAAAAATATTTTATTTATTTATTTATGTGAGAGAGAGGGAGAGAAGCAGACAGAAAGCTGGAAAAAGCCACATTTCATACAGTTCAATTGAAGAGAGAGAACTCATGAGTGGAGATATTCAACAGAGGACACTGCAAGCCTTAAATTTGGCCAGACAGGCCAAATGAGCCAATGGATGCAATAGCAGCACATCTGTTATGGGGGAACCAACCAATCTAATTTTACTGGAGGCCCACTCCGTGGGAGGGAATACATTCTTGATACTGAAAACCTACAACAGGGGTAGTCATGAGCCCTAGGGGTGTAACATCTGCTGCTGTCTGGCTAAATGTGTATACTGTGCTCACCAAACTGCCTAGTAAGCACTTCTCTTAAGGTTCATACCCATATATTAATGCTACTCTCACTTTTGGTTAGAGAACCTTCTCTTTTCAGATGGCAGTGACCTTGGGATGACTCAGAAAACACCATGGTGCTGAGAAGTGACAGAGGAGTGCTCAGCACTGAAATATCTCTATCATGCCTTCCAAGGCTCAGGGTCCATTGCGGAAGAGGTGGCAGAAAGAATGTAAGAGCCAAAGGAAGGGTAGGACTCCTTACAACATGCTCCTCCAGACACAAAATGGCCTGGATATTCATGACCTCACAGTGCCTGACACTACCTACATAAGACCATCATATTAGGAGGAAAAGATCATGACATCAAAATAAAAGAGAGACTGATTAGAAGGCAGGGGATATGATGGAGAGTGGAGTTTCAAAAGGAAAAGTGAGGGGAGGGAGGGAATTATCATGGGATATTTGTCAATAAAAAATAATGAAAGACAAACTGGCTGTATTTGCTGAATACAAACTACTAATAAAGAATAAAATAATATTGGTAAACAGAAAAAAAATAATGAAAGAGAGAAAGAAACAAGGAAAAAAAGAAAAAAAGTGAAGCTAGGGCTGGAGAGATGGCTCAGCAGTTAAGGGGGCTTGCTTTCAAATCCTAATGTCCTGAGTTTGATTCTCCAGTACCCACAAAAGGCCAGATGCACAAAGTGGTGTATGGTGGTTTGAATTAGGTGTCCCCCATAAGCTCGTGTGTTCTGAAGGCTAAATCCCCAGCTGATGGCAGTTTGGATGGTGGAGCCTTGCTGGAGGAGGTGTGTCGCTGGGGGTGGACCTTGATGTCTTATTAGCCCCTGGTTTGGCAGTGTTAGTTTGGACTCAGTCTCTTCCTACTGTTTGTCACCTGTTGTGGCAGATATGATGTCCAGCCTTTGCTCTACTATCTTTCCCCTGCCACCATTGTGCTTCTCCTGAGACTGTAAACCAAAATAAGCAACTTCCTCCCATCAGCTGGTTTTGGTAAGGTGTTTTGTCCTAGCAACCTGAAGGGACATGGCAAGAAGCCCTGGCATTGTTCTCTCTATATACTTGCAAATAAATAAATAAAATAATAAAAAATTAAATATGAAACAAGCCAGGCATGGTGGTGCACACCTTTAATCCCAGCATTCAAGATACTGAGGTAGGAATTGGAGGCTAGCCTGGAGATACAAAATGAGTTCCAGGTCAGCCCGGACTGGAATGAGACCCTGCCTCAAAAAAAAAGAGCAAAAAATTAAGAAAAAAAACACAAAACAAATAAAAGAATTGTGAAACATGGGATGGAGAGGCGGCTTAGCTGTTAAGGCATTTGCCTGCAAAGCCAAAGGACCTCAGTTCAATTCCCCAGGACCCATGAAAGCCAGATGCACAAGGGGGAGCATGCATCTGGAGTTCGTTTGCATTGGCTGGAGGCCCTGGCATGCCCATTCTCTCCCTCTCTCTCTCTCTCTTTCTCTCTATCTCTCTCTCACTCTACATCTTTCCTCTCTCAAATAAATAAATAAAACTAAAAATATTTTTAAAACACTTTAAAAAATAAAAAAGAATTGTGAAATATATTTTAATAATTATGAGAAATTAACACAGCATAAACTTCACTAATTTTACTTGTCAATTATTTCAACTGAACCTGATTTACAACGAAATTTATGAGACATCCTATTCAAACTTCTTTTCTTCCTTCAGGAACAAAGAAAAGCCAATATAGCTTTTGTGTTTGTTTGGTTTTTGAGGTAGAGTCTCACTCTAGCCCAGGCTAACCTGGAATTCACTATGTAGTCTCAGGGTGGCCTTGAACTCATGGTGATCTTCCTACCTCTGCTTCCAGTATGGGGCTTAAGATGTGTTCCACCATGCCTGGCTCAATATAGCTTTTTGAAAAAATATTTTTATTTATTTTTTCTTTTGAGGTAGGGTCTCGCTCTAGCCCAGGCTGACCTGGAATTCACTAAGTAGTCTCAGGGTGGCCTTGCACTCTCAATGATCCTCCTACCTCTGCCTCCCAAGTGCTGGGATTAAAGGCGTGTGTCACCATACATAGCTATTTATTTATTTTCAAGCAGAGAGAGAGACAGATGAGAGAGAATTGCAGATGAACTCTAGGCACCAGTGCCACCTTGAGCATTTGGCTTTAAATGGGTACTGGGGAATTGAAACCAGGTCGTTAGACTTTGCAGGCAAGGACCTTAACCACTGAGGCATCTTTCCAGCCCCAGCGCTTTTTTTTTTTTTCTTTTTCTTTTTAGCCAGGGGCTCATGTAACCCAGGCTGGTCTTCATCTCACTGTATAGCCCAGAATGGCCCTTTGAAGACCTAATCCTCCTGCCTTATTTCCCAAGTGTTGAGATTACAGAAGTGTGCCACTGTGCTCTGTTGCCAATACAATTTTCTCTCTTTCTTCAGCAGCAGATTAAAAAAATATTAAAGCTGGTTGTGGTGCTGCACACCTTTAATCCCAGCACTTAGGAGGCAGAGGTAGAAGGATCACTATGAGTTAAAGGCCACTCTGAGACTAAATAGTGAATTCCAGGTCAGCCTGGGCTAGAGTAAGACCTTGTCTCAAAAAAAAAAAAATGAATAAATAAATTAAGTAAAAAAATTAAAAATTTAAAAAATCAAATCAGTACTTCTGGCAGTTTTTAATACCTATATACAATGTGGAACCTTGTGAATAATGTACAGGTACAGATGCTGTATTGAAATATTCTGAGTGCAACAGTGGCATATCTGTTATGGAGGAAACCAACCACTCTCTAATTTGACTGGAGGCCCACTCCGTGGGAGGGCATACATCCCTGATACTGAAAACCTATGGTGGGGGAAGTCATGAGACCTAGGGGTGTAACACCTGCTGGTGTCTGGTTAAATGCATATATTATGCTCACCAAACTGCCCAGTAAACACTTCTCTTAATATTCATACCCATACATTAATGCTACTCTCACTTTTGGTTAAAGAAACTTCTCTTTTCAGATGGCAGTGACCTCTGGGATGACTCAAAAGGCACCATAGCTGGGCATGTTGGCACATGCCTTTAATTCCAGCACTAGGGAGGCAGAGGTAGGAAGATCACCATGAGTTCAAGGTCACCCTGAGATTACATAGTGAATTTCAGGTCAGCCTGGACTAGAGTGAAACCCTACCTCAAAAAACCAAAGATAAATAAATAAATAAATAAGGACCATAGTGCTGAGAAGAAGTAACAGAGGAGTACTCATCACTGAAACATCTCTATCACACCTTCCAAGGCTCAGGGTCCATTGAAGAGGTGGCAAAAAGAATGTAAGAGCCAAAGGAAGGGTAGGACTGCTCACAATGCAAACTTCCAGACACAAAATGGCCTGGATATCCATGACCTTACAGTGCCTAGCACTACTTACACAAGACCATCATAATAGGAGGAAAAGATGATAACATCAAAATAAAACTGGATATCTATATATAGAAAGATGAAAATAGATCCTTGTCCCTCTCCATGCACATGAATCAAGTTCAAATGGATCAGGGACCTTAATATTACACCCAAAACTCTGAAACTACTAGAGGAAAAAGTAGTGGAAACCCTTCAACATATTGGCATAGGCAATGACTTCTGAATATAACCCCAGTTGCTCAGGAAATAAAACCACTAATCAGCCACTGGGATCTCATTAAATTATAAAGCTTTTGTACAGCAAAGGACATTGTGAAGAGAACAAAGAGACAACCTGCAGAATGGGAGAAAAATTTTGCCAATGATACATTTGATAGAGGATTAATATCCAGAATATACAAAGAACTCAAAAGACTAAATAATAAGAAATCAAACAACCCAATTTAAAAATGGGCTATATTGGGGCTGGAGAAGTGGCTTAGCATTTAAGGCATTTGCCTGTAAAGCCAAAGGACCATGGTTCAATTCCCCAGGACCCACGTAACCCAGATGCACAAGGAGGTGCATATGCATCTGGAGTTCGTTTGCAGTGGCTGGAGGCCCTGGTGCGTCCATTCTCTCTCTCTCCCTCTCTCTCTCTCTCACACATAAATAAATAAAAATAAAATATTTTTTTAATGGGCTATGGAACTAAATAGAGAGTTCTCAAAAGAAGAAATACAGATGGCATATAAACATTTAAACAATGTTCTACATCAGGGAAATGCAAATTAAAACTACTTTGAGATTCCATCTCACTCCCGTCAGAATGGCTATCATCAAGAAAACAAATGACAATAAATGTTGGCAAGGATGCAGAAAAAGAGGAACCCTTCTACACTGTTGGTGGGAATGCAATCTGGTCCAGCCATTGTGGAAATCAGTGTGGAAGTTCCTGAGACAGCAAAAAGTAGATTTACCATATGACCCAGCTAAAGCACTCCTAGGCATATATCCTAAGGACTCGTCTCACTACCTTAGAGATACTTGCTCAACCATGTTTATTGCTGCTGTATTCATAATGGCTAGGAAATGGAATCAGCCTAAATGTCTGTCAATTAATGAATGGAAAATGAAGATGTGGTCCATTTATACAATGGAGTTCTATTCAGTGGTAAAGAAAACTGAAATTATGAAATTTTCAGGGAAATGGATGGATCTGGAAAAGATTATACTAAGTGACGTAACCCAGGCCCAGAAAGCCAAACGTCACATGTTCTCTCTTTATTTGATTTTTGTTTGTTTGCTTTTTTGAGGTAGGGTCTCACTCTAGCTCAGGTTGACCTAGAATTCACTATGTCATCTCAGGGTGGCCTCCACCTCATAGTGACCCTCAGACCTCTGCCTCCCAAGTGCTGGAATTAAAGATGTGAGCCACCATGCCCGGCCACATGTTCTCTCTCTACAAATGTTTAGACTTGTGTGTGAGCTGGAACCAAAAATGGGTATCAGAGGTCAATAAGCTAGAAAAAAAGCTATAAGGGTGAGAGGAGAGGGGAGGACTTAAGGGGATGGTATTGTATATATGTAAGTAGAAGAAAAGATTACAGGGAGTGGAATGGCCTAAGCGAGGCCAGGGGAAGAGATTGAGTAAAAGAAGAATGGGGAGAGGGTTAATTAAACTTCAAGACATTGTGAGTAAGATAAATGAAAGCTACTTTTGTGGATAATGGCATACCCAGATGCCATAGATTGATACAGAAAATTTTCAGTGACAGGGGTGGGATACCTTCTAGTGAGTTGTTGGCCAGGGAGGTCCCAATTGCCCCAAAACATTGCAGGCTATTGCCAAGGCTCTTGGTTTCCTACCAGAAACAGATGGTGAGACCCTATTGCTGAAAACTATTACATATATATGTATATATATATATATATGTGTGTGTGTAATTTATATTATTATATATACCTGTATAATTAAAAATAAAAATAAAAGAGAGACTGGGAGGGGATGAAGAGTAGAGTTGCCAAGGGGAAAGTGTGTCGGGGGGAATACCATGGTTTATTGCCTATAATTATGTAAGTTGTTAATAAAATAAAGAAAGAAAAAAGAAATATTTTGTGTTGACCTTCCCAACATTCCTAAACCTGATTTAGGTTTCTCTTGAAAAGACCAAACTGAGAAAACAATATATTCCATGAGTATAGCCTCAGCCCTCTGAAACCATGACAAGAACTTAGAGTGAACTTCAACCAGCTAAAGTGAGACCCTACCTCAAAAACAAAAAAGTTGGACAGGTGTGGTGACACACACCTTTAATCCCAGCACTAAGGAGGCAGAGGTAGGAGGATCACTGTGAGTTCAAGGCCACCCTGAGACCATATAGTGAATTCCAGTCAGCCTGGGTTAGGAGACCCTACCTCAAAAACAAAACAAAAAGTTGACCTTATTAAGATTTTTTTTTTTTTTTGAGGCAGGGTCTCCAGCCCAGGCTCTGACCTGGAACTTATACTGTAGTTCCAGGTTGGCCTCAAGCTCACATCCATCCTCTTACCTCAGCCTCTTGGCTAAGACTTTTGCTTTCAAAATAATACAAATTGTGGGCCAGGCATGGTAGCACACACCTATAATCCCAGCACTTGGGAGGTGGAAGCCGAAGAATCAGGAGTTCAAGGTCATCCTCAACTATATAACAAGTTTGGAGCCAGCCTGAACTATATAAGACTATGCTTCAAAAACAAACAAATGGGGCTGGAGGGATGGCTTAGCAGTGAAGGCATTTGCCAAAGAACCTAGGCTCCATTCCCCAGGACCCACATTAGCCAGATGCACAAGGGGGCGCACACGTCTGGAGTTCGTTTGCAGCGGCTGGAGGCCCTGGCACACCCATTCTCTCTCTCTCCCTCCCTTTTTCTCTGTCAAATAAATAAATAAAAATAAAAATATTAAAAAAAAACAGACCCAATCTAGGCATGATGCTGCACCCTGCAGTCCCAGTTGCTTAGAGGCCGGGGTAGATGGGTCAGTTGAGCACAGGACTGCAAGGTCACCATGGCAACATAGCAAAACTTTTCCCCACCACCACAAAATACAAGCCCAATAAGATATGGCTTAGGAGCAAGGTGGCCTTTTTCCTGAGAGGTAGTGAGCTAGGGGCTGGCTCACAGAAACATGATTGTCCCTTTTCCTGCTTTGGCAGGATTAAAACTTGCCTGATTCAGTCTCATTCAAGAGGGCTGAAAACAACAGCCTCCTAACCCCTCCTTAGCAACAGCTTCCTGTTTCTTCCTCAGTGTGGTAGCTAGAACGTGTGTCCCCCATAGACTCAGGTGTTTTATTAAAGCTTGTAACTTGGATCTTCAGCCGCCTGGCTGGAGGAGGTGTCACTGGGGGCTGATCCTGGGGTCCAGCCCAAAAGTGTGCTTGGGGGAGGATCTGAATTCCAGCCCAAAAGATATGCAGAGCAGTCTGAGCTCTGGCCCGGTCCCTGCTATTTGCTGCTAGTTTTGTGCTTGTTGCTTTTGGTGTTTGTTGCCTGGTGATGGTCTCTCTCTCTCTCTCTCTCTCTTCTCTCTGCTTGGATGTATGGAAGCAGCATCTTTGGCCACTGATGAAACTTCCCCCTGGATCTGTAAGCTTGAAATAAACCCCTTCCTCCCCTAAACTGTGCCTGGTTTGGCTGTTCCTTCCAGCAACATGAAACTGACTACAACACTCAGTTACAGACTTAGTCCCCACTGGTAGCCTAGGCTGGCCTCAAACTCATGGCAGTCCTTCTACCTCAATATCCTTAGTGGTGAGATTAAAGGAGTATGCCACAATTGGTACTGTTTGTTTGTTTATTTATTTGGTCTCCATTGAGCCCAGGCTGGAATTCACTCTGTAGTCTCAGGCTGGCCTGGAACTCACAGCAATCCTCCTACCTCTGCCTTCTGAGTGCTGAGATTAAAGGCCATACTTGGTACTTTTAATACTAATGAAGCAATGGCAGAATGAGCAATACTGACAAAATCCCTACAAACTAAGCTCAAACTCGCAAACAGTGAAGATGAAGGGATCATGTAACCACTGCTTTGTGGGCTTGTGTCCAGCATGGTTGGCAGGTGCTTTTGCTTTAATATGGCTAATGTGGCTTGGTTTTTGCTATGAAAGTTTATGAGTTTAATAAGTAAAGAAAACTTTGTATCTCAACTTGAAATTAAAATTATTATACTATTATAGCACACATATGTCAATACAAATGTTCAAAATGTTCACCATGAGCGCCCATGAGTGCTGGGAAGACAGGACTTTGTCTCAACTACCTCAGCCTCTCTATAAATGAGACCGAGATGACTGCTCCAAAACTGTCATGTAGTCCCGAGGTTAATGTTAGTCACCTTTTGTCACTGTGAGAAACAACTGAGAGGAGTGGCTTAGCTCACAATTTCTGGGGTTTCAGTCGTGGTCATCTGGCTCCCATGTATGTATATATGTATGCATGTGTGTGTGTGAGTGTGTGTGTATAGTTTTTTTTTTAACATTCTTTTATTTTATTTTATTTATTTTTCTTTTCAAATTTTTTTTATTAACAACTTCCATGATTATAAACAATATCTCATGGTAATGCCCTCCCTTCCCCCACTTTCCCCTTTGAAATTCCTTTCTCCAACATAGTGTGTGTAGTTTCTATTTATTTATGAGAAAGAGAGAATGGATGTGCCAGGGCCCCTAGCCACTGCAAACTCCAGACATACTTGCCACTATGTGAATCTGGCTTATGTGGGTACTGGGGAATTGAACCGGGGTCCTTAGGCTTTGAAGGCAAGCGTCTTCACTGCTAAGCCATCTCTCCAGCCCTCCTTGGCTTTCAGTTATTATAGAGATGCAGAACTATCACAGCAGAAGGTCGTGACAGAGGAAAGCTGCCCACCTCATGGCAGTCAGGAAGCAGAGTGCAAAAGGGCTTGTGGTAGTGTAAACTAATGCCCCCCCCCCATATATTCAGGATTTTATTACAGTTTGTAATTTAGATCTGCAGCCACCTGGGTGGAGGAGGTGTCACTGGGCAGATCTTAGGGTCCAGCCCTAAGGTATGGTGGTGGATTTGAAATTCTAGTCCAAAGATATGCAAAGTTCTGAATTCCTGAATTCCACCTGGAATTCCTAAGTGTGCTTGTGTGTGGTATGGCTTTTGGGTTTTTGGCTGGGGACTTCTTTTTCTCTCTGCTTGGTCCTGTGAGAAAGGGCCAGTTTCTTTTGCCATTATGGAACTTCCCCTGTATCTGTAAGCTTCAATAAATATCCCTTCTTCTATAACTGTGCCTGGTTTGGAAGTTCATCTCAGAGACCTGAAGCTGTCTGCTACAGAAATCCAAAACAAGAGCTAGCTCTCAAAGGCACACTCCCAGGGACCTACTTCCTCCAAGAGGCCCCACCTCCTAATAGCCCATTCAGCTATGAGCTCATTAATGAATTTATCCATTGGAGATGTGAGTGTCCTCATGAGCCAAATACCACTCATGTGCCCACAACTGGGGCTGGAGAGATGGCTTAGCTGTTAAGGTGCTTGCATGCAAAGCCTAAGAACCCAGGTTTGATTCCCCAGTACCCATGTAAAGCCAGATGCAGAAGGTAGCACTCACATCTGGAGTTCGTTTGCAGTGGCTAGGGGCTCTGGCACACTATCTCTCTCCCTCTCTATCTGCCTCTTTCTCTGTAATAAATAAATAAATAAACTATTTTTTTAAAAAAGAAGAAGAACCCAGACTGGAGAAATGGCTTAGCAATTAAGGCACATGCCTGTAAAGCCAAGGACCCAGATTCGATTCCCCAGGACCTGTGACAGCCAGATATACAAGGTGGCGCATGGTGTATGTGTCTGGAATTGGTTTACAGGGCTAGAGGCCCTGGAGTACTCATTCTTTTTTCTCTCTCTGCTTCTTTCTCTCTCTCAAATAAGTTACTATATATATATATATACATATACATATAAATATATATATGTATGTATGTATACACACACACACACATATATATTACCCCATAATATATATATATATAACCCCACAACTGGGCTTCAACACACAAGGTTTGGGGGAACATTTTATACCCAAACCATAGCAGCTAGTGAGCTTCATTTTCCTACGGCCAGTACTGCTGAGCACTTTCCCTAGAAGACTCTTCTGAGGCTCAAACAGCAGATAGAACCTTGACATTCCTCTACTTTTCCACCCACTCTCACTGGTGTGATCAAATGACATCACCAACACCAGCAGGGGCGTTTATCAAGAAGCCATGCAAATTATCACATTTTGTCTATTTTTGTAAATGTCTCCATCAACATTCAAATGTGTAAATGTTCCACTGTGACACTCAAAAGCTAACATGATGAAATGCTCTCATTCCTTCTAGCAGAAAATCTAGTCTTACTATGCTAGTCCGCAAGGTTTCTGGCCATTTGCCCGTTGTGTTCTCTATCCAACTCATTTGTCATCACCCTTTCATTTCATGAACATCCACTGTCTCCCACTGGTTTGTTTTAGGATATGTTGTTGGTTGAATTTTTAATTTTTTAATTTTATCTTTATTTATTTTTGAGGTGGGTTTCACTCTAGCCCAGGCTGACCTGGAATTCACTATGTAGTATCAGGGTGGCCTCGAACTCATGGTGATCCTCCTACCTCTGCCTTCCAAGTGCTAGGATTAAAGGCGTGCGCCACCACGCCCGGCTTATCTTATCTTTTGAAGTATTTTTGTTTGCGGGGTGGAGGGAGAGAGAGAGGGAGAATGGATGTACCAGGGCCTCTAGCCACTGCAAATGAACTCCAGATGTATGTGCCACTTTGTGCATCTGGTTTTACATGGGCACTGGGGAATCAAACCCAGGTCATTAGGCTTTGTAGGCAAGTGCCTTAAATTCGGAGCCATCTCTCCAGCCCATTTTTTTAAAGAGTTTTAAACCAGGCATGGTGGCCCATGCCTTTAATCCCAGCATTTGGGAGGCAGAGGTAGGAGGATCTGAGGTCAATGTTTGTGGCTTCCTTAATCACTTTCACCTGTTTTTTTTTTTTTTTTTTTTTTTTGAGACAGGGCACTAGCCAGCATGCCCTAGGATTTTCCTGTCTTTGCCAACCTAGTCCTGAGGTTAATGGCTTGCACTGTCACACCCACTTTTTAGGCAGGTGCTGCGGATCTGAACTCAGTTCTCCTGTTTGTACAGCAAGGACTTTACCAACTGAGCCATCTTCCCAGCCCCCTATAATAAACAATTTTTATTTACTTATTTGATATTTATTCAGTGATATTTACCTATACTTTTACGTGCCAACCTTCTGGGGTTTTTTTTCTTAATTTTTTTTTTTTTTACAGTTACAAAAATGTTCTATTTAGAAGACACGGCATTGTAAGGAAAAACTATTTAGAATCATCATCCTACAATTGCTCAATTTTGCTTTTCTCTTTTTAACATTGTCTTTTTCAAAGAATGTTAGGTAGCTGGTCACATGTAAATCATGTGTCCACACTTGACCAGAGCCCGCACGCATATGTTAAGTTTGAACATTTTCTCACCTCTACTTGTAAGTTACCTCATTTATCTTAGTGCTTAAGAACTACATAGGCTTGTTTTAAAGGTTTTTTTGGTTTTTTGAGATAGGGTCTCACTCTAGCCCAGGGTGACCTGGAACACATTCTGTAGATCTAGGCTGGCCTCGAATTCATGCTGATCCTACCACCTCAGCCTCCTAAGCACTGGGATTAAAGGCATACGTCACCATGCCTGGTTTGTTTTAAATATTTTTAAAACCTGAAATAAACTGCAGAATTTCCTAAGAGTAGAGGTATTATGGTTAAGGATAAAAGTGTGGTCAGGTGAAAAGCAAAATTAGTAATACAAATGCAATCCACAACAAGAAAAATAATTCTTCTCTATAGCCATTCTGTAGAGATGTGTCATTTCCAAGTCCCAGTGGAGGAATGGAGTCACTTCCCAATTTTGTTTCTACAATGTGCCTGTAAGCTACCTTACTTCAAAACAGAAGCACATTTGCAGAATGTCATATTGAGTAACAGCGCTGAAGGTAATTGTTACAGGCTCTCAAACTCTGTACTGAATGGTTGCATCTTAACTATTTATACAGATCATTGGTCCAATAACATGAAAATAGAGAACAGCATCTGGAAAGTTGTCTCATCCAATGTGCAGAGATAAACGGGTTAACCATTCTTCCCACTATTTCTGAAGGCAAGTCCTTGTTTATAGTGTAATATGATGGAAATTCAAGCGTCACTTTTTCCAAGCTACTGCATGAAAAGGATGCTGAAGGCCATCACTACACAGCACACTGCAACATACGGACTTTTTCGTTCACCAATTCTGGCACATTTCCAAAATATCCCCAACAATCCAGTCTTATTTCTGTCCAAGAAGCTGGGTGCCAAGGACCGGATGTAAGCACATGTACATATAAGCAGCAAGATGACGGTCAGCAGACTCTGGAAATTGAAAATGGCAGACATAGTGAGACCGGCCGAGGCCCAGCCACATCACCCTTCCGGGCCTGCGGCGGAAGCCTGTGCGCGTCGCTCGCTCCTTCCCTTTTTTTCTTAATTTTTATTAACATGTTCCAGGATTATAAAAAATATCCCATGGTGCTACCCTCCCTCCCCCCGCTTTCCCCTTTGAAATTCCATTCTCCATCATATCCCCTCCCCATCTCAATCAGTCTCACTTTTATTTTGATGTCATGATCTTTTCCTCCTCTTATGATGGTCTTGTGCAGGTATTGTCAGGCACTGTGAGGTCATGGATATCCAGGCCATTTTGTGTCTGGAGGGAGGACGTTGTAAGGAGTCCCACCCTTCCTTTGGCTCTTACACTCTTTCCGCCACCTCTTCCGCATTAGACCCTGAGCCTGGGAAGGTGTGATCGAGATGTTACTCAGTACTCCAGTCACTTCTTTCCAGCACTATGATACCTTCTGAGTCCTCCCAAGGTCACTGCCATCTGAAAAGAGAAGATTCTCTACCCAAAGTGAGAGTAGCGTTAATATAAGGGTATAAATATTAAGAAAAGTGCTTACTGGGCAGTTTGATAAGCATAGTATATACATTTTTCCAAACATCAGCAGATGTTACACCCCTAGGGCTCATGACTACCCCTGTTTTAAGTTTTCAGTATCAGGGATGTATTCCCCCCCATGGAGCAGGGCTCCAGTCCAATTGGAGGGCAGTTGGTTTCCACCAAGACAGACGTGCCACTATTGCACCTGTTGGCTCATTTGGCCTGGCTGGCCAATTATAAGGCTTGCAGTGTCCACTGTTGAGTATCTTCACTGCTGATATCTCCCATTGAAGTAAATGTAGAATGGCTTCTTCCAGCTTTCTGTCAGCTGGTCTACATGGAGGAGGTTATGAGCTCAGTCCCAGCAGAATTTCTCAGTGGCCTTGCCACCCAAGTATGTGGAGTCTTCAGCAATAATAATAAACAATTTTTTGAGGCAGAGTGTCACTCTAGCCCAGGCTGACCTGGAACTCACTCTGTAGCCCAGGCTGGTCTTAAATTCATGGCAGTATAGTACTCCTACCTCAGCCTCTCCAGCGCTGAGATTAGAGGTGTAAACCAACACACTCAACTGAACTAACGTCTTTCTTTCTTCCTTCCTTTTTTTTGGGGGGGGGTTGTTGAGGTAAGGTTTCACTACCCCAGGCTGACCTGGAATTCACTGTGTAGTCTTAACTCTATAGTGAACATAGTCCTATCTGACCCAGTGAGCAGAGCATCAAACACTGCCTCTCGTGTGCCCAGTTCCCCCAGAAATGCCTGCTGTCTTCCAGTCTCTGCTACGCCCAGTCCCCAAGCAGGGCTTGCATGAGTCAGTGATCAGGGACTGATTTTCGGCAGATTGTCTCAGCTTATGGAGCCTTTTTCTCAATTATATCACTTATCATTATATCACTCACTTTCTCCATTTTCTTTTCTTTTAAATTATGCATTTGCTAGTGTGCGTGTCCAGCTATATGTGAGTAGCTGGGGAGCTGAACCTGGGCTGGCAAGTTTTGTAAGCAAGCACCTTTTAACCACTGAGCCATATCCTCAGCACCAAAACAGACTTTAAAAAATGTTTTTCTTTTTCTTTTTTTTTTCCCCCCTGGGGTAGGGACTCATTCCAGCCCAGGCTGACCTGGATCTCACTCTGTAGCCCCGGCTGTTCTCAAACTCACAGTGATCCTCCTACTTTAGCCTCACTAGTACTGAATTAAAGGTAAGCACCACCATGCCTGGCTCTGTCAGGTATTTTTGTTTTGTTTTGGTTTTGGTTTTTTGAGGTAGTGTCTTGCTCTAGCCCAGGCTGACGTGGAATTCACTATGTAGTCTCAGGCTGGCCTTGACCTCATGGAGATCATCAGATCCTCCTACCTCTATCTCCTGAGTCCTGGGATTAAAGATATGTGTCACCATTCCTGGCTCTTTCAGGTATTTTTGATCACAGTGATACAAAAGTAATATTTCCAGAATATTTCCATCAACCCAAGAAGTCCCATAGTCATTAGCAACTGACATCAATCTTTTTCTTTTCTTTCAAACATTTATTTAGGGCTGGAGAGGTGACTTAGTGGTTAAGTGCTTGCCTGTGAAGCCTAAGGACCCTGGTTTGAGGCTCGATTCCCCAGGACCCACGTTAGCCAGATGCACAAGGGGGCACAAGCATCTGGAATTCGTTTGCAGTGGCTGGAGGCCCTGGTGTGCATATTCTCTCTCTCTCTCTCTCTCTCTCTCTCTCTCTCTCTCTCTGTCTCTGTCTCTCTCCCTCTTTCTCTCTCTGTCTATTGCTCTCAAAAAAATAAATAGAAATAAACAAAAAATTTAAATATCTATTTATGAGAGAGAATGGGCATACCAGGGCCTCTAGCCACTGCAAATGAACTCCAGATGCATGTTTCACTACTTTGTGTCTCTGGCTTTAGGTGGATACTGGGGAATCAAACCCAAGCTGGCAGGTTTTGCAAGCAAGCACCTTTAACCACTAAGCCATCTCTCCAGCCCTGATACTAAGTTTTGAATCTAGGGCTTTGTGCATATTAGGCAGGTTATATCCCTAGCCTTTTTGTATTTCTTGAAAATTATTTTATTTCTTTATTTGAGAGAAAGAAAGAGGCAGAGATAAAGAGAAAAATAGAGAGAATGTACCACCGTGCTAGAACAACACTAGCCAGTGATTAGAACTCTTGGCATTTAAACTGTTTAGTTTTCTATTTTGCTCGTTCTGATACTTAGTTTCATTTCTTGTTTACAAGGTTCATTGTGGAGCTTAGAAAACTATTGGTGAGTAGATAGATACTGCATCAGACCCAGAATACCCCTTCCTCTTGGCTCTTTCCTGTATGCAAAAATAAACCCCAGAAATCTCAGAAACATACAACCAAACTGAATTTAACCACACAAGCAGCCAGAACTGGGTCCCGCCAGAGTCCAGCTCCAGCTCCAGCTCCAGCAGTCTGGGCGGTGCTGCGCTCCTGAGCCGCAGGAGTAGAACCCGGGCGCAGGGACTCTCTACTCACACCAGCCTCCTCAGCGGAGTCCAGAAGCCTGAGGGAGAGGACAGCAGGGACCAGCTGGGCAGCTCCTGAGGAAGAGGACAGCAGGGACCAGCTGGGCAGCTCCTGAGGGAGAGGACAGCAGGGACCAGCTGGGCAGCTCCTGAGGGAGAGGACAGCAGGGACCAGCTGGGCAGCTCCTGAGGAAGAGGACAGCAGGGACCAGCTGGGCAGCTCCTGAGGAAGAGGACAGCAGGGACCAGCTGGGCAGCTCCTGAGGAAGAGGACAGCAGGGACCAGCTGGGCAGCTCCTGAGGGAGAGGACAGCAGGGACCAGCTGGGCAGCTCCTGAGGAAGAGGACAGCAGGGACCAGCTGGGCAGCTCCTGAGGGAGAGGACAGCAGGGACCAGCTGGGCAGCTCCTGAGGGAGAGGACAGCAGGGACCAGCTGGGCAGCTCCTGAGGGAGAGGACAGCAGGGACCAGCTGGGCAGCTCCTGAGGGAGAGGACAGCAGGGACCAGCTGGGCAGCTCCTGAGGAAGAGGACAGCAGGGACCAGCTGGGCAGCTACAGCTTCAGGCCTCCAGACAGCCTTTCCTTCCCCCAACCACCTGCTCCAAGAACCATTGGACACCTTTAATCTCGGCATTCAGTAGGCAGTGGTAGGAAGATTGCTGTGAGTTCGAGGCCATCCTGAAACTACATGGTGAATTCCAGGTTAGGCTGGGCTAGAGAAAGACCCTACCTCAAAAAAAAAACCAAAAATAGCCGGGCGTGATGGCGCCCGCCTTTAATCCCAGCACTTGGGAGGCAGAGGTAGGAGGATTGTGAGTTCCAGGCCACTCTGAGGCTCCATAGTGAATTCCAGGTCAGCCTGAGCTAGAGTGAGACCCTACCTCGAAAAACCAAAAATAAATAAGTAAATAAATAAAAACAAAGAATCAATGAAACAAAGTGTTGGTTCTTTGAAAGGATAAACAAGATTGATAAACCCTTAGCAAATCTCACCAAAAGAAAGAGACAAGAGACATAAGTTAATAAAATTAGAGATGAAACAGGCACCATTACAACAGATACCAAAGAAATTCAGAAAATCATAAGGAGGGGCTGGAGAGATGGCTTAGCAGTTAAGGCATTTGCCTGCAAAGCCAAAGGATCCCAGTTCAACTTTCCAGGACCCACGTAAGCCAGATGCACGAGGGAGTGCATGCATCTGGAGTTCATTTGCAGTGACTGGAGGCCCTGGCACACGCCCATTCTCTCTCTCTCTCTCTCTCTCTCTCTCTCTCTGCCTCTTTCTCTTAAATAAATAAATAAATATATTTAGAAAATCATAAGGCCACACTTCAAGAACATATACTCCACTAAGTTCGAAAATCTGAAAGAAATGGATGGTTTCCTAGATTTATATGACTTACCAAAATTAAATCAAGATGAGATAAACATTTAAACATATCTATAACAAGCACAGAGATCAAAATAGTTATAAAAAAAAATCCTACAACTAAAAAAAGTCCAGGCCCAGATGGATTCACAGTGATCCTCTTACCACTGCCCCTGAGTGCTGGGATTAAAGACATGTGCCACCACAACCAACCAATAAAAAAATATTTTTTTTTATTTTTATTTATTTATTTTGAGAGCGGCAGACAGAGAGAAAGAGGCAGAGAGAGAGAGAGAGAGAGGAGAGTGGGCGCGCCAGGGCTTCCAGCCACTGCAAACGAACTCCAGATGCGTGCGCCCCCTTGTGCATCTGGCTAACGTGGGTCCTGGGGAATCGAGCCTTGAACCGGGGTCCTTAGGCTTCATAGGCAAGTGCTTAACCAGCTAAGCCATCTCTCCAGCCCCAATAAAAATATTTTTAAAAAAGAAATGATTTTTCTCAGCAGCTGTTAATGGTGTAAAACACTGTTTGAGAGGCTGAGAAGATGGCTAAGTGAGTATTTGCTCTGCAAGCATAATGACCTGGGTTCAATCCCCAAGACTCATGTAAAAAACTCAGGTGTGGCCACATATACCTGTAACTCAGTGCTAAGAGGGGCAGAGACAGGAGGATCACTGGTTCTTTCTGGTCAGTCAGTCTAGCTGGGGGAGGGTAACCCTTAAAATAGATAGGACAGGGCTGGAGAGATGGCTTAGCGATTAAGGTGTTTCCCTGTAAAGCCTAAGGACTCAGGTTCAATTCCCAGGACCCACGTAAGCCAGATGCACTAGGTGGCACATGCATCTAGAGCTTGTTTGCAGTGGCTAGAGGCCCTCGTGTGCCCATTCTCTTCTCTGTCTCTCTTTCTCCATCCTTCTCTCTCAAATAAATAAAATAAAATCTTTTTAAAATATAGATAAGCCAGGTGTGGCTCAACCTTTCAGTTCCAGCACTTGGGAGTCTAGTCTGAGGTAGAGGGATCACTGTCAGACTTCCTTTACAAATAGCCAACTTACTATATGGTTTTTTAGCTATGCCTTTGAATTTAGAGAAGCCAAGAAGTGAAATTATTTCCAAATATACCAAGCAAGACATTCAAGTCATGAAGACTTGTACAGAGCACCCTTGAAATGACATATTAGCCTCGTCTATGGAACACCTGCCAAAGTAAGGGCTCAATTCAGATTTCTGTCACCCTCTGTGACGTCTCCCAGCAAAGGCTTTAGCTCCCTGTGGGACCTGGGTGGCCAGTCAGTCAATCAAACCTTCTCTGGACTCAGCAGCTGCCCTGCCTGGGAGTCCCTTGTGGTCTATGTGGGGGAGGCTCGGTCCCAGGAAGTGAGCACCAACAGCTACGTACTCAACAGTGCACTGCGTCACTGGAGGCACGCTACTGAGTCTCCTTGCTTTCCAAACTATTTCTTCCAGGCATGAAATAGTCTGGAATCCAATCTCTGAGGTAATATTACTTAAGTAAGCATAGACTTTGTTTCTTCTTCAAGCACGTCAGTGTGATTCTGTTAAATTTTCTAATTTTCACTGCCTGAATGAGCAGACAGGTCAGGGAACAGATCTGTTCCAGTTCTAGGATGGACAATCTGCCGGGCTCAGGAGAAGAATGCTGCACGCAGTCTGTGAGAGATATGATGTGGATCATTGGAGTTTCTTTTAAAAAACATGTTTTTAATTGACAACTTCCATAACTATAGACAATAACTCATGGTAATTCCCTCCCTCCCCCCACTTTCCCCTTTGAAACTCCATTCTCCATCATATCCCCTCCCCCTCTCAATCAGTCTCTCTTTTATTTTGATGTCATAATCTTTCCCTCCTGTTATGATGGTTTTGTGTAGGTAGTGTCAGGCACTGTGAGGTCATGGATATCCAGGCCATTTTGTGTCTGGAGGGAGCACATTGTAAGGAGTCCTACCCTTCCTTTGGCTCTTACATTCTTCCTGCCACCTCTTCCACAATGGACCCTGAGCCTTGGAAGGTGTGACAGAGATATTGCAGTGCTGAGCACTCCTCTGTCACTTCTTCCCTTCCCAGCACCATGGTGCCTTCATAGTCATTCACTGGGGTGTCTTTTTTTAAAAACAAGAACATTTTTTTTACTCTATTTTTATTTATTTATTTGAGAGAGAGAAAGAGGCAAAGAGAGGGAGAGAGAGAGAGAATGGGCACTCCAGGGCCTCCAGCTACTGCAAACAAACTCCAGACACATGTGCCACCTTGTGCATCTTGCTTACGTGGGTCCTGGGGAATAGAACCTGGGTCCTTTGGCTTTGCAGGCAAACGCCTTAACCACTAAGCCATCTCTCCAGCCCTTCTGGTGTCTTTTAAGACACTTTGTCAACCAGTAGATCTGGCTGTAGCCTTGGCTTCTTACCTTGCTGAGGTGACATTGGACATAGCATTGAAGACACAAATGCCAAATCCTCATAACTTTTCCAAGAAAAATGATCTTCTAAACTTTTTAAAATATTTTATTTGTTTATTAGAGAGAAAGAAAAAGAGAGAAGGGGGAGAACAAGTGCACCAGGGCCATTAGTCACTGCAAAAGAACTCAAGACAGATGTGCTTCCTTGTGCATCTGGCTTACCTGGGTACTGGGAAATTGAACCTGGATCCTTAGGCTTCACAGGCAAGTGCCTTAATGGCATAGGTGTCTCTCCAGCCTGATCTTCTAAACTTTTACTGGGTTGGAGTAGTTTCCTGGACATTTGTCCTCATTTGGATTAGGATAGGAACAAAATACACTTGTTAAAAAGAAAATGATCATGGATCACTGTGAGTTCGAGGACACCCTGACACCCTGAGACTACATAGTGAATTCCAGCTCAGCCTGGGCTACAGTGAAAATGAAAAAAAAGAAAAGAAAAGAAAATGAGCTGGGTATGATGGCGCACACCTTTAATTCCAGCATTGTGGAAGCAGAGGTAGGAGGATTGCTTTGAGTTGGAGGCCACCCTGAGACTACCTAGTGAATTCCAGGTCAGTCTGGGCTAGAAAGAGACCCTACCTCAAAAAACAAAAAACAACAAACCAAAAACCTAAAATGAGGCCTGGGAGATGGCTAGGCACTTGCTTTGCAAGCCTGCTGGCCCAAGTTTGACTCCCAGCACCCACGTAAAGCTGGACATAAAGTGAGACATGCGCCTGTGATCCTAACATGCCTATGGGAGGCGGAGCCAGGAGAATTTGGAAGCTCATGGGCAATCTAGATTGGCATACATGCCATAGTAAAACAAGGAAAGACTTTGTCTCAAAAAGAAGGTGGTGGTGGACAGATAGCTTAGCAGTTAAAAACACTTGCTCGCAAAGCCTGACTTCCAGGATTTGGTTCCCCAGGACCTACATAAATCCAGATGCACAAAGCGGCAATTGCAACTGGGGATCGTTTATAGAAACAAGGTGCCCTGGTATGCCCATACTCACTCCCTGTCTCTCTCAAATAAATAAAAAAGAGAATAGAAGGAAAGAGCAACCCAAGCTGTCCTGTGACCTACACACACATCTACACATACACACACATAAATAAAACAAAATCTATATGCTGCCGGGCATGGTGACACATGCCTTTAATCCCAGTACTTGGGAGGCAGAGGTAGAAGGATCACTGAGAGTTCGAGGCCACCCTGAGGCTACATAGTGAATTCCAGATCAGCCTGAGCTAGAGTGAGACCCTACCTTGAAAAGCCAAAAAAAAAAAGAAAAGAAAAAGAAAAGAAAAGAAACTTAAATGCTCCAGGAGTGTTGGCACACGCCTTTAATCCCAGCACTCAGGAGGCTGAGGTAGGTGAATCACTGTGAGTTCGAGGCTAGCCTGAGACTACATAGTGATTTCCAGGTCTGCCTGGGCTAGAGCAAGACCCTACCTTTGAAAACAAAAACAAAAAAGCAAATATCTAAATGCTAATATAACAAAAACAACATGTATAAACAAGAGAAGATTTGCTAAGATGACTGTGGGAATAGGATGCAACCTGGGTCCAAAGTGAGCTTGTAAAGACTGGTGTGAAAGCCAGACATGATGCACACCTTTAATCCTAGCACTTTGGGGATAGAGGTAGGAGGATCACCATGAGTTCAAGGCTACCCTGAAACTACATAGTGAATTCCAGGTCAATCTGGGCTAGAGTGAGACCCTACCTTGAAACACCCCCCCCCCAAAAAAAAAAAATATATATATGTACTGTTGTGAGAGTGGACTGGGCAGAAGGTTTAGAGGCTAAGACACTTGCCTGCAAAGCATAAGAACCCAGGTTTGATTCCCCAGAACCCACATAATCCAGATGCACATGGTGGCACATGTGTCTGGAGTTCGTTTGCAGTGGCTAGAGGCCCTGATGCACCCATTCTCTCTTTCTGTCTCTTGTCAATAAATAAATAAATACAAAAAAAAAAAAAAAACTTTAAAAAGAGTGGCGTGAGAGAAGCAGGGTATTCAGAAATAGGTCACCATCAGTGTCCAAAGAACCACCCCAATCCTGCCACCTGCTACTATTTATGGGCACTGGAGGCTGAGCTCCTGCTAGCTTGACCTTTCCATTTATGCCAGGGTACTGCTGGCCTAGGAAAAAAGCCAGTTGTGTATCTCATCATCACAGCAAAGGCACACAACTGCTGCCACAGTCTACTTATGATCCCTTTTTATAGACGTCACCTGTCAGGGACCACAATGTAGTCTATCAGCCATTTGGGGGCATTTCCAACTCACAAGTTAGAGCCCATTCACAAGAAGCCATGCCACTCCATTCCATGTGGAAGAAGGCAGTCACCTTAGGGGTTCATCCCAGAGGTACTCCACCTCCAGCAGAGCAGTCTTGTTGATGTCTCATTACCCACAGCAGCAGCAATACAAGTACTATGACAGCAATAAGGCGTGACATCTGTGGTGGTTTGATTCAGGAGTCCCCCATAAACTTATGTGTTCTGAATGCTAGGTCCCTAGCAGGTGGCGATTTGGGAATTGGATCCTCCCAGAGGCAGTGTATTGTTGGGTGTGGGCTTATGGATGTTATAGCCAGCTTCTCCTTGCCAGTGTTTGGCACACTCACCTGCTGCTACTGTCCACTTGATGTTGGCCAGGAGGTGATGTCCACTCTCTCCTCATGCCTTCATTTTCCCTGTCAACATGGAGCTTCCCCTCAAGTCTGTAAGCCAAAATAAACTTTCCTCCCATAAGCTGCTCTTGATCAAGTGTTGTCTGATAGCAACATGAAGCTGACTACAGCAGTAAGATTGGTACCAAGAAGTGGGGTAGCTGTTGCTAGAAACCTGATTCTGTGGCTTTTGATTAGGTTTTCAGTACCAGGCATGTATTCCCTCCCATGGATCTGGCCTCTAGTCCAATTAGAGAGCAGTTGGTTTCTCCCATAACAGACATGACACTATTGCACCTGTTGACTCATTAGGCCTGGCCAGCCAAACTTGAGACATCCAGTGTCCACTGTTTTCACTGCTGATGACTTCTCTCTCCCATAGGGCTGCATGCAGCGTAGTTTTGTTTTGTTTTTGTTTTTGTTTTTGTTTTTTTTCAGGCTTTCTGTCAGCTGGTCCACAGGGAGGAGGTTTTCAGCTCAGCTCCAGCTTGACTTCTCAGTGACCTTGCAGCCAAAGCATGTGGCATCTTCAGCAATAAGGTCTTACCATCTGTTGCAGTCAGGTTTGCATTGCTGGTAGAAATCACCCAACCAAGAGCAGCTTGTGGGAAAAAAAGGTTTATTTTGGCTTACAGGCTTGAAGGGGAAAGTCCATGATGGCAGGAAAAATGATGGCATGACCAGAGGGTGGACATCACCCCCTGGCCAACATCAGGTGGACAACAACAGGAGAGTGTGCTAAACACTGGCATGGGGAAACTGGTATAACACCCATAAGTCTGCCCCCAACAGGTAATTCTGCCTCCAGGAGGTAATTCCCAAATCTCCATCATTTGGGAACCTAGCATTCAGAACACCTAAGTTTATGGGGGACACCTGGATCAAACCACCACACCATCTATTTCTGGTGGAAAACCAAGAGCCTTGTCAATGGCCTGTAATGTTTTGGGGGCAACAGGGACATCCCTGGCCAGCAAGTCACTGGAAGGTATCCCATCCCTGGCACTGAAATTTTGATAGTAACAGTCTATGACTTCTGGGTATGCCATTACCAAAAAAAGTAGGTTACCATATGGCTTATTCATAACATCTTGAATTTTGATTAATTGTCCCCAACCCTCCTTTTACTCAATCTCTTCCTGTGACCTCATTTACATCATTGCATGCCCAGTAATCTGTTCATCTACTTAAATATATGGAATACCATCTCCTTAAGTCCTCCCCTCTCCTCCCTCCCTTATAGCCCTTTTCTAGATTATTGGCCTCTACCACTGATTTTTACTCCAACTTGCATACAAGTCAAAACATGTGTAGTTAGAATCCACATATGAGAGAGAGCATGTGATGTTTGGCTTTCTGGGCATGGGTTACCTCAATTAGTATAATCCTTTCCAGACCTATAAATTTTCCTTCAAATTTCATAATTTCATTTTTCTTTACAGATGAATAGAACTCCATTGTATAAATGTACCACATCTTGATTTTCCATTCATTAGTTGACGGACATCTAGGCTGGTTCTATTTCCTAGCTATTTTGTATAGAGGAACAATAAACATGGATGGGCAAGTATCTCTAATGTAGTAAGAAGAGTCCTTAGAATATATGCCTAGGAGTGTTATAGTTGGGTCATATGGTAAGTCTACTTTTAGAGGTCTCAGGAACCTCCACACTGATTTTCACAATGGCTGTACCAGATTACATTCCCACCAACAGTGTAGAGGGTTCCTCTTTTTCTGCATCCTCACCAACATTTACTGTCTTTTTTTTTTTTTCTTGATGATAACCATTCTGACAGGAATGAGATGGAATTTCAAAGCAGTTTTAATTTGCATTTCCCTGATGGTTAAGGAACATTTTTTTTAGATATTTATATGCCATCTGTATTTCTTCTCTTGAGAACTCTCTATTTAGTCCCATAGTCCATATCTGAGAGAGAAGGAAGCCGAGAAAGAGAGAGAGTGGGCATTCCAGAGACTCTAACTGCTGCAAACAAAATCCAGATGCATGTGCCACCTTGTGCATCTGCATAGCCCATTTTTTAATTTTAATGTTTTAAATTTATTTGACTGAGAGAGTGAGAAAGAGGCAAATAGAGAGGGGGAGGGGGAAGGGAGAGAATGGACGCTCCAGGGCCTCCAGCCACTGTAAACAAATTCCAGATGCATGTGCCACCTTATGCAGCTTGGGAATCAAACCTGGGTCCTTAGGCTTTGCAGGCAAGAGCCTTACCACTCAACCATCTCTCCAGCTCCCATAGCCCATTTTTTACTTGGGTAATTTGATTTCTTATCATTTAGTTTTTTGAGTTATTTGTATATCCTGGATATTAATCCTCTATCAGATGTATAGCTGACAAAGATTTTCTCCCAGTCTATAGGTTGCCTCTTTGCTGTATTCACAGTGCCCTTTGCTGTACAAAATTGTTGTAATTTCATGAGGTCCCAGTGGTTGACTAGTGGTTTTATTTCCTGAGCAACTTGAGTCATATTCAGAAAATTGTTGCCTTTGCTAATGTGTTGAAGCATACCCCTTGCTTTTTTCTATAGCATTTTCAAAGTTTCAGGTCTGATATTTAAGTCCTTGAATCATTTGGACTTAATTCTTGTGCTCTGAGAGAGATAAGGATATATTTTCATCCATCTACATATAGATATCCAGTTTTCCCAGCACCATTTGTTAAAGAGGCTGTCTTCTTTCTCCAGTGAATATTTTTGGCATTTATGACAAAAATAGGATGGCTGTAGCTGTCTGGATTTACATCTGGGTCCTCTATTCTGCTCCATTGAGCTATGTGTCTGTCTTTGTGCCAGTACCATGCTGTTTTTGTCACTAGGGCTCTGTAATATACCTTAAAATCAGGTATGATGATACCGCCAGCCTTATTTTTGTTGCTCAAAATTGTTTTGATTATTCAAGGTTTTTTTGTGCTTCCACATGAATTTTAGGATCATTTTTTTCTTGTATTTATTTGAGAGAGAGAGAAAAAGAGGCAGAGAGAGAGACAGAGACAAGGAGGCAAGCCCATCAGGATCACAGCATATTACTCAACACAAACTTTGAAATCCAGAAGGGCTTGTAATAATGTATTCAAAGTTCTGAAAGATAACAACTGTCAATGAAGGTTATTTTATCCTGCAAAGCTACCCATTCAAATAGGTGGAGAAATAAGGACATTCCACAACAAAAGCAGGCTAAAGGAATATTTGAAGACAAAACCAACTCTACAGAAAATACTAAAAAGGATCCTCCATGCTGAAGAGAAAGAAAAGCACACATGTAAGGAACCTAGGGGGAAAAAAAACATGCACAAATACTAGTTAATACAAGGAAGCAAAGGTAAAACGGGAAGAACTACAAAACAAGAAAAATGCCAAAAATAAATACACACCTTTCAATAATAACTCTTAACATCAGCAGCCTCAATACCCCAACCAAAAGACATTGGTTTGCAGACTGGGTTAAAAAGCAGGATACTTCAATTTGTTGCCTCCAAGAAAATCACCGTTCTACAAAGGATGGGCACTATCTTAGGGTGAAAGGTTGGAAAATGGTGTTTCAAGCAAATGGGCCTAGAAAACAAGCATGGGTTGCTATCCTAATATCTGACAAGGTAGACTTCAGTCCAACATTAGTTAGGAAAGATAAGGAAGGACACTTTATATTGATTCAAGGCACCCTTCAATGGGAGGACATTACAATCCTAAACATATGTGCACCTAACATGGGGGCCCCCAAATTCATCAAACAAATGCTATTAGAACTAAGGTCACAGATAACACCAAACACAGTGGTAGTGGGTGACTTCAACACCCCACTCTCATCAATTGACAGGTCATCCCAGCAAAAAAATAAACAGAGAGGCATCTGGATTAAATAAGGTCATAGAACAAGTGGACCTAAGAGATATCTATAGGACATTTCATCCAAATGCTTCAGAATATACATTCTTTTCAGCAGCACATGGAATATTCTCCAAAATAGACCATATATTAGGACACTAAGCAAATCTTAACACATACAGGAAAATTGAAATAATTCCTTGCATTCTATCTGACCACAATGGAATCAAACTACAAAGCAATAGCAAGAAAAGCTATAGAGCATACACAAAATCATGGAAACTAAATAATACACTACTAAATGATGAATGGATCAATGAAGAAATCAAGAAGGAAATCAAAAAATTCATAAAGTCAAATGATAATGAGAACACAACATACGAAAACCTTTGGGACACAATGAAGGTAGTCAGTCCTAAGAGAGAAATTTATAGCTTTAAGTGACTATATTAAGAAATTAGAAGCTGGGCGTGGTGGCGCATGCCTTGTATCTCAGCACTTGGGAGGCAAAGGTAGGAGGATCGCTGTGAGTTCAAGGCAACCCTGAGAATACATAGTGAATTCCAGGTCAGCCTGGGGTAGAGTGAGACCCTACCTCAAAAAAAAAAAAAAAAAAAAAAAAAAAAAAAAAAAAAGAAAAGAAAGAAAGAAAGAAAGAAAGAAATTAGAAAGGTCACAAGTAAACAACTTAAAGCTTCACCTTAAAGCCTTAGAAAAAGAAGAACAAGGCAAACCAAAAATCAGTACATGGGAAGAAATAATAAAGATTAGGACAGAAATTAGTGAAATAGAAACCCAAAAAAAGAAAAAATCCAAAGAATCAATGAAACAAAGAGTTGGTTTTTTGAAAGGATAAGCAAGATTGATAAACCCTTAGCAAATCTGACCAAAAGAAAGACAGAAAAGACACAAACCAATAAAATTAGAGATGAAAAAGACACCATCACAACAGATACCAGAGAAATTCAAAAAAGCATAAGGACAATTATAAGAATATATACTCCACTAAGTTTCAAAATATGAAAGAAATTGATGATTTCCTTGATTTATAAGACCTATCTAAATTAAATCAAGGTGAGAATAAACACTTAAATAGACCTAAAACAAGTATGGAGATCCAAGCAGTTATCAAAAATCTCCCAACTACAAAAAGTCCAGGCCCAAATGGATTCACTGGTGAATTTTACCAGACCTTCAAGAAAGAACTAACACTGGTGCTTCTTAAACTTTTCCATAAAATATAAAAAGAAGAATTCTACCAAGCTCCTTCTACAAAGCCAGCATCACCCTGATACCACAACCAGGCAAAGATAAAGCAAAAAAAGAAAATTACAGACCAATCTCCCTCATGAACATAGATGCAAAAATTCTCAGCAAAATATTGGCAAACAGAATACAAGAATATGTCAGAAAGATCATTCACGCTGACCAAGTAGGCTTTATCCCAGAGATGCAGGGATGGTTCAACATACACAAATCGATAAATGTAATACATTATATAAATGGACTGAAGGACAAAAATCACATGATCATCTCATTAGATGCAGAAAAAGCATTTGACAAAATCCAACATCCCTTCATGATAACAGTCCTACAGAGACTGGGAATAGAAGAAACATATCTCAATATAATAAAAGCTATTTATGACAAGCCTACAGCCAACATATTACTAAATGGGGAAAAAATGGAAGCTTTTCCACTAAAATCAGGAACAAGACAAGGGTGTCCACTGTTCCCACTCTTATTTAATATAGTACTGGAAGTATTAGCCATAGCAATAAGGCAAGAGACACACATAAAAGGGATACAAATTGGAAAGGAAGAGATCAAGTTATCATTATTTGCAGATGACATCATTCTATACATAAAGGAAACTAAAGACTCTGCCAGCAAACTGTTAGAGCTGATAAACACCTATAGGCATGTAGCAGGATACAAAATAAACACTCAGAAATCAGAAGCCTTCCTATATGCTAACAACAGACACACAGAGGTTGAAATCAGAGAATCACTCCCATTCATAATTGCATCAAAAAGAAAATAAAGTACCTTGGAATAAACCTAACCAAGGAAATGAAGGATCTCCACAATGAAAAGTTTAAAACACTCAAGCAAGAAATTGCAGAAGACACTAGGAAATAGAAAAATATCCCTTGTTCTTGGATCAGAAAAGTCAATATTGTGAAAATGGCAATCTTACCAAAAGCAATCTACACATTTAATACAATTCCCATCAAAATTCCAATGGCATTCTTCATGGAAATAGAAAAAACAATCCAAAAATTCATTTGGAATAACAAAAAACCTCAAATATCTAAAACAATTTTGAGCAACTAAAATAAGGCTGGTGGTATCATCATACCTGATTTTAACCTATACTACAGAGCCATAGTAACAAAAACAGCATGGTACTGGCACAAAAACAGACATGTAGATCAATGGAACAGAATAGAGAACCCAGATGTAAGTCTGGGTAGCTATAGCCACCTGATCTTCAACAAAAATGCCAAAAATACTCAATGGAGAAAAGACAGCCTCTTCAGCAAATTGTGCTGGGAAAACTGGATATGTATCTGTCGAAGGATGAAAATAGATACTTATCTCTCACCATGCACAAGAATTAAGTCCAAATAGATCACAGACCTTAATATCAGACATGAAACTCTGAAACTGCTAGAGAAAAAGGTAGGGGAAACCATTCAACATATTGGTCTTGGCTAAGACTTTCTGAATATAACCCCAATTGCTCAGGAAATAAAACCACAGATTAACCGCTGGGACCTTGTGAAATTACAAAGCTTTTTTTATAGCAAAGGACACTATGAATAGAGCAAAGAGGCAACCTACAGAATGGGAGAAAATCTTTGCCAGCTATACATCTGATAGAGGATTAATATCTAGGATATACAAAGGACTCAAAAAATTAAAGCCAGGCATGGTGGTGCATGCCTTTAATCCCAGCACTTGGGAAGCAGAGGTAGGAGGATTGCCATGAGTCCAAGGCCACCCTGAGGCTACATAATGAATTCCAGGTCAGCCTGGGCTAGAGTGAGACCCTACCTCAAAAAACCAAAAAAAAAAAAAAAAAAAATCTACATTCCTAATCATCAGGGAAATGAAGATTAAAACTACATTGAGATTCCATCTCACTCCTGTCAGATTGGCTACCAATATGACAACAAATGACCATAAATGCTGGCAAGGATACAGAAAAAGAGGAGCCCTTCTATACTGTTGGTGGGAATGCAATTTGGTCCAGCTATTGTGGAAATCGGTGTGGAGGTTCCTGAGACAGCTAAAAATAGATTTATCATATGACCCAGCTATACCACTCATAGGCATATATCCTAAGGACTTGTCTCAGTACCTTAGAGCTACTTGCTCAACCATGTTTTTTGCTGCTGAATTCACAATAGCTGGAAAATGGAACCAGCCTACACGTCCCTAAACTGATGAGTGGATAATGAAGATATGGCACATTTATACAATGGAGTTCTACTCATCAGTAAAGAAAAATGAAGTTATGAAATTTTCAGCAAGATGGATGGATCTAGAAAAGATTATTCTAAGTGAGGTAACCCAGGCCCAGAAAGCCAAATGTCACATGTTCTCTCTCATATGTGGATCCTAGCTACAAATGATTGGACTTTTGTGTGAGTAGGAAGAAAGTTCAGTAGCAGAGGCCAGTAAGCTAGGAAGGAGATATAAAGGGAATAGAAAGGGAGGGGGAACTTAATAGGATGGTATTGTATATATGTAAGTAGAAGAACAAATTAATGGGGATAAAAAGGCCTAAAGGAATTCAGGGGAAGAGGAAAGGTGGAGAGAGGGCTAATCAAAATCTAAGAGGATATAAATAAGTCATAAGGAAACCTACATTTTTGGACAATGGAGCACACAGGAGCCATAGATTGTTACTAGAAAATTTTCAGTGCCAGGGATGGGATACCTTCCAGTGAGTTGTTGGCCAGGGAGGTCCCTGATACCCCTAAAACATTACAGGCCATTGCTGATGCCCTTGGTTTCCCACCAGGAATGGATGGTAAGACCCTGATGCTGAAGACTCCATGTACTTGGGCTGCAAAGTCACTGAGAATTCCTGCTGGAGCTGAGCTGAAAACCTCCTCCATGTAGACCAGCTGACAGAAAGCTGGAAAAAGCCATGCTGCATGCAGCTCAATGGGAGAGTGAAAAAAATCACCAGTGAAGATATTCCACAGTGGACACTGCAAACCTTAAATTTGTCCAGCCAGGCCAAATGAGCCAATGGATGCAATAGCAGCACATCTGTTATGGGGGAACCAACCAGTCTCTAATTTGACTGGAGGCCCACTTCATGGGAGGGAATACATCCTTGATATTGAAAACCTACAACAGGGATAGTCATGAGCCCTAGGGGTGTAACATCTGCTGCTGTGTGGCTAAATATATATACTATGCTCATCAAACTGCCTAGTAAGTACTTCTCTTAATGTTCATACACATATATTAATGCTACTCTCACTTTTAGTTAGAGAACCTTCTCTTTTCAGATGGCAATGACCTTGGGATGACTCAGAAGGCACCATGGTGCTGAGAAGAAGTGACAGAGGACTGCTCAGCATTGAAATATGTCTATCACACCTTCCAAGGCTCAGGGTCCATTCTAGAAGAGGTGGCAGAAAGAATGTAAGAGTCAAAGGAAGGGCAGGACTCTTTACAATGTGCTCCTCCAGACATAAAATGGCCTGGATATCCATGACCTCATAGTGCCTGACACTACCTACACAAGACCATCATAAGAGGAAGAAAAGATCATGACATCAATATAAAAGAGAGACTGGCCAAGGGTGGTGGCGCACGCCTTTAATTTAACTCGGGAGGCAGAGGTAGGAGGATCGCCGTGAGTTCGAGGCCACCCCGAGACTCCATAGTGAATTCCAGGTCAGCCTGGGCTAGAGTGAGACCCTACCTCGAAAAACAAAACAAAACAAACAAACAAAAAAAAAAAGAATAAAAAAGAGAGACTGATCTAGAGGGGGAGGGGATGTGATGGAGAGTGGAGTTTCAAAGGGGAAAGTGGGGGGAGGGAAGGAATTACAATGGGATATTGTTTACATTTATGGAAGTTGTTAATAAAATAAAAGAAAGAAAAATAAACTGATGACATCAAAGTAGAGCAGAGGCTGATAGGAAAGAAAGAAAGGATTCAGTGCAGGGTGAAGTTGGGAGGAGAAAGGGTGGGGATGGCAGGGAATTATCATGGTTTATTGTTTATACTTATGGAAGTCGTAAATAAAAAATTTAAAAAACGCTGGGCATGGTGGCACAGACCTTTAATCCCAGCACCTGGGAGGCAGAGGTAGGAGAATTGCTGTGAATTTGAGGCCAGCCTGAAACTACAGAGTAAGTTTCAGGGCAGCCTGTGCAGAGTGAGACCCTACCTCCAAAACCTTTTTTTAAGTTTAAAAAATTGTTTTGATTATTTATTTGAGGGGGGAGTGAGTACACCATGGCTCTTGCCATAAACTCCAGATGCACGCACCACTTTATGCATCTGGCTTTACATAGGTACTGGGGAATTGAACCCGTTGTCAGGCATGGCAAGCAAGTGCCTTTAACTATTGAATCACCTCTCTGGCCTTTTTTTTTTTTTTTCGAGGTAGGAACTCACTATGTAGTCTCAGGGTGGCCTCGAACTCACGGCAATCCTCCTACCACTGCCTCCCGAGTGCTGGGATTAAAGGCGTGCACCACCACGCCCAGCGTCTGGCCATTTTTTTAAAAAAATATGTTTAATTAGTTATTATTTGCAAGCAGAGATAGAGAAGGAAAGAGCACACTGGGGCCCCTTGCCACTGCAAATGAACTCCAAATGTATGTGCCATTCTATGCATATGACTTACATGATGGGGAATCCATCAAATCTGGGCTGTCAGGCTTTGCAAGCAAGCACCTTTAACCATTGAGCCAGTTCTCTAGCTTCCTGGCCATTTATTTATTTATTCGCAAGCAGAGAGAGATAGAGAGAAGAGAGACAGACAGAGAGAGAATGGGCACACCAGGGCCTATAGCCACTGCAAATGAACTCCTGTGCATCTGGCTTACGTGGGTCCTGGAGAATCAAACCTGGGTCCTTTGGCTTCACAGGCAAACAGCTTAACCACTAAACCATCTCTCCAGCCCCATTTTTTTTTTTTTTTTTTTTGAAGCAAGGTCTCACTCTGTAGGCCAGACTGGCTTGAACTCAAGGCAAACCTCCTACTTGAGCCTCCTGAGCACTGGGATTAAAGGCATGAGGCACCACACTAGCCTCTAAAATGTACCATTTTTAACAAAAATTCTGAGAACATGCAGAGATGCCCAAGCAGTAAAGCAGGCAACAGAAACTGCCTGTGAGAGGGAACAGATGTCAGATGTAACATAAATACAGTCAAGGAGGTGTGCTGTGTAGCTCAGTGATAGAGCGCTTACATACCATCTTAGGCAGTGCCTAAAAAACGTAAATGAAGGGCTGGAAAGATGGCTCAGCAGTTAAGGTGCTTGGCTGCAAAGACTGAAGACCCAGGTGTGATTCCCCAGTATCCACTTAAATCCAGATGCACAAAGTAGTGCATGTATTTGGAGTTCATTTGGAGGCCCCAGCATACCCATTCTCTCTCTCTGCTTGCAAATAAGTAAATAAATATTTTATATTTTATTATTTATTTATTTGCAAGCAGGGAGAGATAGAAGAGATGGAGAGAATAGGTATGCCAGGGTCTCCAACTCCTGAAAATTAATTCCAGATGCATGCACCACTGTGCACCTGGCTTTACATGGGTACTGAGGAATTGAACCTGAGTCTTTAGGCTTTGCAGGCCAGCACCTTAAGTGCTGAGCCATCACCCCAGCCAAAATAAAAATATTTTTTTAAAAAGTAAGTAAGGGGGCTGGGTCTGGTGGCACATGCCTTTAATCCCAGCACTCAGGAGGAAGAAGTAGGAGGATCGCTGCGAGTTTGAGGCCAGCCTGACAGTACATAGTGAATTCCAGGACAGCCTTGGCTAGCATGAGACCCTACCTTGAAAAACCAAAAAAAAAAAAAAAAAAGTAAGTAAAGGGCTGGAAAGATGGCTTATCAGTTAAGGCACTTGCCTGTGAAGCCTAAGGACCCATGTTTGACTCCCCAGGTCCCGTGTAAGCCAGACACATGAGGTGATACAAGGGCACAATGTCACACATGCGCACAAGGAGGCCCTGGCATACCAATTCTCTCTCTCTCTCTCTCTCTGTCTCTCTCCTTCTCTCTCTCTCTCTCTCTCTCTCTCTCTCTCTCTCTCTTGCTCTCACTCTCTCATAAATAATATTTTTTAAAGTAAGGGCTGGAGACATGGCTCAGTGGTTAAGGTACTTGCCTGCAAAGCCTAATGACCCAAACTTGATTCCCCAGTACCCATGTAAAGCCAGATGCACAAAGTGGCACATGCATCTGGAATTAATTTGCAGGGCCAAGGATCTTGTTTCCCACCAGGAATAGATGGTTAAACCCTATTGCTAAAGACTCCACGTGCTTGGGCTGCAAGGTCACTGAGAAATCAAACTGGAGCTGAGCTGAACTCCCCCACCCCCATGTAGACCCGCTGACAGAAAGCTGGAAAAAGCTACACTGCATGAAGCCCTATGGGAGAGAAAAGTCATCAATGGTGGTAAACAGTAGTGGACATTACAAGCCTTAAGATTGGCTAACCAGGCCAAATGACTAAATGGGTGCAATAGTGGCATGTCTGTTATGGGGAAAACCAACTGGTCTCTAATTGGACTGGAGGTCCCCTTCATAGGAGGGAATACATACCTCATACTGAAAACCTAATTAAAAGCCTATGGCAGAGGTCGTGAGCCCTAGGGGAATAATGCCTATTGTTATCTGGCTAAATGCATATATTATGCCCATGAAACTGCCCTGTAGGCACCGTTCTAACATTTACACCCATATATTAATGCTACTCTCACTTTTGGTTAAAGAAGCTTCTCTTTTCAGATGGCGGTGATGACTGGGGAGACTCAAAAGTCACCAGAGTGCTGAGAAGAAATGACAGTGGAGTGCACAGCACTATCTCTATCACCTTCCACAACACAAGGTCTATTGTAGAAGTGGCAGAAAGAATCAAGAGACAAAGCTTACAATGCAATCTTCTAGACACAGAATTGTCTGGATATGCATGATCTCTCAATGCCTGGTACTACCTACACAAGATCTTCATAATAGGAGGAAAAGATGATGACATCAAAATAAAAGAGAAACTTATTGAGACGGGGAGGGAATATGATGGAGGATGGATTTATGAAGGGGAGAGTGGGGTGGGGAGGAAATTATGGTTTATTGTCTATAATTATGGACGCCGTCAATTTAAAAAGTTAAAAAATGAGCAGGATGTGGTGGCACACACTTTTAATCCCAGCACTCAGGAGGCAGAGGTAGGAGGTGTGAGTTTGAGGCCACCCTGAGACTACATAGTGAATTCTAGGTCAGCCTGAGGTAGAGTAAGGCCCTATCTCAAAAAACCAATAAAACAAACAAAAAAAAAAACCTCCAATTCTACTTCACATTGTCTTGTTCTGAAATTGTTTTCTGTGATATAGCCACAAATGCTAAGTTTGCCTGAGTCAAGGTCCCTGAAATATTAAGGGAATGCCTCAACTTGCTGAAGGTGACAGTATGGAACTGTTTCTTTGTCCCCTCAGTGCTCGCACTCTGACCTTTTCAGCAAGAAAACCAATAAATTTGCTTTCTTGCTTATGTCAGTTTGAATTGGTTCTTTGATCACTTATTACTAAAAAATTCCACACGTGTGGAGGCCAAAGGACAACTTTTGGGTCAGTCCTTGCCTTTTACCTCATTTGAGGCAGGGTTTCTCATTCTTGTTCACTGCTCTGCTGCAAACTTCCAGAAATTTCTCTGTCCTCTGCCTCCCTCCCTTCTCAACATAGGCACACAAGGATTAAAGAAGGCCACCACAACCTCTGGCTTTGATGTAGGTCCTGGGGACCCAAACTCAGGTACTCAGAGTTGTGTGGCAAGCACTTTATCCACTGAGCCATTAATAGTGAAATAGTGACAGTATAAAACCAAGCATGGAGCGTGGTGGTGCACGCCTTTAATCCCAGCACTCAGGAGGCAGAGGTAGGAGATCACCATGAGTTCGAAGCCACCATGAGACTACATAGTGCACTCCAGGTCAGCCTGAGCTAGAGTGAAACCCTATCTCGGGGGAGATGGGGAAGAAAAAGCATGGTGACACATATCTACAGTTCTAGCAACTCAGAAGACTGAGACAGAAAGATTGCTTGAGTCCAGGAGTTCAAGGCTAGCTTGGGAAATATAGCAAGACCCTGTTTCTAAAAACAAAGTAATAGCAAAAGAATGCTAATACTACAATAATTCATAAAGGCAACAAGAAGTGAAAATTCACAAGAAAACAGCCAGACCCAAATTACAAAATAGCTATCCTGTAATCTTCAAAGGAGTCTGAGTCATGGCCCAAGAGACTAGATTAAGTGAAAGTAGGGAATCCTGACAGGCGGCATCTAGCTGAGGTGGAGACAGGCTGAAGTAAAGGCAGCCCTGGCGGAGGTGCCATGGCAGTGCTGCCAGGATTCCTGCCGCCCTGGCGAGCCCAGGCTGACAGCCAGAGAGCACAGCGGCTCAGCTCCTGGGGAGAGGATCCAAGAAAGCGCAGGGCAGCCACCTGCCCCTGCTGGCTCCTATTACATCATTGCCTGCAGCAGTGATTGGCAGCCTTGGCAAAGGCCTTGCGGGCCAGAGATCATGTACTGCCTCCGGTGGCTGCTGCGGGTCCTCCTCCTCCGCAAGCCCCTCAGCCCCGCCCTGTGGCTTAGCCACTCCATGTTCATGAGCTTGTACCTGCTCACTTCCTCCTGGAGCGCCAGCCTTGCATGATCTGTGCTCTGGTTTTCCTGGCAGCCCTCTTCCTCATCTGCTATAGCTGCTGGGGAAACTTTCCTAGGCCTCTGCTCTGATAGCCCGCTTGCAGAATTGGCCCAGCACCTGATGTTGTGGACACCTAACTGCTGTCGAATTAACTTTCCAAGAAAGCAGAAGATGGGAGAGAAGCCATTGACATAAGTCATGGAGTATTTTGGAGTTTCAAATCCTGCAACCCCGCTGGTGCCCCATTTCTCACACAGCCTTCTTTGGCCTGTGATGTTTTATCCTTATAATGTGGATAATGGCACTGATCCACCAGCGCTTTCATTGCAGAGTCCTATAGTCCTGGGTGGTCTTGTGGTTGTATGTTCTGCCACCATCTTTGTCCCCACTAACAGGATGGCCCACCCCCTTGTCTCATCACTGTGAAGAGTCTACAGCCATCCTGATCACCTATCCTGGTGTGACCTGGACAGATAAAATGTCAGCCTCGGGCTGGAGGAATGGCTTAGCGGTTAAGGCATTTGCCTGCTAAGCCAAAGGACCCAGGTTCAGTTCCCCAAGACCCACGTTAGCCAGATGCACAAGGGGGCGCACGCGTCTGGAGTTCATTTGCAGTGGTTGGAGGCCCTGGCATGCCCATTCTCTCTCTCTCCCTCCCTCTTTCTCTGTCAAATAAATTTTAAAATATATATATTTTTAAATGCCATAGCCGGGCATGGTGGCACATGCCTTTAATCCCAGCACTTGCGAGGCAGAGGTGGGAGGATCGCTGTGAGTTCAAGGCTACCCTGAGACTACATAGTGAATTCCAGGTCAGCCTGAGCTAGAGTGAGACCCTACCTCGAGAAAAAAAAAAAAAAAAAAAGCCAGCCTCATTGTCACCTCCCTCCTTGTCAGACTGGCCTTCCTTCCCTACTCAGTTCCTCCCCTGGTTTTCCTTTAGTTCTCGCCTGCCCCTTTCCTTTTGGGGGAGCACCTGTCCAAGACAAGACTTATCCTTGCACTTACCTCATACTTGAAGAGACTGCTGACACCCGAGAGCCTTGCTTTTTCACCCTCCTCTCCCTGTTTAGCAGGCGAGGCTGAATCATGTCTCGACTGTCTGCTGTCCACAGTCTTCCAGTATTTCCTCTACCTCATTTTTATTTTTATTTTTATTTTATCCATTATTTGAGGGGGTCGGGTTCAGGATCTCTAGCCACTGCAAATGAACTCCAGACACATGCACCACCTTGTGCACCCGGCTTTATATGGGCACTGGGGAATTGAACCTGGGTCCTTTGGTTTTGCTGTCAAGTGCCTTAACCACTAAGCCATCTCTCCAGTCCTGCCTCATTTTAAAGAAAGAAGCAGCAGAGAGAGGTTGCTATTTGACCAGGGTGTCTGGACTCGTGCATCCCAGGCCAGCTTCACTCCGCTCGTCCTTCCTCCCGCCTCTCAGCCATCCTGAGGGGCTTCCTCACTTCTCCAGTGCCTACTGTGCAGGAGGAAGTTGTGTGTTCATGTAGAGCCAGCTGAGTGAATGGAGAAAAAAAATTGTGTATTTCGTAGCAGCCACGATCTTCTTGATATTGTCTTTTTGTTTTGTTTTGTTTTGTTTTGTTCGAGGTAGATTCTCACTCTAGCCCAGACTGACCTGGAATTCATTAGGTAGTCTCAGGGTGGCCTCGAACTCACAGCAATCTTCTTCCCTCTGTTTCCCAAGGGCTGGGATTAAAGGCGTACACCATCACACCCGGCAAGATATTAGTATTTTTTTATGTGTCCTGTGTGTGTGCACACAAATATGTGTGTATATTCTTTTTGACGGTTTACTGAACATTTTCTGATTTGAAGTTTGGCAGTAGCTGTAGCAGGTCTCACTGCAGTATTTATTTATGAGAAAGAAAAAGGCAGACAGAGAAAGAATGGGCACATCAGAGCCTCCAGCCATTGCAAGCGAACTCTAGATACATGCGCCACCTTGTGCATCTGGTTTACACGGGTACTGGGAAATCGAACCTGGGTCCTTAGGCTTTGCAGGCAAGCGCTTTAACTGCTAAGCCATCTTTCCAGCCCTCACTGCAGTTTTTATTTAGCACAGGGATTGCAGAATGGACACAGTGGACTCCGAGGGGGATCAGACAAAACAGGAGAGCAGTGGCTATGATCTTCCTGCCAGGAGCTTTCGCGTCCCTGCACATGTAGATTGCACACTATGAAGAATACATGGGAAAACGGGGTCGCGGCGCGGGGTCGAGGGCGCAGCGGGGTCGGAGCGCGGCCGGCCGGCGCGGGGTGGCGGATCCGGAGCGGGCCGAGCGAGAGCATGGCGTCGCCGGGGCCGGCGGGGTCGCTGCTGGCGGGCGCGGCGCGGGCCGGCCTGCACTTCCGCCCAGGCCAGACCTGCTACCGGCCCCTGCGCGGGGATCAGCGGGCGCAGCTGGGGCGCAGGACTTACCCCCGGCCACATGAGTACCTGTCCCCATCCGATCTCCCCAAGAGCTGGGACTGGCGTAATGTGAATGGAGTCAACTATGCCAGCGTTACCAGGAACCAACACATCCCGCAGTACTGTGCGTCCTGCTGGGCGCACGGGAGCACGAGTGCCATGGCAGATCGCATCAACATCAAGAGGAAGGGAGCGTGGCCCTCCACCCTGCTGTCAGTGCAGCACGTCATTGGCTGCGGCAACGCCGGCTCCTGCGAGGGGCAACGGCTTGCCAGTGTGGGAGTACGCCCACCGGTATGGCATCCCCGATGAGATCTGTAACAATTATAAGGCCAAGGACCAAGACTGTAACAAGTTTAACCAGTGTGGGACCTGCATGGAATTCAAAGAGTGTCACACTATCCAGAACTACACCCTGTGGCGCGTGGGTGACTACGGCTCCCTCTCAGGCAGGGAGAAGATGATGGCAGAGATCTACGCCAACGGTGCCATCAGCTGTGGGATAATGGCAACAGAAAAGATGGACAAATACACTGGAGGCATCTACGCTGAGTACCAGGCCCAGCCCTACATCAACCACATTATCTCTGTGGCCGGGTGGGGTGTCAGCCACGATGGCATCGAGTACTGGATTGTCCGGAATTCCTGGGGCGAAGCATGGGGCGAGAGAGGCTGGATGAGGATCGTGACCAGCACCTATCAGGAAGGGGAGGGCGCCAGCTGCAACCTTGCCATTGAGGAGTCTTGCTCGTTCGGGGACCCCATTGTTTAGTGGATGGCTCTGGAAGCAGTGTCACGAACCATGAGCAGAGGATGCCGGGCTGGGTGTGGGACTGGTGACTGGAGATGGCACTGGACATGTCGACATGAGGAGCAGCGCGGGACACGAGAAGGGCTGACGAAGGACAAGCACCTGCACAGGCAGTCCCCCGAGCCAACGCTGCCTTCAGCCACCTGGGGAGGGTGGCCTGCAGCCCAGGAAGAGGGCACGGAGTCTTGGTATTTCACATTTAGCAGATGTGTCTAGACTAGGGCACCTAAGAGGCCCTACCACCAGTTCTGATGTCATCTTGGAGTCATTAAGGAGGGAGGTGGCCATTTCAAACTGTCCAAGTGACAAATAAAGTAACCATCTGGCTTTAAAAAAAAAAAAAAAAAAAAAAAGAATACATGGGAAAACTTTGTGACTTCTCACTTGCTTTTTATTTTCTCTGCACTTCAATAAAATTGTTGGCCAGTGAAACTTTTCCCTGGCCCCAGCCCACTGGGGATCTGCACGGTTGTCCTTCTAGTTGGAAGTGTCTCTCTTTCCTTTAGAGAGAAAGCAGTGGGTCAGGCAGAGAGCCCCCACATTTGGACAGCTGTTCTAGGGCTTTTATTTCTGGTGTGTTCATTCCACAGCTGTTTGAAATGTTTAATAAAACTTATAATTGGGGCTGGAGAGATGGCTTAGAAGTTAAGCGCTTGCCCGTGAAGCCTAAGGACCCCGGTTTGAGGCTCGATTCCCCAGGACCCACGTAAGCCAGATGCACAAGGGGGCGCATGCGTCTGGAGTTCGTTTGCAGAGGCTAGAGGCCCTGGCACGCCCATTCTCTCTCTCTCTCTCTCTCTCTCTCTCTCTCTCTCTGTTGCTCTCAAATAAATAAATAAAAATAAAAACAAAAAAATTAAAAAAAACTTTATAATTGGGCTGGAGAGATGGCTTAGCGGTTAAATGCTTGCCTGTGAAGCCTAAGGACCCTGGTTCGAGGCTCGATTCCCCAAGACCCAAGTTAGCCAGATGCACAAGGGGGCGCACGTCTGGAGTTTGTTTGCAGTGGCTGGAAGCCCTGGCACACCCATTCTCTCTATATATCTGCCTCTTTCTCTCTGTCTGTCACTCTTAAATAAATAAACAAAAATATTTTTAAAAACTTTATAATTTTTTTAAAGGAGTCATCAAGCCAGGGTTGGTGATGCATGCCTTTAATCCCAGCACTTGGGAGGCAAAGGTAGGAGAATTCCAGGACAGTCTGGGCTAGAACAAGACCCTACCTCACCCCCCCCCCAAAAAAAAAAGTCATCAAAAATGGCCAGGAGAAGTGACAATGGAATGAGACATCTCTATCACATCCTCCAAGACTCAGGGACCATTGTAGAAGACTTGGAAGAAAGAATGTAAGAGCCAAAAGAAGAGGAGGAGTGCTTACAATGCTGTCATCCAGACACAAAGTATAATTAACATTCATGACCTCACAGTGGCTGATGCTACCTACATGAGACTTGCTTAACAGTAGGGTGGGGGGAGGAATGCTGAACTCAAACTAGAAGAAATGCTGGACATGGTGGCGCATGCCTTTAATCCCAGCACTTGGGAGGCAGAGGTAGGAGAATCACTGTGAGTCTGAGGTCAGCCTGAGACTACATAGTGAATTCGAGGTCAGCCTGGGGTAGAGTGAGACCTTACCTGGAAAAACAAAACAAAAACAAAAAGAAGAAGAAGAAAAAGAAAGACTAGTTGGGAAGAAGAAGGGATTCAATGAAGGTAAGGTTTGGGAGAGGGAAAAAGTGTAATATTGGATGGGGATTATGATCATAGTATATTGTTTATATTTACAGAAGTTGTCAATAGAAACTCTTAAATAGAGCTGGAGAGATGGCTTAGTGGTTAAGCGCTTGCCTGTGAAGCCTAAGGACCCTGGTTCAAGGCTCGATTCCCAGGACCCATGTTAGCCAGATGCACAAGGGGGCACATGCATCTGGAGTTCGTTTGCAGTGGCTGGAGGCCCTGGCATGCCTCTCTCTCTCTTTCTCTGTCACTTTCAAATAAATAAATAAAAATTAAAAAATTAAAAAAAAACTTAAATAGGGGCTGGAGGGATGGATTAGTGGTTAAGGCATTTGCCTACAAAGCCAGAGGATCTAAGTTCGATTCCCCAGGACCCATGTAATCCAGATGCACAAGGGGCACATGTGTCTGGAGTTTATTTACAGTGGCTGGGGGCCCTGGTGCACCCATTCTCTCTCTGCCTCTCTCTCTTCTCTCTTTCTGTCTCTCTGCTTGCAAATAAATAAATAAAATAAAAAAAAACTTACATAGGGCTGGAGAGATGGCTCCAGTAGTTAAGGTGCTTGCCTAGGCATCCAGGTTCGATTCCCCAGAATCCACATAAGTCAGATGCCAATGGTGGCCCATGCATCTGGAATTCGTTTGCAGTGGCTAGAGGCTCTGGTGCACCCATTCTCCATTCATTCTCTCTCTCTCCCTCCATCTCTCTCTTTCTCTCTCTTACACACACACTCACACACATAAATAAATAAAAATAAAATAGTTAAGAACAATTCTGGGCTGGAGAGATGGTTCAGCAGTTAAGGTGCTTGCCTATAAAGCCTAACAACCTAGGCTCAATTCCCCAGTACCCACATAAAGTCAGACGCACAAAGTGGCACATGTATCTGGGGTCATTTGCAGTGGCTGGAGGTCCTGGCATGTCATTCTTTCTCTGTGTGTATCTGCTTCCTCTCTCTCCCTCTCTCTCTCTCTCTCTCTGTTGCAAATAAATAAGTAAAATTTAAATTTAAAAAATTATTTGCTTTTTAAAAAATTAAATAAAATTTAAACTTGGAAGCAGAGCATGGTGGCACACGCTTTTAATCCCAGCACTGGGGAGGCACAGGTAGGAGGAGCGCTGTGACTTCAAGGCTGCCCTGAGACTACATAGTGAATTACAGGGCTAGAGTGAAACCCTACCTCAAAAAACAAAAACAAAAAAACAAAAAAATTAAACTTGGGGCTGGAGAGATAGTTCAGTGGTTAAGACGCTTGCCTGTAAAGCCTAATGACCTGAGTTCAGTTTCCTAGTACTCATGTAAAGCCAGATACACAAAGTGATGCATGCATCTGAAGTTTGTTTGCAGCAACTAGAGGCCCTGGTGTACCATTCTCTCTCTGTCTCTCTCTCTACTTGCAAATAAATTTTAAAAATTTAAAAACTTAACATGTGCACAAGATGGCACAAGCATCTGGAGTTTGACTGCAGTGGCTGGAGGCCCCAGTGTGCCAATTCTCTCTCGCTTGTTTGCTCGCTCATAAGTAAAATAAAATTTAAAAATTTAAATTTAGCCAGGTGTGGTGGCTCATGACTTTAATCCCAGCACTTGGGAGGCTGAGGTAGGAGGATTGCTGTTGGAGGCCAGCCTGAGACTACATAGTGAGGTCAGCTTGGACCAAAGCGAGACCCTACCTTGAATAGAGAGAGAGAGAGAGAGAGAGAGAGAGAGAGAGAGAGAGAGGAGATATAACATCTATATGTAATACATGATCCTGGTTTGGATCCTAAAATCAACAAAGGAAGGGTTTGGAGTACAGCTCAGTGATAAAGCTCTTACCACTCACCTAGCAGGCACTGAGGCCTCTGATTTGATTCCCAGCATCACACACACATACAAACACACACACACACTCCCAGAGTGAGGCAGGAGGATGGAAAGTTTGAGGGTACCTTAGGCTACATAGTGACGCTCTACCTCGAAAAACAAAAAGGGGTGCTGGGGAGATTGCTCAGTGGTTAAAGGTGCTTGCTTGCAAAGTCTGCTGACCCAGGTTCAATTCCCCAGCCACTCATGAAGGTGGACAGCCATTCATTTGAAGTGGCAAGAAACCCTAGTGCCTCCACACACAAACACACACAACACATACACATGTGTAACACACATGTAAATGAGAGCTTGTTTGGAGGTTCTAGCAGGAGAGCACAGCTACTTGTCAACCTTGGCAATCAATGGGGTGACAGATGTCGCAGCAAAATCACCCTCACATCCCACACATGCAAATGAATGAATGGATGAATAAATAAATAAATAAATACAGGGCTGGAGAGATGGTTCCGTGGGTAAGAGCACTTCCAGCAGAAGCATGAGGACCTGAGCAGGCCTGAGATCACCTGAACTTGATTCTCCAGTACCCATGTTGGCATAGCCATGCATGGCTGTAACCTCTGAGGGGCGGGAGGAGAGGGAAGGCAGACACTAGGAAATCTCTGGGGTTCCCTGACCAAGAAATGGCAGCTCTAAGTAAGGGAGCTCTGCCTGAGTGACAGACAAGGGCAGCAGACATTGTCCTCTGGCCTCCATGCACGGACAGCCATGTGCATCTGCACACATACACGCATATGCTACCCATACATGACATCACACACTATACCACACATACTCTACACACACATGCACACTGAAAAATAATTTAAGGGCAGGTGGCATGGAGGCACACATCTTTAATCTCAGCACAAGGGAGGCAGAGATAGGAGGATTGCTGAGTTTGAGGCTAGCCTGAGCTAGAGTGAGACCCCACCTCTCTCTCTCTCTATGTATATATATATATATATATATATATATACATATATATATATACATACATACATACATATATATATGGGCTGGAGAGATAGCTCAGTGGTTGAAGGCACCTATTTACAAAGCCTGATGGCCTGGGTTCAATTTCCCAGCATCCATGGAAAGCCAGATGCAGCACAAGGCCCTTATGTGTCCATACCTTCTCTCTTTTTCTATCCTTGTGTGTGTGTGTGTGTGTGTGTCCCCTCTCAAAAAAAAAAAAAAAAAAAAAAAAAAGCAGTCAGGTGTGGTGGTACATGCTTTAGTCCCAACACTCAGGAGGCAGAGATAGCAGGATTACTGTGAGTTCAAGGCCAGCCTGGGCTAGTGTGAGACCCTATCTCGAAAAACAAATTAATAATTTTTTTAAAAAAAGGTGGAGGATGCCTGAAGAACACCCAAGACTCTCCTCTGGGCTAAACACACACACACACACACACACACACACACACACACACACACACACACTGTTGCAGTCAGGTTCACAATGCTAGCAGAAATCATCTGACCAAGAGCAGCTTTGGGGAAAAAAGGGTTTATTTTGGCTTACAGGCTTGAAGGAGAGCTCCATGATGGCAGGGAAAATGATGGCATAAGCAGAAGGTAGACATCACCCCCTGGCCAATATCAGGTGGACAACAAGAATAAGAAAGTGCAATGCATGACCCGTATACCTCAACAAGGAGGGGCCAAGGGGAGGGGGTAGGTCACGGATGAGCCTAATAATGGTACCAAACTGACTGTATTTGCTGAATACAAAACTAACTAATAAAGAAAAGAAAAAAAAAAAAAGAATAGGAAAGTGTGCCAAACATTGGCAAGGGGAAACTGGCTATAGCACCCATAAGCCCACCCCCAACAATACACTGCTAAATATACTGGCTATAAAATCCATAAGAGATGTTAATTCCCAAATCTCCATCAGCTGGGAACCTAGCATTCAGAACACCTATGTTTATGGGGGACACATGAATCAGACCACCACATACTCACAAATACACACATACACACATATATGCACACACACACACACACACACACTCAAACATATGCACACATACACACACATACACTCACAATACACATATACACATACACACACATGCACACACATACATACACGCACACATACAACTTGTTTCATTCGACCCAGATGACAAGAAGAAAGCCCATCAAGAGCGCGTAGTCACCAGTGAGCTGTGAACCGAGGAGGCATGGGAAAACATCACTCCGGAGACCTTTCCTTCTCTGTAGTTCAGATCTGCTTTCCCTTTCTTCTTCTTCTCCTTCTCCATTCCCCTTCTTCTTCTTCTTCTTCTTCTTCTTTTTTTTTTTTTTTTTGTTTGTTTTTTGAGGTGGAATCTCACTGTAGCCCAGGCTGGCCTGGAACTCACTCTGTAGCCCAGGCTGGCCTTGAATGCACAGTGACTCTCCTACCTCTGCCTCCTGAGTGCTAGGATCTTAGGTGTGAGCCACCACACCCAGCCTGGCCTGTGTCTGCTTTTTCCCAGTTAGATGTTAGTGGATCTTCCTTCATATGGTCACTGTGAGGATTAGGAAATGATATACATAAAGATGCCTGGCATAGACTAGATGTTTACTCTACCTCAGTTAAATATGAATATGCAAAGTAGATTAAGAATGCCAGTGTGGTGGCACACACCTTTAATCCCAGCACTTCCCAGATTCAGGTAGCAGGGCACTGTGAGTTTGAGGCCAGCCTGAAACCACATAGTAAATTCCAGGACAGCCTGGGCTAGAAAGTGAGACCCTACCTCAAAAACAAACAAACAAACAAATAGCGCTGGAGGGATAGCTGGGAGGGATGGCCGTTAAGGCATTTGCCTGCAAAGCCAAAGGACCCAGGCTCGATTCCCCAGGACCCACGTTAGCCAGTTGTACAAGGGGCACATGCATGTGGAGTTATTTGCAGTGGCTAGAGGCCCTGGAGCACCCATTCATTCTTTCTCTCTCTCTCCCTCTTTCTCTGTCAAATAAATAAATGTAAAATATTAAACAAACAAAACAGTACACTAAGAAATACCAACCTCAGGCTGGGCATGGTGGCACATGGCTTTAACCCCAGCACTTGGGAGCAGAAGTAGGAGGATTACTGTGAGTTGAAGGCCACCCTGTGACTACATAGTGAATTCCAGGCCAGCCTGAGCTACAGTGAGACTCTACCTCGAAAAACCAAAACCAAAACAAAACAAAAAAGAATACCAACCTCAGGGTTGGAGACATAGCTTAATGGTTAAGGCACTTGCTTGTGAAGCCTAGGGACCCAGGTTAGATTCCCTAGTACCCACGTAAGCACAAGGTGGCACCAAAAAAAAAAACAAAAATAAATACCAACCTTACCCACTAGAGGGAGAAATGCCACCTTCCAACTTGCCAGCCTTTTCCCCTGTGGGGAAACTCACTCCGGTTTAGGAAACCTGGCTCCAAGCAGAACACCAGGCTGTTTTCTCTGAGTCACTATATTCTCCTGTATTTGAAAAACCATATGGCAAAAATCCCTCGAGGACTACCAGGAGAGCATCCCAACTCAGCCAAAATCTCAAGTCTTCATCCTCAGCCCTGACTTGCTCCAGCCTGGTGCTCCCTGAATCCTTTCTCTAACTGCATAGAGCAAGTCAAGCTCTTGGCTGGGTGCCTTTCCTGAACGCTCTCTCTGTCCTAACCTCCTGCAGCCTTGTTCTTCAGTAGCAGGAAGGCCATGGCCCCATTACCCCCACCTCAACTCTCTAATAGGTGGGCTAGAGAGATGGCTCAGTAGTTAAGGCGCTTGCTTGCAAAGCATAACAGCCTGGGCTTGATTCCCCAGTACCCACATAGAGCCAGATGTATGCACAAAGTGGTACATGTGTCTGGAGTTTGTTTGCAATAGCTAGAGGCCCTGGTGTACCCATTTTTTTTCTCTCTCTCTGCCTGCAAATCAATAAAAATAGTTTTTTGAGGCAAGCCCAACAGACTGGCCTTTTTAAATGCAAGACAGCAAGAGCAAGAGACAGAATTGGCACACCAAGGCCTCGACCAACTGTAAACTCCAGACGCATGTGCCACCTTGTGTGCATGTGTGACCTTGCATGCTTGTGTCACCTTGTGCTTCTGGCTTACATTGGACCTGGGAAGCCGAACATGGGTTCTTAGGCTTTGCAGGCGAGAGCCTTCACCACTAAGCCATCTCTCCAACCCATATATATTTTTGTTTGTTTTTGTTTTTTGAGGTAGGGTTTCACTTTAGCCCAGGCTGACCTGGAATTAACTATGTAGTCTCAGGATGGCCTGGAACTCATGACGATTGTGGTGGTTTGATTCAGGTGTCCCCCATAAACTTAGCTGTTCTGGATGCTAGGTTCCCAGCTGATGGCAATTAGAAATTAAAGCCTCCTGGAGGCAATGTATTGTTCGGGGCAGGCTTATGGGTATTATAGCCAGTTTACCCTTGCCAGTGTTTGGCACACTCTCCTGTTCCTGTTGTCCACCTTGTATGGGCCAGGGGGTGATATCCACCCTCTGCTCATGCCATTGTTTTCCCCTGTCATCATGGAGCTTCCCCTCAAGTCTGTAAGCCAAAACAAACCTCTTTTTTCCACAAGCTGCTCTTGGTTGGGCGATTTCTACCAGCAATGTGAACCTGACTGCAACAGTGATCTTTCTACCTCTGCCTCCTGGAGCTAGGATTAAAGGCTAGCGCCACCACGCCCAGTTCCATAAAATTTATTTTTATATTTTATTTACTTATTTGAGAGATAGAGACAGAAAATCAGAGACAGAGAGGAGAGAGAGAGAATGGGTGCACCAGGGCCTCCAGCCACTGCAAACGAACTCCAGATGCATGCACACCTTGTGCATCTGGCTTACATGAGTACTGGGGAGTTGAACCAGGGTCCTTACGCTCTGCAGGCAAGCACCTTAACCACTAAGCCATCTCTCCAGCCCCATAAAAATATTTTTTTAAAGTGATCTTAGGCCAGGCATAGTGGCTCACACCTTTAATCCCAGCACTCAGGAGACAGAGGTAGGAGGATCGCCATAAGTTTGAGGCCACCCTGAGAGTACATAGTGAATTCTGAGACAGCCTGAGATAGAACAAGACCCTACCTCGAAAATATTTAAAGAAAAAAAAAAAAGCCAGGCATGGTGGCACACATCTTTAATCCCAGCACTCGGTAGGCAGAGATAAGAGGATCACTGTGAGCTCAAGGCCACCCCGAGACTACAAAGTGAATTCCAGGTCAACCTGGGCTAGAACGAGCACTACCTTGGAAAAAAAGAAAAAGAAAATGAGTGATCTTGGGGCTGCTGGAGCAATGGCTTAGCGGTTAAGGTGCTTGCCAGCAAAGCCAAAGGACTCAGGTTCAATTCACCAGTACCCACATAAGCCAGATGCACAAGGGTGCATCTGAAGTTTGTTTGCAGTGGCTGGAGGCCCTGGTGAGCCCATTCTGTCTATCTGCCTTTTTCTCTCTATGTGTCTCTTTTTCTCTCTCTCTAATAAATAAAAAAAAAATTTTTTTAAAGTGATCTTGTCCATGCCTGAGCCCACACATTGTCCATTCATCACGTGCATCTCTGTCATCACACTGATTCATGGCTGTGCACCTTTATTTTTTCTAATTCAGTTTGGAACCCCAGTCCATGGATGATATTACCCACATTCAGAGTAAGATTTATTTACTTTATTTTGTATATGTGTGTTTGTGTACATGTCTGTGTGTGAGAGGTGCAGTACACACATGCCCCAGTGCAGAAGTGTCAGAAGACAATTTTCTGGTCAGTTCTCACCTTTCCACCTCATTTGAGGCAGGGTTTCTCTCTTTGGACCTTGCTCTGCTGTTATTATTCTTTGCTGTGCTCACAGCAAGCTTCTGGGACGTTCTCCTGCCTACGCGTGTCATCTCACTGCTGGTTTTCTGGGACTACAGGAGCCTGCCATGGCTTTTGGCTTTTTACATGGGATCTAGAGAGGATAGGGCTCAGGTTTGAGCAGTGAGTGCTTTACCCACTGAGCTATCTCCCCAGCCCTGTACATGCATCTTTTACAGATTAAAAACTCTAAGGGAGATGAGTCACCAGTTAAAAGGTATTTGCTTGCAAAGCCTGAAGGCCTGGGTTCGATTCCCCAGCACCTATGTAAATGCATATACACAAAGCTGCACGTGTCTGGAGTTTGGCACATGAGCCCTGGCATGCCCACTCATTCTCTTTCTCTCTCTCCCCCCCACCCCTCTCTCTCCCTCTCTCTGTCTACTTGAAAATAAATAAATAAAATTATTTTTTTTAAAAAAACTCCATGAAGCTGGGCATAGTGGCGCATGCTTTAATTCCAGCACTCAGGTGGCAGAGGTAGGAGGATTGCTGTGAGCTTGAGGGCAGCCTGAGACTACATAGTGAATTCCACGTCAGCCTGGGCTAGAGTAAGACCCTATCTCCACCCTCCCCCTGCAAGAAAACTCCATGAGATTCTCATCAATCACACTCTAATTTTGTTGTTGTTGTTTTGTTTTATGTTTATGCCCATAAATTACTCCTGTCCTCACCTTTTGTCAGAGAAGCTTCTTTTCTCAGAAGACAGTGACTATAGAGGAGACAAAAAAACTCATCAAATTGGTGAGAATAAGTGATGGTTGAGTGCGCAGTGCTAAATCAGACATCCTTATCATCCCCTCCAAGGCTCAGGGAAGAGGGGTAGAAAGAATTAAGAGCAAGAGAATAGAGGGGACTACTTTGGAAAACTACCTTGCAACTTCATGTCTGTCATATCACGACCCCAAAGCCACTGTAATTGGATAGATGGAGTTTAGTGGGAGTAAAGAGGAACATGAGAGAAGGTACTGGGAGGGTACTATGAGCAATTAAATAAAAACAAAATAAACAAGGGCTGGAGAGATGGCTTAGCAGTTAAGGCACTTGCCTGCAATGCCTGATGACCCAAGTTTTTTTTTTTTTTTTTTTTTTTTTTGGTATTTTGAGGTAGGGTCTCATGCTAGCTCAGGCTGACCTGGAATTCACTCTGTAGTCTCAGGGTGGCCTCGAACTCTCGGCGATCCTCCTACCTCTGCCTCCCAAGTGCTGGGATTAAAGGCGTGCGCCACCATGCCCGGCTTCTGACGACCCAAGTTTGATTCCCTAGCACCCATGTAAAGCCAGATGCACAAAGTGGCAGATTCGTCTGGAGTTCATTTGCAGCAGCTGGAGGCCCTGGTGTGCCCACCCTCATTGTCGCTCTTCTCTATCCCTCTCTGCTTGCAAATAGAAACAAAATAAAATAAATAAATAAAACAAAAACTCCATGAGAGTCCAGGAAATGACTTGTCACACAGCAAACAAATGGAGAAAATAGCATATGTCCAAGCTGGTCCCTACTGTCTTAGTATGTTAAGTGCTGGGATTATGAGTGTGTGCCACCACACCTGGCACCCAAGGTGGGATTTTTAACCCAGGCAATATGGCTCCAGCAAGTTCTTGCTCTTCTGTATCTTTTTGTTGTTGTTGTTTTGGGGGTAGGGTCTCGCTCTAGCCCAGGCTGACCTGGAATTCACTACATAGTCTCAGGGTGGCCTCAAACTCATGACAACCCTCCTACTTCTGCCTCCCAAGTGCTGGAATTAAAGATGTGCACCACCACACCTGGCTCTAGTTCTTGCTCTTAACCAGGAATACAAACTACATAGTATGCTCTCATCAGCCACAGCACCTAGCTCAGAGCATTGTTCATACTGCCATTTCACAGATTATCAACTGAATAAAGACAGCATTGATCTAATTAGTACCTCTTAAACTTTCAGTGACCTAGAGGCTACTGGGGATCAGCAACTCAGTCTCATTCATCTGAGATAGCGCCTGGCCAATGATGCCAATGATGAACAACTTCAGAATCATAATTACTGCCCTATTTGTCTCTTGATCTGTAATGCATGTAAGCCCTGATTCATAGGCTCTTGCGGAGAAAAAAAAATGTGATTACTTTTCGAAGCCTAGGAGCTCCAAGCTTGTGAAGCTTCTGGCTCACAGTGTCCTGGAACATGAGGGGTGGACAGAGTGGACTCTGAGGGCCTCCAATGCCAACAGCCTATGATTCTGAGAAAGTATGGGATTAGGGAGGACCTCTACCTCTGTGTCAAGACATTTTTTTATTGAAGTAGGGTCTCACTATAGCCCAGGCTAACCTGAAATTCACTATGTAGTCTCAGGGTGACCTCCAACTCACATGACCGTCCTACCTCTGCCTCCCAAGTGCTGGGATTAAAGGCGTGGGCTACTGCACCTGGCAAGACTTCATTTTGAGTCATAGCTTGGTCACTTACTGTAACCTTACTCAAGTTAGTTAACCCAATCCTCAGATTCCCCATTCATAAAATTATTTATTCATTCATTTATTGATTAATTTACTTTTTGTCTTGTTTGTTTTTTTCAAGGTAGGGTCTTACTCTAGTCCAAGCTAACCTGGAACTTACTATGCAGTCCCAGGCCAGCCTCAAATTTATGGCCATCCTACCTCTGCCTACTGAGTGCTAGGGATTAAAGAGGTGTGCCATTACACCAGGCAGAAATCATTCATTTATGGTAAAACAATGTTTTTTATGTGTCAGTCACTGGGGGTATAGCAATAAAACTGAGACAGCCTGAGATAGAGCAAGACCCTACCTCGAAAATATTTAAAGAAAAAAAAAATCCAGGCATGGTGGCACACATCTTTAATCCCAGCACTCGGTAGGCAGAGATAAGAGGATCACTGTGGGTTCAAGGCCACCCCAAGACTACAAAGTGAATTCCAGGTAACCTGGGCTAGAACGAGCACTACCTTGGAAAAAAAAAAGAAAAGAAAAAGAGTGATCTTGGGGCTGCTGGAGCAATGGCTTAGCAGTTAAGGTGCTTGCCAGCAAAGCCAAAGGACTCAGGTTCAATTCACCAGTACCCACATAAGCCAGATGCACAAGGTGGCACATGCATCTAAAGTTTGTTTGCAGTGGCTGGAGGCCCTGGTGAGCCCATTCTGTCTATCTGCCTTTTTCTCTCTATGTGTCTCTTTTTCTCTCTCTCTAATAAATAAAATAAATTTTTTAAAAGTGATCTTGTCCATGCCTGAGCCCACACACTGTCCATTCATCGTGTGCATCTCTGTCATCACACTGATTCATGGCTGTGCACCTTTATTTTTTCTAATTCAGTTTGGAACCCCAGTCCATGGATGCTATTACCCACATTCAGAGTAAGATTTATTTACTTTATTTTGTATATGTGTGTTTGTGTACATGTCCGTGTGTGTGAGGTGCAGGTACACACATGCCCCAGTGCAGAAGAGTCAGAAGACAATTTTCTGGTCAGTTCTCACCTTTCCACCTCATTTGAGGCAGGGTTTCTCTCTTTGGACCTTGCTCTGCAGTTATTGTTCTTCGCTGTGCTCACAGCAAGCTTCTGGGACATTCTCCTGCCTACGCGTGTCATCTCACTGCTGGTTTTCTGGGACTACAGGAGCCTGCCATGGCTTTTGGCTTTTTACATGGGATCTAGAGAGGATAGGACTCAGGTTTAAGCAGTGAGTGCTTTACCCACTGAGCTATCTCCCCAGCCCTGTATATGCATCTTTTACAGATTAAAAACTCTAAGGGAGATGAGTCACCAGTTAAAAGGTATTTGCTTGCAAAGCCTGAAGGCCTGGGTTCGATTCCCCAGTACCTATGTAAATGCAGATACACAAAGCTGCACGTGTCTGGAGTTTGGCACATGAGCCCTGGCATGCCCACTCTCATTCTCTTTCTCTCTCTCTCCCCCACCCGTCTCTCTCCCTCTCTCTGTCTACTTGCAAATAAATAAATAGAATTATTTTTTTAAAAACTCCATGAAGCTGGGCATAGTGGCACATGCTTTAATTCCAGCACTCAGGTGGCAGAGGTAGGAGGATTGCTGTGAGCTTGAGGGCAGCCTGAGACTACATAGTGAATTCCACGTCAGCCTGGGCTAGAGTAAGACCCTATCTCAACCCTACCCCTGCAAGAAAACTCCATGAGATTCTCATCAATCACACTCTAATTTTTTTGTTGTTGTTTTATGTTTATACCCATAAATTAGTCCTGTCCTCACCTTTTGTCAGAGAAGCTTCTTTTCTCAGAAGACAGTGACTATAGAGGAGACAAAAAAAACTCATCAAATTGGTGAGAATAAGTGATGGTTGAGTGCGCAGTGCTAAATCAGACATCCTTATCATCCTCTCCAAGGCTCAGGGAAGAGGGGTAGAAAGAATTAAGAGCAAGAGAATAGAGAGGACTACTTTGGAAAACTACCTTGCAACTTCATGTCTGTCATATCACGACCCCAAAGCCACTGTAATTGGATAGATGGAGTTTAGTGGGAGTAAAGAGGAACATGAGAGAAGGTACTGGGAGGGTACTATGAGCAATTAAATAAAAACAAAATAAACAAGGGCTGGAGAGATGGCTTAGCAGTTAAGGCACTTGCCTGCAATGCCTGATGACCCAAGTTTTTTTTTTTTTTTTTTTTTTTTTTTGGTATTTTGAGGTAGGGTCTCATGCTAGCTCAGGCTGACCTGGAATTCACTCTGTAGTCTCAGGGTGGCCTCGAACTCTCGGCGATCCTCCTACCTCTGCCTCCCAAGTGCTGGGATTAAAGGCGTGCGCCACCATGCCCGGCTTCTGACGACCCAAGTTTGATTCCCTAGCACCCATGTAAAGCCAGATGCACAAAGTGGCAGATTCGTCTGGATTCATTTGCAGCAGCTGGAGGCCCTGGTGTGCCCACCCTCATTGTCGCTCTTCTCTACCCCTCTCTGCTTGCAAATAGAAACAAAATAAAATAAATAAATAAAACAAAAACTCCATGAGAGTCCAGGAAATGACTTGTCACACAGCAAACAAATGGAGAAAATAGCATATGTCCAAGCTGGTCTCTACTGTCTTAGTATGTTAAGTGCTGGGATTATGAGTGTGTGCCACCACACCTGGCACCCAAGGTGGGATTTTTAACCCAGGCAATATGGCTCCAGCAAGTTCTTGCTCTTCTGTATCTTTTTGTTGTTGTTGTTTTGGGGGTAGGGTCTCGCTGTAGCCCAGGCTGACCTGGAATTCACTACATAGTCTCAGGGTGGCCTCGAACTCATGACAATCCTCCTACTTCTGCCTCCCAAGTGCTGGAATTAAAGATGTGCACCACCACACCTGGCTCTAGTTCTTGCTCTTAACCAGGAATACAAACTACATAGTATGTTCTCATCAGCCACAGCACCTAGCTCAGAGCATTGTTCATGCTGCCATTTCACAGATTATCAACTGAATAAAGACAGCATTGATCTAACTAGTACCTCCTAAACTTTCAGTGACCTAGAGGCTACTGGGGATCAGCAACTCAGTCTCATTCATCTGAGATAGTGCCTGGCCAAGGATGCCAATGATGAACAACTTCAGAATCATAATTACTGCCCTATTTGTCTCTTGATCTGTAATGCATGTAAGCCCTGATTCATAGGCTCTTGCGGAGAAAAAAAATGTGATTACTTTTTGAAGCCTAGGAGCTCCAAGCTTGTGAAGCTTCTGGCTCACAGTGTCCTGGAACATGAGGGGTGGACAGAGTGGACTCTGAGGGCCTCCAATGCCAACAGCCTATGATTCTGAGAAAGTATGGGATTAGGGAGGACCTCTACCTCTGTGTCAAGACTTTTTTTTATTGAAGTAGGGTCTCACTATAGCCCAGGCTAACCTGAAATTCACTATGTAGTCTCAGGGTGACCTCCAACTCACATGACCGTCCTACCTCTGCCTCCCAAGTGCTGGGATTAAAGGCGTGGGCTACTGCACCTGGCAAGACTTCATTTTGAGTCATAGCTTGGTCACTTACTGTAACCTTACTCAAGTTAGTTAACCCAATCCTCAGATTCCCCATTCATAAAATTATTTATTCATTCATTTATTGATTAATTTACTTTTTGTCTTGTTTGTTTTTTTCAAGGTAGGGTCTTACTCTAGTCCAAGCTAACCTGGAACTTACTATGCAGTCCCAGGCCAGCCTCAAATTTATGGCCATCCTACCTCTGCCTACTGAGTGCTAGGGATTAAAGAGGTGTGCCATTACACCAGGCAGAAATCATTCATTTATGGTAAAACAATGTTTTTTATGTGTCAGTCACTGGGGGTATAGCAATAAAACGGACATGACCCCTGGTTAATCCAGCTACAAGAATCCTAGGTGCCAGTACTGTGGGACTTCCCTAAAATACAAAACTAAAGGTAAACTGGGCATGGTGGTACACGCCTTTAATCCCAGCACTTGGGAGGCAGAGGTAGGCAGACTGCCATGAGTTCGAGGCCACCCTGAGACTACACAGTGAATTCCAGATCAGCCTGGGCTAGAGTGGTACCCTACCTCAAAAAATAAAACAAAAAAGTGATAGTTTTAATTTATTTCATTTATTTATTTTAGCGCAGCCCTGAACATTTTTGTGTTTTTTAAAATATATTTTATTTATTTATTTGAGAGAGAAAGAGAAAGTGAGAATAGGTGCACCAGGGCCTCTAGCCATTGCAGTCGAACTCCAGATGCATGCACCCCCTTGTGCATCTGGCTTACGTGGGTCCTGGAGAGTCGAACCGGGATCCTTTGGCTTTGCAGGCAAACGCCTTATCTGCTAAGCCATCTCTCCAGGCCCCTTTTTTATTTTTTTGAGGTAGGGTTTCACTCTATCCCAGGCTGACCTGGAATTCACCATGTACTCTCAGGGTGGCCTTAAACTCAAGGTAATTCTCCTACCTCTGCCTCCCAAGTGCTAAGATTAAAAGTGTGCACCACCACAACTGGCCTGAACTCTTTTTTTTTAATTATTTTTCTTTTATATTTATTTGAGAGCGAGAGCGAGAGAGAGAGAGAACCAGCAAGTGCCTAGGCCTCCTGCTGCTGCAACCGAACTTTGTGCATCTGGCTTTACATGGGTTCTGAGGAATTGAACTGGGGTTGTTAGGCTTTGCAGACAAGCACCTTAACTGCTGAGCCATCTCTCCAGCCCCTTGGACTTTTTTTTAATCAGAGAGAGAATTGGAACACCAGGGTCTCCAGTCACTGTAATCTAACTCCAGATGCTTGCGCCATTTTGTGTGCATGTGTGACCTTGCACGCTTGAGTCACCTGTGCATCTGGCTTAAGTAAGATTTGGAGAGTCGAACATGGGTCCTTAGGCTTTGCAGGCAAGTGCCTTAACTGCTGAACCTGATTTTGGCTCAGCCACACAAGCGCACACCAGGGAGGCAGAGAGAGCAAGAGATAGCATTTTAATGAATCCAGTCAACTATGCTCACAGCTTTCACACTGTCTCTATTTCTCATTTAAGGTGAACTGTAACTGTCCTCTGGGCAGTAGAGCAGAAGGTATGCGAGTCAAGTTGGCACAGTGCAGACCCATAGCCCACCTTTAGGCCTCTATCTGAAAGACACTAAGTTAGGAGTCTGGACCCATGAGTTCACAGCTCTCACGTTAGCTGTCACCTGCCATCTCTGGCTTCTCATTCATGAGTAAGAACTGAGGATGTGGCCCAGTGCTAGAGTGCTTGCCTAGCATACTGAGTCCCTAGGTTGTTCATTCAATAATCCGACTAGTGACACATGCCTGTAATCCCAGAACTATGGACGTGGAGGCAGGAGGATCAGTTCAAGGCCAGCCTTGGCTACCGAGACCGTCTCAAAATTAAGAAAAAAAAAAAAAAGGAAGAAAAGCCGGGCGTGGTGGTACACGCCTTTAATCCAGAATTCGGGAGGTAGAGGTAGGAGGATCGCTGAGAGCTGGTGAGCAGCATAGTCTGGAACCCTCGGGCTAGCGAGCGTCGGTTCACACTCCGAGAGGCCAGGCCCCACCCGGGCTCGGAGGGGTCCCAGCGCACACCCGCTGGCCGCTCTGGGGGCGCTGGGCAGCGGCTTCTTCGCGGCTGCGGAAGGCTGTGCGCCGTCTCTCCGCTGGTTCTGCCCAGCCTCGTCCTTGATTGGACTCAGTAAAGCGCCGAGGAGCGGCGCGGAGGAGCGGAGGAGCCAGGAGCGGTCACGTGAGCGGGGGCGGGCGCGCGCACGCGGGGGGCGGGGGCGGGGCCTGGCGCGCGCGGCCCCGCGGGTGACAGGGCGGGCGGGAAGGGGCGGGGTCTCGGGCGGGGCGGGGCAGGGAGGGAGGGGAGGAGTGGAGATGGCGGCGGCTGCGGCGGCTCCGGGGGGCGGGGGCGGGGAGCCCCGGGGAGCCGGTGGGGTGGGCTCGGGGGTCCCGGGGGAAGTGGAGGTCGTGAAGGGGCAGCCGTTCGACGTGGGCCCGCGCTACACGCAGCTCCAGTACATCGGCGAAGGCGCGTACGGCATGGTCAGGTGAGGGGGCGTTCCGGGGGAAGGGGCTGCCCCATGGGATGGGGGCTTCACGGGGGGCAGAGCACGTCCCTGCGCTTCCTGGGACGGGACACTCAGAGCGTCCCGAGGAGGAAGGGAGTATCCCAGGGAGGGATCTACTTTCTCTGAGGATGGGGGGAGTGGAGGCTTTGAACCGACCCTTTATCATGAAGGGTGGGACATCTGGGGTGTATTGGGGGGAGCTGTGGCACTTTTGGGACCCTAGAGACACCGGATGAAGCAAAGAAAGTATTCTTGAAGGGGGCGTGAAGGACCCTTTTGGAGTGGAAGCCTTAGTATCCCCCCAACCCCAAGTAAGGTTCTACCAGGGAGTTTGGGGGAGAAGAGCAAAGCTCACCGTGGGGCTAGCCTTTGCCCTCCTCCCCACAGCCTTGCCCAGGGGCCCAAGGTGTCTGAAGGGCCTCTCTGTATTTTGGGGGAAAGGAGTCTATGGGTTCCTGACCCACTCTGTATCTGGGCCTCTAGGCTTTTGTTTCTATGGGAACAGCTCTGCTACTCGGGTACCTCACTGTGAGACCTACCCCTCCTTGTCCCTTCTCCCCTTCAGTCAGTCCCCCTTCTACTGCCCTCCTTGCACTTGCTGTATTTGCCTCATCCCCATCCTTTACTGAGCTCCTACCCCCTGGACCTGTCTTGGATTAAGGGTGCCCAGCCTGGGAAAGGGGAAGTCAGTGAGCATTCACTCTCTTCCTCTGTTTATGAAGTCACCAAAAGGCTGCCTGGCTGGTCCCCAGCTTTTTCCCTGGAGATCCTAGGCCTTCACTGCAGGAAGGAACCAGCATTGTTTATGCCTTGGCTGGAGTGCTCTCCTGCTCTTTCCCCTCCCTGCCAAAGCCTGGGTGGGGCCGCCAGGCTTGGATATTCTCCCTTTGTAAGGCCACACCAGCAACATCTCTCTGGCCTTCTCAGCTCTGCTTATGACCACGTGCGCAAGACCCGGGTAGCCATCAAGAAGATCAGCCCCTTCGAGCATCAGACCTATTGCCAGCGCACTCTGCGGGAGATTCAGATCTTGCTGCGTTTCCGCCATGAGAATGTCATAGGCATCCGAGACATTCTTCGGGCACCCACCCTGGAAGCCATGAGGGATGTGTATCCTTCACCTCAGCCAGCTGGCTGGCCAGACACAGCCTCATAGAGCTAGGCTGGGTAATGTTTCCATCTTGTGCCACCCTCCAAAACAAACCCAGCAAAAGAACTTAACAGCAGAGGAGAGTCCACAGAGTGTAAGGTGCCTCAGGTGGATCCTGGCCTGTTGCAGCCAGGCAGGGTGGCCTTGGACAAGGCCTCCTCTCCTCTGTGCTCAAGTAGGAGGTGGAGGTGCTGGGCAAAATGATTTCTGTGGAAGCTTTGTCTTCTGTCGTCTGTGCCATGACCCAGCTTCTGCCCACAGTTAGTTCTACTTAACAGGCTTGTATTCTTTCCTCTGAGTTCCCAAATTGGAAGGAAAGCAGGCCATGCATGTCCAGTGCTTTGCTGGTTCTAATTCCACCTCCCAACTGGCTTGAGAGATGGGCCTAACCACTTCCATTTCAAAGATGAGGAAATTGAGAGCCAGAAGCCCCAAATCAAGTGTTTCTGTTTGCTACTTCCTCCTTCCACAGATGGAAAGCCGTCCTTTCTGTGAGACATCCCACTTTGAGAGCCCCACCCGAATTACCCGTGCACTTGTACTTTGACCATGGAGGGCAGCCCAGTCTTTGTTGCCCTTGCTTGATATTGGTTGCCTAGTTCAGTTATCTAGTGTGTGGTTTACTTCCTGCCTAGCTCCATTGTTAGCAGTTTGTAACACTCATGGCCTCTTCCCTGCCCACCCATGCAATGCCAGGCCTTCACCCAGAAGTAGGAGTTTGGTCTGCAATATGTGCAGCCCCATCGCATGCTGGACATGAAATCTACACACACACACAACTCCCAGCTTGTTGTATGACCTTAAGCAAGTCATTGCATGGATCTGGGTCTTCACCAGCAAGGTTGAGCCACATGTCTTCCCTGAAAGACAGCCCCAACTTAGTCTAACAAGGACAAGTCCTGGCATTGATTGATTTATCTATTTAGACTTGGTCTTTATCTTCACGTTTAAAAGCACAGCCACTTCTCCATCTTCTGATGTGTGGCCAAGCACTCTCTGAGTAGGAGCAGGCTGTTAGGGTTGTCTCATTTTTCTGGCACAACTCATTCCCATAAGGCAGGCATTTATTTTTAAGCAAACAGTTATTGCATGCCAGATGGTATTCCTACATTATCTCATTTAACCCACTCATCAGCCACGTGGCTCCAGCCTGTGTAGTAGCAATAGCAGTTCACGTTTGCTGAACACGTACAACATGCCAAGCCCCGGGCTGGGTGCTCTCCATGGGGTATCATCTAGTCCTCACAGCCGTCCTCTAAGAACTTGTGCTAGGAAGATGGTTTAGTGGATAAAGTACTCAGCATTCAAGCCCAGGTACCTGAGTTTGATCGCCAGGCTGCACATGAAAAGCCATAAACTGTGGTGGGCTTCTGTGATCCCAGCACAGTGATGCGGTGGAAGCTAGACAGTTTCTCAGAAGCCAGTGGTGAGCTGAGGATCCAGCAAGAGAAACCCTGCCTCAAATAAAGTGGAAAAGGAGAGAACTGACCCGGAAGTCATTCTCTGACCTCCATAGCATGCTGTGCATGCATGTGCCTACACACACTCACCCCACCAAGAAAAATGGGCTGGAGAGATGCACTTGCCTGCAAAGCCAAAGGACCCAGGTTTGATTCCCCAGTACCCACATAAAGCCAGATGTAGAAGGTGGCACATGTGTTGGAGTTGGTTTACAGTGGCTAAAAGCCCTGGTGAAGCCATTAGCCACCCCCCCCATGAATAAATAAAATATGAAAAGGAAAAAAACAAGGCCAGGAGGTGTGGTGGTGCACACCTTTAATCCCAGCATTCAGGAGGCAGAGGTAGGATTGCTGTGAGTTCGAAGCCATCCTGAGACTGCACATTGAATTCCAGGTCAGCCTGGGCTAGAGGGAAACCCTACCTTGAAAAACAAAAACAAAACAAAACGCCCCCCTGTTTATCGTTTGTCAGATAAGGAAGCTGAGGCATAGACAGGTTAAGAACATGAAGTGGGGCTTTCATACAGGCATGAATGGGTTAGCTCCAGCTGAAGCCGTCCCACCTCCTGCAGTTTATTAGCATCTTCATTTGCCCACTAAGGAGACTAAGGGCCCCTTTGCATGGGCTCACCCCTGATGTGACAGAGGCTCTGACCCCTGCCAAGCTCATGAAGCCAAGGGGTCCAGCTGGAGGGGATGTGCTGCCTACTGGTCAGAGCCTGCTTTCCTTAACCAAATGCCTCCCACTCCCCTGCCTGGGGGTCTCTGGAGTCATCCTCAGCTACATCGTTCAGGACCTCATGGAGACAGACCTATACAAGCTGCTTAAGAGCCAGCAGCTAAGCAACGACCACATCTGCTACTTCCTCTACCAGATCCTCCGAGGCCTCAAGTACATCCACTCAGCCAATGTGCTCCACCGGGACCTGAAGCCCTCCAACCTGCTCATCAATACCACGTGTGACCTCAAGGTCAGAGCTTGGGCATGAGTCCCTCTTCCCCTGAGCCTGGGCCTTCTGGGTGACCAGTAGATGCAGCCTTGTCGCATGACATAGGGAATAGCAAGGAGATTTCCTGGGCTGTGGAGGCACCCAGCTAAGTGGCCTGGGTTTGATTCTAGATCTGTGATTTTGGTCTGGCCCGGATTGCTGACCCTGAGCATGACCACACTGGCTTTCTGACGGAGTATGTGGCCACGCGCTGGTACCGGGCTCCAGAGATCATGCTTAACTCCAAGGTAGGAAAACTACTGTCTTCTGAAATGAAGTCCTGGAGCCGTCCCTGACAGCCACTAGACCCTGTGGTGCAGGACATCTATCCTTGGGGCCTTGGCACATCCCTCTGGATCTTGGCCTCTGTCAGGAAGAGTTTTCTTTGATTCTTTCTGGCCTCTGCGCTCTGCCCCTGCCTGGTGTTGGATCTAAATTGGATGTGTGGTACTTGGCCCAGACACTGGGAAGGACCCCAGTACAGAACTTAGCATGTTCCCCTCCTCCCCAGGGCTACACCAAGTCCATTGACATCTGGTCTGTGGGCTGCATACTGGCTGAGATGCTCTCCAACCGGCCCATCTTCCCTGGCAAGCACTACCTGGACCAGCTGAATCACATTCTGGGTGAGAGGTCCTGGGTGGCTGAGGGGGAGAGGAATTAGCTTATCAGAGGCGAGATTTCTGGAAGGTGAGGTTGCGGAGCATCATTGCCTTTCAGCAAAATGTGGATGCTCTTCCTATTTGATGAATGGAAAAGCAAGGCTAAGCCCCACATCTAGGGAAGGTTGGAGCCAGGATTTGAACCCAGGGCTGCCTGAATTCCAGGTGCCCATCTGTGCCACACTGTTGTTTTGGAGTTGACTGAGGAGTTGGGGCAGGTGGCTGGGCTGGAGCTCTTGTTCTTGCTTCCTGACCTGTTCTGCTCCCAGGAGCAGGAATTGATGTCTCACCAAGACACCTGGTTTATCCACAGGTATCCTTGGCTCCCCATCCCAGGAGGACCTGAATTGTATCATCAACATGAAGGCCCGAAACTACCTACAGTCTCTGCCCTCCAAGACCAAGGTGGCCTGGGCCAAGCTTTTTCCCAAGTCTGATTCCAAAGGTGAGAGAAGCTGAGGGGCTGGAATAGGCTAAAATCTGGGGCCAAAGAAGGATGCAAGATTCCAGCAACTGCCTCAATAGACAGATCCCTCCATTGGGCAAAGGGATACCTCTAGAAATTCCTCCAGCCTTTCTGTTGACCCCTGCCTCCTGCCTTTCTCTAGCTCTTGACCTGCTAGACCGGATGTTAACCTTCAACCCCAACAAGCGGATCACAGTGGAGGAAGCCCTGGCTCACCCCTACCTGGAGCAGTACTATGACCCAACAGACGAGGTGGGCCAACCACCAGCAGCAGGTGGGGGCATAGGCATGGTATGCAGCCTGAGCCTTACAGTCTTTGCCATCCTAGCCTGTGGCTGAGGAGCCCTTCACTTTTGACATGGAGCTGGATGATCTCCCCAAGGAGCGGCTGAAGGAGCTGATCTTTCAAGAGACGGCCCGCTTCCAGCCAGGGGCACCAGAAGCCCCCTAACCTGGACAGATACCCTTGCCCCTGGGGCCTGGTGAGTGGCCCTCAATGCCCCTACACAGCCTCACCCCAAGGAGAGGCTGCCCAGCATTCCTCAGTACAGTCACAAACATACCTCATGATCCGCATGTATGGTAGCAACAGAAGGGCCAGTCCTTCATGTCCCTCTTATCCTTCAGCCCCATTCATCTTGCACTTGTCAACAGCAGCCACTCCAGTCCTACAAAGGTTGCTGAGGGCCTCTCCCCACCGAGGAGCTGCCCCTGACCTTGGCTGGTCAGGGTGATCAGAGGGGAGGAGCCTGCAGCCCCACCTGACCCATGCCTGGTTTCCTCTCATCCACTGCTCTGCTCCAGTCAGCAGTTCACACACTTTGTGGGTAACCCTGCTGGGCCTATCCTTTCCCACTTTGCCCTCCTGCAACCTCTTCCTGTCCTTGGCCAGCAGTGACCTGACAGAAAGAAGTCAAATACCTGGGTACAAGTGCCATCTCTGCCACTAGGAAGAGTTGCATGATGTGCCTCAGTTTCTGAAGACTGTTCTAGAGGAGAGGAAGTGCTGACAGATCCCTAAGCATTGTTCTTTAAAGTGCCTCACAGCAGCTGCCCCTCACCACAGCACTCAGTGGCCAGCAGCTGTTATCTTCCCCATTTGCAGATAAGGAAACTGAGACCCTATCTGCCCAGCTGTGAGGATGAAACAGAGCCACTTGGGTCAGGGATTCTCTCAACCAAGCTGATGGCTTCTTTCCTGCCTGTTTCTTCCTTCAGGCCCTGCTCCTACCTGCCCCCTCCTGCTGGATTGTTGAAAAGTGGACAGTGCTCAACGCAGACCCTGGCAGCCCAAGCTAGACCAAGGGTGGGCGGGGCCACCTTCTCTCACTTTGCTGGGGTCTCCTGCTTCCGGCAGTTTCCTGCCACCATCCACTACCCCTTCTCTCCTCAAGGCCTCAGTGGTGAGGAGTCCCAGAGCTGATCTTTCTGCTGCTCTGCCTTCATTTACCTGTGCTAGCCCAAACTCTGGTAGACCATTCTGGAATGGAAGGATTCTGGTTTCCCTAGGTCCTGTGGAGGGGCAGGGGCCACTGACTAGGGACTCAGGGCGAGCCCTGCCCCGCTCACCTCATCAGAACTCCACCCCATTTTCCCCGAAGGAACATTCCTAAGTCTCAAGGGCTAGTATCCCTGAAGAGCCAGGCCTAGGCCAAACCCCTCCCTCTCAAAGCTGCCACTTGTAACACCCTTGCTGCTTCTGTGTGTGGGTGAGTGGGAGTGGGGGTGGGGGCTCATGAAGAGCTGGTGCCCCTGCCCACCTCCCTGTGCCTATATCTAATATATAAATATAGAGATGTGTATATGGACGACACTGACTCTGTTTGTGTACGCCGATGTAGACCTTAACCTTTGTTGTTCTGAGGACTGACCCTTGTTGCCCAGCTGTATGAGGAGCTGGTGACCTGGTGACCTTTGGTTTTAGCTGGCCAAGGATGAGGATGGGGCTCCAGTCTCTTGGAAAGAGGGGTCATTTTCTTCTTAGTCACTGTCCTCTTACTCTCTCACAGCTTCCTGTCTGACTGGCTAGAGTTGATTTGGGGTGACTCAGGGGCACCCTACACCACATTCCCTAGAAATAACAAGGGGTGGTATATTGCCGACCCTGGCCATAGCACCCACAGTAGGCAGAGAAATCTTAACAGACACAGTGAGGGGGGAACTTAATATCCCCCCCCCCGTGTGGTCAAGGAGAGGGGTGCTGGGGTCTGTGAAGGGTTTGGGGACATAAGGGCCAAGCTGCCTCCCTCCACTCCTGCGTCTGTTCAGCCCTGGAGAACACTGTAGCCTGGCCACGCGCCAGCAGCTCAGCAGCAGGCTCAGCAGGTCCAAGGGGCGTGGTGCTGCCCAGTGGAGCCAGCCTACACTGGCTCGGCAGGCAGGCAGGCGGCACTGAGGCTGCACAGTCTCCCGGGACTGGCGGCTGCTGCGGCTGTACTTGCAGCAGCGGAGCCCATCTAAGGAGGGCGGCCATGAGCCTCCTCCTGTACTGTGCCCTGTCAACCTTGGGCAGCTATGTCATGCTCTCCATCTTCTTCCTGCGCCGACCTCGTCTATTGCACAGGGCCTGGGCTCCGGCTTTCTGCCCCCGCCTGGCCGCCCACCGTGGAGGTAAGCTGAATGGGGAAGGTGGGAGTGATTGGCAGCCACTAGCGGTGGATTGAGTCGAAAGACAGGTACCGCAGTAGGCAGCACACAGAGAAGATGCAAAGGGGGTCGGGAATTAGAACTAGGGGACAGGCAGGACAAGGAATGGGAAGAAAGGCCTGTTTGGTCCCGGTTGACTTGGGGATAGGAGGCCAGCAGGAGGAAAGGTAGGCCATAAGGTCAGGCCCCAGGGACTCACCCTGGCTGCCTCATGCAGGAGCTGGAGAGCGGCTGGAGAACACCATGGAGGCCATGGAGAAGTGAGTGCGCCTGCCCCAGCAATTAATGTGAGGTGGTGTGGGTCATTCACTTCCTGATTGGGATATCTGCAACCACCTGGAGTTGTGCAGGTGGGATCACACATCCAACTGTCAACTCTGCCTCTATATCTCCCCTTGACCCTTCCCTGTCCCCTGCCGGCACTGACCTTCGCTCTCATAGTTCCGTGGCCCAGCGAGCAGATCTCCTGGAACTCGATTGCCAGCTGACTCGGGATGGTGTGGTGGTGGTGTCACACGATGAGAACCTGTCCCGCCAGTCAGGCCTGAATAGGGATGTGAGTGACTTGGACTTTGAGGTGAGCCTTGCTGTAGCCCCTCACACCCAGAGTCTCCCTATCTCTACTTGGCCTTCCTGGTGACTCTCCTCGCTCTACCCAGGAGCTGCCCCTCTACAAGGAAGAGCTGGAGGTTTACTTCTCACCAGGTGAGGGCGGGTGGGCGCTTCCAACCTTGGATCAGCCTGCCAATCCTGAACATCCCCTCTACCCCACCAGTCCTTCTCTGACCCCACTTCCCATGGCCCCCTCCCAGGCCACTTTGCTCATGGGTCAGACCGGCACATGGTCCGCCTGAAAGATGTGTTCCAGAGGTTCCCACAGACGCCCATGAGTGTGGAGATCAAAGGCGAGAACGATGAACTCATTCACAAGGTGGCTCTGCAGCCAGGAAGGGGGAGGGTGGGCCCAAGGCAGGCCTGGCTCCCCTTAGCCCCCCTCCTCCTCCTAGGTAGCCAACCTGGTGAGGCGCTTTGACCGCAGCAAGATCACTATCTGGGCCTCAGAGAAGAACTCAATCATGAAGAAGTGCAAGGCTGCCGTGAGTCTTTTTCTGTCCTTGCTCTAGAGCTAGAGGCCGCCCCAGCTCGAGGAGTCCCAGGACAGCTTCCAGGGAACTTGCTGTGAGCACAGTCCCAGTTTTGCCCTGGGTCTGACTCCAGCCTGACCTGTCAAATGCCTCTGAAAGATTTGAGAGAGATAGGGTAGTGGGACTGTGCATACCGGCCAGCTCCAAGGAGCCTCCCACACTGGCCCTATTGGTCAGCTGTGTGTTACTGTAGTAGAATACCTGAGGTCGCAACTCATGTCTCATGGTTTCAGAAATACCAGTCAGTTCATGGTCACGTTTGGCCCCATTGAGAGGAACCTGAGGCAGACATCATGGAAGAGAGGGCTTGATGGAGAGGCCCCTCACTTCCTGACAGCTTCTTCCTTCCTCTTTTGTTCCACCCAGACCCCCAGCATACATACGGATGGTGCTGTGCACGTTCAGGGTGTGTCTTTTCCCCCATGAGCCACAGGCACTGCCAGGGTGTATTATACCTAACTCCCAGGCACTTCTCAACCAAATCAAGTTGACAAAATTAACCCTGTGACTTTATTGTCCAGACCTGTTCCCTGCAGCCTACATCTGCTCTGCTGCCCTCAGAGCATGGATCTGTCTCCTCACTTGTCACCTTGCTTCCCCAGAACCCCGACATGCCCGTGTCCTTCACCATAAGCAGAACATTCTGGATGCTCCTACTCTATTACGTGGGCCTGCTGCCCTTTGTCTCTATCCCTGAGCGATTCTTCCTGTGCTTCCTGCCCACCATCATCAACAGGTACCAATGGTGGAGGTGAACTTGGGACACCTACCCTGTTCAAGCCACACTGTGTAGGATCTACTGTGGAGGAGCCCTGTGATCGTGGGGTCTCCAGTACCCCTCAAAGATAGATAACTTTCAAGGTCCACGCTGGCCTGCAATTCTCCAAGTAGCCCAGATGACCTTGAACTTCTGATCCTCCTGCCTCAACCTCCCAAGTGCTGCAATTACAGGAGTACCCCACCATGCCCGATTTATGTGGTGCTGGGGATCAAACCCAAGGTTTTGTGCGTGCTAAGCCAGCAGTACCAACTGAGCTACATCCCTACCTGTTTTTTGTTTTCAGACAGAATCTCACTATGTAACTGGGGTTGGCCTCAAAGTCCCAATCCTACTGCTTCAGCCTTCCCAATGCTGGGATGGATCATGGATGTGTACCACCATGCTGGCAAGACAGTGGTTAGTTGGTTTGGTTTTCATTTACTCAAGGTAGGGTCTCACTCTAGCTCTGGCTGACCTGGAATTCATTCTGTAGCCGCAGGCTGGCCTCTCACTCATCATGATCCTCCTATGAATGCCTTCTGGGTATTCTGATTAAAGGCAGGCACCACCATACCCAGCTTGTGTAGATAGCTTTTACAACAGGATTTTCAAAGTATTTTCATGTATCTTGAGATATTTGACTTTTACCTTTGCTGCAGCCCCTCCCAGAAGGCATAGGAGGTGAATCATGACCTCTGTAGTAACACCCATGAGAATTAGAGGCATAAATAGGGTCTGAGATTTGTCCAAGGTTACACAGCTGGAAAAAACAGCCCAGTTTTTTTGTTGTTGTTGTTGTTGTTCTGTTTTTGTTTTTGTGATGTAGGATCTCATTCTAGCCCAGGCTGATGTGGAACTCTGTAGCCTCAGGCAGGCCTCAGACTCACAGAGATCCTCCTACCTCTATCTCCCAAGTGTTGGAACTAAAGGTATGTGTGCCCCACCACGCCCGACCCTGAGCTCAGTTTTGCCTTGGGTCTGACTCAAGCTTGACCTGTGAAAGGCCTCTGAAATTACCCCTGCAGTGTGATCATTTGTGACAAGTAGCCAACTAATTAAGCACTGTCTCATCTCAAGAAGCTGACCAGCTCTGGGCATGGTATTTCTATTACTCTGGAGGCTGTGAGACCAGAGGGTCATATATATCAAGCCAGCCTGAGTTACATAGTGAGACCCTCTCTGGAAAACTAAAACAAGCAATTCTCTCTCAGAGAAGGCCACACCCATGCTTTTGGCTCTTCCTGAGTGCTTCTTAACCCTCCTGTTTAAAGATTGTAAGATAGGGGGCTGGAGAAATGGCTTAGCGGTTAAGCGCGTAAGGACCCCGGTTAGAGGCTCAATTCCCCAGGACCCATGTTAGCCAGATGCACAAGGGGGTGCACGCATCTGGAGTTCGTTTGCAGTGGCTGGAGGCCCTGGCGCGCCCATTCTCTCTCTCTCTCAGCCTCTTCCTCTCTCTGTCTGTTGCTCTCAAAATAAATAAATAAATAAATAAATAAATAAACAAACGATTGTAAGATAGGGCTGGGGAAATGGCCTAGCCTTGGGGGCCTAAAGGACCCAGGTTCAATTCCCCAGGACCCATGTAAGCCAGATGCACAAGAGGTTGCATGTGTCTGGAATTCATTTACACTGGCTGGAGGCCATGGCGAGCCCATTCTCTTTCTTTTTAACTACCTCTTCCTCTTTCTCTCAAATAAGTAAATTTTTTTTAAAGATTATAATATATTAAAATATTAAGAGATACTAAACCAGGCATAATGACATATATCTTTAATCCCAGAGGTAGGAGGATCACTGTGAGTTCGAGGCCACCCTGAAACTACATAGTGAATTCCAGGTCAGCCTGGACTAGAGTGAGAACCTACCTCAAAAGAGAGAGAGAGAGAAATGAATGTATCTTTGGGGCTGGATAGATGGTTTATTGGTTAAGGTGCTTTCCTGCAAAGCCTAAGGATGCAGGCTTAATTCCCCAGGACCCACATAAGCCAGATGCACTAGATGGTGCATGGGTCTGGAGTTCATTTGCAGTGGCTGGAGGCCCTGAAATGCCCATTCTCTCTCTGTGTATGCCTGACTGCCTGCCTATCTATCTATCTATCTATCTATCTATCTATCTATCTATCTATCTATCATCTGCTTCTCTTTCTCTAATAAATAAATAAATAGGGCTAGAGAGATGGCTTAGTGGTTAAGGCACTTGCCTACAATGCCAAAGGACCCAGAATCAATTCTCCAGGACCCACATAAGCCAGATGCACAAGGTATCACATGCATCTGGAGTTTGTTTGCAGTGGCTGGAGGCCCTGGTATACCCACTCTCCCTCCCTCTCTCTCTCCTCCCCCCCTTTATCTCTCTCTGAAATAAATAAAAATAAAATACAAAAAAGTTCAAAAATAAAAATTTTAAAATAGCTTTGGATGAGGGAGATGGCTTATTTGGTAAAGTGCTTACCTTATAAGCATGAGGTCAGTCCTGAGAACTGACATTAAAAACCCAAGTTGGAGCCAGGCGTGATGGTGCACACCTTTAATCTTAGCATTCAGGAGGCAGAGGTAGGAGGATTGCCATGAGTTTAAGGCCACCCTGAGACTACATAGTGAACTCCAGGTAAGCCTGGGCTAGAGTGAGACCCTACCTCAAAAAACAAAACAACAACAAGGCCAAGTTGATAATCACAGCTCCGGAGAGGCAAAGATAGGTATATCTCAGGCTTACTGGCCAGCCAGTCTAGCCTACTTAGTGAGTTACAGGCCAGTGAGAGACTGTTTCAAAAAAGGTGGATGGCACCTGAGTAATGGCACCTGAGGCTGTCCTCTGGTTTACCAAATGCATGCACAAGGACATGTGCATGGGCGTGCACACACACACACTCTAAAGGGAGATGAATCACTCAAAAGTACTTGCCTGCCATTCATGCATGAGGACCTGAGTTCAGATCCCCAGCACTCGTATAAAAGCCAGACCCAACAAAATGTGCTTGTAATCCCAGCACTGGGAAAGCAGACACGGGAGGATTCCTTGGGTTTTGCTGGAGAACTATTGTAAAATCAGTAAGCCTCAGGTTGAGAAACCTTGTCTCAAAAACTAAGGTGGAGCCAGGCGTGGTGGCGTACGCCTTTAATCTTTAATCCCAGCACTCAGGAAGCAGAGGTAGTATTGCTGTGACTTCAAGGCCACCCTGAGACTACACATAGTGAATTGCAAGTCAACCTGGGGTAGAGCGAGACCCTACCCCCCCACACACAAAAAAATAAATAAGGTGGAGGGCTAGACAGATAGTTCAGCAGTTAAGGCGCTTGCCTGCAAAGCCTCACAACCTAGATCTGATTCACCAGTACCCATGTAAAGCCAGGTGCACAAAGTGGCTTGTATCTGGACGTTGTTTGTAGCAGCTAGAGGCCCTGGCGCACCCATTCTTTTTACCTCCTTTCTCTCTGTCTCCTTGCAAATAAATATTTTTTAAAAGGGCTTAGCAGTTAAGGAACTTGCCTGCAAAGCCAAAGGACCCATGTTTGATTCCCCAGGACCTACATAAGCCATGTGCACAAGATGGCACATGTGTCTGGAGTTTGTTTGCAATGGCTGAAGGCCCTGGCATGCCCATTCTCTCTCTCTCTCTCTCTCTCTCTCTCAAATAAATTAAAAAAATTTTTTTAAGTAAGGTGGAGAGCAATTGAGGAAGACACCCAGTGTTAGCCTACACACACATATGTACACTGCACCTACACATATACACTTATTACACATTTACACCACACATGCAACAAAAAAGAAAAACAAGATATCTTTAATAATAAATATCAACTCTGCTTTAAAAAAAATACATGCCTGCCGGGTGTGGTGGCGCACTGCCTTTAATCCCAGCACTCAGGAGGTAGAGGTAGGAGGATTGCCATGAGTTTGAGGCCACCCTGAGACTCCATAGTGAATTCCAGGTCAGCCTGGGCTAGAGTGAGGCCCTACCTCAAACCTCCCCCGCAAAAAAGTGTCAGCCAGGTGTGATGGCACATATCTTTAGGAGGCTGAGGTAGGAGAATCCCTGATCTCCAGCAACTCCCAGTTCCCTTGTCCTTGAGAGAAAAAGTTCCGTCTCTCCCATCCCAATCATGGATTCCAGGACACAGTAGATGCTTATTGGACGAGGGACGAATTGTCTGTGAAGGCAGCTGTAAAGCTTCTTTGAGAGGGGCTGTTACACTGCTGGGAAATCACTACCTCCCATCCCCACCCCATAACAGGGGACCAGAAGGGGTTGACCCCACCACCTTCTCTCCATAGGACCTACTTCCCATTTTCCTGTGCGTGGCTGAACCGGCTGTCAGCTGTGGTTTCAAAATGGTGAGGTGGGCAAAGAAGTGTGGGTGGGATGTCCATATAGGGACCTTCCCTTTTCCTTTGTCCTCTCATTGACTTTGTCACCTCATCCCACCCCCCAGGGCCATCATGAGGAAAAGTCTGATCCAACACTTGGAAGAGCGAGGGGTGCAGGTGAGGATCAGATCACTGCTCCAGCAAGAAGGTGGTTCCCAGAATACACATCTGGTAGTAGGTTCCCCATTACATGGGCAGGTCACACATATTCTGAGTCTGTTTCTTCATCTTCATCTATAACTTGGGGAGAATGGCAAATGCAGACCTTTTGGGGAGAATGGCAAATGCAGACCTTTTGGGTAGACAGCTAATTACTTAGGGCTTGGTAAGAGTTAGTCACTGTCCGTGGGTGCTGCTCTCCTGACCCCCAGGGATGAGGGCTGAAGAACCCATCTCAGTCCTGCCTGTTCTGCTTTGAACATTTGCTTTGACCAGGAAGTTTTTGTTTGTTTTCTTTTCTGAGGCAAGGGCTCACTCTAGCCCAGGCTGCCATCAAACTCGAACAATCCTCTCACCTTAGCCTTCCAAGTGTTGGGGTGGTGGCCCAGCAAGTTCATTTTTTTTTTTTTGGTTTTTTGAGGTAGGGTCTCACTCTAGCTCAGGCTGACCTGGAATTGACTACTATGTAGTCTCAGGGTGGCCTCAAACTCACGGTGATCCTCCTACCTCTGCCTCCCAAGTGCTGGGATTAAAGGCATGCGCCACCACATCCAGCTTTCTTTCTTTCTTTCTTTCTTTCTTTTTTTTTTTTTGAGGTAGGGTCTCACTCTAGTCCAGGCTGACCTTGAATTCTCTATGTAGTCACAGGGTGGCCTCGAACTCACAGCAATCCTCCTACTTCTGCCTCCTGGGTGCTGGGATTAAAGGTATGCAGCACCACGCCCTTCAGAGAGAGCAAGAATGGGTGCACCAGGGCCTCTAGCCACTGCAAATAAACTCCAGATGTATGTGCCACTTTGCATCTGGCTTTACATGGGTACTGGAGAATTGAACCCAAGTCTTTAGGCTTTAAGGCAAGTGCCTTAACTGCTGAGCCATCTCTCCAGCCCCAAACTCAGAGCTATCTTACCTCAGCCTTCCAAGGGGTGGGATTACAGGTATGAGCCACAATACTGGACCCTTAACTAGGACATTTCATTAGCAAGCTTGTTGAGATGATTCCAAGAGGAGACAGTGCTGTGGGCTGGAAGTGGGAGCAGCCTGAGGAGGGGGAGAAGTTGGCTCTAGGGAGAGGAAGGGAGAACATCTTGGTCAGAGTACTCCACGGGGATGAAGGCCCGAGGAGCAAGAGATGGGTCAGAGGATCTGAGTGAGTTCCCTAGGTTTGAGGGCAGCGGAGTTCAGACAGGCCCATTTACCTCAGATAGGAGCGTGGATTTCTGCCCTCAGACAAGGGAAGCTCTTGAGGGTCTGTGGCAGGAAAGACCTGATCCAGTTGAGTTTACTGAGTGAGTTTCATTTGAGTTACAACACAGAGAAGATATTGTGGGGACAGGGCAGAAATAGTGTCATTAAGAGCCTGATGTTCCCACTGACAGGAGTCCAGCATGGATGGCAGCAGTGGGAACTGATGGAAGGGTTAACTCAGAGAGAGACCAGCTCTTGTCTACTGCCTAGATGTGGGGTTAAGTGAGGCACTGAAATGATGAGGTTCTTCCTTGCCAGCCCTCTCACACCTCACATCTCTACCAGTGTGTGAGATCAGACCATCACCTCATTTGTCAAACTACAAAATCCAGAGATTAGCAAGTTGCCTGGAGTAAAGATCTCAGGCAGGTGCAGCAGCTCACCCCTGTAAGACCAAGCCTTAATAAGCAGGAGCAGGAAGACAGTGAGTTCTTGTCTAGCCAGGGCTACATAGACCCTGCCTAGAGCCAGGCATGGTGGCACACACTTTAATCCCAGCACTGAGGAGGCTGAGGTAGGAGAATTACTATGAGTTCAATGCCAGCCTGGGCTACAGAGTGAGTTCCAGGTCAGCTTGGGCTACAGTAAAACCCTACCTCAAAAAAAATAAAAATAAAAAAATAAAAAGCCTGGTATGGTGGTACACACCTTTAATTCCAGCACTTGGGAGGCAGAGGTAAGAGGATCGCTGTGAGTTTGAGGCCACCCTGAGACCCTATAGTGAATTCCAGGTCAGTCTGGGCTAGAGTGAGACCCTACCTCGAACAAAACAAAACAACAAAAACAAAAAGGGCTGGAGATGGTTCTTAGTGCTTAAGGCACTTGCCTGCAAAGTCAAAGGATCCAGGTTTGATTCCCCAGGACCCACATAAGCCAGGTGCATAAGGTGGTGCATGTGTCTGGAGTTTGTTTGCAGTGGCTGGAGGCCCTGGAGCACCGATTCTCTCTGTCTCTCTCTCTGTGTTTTTAATTAATTAATTTATTTGAGAGAGACAGAGAAAGAGGCAGAGAGAGAGACCAAGATGCTGCTTAAAAAACAAAACAAACATAAAGAGAGAAAAACCAGCCAGGTGTGGTGGTACATGCCTTTAATCTCAGCACTTGGGAGGCAGAGGTAGGTGGATCACGGAGGCCACCCTGAGACTCCATAGTGAATTCCAGGTCAGCCTAAGCTGGAGAGAGACCCTACCTCGAGAAACAAAACAAAACAAAACAAAACAAACAAAAAAAAACGGTGAAGGTATACTCAGTAGATAAGAGAGTTTGTCTAGCATGCATGAAGTCTCAACATCACAAAACTGGCTGCAGTAGCATACACCAGTCCTAGTATTGGAGGCTGGTAGCAGTCTCAGCCTCCCAAGTGCTGGGATTACGGGTTGTGCCACCACACCTGGCTCAAAGGTCACCCAACTTAATTCATTCCTTTCTTCCTCCCTCCTTCCTTCCCTCCCTCTTTCTCCCTTCCTTCCTCCCTCCTTCCCTTCTTTCTTTCTTTTTCCCAGATAAGGTCTTACTCCAGCTCAGGCTAGTCTCAGGCTGGTCTAGAACTCAGAGATCCTCCTACCTCAGCCTCCAGCGCATAAGGATTAAGGCATGCAACACCACACCTGATTTAATTAAAATTTTTTAAATTCATTTATTTGTGAGAGAGGGGGAGAGAGAGAGAGAGAATGGGCACGCCATGGCCTCTAGCAAGTGAACTCCAGATGCATGCGCTACCTTGTGATCTGGCTCTACATGGGTACTGAGGAATCAAACCCAGGTCGTTAGGCTTTGTAGGCAAGCACCTTGAGTGTCTCTCCAGCTTCTCTGGCTTTTAATTTTGTTTTTTTCTCAAGGTAGTGTCACATTCTAGTTCAGGCTGACCTGGAATTCATTATGTAGTCTCAGGATGGCCTCAGACTCAAAGTAATCCTCCTACCTCTACCCCCTGAGTGTGGGATTAAAGACGTGTGTCATGGTTTTTAATTTTTTAAGAATTGTTATGTTTGAAAATTCCTGAAAAGTTAACCTGCAATAGCACTATTGGGAGGTTTCTGTGGAGAAGGAGGGGCTACCACTATTTCAGTGTTAAGAAACCTTTAGGTACAGTTGTTTGGAAACTAACATGATCATCCCTCCCTGCCCAGGTGGTATTTTGGTCTCTCAATGAAGAGTCAGATTTTGATGTGGCTTTCAACCTGGGAGCCACTGGTGTCATGACTGATTATCCCACAGCCCTGAGGCGCTACCTGGACAACCACCAAACAACAGCCTTCACCTCATAAGTCTGAGGCCCTCTCTTTCTCTTCCTGAAAAAAAATAAATATTATCTTATCAGTAACATAGTTATGCTTGTGGTTGGATGGTCAATCTTGGAAAACTATAAAGATGGCAGTTTGTGGTGTGGGGATATAACTGTAGTGGAACACTTGGCTATCATGAGCAAGGCCTTTGGTTCAATCCCTAGACAGATACATACCCAAACACCTACCCACTCACCCATGGCTTAGAGCAGACCAGGCCCACTTAGGGCCAGAGCCTGGGGCCCTAACCAGCCTGGCTCACTTGTTCCACCACATTCCAGAGCCACAGTGACACCACACCCTATGCCATGCCAGGCTGACCTCTACTCTGAGCAATGTCCCCTGCAGGGCCATCTGGGTGTCTTGGCACCTAGTCTCTAGGGACCCACAGATACTTATTTTCCCAAGGCCATTAAGAAATCCAGTCTTATTACAAAGGATTTATTTCTAACCCTATGTCTTGCTGCTGTGAGGCCCCTTATACCTCAGAGCTACAAGAGGCTGTACATGCCTGCTGGCCTCACCACACCAACTTTCTACTCCCAGGTCTCCTTCAGTGCTGAAATGTAATTCACTTAAAATTCCCAATGCAGAGCCAGGCGTGGTGGCGCACGCCTTTAATCCCAGCACTAGGGAGGCAGAGGTAGGAGGATCACCGTGAGTTCAAGGCCACCCTGAGACTACAGAGTGAATTCCAGGTCAGCCTGGGCCAGAGTGAGATCCTACCTTGAAAAAAAAAAATTCCCAATGCAGAAATACATATTGAGGGCCTACTTTAGGTCAAGCTAAAGTTCTGGGACTCTGCAGTGAACATGCCAAGCACGATAGACTTGTCCACTGGAGCCAGACCTAACCCAGCCTGAAGGGCAGGGGGAGGATCAGAGGCCGAGGGCCTAGAGTTGATGCCTTGCAGTGAGTGAAACCGGCTTCTTTCAGCTCTTTGGCTGCTAGAGGTCTAACAGCAATGGGTACCTTTTGGCTCTTCCCTTCTAAGAGGTAAACTGAGTCTGTTCCTGTTGCTATGGAAAAGTGAGAAATAGGTGCTATTCTTGTCTGAGCATCGGTCAGATGGAGGTATGGAAGAAGGTGCTTTATAGAATTGCTGCAGGGACTACCAGAGTGGTCAGTGGATGAACGCACAGCATTATGACTAAATTCCCCGGGGGTGTGGTTCCAGACACCAATGTTACGCCAGGTCAGGACCCTCACATCCTTGTCCCTTCAAGCACCACGTGACAACAACCAGACCCCAGTATCCACTGGCCACTGATCTGGGTAGTCGGCTGGCCTGGCCGCAGGCGCATTTCCGGGCGGGAGCCAGAAGCCGTGAGCCTGAAGCCGTGAGCAGGGGGAGGGGCAGTACGGCCCTGCGCTGGCCGTCGTGTGACGCGCCCCCTCATTTGCATGCGGCGCACCGATTGGCCACGGCGGCCGCCGGGACAGGAGGGCGGCCCCCGTCCCCCTCCCCCTCCCGCCGCAGCCTCGGCAGCAGCTGGTCTCGGTGTAAACAAGTCGAGGCGGCTGCGAACCCGGCCGGGGGGGACGGCGCCCACCAGGAGCGCCCCCCACTCCCAGGCCACCCCGCGGACCGCGCCTCCACGCGCCCAGGCGAGGTGAGGCCCGCCCCGACAGCACTGCGCCCTGTCCCGCGGCCCCCCTCTTGCAAGCGAGGACTGTCCCCTTCCCCGGGCGCGGCCCCCATCCCCGCGCCCCAGGTGACCCCGGGGTCTCAGGTAAGGCTTGGCGGTGCAGGTAAGATCCCCTCGGAGGAGATGAAGCTCAGCGCCCCCGGGTAAGAGTCCCTCCTCTCCTAGGGAACCCTCCACCTTCGCGGAGGCCTCCTGCCAGCCCCAGGTGAGGAACCATCTCCCCAGATAAACTCCCTGTACCCCATATTAGACCCATCAGAAAGCCAAATGAGGTCCTAAGTACCAACCAATTCCTAACCCTTCATGCTCCCCTAAAACTGGGAACTGGCAGGCCATCTACCTTAAAGCCCCTTCTTCCAGTTTCAACTGCCTGGTCAGCAGGGGTGAGGCCAGAAGCAGGTGGGTGACTCATCTGGAGCTCCTCCTAGCCTCAGTTTCCCCGCTGATGCAACCTGAGGCCTTCTCTCTGAGTCAAAACTGAGATGACTGGTCCCTGGTGAGACTGCTGGCTCTAGGGAAAGGGGAGAGCAGCCAAGTGTGACAGAATCCCCCATAGTCTGGGGCTTGCCTGCATGTGTGTGGCCCTGGGCCTGACAGCCCACCTATTCCCTTCCTGGCAGGCACTGGGCTCCCTTTGCTCCCCGTGGGCCGCTCCCCGCGTGGGGCCACTGCCTCTGGCCCCCGCCATGGTGCGGATTTCAAAACCCAAGACGTTTCAGGCCTATTTGGATGATTGTCACCGGAGGTATAGCTGTGCCCACTGCCGTGCTCACCTGGCCAACCACGACGACCTCATCTCCAAGGTAAGCAGGGCACAGTTGAGGCTGGAATGGGAGACTACTGGGTCTGCCAATAGCCCTAACCCCCTCGTCTCCCCACCCTCTAGTCCTTCCAGGGCAGTCAGGGGCGAGCCTACCTCTTCAATTCCGTGTGAGTATTCACCTTGTTCCCTTGTTTTCCTGACCTCTCTTGTCACCTGTGACCCTGGCATCCTGCTGACACTCCCAGAGTCCCCTGGTCCAGGCAGGAGCCATGATTATTCCCTCTTAGAAGCTAAGGGCAGACACTAAATAAAAGCCAGAGCGGGTCTCTGTGCTACTGAGACCCTGCCCTGGGGTTGTTCCATGTCCCTGCAGGGTGAATGTGGGCTGCGGGCCAGCTGAAGAGAGAGTGCTACTGACAGGCCTCCATGCTGTCGCTGACATCCACTGCGAGAACTGCAAGACCACTTTGGGCTGGAAATATGTGAGTTGTCAACTCTGACCCCAGGCTAGCCTTTGGCCTCACATCACCTCTTCCTCACAAGCAGACATCTTTCAGAGTAAATAGGCCCAGACAGGCAAACTGTCTGTATGCCCTCACCCTTGAATACTACAGGGCTTCTAGGATGTTCACTACCCATCCCTTCCCACAAAGGCATTAAGCATCCCCATCTTAGAGATGAGATCCAAGTAGAGTTACAATCTATTGAATGCTTATGTGCTATACACCATCACATGCTGGGCATGAAGAAGACATGTCCATAGATGTTAGGTAACTTACCAAAGATCACACACAACTGGCTTGAGGTTTTAGTTATTCTTGATTCATTTGTTGTTTTGAGACAAGGTCTTGCTAGGTAACCCAGGCTGACCTGGATCTTGGAGTTCTCCTGCCTCAGCCTCCCAGATACGGGGATCAGGCTTATGCCACCACAACTGGCTTTGTTTACTTAGCTCCCGATTTAACTGCCAGCTTATATTGTTGCCCAAGACCCCACAACATGAAAGTTGTGTCCACAGGTCATCTTTTCCACTGTTCTCGTTGCCTCTGCTTCTCTCTAGGATCTGATTTCACTACTGAGTCTCATTTCCTTATCTGGCACTGGAGCATAAAGCCATCACATGGCACTGAAGATAGTTACAGGGATCAGATTAGATGTAAGAAAGGAAGGTGCTCTTGAGAACTTGCAGGGAATTGAGCAAGGCATTGCTTCGAGTGTCTCTCGTGAGCTGGATGTCCCAGGCAGAAACTTAGAGACAATCCTAACCTCACTTCACCTCTGGCTCCGACAGATTTTCAGGACAGGTGTCTAGGTCTCTCTGAACCTCTGTAAAGAGGTGGCCTAGAACAGTCAAAACTTCAGCCGGGTGTAGTGGCACACGCCTTTAATCCCAGCACTCAGGAGGCAGAGGTAGGAGGATCTCTGTGAGTTCAGGGCCAGCCTGAGACTACATAGTGAATTGCAGGTCAGCCTGAGCTAGAGACCTTACCTTGAAAAACAAACAAATCTTAAAGTGTTTATAAAGCCAAGCAGATACTGTGGATTTGTAAAAAGGGTAGCATAGATTAAGAAAGAAAAGCAAGGCTAAGGCGAAATGGAATAAATGTGATGTACATGTCTATATAAGTTTATATTTTATATATATATATATATATATGTATATATATATATATATACACACACACACACACACACACACACACACACACACCCTCAGTCTCCATTTCTCAGAGTACCCTCCTAAGTAGGATCCTTGACACTCACTGTGGGGTAATTAGGGTATGTCAGTCTCAGACTCCCAGTCTTCAAGTTTTTGTTTTGGGTTTTAGTTAAAGTTTAGTTTTTTGTTTCTTTTTAAATGTGGTGTCAGGATCAAACCCAGGGCTTTCTGTATGCTGCAAGTGCATGTTCTGCAAGTGCTCTACCACTAAGCCACACCCTAAACCCCTAATGTTATTTATGTTAATAAGCTCTCTGCTATCCAAGCAAAACCATGGGTAGGCTGAAATAGCCCTCAGGCTACCAGTTTGCAACCCCTGGACTATGAAATCTTTCAAGTACCTCCATATCCTCTCTGTTGGAGAAGCCTTTAATGCTCGAAAAGTACCCAGGACTCAAGAGTTGTCTCTGCTACCTAGCGAGAAACTAAATGGCCTTGCCATTTACTAGTTGTGTGTTTGTGGGCAGGTAGCTGGGTTTCTCTGGGCCACTTTCTTTATATGTAAAACGGGTACAATCGATTCTCCAACCACTATCCCTTGCGGTAAAGCTCTCGTCCATGCATGACAGCCCCTTCCCTCCTTTTAGGAGCAGGCCTTTGAGAGCAGCCAGAAGTACAAAGAGGGGAAGTACATCATTGAACTCAACCACATGATCAAAGACAACGGCTGGGACTGACCTCCGCTCCTGACGCATGTGGCTCCACCCTGGCCTGGCCGCCAGGGGGCGCCACTGGCTTCGCTCTGCCTGAAGAGAGCTCTGGATCCTCAGGGCTCCCACGGAGGAAGGACCCAGCTCCTGTACATATATTTTATTGCATGCACTGTGACCTTGGGGGGAGATCAAGACGGGGACAGCGCCCCCGCCACCTCCCTGCGATCTGGCTGGCTTGGATCTCGTTTTTAAACCCTTCCTGTCCCGCCTGCCCCATAGATATGGCCCGTGTGCTGCTCTCTTGGCCCCAGTGCACTGTTTGCCCTATGAACTCTCACTGGACCCCTCCTACCCCATGCGTGTCTGTTCCCTTCGTTCTGTAGCATTTGTACATAATAAAACGATGGAATGGAAACAGCCCCAGGCTCACGTGGAATGAAGGAAGGGGTAATCACCTTGGATATAGCCTCCAGTCCACAGACCTGGTTTCATTCTGAGCCCCAGATGTAATAGGCTCGGCAGGCCAAGCTAGTCTCCACCTTAAGTGGAGATCATCGAGCCCATAATAGCCCCCTAACCCTTGACCTCGGGTGATGAGTCTTAGCATTAGTGCTTGACCTTCACCTAGGAGCAGCTTCCTCGGAAGGCCACCGCATCTGAGGCTTCGTCGTCCGTCACCTGGACTACAACTCCCAGCAGCCCCAGCGCAGCCTGCCTGTGTCGTTTTGCGCACGTCTGGTTTAGGACCTCTTGGGAAATACAGTTCTTATCACTGAGCGCGGGATTTGCAACCCTGCAGATGTCACTGTCCAGCCGTGTGCGCCCCTCAACTTTTGAGAGTTGGTAGAGGGTGGAGGTTTTTCAGACTATGAACGAGAGAGGAGTCTCAGTTCAGTCCTCTGGGCAGGTATCTCCAGGATCCTCGGGCTCAGGCCCAGTTCTTCCAACCTGGCACTTTCCCTCCAGTTAGCTTCTCTCCAAGGCCAGTCCTCCAAATGAAGAGGAGGATCACCTTCCAGAAAGTTTGGGGCGACAGGGTCTACCCCGGAATCCCAGGTTCTGTCCCAGGGTCCAGGCCCTGATCCTGCACCCCCCACCCCCCAGCTTATCCCTAGCTTAGGCTGCCCGCGTGGGAACCGGGACCAGCTGGCCGGAAGCGCCAAACTGCGTCCCTGTCTGAGCCCTAGGGATCAATCAGGCCGAGGAGTTAATTATGTAATGAGGGGCAGGGGGTCGGGGCTAATGAATCCGCCCAGGGGGAAGGAGAGAAGGGAGGGTACCCAGGTATCCGGCCCCCTCTTAGACCCCCTCGAGGCCCCAGGGGTCTTCATCCAGCCCACCTCCAGGGCCCCAAGGAGGGGAGGGGCTGTGATCTCTGGTCTGGAAGGGCTGAGCTCTGAGCTATAAAGGGGACATCTCAAACCTGAGGACTAGCAACGTGATCCGAAGCCAGAGGAAACTACAACATGTACCATCCACGAGAATTATACCCCTCCCTGGGGACTGGCTATCGTCTGGGGCACCCCCAGCCTGGGGCAGACTCCAGCTTTCCACCTGCCCTGGCAGAGGGCTACCGCTACCCTGGTGAGCGGTGGGACCAGCTCCTGGGTCCACCTGGGGACTGGGGACTGGGAGCTGTGTGACTCTGGGCCGGTTCCTCATACTTCCCACATTTCCAGATCTGGATACCACAAAACTGGATTGCTTCCTCTCTGGGATTGAGGCAACTCCCCGTCCCCTGGCCGCGCCTCCTCCTCTGCCCCTTCTGCCCCCGGCCCTGGGCACTGAGGCAGCAGCGCCGCCAGCGCCAGAGGCCCTTCATTCCCTTCCTGGGGTCAGCCTGAGCCTGGAGAACCAGGAACTCTGGAAAGAGTTCAGCGCTGTGGGGACAGAGATGATCATCACCAAGGCTGGCAGGTGAGGGCTGGCCAGGTCAGAATTTTTAGAAGAGTGGGTTTAGGGGTTCTTCAGTACTACACTCTGAGAACAGAATCTAACTATAACTTTGGTTATTGGTGACACTATAGATGGAATCAGGAGTCATTCCTTGGCAAGGCTCCAGTCTGGGCAATCTGTGGTTGGGTTTAGGGAGTCAGCCTGTCAGGGCTGGGATATAGGTTAACATGTGGCCTAAATCAGGGACAGTGTGGCTGGAGTCGGTTCAGACTGAGAGGAGTCAAGAACCAGTCAGTGACCAACAAGAGGGAAACCTGTCCAGGATCAGGGTCAGTATGTGATTTGAGTAGGAATCAGTATGTGACTAGCTCACTCTAGAAGCAAAGATGCAGTGGACTGTGATAAGGCATCTAGGGCCTGAGCTCTAGAGAAATCTTGTGCCCAGGGCCAAGCACCTGTTTTTTTCCTGAAGTAAAAGTGTCTCACAGCTGTGGTGGACTGGTGCTGGGCCAGGTGGGGAGCACGAGGCTGCTAGCAAGACATTAGAGAGGAAAGTTAGCCATCACTACTGCAAATGGAGTTGAGGTGCCATGGGTCAAGAAGCCTGGTCTAGGGAATGGGAGGCAGGTGTACAAGGACCTGAGACAGGCCTGTGTATGTTATGGTGTAGCTGGAGTAGAGAGAGGGAGCAGACAGCTCAGGAAGGTGATGGGAATCTAGATTACTAACCTGCTGTGACGCCTGTCAAATAGCCTGTCTATTCCATATCTCTATCTGTAAAATGGAATGAGAAGGGGGCTTTCACTCTACCTTCCTTGATGTTACTACAACAGAATTGGAGTGCCTGTTACCAGACCCCTGTTGGTGCCCGGCTGATGATTAGTAGTGGGTAGCTCCAGGCCTCTCCCTTCCCTTCCTGTTTGCAGGCGCATGTTCCCCGCTTGCAGAGTGTCAGTCACTGGTCTGGACCCAGAGGCACGCTACCTGTTCCTTCTAGATGTGGTTCCAGTGGATGGGGCTCGTTACCGCTGGCAGGGGCAGCGCTGGGAGCCCAGTGGCAAGGCAGAGCCCCGCCTGCCTGATAGAGTCTACATCCATCCAGACTCTCCGGCCACCGGTGCCCACTGGATGCGGCAGCCTGTGTCTTTCCATCGTGTTAAGCTCACCAACAGCACGCTGGACCCCCATGGCCACGTGAGGCCCAGGCTGGGACCCCCCAGATAGGGGCTTGGGGTGGTGCTGGGTGGAAGGTTAAGGTTGGGGTTCAAGGCATGGAGTCACTGCCATTTCTTCCCTCTCAGCTGATCTTGCACTCCATGCACAAGTACCAGCCCCGCATCCACCTGGTGCGAGCTGCCCAGCTTTGCAGCCAGCACTGGGGGGGCGTGGCCTCCTTCCGCTTCCCAGAGACTACATTCATCTCTGTGACAGCCTACCAGAACCCACGGGTGAGTGACCCTGCTTGAGGGGGTGGTAGTACCTTGCCCAGGCTGCGGGAACTTTGACCTGGATATATGTCCCCAGATCACACAGCTGAAGATTGCAGCCAATCCTTTTGCCAAAGGCTTCCGGGAGAATGGCAGAAACTGTAAGAGGTGGGCATCATGCACTCCTTCACTCATTCCATCAAATGCTTAATAGCTTACTATGTGCCAAGCACTCTGCTGAGCACCAGGAACAGGAGGAAAAATAAAAGCATTTATTCACTCTGGACTCACCAAATACTTAGATTGCTCAGACCTCTTCCAGTTGATGTACCAGTGGATGGAGCAGGCAGAGAAACAAACGTTATGTTACTGATAAGTTTTAAAGAGAAATAAAACAGGGCAGGGCCAGGAATGGTGGTGTATGCCTTTAACCCCAGCACTCAGGAGACAGAGTTAGGATTGCTGTGAGTTCAAGACCAGCCTGGGACTGCTTAGCTTGGGCTACCTCAAACAAATAAACAAAAAAACAGGGAATGGGGCCTGGAGAAATGCTTAGTGGTTAAGGCACTTGCCTGCAAAGCCAAAAGACCTCAGTTCAATTCCCCAGGACCCATGTTAGCCAGATGCACAAGGTGGCACATGTGTCTGGAGTTCATTTATAGTGGCTGGAGGCCCTGGCACACACATTCTCTCTCTCCTCTCTCAAATAATAAAAAATATACATATATATTTAAAAAAAAACAGGGAAGGACTGGGGTGAGAGAAAAGGCCCCCCTGAGAACATTTGAGAAAACACTTGGAGAAGTAACAGGAGCCACATGCATGTCTGGTGAAGCATGCTAGGGAGTGGTAAGCGTGTGTGTAACTGCAGAGGCAGGACTGCTGCGGTGTGGCTGTAGAGGAGGGTGCGAGTCAGAGAAGTGAGGGGAAGCCAGGGTGGTGGACAGTGAAGGTTATGAAGGACTTGGGCATCTGTTCTGAGTACTGGCCTCAGAGCTGACCCGCACTCTGGGGGAGCTTAGTCTATCTGATGAGACAGGAGTGAAAAGTGAAAGGCTCACTAAATCAAATTGTGTGTGGCCCTATGAGAGGTCTGCCTTGAAGAAGCTATGCCTGAACTGAGACAAGAACATGAACTGAGTGAGTGCAGACGGTATGGTGATTTCTGGAAGGCTTCGAGGTACCTATGGAGATGGGGTGGAGGAAAATGGGCTGGGAATAGATCATGCCCTGGCCTTGCAGCTTGGGGCCTTTCCATGGATTCTAAAGCACTGGAGAACACGTTCAAGTGGGAAAGAACTCCCAGCTCTGCAGCTAATGCCTTCTCTGGCATTCAGTTCCTTCAACTGTAAAATGGGTATAGTAACGGCACCTACCCAACAGGCCTCCTAGGAGGGTGAAATGCCTGGTACCTGGTAAGTACTATTAGTGCCATCATCATCACCATCATCACCGTCATCATCATCATCATTCCCCAGGGAGCGAGATGCCCGTGTGAAGAGGAAGCTTCGGGGTCCAGAGCCAGTAGTCACAAAGGCCTATGGGAATGAGGGTGAGTGCTGTCCTGATGGTGACGGGGTCAGGCTTGAGACAGTGATCCTCCATAGCCCAACTGTGCCTTCTGTCTCCCCAGATACACCAGGGGGTCCCTGTGACTCCACCCTGGCTGGGGACATTCGTGATTCAGATCCAGAGCAGACCTCAGTCCCCCGGGAAGCTGCCCCAGCTCCTCCATGTGGCGGGCCCAGTGCCGAGGCCTACCTCCTGCGCCCTGCAGCCTTCCATGGGGCCCCCAGTCACCTACCAGCCAGGTGAGGGGGACAAGGGCACAGGGCTCTGCTGTTCCTAGTGCCAGGGCCCTTCTCCTGACACCTCTCCCGCACTTTAGGAACCCCAGCTTCACTGAGCCTCCAGACTCTGGATGCCCAGCTCCCTACTCAACTGCATTCTTGGAGCTACAGCCTGGACCAGGGGCCTCCTACCAGGCAACCCCACCGGCACCATCCTTTGCCCCACACTTCATCCAAGGAGGTCCCTTCCCCCTACCATACCCAGGGCCTGCAGGTTACCTGGATGTGGGATCCAAACCAATGTACTGAGCCATGGCAGAGCGTGTGCCATCTTCCCTCAAACTTCCAGGGCCCTTCCCCCAGGCGGGTAGTCCCCTCATTCCACTGCCTCCATCCCCCTCACCAAATGGCTGCCTTAGGTCAGTTCCCTACCCCCTAGTTCACACCTTGATCTTATTCCCACCCCCTCTGGCTTCAAAGCTCAGGCAAGGCTGCTGGGAGTCCAGCTGGGGCCAGCTTCCCCTTCCCAGCTCTCACCTTGGTGTGAATGGAGAGACTGCCTGGCCAAATGGGGCCCCATCCCAGCACCCCCACCTCCCGGGAGGCCCTCCTCACCATGGGTGAAAGCTACACCAATTTGTTCTCAGGATCAGAGTATTTTTGTTAATAAAACTCAAAAGACATTAGTGCTCAGGAGACTTTGGGTTAATGTTGTTGGCCCTAAGTGGGGCTGGGGAGCCAAGGCTTTGTGGGGAGACCCAGGCAGTTTCCAGCTGCTTGACTTTGTGCATGCAAATCAACCTGCTCTGGAATGAGGGGGGGTTCCTCACACTAGTAATTTTGAGAAGATTGCCCCTGGAACCAGTTTTCTACCCAGCATTAAGAAAGCCTTTAGGGATTGATCACTGGATGAGACCTGGAGGCTGCAGGGCAGCAGACAACCTCCAGGGCCAGATCTGAGCTAACGCAAGCAAGGCCTCAATGTTCATCCCAATCAAAGCACACAAAAACCCTAAGATCATTTTTTTCTTTTATTAGAATTTTTTTCTTTTTTTTTTTCTCAAAACTTTTTATCTAAAAACAAACCAAAAAAAAAAAAAAAAAAGGAGAAAAAGAAAAATGAAAAATGACTGGAAATTTCATGGATCAAGTGGGGAGAAAAGACAGTAGGCCTGGAGCTAAGGCTCCAACCTCTCCAGAGCAAGTCCTCACCATGGGGGTGAGCAAAGCTGGGGCAGCCCCTCCACACCCAGCCTCCAACTGGAGAGAGAGCAGTCACAGTGGTCCAAGGGCCAGAGGGGCTGGGGCTGAGGGGTCACAGGAAGTAGTCAGCCACAGGCTTTTTGGAGGGGATGCCACGTGTTTCCTGGGGTGCAGCCTCGAAGATGATGAAATCTTTCTGGAGATGCTCATCCAGTTCCAAGATGGCTGCCACATTCCCACAGCTACATGTAGGGGCAGCAGAGTGAGAAGAGCTGGCATAGACGCATACTCCCACCCTATCCCTTGGCCCTGCCAGCTCACCGGTAGCAGTAGTTGGGTGCTGACCACACAGTAAGCACGGTCTCATTGAAGTGCCACTTGTAACCTTCCATCACCAGTTGGTGGGCACGGCAGATCATGTCAATGTCATTGGCTGCATTGAACTGGGCCACCACATCACTGCCAAATAGGTAGCCAGCTCCACGGGGGCTCACACCCCAGCCTGTTGTGTCTGTGGCAAGACAAAGATGGTGAGTGGGCTCCTCTACTTGCCCATTGTCCCTTGGAATTGAATAGCTTGTCCCTCCACCCCCAGTCAATTAGAGGCTTGTGGGACAAGAGTTCAGAGCTAGAATCTGTTCTGGGAGGCCTGGAGAAATAATGGCAAATGTTGGAGCATATGAGCCCCACAGCTGCAATCACCTGTCTTCACAATGACCATATAAGCAGTACTCGAGGGACAGCAGGCACTCACAACACCCAGGCCTACAGTACCAGCTACAAACAAGGACTGTCCTCATGGAAGGTCACCTTCTACCACAAGACAGTCTGGTATGGCAGTGGAGGATATGCTTGGGATTGGTACTCAGGATACCTGGATTTAGATCTCAGCTCTGCCCCCACTAGCTGGGAGCCCAACAAAATAAAATGATAGCCCTCATGTAGACTTCATCTTGGGGGAGAAGAGATCTCACCTTCAAAAAAGCTGCTGTCAAGTCCCTTGCTATCAGGGAGCCAAGGATTTCATCCTGAACATCCTTCTTGCCATGTTATTCATGCTCCGACCACTCTAGGCTGTAGTATCCCAACAGCCATGGCTTGTACTCTTTGTGAAGGGTCCAACCAGGCAGGTGGAGGACAGAAGCCAGTGTGGCTCAGTCCTGCCCTGACTATCCCTTCAAGAACATGCCTATAGCAGGTTCCACAAGCTAAGTGTACAGCAGGCCCAGACCATGTCCTACCTGCTTGCTCTTACCTTCAGGGTCAGACCACAAAAGGTCACACATGGGCCCATCATGGGGCACTTCTTGCTTTCGGTCAATTGTTCGGATCTGGTCCAGGGTCTGGATGGAGGGGGAGAGGCCCCCATGCACGCAGAAGATCTATAGGGGAGAGCAAGACCAGAAAGAGGAAGAGGTAAAGGCTTACAGCCTCACCATTGCTCCAACCCCCAAGAGACCCAGGGCCAACATACCTTGCCATCAATAATGGCTGACAGGCTGAGGTAGTCAAAGATCTCAGTGCAGTAGCGCCACACAGTCACCGAGCCGTACTTGCGCAGGCACTCATCGTAGAAGCCATAGACCTGGGTGATCTGGCGGCTCTCATGGTTGCCCCGGATCAAGGTAATGCGGTCAGGATACCGAACCTGTGGGGTAGCCACCAAGCCAGGTCTAGGCTGTATCCCTACTTTGTCTCTATACATTGACCAGCCTCACTCAGTCCTCACCACAACCTGTTGTAGCTCAGACTCCTACCATCTTTTGTCTGAATCCATGGTGTCACCTGATTCATAGGCCCCTAGGGCTTCTTCCAGAGAATCAACCCTAACCCCTCAAAACCCCGCCCTCGTTACAGACCTAAGGGCCCCTCTTTCACCTACCAGGCTCAGGCCTAAGTCTTTAGGGACCCCAAGGCCCTCCAGTCCCTCATCAATGAATTCTGTTCTCAGTTCTACTCAATATCCACCATTTTCTCAGCTTCTGTTTGGTCCTTCCAGAATCCACATAGTGGGCCTCCTCCTCCTCCAGGGCCCAGCAGATGGCCTCAATCACAGCAGTGGTCATGACTAGCCCCAGTAAGCACATGGTCCACCACCACATCCAAACTCCAAGGTGGACAGCAGGAGGGCAAAAAGGAGGCTCAGGCTCCAGTGCCAAGGGTCACTACCTTAAGTGCCAGCAGCAGGAGGAAGGTTTCGACGCTGTAGAAACCACGGTCCACAAAGTCCCCCATGAAGAGGTAGTTGGTCTCAGGGACATCACCACCCACCTGGGAGGGAGACAGTTCTGTTTGACCCTTAACCATCCCTTTCCCACCATAGCAGCCAGTGTCCCACCCAGCTACTGCTCTTCTTTGACATATGGCCATCTGCTCAGAGACCTCTGGCCCCTCCACACAATAAAGTAAAGGCTCCACTCTCAAAGAGCAGACCTTCCCCCAGGTCATGTTCCCATACTCACTCGGAACAGCTCCTTGAGGTCATAGAATTGTCCATGGATGTCACCACACACCTGGGAAGTAGGAATGTGGGCTGACAATTAGAACTGACAAAGGTGCAGTCCCTTTGCTCACAAGGACCATCATTCAACACACTTGTTTCTTTCAAGAGCTTTATGACTCCTGGTTTTGCCATTCCATTTCAGGGCCAAAATGCCACCCACCTGCCCCAAGTGAGCCTGCTCTGGCATTGCCCATCACCCACAACAAGAGCTAAATGCCCCAGGGGCTGCACAGCTATGCTTTTCCAATGAAATGACAGTTCTAGGGGACCTGGCTCTATCTCTGCTCCCCTCCCCCCACCTGCTCAGTGTGTGTGTGTGTGTGCGCGCACACACACACACAGCCATAGAAATACATGCCATAGAGATATATGACTAGAATCATCATCTGTCCACTCAAGGCCTTCTGCCCTAGCCATGAGCATCCATGACAGCATTTTTTACTTTTCTATGGTGTGAGGGATGTAATCCAGGGCAAGTGCTCTCTACTGATGAGTCACTCCCAACCCACCTCCCACTTCTTATATCAGCACTCTCCTGAAAATAGAGACAGAGAGACAGGGCTTTCATGAATGGCAGCAAGGGTTGGTGGTGGTGGTGGTGGACAGGGATACTCACTGTGACTGGCGAATCCACCCTCTGAACATTGCTCTCCTCCACCAAGATCTCTCTGGAGACAGAAAAAGACCAGGGTCACAATAGCAGGCCAGGCCAACACAATTCTTGACCTTTTATTTTTGGTGGCATAAGATGAAGTGGTCCTTGAACCTCCACAGAACAAGAAGTGTGCAATGTCCCTAGGGTTTGGGTCAGAATGCACTGACCATGGCCCTCCACCAGTCAACATCTTGTCATGGCTCCCTGCTACCAACAGAACAACATCCAAGCTCTTCCCAGGAGGCCAGGCCTTTTCTACCTTTACTCCTGCTGCTCCTTCTTGCACATCCAACATGCCTCAGGAAAAGGTCTCCTCTGCACAAAGCCCCTGTCCCTCAGAGCTCTGACAGAACCTTAGCTGAGCTGATTTCACTCTACCAATCACAGGCCCTTTTTCCACAGTGCCCAATGTCAAGGGCAGATGCTGGGACAGGCTGGTCATCAGATGCACCTTCAAAGGGCTGTGCAGGTCCATCACTGTCAGGTTGACGTTACACAATGAGGACTTCATTCTATTTCTCCTGGCTATGTGGTCGACTACTTGAGTGAGCATGAGATAAATCCCTTTGTCAGCTCCAGGTCCCCAGTTTCAACAGCACCCCACTTCCAAATTGTGCCCCTGATAAGCATAGCAGCAATGCTGGAGCTTATGGCCATGCCATGACTACATGGAGAGCTTTGTGCACAGCATGAACGGCCACCTCAGGGGTAGGTCCCAAGGCAGTTCCCAGCACAGGTGCAGACGCTGATGCACGGGAGGCTGGGCTTAGCCAGTCACACTGGCAGAGACCGAACCAGCACATGCAGCTCCAGGGTCTGTCACTTCCTCAAGCTATTCGGATGGTGAAGGGCTCCAAGCCCCTGCTTAGCTGCTATACATTCTGCCATTCTCTTTTCACCGGCCAGGGCCAGTGAGTCTCAGCTCCGGGGCAAGAGGAATTCAGGTATGTCCCTTCAGGGTGGTCTCTCTGAACGATGACTACAGGGGAGGCACACCTTAGTTTTCTAGGTCCAACAGGCCAGAGCAGCCATGGGGCTGTCCCACCTATGCTGTAGTGAACATCCTTCCATATTGATGCATATAATGACTTTCCAACAGACTGGAAGACATTCTTTTCATCCTTATTTGACACATAAAGAAACCAAAGCTTAAAGAAAGGTGGCAGGGTCAGGATCACAAAGCTAGAAACTGGCTGAATTGGAACTTGGAAACCCAATTTCCTGAAAAGTTATGCTAGCCTTAGGAACAAAACTGAAATCCAAGCAGGCCATGGTGGTACACTCCTGTAATTTCATACTTGGGAGGTAGAGATAAGTTCAAGTCCAGGGCTGGAGGGATGGCTTAGTGGTTAAGGCACTTGCCTGCAAAGCCAAAGGACCCAGGTTCAATTCCCCAGGACCCACATAGGCCAGAAGCACAATGTGGTGCATACATCTGGAGTTCGTTTGCAGCTGCTGAAAGCCCTGGTGCGCCCATTCTCTCCCTCTCTCTCTAGCAATAAAATAAATTAAAAAAAAGAAGAAATTCAATCCAGCTTGGACCATGTGAGACCCTGCCTCAAGAAACCTGAACTCCAGATGCAGGCATGGGGACATGTGCCTGTGACCCCAGTACTCAGAAACAGAAGCAGAAGTGGAAGGACCTCAAGCTCCTGACTAGCCTGGGCTGTCCAGCGAGACAATAAAGTCAAACAAGATCCCAGTGTGGTTCCAACTCCAGCTCTGTAACTTGTCCCATTCTTTTTTTTTGTTTTGTTTTGTTTTCCCGAGGTACAGTCTGGCTCTAGTCCAGGCTGACCTGGAATTCACTATGTAGTCTAAGGGTGGCCTCCAACTTAGTGATCCTCCTACCTCTGCCTCCAGGAGTGCTGTGATTAAAGGAAGATTAAAGGAAAGGTATGCACCAACCCCCTCCCCCAACTTAACTTGTCCCATTCTTACCAGCCCTATTGTGATGCAAATGCTCACCTTGACCTCCACAACTAACATACCTTCATTAAGTACCTACCAATGTGTCAGGTCTGCTTCTGCAATCTCCTTTAAGCCTTAGGATGATTTAAAATACTCAGATGTAAAGCGGCTATTCCAGGTTCATAATGCTGAGATTCATACTGAAAACCACTCAAAATTCTGCTCTTCAGATGAGTTATTAGTTCTAATAGGAACAGTTTCAACTCAGACACTACAGGCTCCACAGTTCTAAGGGCTTGATTTAGTCTCTAAGCAAGCTGAAACTATAGACAATACAGCCTCAGCTTGATGGGTCGCCAGGAAGTCATTGCCAGATCTAGGGTTGCCCTCCCCCCCAATTCAGACTGAGCCTGGGACAATAGTGGCCAACTCAGGACTCAACCTAATACTTCCTAGCTCCACCTGTGCCTCAACTGGGCAGAACTGCCCTCCTCAGTCCTCCATAGTTGCCTCTCACTCCTCTACTTTGTTCAATGACCACAGAGCACCCTGGAACATGGTTTAAAAAAAAAAAAAAAGTGAATTCTGGGGCTGGAAGAATAGCTTTGCTGTTAAGGCGTTTGCACGAGAAGTCAAAGGACCCCGATTCAATTCCCCAGGATTCATATGAGCCAGATGCACGAAGTTGCGCATGTGTTCATTTGCAGTGACTGAAGGCCCTGGTGCACCCATTCTCTCTCCCTCCCATAACTAAAAATAAAAATAAAAAATAAAAAAAATAAAAATAAATTTAGCCGGGCATGGTGGCGCACACCTTAAATCCCAGCACTCAGGAGGCAGAGGTAGGAGGATTGCTGTGAGTTCGAAGCCACTCTGAGACTCCATAGTGAATTCCAGGTCAACCTGGGCTAAAGTGAAACCATACCTTGGGGGAGAAAAAAAGAAAAGACAAAGAAGTGAATTCTGAACTAAGTTTCTCTCAAATAGTTGTGTCATGTTGGACAAGCCATTAGCTACTCTGGGTCTCAGTGTGATCTTCTATAAAGGGTAAATATGTGCCTTGCCTGTTCCACAGAGCTGCTGCAGGGAGTGCTGGAGACTCTTATTCCATCCTTGGCTATGTAGGGAGTTCAAAGCCAACCTGGGCTAAATAAGACCTTGTGTCAAAAAACTAAATTAGAGCCAGGCATGGTGGTGCACATCTTTAATCCTAGCACTTGGGAGGCACAGGTAGGATCCCTGTAAATTCAAGGTCAGCCTGGAACGAGAGTGAGTTACAGGTCAGTCTGGGCTACAGTGAAACCCTACCTCGAAAAAGCCAAACACACACACACACCCCCACCCTTATGGGGTTGGGGATGTCTCTGCACTTAAAGCTGCTTACAGCCAGACGTGGTGGCATATGCCTTTAATCCCAGCACTTTCAGGAGGCAGAGGCAGGTGGATCGCTGTATTTGAGACTACCCTGAGAGTACAGAGTGAACTCAAGGTCAGCATAGGCTACAGTGAACCCCTACCTCAAAAAAAACAAACAAACAAAAAAAAAAAAGCCAGGTGTGGTGGCCCACGCCTTTAATCCCAGCACTCGGGAGGCAGAGGTAGGTCCTTGTCCAAGGTTGCCAAGAATCAAAAATGCAGACTCAAGCCAGGCATGGTGGCACACGCCTTTAATCCCAGCTCTTGGGAGGCTGAAATAGGAGGATCACTGTGAGTTCAAGGCCACCCTGAGACTCCATAGTGAATTCCAGGTTAGCCTGAGCTAGAGAGAAACCTTACCTCAAAAAAACAAACAACAAAAAAAAGATTTAGCCTGTTCATCCCAGACATACAGACCCTGTCTGGCTACTGAGTCTACATAAGGCAGAGCCAGGCAAAGAACTTTAGGGTCACAGATTCATTACCCAGCTCTGCTACCTCCTCACTGAATGACCCAAGTCAAGTCACTGGCTTCTAGGAGTAACCGCTTCCTATTCTGCAAAATAGAGCAAATGACCCCAGTGGATCTACTACTGTCCCACAAATAGGTGGAATCTACAGACAAAGTTCCCAATTCAACTGTTGCCCACAAATCTCAGGCCCACCACTCCCGCCCAGCTTGAAAGGCCTTTCTTCACATTTATGCCCCCATCAGCTAGTCTTCATCTTTCAAGGCCCACTCTTTCTTAGAAGCCTTCTCTGGTAACTTCAGCCCAAATATACCATCAGTATTCTTCTCACAAAGTTGTAACACCTCATGATTGTGGCACCAACCAAAACATTATGCTAAGTTCACCTCAAGTTCTTAATTCACAACCATCTCACTAAGCAGGATCCCTTCCACTTTCGTGAGTTCTAGACACTTCAAGATTACAAAGTGACAGAGCTCAGATTCAAAGCTAGAATCAATGCCTCTGGAAACCTAACCCTTTATCCACTACACTCTGTACTCCCCATAGTACTGTGAGTTGAGTCTCCCTCCACACGATGCTTTTGACTCTATTTTCTCAGGCTGTCAACTAAAACTGAATGATCCAACTCTACCTTCTTGAAGGAAGGGTTGAAAATAACAGGACATAGAATTGCTCTCAGATTCCATCCCTTACCTGCTAATTTTGAATAATTAAGAGTTCTCACTTGTTAAAATGAGGACAAAACCACCTCTCTTTAAGGACTGGTGGACTGAGAGAACTTTACAAACCACAGGGTCTTTTGCTTTCCTGCCTTGAACTTTTGCAACCACCTCCTTATTCTTTAAGGCCTGTCCCAGAGCTCAGTCTCTCCAAGAAACCTCCTAAGTCCTGACTTTTCTTGGTACTTTGGGCAACTCGCTCTAACTCCACAGGAAGCGCATCTAATATCCAACTGTTTGTCTTTCCTCAGCCGACCTACTACTCTTTGAGGAAAGCTTCCATTATGGGGCAAGCCTTAAGTTCTCAACCGGGTTTGCATCGGCTGGAACCCCTGGGCGACAGGTTGGCCCCCTTCCCCCAGGGCCACCGGCCTCACCTGGCCTTAGCGCACAGGGCCTTGACTTCACTCTCCTTGATGAGCTCGCAGCGCCTCAGCTGCTCGATCTGCCGGTCCAGGTCGCTGATCTCCGCCATGGCCCACCCCCGCCCGGCGCGGGTCAGAGTCGGGGCCGACGCCCCCTCCGCACCGCACCGCACAGGGGTCTCCTGGGAAAGGGAAGGCGAGCCTGCGAATCAGGGGGTCCGTGCGGGTGCGGGGGGGCCACTCGATTCTGGGACTGCCCCCCCGCCCCCGCCTCCCCTCACATCGGCCCCGGGACCCTCGGCCGGCGTCCCACTGCCGTGGCTAGCACCCCCGCTAACTCCCGTCGAACCCCGCGGTCCCGCGCTCAGGACGGTGGCCTAGAGGGGTCTCAGACAATTACCGCCGCTGAGACTCCAGTTGGGTCTCTCCGACTCCCCCCTTCCCTCCGCTTTGGGCCTAGGCCACCGCCGCTTCTACTTCCGGCCCGCCGCGGAAGCAAAGGCGGGCCAGTTCCGCCGCGCGCCGGATGTGACGCGAGACGCGCCGCCCCTTCCTCCCTAGCCAGGCCCTTTCCGCCGCCTCTCCAGGCTGAGGACCTGGAGGGCGGGAGCCGGATGTGGGTGAGCAAGTTGTGGTTTGAGCTCCGTGCGTGGTGCGCGTTTAGAGCCGGGCAGGAAGAGCCCTCTTTTCAGCTCTGGTAGAGCTTGTCAGTCAACTCACGCGACACATTTCTGCTCATCCATTTTAGTCCCGCCCCTGCTACAATCTCGAGAAGTGAAAATTGTCCTCATCCTTGCAGCTTCGGTGTTTAGAACAAATACTTGAGAGAGAGAGGGCGTGCCAGGGCCTCTTGCCACTGCAAATAAACTCCAGATGCATGCGCCACTTTGTACATCTGGCTTTAGGTGGATACTGGGGAATTGAACCCAGGCAGTGATGCTTTGCAAGCAAGCGGCAGTGACCCCTGAGCCATCTCTCCATCCTTGCATAGTTTTGTTCAATGAATTTAAAAAAAATCTCAAGCCGGGAGTGGTGGCGCACGCCTTTAATTCCAGCGCTTGGGAGGCAGAGGTAGGAGGATCACCATGAGTTCGACGCTACCCTGAGAATATATAGTGAACTCCAGGTCAGCCTGGGGCTAGAGTGAGACCCTCCCTAAAAAAGTAAATAAGTAAATACCTCAGTACTAAGGAGGTTGAAGCAGGAGGATTGCCAGTTAGAAGTCAGCCGTGATATACTCTGGAAAAAGAAAAAAAAAAAAGCAGAAAGCAAACCAAACTTACCCATTAGTCAACACGATCACACCTTGATGCCAAAATGGTTTCCATGAAACCCCTCAGTGTTTGTTGTTTTGGTAGTTTTCGAGGTAGGGTCTTGCTCTAGCCCAGGCTGACCTGGAATTCACTATGTAGTCTCCCAAGTGCTGGGATTAAAGGCATGCACCACCATGCCAAGCACACCCCAGTTTTTTTTTGTTGTTGGTTTTTCGAGGTAGGGTCTTACTCTAGCCCAGGCTGACCTACAACTCACTCTGTAGTCCCAGGCTAGCTTCAAACTCAGTGATCCTTATCTCAGCTTCCTGAGTGCTGGAATTACAGGGGTGTGCCACCACACCCAACTTACTCCAAGGTATCTTCCTGCCTCGGCCTCCCAGGTGATTATAAATGTGAGCCACCACACCTGGTATCAGTCTATTGCTTGTATGTTTTATCCTTTTAAGAATAGGAGGGCTGGCCAGGCGTGGTGGCACACACCTTTAATCCCAGCACTTGGGAGACAGAGGTAGAAGGATTGCCATGAGTCCGAGGCCACCCTGAGACTAAGTAGTAAATTCCAGGTCAGCCTGGGCTAGAGCAAGACCCTACCTGGGGAAAAAAAAAAAAAAAAAAAAAGGAGGGTTGGAGAGATGGCTCAGTGGTTAAGGTGTTGCCTGCAAAACCAGATTCAATTCCCCAAGACCCATGTAAGCCAGATGCACAAGATGGCACATGCATCTGGAGTTCATTTGCAGTGTGGCTGGATGCCCTGGCGCACCCTCTCTCTTGCTACCTGTCATAAATAAATAAATAAATAAATAAATAAATAAATAAATAATAAAGCAAGGTGGCCAGGCATAGTGGCACACACCTTTAAGCCCAGCACTAGGGAGGCAGAAACGGGAGGATCACTGTGAGTTTGAGGCTACCCTGAGACTACACAGAGAATTCCAGGAGAGAGAGAGAGGGAGAGAGGGAGAGAGGGAGAGAGGGAGAGAGGGAGAGAGAGACTTTATTAAAGATAGGAAATGGGCTGAAGAAATGGCTTAGTAGCTAAAGGTGCTTGGTTGCAAAGCCTGCTAGCCTAGGTTTCATTTCCCCAGTACCCACATAAAGCCAAATGCACAAAGTGGCACATGCATCTAGAGATCATTTGCAGGGACAAGAGGCCCTGACTCACCCATCTCTTTCATAAATAATGTTGAAAAATAATTTAGCTGGCCAGGCATGGTGGTGTATGCCTTTAGTCCCTGCATTTGGGCGGCAGAGGTAGGAGGACTGCCATGAATTCAAGGACTTGCTGAGATTACCTAGTGAATTCCAGGTCAGCCTGGACTAGAGTGAGACCCCCACCACCCTACCTCAAAACACACACATACACAAATAGGAAATGCCTCAGAGTCTGAATAACTTGTTCATAGCTACATAGCTAAAAGTTCGGTTTGAACCAAGGTTCAAATTTGAAATCAGCAAAGCTGTTTTCAGTTCTAGTTTTGGAACTGGAACTCAACACTCTCCCAAATGGCATTTGAAAGTCTCCTGCTCTGTAAAGTTCTGCTCTTTAATCTTTTTTTTTTTTTTTTTTTTTTTTTGAGGTAGGGTCTCACTCTAGCTCAGGCTGACCTGGAACTCACTATGTAGTCTCAGGGTGGCCTCGAATTTACGGCGATCCACCTACCTCTGCCTCCCAAGCGCTGGGATTAAAGGCATGTGCCACCACACCCGGCCCTTTATTTATTTATTTATTTATTTCATTTGAGAGGCAGATAAGAGAGAATGGTCAGAGCCAGGCGTGGTGGCTTACGCCTTTAATCCCAGTATTTGGGAGGCAGAAGTAGGACTGCCTTGAGGTCAGCCTGGGCTACAGTGACACCCTACCTCGAAAACCACGCACACAAAGAGAATGGTCAATGACTGTAATACTGGGTGTTACCATTTTTCCAGAGAAGACTCTCTCCCTCTCTCTCTCTCTCTTTTTTTTTTCAAGGTAGGGTCTCACTCTAGCCCAAGCTAACCTGGAATTCACTATGTAGTCTCAGGGTGGCCTCAAACACAAGGCAATCCTTCTACCTCTGCCTCCCAAGTGCTGGGATTAAAGGCATGTGCCATCACATCAATGTTATCAGAGAAAAAGAGAAAATGGACACACCAGGGTCTCCAGCTGTTGCAAACAAACTCCGGATGCATGCTTCACCTTGTACATCTGGCTTACATGGGTACCAGGGAATCAAACCTGGGTCCCTTGGCTTTGTAAGCAAGAGCCTACACCACTAAACCATCTTTCCATCCCGAACCTCCTCCCCCTCACCCCAAGATAGGCCCTCCCTCTAGCCTAGTAATGTCAGGCTGGCATTGAACTCACAGAGATCCTCCTACCTCTGCCTCCTAAATGCTGAGATTAAAGGCTTGTGCCACCATACCCTGCTGTGTTCTTTTTAATTTTATGACAGGCAGAGAGAGAATAGGCTCACCAGAGCCTCTAAGCCACTACAGATGAACTCCAGTCACATGTGCCATCTTGCACATCTGGTTTACAAGGGTACTGGGGAAATTGAACCCTAGGGTTCACAGGCAAGTACCTTAACCACTAAGCCATCTTTCCAACCCTTTGCTGCTTTAAAAAAATATTTTTTTTATTTTTATTTGAGAAACAGGCAGGTAGAGGAGAGGTGGGGGAGAGAATGGGTGTACCATGGTCTTCAGCTGCTGGAAACAAACTCCAGATGCATGCACCACCTTGTGCATCTGGCTTACGGTGGGTACTGGGGAATTGAACCTGGGTCTCTTGGCTTTGCAGGCAAGCGCCTTAACTGCTAAGCCATTGCTCCAGCCCCTTTGGTGCTTTTTGAGGCAAGGTTTGGTTATGTAGAGCAGGCTGCCTTCAAACCTGAAAAGATCCTCTTGCTGAGATTTCAAGCATCAGCGACACCAAACTTCTGATCCTCATTGCCTTACTTCAGATTGTTTTCCAGAGATGAGTGAGGTAGGCAAAGAACTGAGGTCTGTATTTGGAGGTTTACTAGTGTGTGATGCTAGCCAATAAACTCAGACATTGTGAGCAGAGTGCTCTCTACAGGCAGTAGATGCAAATGCACGCACAGCAGGGATGGAAGTTTTTAAACTTCTAGAAGGTCCTAGGTAAGTCAGAGATCAGAAAGATTTGAGAGGGGAACACAGAATGGGAAGGACTCCGAGCAGGAGAGCTGACAGGACTAACCAATCCCCTTGTTTGGCTACAATCTGCAGCAGCTATAAACCACTGTAGTCATTACTTCACCCAAGATCAGACGGCTGGTAAAGGTCCAAGGGATGGCCCAGGATTTAATGTGGGACTCTTTCTGGCCTCATGGGATACAGCAGCTATGGCTTCATTCTGAGCTCCATAGCTGAGCTGTACTTAGATTGTGAAAGAGGATTTTAGGTTCTTCAAAGGGCTTCCTAGCTCAACAGATGAAGAAGCCATTGAAAATCCTATCTCCTATTACAATAGGAAAATAGATCAATAGTGTAAAGAGATAGGTATCTGAGCAGGGCATGATGGCACGTGCCTTTAATACTGGCCAATTGGAAGGCAGTGGTAGAAGGATCACTGAGTTCACAGCCAGCCTGGGACTACAGAGTGAGTTCCAGGTCAGCCTGGGCAAATGAGAGCCTACACGGAGGGGAAAAAAAAAAAAGATAGGCACTGGAGAGATGGCTTGGCAGTTAAGGAGCTTGCCTACAAAGCCTAAGGACCCAAGTTCAATTTCCCAGTACCCACGTAAGCCAGATGCACATGGTGGCACATGTCTGGAGTTCGTTTGCAGTGGCTAGAGGCCCTGGTGTGCCCATTCTCTCTCAAATATTTAAGAGGCATTTAATATTACATTTTCATTTTTAAAAATATTTAGGGGCTGGACAGATGGCTCAGCAGTTAAGGTGCTTGTCTGCAAAGCCTAACAACCCAGGTTCAATTCCCCAGTACCCATATAAAGCCAGATGCATAAAGTGGCATATGCATCTGCAGTTCATGTGCAGTGGTTGGAGGCCTTGGAGCACTCATTCTTTCTCCTCACTGCTTGCATAATAAAATTAAAAAGCCATCTTGAGGCCGGGTGTGGTGACGCACACCTTTAATCCCAGCACTCGGGAGGCAGAGGACCGCCATGAGTTCAAGGCCACCGAGACTACATAATGAATTCCAGGCCAGCCTGGACCACACTGAGGCCCTACCTCGAAAAACCAGAAAAAAAAAAAAAAAATTGCCATCTTAGTAGTGCTTAAGGCACTTGCCTACAAAGCCAAAGGACCCAGGTTTGATTCCCCAGGACCCACATAAGCCAGATGCACAAGGTGGCACATGAACAAGAAGTTCATTTGTAGTGGTTGGAGGTCCTGGTACACCCATTCTCTGTCCGCCCCTCTCTCTCAAAAAATAAATAAATAAAAGCCATCTCAGGCTTTCAAGAAACCTGAAGTTTAAATTGGAAATAAGCATAAACTACTGGCGTGGTGGCAATCCCAGCACCTTGGAGGTAGAGGAAGGGCCAGAACTTCCTCAGCTACATACTGAGTTTGCATAGGATATGAGACCTTATCTCAAAAACCAAGAAAGTAGAAGCAGCTACTCAGATGGAGCAACTTTCGTGTCTCCTAGCAGGTCAGCTTCCCTAGTGATAACTCTGTCACCGGGGCAATCTGCACAGGTTGGTTCTGGGCCTACAAGTGAAGCCAAAACTGAAGTCTTCATGCCTTGTACAGTTAGGGGACAATTGTGATAGATGGTTCCATCTATCAGATGTGGATGGCTGGAGGAGCCCTGCTGGTTAGAAGAAAATGTCACAAGCCCTCTGCCTTTCTCAATGTTCAAACATAGCAGGAAGGCCCCATCTCACCCCTTTTTACCCCTTTCCAGAAGGATGAACCAAAGACAAGAGGCTCTTTTCTGGACTCAGCTATCTCCCCAAAATCCCACAAGACAGACAACAGACTCCCCCTTAAATAGTTGTTTATTGGCAGTGGGCTAGAAGGGGTGATGGAGTTAGCGTTCACAGACAACACCACACACCAAAGTCACAAGGGCGGCAAGAGTGATGGGAACAAGCCTGGAGTCCCATGAGGCCCCTCTTCAAGAGTGCATGGGGAGGCAGGGGCCTGGAGTGTTTGTGGAGGGGGTAGCCTTAGACCACCCCAGCTTAGTAAGCATGATTAGAGACGAAGAGGGACTCACTGGCTGCAGCCCCAGCCTGACCACTTGGGGTGTACTTTCCTTGACAAGCGAGGCTGTTGGCCTAAGAGAGAAGAGGAACCAAGTGAGGAGATCCCTCCCAAGTCCCTCTTGCCCTCCAGGTACCTGCCCACCTTCTGTGCCCTTCCACGCCTGCCTTACCAGGGCTCGCTTGACATACTCCTCTTGGGCAGCCTTCAGATTCTCCTTCTTCCCACCCCAGGCCTTCAGGGCAGAAGCTTGCAGAGCTCGGCCATAGGAGAAGGTCAGGGCCCACGGCTTCAGCAGAGGGCACTTGTTGATGGCATTGAGGTTGATGGATGCCTCTTCCTCACTCTGCCCTCCAGACAGGAAAGTGACTCCTGGAGAACAAGGACTTTCATCAGACACCAGGACAGGGAGGAGCTCCGGGAGCTGCTTGGGAAAGCCTCTACTTCACCAAGCCAAAGTAAGGGGGCAGCCCTCACCAGGGACAGCAGGGGGCACTGTGCGGCGCAGAGCTGTAACAGTTGCCATGGCAATCTCCTCATGTGAAAACTTCTGGGTGCAAGCATGGCCTGGGGTGACCATGTTGGGTTTCAGCAAGGTGCCCTCCAGGTAGATGTGGTGGTCACTCAGAGCCTTGTAGACAGCAGCCAGCACCTGGAAGTGGGTAGGACCAAATCAGAGGTGAGGTGCGGAACAGGATTTAGCTCAAGGCGGGGCCCAGCCCATCACACCACCCTGGCCAGCAACCTACCTTCTCAGTTACATACTGGCAGCGCTTCAAATCATGATCCCCATCAGGGAGGATTTCAGGCTCCACAATGGGCACAATGCCATTCTGCAAAGGGTGACAGGGAAGAATGAGGATTCCTACCCTGGAACCCCACTTACAGCTTCCCCACCCCATTGGTCAAGATCTTATCTTGATGATGAGAGGGACTCAAAGACTTCAAAGCCCTCAGCAGATTACTGATGACAAGGCATCTTCTCAGATCTGCCCACACAGTCCCTATTTCCCCCTCTGCCTTGTAGAGTGGCCTCCACAGGAGAGCCTGATACTTGATGGGTATCAGAAACAGTTGCTCTGGGGGAGGTAGATATCCTGGCAGATGGACAGTAAGCTAGCACACACTGGAACCAAATGAGGAAGATGGTTTACTAAGGATTTGCAGTCCAGTCCCACCTGCTGGCAGATGCTGGCATAACGGGCTAGAACGTTGGCATTTTCCATGATGGCAAGGGCAGAGGGGGTGTGTTCCCCAATCTTCAGCACACAGCGCCACTTGGCAAAATCAGCTCCATCCTTCTTGTACTGAGCACAACGCTCAGACAGCCCATCTAGCCCTGGAGAGGGGAAGAAGGGTGTGAACTCACTCTGGAACCCCTGGGTGGGCTACAGGGAAGAGAAGGAGCCAAACAGTTCTCACCTTGGGTAGTGGTCTCTCCGTTAGTTCCTGCCAGGGGCACCACACCCTTATCTACCTGTCAGCATAAAGGGAAGCTATTATCTCTACTACCCCTTTCCTCTCTTCCCAACTTCATTTCACCTCTCCCGTGGTCTCTCAGAGCCCACAAATACTTCCAGTCACACAAGAAACATTTACAGGAATGTTAACAGGATTAGATGACATGGCTCTACCATGGGTACTAACTGGGCAAACCATTTTACCTAAACCTTGGACATCTAGTTTTTCAGGTGGAAATAGGAAAATAACTTCCTCTTGGAATTGTAGGGGGTATATCTAGCCCAGTGGTAGAGCACTTTCTAGCAGACATAAGGACCTGGGTTCTATCCCCAGCACCCCTTGTCCCCCCCCAAAAAAAAAACAGAAAAAAAAGGGGGTTACCCCAGGGATGTTGGACAAGTCCAGGACAGACTCCACTCAAGACTCTAGATCTCCAGAACCAAGTATTCATTCCCTGACCTAGTAATCTGGACTCCCTTCTGAAGACCCATTTCCAGTCCTACAGTTTGAAGCCCTGTATCCTCACCTTGATGCCCACAACACCACCCTTAGATTTGATAACTTGGGGGAAGGGACGTCCATCATCCGCCTTCTGGTACAGCGTCTCATGGAAGAGGATGACCCCTCCAATGCAGGGATTCACACGGTCATCAGCAGTCAGCAGCAACTGGCGGTAGAAGCGCCGGTTCTCCTCAGTGTTTTCAGTGCCAATGGACTGCAGGCGCTTGGCAATGCTTCCTGGAGGGAAGGGTCACGTGGGAGGATAAGGGGATCAGCCTGCCACTAGCAACCCTGGGCCCTCCTCCCTGTCTCCTGCCTGTACCGCACCAGTGGACTCATCTGCAGCCAGGATGCCCTTGCCCGGAGCCACAATGCGCTGAGCGATGTCAGACAGCTCCTTCTTCTGCTCCGGGGTCAGTGCTGGGTGTGGGTAGGGCATGGTGCCGGTGACAGCAAGTTGCTAGGTGAAGGAGACAGAAGAGAAATGCTTAGTTGGGCCTTCCCAATATATCCCCAGAAAACAGGGCCCTTTGCCTGGAGGTCAGGACAAACATTCCCCACCTCCCCTGCCCCACACCCAGCAGGTTCTGGGGCACTTCCTGTTCCCAACTCACCCGTATGCCCAAACTTCCCTATACTAGACCTGCCTCCTCCTGTACCTTTCCTAACTCTGTTTGTTGCTGGGTGTTGCCCAGCTGTGGGTGGGGTTGCCCACTGGTAACTGGGGGAAAGGAAAAAGCCAGAGCCAGAGACAGGCGGGTCATGGTGAAGCTGGACCCATCTGGCCTGCGCGTTGCCATGGGTCACCTTGCCTAGAAACAAAATTGAACCGGGAGTATTTTAGAATTTAAAGGTCATGAATAGGGCACAGAGCCCAATACCCTCATCTGAAAGTGCCCAAGAAGGGAAAGGTCTGTGCTTGGAGCCATAAAGCAACCCAAAAGCAAAATACGAGATGAGAGCAGAGATCCTGACTGCCATCGTGGTGGGTGTCCCTTTCTTTCAATCCACCCGGGCTTTATAGGCTTCAAGGACATCCCAAGGTCAGGCTTCTCACTCCAGGGTAGAGGGTGTGAGGAACAGGGTGTTAGGAAAAAAGGTAGGCAAACAGGCCACGGTAGTAGAGTAAGTTCAGGCCAGGTAGAGGAAAGAAGGTTCGCCTTCTTACTGCTCGTACAGGAAAAGGGTTTGCGGAGGAGAGGCACGTGCCCCACCCCTTCCTTAAAAAGTGCTCCGGTCAGTCCACAGGCTGCAGCTGTCCCAGGCTCAGAATCAAGGTCACGAGATAGGGGGAGATGGGGGAAAGTGTTCATGGCTTCCCCACCTCGCCAGGGACTCCCAAGTCTTCCAGGACGGGACCAACCCCTCCCCCAACCTCAGAAACCCCGATGCCGTATATGACGGCCCCCCACCCCTTGCTGCTTCTTAGGACCCCTGCAGAGGTAAGGGAGCCCTAATGCTTTATATGGGAGGTCTCCGTAAAAATATCTTCAAAAGGTATAGTCCTCCATCACGTCCTGCTTCCTCCCCCGCCATGACTCAGCGCGCGGAGCCGCCGAATGGCGCAGCGGACCACGAGCGCGCTAGCGGAGGAGCCCAGGCTGGGACCGCGTGTCCCCAGGGTGCTGGAGATGCGGGGACTTGTGGGGGTGAATTCCGCGCCCCGCCACGGCCCAGGGTCCCACCCTACAGTCTCGCATATTTCGAGGGGCGCTCACCTGGCTCAGGAGGGGGGGTGGGGTACGGGACGCGGCGGCGGAGGGAGGTGGACTGCAGGGAGAACCGAGGAGCGAACTCGGTTCTGCGGCCCGTTCCAAGAGAACGCCACCTATTCAGCCGAGGGGGCGGGGCCGTGCCTTTAAAACCACGCCCACTCTCGGCCCCGCCCTCCACCCCGCTTTCCTCTGCTGGGGACAGAAGGCGTCCAATGGCCGGCGAGGGGCCTGGAGCTCCAGGGCGTCCCCTAATGCTAAGCTAGAAGGCGGAGCTTGGGAGGCGAGAACACGATTCCTCCCCGCCCCCCACGGACGTGACTCCGGCCACATCCCGCGGGTCGCCCGAGCCCTCCCTCCCCCGCGATAGCTCCCCCTTCCCGGCCTAGCGCGCTGCGGGGCGCCGTGACTCAGCCAGAATTTCAGCTGGCGAGCAGAGGGGGCGAGTGGAAAATTCAGAAAAGATGAAAGCTGCTCCTGCTTCCTTCCCAGAGCAGCCCCAGCTTCCGGCCGGCTTGGCGGCTACGTTAGGTCACGTTGCCAACAAGTACAGGGGTCGGGCGTGAGCCGGCCTCACCCGTGCGCTGGACCGCGGAGCCAACCTCCCGGTGCCTAGCCCGGGCTCTGGACAGAAAGACAGGGTGCCAAGTGCACGCACAGGGAACGGAAGAGGTGGTGTGAGCTTGCAGGGTGCGGCGGCCGGCGAGGCCTCGGGGATCGGGAGGGTCTCCCCACTCCGCACAGCCAGTGCTCCCCCACATCAGTACGAGGTCGGCCTACTGCAGCAGGGGCTAGCCTGGCCTCGCGAACCCACGCACGCGCTCTGCCACGGCTGACCGAGACCTGCTTCCGTTCACCCCAGACTGCGGAAACTGGCCATCTAGGGTTTGGCTTGAAAGACCTGTCTTGCCTGAACCTGCCTGCCTTCTCCAAAATAAAATCAGTCCAGAGTTTTCCACTTCCCAGATACTCTTCCAGCCCCCTTCCTCATCGGTCGGCCCCTACCCTGCCCCTCTCCCAGTAGCGACCCACCTGTAGCGAGGATGTTCGAGCCGGAGGAGTGTGTCTGCAGCGAGTGAGCCCCGAGGCTCTGGGCTGGGTTATAAAGCAGCTCCCGCCCTCCTCCCCCCCCCCCCCCCCGCGCTGGTGTCCCCGACCTTCTCAGTCACCCCTGCCCTTTCCCCACCACGGATCTCCGCGGCAGAGACCTATATTTAGGGAAACCTGAAGCTCCTGACATTCATGCCAACGTGGGGGCCCCGCGTGGGGGAAGAGGAAGCCTTGGTCTGCCCTGAGTGGAGGAGGGGCCCGCTCACCACTCACCGGTCCTTCAGAGGTACTTTCTTCCTTAGAAAGCCAGACTTGGTTGTCAGAAGAATGAAATATTTGGAGAGGGATCTGTGGAAAAGGAGGGAGAGGAGTAGGATGGAGTAGCCCTTGGAGTGCTATCTCATACTCCTCTGCCTCATTACTGAGTCTGCTGGTGGCTGTATTTTCCTTCTTGAGGTAGGGTCTCACTCTAGCCCAGGCCGATCTGCCACTGCCTCTGTGATGTCAGGCTGCCCTCAAACTCCGTGATCTTCCGTAATACCTCTGCCTCCAGAGTGCTGCGATTAAAGGCATGTACCACCACGCCCTTTTTTTTCTTCTTTTTTTTTTTTTTAAAGAGAGAACTCAGATGCAGGCAATACACTCACCTCCTAAAATAACCAAGTGTTCATGGTTGGACATCCCCGTATCTTCATCCTCAAGGTTAGTTGAGTTCATCCCATACTGCTGTGTGGTGAGCAATCCTCACTTTCACATAAAAGAGTTTGCTTGGGAAGGGGGCAGGGACACTGTCCAGTGCATCAACCCTTCTCCTTTCCAGCCCTCAGGGAACCAGGCCCTCCACTGAAGGCTCCCTGACGGGCAAGCTGGACAGCCATGTGTAGTTCCAGTGGCTTGGCCAGAGATGTCCTCAGGGCCCAAGGATAGGGAGGGCATGTGGGCCCTGAGTGCTGGCCACTTCCCAAAGGATTGGGCCCTCATCGGAGCTTGATCTCGAAGCACAGACAGTTGAGGCTCTGGCAGTCAGGAAGCTGGCAGGCACAGGCACAGTCGCACAGTGGGCAGCAGCGTGGACAACGAGGAGCCCAACCCTGAGGGAGAGGAAGCAAGTGAATGAAGCAAGACCAGGGCTTTAGTATGCTTCCCTACCATGGGAGAAGGGAACCGTGGGGCCCAGTGGAACAGAGGGTACCATCCATCACTCTTGGGAACAAAGCAATTCCCCATGCTGTTGAGAAACCCCCAGTGATGCAACATTCTGGACAAATGAGTTCCAAAGCTTAAAGCTGTTATTTGGGGTTCTGTTCCCCCCACCCCCCCCCCACCCATCCATGGGTAAGGAGAGTAAGGACCACTGAGCTGAGCAATAGGCCCCAGGTCCCAACTAGTATTTGGGTGTCCCAGTGTCCAGCTCAAAGATAGTTCTACTCTACTCTCAGAGCCTTGTGCAACTGACAGTAAGGAGATGGAGAAATAGATATTTTTGTTGGCATTGAACTAAACTCTAAACCGAAAGGTGTCTTTTTAATGTGTTTATAAACATTTGATTTTTTTTTGTTGTTTTGGTTTGGTTTTTTGAGGTAGGGTCTCACTAGCCCAGACTGACCTGGAATTCACTATGTAGTGCTGGGATTAAAGGGGTGCGCCACCATGCCTGGCTATTTGAGACACAGAGAGAAAGAGGCAGATAGAGAGAGAATGGGTGGACCAGGACCTCTAACCACACTATAAACAAACTCCAGATACATGTGCCACCTTGTACATCTGGCTTACATGGGCACTGGGGAATCGAACCTGGTTCCTTAGGCTGCTAAGCCATCTCTCCAGCCCAGGACTTTTTTTTTTTTTTTTTTTGAGGTAGGGTCTCACTCTAGCCCAGGCTGACACTATGTAGTTTCAGGGTGGCCTTGAACTCATGGTGTGTGTGCATGCGTGCATGCGCACACACATGTATGTGGAGACCAGGGGAAAACATCAGGTGAGGATAACCGATTATTGCTTTTCTGCTTAATTTCCCTGAGTCTCTCACTGAACCTGGAATGCCTCGTTTTTTGGTTAAGACAGGCTAACCAGAGAGACTAGTGATCCTCCTGTCTCCACCCTGCTCAGTGCTGGGGTTACAAGCATGTGTAGTCATACCTGTTTTTGTTTTGTTTTTAATGGGTGCTGGGAATCAACTGAGGTCTTTGTGAATTCACTATGCAGTCTCAGGCTGGCCTCAACTCACAGCAATCCTCCTTCCTATGCTTCCCTAAGTGCTGGGATTAAAGGTGTGTGCCACCACACCCAACTCCCACATACCTTTTTAAAATTTTTTTTAATTATTTATTTATTTACCTATGAGAGAATGAGAGAGAAAAACAGATACAGAGAGTGAGAATGGGCAATGAACTCCAGACACATGCGCCACCTTGTGCATCTGGCTTATGTGGGTACTGGGGAATTGAACCTGGGGCCTTATCCTTCATAGGCAAGCATCTTAACTGCTAAGCCATCTCTCCAGCCCAACCTTTTTTTGACACAGACTCTCACTCTATAGCCTAGGCTAGCCTGGAGCTTACTGTGGAGCCCAGGCTGGCCTTGAACTCATGATCATATTCCTGCTTCCCAAATGTTGGTATTGGAGACATGAACCACAATGCTTGGAGATGTCATATGTCATTCATTTTTGAGTACTAACTGCAAGGCACAGACCATATTTGTGAATGTTTTTTTTTAAATTTTTTGTTCATTTTTATTTATTTATTTGAGAGTGACAGAGAGAGACAGAGAGAGAAAGAGGCAGAGAAAGAGAGAGAATGGGCGCGCCAGGGCCTCCAGCCACTGCAAACAAATTCCAGATGCGTGCGCCCCCTTGTGCATCTGGCTAATGTGAGTCCTGGGGAATACAGCCTCGAACCGGGGTCCTTAGGCTTCACAGGCAAGCGCTTAACCGCTAAGCCATCTCTCCAGCCCTTTTTTTCTTTTTTTTTGCAAAGAATTTTTTTTAACCTTTCTGAGTCTGGTGTGGTGTCTCACATCTGTAATCCCAGTACTTGGGAGACAGAGGCAGAAGCATGGAATTCAAGGCCATTTTGAACACACAGCAAATTGAGGCCAGCCTGAGATACTGTCTTGGGTGGAAAATATAATTCTATCTAATGATCACTACCCTACATGACAGGCCTCTTCACAACAAGGAAATGGAGCCTTAGATTAGGGAGGGATTTGCCCAAATCACAACTAGAGAATTGAGCTGGCACAGACCAGAGTTGACACCCTAGGCCTGTGATTACCCTCTCCCCACCCTTTCAGGGTCAGAATGTCCGCTTCGTTCTGGGGCCAAGGGCAGAGGCAGTAAGTCTCATCTCTCCACTGAGTTAGTGTATAGGCTCATGCTCAGCAGGTGTCCGAGGAGATGAATGCTGAATGAATAGAGGAATCTAAACATTACATTTCCCTCTTTAGGCAAAGGAAGAAGAGGGCTTCTCAGCACTAGAAAAGGGCAGGTCTGTCTCCTGGACATAATCTTAGAGACAGGAAGGGACATTTGCTCCTCCAGCCCACAGTTCTCTCCCTGGGACAGGGATGATCTACAACTGCCCTAGGCATGGACTGGAGAAAGGCCAAGTGGCTGAAGCAGACACACCCAGGCTGGCTATGTGACAGAGGCTGGCTCCTTGGTGCCACAAGCAAAGCTAGTGACAGCCACAGTTGCACAGCTCAATCAGAGACCAGGTCAAGCCAGGAATAGGGAAATGACCTTTCCAACAGCTGAGGTTTCGGGGTGCAGTGTCAGATGACCGGTGAGATCAGCGATCATTAGGGGCTCCAGCAAGGGTAGAGGACCAACCAAGCACAGGGAGAGGGGCCTGAACTGGGCTGTGCTACTGCCAACACAGAAAAGCTGGAAGTGTCATGGTGGAAGAGAAAAAGAAGTGGGTTTTCTCGTGTGTGATGAAGAGTGGTTGAGGGACATCTCTGGGGAATCTCAGTTTAGGGTTGAAGTTGGTTCTGTGGGTTTCTTAGAGGACCACACCATCATTCTATGTGTAAAACCATTGGCCAAGAGGCTCCACTGCTCTTTCCTCAGAAAAGAGGGTATTAAAAGCACTTCTTGGCTCTGTCCGTGGAAGAGCTTAGATCCAGCCATTAATAACTGGCTAATGGATTTCTTGACTCTCACAAGTACTGGCTTCTAGAAGAAATCTTCTGTTTAAGTACATTAAACATAACTCCACAAGCCTGTTAACCTTTGTGTTTCCCTAAGCTCTTGGGTAAGGTTTTCACTTTGACAGTTTGCCCTTGAACTTTAGAAGGGTCAGGGGTCATTTTTACTGGCTAATGTCCCAGGTCCTAGAATCAGTATGGCCTAGGTTTGAATCTCAGCTTAGCTAATTCATGTTCTGGGCCTCATTTCCTCATCTCTGAAATAAACACAGTACCTATACTTTGCAGGGTCATTGTGAAGTGTCAATGGGAAGAACTGAGTATGCCTGACACCTAGTGAGAGCTCAATGAAGAGAGCCATGCTGGTCATTACACTCCAGTGTACATCAGAATTACATAAGAACTTGTTAAAAAGTCACAAACTATAGTCCACCTTGACCTAAGGAGCCTAGAGGCCTGGCTTTCAAGGCTCCTACCTACTTTGCACACACAGGGCTACATGTTACCTCTTTTTCCCATGTTACTACAATTGCCTACATACTTATGTCTGTACCATACCACAGTGTAAGCCCTGGAGGTCAGAGATCTTACCTTGTTTCTGCTGGCCCCTAGGGTACAGCCCAGAGCCTTAGCAGTCCTCCCCATATATACTGAATTCTCACAACAAAGCAATGTAACAAGCAGCAGCTCCCCCCCCCCCCCACACACACACACAAGGAAGAGAACATTGGATTTGTGGTCTGGCTAGCTCAGCTATTAACCCCAGGCAAGTCACTGGACTCTCTGTGAGCCTTAGTATCTACAACTGTAAAACAGGAGAGCTTTGTAACCTTTGTGGTCATTGTTATTATGAGGAAACTGGAGAACAGTGGCACTGTAATGCACTTTGAGGAAAGACAGATCAAGGACAGGACATCCCTGCCCTATTCTTGGTCATTCTACATCTCCTCCTGGTCCAGTAGAAGCTGGATAGAATCAAATGCTGAAGGCCCTGGAGCCCTAGATACCATCCTTCTAACACTCTGCCTTAGCCCAGTCCTCTCTCCTAAGAAAAGCATAGGTCCCTGACCACTTCATATGCACAGATAGGGAAAGGGACAAGGTACCGAGTACCAGAAATCATTCTGTGACTGATGATCTACTATAAAAATAGGAGGTTTTAGGGGCTGGAGAGATGGCTTACTGGTTAAGGTGCTTGCCTGTGAAGCCTAAAGACCCAGGTTCAATTCCCTAGTCCTCATGTAAGCCAGATGCACAAGGTAGCGCATGCTTCTGGAGTATGTTTGCAGTGGCTGGAGGCCCTGGTGTGCCCATTCTCATTTTCTCTCTCTCTCTCTCTCTCTCTCTCTCTCTCTCTCTGTCTCTCAAATAAATAAAATAATTTCTTCCAGGCATGGTAATGCACACCTTTAATCCCAGCACTTGGGAGGCAGAGGTAAGAGGACTGCCATGAGTTGGAGGCCTGCCTGAGATGACATTGTGAATTCTAGGTAAGCATGGGCTAGAGTGAGGCCCTACTTTAAAAACAAAATACATTTTTTAAAATAGGAGTTTTTAGAACGCATGGTCTCCTTCTTTTCTCCTGTGCTTCCCTGCCCTCAACCCCAGAGGCCCATCTCTTGGCTATCTCTGGAGAATCAGAAGCAGATTCTCTGAAGAAGGAAAGCTCTTGACCCACTGATTTTTTTTTTTTTTTTTTGAGACAGGGTCTCTAGCCCAGACTGGTCTCCCCAATTCCCTATGTAACGGAGGATTTGAACTTCTGATCCTCCTGCCTCTTCCTCCTAAGTGTTGGAACTACAAGCCTGTGCCACACACTGGGTTTATACGGTGTTTGGGTGGGGATTGAACCCAGGACCTTGTGTATTCTAGGTAAGCATTCTACCAACTGAGCTACATCCTCAGTCCCCATAATTTATTTTGAACCTCAAAACATCTTCCAGGGATTTGCACTAAGTATAGTCAGTACAAGATATGAATTTGCTGGCACTCAGACTATTATCCCCCTCCCTTCTAGGGAAGGTCACCACTCCAAGGGCAAGAGCTTTACTGTCTAATCTCTGAGACCAAAATAATCATTGTCTAGGAAGGTGGTCAATCACATTGACCATCTTTAAACCCACAAATGCAAAAATGGCTATTCTTCTGTGAGCCAGCTTCTTCCCTGAGGATTCTGTTGCAGATAACACCATGGAGCAATTTACTGTGGAGGCTCTGCTGTGTAACACCAGAGAAGCCACAACCCTCCTAAGCAGCCTGCTCCTCTGCGAGATGGGCAGAGGAGTACTTATCTAGGCTATGTTCCAACATGGGGGAGTGGCCAAGGTATGATGTCAAGGTGAAAGGGCAAGTAACAGTTGGGATGAATAGTCTAATGTGGTAGAGCTCCATTTTTCAGCAAATAATAGTAACTGTAGTGATGGAGTTGTATATTAGCATATGTGGGATAACCCCCCTCCCCAACAATTTGGGGTTACAGAGCTAGCTTAAAAATATTTGAGCTGGGTGTGGTGGTGCACGTCTTTAATCAAAGCACTTGGGAGGTAGAGGTGGGAGGATTGCTGTGAGTTTAAGGCCACCCTAAGACTACATAATGAATTCCAGGTCAGCCTTAGCTACAGTGAAACCCTACCTTGAAAAACCAAAATAAATAAATAAATAAATTAATAAATAAATATCTGAATAGCTGGGCATGGTGGCACATGCCTTTAATCCCAGCACTCAGGAGGCAGAGGTAGGAGGATCACCGAGAGTTCGAGACCACCCTGAGACTACATAGTGAATTCCAGGTCAGCCTGGGCTAGAGTGAGACCCTACCTCAAAAAAACAAAACAAACAAACAAACCAAAAAACCCCTAGCTTTCATACTTACTATGATTCAATTAAAATTTAGGGCAGCATGGTGATGCATCCCAGCTTGGGAGGCAAGAGGATCAGGAGTTTAGGGCTAGCCTTGGCTACACAACTAAGACCAGTCTAAGATGCATAACACCTTACCCCCTAAAAATCTAAAAAGTTAAATTAAATAAAATAAATACTTGAGAGGCTGGAGGGATGGCTTAGCAGTTAAGGTATTTGCCTGCAAAGGCAAAGGACCCAGGTTCGATTCCCCAGGACCCACATTAGCCAGATGCACAAGGGGGCGCATACATCTGGAATTTGTTTGCAGTGGCTGGAGGCCCTGGTGCGCCCATTCTCTCTCTCTCTCCCTCTTTCTCTGTCAAATAAATAAAATAAATATCTGAATAGCTGGGCATGGTGGCACATGCCTTTAATCCAGCACTCAGGAGGCAGAGGTAGGAGGATCACCGAGAGTTCGAGACCACCCTGAGACTACATAGTGAATTCCAGGTCAGCCTGGGCTAGAGTGAGACCCTACCTCAAAAAAACAAAACAAACAAACAAACCAAAAAACCCCTAGCTTTCATACTTACTATGATTCAATTAAAATTTAGGGCAGCATGGTGATGCATCCCAGCTTGGGAGGCAAGAGGATCAGGAGTTTAGGGCTAGCCTTGGCTACACAACTAAGACCAGTCTAAGATGCATAACACCTTACCCCCTAAAAATCTAAAAAGTTAAATTAAATAAAATAAATACTTGAGAGGCTGGAGGGATGGCTTAGCAGTTAAGGTATTTGCCTGCAAAGGCAAAGGACCCAGGTTCGATTCCCCAGGACCCACATTAGCCAGATGCACAAGGGGGCGCATACATCTGGAATTTGTTTGCAGTGGCTGGAGGCCCTGGACCACAAATCCAATCAGAGCAGTGAGTTACCTCATAAACAGTCACACCATTATTGTACCAGTAGGCACAACTTCCCAGGCTGGTTGGTGTATGTGACAAAGGGTCCACCGCTAGATAAGACTGGGTGATTTTTCTCCCCCAACCACCTGCACAGCACCTTCCAATACAATGAAAGCTGGCTAGCAGGGAATAAGCTTCCAGTTTGGTCATCTTAACTTCTCTGGGTCCTGCAACCAAAGGATTCTGTCTCAAAGCACTTGGGTCTTACTAGCTATTTTGGGTAACCCACAATTTCCTACTCTCTTTTTCATACTCTTTCATATATACAATATAGGGTTTTTGTTGTTGTTTTTTTTTTTTTTTTTTTTTTTTGTTTTTTTTTTTTTTTAATTTTTTTGTTTAGTTTCTATTTATTTATTTGAGAGCGACAGACAGAGAGAGAAAGAGGCAGAGAGAGAGAGAGAGAGAAATGGGTGTGCCAGGGTCTCCAGCCACTGCAAACGAACTCCAGATGCATGTGCCCCCTTGTGCATCTGGCTAATGTGGTCCTGGGGAAGTCGAGCCTCTAACCAGAGTCCTTAGGCTTCACAGGCAAGCGCTTAACCACTAAGCCATCTCTCCAGCCCCTAATCTTTTGTTTGTTGAGACAAGTCCCATTCTGTAGCCAGGCTGACCTGGTACTCACTATATAACCCAAACTGGTCTCTTTAACACCTGACAATCCTCTAACGTCAGTCTCCCAGGGCAGGATCCACCATGACTGGCTCAGATCAGATCTTGTTCTTTTTCTATTTTGAACCCTCCAGAAGCTTCCCACTGACTCCATGCAATCAAGCCCAACACCATTTAATCCGAATGCCTTCTAGCTTCCATTTATTTCACATCTCCCTTGGGTGCCAAGCACTACTGTCGTTCTGGAGCAGTAAGGCAAATTTCCTGCCTCTTAACTTTTTTTTTTTTTTCAAGGTAGGGTCTCGCTGTAGCCTAGGTTGATCTAGAATTCACTCTGTAGTTCCAGGCTGGCATTGAACTCACAGCAATCCTCCTACCTCTGCCTTCTGAGTGCTGGGTTAGAGAAATGCGGCACTATGCCCGGCCTTCCCAACAGCTTTATACATGTATACTATATATTTTGATCATAATCATCTCCTATTACCTTCTCTTTCCTCCCTCCTCCTACCCTTCTTACTGAACCCCTTCTTCCTCCCTACTAGTCCATGTGTGTAACAATCAACTGCCAATAACTTCTCAGGGAGGGATGGGGATCTGCCTCCCCCACCATCCATGACAGAATGGTGATGGGATCAATATTGTGCAGGACTTATTTAGGTAACAACAGCTGCTGTAAGTCATGAATGCAATGGCCAGGTCATGTCTGGAAGATGCCGTTCCACAGCACTCCTTCCCATCCACTGGCTTTTGCATTCTTTCCACCCTGTCTCTTCTGTAATGCTCCTTGGGTCTTGGAGGAGATGATATATACATATGTAATTTAGTACCTACATCCACATCACATCTATCCACATTAATCTTTTTGTTGTTGTTGTTTTTTGTTTTTTTTTAAATTTTTTTGTTTAGTTTTATTTATTTATTTGAGAGCGACAGACAGAGAGAGAAAGAGGCAGAGAGAGAGAGAGAGAGAGAAATGGGTGTGCCAGGGTCTCCAGCCACTGCAAACGAACTCCAGATGCATGTGCCCCCTTGTGCATCTGGCTAATGTGGGTCCTGGGGAATCGAGCCTCTAACCAGAGTCCTTAGGCTTCACAGGCAAGCGCTTAACCACTAAGCCATCTCTCCAGCCCCTAATCTTTTGTTTGTTGAGACAAGTCCCATTCTGTAGCCAGGCTGACCTGGTACTCACTATATAACCCAAACTGGTCTCTTAACACCTGACAATCCTCTAACGTCAGTCTCCCAAGGGCAGGATCCACCATGACTGGCTCAGATCAGATCTTGTTCTTTTTCTATTTTGAACCCTCCAGAAGCTTCCCACTGACTCCATGCAATCAAGCCCAACACCATTTAATCCGAATGCCTTCTAGCTTCCATTTATTTCACATCTCCCTTGGGTGCCAAGCACTACTGTAGTTCTGGAGCAGTTAAGGCAAATTTCCTGCCTCTTAACTTTTTTTTTTTTCAAGGTAGGGTCTCGCTGTAGCCTAGGTTGATCTAGAATTCACTCTGTAGTTCTAGGCTGGCATTGAACTCACAGCAATCCTCCTACCTCTGCCTTCTGAGTGCTGGGTTAGAGAAATGCGGCACTATGCCCGGCCTTCCCAACAGCTTTATACATGTATACTATATATTTTGATCATAATCATCTCCTATTACCTTCTCTTTCCTCCCTCCTCCTACCCTTCTTACTGAACCCCTTCTTCCTCCCTACTAGTCCATGTGTGTAACAATCAACTGCCAATAACTTCTCAGGGAGGGATGGGGATCTGCCTCCCCCACCATCCATGACAGAATGGTGATGGGATCAATATTGTGCAGGACTTATTTAGGTAACAACAGCTGCTGTAAGTCATGAATGCAATGGCCAGGTCATGTCTGGAAGATGCCGTTCCACAGCACTCCTTCCCATCCACTGGCTTTTGCATTCTTTCCACCCTGTCTCTTCTGTAATGCTCCTTGGGTCTTGGAGGAGATGATATATACATATGTAATTTAGTACCTAATATTTGTTCTCAGCATTTTGGCAAGTTTTTGTTTTGTTTTGTTTTGTTTGTGGTAGGATCTCACTCTAACTCAGGCTGACCGAGAATTCACTATATAGTCTCAGGGTGGCCTTGAACACACAGCAATCCTCCTACCTCTGCTTCCCAAGTGCTGAGATTAAAGGCGTGTGCCACCACTGTCGGGCTTGTTTTTTTTTTTTTTTTTCTGTTGTTGTGGTTGCTGTTGGCTTATTTATTTATTTGAGAGAGAGAGAGAGAGAAGAAGGGAGAGGGAGAGAATGGATGCACCAGGGCCTCCAGCCACTGCAAACGAACTCCAGAGACATGTGCCGCCTTGTGCTTCTGGCTTACATGGGTTCTGGGCAATTGAACCCGGGTCCTTTGGCTTTGCAGGCAAGTGCCTTAACACTAAGCCATTCCTCCAATCTGTTTTTTTTTTTTTTTTTTTGTCTTTTTCAAAGTCCAGTGGATATTTACAACCAAATAACACAGCAGGGTAAGCCTAGGAAATCCCAAATACAAATGGAGGGCAAAACTAGCACCATGGAGCAAGAAGCAAAAGGAGGGAAAGGGGGGTTGAGCTGAGGACTTCAAAAGAGCCAACAGGGGCTGCAGAGATGGCTTGGCGGTTAAGCGCTTGCCTGTGAAGCCTAAGGACCCTAGTTCGAGGCTCAATTCCCCAGGACCCACGTTAGCCAGATGCACAAGGGGGCGCACACATCTGGAGTTCATTTGCAGTGGCTGGAAGCCCTGGCGCTCCCATTCTCTCTCTGTCTCTATCTGCCTCTTCCTCTCTCTGTCACTCTCAAATAAATAAATAAAAACAAAAAAATTAAAAAAAATTAAAAAAAAAAAAGAGCCAACAGATGTTCAGTGGGATCATGGCAGGCCAATTTAAGAACAGGAGCCAACACTGGGAGGAGTCTTGCCAGTCCAACAAGCTGATTTTTGTTGAATTTGTTGAAAGAATGGTACATATAAAACCTGTGTATACAAACAATCGCAGTGTTTATTGTAAGCTGAGAGACATTGAGACGCTGTCCCATCTCCTGGATGAGGTTGGCAATACGACAGCTCCTTGTGGGCCTCCATGCCCTTGGTGGCTGCTCGGGCGTGTTCTCCGGGTGCTCTCGAGTGAAGAACCAGCGAGACGCTCCACGGCCAACGCCATGACACCTTCCTCCTCCGCTCCCGCAGCCCGCCCCTCCCCGCCCCGCCCCGGCCACCGACTCCCCGCCAAGGCCCCCCCCCCTTTTTTTGAGGTAGGGTTTCACTCTAGCCCAGACTGACCTGGAAATCACTAGGTAGTCTCAGGCTGGCTTTGAACTCACAGTGATCCTCCTACCTCAGCCTCCCAAGTGCTGGGATTAAAAGCGTGCGCCACCATGCCCGGCATTTTGGCAAATTTTGAGTCTCCCAAGTAACCACTACCTACTGCAAAAGAAGCATCTCTGACCAAAGGTGAGAGCAGCACTTATCTATGAGCATAGACATACATATCTAAGAGCAATCTGATGAGCACACAGCGTATCCATTTAGCCAAAACCTAGTAGTAACTTCCCTCCTCGGAGCTCCCCAGTAACAGGCCAGGTCTTCAGTACCAGGGATGGATTTCCTCTGGTGGAGCGGACCTCAAATCCAATCAGAGCAGTGAGTTACCTCCATAACAGTCACACCATTATTGTACCAGTAGGCACAACTTCCCAGGCTGGTTGGTGTATGGGACAAAGGGTCCACCGCTAGATAAGACTGGGTGATTTTTCTCCCCCAACCACCTGCACAGCACCTTCCAATACAATGAAAGCTGGCTAGCAGGGAATAAGCTTCCAGTTTGGTCATCTTAACTTCTCTGGGTCCTGCAACCAAAGGATGTGCTGTCTCAAAGCACTAGGGTCTTACTAGCTATTTTGGGTAACCCACAATTTCCTACTCTCTTTCTTTCTCTTTCATATATACAATATAGGGTTTTTGTTGTTGTTTGTATGTTTGTTTTCCGAGGTAGGGTTTCACTGTAGTTCAGGCTGACCTGGAATTCACTATGTAGTCTCAGGGTGGCCTCGAACTCATGGTGCTCCTCCTACCTCTACCTTCCGAGTGCTGGGATTAAAGGCATGCATCATTACATCCGGCTTATATATTGGTTTTTTTGAGGTAGGGTGTCACTCTAGCTCAGACTGACCTGTACTTCACTATGTAGTCTCAGGGTGGCCTCGAATTTGTGGCAATTCTCCTACACCATGCCTGGCTCCTCCTTTCTTTCTATGGATTGAAGGAAGGGCCAGATATACAGATTTTGTGCCTTACCAGTTCTTTCAATGCGTCATGTAGGATCTGTTGAAAGTTGCTAAACCAGTGCACAGGGTTTCACAGCTGTGTGGCTTTGAGGTGCTATGCCTAGAACACCCTTCCCTTCTCCCTAAGCCCAATGAACTCCTTCCTCATCCCTCAAGCTTGTGCTGCTCATTTGTGCCCCAGAGGAGTCTAGATGCTTGCTTCATGCAGAAGTGCTGCTTTGGACTCTGTACTCCCACAGTGCGGAAGAGATGTTACTCTTCAGCACCGTCACAAGGTCTTTGGATTCTCCATGTCTGCCCCACCAGTGGGTCAGACTGTGAGTGCTGGGCCTGCTCTTAGTTTGAAGCGGTTAAAAGCCCTGGTGTGCTCATTCATTCTCTCTCTTAATCTCTTTCTGTGTTTGCAAATAAATAAAAAGAAAAGAAAAGAAATAAAAGTAGAAAAAATTTAAACTAAGTACTCCTTTAATCCCAGCACTCAGGAGGCAGAGGTAGGAGGATTGATGTGAGTTCAAGGCCACCCTGTGACTACTTAGACAATCAGTGTGGAGGTTCCTGAGACAGCTAAAAATAGATTTACCATATGACCCAGCTATAGCACTCCTAGGCATATATCCTATGGACTTGTCTTACTACCTTAGAGATACTTGCACATCCATATTTATTGCCGCTCTATTCATAATAGCTAGGAAATGGAACCAGCCTAGATGTCCCTTAATTGATCAACAGATAATGAAGATGTGATACATTTACACAATGGGGTTCTATTCAGCAGTAAAGAAAAATGAAATTATAACTGGGCATGGTGGCAGACACCTTTAATCCCAGCATTTGGGAGGCAGAGGTAGGAGGATTGCCATGACTTTGAGGCCACCTTAAGACTGCATAGTGAATTCCAGGTCAGCCTGGGCTAGAGTGAAACTCTACCTCAAAAAAAAAAAAAAAAAAAAAAAAAGGGCTGGAGAGATAGCTTATTGGTTAAGGCACATGCCTGTGAAGCCTAAGGACCCAGGTTTGATTCTCTAGGTCCCACGTAAGCTAGCTGCACATGGTGGCGCATGAATCTGGAGTTTGTTTGCAGTGGCTGGAGGCCCTGGCATGCCCATTCTCACTCACTCACTCTCTCTCTCCCTCTCTCTGTCTCTAATAAATAAATTAAAAAAAAAAAGAAAAAAGAAAAGAAAGGAAAAATGAAATTATGAAGTTTGCAGGGAAATGGAGGGATCTGGAAAGGATTTCACTAAGTGAAGTAATCAAGTTTATCCCAGAAAGCTAAACTCTGCATGTTGTTTCATATGTGGATCCTAGCTACAAATATTTAGACTTGCATATAAGTTGGAGTAAAAATCGGTAGTGGGGCCCAGTAAGCTAGAAAGGGGCTATATGGAAGGGAGGAAAGAGAAGGACTTAAGGAGATGGCATTGTATATATGTAAATGGATGAACAGATTATTGGGGGTAGAAAGGACTAAGTGAAGTCAGGGGAAGAGAGTGAGTAAAGGAAGGGTGAGGGGAGGGTTAATCAAAATCTCAGAGGGTATGAATAAGTCATATGGAAACCTACTTTTTTGGACAATGGCACACTCAGAATTTCAGTGCCAGGGATGGGATACTTTCCAGTGAGTTGTTAGCCAGGGAGGTCCCTGATGTTCATTTCCAATGCTCTTGGTTTTCCACCAATATGTGGTAAGACCCTATTGCTGAAGACTCCACATACTTGGGCTGCAAGATCATTGAGAAATCTTGCTTAAGCTGAGCTGAAAACCTCTTCTGTGTAGATCAACTGACAGAATGATAGAAAAAGCTACACTGCATATAGCTCCATGGGAGAGAGAGAAGTCAACAGTGGAGATAAACAACAGTGGACACTAAAAGCCTTAGGTTTGGCCAGCCAGGCCAAATGAGCCAATGGGTGCAATAGTGGTATGTCTGTTATGGGGGGAAAATAACTGCTATCCAATTGGACTGGAGGCCTGCTCCACGGATGCCTGGTACTGAAAAACCTAGTCTAAAGCCTATGATAAAGGAAGTCATGAGCCATAGGGGTGTAATGCCTGCTGGTGTCTGGCTAAATGCATATATCATGCTCACCAAATGGCCAGTAAGCACTTCTCTTAATGTTCATACTCATATATTAATGCTACTCTCACTTTTTTTTTTCTTTCTTCGAGATAGAGTCTCACTCTAGCCCAGGCTGACCTGGAATTCACTCTGTATTCTCAGAGTGGCCTCAAACTCATAGCGATCCTCCTACCTCTGCCTCCTGAGTGTTGGGATTAAAGGTGTGGGCCACCATGCCTGGCACTTTTATTTATTTTTATTTTTTTGTACTCTTACTTTTGGTTAGAGAAGCTTCTTTTTTCAGATGGGACTGACCTTGGGATGACTCAGAAGGCATCATGATGCTGAGAATAAATGACAGAGGAATGCTGAGCACTGAAATATCTCTATCATATCTTCCAAGGCTCAGGGTCCATTGAGGAAGAGATGGCAGAAAGAATGTAAGAGCCAAAGGAAGGGTAGGACTCCTTACAATGCACTCTTTCACACACAAAATAGTCTGGATATTCATGACCTCACAGTGACTGGCACTACCTACACAGGACCATCATAATAGGAGGAAAAGATGATGACATCAAAATAAAAGAGAGACTGACTGAGAGGGGGAGTTGCAAAGGGGAAAGTGAGGGGGTAGGGAATTGTCATGGTTTATTGTCTATAGTTATGGAAGTTGTCAATAATTAAACAAAAAAAGCAAGTACAAAAAAAGGTTTTCATTGTAGAGATCCTTCACTTCCTTGGTTAGGTTAATTCCAAGGTACTTTATTTATTTATTTATTTATTTATTTGAGACAATTGTGAATGGGAGTGATTTCCTGATTTAATCCCCAGCATGTTTATTATTCATATATAGGAAGGCTACTGATTTCTATGTGTTTATTTTGTATTCTGCTATGTTTCTAAAAGTTTATCAGCTCTTACAGTTTGCTGGTAGAGTCTTTAGGGTCCTTTATGTACAGAATTATATCACCTGCAAATAATGATAATTTAATCTCTTCCTTTCCAATTTATACCCCTTTTATGTGTGTCTCTTGCCTTATTACTATAGCTAAGACTTCATGTACTATATTAAATAAAAGTGAGCACAGTGGACACCCTTATTTTGTTCCTGATCTTAGTGGAAAAGCTTAAAGTTTTTCCCTAACTTAGTATTATGTTGGCCATAGGTTTGTCAAAAATAGTCTTTATTGCTGGGCGTGGTGGTGCACACCTTTAATCCCAGCACTTGGGAGGCAGAGATAGGAAGATTACTGTGAGTTTGAGGCCACCCTGAAACTACATAGTGAATTCCAGATCAGCCTGGGCTAGAGCAAGACCCTACCTCAAAATTCCCACCCTGCAAAAAAATAGTCTTTATTTTGTTGAGATGGGTTCCTTCTATTCCCAGTTTCCTTAGGGCTTTTACCATGAAGGGATGTTGGATTCTGTCAAATGCCTTTTCTGCATCTATTGAGATGATCATATGATTTTTGTCTTTCAGTTCATTTATTTATTTTTCAGTTCATTTATATAGTGTATTACATTTATTGAGTTGCATATGGTGAACGATCCCTACATCTCTAGGATAACGCCTACTTGATCAGGGTGAATGATCTCTTTATTATTTCTTCTTGTCCACTGATTTTTGATTTGCCTTGTTCTTTTTTTCCAAAGCCTTAAGGTGAAGCACTAAGTTGTTTACTTACAACTTTTCTAAATTTCTTAAAATATTTTATTTTTATTTATTTATTTATTTGACAGAGAAAGAGGGAGGGGGGAGAGAGAGAAAGAGAGAATGGGCGTACCAGGGCCTCCAGCCACTGCAAACGAACTCCAGACGTGTGCGCCCCCTTGTGCACGTGGCTAACGTGGATCCTGGGGAATTGAACCTGGGTCCTTTGGCTTTGCAGACAAACGCCTTAACTGCTAAATTGTCCCTCCAGCCCTCTAATTTCTTTATATAGGCATTTAGAGCTATAAATTTTCCTCTTAGGACTGCCTTCATTCTGTCCCAAAGGTTTTAGAATGTTGTGTTCTCATTATCATTTGAGTCTATGATTTTTTTTTTTTTTTTTTTTTTTTTTTTTTTTTTTTTGGTTTTTCAAGGTAGGGTTTCACTCTAATCCAGGCTGACCTGGAATTCCCTATGTAGTCTCAGGGTAGCCTCAAACTCACAGTGATCCTCCTACCTCTGCCTCCCTAGTGCTGGGATTAAAGGCATGCGCCACCACGCCTGGCTTCCTTCCTGATTTCTTCATTGACCATTCATCATTTAGTAGTGTACTGTTTAGTATCCATGATTTTGTGTATGTGCTATAACTTTTCTTGCTGTTGATTCATAGTTTAATACCATTGTGATCATCAGATAGAATGCAAGCAATTATTTTAATTTTCCTCTATTTGTTAAGATTTGCTTTTTGTCCTAATATATGGTCTATTTTAGAGACTGTTCCATTTGCTGCTGAAAGAATGTGTATTCTGCAGCATTTGGATGGAAAATGTTCTGTAAAATTCTGGAAAATGTTAGGTCGATTTGTTGTATTAACTCATTTAATCCATATGCTTCTCTGCTTATTTTTTTGCCAGGATGACCTGTCAATTGATAAGAGTGGGGTACTGAAGTCACCTGCTACACTTGTGTTTGGTGTTATCTATGACCCTAATTCTCTTTTTTTTTTTTGTGCCACCTTTTTTTAAAATTAATTAATTAATTTTTATTAACATCTTCCATGATTGTAAACAATATCCCATGGTAATACCCTCCCTCCCCCCACTTTCCACTTTGAAATTCCATTCTCCATCATATCCCCTCCCCATCTCAATCAGTCTCTCTTTCATTTTGATGTCATGATCTTTTCCTCCTATTATGATGGTCTTTGTAGGTAGTGTCAAGCACAGTGAGGTCATGGATATCCAGGCCATTTTGTGTCTGGGGGAAGCACGTTGTAAGGAGTCCTACCCTTCCTTTGGCTCTTACATTCTTTCCGCCACCTCTTCTGCAATAGACCCTGAGCCTTAGAAGGTGTGGTACAGATATTGCAGTGCTGAGCACTCCTACTGTGACCCTAATTCTAATAGTATTTGTTTGATGAAATTCAGAGCCCCCAAGTTTGGTGCATATATGTTTAAAATTATAATGTCCTCCTGTTGGATTGTTCCTTTAATCAATATAAAGTGACCTTCTTTATCTTTACTAACTAATGTTGGCTTGAAGTCAATCCTGTCAGATAGCAACCCCTGCTTGTTACTAGGCCCATTTGCTTGAAATACCATTTTCCATCCTTTTACCCTAAGATAGCGTCCATCTTTTATGGCAAGGCAAGTTTCTTGGAGGCAACAAATAGAAAGATCCTGCTTTTTAACCCAGTCTGCAAGCCTGTGTTTTTTGGTTGTAGCCTTGAGGATATTTATATTAACAGTTATTCTTGGGCTGGAGAGGTAGCTTAGTGGTTAAGCGCTTGCCTGTGAAGCCTAAGGACCCCGGTTCGAGGCTCGATTCCTCAGGACCCATGTTAGCCAGATGCACAAGGGGCACATGCGTCTGGAGTTCATTTGCAGTGGCTGGAGGCCCTGGCAGGCCCATTCTCTCTCTCTCTCTGCCTCTTTCTCTCTGTCTGTTGCTCTCAAATAAATAAATAAAAATAAACAAAATAATTTTTTTTTAAAAAAAGTGTCATTCTTGGGCTGCAGAGATGGCTTAGCAGTTAAGGCGCTTGCCTGTGAAGCCTAAAGACCCAGGCTCGATTCTCCAAGTCCCATGTAAGCCAGATGCACATGGTGGCGCATGCACCTGGAGTTCATTTGCAGTGGCTAGAGGCCCTGGTATGCCCATTCTCTCTCACTCTCTTTCCCTCTTTCTGTCTCAAATAAATAAATAAAAATAAATCAGAAAAAAATAAAAAAGATTTATTCTTGTAAGGTGTGTATTTATTCTTGCCATTCTTCTTGTTTTTTAGTTCTTCCAGTTTTTCCTTTATTCTTTTGTATCAACTATTATTTGAATATGACTTATTTTTTCTTGTTTCCTTATGTGTGTGCTTTTTCTTTCTCTTTAGCATGAGCTGGTTTAGTGTTCATATATTCCTTTAGCCTGTTTTTGTTGTGGAATGTCCTTATTTATCTGTCAATTTGGATGGATAGCTTTATTGGATAAAGTAGTCTTGGTTGACAGTTGTTATCTTTCAGAACTTGGAATACATCATTCCAAGCCCTTCTGGCTTTTAAACTTTGTGTTGAATAATCTGCTGTTATTCTGATGGGCTTGCCTTTATAAATGACTTGATGTTTCTCTCTAACTGCTTTCAACAAATTTTCTTTGGTTTGTATGTTTTGTAGTTTAATTATGACATGGCGGTGAAGTTTCTTTCCTGATTTTGTCTATTTGATGTTCTAAATGCTTCCTGTATCTGTACTGGCATATCTTTCCTTATTTGGGGAAATTTTATTCTTTGATTTTGTTGAAAATACCTACTATGTCTTTGGAGTGAATTTCTTCTCCTTCCACTATACCCTGAATTCTTATGTTTGATCTCTTCATAGTGTCCCAAATGTCTTGAAATTCCTATTCAAGCCTTTCTATTAGTCTGTCTTTCTCGTTGTTGGACTGTATTACATCTGTCCCTGTGTCTTCTAGTTTAGATAGTCTGTCCTCTCCTGAATCTATTCTACTGCTGGGACTTTCTACAGAATTTTCTATTTAACTTACTCTGTTTTGCATTTCTAGTATTTCTTATTGGTAGTTTTTCATTATTTCCTTACTTATGTCTTGTATTAACCTCCTTATTTCATTACGTTGGTTTCCTGTGTTCTCTTGGAATTCCTTCAGGAGTTTGTTTTCTTCTTTCATTCCTTTGAAAATAGATATAATCTTTTTTTAAAATTCTTTGTCAGGCATTTCATCTAAATCAGTATCATTGGAGGTCATTTCTGATGGATTTATGATTTTTGGTGGAATTGCATTGTTTTGATTATTTGTATTTCTTGTATTAGAATGTAGAGATTTTTGCATCTTGGGTTAATTTGATGCTTGGGTTTTCTAATTATCTGTAGTATTCTTAGATGTGTAAATCCAATGTTATATATTTTCAGGGTAGGAATTTAAGATGTCAGATGTGGCTCTTATGTTCCTCCCAGAGTAATAGCAGAAGTGACCCTATGTGTTGAGTTTGCCTACTATACAAGTATTCTAGTAGACTGGGTGGAGCAAATTACTGACAAATTCTAAAATCCAACTAAGCAGTATACACATTCAATCAAAACCAGCACAGAGTATTGATGCAAGAGTAGGGATTAGCCAGACTTGGTGGTACACACCTTTAATTCCAGAATTTAGGAGGCAGAGGTAGGAGGATCGCCGTGAGTTTGAGGCCACCCTGAGACTACATAACGAATTCCAGGTCAGCCTGGGCTAGAGTGAGACCCTACCTCGAAAAACCAAAAAAAAAAAAAAAAAAAAAAAAAAAAGAATATACATCAGTGAAATCTAATACATAACCTGCCCTGACATGGAAAGTGAGATTAGCACTTCCAGTGCAGGCCTATGTACTTGGCTTTGTGTAAGTAGGCCCTGTTATCTTTTGGGATGACTTCCAATCTCACCTATGCTGAGTGCCCACCTTGGACCCTCTCTGTTGCACTGTAGATTCGGTTAGGCTGCTTGGATTGCTGGATCTGGTTTTCTGATCAGCGTTGTTGGATGCTGTGTGGCTGGGGGCCAGGTGGATGAGCTCTGTGGTGGTTCACAGCACTGATTGTTGGTGGAGGGGAGGCTGTGCAGGATGCCTGGAGTTGTAGTAGAGTTGCTCTGCTAGTACTCCTTCAGCAGCTGCTCAGCTGGGCCCTGCTGTCTTCCCCTTCGGGTTTATTGACTTATTTTTTTTTTTTTTATTGGCTTCTGGTCCTTTGGCTCTGTGTAGGGTTAGGTGGGCGTGGGGATCCAGGCCGCAGGTTCCACAGTGGGAACCAATTCTGGCTGGTTTCCTGCTTGTTGGAAGCTCTGGGTCTCTCCTGCTTCTCTGCTGTGATTGATCGTTCCTTATACACCTTCACTTTGTGGTAGAAGAGTGCATTTTGTTGCTTTTCTGCTTATTTCCCCTCTTCCTCGGGCTGCTTTGTCTTGGCTACTATGTCACCACCTTACCTGGAAGTCCAGGACTATGTTTTGAGCTTCTTTATTTTTATTTATTTGTATATACATGTGTTTGTGTGTATGGGCATGCCACAGTCTCTTGCTTATGCAAATGAATGTAAGATGCTTGTGCCACTTTTGTTTTGCGTCTGGCTTTATGTGATTAGCAGAGAAATTGAACCTGGGTTGGCAGGCTTTGTAAGCAAGCACCTTTAATTGCTAAGCCATCTTCCCAGCCCATATACCTAATTCTCCTCTCCATCTTATTTTTTCTGTTTGTTTGGTTTTTTGAGGTAGGGTCTCACTCTATCCCAGGCTGACCTGGAATTCACTATGTAGTCTCAGTGTGGCCTTGAACTCATGGCAATCCTCCTACCTCTGCCTCCTTAGTGCTGGGATTAAAGGTGTGCGCCAGCAGGCCCGGCCTGTTCTCCATCTCAATGAATCTGGCCACAGCTGCTGCCTCTGCAGTCTATGCCAGCCACAGAGCTTGCCAGAGTCTGTGTCCCTGAGTTCTGAATCTCCCCTCCCATGTTCAGTCACAGTGAGAGAGTCCTAGGCACTCCCTGTGCCAACCCTCGCCTTCTCAGAAGGGGTTTTGAGTTTGGAGATCTGCAGACAGTTCAGCTGGTCTCTGCTGTCACCATTGCTGAAATGAAGGCAGAGTCAGATTGTCTCCTTGGGGGTGCCTTTTTACATGAGTCCCAAGAAGCAGGATGAGTCCAGTCCCTACCTCAGCTGCAGGAAAGGTGCTCTGCTGACACGAACTCCTTCCCTGTCTTCAAATCTTGCCAACAGAGAGGCATGAGCCTTGGCAAGGGCCCCGGGTGGGTCCATGATCTGCAGTGGGCAGACTGGCTGCTGATGGTGTTCTTTTCCTCCCATTGGCTCCTCCAGAGTGCACACAGGACTCCAAGCCGGCTTGTTGGCAGCAAGCTGAGAGGAAGGGTGATGATAGGTTCTACTTTGCTGAGGGCCCACTTCTACCCACATTACATCACTTTCAGAGGGCAGAGCCACACTGACTTCAAAGTAGCTGATAGCCATCATGACTCCCTCTGCCTGAAGTTCAAAACCAGAGATGTCAGATAGCATCCAAGATAGTGTCAAAATGTCTTAGCAAAGTGAGAAAAGGTTGGCAAACTCCCAACCATCATGTCTGGGGAAGAGATGAGACATGCAAAGGGCCTAGGGAATGAAAGGCCGGGGGAAGCTTGGGCTTGGACTCGGGAAGGGAGGTAGATAGGTTTTTCTTTTCAGGTTTTAAAATTTTATTTAGCCTGGCGTGGTGGCACATGCCTTTAATCCATGCACTCAGGAGGCTGAAGTAGGAGGATTGCCATGAGTTGGAGGCCAGGCTAGGCTACAGATTGAGTTCCAGGTCAGCCTGGGCTAAAGTGCTTCAAAACAAAGCAAAAGGCGGGGTGTGGTGGCACACGCCTTTAATCCAGTTCTCAGGAGACAGAGGCAGGTGGATCACTGTGAGTAGGAGGTCACCCTGAGACTACATAATGAGTTCCAGGTCAGTATGGGCTAGAGCGAGACCCTACCTCGAACCCCCCGTCTCCTCCCCCCCAAAAAACCCACCAAAATAAAAGTAAAATGTATTTATTTGTGTGTATGCATACATATGTGGGTGTATACATGCATTAGAGTCTCTTTTTTTCTACAAACAAATGCCTATCTGGCTTTATGTAGGTGGCTGAGGAATTGAACCCAGGCCAACAAGCTTTGTAAGCCAGCATCTTTAACCACTGAACCATGGACCTTAGCCCCACATTTTATTTTTTTTTTAATTTTTAAAAATTTTTTTGTTATTTTTATTTACTTATTTGAGAGCGACAGACAGAGAGAGAAAGAGGCAGATAGAGAGAGGGAGAGAGAATGGGCATGCCAGGGCCTCCAGCCACTGCAAACACACTCCAGATGCGTGCGCCCCCTTGTGCATCTGGCTAACGTGAGTCCTGGGGAGTCGAGCCTCGAACCGGGGTCCTTAGGCATCACAGGCAAGTGCTTAGCTGCTAAGCCATCTCTCCAGCCCCCACATTTTATTTTGATCTAATACTTCAGCTCCATTGGCTGTCAGACAGTATTACTTCTTAGAGATTAAACAAAGTTCCTTAGCCTCCTTCATATGAGAATGAAAGGCCCATGTTAGTCATTACCATAGAGGAACTAAGAAACTACACTGGACCTGGTATGGTGGCTCACCTCATCCAAGCACTTGGGAGGCTGAGACAGGAGGAGTCTAAATTCAAACATAGCCTGAGGGGCTGGGGAGATAGTTCGGTGGTCAGAGGCACTGGCTAGAAAAGCTTGCCAGCTCAGGTTTAATTTCCCAACACCCTTATAAAGCCAGATGCAGAGTGGAGATTGCATCTGTGATCCTGGAGCATCTGTGACAATGGGAGGCAGAGACAGGAGAGTCTGAATCTCTTGGATCAGCTAGTCTGACATTTGTTTGCAGTGGCAAGAGACCCTGTCTCAAAGATGGCGAAAGTGGGGTGTGGTGGTGCACTCCTTTAATCCCAGCACTCGGGAGGCAGAGGTGAGGATTGCTGTGAGTTCAAGGCCACCCTGAGACTACATAGTGAATTTCAGGTCAGTCTGGGCTAGGATGAGACCCTACCTTGAAAAGAAAAGAGAAGAGAAGAAAAGAAAAGAAAAGAAAAGGATGGTGGAACACAGACACCTCAAGGTTGTCCTCTGACCTCCATAGGTGTTTGTGCCATGAATGCCCCCCCCCACACACACACAAATAAACTGTTTTCAGGGGAGCTCAGTGATGGAATGCTTTGCTGGCATACACAAGGCCTTGGGTTCAATCCAATCCTCAGCCTCATAGGAAAAAGAAACACTATGAGGGATGGAGAGATGGCTTAGTGGCTAAGGTGCTTGTCTGCAAAGCCAAAGGACTCAGGTTCGATTCCCCAGGACCCACGTAAGCCACATGCACAAAGTGACACGTGCATCTGGAGTTTGTTTGCAGTGGCTAGATGCACACCCATTCTCTCTCTCTTTCTCTCTCTCTCTTCCTCCTTCCCTCCCTCCCTCTCTGTCTCAAATACATAAAAATAAATTAACAAAAACCAGAAGCACTATGAGTAAATACCATACTGGATACTCACATAGGAACTGTGACTTATGCTTAGCTTGTTTAATTGTCCCCTGCAGCTCTTTGTAGAGTTCCTATTCTTGTCCCCATTTGTACATAAGCACCTCAAAGCTCAGGGAAATTGAATCAAGTGCACAGGACCCATGCTCAGGCAGCACGACTTTGTGTCTAGGTGACAGTCTCAGATTCTGAACTTGGTCAAGATCACACAAGTAGGCTATGTGGATCCATTGTCAGTTGGCTCAGTGTGTCATCTGTTGTGCCAGTCAGCTTGTTCTGGTGTAAGGAGAAAGGGTGGGACCAGAATTGCTTGGAACTGTACTAACCCAGGACAGCACAAACAAAAGTGCTAAATAATAAATGCCCTGGCACACTGTCCAGGATTCTCCCCGGAGCACAGGTGGGGGAATCGGACCCCTGTCTGAGTATCAGGTAGGAAACAGACACTTTTGGCTGCTCATTGGTTACTTATTCACAGCCCTTGATGATATCACACCTGAACACCCTCAGGGCTAAGGAGTGCCTTGCACTAGCCCTGAGGATGAACCTGGGAGTCTGTGGACAGAGAAACCAAAAGCAACAGGAAACGGTAAGCTTCAGGTACAAGAGAACCTGCCAGAAGCCCTTTAACACCTTTCTGTCTCCATCTTTTTTAAAAATTTTACTTATTTATTTGTTTATTTAAGACAGAGAGAGAGAGAGAGAGAGAGAGAGAGAGAGGGAGGGAGGGAGGGGGGAGGGAGAATGGGCACACCAGGGCTTCTAGCCACTGCAAATGAACTCCAAATGCATACTTCACCTCGTGTGTCTGGCTTTACATGGGTACTGGGGATATTGAACATATGTCCTTAGACTGTGCAGGCAAGTGCCTTAACTGCTAAGCCATCTCTCCAGCCCTCTCTCTCTATGGTTGTTTTTTTTTTTTTTTTCTTTTTGGCTTTTCAAGGTAGGGTCTTGCTCTAGCCCAGGCTGACCTGGAATTCACTATGTAGTCTCAGGCTGGTCTAGAGCTCTTGGCAATTCTCCTATCTCTGCCTCCCAAGTGCTGGGATTAAAGGTGTGCACCACCACACTGGCTTCTGTTTTTTGTTTGTTTTTTTTTTTAAGTGAGAGAGAGGGGTGGGGGATGGCCTTCAGCTCAGAAAGTGCAGCCTTGGGCACTCCAGCTAGAATGATTTGTTTTTGCTATTGTTTTTGTTACTTGTCTATTTATAGTCGTTACTGGCATTCCATTTTCTGGGTTTTTAAAAAAGTGTGCGTGCGTGTGTGTGTGTGTGTGTGTGTGTGTGTACTAGGGTCTCTTGCTGCTGCAAACAAACGCCCTGTCCAGTTTGACATGGGTGATTAAGGAATTGAACTGGGGCCAGCAGGCTTTGCAAGTAAGTGCCATCTCTCCAGCCTACTATTTTTTTTTATTTATTTTTTTATTTTTTGAGGGAAGCCTAACAGGCTGGCCATATTTTTTAAGGAAGGACAGCAAGAGCAAGGGAGACAGAGAATTTGTGTGCCTGGGCCTCCAACCACTGTAATTGAACTCCAGATGCGTGCTCCGCCTTGTGTGCATGTGCACCCTGTGCGGTACCTCGTACATCCGGCTTCCGTGGGGAGTCCGACATGGGTCAGTAGGCTTCCCAGCCAAGTGTCTTAACCACTAAGCCATTTCTCCAGCCCAAATGATACTATTTTATTGGTTGTTGGGACCATGTGTTTAAAGGTGGCTCAGAACAGAAGTATCAGCATGGTGTCTCTCATACATTCTCAAAAGGGGTAATGTTGCCTGCAAGGAAGCAAAAAATGTTCTTATTGGCATATATTTAGTGTGCATAGTGATGGGTTTCATAGATATTTTCATACAAGTTTATCATATGCTTTGACCATACTCATCCCGCCATGTCCACTCCTTTCTCTCCTCTCACTCCTCTACCAACTATTTTATTTTATTAAAAAAAAAAAAAAACCTGTTATATAAGCCAGGCATGGAGGCATATGCCTTTAATCCCAGCACTTTGGAGGCAGAGGTAGGAGGATTGCTGTGAGTTCGAGGCCACCCTGAGACTACATAGTGAATTCCAGGTCAGCCTGAGCTAGAGTGAGACTCTACCTCGAAAAACCAAAAGTAAAAATATTTTATTTATTTGAGAGAGAGAGAGAGAGAGAGAGAGAGAGAGAGAGAGAGAGAGAAGGAGACAGAGGCAGGTAGAGAGACAGAGATAATGGGCACACCAGGGCCTCTAGCCACTGCAAACGAACTCCAGATGCCTGTGCCACTTCGTGCATCTGGCTTTATGTGGGTACTGAAGAACTGAACCTGGGTCCTTTGGCTTTGCAGGTAAGCACCTTAACCGCTAAACCATCTCTCCAGCCCTGTTACTTATTTATTTATTTATTTATTTATTTATTTATTTATTTATTTAAGAGAGAGAGAATGGGCATGCCAGGGCCTCCAGCACTGCAAACAAACTCCACACACATGTAGCACTTTGTACATCTGACTTACATGAGTCCTGGAGAATCATACCTGGGTCCTTAGGCTTTGCAGGCAAACACCTTAACCATTAAGCCATCTCTCCAGCTCAAAACTGCTTTATTTATTTATTTATTTATTTACTTATTTATTTATTGGTTTTTTGAGGTAGGGTCTCACTCTAGCCCAGGCTGACCTGGAATTCACTATGTAGTCTCAGGCTGGCCTTGAACTCATGGCGATCCTCTTACCTCTGCCTCCCGAGTGCTGGGATTAAAGGCAGGCCCCACCATGCCCGGCTTTTCAAAACTGCTTTATTTTTGAGACAGGGTTTTAGTATGTAGCCAAGGCTGTCTTCAAACTCTAAATCTTCCAGCTTCAACATTCTGAGTGTTTGTATGACAAGCATGAGCCACCACACTCAGAACCAAAAATTGGTTCATGTGTGTGCCTTGCTTTACATGGGTGCTGGGGAATTGAACCCTAGGTCAACAGTATTTGCAAGAAAGTATCTTTAACCACTCAGCCATCTTCCCAGCAACCCAAAAATTAGTTCTTGAAGTATAAAAAATTATATATATATATATATATATGTAAACGTTTATATATATATATATGTATATGAAGCACAGATAAATAGGTATACATTATATCTGTTTTATTACAATTAGGGAAAAATTATGGGCTGGAGAGATGGCTTAGTGGTGAAGGTGCTTGCTTGCAAAGCCAAAGGACTCAGGTTTTGCAAGGAAGACAGTCAATAATGGGAGATGAGCTGGAGAGATAGCTCAGCAGTAAAGGCTCTTGCTTCCAAAGCCTAGGAACCAGGTTCGATTCCCCAGTATCCAAGTAAAGCAAAATGCACAAAGTGGCACATGCATCTGTACTTTGTTTTCAGTGGCTGAAGGCCCTGAAACTATAGAGTGAGTTCCAGGTCAGCCTGGGCTACAGTGAGACTCTACCGTGAAAAAAAAAACAAAAAAAAAAAAAAAAAAAAAAAAAAAGGAAAGCTACTGCTATAACCCACTATTTTCTTCCTTCATCTTTTATTCCTCAGACAAACCATGTAGCTGTGGAAGGTTTGGCTGGAGACAAGAAGTATTTGATGATGAAAGAAAGAAATGTGAGAAAGTCCAGATTCTAATGAGACTTGGGCCTGACCTTTTCCAGACACTGGCTCTGGAGTTTTCTTCCCTTGCTCTCGGTAAGCCATAGTTCCAGAAGACCTCAAAATAGAAGAAGGAAAAGTGGGAAAGAAGAGGGGGTTCAGGGCTGAAGAGATGGCTCAGTGGTTAAAGGTGCTGGCTTACAAAGCCTGATGGCCTGGGTTTGATTCTCCAGTACCCATGTGGGGCCAGATGCACAAAGTGGTACATGCATCCGGAGTTTTGTAGTGGCAGGAGCCCCTTGCACACCTATTCTCTCTCCTTGCAAATAAATCAATAGAATTTCCCTCTCTTCCTTCCTTCCTTCCTTCCTTCCTTCCTTCCTTCCTTCCTTCCTTTCTTTCTTTCTTTCTTTCCTTCTTTCTTTTGATTTTTTGAAGTAGGGCCTCACTCTAGTTCAGTCTAACCTAGAAATAACTACGTAGTCTCAGGGTGGCCTTGAACTCACAGTGATCCTTCCACCTCTGCCTCCCAAGTGCTGGGATTAAAGGAGTGTACCACCACACCTGGCTTTTTTGTTTTTTTTGAGGTAGGGTTTTGCTTTAGCCCAGGCTGACTTGAAATTTACTATGGAGTCTCAGGATGGCCTCGAAGTCACTGCGATCTTCCTACCTCTGCCTCCCAACTGCTGGGCTTAAAGGTGTGCACCACCACACCCAACTTCTTTCTTTCTTCTTTCCTTCTTTCTTTCTTTTTTTGGCTTTTCAGTGTAGGGTCTTGCTCTAGCCCAGGCTGAGCTGGAATTTACTATGTAGTCTCAGGGTGACCTCAACCTCAAACTCATGGCAACCCTATCTCTGCCTCTCAAGTACAGGGATTAAAGATATGTGCCACCAAGCCCAGCTTTATTTATTTTTATTTTTTTGGTTTTTTGAGGTAGGGTCTTGCTCTAGCCCAGGCTGACCTGGAATTCACTATGTAGTCTCAGAGTTGCCTTGAATTCAGGGTGATCCTCCTACCTCTACCTCCCAAGTGCTGGGATTAAAGGTATGCGCCTCCACACCCAGTCTATTTTTTATTATTTATCTTATTTGTTTATTTATTTTTGTTTTGTTTTGAGGTAGGGTCTCACACTAGCCCAGGCTGACCTGGAATTCATGTAATCTCAGGGTTGCCTCAAACTCACAGCAATCTTCCTACCTCTGCCTCACGAATACTGGGATTAAAGGTGTATGCCACCACTCCTGGCTTTATTTCTTATTTTTTAATTTTTATTTATTTGCAGGAATAGAGAGACAGAAAGAGAGAGAGAAATGGGTATACCAGGGCCTCGTGCTACCTGGTTATGTAATTCTTCAATATTTTATTTATTAAATTTTTTTCTTTTTTTGGTCTTTTAAAAATAGTTTTTGTTTATTTTTGTTTATTTGAAAGTGACAGACAGAGAAAGAGGCAGATATATATATATAGAGAGAGAATGGGTGCACCAGGGCCTCCAGCCACTGCAAACGAACTCCAGACGCGGGTGCCACCTTGTGCATCTGGCTAACGTGGATCCTGAGGAATAGAGCCTTGAACCTGGGTCCTTAGGCTTCACAGGCAAGCGCTTAATCGCTAAGCCATCTCTCCAGCCCTTTTTTTGGTTTTTTGAGGTAGGGTCTCACTCTAGCCCAGGCTGACCTGGAATTCACTGTGTAGTCTCAGGGTGGCCTCGAACTCACAGTGATCCTCCTACCTCTGCCTCCCGAGTGCTGGGATTAAAGGCATGTTCCACCACGCCCAGCTTTATTTATTTATTTTTATTTATTTGAGAGAAAGAAGCAGATAAATATATATGTATAGGTAGATACAACTTTCTCTCTCTGTGTCTGTGTCTCTCTTTCATTCCTTTCTTCCTTCTTTCTCTTTCTTTTATCTTTTCTACTTCTTTCTCTTTTTCTTTTTTCTTAACAGGATCTGATGTAGCCTGGGCTAGCCTCCAACTCACCATGTATACTAGGCTAAACCCAAACCTATGGTGGTCCTCCTACCTTAGCTTCCTAAGTACAGGGATTAGAGGGTTTCACTGTAGCCTAGGCTGACCTGGAATTCACTATGTAGCCTCAGGCTGGCCTCGAACTCATGGCAATCCTCCTACCTATGCCTCCCAAGTGCTGAGATTAAAGGCATGTGCCACCACGCCCAGCTCCAACGAATGTTTTTAAATAATTATTATATTATTATTATTATATACAGAAGAATGAAAAGGTAAATGAATACACCTATGTGGTCTGAGAGCCCACATGGAGTTAGAGAAGAAAGAAAATAAAGTACAAAGAGCTCCTGCCATGTGGCGGCAGGAGTGAGTACAGAGTCCATGTGGGACTAGGGGTCAGGGGTTCCCCCATCTCAGCCAACCTAGACCAAGGGAAACATACCAGAACCTGGAGGTTCCGCAGCAGTCAGGCAGCCCTGAGCCAGTTAACTTTTTTTTTTTTTTTGAGGCAGGGTCTCACATAGCCCAAGCTGGCACCAAAATGGCTATTTAAGAAAGGATGACCTTAAACTCTTGATCCTCTTGTCTCCACCTGCTCAGGGCTGGGATTACAAGTGTGCGCCACTGAGCTGGCTTACTTTTTATTTTGAGACAGGATTTCACTAAGTTGTACAGGCTGCCTTGAATTTACTCTGTAACCCTGGCAAATTCTGAGATTTTGATCCTCCTACCTCAGCCTTCGGGCTCCCTGGGATTATGGGCCTGAGCCACTAGGCCCAGCTTTCACTTGATTTTGTTTGTTTGTTTGTTTTATTGGTTTTTTGAGGGAGGGTTTCACTCTAGTCCAGGCTGACCTGGAATTTACTATGTAGTCTCAGGGTGTCCTTGAAATCATGGTGATCCTCCTACCTCTGCCTCCCAAGTGCGTCACCATGCCCAGCATATTTGGCACTTGTTATAACTGCAGCTGAAAGTGCACAATTTTTTTTATTGACAATGTCCATGATTGTAAACAATATCCCATGGTACTTCCCTCCCTCCCTGAAAGTGCACAAATTTAAAAAAATATTCCTCAATAATATTTATGCACATACAATCATATATATTCAGACTTATATGTATATATGTGTATATATGCCCAACAGTATCCCCCCACACACACATTAAATGCTGTTCTGAGGAAACAGGAGAGTGTGGGGTGGGGCTGGCATTGAGTCAAAAGACACTATGTATGGAATCTTTTGCAAGTCTTTCTGAGCTTCAGATACCTGATTTGCAAATGGTTTTAATACATTTTATTTAGTTTTGTTTTTAAATTTTATTTTATTTATTTTTTAAATTTTTTTGTTTATTTATTTATTTGAGAGTGACAGAGAGAAGGAGGGAGAGAGAGAGAGAGAGAGAGAGAGAATGGGCACGCCAGAGCTTCCAGCCTCTGTAAACGAACTCCAAATGCGTGCGCCCCCTTGTGCATCTGGCTAACGTGGGTCCTGGGGAATTGAGCCTCGAACCGGGGTCCTTAGGCTTCACAGGCAAGCGCTTAACCGCTAAGCCATCTCTCCAGCCCTAGTTTTGTTTTTTTTTTCATGGAAATATGATGTTGTTTTCTAATTGATTGTTTTGCCTTTCTGAATTCCTCCTCCTCTTCCTCCTCTCCTCCTCAGATTCCTGCATCTTCTTCTCCTCTTCTCTTCCACCTTTTTAAAAACATTTTTATTGCCAGGCATGGTGGCACACACCTTTAATCCCAGCACTTGGGAGGCAGAGGTAGAAGGATCGTTGTGAGTTCACGGCCATCCTGAGACTACATAGTGAATTCCAGGTCAACCTGAGCTAGAGCGAAACCCTACCTTGAAAAACCAAAACCAAAACCAAAACCAAAACCAAAACAAACAAACAAAAAATTATTGACAGCTTCCATAATTATAGACAATAAATTATAATTCCCTCTTCTACTTTCCCCTTCACAAATCCACCCTCCATCACATTGCCTCCACCTCTCAATTAGTCTCTCTTTATTTATTTATTTATTTATTTATTTATTTATTTTTGGCTTTATTAAGCAGGGTCCCTCTCTACCAAGGCTGTCCTGGAATTCACTATGTAGTCTCAGGGTGGCCTCAAACTCAAGGTGATCCTCTTACCTCTGCCTGCCAACTCCCTTTTAGTTTTGGTTTCATTATCTTCTCCTCCTATTATGAGGGTCTTGTGTAGGTAGTGCCAGACACTGCAAAGTCAGGATATCCGGGTCATTTTGTGTCTGGAAGAGTGCATTGTAAGCAGTCTTACCTGTTTTTTTGTTTTCGAGGTAGGGTCTCGCTCTAGCCCAGGCTGGCCTGGAATTCACTGTGTTATCTCAGGGAGACCTCGAACTCTCAGCAATCCTCCTACCTCTGCCTGCCTCCTGAGTGATGGGATTAAAGACATGCACCACCACACCCAGCTAGTCCTACCCTTCTTTTGACTCTTACATTCTTTCCATCACTTCTTCCCCAATGGACTCTGAGACTTAGAAGGTGTGATAGAGATGTTTCAGTGCTGAACACTCCACTGTCACTTTTCAGCACTGTGGTGCCCTTTGAGTCATCCCAGTGGTCTCCACCCTCTGAAAAGAGAAGCTTCTCTAACCAAAAGTGAGAGTAGCATTAATATATGGATATGAACATTAAGAAAAGAGCTTACGGGCTGGAGAGATGGTTTAGCGGTTAAGCTGTTGCCTGTGAAGCCTAAGGACCCCGGTTCAAGGCTCAATTCTCAGGACCCACGTTAGCCAGATGCACAAGGGGGCGCACGCGTCTGGAGTTCGTTGGCAGTGGCTGGAAGCCCTGGTGCACCCATTCTCTCTCTCTCTCTCTCTCTGACTCTTTCTCTGTCACTCTCAAATAAATAAATAAAAATGAACAAAAAAAAATTAAAAAAAAAAAGAGCTTACTTTGGTGAGTATAATCTATGCATTTAGCCAGACACCAGCAGGTGTTACATCCCTAGGGCTCATGACTTCCCTCCCCCAGCCCATCATAGATTATTCAGTATCAGGCATGTGGTCCCTCTCATGGATTGGGCCTCCAGTCTAATTAGAGAGCAAGTGATTTCCCCCATAACAGACATGCCACTATTGCACCCATTCGGTCATTTGGCCTGGCTGACCAAACTTAAGGCCTGCAGTGTCCACTGTTTTCACTGCTGGTGACTTCTCTCTCTTATAGGGCTATATGCAGTGCAGCTTTTTCCAGCTGTCAGCTGGTCTACATGGAGGAGGTTTTCAGCTCAGCTCCAGCAGGATTTCTCAGTGACCTTGCAGCCCAAGCATGTGGAGTCTTCAGCAATAGGGTCTTACCATCTATTCCTGGTGGGAAACCAAGAGCCTCAGCAATGGCCTGTAATGTTTTGGGGGCACCAGGGACCTCCCTAGCCAACAACTCACTGGAAGGTATCCTGTCCCGGGCACTGGAATTTATCTAGTAACAGTCTATGGCTTCTAGATGCACCATTATCAAAAGAAGTAGGTTTCCATATGGCTTATTCACAATATCTTGAATTTTGATTAACCCTCCCCCCACTCTTCTTTTCTTCAATCTCTTCTGCTAACCTCACTTAGGCCATTGTGCCCATTGTAATCTGTTCATCTACTTACATATGTACAATACCCTCCCCTTAAGTTCTCCCCTCTTCTCCTTCCCTTATAGCCCTTTTCTAGATTATTGGCCTCTGCTACCAATTTTTACTCCAATTTTTACTCATGTATAAGTCTAAACATTTGTAGCTAGGATCCACATAGGAGAGAGAACATGCAACTTTTGGCTTTCTGGGCCTGGGATACCTCACTTAGTATGATCCTTTCCAGACCCATACATTTCCCTGCAAATTTCATAATTTTATTTTTAACACTGAATAGAATTCTATTGTATTAATGTACCACATCTTCATTATCCATTCATCAGTTGAGGAACATCTAGGCTGGTTCCATTTCCTAGCCATTGTGAATAGAGTGGCAATAAACATCGATGAGCAAGTATCTCTAAGGTAGTGAGACGACTCCTTAGGATATATGACTAGAAGTGGTATAGCTGGGTCATATGGTAGATCTATTTTTAGCTGTCTCAGGAACCTCCACACTGATTTCCATAATTGCTGTACCAGATTACATTCCCACCAACAGTGTAGAAGGGCTCCTCCTTTTCCGCATCCTCCCCAGCATTCTTGTTTTGTTTTGGTTTTTTGAGGTAGGGTCTCACTTTAGCCCATGCTGACCTGGAATGTATTATTAACCTCAGAATGGCATCAAACTCACAGCAATCCTCCTACCTCTGCCTCCTCAGTGTTGTGATTAAAGGTGTGTGCCACCATGCCCAGCTCCTTGCCAGCATTTATTGTCATTTGTTTTCTTGATGATAGCCATTCTGACAGGAGTGACATGGAATCTGAAAGTAGTTTTAATTTGCATTTTCTGATGGTGAAGTATGTGGAGCATTTTTTTAGATGTTTATATGCCATCTGTATTTCTTATTTCTTTTCTTTCTTTCTTCTTCTTCTTCTTCTTTTTTTTTTTTTTTTTTTCATTTTTTGAGGTAGCCCAGGCTGACCTGGAATTCACTATGTAGTCTCAGGATGGCCTTGAACTCATGGCAGCCCTCCTATCTCAGTCTCTCGAGTGCTGGGGTTAAAGGTATGCACCACCATGCCCGGCTTGTATTTCTCCTTTTAAGAACTCTCTACTTAGTTCCATAGTCCATTTAAAAAAAATCTTTGTTTTAAAGTTTTCATTACAGTTGCATTGTTTTTTTTTAAATTTTTTTGTTTATTATTTATTTATTTGAGAGTGACAGACAGAGAAAGACGGGGAGAGAGAGAGAGAGAGAGAAAATGCGCGTGCCAGGGCTTCCAGCCACTGCAAACGAACTCCAGACACGTGCACCCCCTTGTGCATCTGGCTAACGTGGTTCTTGGGGAACTTCACAGGCAAGCACTTAACCGCTAAGCCATCTCTCCAGCCCCAGCTGCATTGTTTTACTTAACAAGTCTACTGTTTACTTTCTCAGGATTTTAAACAAAAAACAATTAAAAGTCTAAAAAATTAAACAACAAAGAAATGTCAAGGAAAGGGCACAACTGTCCCATTCTTAGCTATTCTAGTTTAATGTAATAGCTATTCTAGTTTGATGTCTAGCTTCAAAACAAAATTAACTTTCTTATTTCTAAGTGAAATAATGTACAACCACCATCTGCATCTATGCGTGTTATAACGTTCAAACACAAAGCTTCATTTTAAGCTTGGTTAAAAAAAATAACAGGAATGATGGCTGACCTTAATATGTAGTATATTATTCCTCACAGGAAATATTGTTAATAATCATAACACAGTAATAATGCCATTAATAGTGAAGTCCTAGGGGGTAAGGGGAAATTCAATCCAATGAGTCTGTCTCAATATCTTCATTCCTTGTTTACTCCACTTGTATTCTCTCTTCAGTAACTGGATTAATGCTATGCTTTGAGCCCCCCTCTCTCCAAATATATATACACATATATATTGGTTTATCAAGGTAGGGTCTCACTCTAGCCCAGGCTGACCTGGAATTCACTATGTAGTCTCAGGGTGGCCTTGAATTCATGGCGATCCTCCTACCTCTGCCTCCCAAGTGCTGGGATTAAAGGTGTGTACCACCATACCTGGCGAGACGTACTTTTAAGAAATATTTTACGTTTCTTTATTTATTTGAGAGAGAAATAGGCAGGTGGGCCCGGCATGGTGGCGCACTCCTTTAATCCTAGCACTTGGGTGGCAGAGGTAGAAGAATCGCCGTGAATTCAAGGCCACCCTGAGACTACATAGTGAATTCCAGGTCAGCCTGGGCCAGAGACTCTACCTCGAAAAACCAAAAAAGAAAGAAATAGACAGGTAGAGAGAAAAAAGTAGAGAGGGAAAGAGAGAGAGAATGGGCACACCAGGGCCTCCAGCCACTGCAAATGAACTCCAGATACATGTTCCCCCTTGTGCATCTGGCTTATGTGGGTCCTGGGGAATTGAACCTGGGTCATTTGGCTTTGCAGGCAAGTACCTCAACCACTAAGCCATCTTTCCAGCCCAGCAAGATGTATTTTTATTACTGTAGATTACATATTGTTTGGTGTTCTGTCTCCATTGGTTCCTCCTGCTTCTCATGCTGCCCTTCAGATATCCAGTTTTTCCAACACTATTTGTTAAAGAGCCTGTCTTTTCTCCAATGAATGTTATTGGCATTTTTGTCAAACATCAGATGGCCACGCTAGAGAGATGGCTTAGTGGTTAAGAAGATACTTGTCTGCAAAGCCAAAGGACTCAGGTTTGATTCCCCAGTACATACATAAGCCTGATGCACAAGGGGTCACATGTATCTGAGTTCATTTGCAGTGGCTAGAGGCCCTGGCATGCCCATTCTCTCCCTCTCCCCTCTCTCTGTCTCTTTCTCTCTCTCTTTAATTAATTAATTAATTAATATTTTTAAAAAATCAGGTGGCTGTAGCTGCCCAGATTTACATCTGGGTCCTCTATTCTGTTCCATTGATCTACATGTCCGTTTTGGGGCCAGTACCATGCTGTTTTTGTTACTATGGCTCTGTAATACATCTTAAAATTGGGTATAGTGTACTGCCAGTCTTATTTTTCTTGCTCCAAATTGTTTTGGCTATTTGTGGTTTATTGTGCTTCTAAATGAATCTTAGATTTTTTTTTTTTAAGGTAAGGTCTCGTTCTAGCCCAGGCTGACCTGGAATTCACTGTGTAGTCTCAGGGTGGCCTCAAACTCTCGGCAATCCTCCTACCATTGCCTCATGAGTGCTGGCATTAAAGGCAAGTGCCACCACCACCCGGTTTAGGATTGTTTTTTCTATTTCTGTGAAGAATGCCTTTGGAATTTTGATGGGGATTGCATTAAATGTGTAGATTGCTTTTGGTAAGATTGACATTTTCACAATATTGGTTCTTCCATACAAGAACATGGGGTGTCTTTCCATTTTCTACTGTCTTCTCCAATTTCTCTATTAATTTCTTTCTTTTTTTGAAGTAGGGTCTTGCTCTAACTCAGGCTGACCTGGAATTCACTATGTAGTCTCAGGGTCGCCTTGAACTCATGGTGATCCTCCTAACTCTGTCTCCTGAGAGCTGGATTAAAGGCGTGCACCACTATGCCCGGCTCTCTATTAATCATTTTTTTCTAACATTTTAATTATTTATTTGAGAGAAAGGGAGAGAGAGAGAGAATGGGTGTACTAGGACCTCCAGCCACTGCAAATAAACTCCAGATCCATGAACCACCTTGTGCATTTGGTTTGTGTGGGTCCTGGGGAATTGAACCTGGGTCCTTTGTCTTTGCAGGCAAGCGCCTTAACTGCTAAACCATTCTCCAGCCCTATTAATTATTTTTTAAAATATTTTATTTATTTGAGAAAAAGAGAAAGTCAGACAGAGAGTGAATGGGTGTACCAGAGTCTCTAGCCACTGCAAACGAATTCCAGATGCATGCGCTACCTTGTGCATCTGGCTTTACATGGGTACTGGGGAATTGAACCTGGGTCCTTTGGCTTTGCAGTCAAGCTCCTTAACCACTAAGCCATTTCTCCAACCCTAGTGTTTCTTAACTTATGTATTTGTTTGATTTTGGCTTGCTAGAGATTTAATTTAGGCTTTAGAAATACTAGGCAAGGAGCTGGGCATGGTGGCTCACACCTTTAATTCCAGCACTCGGTAGGCAGAGGTAGGAGGATCGCTGTGAATTCAAGGCCAGCCTGAGACTACAGAGTGAATTCCAGGTCAGCCTGGGCTACAGTGAGACCCTACCTCGGAAAACAAAACAGAACAAAAGATTAAAGGTAAGCCTGCTGGCTTTCAGTGATGGCACATGTGGATCTCAGGGGCCATCGTGCTTTTGGGGTGAGGGCACCGGGTGCTCGGCAGGACGCGGCTGCGTTGAGGTGTTCTCATGGCGTCTTTCTCTGACTCCCCCGCAGAGCAGCATGCCCCTGCTCTTCCTGCTAGGCTGTGCCTTCTTCCCCCTGTGCTTCGCTGTCCTCCGCTGGGGCCTGCAGAACCATGGCAACTTGCAGATGGAGCGACAAGAGGCTGTTTTGGTGGCATCCAAGTAAGATGACAAGGGTGAGGGATTCTTTCCTGGCCAGGGCTCCTGGAGCTGATCTGTCAGTCCTGAGAGAAGTTAGTAGAGGCAGCAGCAAGAGAGGCTGGGGTGTGGCTAGGATTGAGTCAAAAGACACCAGCTATGGAATCTTTTGCAGGTTATTGACTCTCTGAACTTAAGGTCCCCCATTTGGAAATGGGTTTCATAATCATGTCATTTGATTTTTTTTTTTTTCTTAGATAGGATGTGAGAGTCATGTGAATTAAGGTCTATAAAGGAGAGACTGTAAATTCCTGCAAATAACGTAAGGGCTATGGACTCTGGAGATGTGTGAGCTGATGGACTCACAGTCCATGTACGGGTGCAGCAGCTGGCAAGCCCCAGGAAGACATGGCGGAGTCAGAGTGTGAGCTCAGCCCAGGAACTAGCGCAGGCCAGGCAGTGCTGTCCCCCTCACCGGCGTCCCCAGCCCTTGCGTGTGTGTTTCCGAGCGAGCTCCCGACTGGCTTCACACTGGATCCTCCTGCCTTAGCCTCCCAAGAGCTAGAAACTGAGCTTCCGAGCTTTTATATGAAATCTACTGTTTGTTTTGTGGGTTTTTTTTTTTGAGGTAGGGTCTCGCCTCAAACCCACCCCCCAAAAAAGAAAGAAAGAAAGAAAGAAGACAGGCGTGGTGGCGCAAGCTTTTAATCCCAGCACTCAGGAGGCAGAGGTAAGAGGATTGCTGTGAGTTCGAGGCCACCCTGAGACTACAGTGAATTCCAGGTCAGCCTGAGCTAGAATATGACCCTACCTCAAAAAACTTAATAAATAAATAAAATAAAATAAAGAAAGAAAAAGAAAAACAGAGTCCTGGACTCTGCTGGAGGCACCACTCGGAGCAAACAATACATGTTTGTGGGCTGGGTTGCAGCCTCAGGCTTCAAGTGTCTCACTCATTGACAGATCTTAATGGATGTGATCCACGGTTTGGCAGGTAGGAAAGAGAGTGGCAGAAGGCAATATTTTGTTTTTGTAATCTTGGGAACAGACTTCAGGGACTCATACATGCTAGGCCAGTGTTCTACCACTCAGCAACATCTCCACCCCCAGAAGATAGTTTACCAAACTGTGGAAATAAACTTCCAGTAGAGAGAAACAAAACAACAAACTCAATGGCAAAAAAAAAAAAAAAAAAAAAAAAAAAAAAAAAAAGGTGGGGGAGGGCTGGGAAGATGGCTCAGCAGTTAAAAGTGCTTGCTTGCAAAGCCTGTCTGCCTGGGTTCAATTCCCAAACCATCTGCCACCTACCATAAGCCTGGTGTTAGTTTACAGCAGCAAGAGACCCTGGTGCCCCCTGACATGCAAATAAATAAGTTTTTTTTGGGGGGGAGGGTTGAGGCAGGGTCTCACTCTGGCCCAGGCTGACCTGGAATTCACTATGTATTCTCAGAGTGGCCTCAAACTCATGACAACCCTACTACCTCTGCCTCCCCAGTGCTGGGATTAAAGGCGGGTGCCGCCATGTCTGGCTTTTAGTCCCCACCCCCTTTTTTAAACTATAAATCTCAGCTTTCTCTTCCCAGCACTTGGGTCAAAGAAGCATTAGTACAAATCTTGGCTCTGTAGTTAGATGCCAGGAAAACTCAGGAGGGCCAGCCCCTTTTCCTTAGGTGTGAGGCCATGGGTCAGAAAACTAGGTAACAATAAAATTGGTTCAAAAGCCAGTCAACTGCAAAACTTCTCTTGATTTTTCCTATATCATACCACTAGAGGGCAACACAGAATTGGGAATTGGGCCCCTTCCCTTCAGTGGCAAAGAGGCAGTAAGGTTTGGGCTGGAAGATGTTTTAGATTTGTTGTGGGATTTTTTTGTTTGTTTTTGTTTTTGTTTTTTTGAAGGTAGGATCTCGCCCTAGCCCAGGCTGACCTGGAATTCACTATGTAGTTTCAAACTGGCCTCAAACTCATGTCGATCCTCCTATCTCAGCCTCCAGAGTGCCGGGATTAAAGTTGTGTGCCACCACGCCTGCCTTGTTTTGTTTGAAGCAGGGTCTCAGTCTAGCCCAGGCTGACCTGGAATTCACTCTGTAGCCCAGGCTGGCTTCAATTCATAGTGATCCTCCTACCCACCCTCTTCCCAAACGCGCCAGGCCACATGTGGATTTTTTGAGTATAGATAGGGTGTTAGGCGTCCCCTCATACAGAATGCTGGGGGACAGCTGGGCTCAGGGAAGAAAGGCAGGGCTCTAGCGCGGCTGCGGTGTGACCCCTGCCATGTCATTGGGCTAAACTTCCCCTTTGATTCCATGAGGAAGTTGAACCAGCTAACCCCACGAGATCCTTTCTCACTCTGAAACTAGGCTGCTCTGTGAAAAGCTACAGGAAAGGGAGCGAGGATGCAATAGGGGAGAAAAGGACAGTGATGGGTGCCCAGGGAAACCAGGAGAGGCCGCGGGCACTCTCCCACCTTCTTCAAGCCCTAGCCACTCTCACGCCTGGTATGACAGGCTTTCTGCCTTTTGCTTTTGTTTTTCCTCTCTTTCTTCCTTCTCTTTTTATTTTTATTTGTTGGTGGGCAGAGAGAGAGAGAGAGAGAGAGAGAGAGAGTGTGTGTGTGTGTGTGTGAGAGAGAGAGAGAGGGAGAGAGAGAAGGGAGGGGAGGGGGGGGATGAATGGGTGTCAGGGCTTTCGCCACTGCAAATACCAGATGCATATGCCACTTTATGTATCTGGCGAGGGAATCAGACTGGCAGGGAGGCTGTGCAAGCAGGTGCCTTTAATGATTGAACCATCTCCCCAGCCCCTTTCTCTCATTTCTGTCATTTCATTTTCGTTTTTCTTTCTTTTTCTTTTTCTTTTCTTTTCTTTTCTTTTTTGAAATATGGTCTCTGCAGCCCCAGGCTGGCCTTCACTCGTGGTGATCATCCTGTCTCAGACTCCCAGGTGCTGTGATTACAGGTGTAACCACCAAGCCCAGTTTTCCTTCCTCCCTCCCTCCTCTTCTCTCTCTCTCTCTCTTTTATTCCTTTTAAAAAATCTCTTATTTATTTATTTGAGAGAGATAAAGAGGCATCTGGCTGATCAGAGTACTGGGAAATCAAACCTGGGTCCTTAAGCTTGACAGACAAGTGCCTTAACTGTTTAACCATCTCTCCAGCTTTCTCTATCTTTATTTCCCTCTCTCTCTTCCTTTCTTCTTTCTGTAGCCCAAGCTGATCTGGAACTCACTGTGTCATTTCAAGTGGCCTTGAACTCATGGTGATCCTTCTGCCTCTGCCTCCTGAGTTCTGGGATTAAAAGAGTGCACCACCACGCCCGGCTCATGCCTGGCTTCTTTTCTTTTTTATTTTATTTTATTTTCATTTTTATTTATTTATTTATTGAGACAGGATCTCACTACATACTCCTGGCTGAACCTGGAACTCACTGTGTAGTTCAGGCTAGCCTTGAACTTTGGGCAATCCTCCTGCCTCTGCCTCCTCAGTGCCAGAACTATAAGTATTCTCCACCACAGTTGGTTAAGTCTTTTTTTTTTTTTTTTTTTTTTTTTTTTTTTTTTTTTTTGAGGTAGGGTCTCACTCTAGCTCAGGCTGACCTGGAATTCACTCTGTTGTCTCAGGGTGACCTCAAACTCTCGGTAATCCTCCTACCTCTGCCTCCTGAGTGCTGGGATTAAAGGCCTGTGCCACCACGACTGGCTCTTTTTTTTAAATTATTTATTTATTTGAGAGAGAGAGACAGAGAGGCAAATAGAGAGAGAGACAGAATGGGCACACCAGAGCCTCTAGCCACTACAAATGAACTCCAGATGCATGTGTCCCCTTGTGAAGCTTGTTTATGTGGGTCCTGTGGCCTCAAACCTGGGTTTTTAGGCTTCTCAGGCAAGTGCCTTAACTGCTAAGCCATCTCTCTGGCCTTTTTTTTTTTTTTTTTTTTTCTGAGGTAGGGTCTCACTCTGGCCCAGGTTGACCTGGAATTCACTATGTAGTCTCAGGGTGACCTCGAACTCGTGGTGATTCTCCTACCTCTATCTCCCAAGTGCTGGGATTAAAGGCATGCACCACCATGCCTGGCTCTTTTTTTTTTTTTTTTTAAAGAAAGCATTTTTTTTTATTAATTAATTTGTAAGCAGAGAGAGACAGAATAGAGATTGACAGAGAGGGAAAGAAAGTGGGTTTCCCAGGTCCTCTAGCCACTGCAAACGAACTCCAAATGCATGTGCCACTTTCTGCATCTGGCTTTATATAGGTACTGGGGAATCAAAACCAGGTTTGTTAGGCTTTACAGGCAAGCACCTTAACAACTGAGCCATCTTTCCAGTCCTGTTTCTTTGTCTCTCTCAATCTTTCTGTCTCTCTTTCTTTCTTTCTTTTTTTCTTTTTCTTTTCTTTTTTTTTTTTTTTTTTTTTTGGGCGGGGTGTTGAGGTAGGGTCTCTCTAGCTCAGGCTGATCTGGAATTCACTATGTAGTCTCAGGGTGGCCTTGAACTCACAGCCATCCACCTACCTCTGCCTTCCAAGTGCTGTGATTAAAGGCGTATGCCACTACACCTGGCTCACTTGCTTGCCTGCTTTCTTTCTTTCTTCTTTTCTTTTTTTTTCTTCCTCGATGCTGGTGATCAAACCCATGGCCTTACGCTACTAGGCAAGTGCTCTAGTATTGAATCCCTCAACCATGTTTCTATCTTAACTTTGTGACCTTAGGGGACATATGACTTATATTTTAGGACTATTCCCTGATCCACAAAAAAGTGGACAAGAAGCCAAACTCAGTGGTCCTCCTACTTCAGCTTTCGGGAGTGCTGGGAGTGAAGGTATACAAATAAATAAAGAATGAAAGCTGGGGCGTGGTGGCACATGCCTTTAATCCCAACACTTGAGAGGCAGAGGTAGGAGGATCTAAGTGAGTTAAGGCCAACCTGGAGCTGCAGAGTGAGCTCCTGGTCAGGCTGGAGAACAGTGAGAGCCTACCTCAAAACAAACAAACGAAAAGTAGGCAAACCCTGCTACCTGGTGCTGTCACAGTGGTGACATGAGGACATGGGACAGTCTTGCAACAGAGCGCGTGCAAGGTGACCGCTTCATGTTAGTGTCCCCTCCCTGTGATGGGTGAAGGGCGTTCCGAGTCTGAAGGGCATTGTGTGTGAGATGGTTTTGTTCCTATGTATCTCTTTAACATTCCCTTCAGGGAAAGCAAGAAGCACTACTTACTCAGGTTCCCTTCCCCGGGGAATCCTCTCGGCTAGAGTGGGCACCCCGAAGCTAAGCTTCCCAGCTGGCCTCTGAGGGACACATGTTTGTTGGTATTGGCAGAGGAGGAAACAAACGCCAGGCATTTTGCAAAGTGCTGATGGGAAATGGTGTCAGGTCCATGGGGGGGGGGCTCAGTGGCCATTCCCAGCTGGCCAAGGAGCCCCAGGCTACCTTCTTTCCCAAGAGATAGCCCATCCTTCCCCTGTCGCTTGGTCCCAAGCAGCCCCCTGTGTTGCAGCTTCTGTCTCTTTAAGGGCCTCCCCCCTCCCTCTTCACTTGCTTCCCCCCCTTCCCAATCTCTGTCGCAGCCGCCGCTGTGGCTCAGAGCTGCATGGACGACACTGCTGCAGGTCCTGTTTCTTGGTGTCTGGTCGGTGCCATCATTTCCCTCCCCCTCCTTTGCCCTCCCCAAGCTGACAGCTTCCCCTCCCCCTCCTCCTCCCCACAGAGGGGGCAGGGGGCTGGGCACCACTCGATAATGCCATGTGTAATATCCACGCAAGGCAGTGGGGACTGTGGCAGCAGCCCGAGAAGGCAGTGGCAGCCGGTGGTGGCAGATCAGTGTTGACCGCTGACCATTTGCTCAGCTGCTCTCCTAGCTCAGACCTTCTGTCCCTCCCTCCTTTCGGGGCTGGCACTGCCGTCCCCCACCCCGCCTCCTCGGGCCCTCCCAGCCTCTCCACGTAAGTCCCCCCCCCCACCTGCCGCGGCTCTCCCTCCCCTCCCCCAGCTGCATCCTCCTCCTCCTGTCCCTTCTCCCTCTCAGTCCTCTCACCAAGTCCTCCCCTGGTCGCCTCTTCCCATCCTTCTCACTGGCTTTCTCCTCCCCAGCTCCCATCCTTTCTTTTCTGACTCTGCCTGGCTGGTCCTTTTTCCCCGTGTTCCCAGTCTCATCGAAGTCGCTGCCTCCCTTCCCCGGGTCTGGCTCCCTTGTCCCATCCTGTCCCCGCCCTGTCCCCTTTGTGCCCCTTCCTCCTCCTTTCTCTCTCCTTGCCTGGCTTGGTGTCCCTTCCCCACCTCTAACTCCTTCAGCTCGCTGGTTTCCCTGCCCAGTTTGAGCCACCATGCTCACCCCAATGGTGGCTGGGGGGGTTGTGTTCCCCGGACTCTTCCTCCTATCCAAGAACACGCTCCAGAGGCTGCCCCAGCTGCGCTGGGAGGAGGCTGACGCGGTCATTGTCTCCGCCAGGTAAATCGCATGCCTTCGCAGAGCTCAGCCCCTCTTCTCTCTGTCAGCCTTCCTTGGGATGGCAGGGACCCCAACACTTCCCTGCACCCTTGGCCCTGAGGGGATGGGAGCCCCATGTGGTGGGCCGTCAGTGGGTGTACCTCCAAGCTTCCTTCCACCCTTGGGCCCCTCACCTTCCCCAGAGACCTCACGCTAACCCAGCTATCTGGTCTACTAGTATCCAGCCTGCTTTTCTTCCTTCCCCTTGTCACTGTCCCATCCTCCAAAACAGACCAGCATGTGACTAAACATCCCTACAAGATATCAGGGAGCAAGGCGAGAGGCAGACCATGTGTTTTTCAGGGCCAGTATTTGGGGGGCCAAGGCAGAGAAGAGAAGATGGTGGAATTTGCACATCCCTAGGATGAGGGTCAGCCTTGGGGAGAGGAGCGCGGTGGCACTCAAGAAGACAGTGGGAAAGTGGCCCGGGGGAACTTGGGGTCACTGTGGGACCAGGCACTGGAGTGATGAGCATCCTGGTGATTGGGAGCCCCGTGGTGCGGGAGCAGCTCGGGGCTTCCTTGGCCCTCCTCAGGGAGAGGCTTTGCTGTCAGCACTCCCAGCAGCACCTCACCTCAGGATGACCCCCTCCCTAATGTCTTGGGAGAAGGCAACTCAGCTGTCACAGATTGTGGGAAGGAGGAAGGTCCGGAGGCGTGGGGAAGTGGCGGGCAGTGGCTGAGCCAGGCCAGGGTCTGGGAAGTGATGGTGGGGGGCGAGCCTGGCCCTGGGAGAAAGTTGTCAAGGAGTGGCCCTGAGAAGTGACCAGTCCCAAAGCACAGTAACTGGACTAGCTATGAGGAGGTAGCAGCATACACGGCTCGCCCCTTCTCCCCTTCCTTCCTTCTGCCTGCCTAGGCTGGTGTCCTCCGTCCAAGCCATCATGGCCTCTACAGCTGGCTACATCGTCTCCACCTCTTGCAAGCACATCATTGATGACCAGTAAGTACCTCACAACACCTCTGCCCATGTCCCCTGGGTCTGTGTATGTGTGGGATCCAGGAGTACCCCAGCTGTTCTAGAGAACTGACAGTGGTCCCAAGCCTTTAACTTGGGCCTGAGCAAGTTTGTATAATTGCTGTAACTCAACACTCAGGGATAAATTTATCCTGTCCTGAACTTAAAGGTCAGAACCAGGGGAAGCAAGAGTAGGGGTATCAAAGAGAATCATCAAGGCAGTGTCTGGTCAGCTTCCTGACCTCTTGTATTATAGTGGGTTCTGCATGTCATTTCCAACCTTGCCTCATCCCAACTCTTACACCCCTCATATCCCGTTTCCAACCAGCATTCAAATGGGGTGCCCCTCATTGTACTAGGCTCATCTCCCAACTCCTCCCAGAATCCAAGTGTCCAACCCAGTTCTGTGCCCAAGAGAGAAGAGAACAGAAAGATGACACAAACAAAGCCACTAAGGGTCAGGCTGTGGGGGAGGGGAGGGAGGACGAAGAGGCCAGAATTTGGCACAGGAAGCTGCTGCAGTGTTTAGTGCTTGCCAAAAAGGCCCAGGCCTTAAGAGGTGGGGCAGGAGGAGGAGGTGGAGGGAAGCTGGGCCCTGTCCGTGGTGCTGATCCGGACACTTGCGCTGCCTGTGTGCTGCAAGTTGGTTCTGAGGGTGCCCAGGATGCCCTCCCTTCACTCTTTGCTTCTGATTCTGTTGCCATTCTCTAGTGTCCCTTGAGCCCCAGGGGACATCCTGGGGATGCTCTTGTCCCCAGCTGCCCCTGGTCTCTGTTTGCTTGCTCTTTTCCCATACGTGAGTTCTCTCCTCTGTAAAGTGAGGTCACATCCCTGCCCGGAAGGGCTGCTGCAAGAAGGGGTTGAGGGTGGCTGTGCCAGGTGCTTAGCTCTTTCTTCAGACCCTCTCTATGACTTGGCTTCCTCCTGACTTTTCCCTCCCCTTCCCTGGCCAATTAGATCCAAGAGGAGCCTGGCCTTCAGGGCCTTTCCTCCTCACACCTTCTTACCCAGGGGTCACCTTTTGGCTCTTTCATTTCCTCCCCCTCTAAGCCTGTTCTTGGCCCCCTCCCCCTTTAATCCTCAGGTAGGTGGGAGGATCAAGGTTAATCAGGGGCAGCAGCTGTTCCTCCTTCTGAGCACCTAATTGCTGAGGGAGTGGGGAACGGGATCTAACAACTCACAGGGCAGCCCAGGGCCTGGAGCCCGTCCTGCACGCTCCCAGCCCAGGGGCCCATAGGTCCCAACCCCCGCCATGTTTCTGGGCAGGCTACCTGAGCTACTCTTAAAAAAAATTTTTTTTTTTTTTTTTTTTTAGGTTTTTCAAGGTAGGGTCTCACTGTAGCCCAGGCTGACCTGGAAATTCACCATGTAGTCTCAGGGTGGCCTCGAACTCATGGCGATCCTCCTACCTCTGCCTCCCGAGTGCTGGGATTAAAGGCGTGCACCAACACGCCTGGCTTGAGCTACTCTTTACTATAGTTTCTCTAAGGCTAGTTTTGTCCTTCCTCACTGTTCCTCTGTGTATCTGTTCTTCACGTCTGGTCATCTGCCTCTCCCTTATCATCCCTGTGTTCCAGTCACATGCCCTTCTAGCAGGTTCTCCCCTCCCCGCCCCACACACTGCCAGTGGTTCTTTTAAGAGTGGACTTCCTCTCCTTCCAGAACAGCCGACCTTGGCATGCTCCTGTTTTCTCTGCGCACACTCCATCCCCAGCTGGCCTCCACCCCAAGTCCCGCACTGTCTCCTCAGCAGCAGCAGCAGGTCTTTCTTGGTGTAGTAGGGCTGGCTGACTTTGCTTTCACCCCCAGCCCACCCCGCCTGGACGAACAGGCTCCCCTGGGCTTGCCTTTCTTACCCACTCCCACCTCAGACCCGCCTGAGGACTGCTGGACTTCAGAGAAAGTGCCAGTGTGCTGACTCGAGGCAAAAAAATGCAATGGTGCATATTTGTGCACTTCTGGTTTTTGTTTACTCTCAAAGCCCATGGAACTTTCTCTGTCCTGAGCATCTTTTGCTCAGCATTTTCTCCTGACTGCTTGGCTACACTTGAAGAAATGAGATGGACCACCTTGGAGCAAAGAGAGCCGCAGCACTTCCGCCTCACCATGGAGGTCTGGCTCTGACACCTCGTGAGCTTTCTAGAGACAGTAGGGCTGATAGCAAGGACTTCTGAGGTTATTGCTTGGCCACATTATCTAGCTTTTCCATGACTCAGTTGTATTGTCTGTACATGGGGTTTTTTGAGGATCGAATAAGTTGATGCAGCTGGGCGTGGTGGCACACGCCTTTAATCTCAGCACGCGGGAGGCAGAGGTAGGAGAATTGCTGTGAGTTCAAGGCTAGCTACATAGTGATTCCAGGTCATTCTGGGCAAGACCCTACCTCAAAAAAAAAAAAAAAAAAAGTTAACGCACTATAAAGAAAGCCTTAGAGGTCAGCACAGGGTCTGGCATGTGGTAAATTGGCAATTGTAGCTGGGCTGTAGGTTCTTTCTCTGGTGATCACCAATCCCCCCGCCATTTGTCCTTCCTCTGCGTATCTCTATTTGTACTTGGCCGGAGCTCATTTCCATCTCTACCCTGTGAGCTACAGTTTTCTGGTCTTTTCCTTCCCCTCCTCCTTTATGTTGGAGAGAGAGAGAGAGAGAGAAACAGAGAAAGAGAGAGACAGATAGAGTAGGTTCCGAGGTCCATCTGGCTTGCATGTCAGCCCCATTTCTTAGTAGCTGTGAGACGGCATGACCTTGGGCGAGCTCCTCACCCGCCTCTACCCTTCAGCTCCACCGCCCGTAACCCGAGACCCGGTTGTTGGGAGCTTGCTGTCCCAGACTCTGGAGCACTGGGAACTGCTCACCTGGGAACTGAGCTGTCCACCCCTCTTTCCCCACTTCCCTGCAGGCACTGGCTCTCTTCTGCCTACACGCAATTTGCAGTGCCCTATTTCATCTATGATATCTACGCCATGTTCCTCTGTCACTGGCACAAGCACCAGGTCAAAGGACACGGAGGAGAAGATGGGACACCCAGAGCCCTGGGCAGCACCTGGGCCGTGGTGCGCGGCTACCTGCACAAAGAGTTCCTCATGGTTCTCCACCACGCCGTCATGGTGCTCGTGTGCTTCCCGCTGTCCGTGGTGAGTCCTTTCTCCCACAGCCACGTGGGCTGGGGTATGGATGCAGAGAGCAGGTCCTCCACATCATGCCAGCCCCGCAGGAAACCTAGCAGCAAGACTTGAGGGCGGGGGGCATTCCTTAGCAGCATGGCAGCCTGAGGCGCAAAGGTGTTGAGTCTACCTGGGGTGCTTTGGAGATCCAGCTGTGCATCTGAGCCTGTACCTCCTCTGTGGTGTAAGACATGCAGTCTTGCCTCCAGGATCGTTGTGTGTTTAGGCTCTTGGACCTCTCCGAAGCAGGCAGGGCCTCCTCCTCACACTCCTGCCTCTCCCCTCAGGTGTGGCGACAGGGCAAAGGAGATTTCTTTTTAGGTTGCATGTTGATGGCTGAGGTCAGCACCCCCTTTGTCTGCCTGGGCAAGATCCTCATCCAGGTGAGAGGGGAGTGAGGGCCTACGGGTCTAATGGTAGGGAGCAGACATGGAGGGCACTTTGGAGGGCTTTCAGAGATTTTTTAAAATGATTTATTTATTTGTATTTTTAAATTATTATTTCATTTTATTTTTATTTTTTGGTTTTTAGAGGCAGGGTTTCACTCTAGCCCAGGCTGACCTGGAATTCACTATATAGTATCGGGGTGGCCTTGAATTCACAGTGATCCTCCAACCTCTGCCTCCGAGTGCTGGGATTAAAGACGTGCACCACCATATCTGGCATATTTTTTTTATTATTTTTATTTTGTTTTTTTGAGGTAGGGTCTCACTCTAGCCTAGGCTGACCTGAAATTCACTATGCAGTCTCAGGGTGGCCTCGAACTCACGACAATCCTCCTACCTCTGCCTCCCAAGTGCTGGGATTAAAGGTGTGTGCCACCGTGCCAATTATTTTTTTATTTAAAAAATATTTTATTGGGGCTGGAGAGATGGCTTAGCGGCTAAGGCATTTGCCTGCCAAACCAAAAGATCCCAGTTCGATTCTCCAGGACCCACGTAAGCCAGCTGCACAAGAGGGCGCATGCATCTGGAGTTCGTCTGCAGTGGCTGGAGGCCCTGGCATGCCCATTCTCTCCTCTCTCTTTCTCTCTCTCTGCCTCTTTCTATCAAATAAGCAAATAAATAAATAAAATATATTTAAAAATATTTTATTTATGAGAGAGAGGGCACGCCAGGGCCTCTAGCCACTGCAAATGAACTCCAGATGCATGTGGCACCTTGTGCATGGGGCTTTACGTGGGTACTGGGGATGTGAACCCAGGTCCTTTGACTTTGTAAGCAAGTGCCTTAACTGCTAAGCCAGCTGTCTTTCCAGCCCTCAGAGATTCTTTAAAGGCCAGGCAGCTGTTGGGCATGGTGGCAGTGCCTATAATCCCAGCATGCAGGAGGCTGAGGCAGGAAGATCAAGGGTTAGAGACTAGCCTAGACCATATAATATAGTAAGATCAGCCTGGCACCTGGGCGGAGCCCTAGGCCAGGTGGAGGGGAGGCTGTGGGTGGCTGTGGGAATGTGCAGGGAGGCAGGTGGGCAGAGGGCCCATGGGGATAAGTGCAGGGCAGGATTCTTCTCTGTTCCCTGCCACCTCTGCTCTATCCACACAGTACAAGCAACAGCACACACTGCTGCACAAGGTGAACGGGGCCCTGATGCTGCTCAGCTTCCTGTGCTGCCGGGTGCTGCTCTTCCCCTACCTGTACTGGGCCTACGGGCGCCACGCCGGCCTGTCGCTGCTTGCAGTGCCCCTGGCCATCCCAGCCCATGTCAACCTGGGCGCCGCGCTGCTCCTCGCCCCCCAGCTCTACTGGTTCTTCCTCATCTGCCGCGGGGCCTGCCGCCTCTTCCGGCCCCGAAGCTCCCCACCACCCTCTCCCTGTCAGACCCAGGACTGAGGGTGGGGGCCTGGGGACCCTCCCCACCCGTACCCCAGTGGGGACAGGGCTCTAGGGCCAATGGGTGGGGGGTTAAGAGCCAGGGACCCCTTGCCTTGACAGCCCCAAGACCGACAGATGGACCCAGAATGGGGAGGGAGCATTTCCCCTCCAGGGCTGAGGACAGGTGACTGGAAGGCAGGGCGAGAGAACCGCGTCTCCCCCCAAAGTGGCCGAGCCAGGTGGTGGGGGTGGTGACCCTCTTCCCACATACCCCCGTGCCGGCGAGGTAGAGGAAAGAAGGCGACCATAGAACCAGACGTCAAAGGTCATCCCAGCCCCTCTGCTGCAAAGCTCTCTCTGCTCCCCATCACCTGGAGGGAGAAGACACCTTAATCCACCCCATGGGCCTCGGGAGGGGTTGGTGCCCTCCCCGTAGCTCCTTCTTGAGGAGGAAGTCCGAGGAATCTTAATTATGTATTTATTTATTCTCTCATATCAAACTGATTTGGGGGGGGAGGTGACTGCTACCCCTCCCCCAGCCTTCCCAGTGCTGAGCAACTCCGGGGGCAGGTGAGGGCACCAGTCCCTCCCATTCGGCTGCACATCCTGCTCTCAGGCCCTGGCTTGTCCCTGGTGCTACAGCCCTCTCAAGGCTTCCTCCAGTCGTGGGCCCGGGGCCCGGGAGGTGCTTTACAGACCGCTAATAAAGACGATCTGCGTGAACGCCATCACGGCTCCTCGTCTGGAATTTTCGGGCTGGGAAGGGCGAGACTGTGTTCACAGAGAGGACAGGACACCTCCCTTCTCTGGCCGGTCACTGAGCAGTCAAGGGGGAGGGAGGCGACAGCCTTTACTATCAGTAGGAGAGCAGCCCGGTCTGGACAGCGTTGGGTGCTGGGCCCCTGTCCGGCTCTTTAGGCTCCTTTCTGGAGAGTCCTGTAGGGCATGGAGATCAAACGGGATGGTCACGCATAGAGGACTTGGGTCCTCTGGAAGGTGTGAGCGTGGGGGGAGCATGGGATCAGGCCTCACATGTGGGTGCAGAGCTGGAAAAGGAGCAAGAAGAAGGCGAACATCAGGGCGCCCACCAGGACGTGATGGAAGAGCCCAGGTCCCGAACCTGGCAGACAGAAGCGTCAAGGGCAGCTCTCCTTCAGCCCTGAGAGGAGGGAAGCCCCTTTCTCAGCTGCTCTGTACCTGTCTTAAAGACCACGGGTCTCTCTCCGATAAACTGGGCCACAGCAAGAAGACTGGCTTCATCTGAGTCTGGGTAATCAAAGAAGTCAGTCTTGTCTAAGAAGAGCTGGGATTCTTCTGCTCCTGGGGCTGAGGCCTTGGTGCCATCTGGCCTGGGCGCTAGGACCCAGAGCAGAATCTGTGACAGGGACCCGGCAGACTCCTGTGCCCACCCAACCAGGTCAGGCAGACCCAGGGCCCTGCTGATCCTTGTTCCCAAGGTAGATGATCTCCCACAAGAGGCCCAGTGTCTGAGATGGGGTAGATGGGAAATGAGCAGAGGAGAGAAAGGCCAGTCAGGGGTGTTGGTTCATGTCTATAACCTAACAGGAGGGAGGCCAAGAGAGGAGGTTTGCTGCAAGTTTGAGGCCAGGTTGGACTACATAGTGACTTCCAGGCCAGCCTGGGCTACTGAGTGAGACCCTTTTCTCAAGAAGAAGAAGAGGAGGAGGAGGAAGAGGAAGAAGGGGAAGGAGGAGGAGGAGGAGAAGAAAAAGGGAGAAAAGGGAGGGAGGAAAGGAGGGAAGGATGGGGATAGAGAAGAAAAAAGAAAAGTTAAAAGGCCTAGAGCAGGCTGGGCTCCTCATCCCTACTGAACAGTGCTGATCCCCAAGCCTCTTTTCTTCCCACTATCCCAGGGACAGCTTCCCACCTGTTTCTATGATCCCCAACCCAGCCAGCCACACGCACACAGACACACACTGCCACAGCCCCATGACCCCTCGGCTCCAATATCCACTCCGACTACAGGGTGGAGTCTATGATGTCACAGCCCAGAGCCATTCTGATGGTCCATGGTGGGGTGAGGGGAGAAAGCGCTCAGAGCTGGGCCCCTTTTCCCAAGCTTCTGAAAGAGCAGATGTTAAAGCCCACTGAACCTTCATCCCTGGGGAAGATACACATGGTAACGGCAGTGATAGGGGCTGGGGTGTAGCACAGGGGTAGAGCTCCTGCCCAGCATACACAGGGCCTTGGGTTCCATCACAGCACGGCAAGATAAATAAAAAATAAATAACAGCAGTGGCCCGGAACTTGGCAGTTCAATCTTGCCAAAAGCTGGGACTGTGGGACACTGCATGGGTATAGCAGGAATATTTAAGGGTGGGGGACAAGGCCTCACATCTCATTGTCGTTTGAATCAACCATAAGTAATGTTTATTGAGCACTTATTAAATGCTAAGAGGGCTGGGGATGTAGTTCAATTGAGCGGCACACATAAAGCCCTAGGTTCGAGCCCCAATATTATATAACCTGGGTATGGTAGCACATGCCTGTAATCCCAGCACCTGGGAGGTAGAGGCCGGAGGATCTGAAGTTCAAGATTGACTACACAATGAGTGTGAGAGCAGCCTGGGCTACATGAGACCCTGTCTCAAAAAAAAAAAAAAAAATTACAAACTTCTGGGTGTGGTGGCGTACACCTTTAATCCCAGCACTAGGGAGGCAGAGGTAGGAGGATCTCCATGAGTTCAAGGCCACCCTGAGACTACAGGGTGAATTCCAGGTGAGCCTGGGCTAAAGTGAGACCCTACCTTGAAAAACAAAAACAAAAAATTAAAAATTAAACTAAACCAAAATAAAATAAAATGCTAAGAAAGAGGCTGGGTAGGGCTGAAGAGATGGCTTAGTGGTTAAGGTGCTTGCCTGCAAAGCCTAAGGACCCAGGCTTGATTCTCCAGAACCCACGTAAGCCAGATGTACAAGGTGGCACATGTGTCTGGAGTTCGTTTGCAGTGGCTAGAGGCCCTAGCACACCCAGTCTCTCTCTCTCTCTCTGCCTGTCTTTCTCAAAATAAATAAATAAAAATAACAGAGGCTGGGGAGATGGTTCAGTGGCTAAAGGCACTTGTTTGCAAAGCCTGACAGCTTGGGGTTCAATTCTCCAGTACCCATGTAAAACTGGATGGGTACTTGTAGTGGCAACAGACCCTCCACCCCTCCTCACAAATAAATATTTTTTAGATGTAGGGTCTCACTGTAGCCCAGACTGACCTGGAATTTACTATGTAGTCTCAGGCTGGCCTTGAACTCACAGTGTTGCTCCTATCTCCGCCTGCAAAGTGCTGAGATTAAAGGTGTATGTCACCATGCCTGGCAATAATTTTTTAAAAAAACGTCAAGAAGGACTGGAGAGAGCCCATTGTTAACCAACACTTGTTTGCAAGGCCTGATGGCTCAGATTAGATTTCCCAGTACCCACGTAAAAACAGGTGCATCTGAAGTTTGCAATGGCAAGAGGCTCTGGCAACCTACTCTCTTTCTTTCTTTCTCTCTCTCTCTCTTTGCAAATAACTAAAATATCATTCATATATATATAGTTTGCTTGTTTTTTCTTTGAGGGAGGGTCTCACTCTAGCTCAGGCTGACCTGGAATTCACTATGTAGTCTCAGGGTGGCCTCAAACTCACAGCAAACCTCCTACCTCTGCCTCTGAAGTGCTGGGATTAAAGGTGTGCCCCTCCATGCCCGGCACGTTTTTTGTTTGTTTGTTTGTTTTTTGTTTTTTGAGGCAATATCTCACTCTTGTCCAGGCTGACCTGGAATTCACTATGTAGTCTCAGGGTAGCCTCAATCTCACAATGATCCTCCTACATCTGTCTCCTGAGCACTGGGTAAAAATATTTTATAAGGGCTGGAGAAATGGCTTAGAAGTGCCTGAGAAGCCTAAGGACCCAGGTTCAACTCCCCAGAACCCAGCCAGATGCACATGGTGGCACATACATATGGAGTTCATTTGCAGTTGCTAGAGGCCCTGGCACGCCCATCCTCCCTCTCCCTCTCTCAAATAAATAAATAAATGTAAATACAAAGAAACCACAGATTGGCTCATTTAACCATTTTTGAAATAGCTCTAGGACAGAGGGTCTTGTGCCCATTCTACAGAAAGAAGACAGAACCAAGGCACAGGGGAAAAGGAACTGAACAACTGTGTGCGTCTTCCTTCTGGGGTTCTTCATTGTCTTCTGCGCCTAAATTCAGGGGTGTTCTCCACCCATCACCAGATCCTGTAAAGCTCAGCAGAGGCTGAGGACCGAGGGTAATAGCAGATTTTCCCACAAGGTGGCAGCAGTATCCACCTGACTTACACCTTCTCACTACAGGAGCATCCAGGCCTCCAGCCTGCCTCTTCCCACAGGTGGCATCTGGTGCACCAGGGTGACATGCATCGCTAGGGACTGGCTATTGGGGTTGTCTGATAAATTTCCCTGGCTCATTCCAAGGCAAGACTCTAGGCCGCCAGACTTCTTTCACACTAACTCAGTTTCCCCTTTGATGGCAGCAGCTACTTTTCTGTGACACTTCTCAACTGTCGTCTGCACTCCTGCGGCCTCATCTCAGCTTGTAAGAGACAGCTTCTGTTTAAGACCTCCACCTTAATTTTTTTTGTTTGTTTGGTTTTTCGAGGTAGGGTCTCGCTCTAGCCCAGGCTGACCTGGAATTCACTGTGTAGTCTCAGGGTGGCCTCAAACTCACGGCGATCCTCCTACCTCTGCCTCCCCAGTTCTGGGATTAAAGGTGTGCAACATCATGCCCATCTATCCACCTTATTTTTTTGTTTATTTTTATTGATTTATTTAAGAGCGACAGAGAGAGAGAGAAAGAGAAAGAAGCGGAGAGAGGGAGAGAGAGAACGGGCGCATCAGGGCCTCCACCTACTGCAAATGAACTCCAAATGCATGTGCCGCCACCTGTGCATCTGGCTAACGTGGGTCCTGGGGAATCAAGCCTCAAATTGGGGTCCTTAGGCTTCACAGGAAAGCGCTTAACCGCTAAGCCATCTCTCCAGCCCCCACCTTAAGTTTTTTAAAAAATGTTTTATTCTATTGGAGAGAGAGAGAGATAGAGAGGCAGATATATAGAGAGAATGAGCACGCCAGGGCCTCTAGCCACTGCAAACGAACTCCAGACACATGTGCCACTTTGTGCATCTGGCTTACGTCGGCCCAGGGGAATCGAACCTAGGTCCTTAGGCTTTTTAGACAAACTCCTTAACCATTAAGTCATCTCTCCAGCCCTCCATCTTAATTTTTGAGAGAGGGTCTCTAATTGAACCTGGAGCTCACCAATTCACACGTGTGTATGAGCAGGTGCATGTGTGTGTGAATGTGAAAAACGGGTTGACATCAGATGTCTTCCTCAATCGCTCTCACTCCATTTTATTTTATTTATTTATTTAGGTAGGGTCTCACGCCAGCCCAGGCTGGTCTGTAATGTAGTCTCAGTGTGTTCTCAAAGTCCCAGTGATCTTCCTACCTCTGCCTCCTGAGTGCTGGGATTAAAGGTGTGCGTCACCACACCTGGCTTTTTTTTTTTTTTTTTTTTTTTTCAAGGTTAGGGTCTTGCTCTAGCCCAGACTAACCTAGAATTCACTATGTAGTCTCAGGCTGGCCTTGAACTCACGGTGATCCTCCTACCTCTGCCTCCCAAGTGCTGAGATTAAAGGCGTGTACTATCATGCCTGGCTATTATTTTATTTTATTTACTCGATTAGAGAGAGAAAGTACAGGTGCTCCAGAGCTTCTTGCCACTGTAAACGAACTTCAGATGCATGTGCCACTTTGTGCATCGGGCTTTACTGGGAATTTAACCTAGGCCATCAGGCTTTGCAAGCAAGCTCCTTTAAGCAGTGAGTCATCCACTTTCCAGCCCCACCACCTTTATTATTATTATTATTATTATTATTATTATTATTAGGGATTTTTTTTTTTTTTTTGGTTTTTCAAGGTAGGGTCTCTCTCTAGCCTAGGCTGACCTGAAATTCACTCTGTAGTCCCAGGCTGTCCTCAAACTCATGTTGATCTTCCTACCTCTGCCTTCTGAGTGCTGGGACTAAAGGTGTGCACCACCATGCCTGGCCTAAACCTTATTTATTTATTTCAGAGAGAAACAGAGAGAGAGAGAGAGTGAGAATGACCATGACAGGACCTCTAGCCACTGCAAACAAACTCCAGATGCATGCACCACCATGTGCATCTGGCTTATGTGAGTTCTGGGGAACCAAACATGGATCCTTGGGCTTCACAGGCGAGTGCCTTAACTACTAAACCATGTCTCCAGCTCCCACCTTATTTTTATTAAAGTTTCTTTCTTTCTTTCTTCACTTTTTAAATTTTTCTTTGAGGGAGAGAGGAAGAGGCAGAGAGAGAAAGGAATGGGGTGTACCAGGGCCTCCAGCCAGTGCAAACAAACTCCAGACGCATGCCCCACCTTTTGCATCTGGCTTACATGGATACTGGGGACTCCAACCTGGGTCCTTGGGCATTGCAAGCAAGTGCCTTAACCTCTAAGCCATCTCTCCACCCCACCCACCTTAATTTTTGAGAGAGGGTCTCTTGTTGGACCTGAAGCTCACCAATTCTGTTAGACTAGTAGCTAGTCAGCATGTTCCAGGATCTTTCATTCTTAACTATCCTACCTCTGGGATGACAGATGCATACTGCCATATCCAGCTTTTATGTTGATTCTGGGGATACCAACACAGGTCCTCATGCTTACATGGAAACTGAGCCATCTCCCCAGCCCAATATTTCTTTTCTTTTCTTCTTATTTTTTTAATTAAAAAAAATTGTTTTAAAGAGAGCCAGGTGTGGTGGCACATGCCTTTAATCCCAGCAGTTGGGAGGCTGAGGTAGGAGGATCACTGTGAGTTTGAGGCCAGACTGAGACTGCATGTGAATTCCAGGTCAGCCTGGACTAGAGTGAGCCCTTACCTCAAAAACCAAAAACAAATTTTTTTAGAGAGAGAGAGACACAGAGGGAAAATTGGCATGCCAGGGCCTCAGCCTCTGAAATTGAACTCCAGATGCTTGCTCCCCCTAGTGGGCATTGTGACCTTGCACTTCTTTCACCTTTGTGCATCTGGTTAAGGTGGGATCTGGAAAGTTGAACATGGATCCTTAGTCTTCTCAGGCAAGTGCCTTAACCACTAAGCCATCTCTCCAGCCCTCTTTCTATTTATTTATTTATTTATGGTTTTTTGAGGCAGGGTCTCACTCTAGCTCAAACTGACCTGGAATTCACTATGCATTCTCAGGGTGACCTCAAACTCACAGTTATTCTCCCACCTCTGCCTCCTGAGTGCTGGGATGAAAGGTGTGCGCCACCATGCCTGGCTCTCTTTCTACTTTTTTTTTTTTTTAATATTTTTGGTTTTTCAAGGTAGGGCTTTGCTCTAGCCCAGGCTGACCTCAAATTTACTATGTAGTCTAGGGTGGCCTCAAACTCATGCAGTCCTCCTAATCTGCCTCCTGAGTGCTGGGATTGAAGGTGTGTGCCACCATGCTTGGCTTTTTATTTTCTTTTTTTAAAAAGATATTTATTTATTTATTTATTTATTTGCTTGACAGAGAGGCAGATACAGAGAGGGGAAGAGAATGGGTATGCCAGGGCCTCCAGCCACTGCAAAAGAACTATAGATGCATGCCCCACTTTGTGAATCAGACATTATGTGGGTACTGGGAATTCGAACCTAGGTCCTTTGGCTTTGCTGGCAAGTACCTTAATCACTAAGCCATCTCTCCAGGCCCTAGATTTTATTTATTTTTTTAAAAATATATTTTATTTATTTATTTGAGAGAGAGAAAGAGGGAGAGGGAGAGGCGGAGAGAGAGCGAGAGTGAGAGAGAATGGGTTTGCCAAGGCCTCCAGCCACTGCAAACGAACTCCAGATGCATGGGCCCCTTGTGCATCTGGCTTATGTGGGTTCTGAAGAATCGGACTGTGCTCCTTTGGCTTTGCAGGCAAATGCCTAAAATGCTAAGCCATCTCTTCAGACCCCAGATTTTATTTTTTGAACAAACAAACAAACAAATGCCTAGAAGGCTGAGCACAGTAGTGCATTCTGATAACCTAGAAATCAGGAGAGTGAGGCACAGATGCACAAGGTGGCACATGCGTCTGGAGTTTGTTTGCAGTGGCTGGAGGCTTTGGTACATCCACTCTCTCTCTCTCAAATAAACAAATAAATCAAATATAAAATAATATTTATTTGGGGGGCTTTACCCCCCTCTTGCTCCTCTCATTGCTGGAGCTCTTTGTGTTTCCTCCTCTTGTTATGGGAATTTCTGGGTGTCAAGAGACCAACAGCCAAGTCCGGAGGAGAGGAAGTTTATCCACGCTGGTGGGCAGAGACTCAGTTTGATCATTCCATAATGGCATCAGCCCTGAGTTTAGGTTTATAAGGGGATTTATACAAAATGTATATGTGGTAGTTGAGCAAGCAGGTTACAAAAGATTACAAGAACTAACAGTTTAGCCAACAAAGGTTACAATAGGGTGCATGTGGTAGTTAAAAGTGAAACCTACCAAAAAAATAAAATTAAAAAAAATTTAAAGCTGGGTGTAGTGGCACACACCTTCAATGCCAGCACTCAGAAGGCAGAGGTAGGGGGATCACCATGAGTTCGAGGCCACCCTGAGACTACATAGTGAATTCCAGGTTAGCCTGGGCTAGAGTGAGACTCTACCTCGAACAAAAAATTGTATTTTCAGCCAGGCGTGGTGGCGCACGCCTTTAATCCCAGCACTCGGGAGGCAGAGGTAGGAGGACCGCTGAGAGTTCGAGGCCAACCTGAGACTACATAGTGAATTCCAGGTCAGCCTGAGCCCGAGTGAGACCCTACCTCGAAAAAACCAAAAAAATAAAAACATTGTATTTTTATTTATGATTTATATATATATATATATATATATATATATATATATATATTCGAGGTAGGGTCTCACTCTAGTCCAGGCTGACCTGGAATTCACTCTGTATTCTTCTCAGGGTGGCCTCGAACTCATGGCGATCCTCCTACCTCTGCCTCCCGAGCGCTGGGATTAAAGGCATGAGCCACCACGCCCGGCTATGATCAATTTTTTTTTAAATATTTTATTATTTATTTATTTATTTATTTGACAGAAAGATGAAGAAAGAGAGAATGGAGGTGCCAGGGCCTCCAGCCACTGCAGATGAACTCCAGGCGCATGCACCACCTTGTGTATCTGGCTAACGTGGGCCCTGGGGAATCAAACCTGGATCCTTTAGCTTTGCAGGCAAACACCTTAACTGCTCAGCCATCCTTCCAGCCCTTTTTTTGAGGCAGTGTCTCACTCTAGCTCAGGCTGATCTGGAATTCACTATGTAGTCTCAGGGTAGCCTTGAACTCACATTGATTCTCCTACCTCTGCTTCCTGAGTGCTGGGATTAAAGGTGTGCACCACCATGCCTAGTTTATGAGCAATTTTGTTTAATCTTTTATCCCAAAGCTTCCATCCAGCTATGTTGCCTTGCTGCTGCCATAGGAACCCTTCAAGCTGTCAGGACAGCATGCCCACCTGTCCACCTAGCTCTGATACTGGAACTCTTTTATTTTTTTATGAACTTTTTAAAAACTTTTTTGTTTTATTTTTATTTATTTATTTGAGAGCGACAGAGAGAGAAAGAGGGAGAGAGAGAGAGAGAGAGACAGAGAGAATGGATGCACCAGGGCCTCCAGCCACTGCAAACGATGCGTGCGCCCCCTTATGCATCTGGCTAATGTGGGTCTTGGGGAATCAAGCCTCGAACCGGGGTCCTTAGGTTTCACAGGCAAGTGCTTAACCGCTAAGCCATCTCTCCAGCCCTGATACTGGAACCCTTAATGCTGATTTATTCTAGGAATACAGGATTAGGCATATTACATGTTATCTAAGAATTTAAACCCATTTCCTTTTTATTTTATTTTTGATAGAAACAAAGAGAAAAAGGCAAAGAGAGAAAGGCAGAGAGAGAGGGGGGGGGGGCTGGAGAGATGGCTTAGCAGTTAAGCGCTTGCCTATGAAGCCTAAGGACCCCGGTTCGAGGCTCGATTCCCCAGGACCCACGTTAGCCAGATGCACAAGGGGGAGCTCGCGTCTGGAGTTCGTTTGCAGTGGCTAGAAGCCCTGGTGCTCTCTCTCTCTCTGTCTGTCGCTCTCAAATAAATAAACAAAAAAATTAAAATAAAAGAGAGAGAGAGAGAGAATGGGCACACCAGGGCTTTTCAATTGTTGCTAATAAACTCCAGATGCATGCGCCCCCTTGTGCACATGTTTGACATTGCATGCTTGTATCACTGCATCTGGCTACGTTGGACCTAGAGATTTGAATGTGGGTTGTTAGGCTTCGCAGGCAAGTGCCTTAACCACTAAGCCATGTCTCCAGCCTTTTTTTTTTTTTTTTTTTTTTTTTGTTTTGTTTTTCAAGGTAGCATATTGCTCTAGTCTAGGCTGACCTATATTTCACTATGTACTCTCAGGCTGGCCTTGAACTCATGGTAATCCTCCGACTTCTGCCTCCTGAGTGCTGGGATTAAAGGTGTGTGCCAGGCTGGAGGGATGGTTTAGCAGTTAAGGCACTTGCCTGCAAAGCCAAAGGACCAAGGTTTGACTCCCCAGGACCCACATAAACCAGATGCACAAGGTGGCATATGCATCTGGAGTTTGTTTGCAGTGGCTGGAAGCCCTGATGTGCCCATTCTCTCCTTCTCTCTCTGCCTCTTTCTCTCTGTCAAATAAGTAAAGAAAAATCAAATATATTTAAAGCTATGTGCCACCACACCTGGCTTTTTATGTTTTTTTTTGAGGTAGGGTCTCACTGTATAGCCCAGGTTGACCTGCAATTCACTCAGAGTGGCCTCAAACTCATGGCAATCCTCCCACCTCTGCCTCCCAAGTTCTGGGATTAAAGGTGTGCACCACCATGCCCAGCCTTAAACCCATTTTCTATTTGACAGGTTCAATTTTTTTCATGGACATATAGTAAACTATTGCAGCCAGATACATCAGATAGGAGTGAAAGACTTTATTGCTCATCAGTGTCAAGTCTGCCGAACTATGTTATCATCATTGTATTGGACCCTTTTTCTTTTCTTTTTTTGGATACATTTTTATGTGTTTATTTATTTTCAAGCAGAGACAGACAGAGAGAAAGAGAGAGGGCGGGAGAGACTGAGAAAGACAAAGAGAGAATGCACACATCAGGGCTGCAAATGAATCCTAGACATGTGCACCACTTTGTGTATCTGGCTTTACATGTATACTGGGGAATCGAACTGAGGTCATTAGGTTTTGCAGGCAAGTGCCTTAACCACTGAACAATCTCTCTAGCCCAAATGTTTTTTTTTAATTGACAACTTCCATAATTATAGACAATAAACAATTATCATTCCCTCCCCGACTTTCCTCTTCACAAATCTACTCTCCATCATATCCCCTCCTCCTCAATTAGTCTCTCTTTTATTTCGATGTCATCATCTTTTCCTCCTATTATGAGGGTCTTGTGTAGGTAGTTCCAAGCACTATGAGGTTAGCTCATTTTGTGTCTGGAAGCTTGCGTTGTAAGCAGTCCTACACTTCCTTTAGCTCTTACATTCTTTCTGCCACCTCTTCCACAATGGACCCCGAGCCTTGGAAGTTGCGATAGAGATGTTTCAGTGCTGAGCACTCCTCTGTCACTTCTTCTCAGCATTATGGTACCTTCTGGGTCATCCCAGTGGTCACTACCATCTGAAAAGAGAAGCTTCTCTAATCAAAAGTGAGAGTATCATTAATATGTGGGTATGAATGTCAAGAAAAGCGCTTACAGGGCAGTTTGGTGAGCATAATACATGCAGGTGTTAACATTCCTAGGGCTCATGACCTCCCCCACCACAGGCTTTTGACTGGGTTTTCAGTACCAGGCATGTAGTCCCTCCCATAGTGCGGGCCTCCAGTCCAATTAGAGAGTGGTTGGATTCCCTCATAGCAGACATGCCGCTGTTGCACCTGTTGGCTCATTTGACCTGGCTGGCCACACTCAAGACTTGCAGTGTCCACTGTTGTTTATGTTGATGACTTCTCTCTCTCTCCCATAGGGCTCCATGCAGCCTAGCTTTTCCCAGCTTTCTGTCAGCTGGTCTACATGGAAGCGGTTTTCAGCTCAGCTCCGGCTTGATTTCCCAGTTACCTTGCAGCCCAAGCATGTGGCATCTTCAGCAGTAGGGTCTTACCATCTATTTCTGGTGGAAAACGAAGAGCCTTGGCAATGGTCTGTTATATTTGAGGGGGATCAAGGACCTCCCTGGCCAACAGCTCACTGGTTGTTGTCCTCCCATCTCCAACCCTCAGCACTGGGGTTCCAGGCATGCGCAGCCACGCGACTTCTCTGAATATAGCTTCAGCCCTGCTAGCTCACTCACTAGAGCCACTTTGGTGAATTCCACCAGTGGCATCGCCCCCTTTTTTGTGGGAGTAGTTTGAGGTAGAGTCTCGCTGTAGCCCAGGCTGACCTGGAATTCAGTATGCAGTCCCAGGCTGGCCTCAAACTCACAGTGATCCTCCTACCTCAGCCTCATGAGTGCTGGGATTAAAGCCGTGCACCTCCATGCCCAGTTGACATTTCCTTCATCCCTCCTAAGCGACCATAGCAGTAGAGGAGCAGAGCCACTCCCTTCCCTTTCCGTTCAATTGGGTCTTCTGTCCCTGTCTCCCACTCTTCAAGACTTCTCTTGCCAGCTTGGCTTTGGGTCTCCTTTTATCTGTATTCCCTCTCTCTAGGTGATCTCATCCAGTCTCATGGCTTTAAATACCATCTATATGCTGGTGACTCACAAATGTATGTTTCCAGCCAAGACCTCTCCTCAGAGCTCCAGACTCCTATACCCAACTTCCTGCTTCATGTCTCCGTATCCCAAAGCATCTCTGACAGTCATAGTGCGTGAAGCTCTCAATTCTCCAGCTCCAAACCTCCTTCTCTCTTCATTTTACCTCAGCAGCAGAGTGTTGGGCTTCCTGTAGATGCTCTACTCAACACAAAGCCCTCCCTTTCTCTTAGCTGACAAGCCCCAGGCGAACACCTATAGTCTCCATTTCCAACAGTAATCTCCAGTCTGGCTGGGTGTGATGGCCCCAGTGAGGCAGAGGAGCGTTCGTTCTGGCCAGCTCCAGCCTGGGATGCACAGCAAGATTCTATCACAAAAGAAAGAGGAGGAGGAGCAAGAGGAAGAGAAGAAGGTGGCGGGAAGAATCTCAAGTTCATCTCTTTTTTCCTCCCTCTCAACTTCCCTCCTTGTTGAGACCAAGGCTGTGTTTCATCTGACCAGCTTACTGAGATAGTCTTCGGTCTGGTTAAGTTATAGTTGTTTCTACACCCTAAGATTCAGCCTTCAACCATCACCCAAACCAACCAGAAGACATGGACCTTCAACTTAAGACCTTCCAGTGCCTTCACACTACTCCTGGTTTGAGATGCTGGATGGCTGTCCTGTCATCTGTCTATCTTACACTCGCTTTCTCACAGCATGTCAATCATGATGGCTTTAGACCACTCTCTGTCCGCCCCCCACCCCCCGAGTTAGGGTCTTGCTCTAGCTCAGACTGTCTTGGAATTCACTATGTAGTTTCAGGGTGGCCTCAAACTCAAGACAATCCTCCTACCTCTGCCTCCTGAGTGCTGGGATTAAAGGCATGTGCCACCATGCCCAGCTTCCTCTTCTTCTTTTTTAATTATTTTATTTTATTTATGAGAGAGAGAGAGAGAGAGAGAGAGAGAGAGAGAGAGAGAGAGAGAGAATGGGCATACCAGGGCTTCCAGCTGCTGCAAACAAATTCCAGACACATGTGTCACTTTTTCTTTTTTTGGTTTTTCGAGGTAGGGTCTCACTCTGGCCCAGGCTGACCTGGAATTCACTATGTAGTCTCAGGGTGGCCTCGAGCTCACGGTGATCCTCCTACCTCTGCCTCCCAAGTACTGGGATTAAAGATGTGCGCCACCACGTCTGGCACATGTGCCACTTTATGCATCTGGCTTACATGGGCCCTGGGGGATCAAACCTGGGTCCTTTGGCTTTGCAGGCAATCACCTTAATCATTAAGCCATCTCTCCAGCACCCCCCCCCTGTTTTTTTGATTGATTTTTCTGAAATGAGGGTCTTGCTATGTAGCCCAAGTTTCTGGCTTGAAACGCACACCCTGCTGGGCTCACAGTTGTGGGCTCCAAGCATAACTTATTCTAGGTTTTAGACTGCTTTCCAGCTTGCTCATGGGCCTCCTCAAGGCCACTGTTGCTCCTTATTGGATGTGGTTAACAACTCCTCAGCATGTGACACACTTCCCTGGGAAAGGAGCCCTGAACATCCAGGCTCTTGACCATCACCTGTCCCTCCCCCCATCCATCTCACTGGGTGGAATTGGCTGTGGGTTTGTCTGTCACCCTGCAGGACTGAGGGCAGAGGCTGCTCCTCTCAGCAGAGCAGGTATGGAGTGACACAGCATAGGTATGTTGGATGCAGAGTCTTTCCAACTCTGGACAAGGCAAGGCTTGGCATCGTTTGCCGTTCTTCTCGGCCCTTGCCTTCAAGGAGGCCTGGCAAGGCATGCCGGGTTGGGCCCACGCTGTGCACTATGAGATGACAGCAGGAGAAGGAAAAAGAGTCTGTGGCCTCAGTGATCACACAGCAGGTGCAGGTGGCCTGCATCTAGGCCAAGGTCACCCTCATTATAGCCCTGGCTGGCTGGGAACACAGGGATCAATGCTCCTGCCTTTCAAGTACTAGGGGTCACAGGCTTGCAACACCAAACTCAGCCTTCTCTTTCTCCCTTAGAGACTGGGTACTGCTATGTAGCTCAGGTTGATCTTGAACTCACCATGATCCTCCTATCTCTGCCTCCCGAGTGTGTTGGGATTAAAGGCGCCCACCACCACACTGGGCTCTGCATAGTTTGATATTCCTCTTACTTAAAAAAAAAAAGTTGCGGGCCTGGAGAAATGGCTCAGCTGTTAAGGCACTTGCTTGCAAAGCCTAACAACCCAGGTTTGATACCCCAGTACCAATGTAAAGCCAGGGGCACAAAGTGGCGCGTGTACCTGGAGTTCATTTGCAGTGGCTGGAGGCACTAGTGTGCCCATTTTCTTTCTCTCTCTCTCCTGTCTCCCTCTACTTGCAAATAAATAATCTTTTTTTTTTTTAAAGTTGCAGGCTGGGGAGATGACTCAGCGGTTAAAGTTGCTTGCTACCGAAGCCTGCCCTCCTGCGTTTGATCCCCCAGCACCCATGTAAAGCCAGGTGCACACAGTAGCACATGTGTCTGGGGTTTGTAGTGGCAGGCCCCTGGGATGCCCATGCTCTTGCTCTCTCTCTCTGACTGAAAATAAATTTAATGTTTTTTTTTTTGTTTTGTTTTTTTGAGGTGGGGTTTCACTGCAGCTCAGGCTGATCTGGAATTCTCTATGGTGAATTCACTCAGGGTGGCCTTGAACTCACAGTGATCCTCCTACCTCTGCCTGGGATTAAGGCATGCGCCAGCACGCCCAGCTACATTTAAATTTTTTAAAGTCATGATAATTTTTTTAAGGTGGCTGTGAATTTAAGGCCTGGGCTAGAGCAAGACCTTACCTGGAAAAAAACAAGTTATGATAAAGCCAGGCATGGTGGTGCATGTTTTTAATCCCAGGAGGCAGAGGTAAGAGAATAGTCATGAGTTCAAGGCACCTGAGGGGAGAGGAAAAGTTATGATAAAATACAAGTGCAAAATTTCCCACTTCCCTATAGCAAACTTTACAACGTTAGCTTCTGGGGGGTGCTTCTCAGCACCCCCAAACCTAGGTCTTCGTGCATGCTAAGCACACACTGCACCAGAGCGCAACCTTGCCCATGTTTCGGTGGGCAGTCAGTCAGTGTTGGCTCAGTTTCTGTTAAGTCCCAACACTTAGTGAGGCTGACTTGGTGCCAGGCCCAGTGTGGGGCAGCAGGGACTTGGAGGCGGATCAGTCCCTGCTCAGTGCACAACTCCCTGGCTGATGAGACCCAGAAATGTTAACAGGCAGACACAACTGTCAGCAGAGCTAAGGGGACAAGGGAAGGAGGTGGAAGAGGGGTGCTCTAGGCACACTCCCGGGACCAGGTAACCTGGCATGGTCCAGGTGTCACCGGTAGAGGTGTACACCTGAGCAAAGGCCCAGAGGCCTAGGGATCCAGGTGTGTTTTGGACCTGGAGGTAAGTGTTGCCAGTCTGTGGTGGGCAGAGAAGTACCCTGGCAGCCTTTTCTTTCCAAAAGGGAGGTTTGGGGAGCCAAGATCAAAGGTTAGGGTTGAAGCCCCAGGTAGCAGCACAAGTCTGGGTTTCCAGTACCGGCTAAGCTAGGGCTGGACGTTCAGTAGCTTGGGCAACCTATGGAGACCTGTTCTCAAAGATTACAGAATAAACAGAAGACTAGGGGTGAGGAGCCGGGTGGAGGTGGCAGGGCTCCTCACGACTGCAGGCCTTGGCGCAGATGGCCCTCCCCACTTGAGGGACAGCACTGAGGGTGGAGGAGGGGGACGGTGAATTCCCCAAGGAGATGTGGTCCTGGGGGCTTGGTGGGGACACAAGAAGCGAGGAGGCGTGGGGAAATCACTGTCTCAGGCTTCTGAGTGTCCTTCAGACTGGGAGGTTCCCCAGCACGGATCAGTGACCCTGAGATGCCAGGCTAGCGCCAGCCAGAAAGCTGATACGACCCCCTTCCCCGGCTGCCCCTAGGCCACTGCGGATCTCTAAACCACGCCCCTGAGGACGTCCGAGCGGGGAGACAGCTGCCCCTCTTCACTCTCCAGCGCGGGTGTGAGTGTGTGTGTGTGTGCACGCGCGCGCGTGCGTGTGTGTGTGTCGCCATAGCAACTAGGCTGGTGGTCTGGCCCTGGAGACCTGGGAGCGAGGGAAGGAGGAAGCCAGGGGAGGCGGAGGCGCCGTGGGCACGGCGGACGGGCGGGCAAGCGGGCAGGCGCGGCGGCCTGGGTCTTTCTGGAGGAGTTGGGAAACACCGGGCAATTCTCGTGCCTGGTTCGTGGTGGCGCAGGGAGCCCGTGTGTTGGTGAGTGTGCAATGCGAAGTTCTTGGGCGAGTGTGCCCGCCCGTGTCTGCGTTTGGTGCACGGATATGAATTTGCACACACGAGCACAGGCGTTTGGTTGTGTGCACGCGGGAGTGCCCGGGTCTGCGTGCACACTCGTGGGTGCCAGCCCCCGCGTGCCCGTGAGGGTGAGTGCGAGCACACGTGTCCGGTGGTGGTGGTGCCCTCGCGGGCGCTCCCGGGCGGACGCGTGCAGTGCGGCCAGAGGCAGCCGGAGAGTCCCGCCCCCGCCCCTCCCCAGCCCGCGCCCCCCGCCCGCCCGCCCGCCCGCCGGCCGCGGCGCCTCCACCCGCTCCCCCTCCTCCCGCGCTTGCCGCGCTCCCTCCTCCCTCCTCCCTCCCGCTCGGCGCACAGCCGGACTCCACTCCTCTCGCCCGCCGCCCTGGGACTCGCCGGCCGCCGCCGCCCAGCCAAGAGCCCGCGGGCTGCCCGGCGTCTGGGCACCTGTTGGAGGCGCAGAGACAGGTGCAGGGGGGCTGGGCCGTCCGGGGGCGCGCGGGCGAGGGCGAGCTTAGCCTGTGTGCTCCGGGGGTGGTTAGCCCTGCCGCGGGCTGCATCTCTGGCTCCCCTGCGGAGTGGCGCTCCGGAGGTGGCATCTGAGGCGAGGGTCCCCACCTTGCGAGGGGCGATGACTGTGGTAGGGGACGATGCAGTAGCTTGGATTGAATGAAGGGAAGCTAGAAGGATGGGTGACACCCTGGCCAGCCCAGCTTTGCCTGGTGCAGAAGCTGATGCCCAAAGCCTCAGAGCAACAGAGGAGAGGACCTGTGGGGGTCCCTTGGGGGTGTACAGGGGTGCGGAGAGAAGGGAGCCCGGGATGAGAGGAAAGCTCTGGAACAGAATCTAGAGGTAGGTAGGTGAGGTTAAGGGGGAGTCACGATCTTTCTACTAGGAGTGACCTGGAAGCCCAGCCCCTGTGGAGCCAGGCCTTCTGCCTGCATGCCCACCCGCTGGCACAAGCTACCCTCTCCCTTGACACCGAGGAAGAGAGGTCAGTGAGGGCCCCACAGACTCAGAGGCCGCGCCTGGCCCGGGGCCAGACACTCCAGTTCTCACACCCAGTCCGCTTGCCAGAAGTGCTGCATGAGGGGCCGCAGGGGCGACCGCATGACCATCAACATCCAGGAGCACATGGCCATCAATGTGTGCCCTGGGCCCATCCGGCCCATCCGACAGATCTCTGACTACTTCCCTCGCCGAGGGCCAGGACCCGAGGGTGGTGGGGAGGCCCCAGCTCATCTAGCTCCCTTGGCTCTGGCCCCCCCTGCCGCTCTCCTTGGGGCCACCACACCCGATGATGGAGCTGAGGTGGACAGCTACGACTCGGATGATACCAGTGAGTCTGGGGTCTTGCAGGGCTTGTGGGAGGAGGCAGCCTCCTGGGTGTGTGTGGGGGTGGGGGAAGAGGGACAGCAGTCCCAGTCCCGCCACCACAGCTGCAGTCCGGGTGGAGATTACAGCTTCAGCAAGGCTCAATATTCAATATTTCTGCTGAGACACTCCACCACCCACACAGCCCGTTGCAGCCCAGCCAGGGACCCAGACACGCGCATGCACATGCCTGCTCAGCCTCCAGCACACACACACCCCAACAGATAGGGACATAACACATTCAGAGCCCAGTCACAGGATCTCTCATACACCTGTCTTGGCCAGAGGACTCACACCACTTTTCCCCTCTTCCGTAGCTTCCCTGGGCACGCTGGAGTTTGACCTTCTCTATGATCAGGCCTCTTGCATGCTGCACTGTAGAATCCTCAGGGCCAAGGTGGGCAACCCTGCCTCCCAGGAAGTCACCCTGGGGGCTCCTCCTTCCTCCCTGTTGCTTCAACCTGTGGGGGATTCAGCCTTGCAGAGGCAGGGAGCCAACAGCCCTCTTCCCACCCTGTGCTCAGGGCCTCAAGCCCATGGATTTCAATGGCCTAGCTGACCCCTATGTCAAGCTGCATCTTCTTCCAGGAGCCTGCAAGGTATGTCTCTGCCCTAGCCCTGCTTGTGGCTGCCTCCCAGACTCTCCTAGTCCCTATCGTCACTCTCTGGAGGCCTGGGGGACATGCATCAGAGCCCTCTGTCCCCACATCCCAGGCTAATAAGCTAAAAACTAAGACTCAGAGGAACACGCTGAACCCTGTGTGGAATGAGGACCTGACGTACAGCGGGATCACTGATGACGACATCACTCACAAGGTGCTCAGGTGAGGGCTCTTCCTGCCTGTGGCCAGGGATTCCAGCCCAGCACCTCTGTGGGACAGTTGTCATTGTAAGTGTTGGTTGGTTGAACACCCTATGTCCCATTAAGCTCCTACCTCGTTGATACTCAGCAACAGCCAGTGGCTCCCCAGCCCTTCAGCAGCAGGTCCACATTATCCCCGGCACTGCTGCCCCAACACATTTTCCACTGCTCAGTTTCCTATCTGCCAGCCGTTGTCAGTCATGTCTCTTCCACCAGGAAAGTGCTCTTGGCTTTCTGTCTCCCAGCTTCAGTCCTTCATCTGAGGTTCAGTCCAAGACATGCCTCCTCTGAAAAGCTTTCCCTAGTTCCCCTTCTCAAAGCTGAAGTCAGACCTCTGTACCTCAGGCTACCAGTCTTGTGCCATGTCCTCGGTAAAAACCTCAGGCTACCAGTTCTCTTATGTTGGGAGAGTATGGTCCCCAAGGTTAATGGAGCAGCCAAACTCAGGCTTGGGATAGATCTCTTTCAATTTTTTTTTTTTTTTTTTCACTAGGGTACCACAGAAGGGCTTGCATGAGGAAAGGAGCACGGTCAGGTCAGGGCTGTTTTAGAGATCATTGTGGTGTCAGAGGTGGGAGGGGCAGAGGCAGATGTCAGAAAAGCTGGCTCCAAGGTCCAGATGTGAGAGGTCGAGGCTCAAAAGTAACTGAGCACTCTCTTTTTTCCTTTTTGAAACAGGATCAGCTCAGGCTGGCCTCAAACTCACAATCCTCCTGCTTCAGCCTCCTGAGTGCTAGGATCACAACATGTGCCACACCTATTTAGTAGGAAGCATCTCTTTCCCTTGATTAGCTTTAAGAGGCAGATAAGTGTTATCTCTACAGATGGGAGTCGGGGCTCAAGGAGGTCATAAAGGCAGCTAGTTAGAGGCAGGGCTGGAACTTCAACATGTCTACATGCCACAGCTGCTCAGCACAGCAGCTGGTCACAGCAGTAATGCAGAGTCTGCAGAGGACAAAAATTAAGCCAATCACTTTTTTTTTTAAATGAGAGAGAGACAGGGAGAGAATTGGCATGCCAGGACCTCCAGCCACTGCAGTCCAACTCCAGACGTGTGTACCATCTTGTGCATGCATCACCTTGTATGTCTGGTTTATGTGGGGTCTGGGGAGTTGAACATGGGCCTTTAAGCTTTGCAGACAAACACCTGTTTAGCTGCCAAGCCATCTCTCTAGCCCAAGCCAACCACTTAAAAAAAATTATTATCCCAGCACTCAGGAGGCAGAGGTAGGAGAATCGCCATGAGTTTGAGGCCACCCTGAAACTACAGAGTGAATTCCAGGTTAGCCTGGGCTTGAGTGAGACCCTACCTTGAAAAAAAAAATTGTTTGAGGGAGGAAGGGAGGTGGGAGGGACAGAGGCAGTGAGAGAAAAAGATAAGAGGCAGAGAATGGGTGTTGGGCATAGTAGCACCAAAAAAAAAAAAAAAAAAAAAAAAAAAGAGAGAGAGAGAGAGAGAGAGAGAGAGGAATGTGCACACCAGGGCCTCTATCCACTGCAAACAACTCCCGATACATGCACTACCTTGTGCATCTGGCTTATGTGGGTACTGGGGAATTAAACCTGGGTCCTTAGGCACAAGCAAGTGCCTTAACCACTGATCCATCTCTCCAGCCCCTTAATCACTTTTTTCAATCACTTTTTAAAATGTTTTTGTTTATTTTTATTTATTTAAGAGTGACAGAGAGGGCTGGAGAGATGGCTTAGCAGTTAAGTGCTTGCCTCTGAAGCCTAAGGACCCCGGTTTGAGGCTCGATTCCCCAGGACCCACATTACCCAGATGCACAAGGGGGCGCTCGCGTCTGGAGTTCGTTTGCAGTGGCTAGAAGCCCTGGCTCGCCCACTCTCTCTCTCTCTGCCTTTCTCTCTCTGTCTGTCGCTCTCAAATAAATAAATAAATAATAATAAAAAGAGTGACACAGAGAGAGAAAGAGGCAGATAGGGAGAGAATGGGTGGCCTCCAGCCACTGCAAACGAGCTCCAGACGAGTGCACCCCCTTGTGCATCTGGCTAACGTGGGTCCTGGGGAATTGAGCCTCGAACCAGGGTCCTTAGGCTTCACAAGCAAGCGCTTAACTGCTAAGCCATCTCTCCAGCCCTTCAATCACTCTTAAAACGATGCATGGATCACTGTGCATCTGGTTTTATGTGGGTACTGGGGAATCAAACCTGGGTTTTAGGCTTTGCAAGCATGGTCCTTAACCACTGGGCAATCTCTCCAGCCGAGCAATCACTTCTTAATCCCTGGGCTACTGAATCTGCTAGGTTGGCTCCCTGCTCCAGCAAAAAAAGAACAGGAGGACCCCAGGGGATCAGGGTCTTTGGCTATCCGAGACAGCTCCAGGCCCTTCTAGCTCTCACAGTCTGCATCGTGTGGCCATGCCCACCTCCCACCAACACATGCCTGCAGTGTTCAGTTGGCTTCTGTTCCCAGGACCAGCATGGGGCCAGTTCACTGGATATGTGGTGGCTTCCTGCTATAGCTAAGTAGGTCCTGAGAATTTAGGAAAACCTGGAGCAGAGGACAGGGCAAATCCAATTGTCCTTCTCAAGCTCCTGCCCATTTTACAGATGAGGTGGAGAGAACTTAGGGCAGAGCTGGGAGTGGTCTGAGGACCTGTCTCTCCCTCTGGAGCGGGGTTCAGATGCCCAGGGCCCTGACCCTGCAGTTCCCTGCCAGGATCTCCGTCTGTGACGAGGACAAGCTGAGCCACAATGAGTTTATTGGGGAGATCCGAGTGCCCCTCCGCCGCCTCAAACCTTCACAGAAGAAGCATTTTAACATCTGTCTTGAGCGCCAGGTTCCGGTCAGTGTCAAGGTTTTGGGGGTTTGTGGGGGACGGCCCCTAAGGAGGTCAGCTTGCTAAAACCTTCTCTTTACTCTCTCAGCTTGCTTCACCTTCTTCCATGTCTGCAGCGCTGAGGGGCATCTCCTGTTACCTGAAGGAGGTGAGGCACCTGGGGCGCGGGCTGTCTGGGTGAGAGGCAGGAGAGCCCCCAGCTGACGCTCGTGTTGGTTTCCACAGCTGGAACAGGCAGAGCAGGGCTCTGGGCTGATGGAAGAGCGTGGGCGCATCCTGCTGGGCCTCTGCTACAGCACCCCGCGGCGAGGGCTGCTGGTGGGCATCATTCGTTGTGCCCACCTGGCTGCCATGGATGTCAACGGTTACTCTGATCCTTATGTGAAGACGTGAGCCCTCACCTAAGCCTGACCCTCACCCAACTCCCTCTGGGGCGTAGCCTGTCCCTGACCACACAGCTCTCCTTTCCCTCCCCCAGGTATCTGAGACCAGATGTAGATAAGAAATCCAAGCACAAAACCTGCGTGAAGAAGAAGACACTAAACCCAGAATTTAATGAGGTAACCATGGCAGACCACATACCCAGGAGGGCTGGCGCAGGGGTGGGGTTGGAGAGGCCCTCATGGGGTGTGGCTTGCTTTGCTCCCAGGAATTTTTTTATGAGATGGAACTCTCCACTTTGGCCACCAAGACTCTAGAAGTTACAGTCTGGGACTATGATATTGGCAAATCCAACGACTTTATAGGTGAGAGGAGACAGCTACTGTGGTACTTGAGGGAGGGCTGCCAGGCTGGAAGCTGGACGATGACTGGGCCTGCCTTGGCCACTTTCCAGGTGGTGTTTCCCTGGGACCAGGAGCCCGGGGAGAGGCTCGGAAGCATTGGAGCGACTGTCTCCGGCAGCCAGATGCAACCCTGGAGCGCTGGCACACCCTGACCAGCGAGCTGCCCCCAGCAGCCGGGGCTCTCCCTATGGCCTGAGTGGATGCAACTGCCCCTCAGGCTGGGTCCAGTACCCAACCTTCGCACGAGTGTGTTGCACGTTTACACGGGGTGGGATGCCCCCTGCCCCGCACTATCTGTCTTATTTTTGTGCGAGTCTCCGTGACTGTGGGTCTGTTTTCTTGTAAGGGACTGTGGAGATCTATATTCACATATGCAAACTTTTCTCTTGCCTGACTCGCTGTTACCTGCAAATATGCAAACCACCCCATGCACATGGTGGGGATGGGGGAGACCTATCAGCGCCCAGGCCCCTCCCCAAACTGCTCTTCTCTTGGCCTCTCCAGGCTGCCCGGCTCTCTATCCTAAGGGGAGGAGGTCGGATTAGGGGAGATTTGGAGAAGGAGGATGTTTAAAAAAAAAAAAAAAGATAAGCAAAAAGAGCAAAAGAGCCAATCTTTAATACAGAATCTTCATTTAAAAAGTCCCAGCCTTGTTCAGCTGCCCTTTTAAAAGGGGTGGCCCCCACAGGATCTGTGCCTCCCTAAGAGGTGGCAGACGCTCCTGGCTACTCATTTAAATAACTGTCCCCTGAATGGGGCTGGGATATGAAGGCAGGGCCCCTGCCATCTTCCTGGGGGACATCTGTGCATGTTTACGCCTTTTCTGATTGTGTCAGTGGCCGAAGCATGGCAACTGGGCATCAATAAACATCTCTGAGGAAGTGAGCTTGAGTGTGCTGGCACAGGGAGGGTGCTGGGCAGGGCTCTGCAGGGGGCACCAGGGGCTCACTCCGGGATGTCAATCACCAGGTCGTCATCACCGTCCAGAGCATCATCCCCGCTGCCTGCATCGCTGAACATCTGCCGAGGGACGGTGCTCAGGATCGTGTGGGGGGGCATCTTGGGTGGGGGCAGGGGGGTCAGGGCTGCCCCGACCCCAGCCCCAGGACCCCGGGCAGGGAAAGTCAGCGGCCCGCCCACAGGGCAGTCAGGGGGTCCCACCGCCATCTGCATCAGGGGGAGAAACACAGGGAGGGATTGTCAGAGAAGTTCTGGCACCTCTGGGAGGCTGGGCACTGCCCCTGAAGGCAGTTCTAGGGGTGGGGAAGGGGCAGCAGACACTCAGCTGGCCAGTGCTGGAATGGGGTCTGCCCCACCTCAGCCCCTTAAGAGTCTCAAACCAGCTAGTGCCTGGAGGTGAGGGGCAGGGATAGAGGCATGATGGGAGGAGCTTGCCAACAAACTTGGACAGAAAATCTGTGCCTTTCCCTCTCCAGGGAGGCACCCTGGCTGCCCTGTCACAACAGTTACAGCCAGAAGTCAGTACCAGCTCAGAGTGCTTTCCTCCTGCCTCTGAGCCCCTCAGGTACCACCTGCCACCACTGGGTGCTCTCCCTCCTCCTCCTGGGGACTTACTGGCTTATGGAGGGCATCCCCGGCTGCCTGAGCCAGGAGCCTCGATGGTGGCTTTGCCCCTCAGCTTCTATGACATTGTGGATGGGCCCCTCCTTGGGATCCCAACAGCCACCAGCCTGGGCCAGGTCCTCCTTGGCTCACCTGGACTAGGTACCAGCCTCCTAACTGGATTCCCTGCCTTCAGCCTTTCCCAGATCCAGCTCCTCCTCCACACTGCAGTCAGAGTGATCACTCTAGAACACAGACCTGAGCATGTCACCCTCTGCCTAGGGCCTTAGCCCTAGCTGCCCTCAGGACTGGCAGCGCAGTGTGTCTCAAACAGGTTGACCCCGCTACCTGGTGTACCTTCTCTATGTGTCGAAGTCCTGCTTTGTCCTTGGAGGGTGGGAAGTGGCCTCTGCCCTGTCCACCTCCATGCTGCCCTGTCCAGGTCCTCACAGAGCTCTGGGTACAGGCAACAGCTTGTGTATTGTGGGCACTACTATGGGCTAGGTGAATTTTATCAATGATCTCTACCTTCTAGAACCACCCTGCAAGGAAGGTACAGTCATATGCCAGAGGCTCCTAGGCTACACTGGGCAGCACCCTGGGGTTGAGGTGGCAGGAGACACTCATCTGTGCTCTCCACAATGGCCTCTTTTTGTTTGTTTTGGAGAGAGAGTCTCATTCTAGCTCAGTTTCACCTGGAACTCATTCTGTAATCCCAGGCTGGCCTCGAACTCAGCGATCCTCCTAAGTACTGGGATTAAAGGTGTGCGTCATCATGCCCGGCCACAGTGGCTTCTTGATTGCTGACATAGCTGGCTCTGTGGTCTGCCCTCTGCTTCTCAAGAAGATCCACCACCACCTCTCTTCATGGGGTGATACTGGGGTCTGGGGTGGGCAAGGTCTCCAGAAACATGGATAGCAGACAGAGGAGTTGCACACACGACTAGAGAGGTCAGTTCCACAAGGACCATGCCTCTGCTGGCTACCCCGTCTGTACCCTTGCCCTGAGCCGAACCTCTTCAACATCACCAGGAGCAGCTAACATGCCAGGGCCCAGACGCTGGGCTGTGTTCTTTATCCCTTCACTAATTTTGGCCTCTCATGCCTCCAGTGACCAAAAAATATGCAAAAAAAAAAAAAATAATAATAATAAATAAATAAAAAAATGCAGAGTTAGTGACAAGCCCAAGGTCATATGGTAAGTACATGAAAGAACTGAGATTCAAATCCAACCAAGGCTAATGCCCAGCTTTTAAATTTTATTTTTAGAGTGTCAGGAATCCAACCCAGTGCCTCATGTGTATAGCAAATGTCCTACCAGAGCCACATGATGTTGACGAGGTCCCAATTCTTAACTGACTTGCATTAGCCTTCATTGTCCCACACTTGCCTCCTTCCATAGCTCTCACCAGGAAACGTCAGAGACTTACTCCCTTCTTGGAGACGGGCTGCATCCTGACCAGGTGTCGAGACCTGTGATTCACTTTTTACTTTCCAGTATCTTCTCTCTGGTCACTTCTACCGTATGTAGCCCACTTCTCACTGTGTTCCTCTCCTGCTATGGCCTCACCCAGAACTATCAAGATCTCACTTAACTCGGGCTCAAATTTTTCCTCTTCTCCAGACTTCCTCTGATTTAACCCTCCTACCCCCTAAACTGATAGCAGCCTTTCCACTAACCTCGTTGTTCTACTTCAGGACAGCAGCGACCAGAAGCCTCTGTCCACACATGCCTTCACAAACCAGGCTTCCCATCTGCTCTAGGATGTCATGCCTTGGCTTTTCCACCCACCTGTCTTGAAGGGCAAATCAGTAGAGGCCCAGCATTATTATCCTGATTTTTTTTTTTTTTTGAGGTAGGGTCTCACTCTAGCCCAGGCTAACCTGGAATTCACTATGGAGTCTCCGGGTGGCCTCGAACTCACAGCAATCCTCCTACCTCTGCCTCCCAAGTGCTGGGATTAAAGGCGTGCGCCACCATGCCCGGCACCGATTTTTATTTTTGGCAGTGCACATGGTAGGTGAGCACTCTCCTCCTGAGCTGTATCCCCAGGACCCATGCTCTTAATACCATAAACACAATCTCCCACTTTGCTTGTGGCTTCAGAGTCCTGAGAACTGTGTGGCCCTGTCCCTACTCAGTGTTGCTACCCAGCGGACAGGTCCTAACTGTATCTTTCTTCACCCTTGGCTAGTTTCTCACTGCTTCTGAGCTTCATGTTCAGCCTTCTTCCCTTCTCCCTCCACCTCTAAGTACGCACCCTGTGCACCCCAGGCTCACATGTGCCACTGTCTAGTTCACATTTTTAGATGACCTCCCAGCTCCCAGGGCTGAATTCTTATCTTCCCTGTAAAACCCGCTCCTCCTACAGTCTTTTCCGAAAAGGCCACTACGCTTCTTTACTGCTCAGGTACGAGCTCTGGAGCTCTCTGCTGGGCTCTTCTCTCTCCTTCACACACATCTCACGGCCCCTTCTTTGGGCTAGAACCATGGTGTACTCTACTAGGCCTCTTGCAGTTGCCTCCTCCCTACCATCCTGACTGCCCTGCCTCTGTTCCTAGGCTTATCTCCATACAGCCATGTGGGTCACGTGTCAAAATGTAACCTGGATCAGATTCTGCCCTGCTCACGCTCCCCAAGTGGCTCCCATCCCACTCGTGTGTAAGCCAAAGTCTCTCCAGCCCCACAAGGCCCTATGCATTCTGGTTCTTCAGGTGCCATTGTCTCTGATCTGCTGACACTGGACTCTCTTCCTTCCCATCAGGTCTTTTCACAAGCCAAACAAGCATGCTCCCTGGGGCTTTGGGCCTGGCTGTCTCTCTGACAGAAGCACTGTTCCTCTATCTGAAACTTTCTTAAGCAGCCACATGTCTTGCTCTCATTGCATGTAAGTATCCAATTAAGTAACACTCCAGACCACTGAACTAAAAAGGTCCCACCCACCACGCTCTTCCACCCTTTCACTTTTCTCCATGTGGCCTATTCCTCATCTTGTTAGACCAGGAGCGGCATGAGGCAGGGGTGTGTCTCCCTGGCAGCACTGTATCGCAGCACCTTGGACAGGGCCTGGTCCATGGCAGACACTCAGTGAAAACCCGTTGATTTCACTTGGTTCAATTCTCTGAGTCTAGGAGACCTATTCAGTCATGTAACTGAGGAGCCTTCTGGACTCTACATTGCACAGTTCTGTCTTCCCTCAGGGGCTGAATATAGTACTTGTGACCTGTGTGAATATGACTTGTTCTGGCCACACTGCAGACCCTGCCAGGGAAAAGAACCTTAAGCACCCTCACTGCCTGTCTCCTAAGAGTGGTTCTGCCCAGATCTGTCTCCACAAGGAGCAAGTGGGCCAGAATGTGTGTGCTCTATCCCTCAGTGTTGAGCCCTGGTCTGGACGTTAGCATCCCAATCAATGTTTCAAAGTTCCTGGACAGTGGGCTTGGGATAGAGCTCAGCTAGCAGAGTGCTTGCCTGGATACACAATCTCCAACATTGCATGGTGGTGCACACCTGTAATCCCAGCACCTGGGAGGTGGAGGCAGGAGGATAAGAAGTTCAAGGTCATCCTCAGCTACATAGCAAATTCAAGGCTAGTCTGGGACATATGAAGCTCTGTGTCAAAAAACAAAACCCCCAACCCCCCCAAAGTCCTTAGACACCCAGCCTGTCTTAAGCCTCCCTCAGATGGCTGTCCTGCTGCTGTGGCCCCTCCCACATCAGGGTACCTTGAGTTTCCGGGGCAGGCGGGGCCGTTTCTCCAGCTTGGGCCTCAGGGGGCTGGGCTCGGGCAGCTGCAGGGCCAGGTAGTCAGAAGGGAATGGGGGATAAGGGGGGGAAGCCAGCTGCTGGTGGGAGTTACGGGATGACGATGGGAAATGGAGTAGGTCAGGGCAAGGGGTGAAGGAAAGAAATGCAAATAGGAGGAGGAATGGAAAAACAAAAGAGATGGTGATGAGTGTGGCTCCTAAGAACAGAAGGGGAAGGGACAGCAGCAGGACTATGTCCTGGGTCTGCTCCCTAGTCCTACACGAGAGAGCAGGTAACCGTGACTCACACCCTCTGAAGGACACTTGCTTGCTGGCCATACTTGGACACATGTCCTGAGTTGGTCGGCCTTAACCTGAGGCCTAGCCCCTTTGCCCAAATGATGCCCATTTTATTCCCAGGCATCATAGCCCACCACTTCCTAACACTGACCCCAACTTACCGAGCTCAGGTATGGGGAGGGGGCTCCGGAGGACTGCAGGGGAAATCCTGTTGAAGGAGGCAGGGAGAGACTGGAAGGGGAGGGGGTGCCCCCCAGAGGAGGGCTTCTCTTCCTAAAGGAAAGACAGGGAGGTGTCAGAGGCACCTAGGAGGCCCAAGTCTACCCATCACCCCTGCCATGCCCTGGGGAGTGCTGGCTGCTTCTTACCTCTTGGGGACCGGAGTGTCCGACAATTTGGGTGTCCCCTCTGTCTCACTGTTATCTGAAGATGCAGTGGCATCTGAGTCTGTGAAGGGGAGGGCTGGTCAGTGGAGTTGGGGGTAGTTTATCAGAGAGAGCTATAACAACATAGAAGGGCCCTAAGGAAATGAACTCACTCCCTAGTTGGCACAGACACATACTACTCTGGGGAGGTAGACCACTCCCAGCTTTCACGCCTGTTTCCTGCTTCGGCTGCTTCATAACACACTTGCCAAGTACGTACTATGTCCCAGGCTCCTTTACACTTACCACCTCTTTGGTCTTCAGAGGCACTGAAGGAAGAAGGTGAGAATACCACCTCCCCTTCCAGATGAGGTCACTGAAGCTCAGAAGGCAGGTGTGGGCTGAGACCCGGACTCAGGGCTGTGGCTCCTTGGATTACTTTACACCCTCTCGTTTGTCTCTAAGGCTCCTTCAGCTTCTATCTCTGCTCCACTTTCCTTATTCAGGTTTCCACTAACCTACCCTCCAACCTCTCAACTACTGCTCCCCACTCCAACTGCCACATCAAAATCACCTACTCAGCAGTCTTACCACTCACTGTCCAACCCAGCTTCATAACCCTGATTACATCCCTCCAGACGGGTACCTTCCCACTCCCTGAAGGCATTAAGAGTTTATTTTGCCCTCAGCCTACCTTTAAAGGATCTCGCTCTAGCTCAGGCTGACCTGGAACTCACTCTGTAGTCTCAGGTTGGCCTCAAACTCACAACAATCCTCCTACCTCTGCCTCCTAAGTGCTATGGGATAAAAGGCACGTGCCAGGACGCCCAGCTAGCCTACCTTTCTTTCTTTCTTCTTTTTTTTGTTTCTTTCGAGGTAAGGTATCTCTCTAGCCCAGGCTAACATGGAATTCACTATGTAGTCTCAGGGTGGCCTTGAACTCATGACAATCCTACTTCTGCTCCCTTAGTGCTGGGATTAAAGGTGTGCAACACCATGCCCAGCTAAATAAAATGTTTTTCTTAAGGTAGGGTCTTGCTCTAGCCCAGGCTGGCCTGGAATTCATTATGCGTCTCAGGGTGGCCTCAAACTCACAGCAATCCTATCTTCCTACCTCTGCCTCCCAAGTGCTGGGATTAAAGGAGTATGCCACCACACTTGGCTTTTCTAATATTTTATTTATTTATTTGAGAGAGAAAGAGGCAGATAGAGTGAGAGAATGGGTGCACCAGGGCCTCTAGCCAATGCAAATAAACTGCAGGTGTCTGTGCCTCCACCTTGTGCATCTGGCTTTACATGGCTATTGGGGAATCGAACCTGGGTCCTTTGACTTTGCCGGCAACTTCCTGAATGGTTCAACAATTTCTCCAGCCCTAAAATATTTTATTTATTTGACAGAGAGAAGAGAGAGAGAGAGAGAGAGACAGAGAGAAACTGGGCGTGCCAGGGCCTCCAGCCACTGCAAACTCACTCCAGACGCATGTGCCACCTTGTGCGTCTGGCTAACATGGGTCCTGGGGAATCAAACCTTGGTCCTTTGGCTTTGCAGGCAAATGCCTTAACCACTAAGCCATCCCTCCAGCCCCAGCCCTAAAATATTTTTAAGACAAGTTCTTGCTATGCAACCAAGGCTGTCCTTGAATTTGCAATTCTCCTTCCTTGACCTTCTGAGTGCTTGGATTACAAACACATGCTACCACCATGTCCAATTCTCTATTATTATTATTGAGGCCAGCTCTCACTCCAGCCCAGGCTGACCTGGAATTCACTCTGTAGCTCCAGGTTGGCCTCTTATTTCAGCCTCCCACATGCTGGGATTAAAAGCAGGGTTGTCCAGGTATGATTCTTTAAACTACAGATTAAAGGCCTCTTCCTCTAAGAAGTTCTCCAGAATCCCTTGGGTCCAGGTAAATGTTGCTTCTCCCAGAACCTCCTCTCATGCTGTGCTGAGAAGTGTGGCATGTGTGGGCCTCTCCAGGATATGAATGGAGACTTTATCTCTGACTCATGCTCCTTATATTTAACCTACTCTGACCATCAGCACCCTCGGTTCTCTCAGTCTCCTATCCTAAACTTCACCTCAAACAGTAAGTTAACTGGAAGGTCTTAAGGGAGAAACAGGGAATGAGGCTTAACTAGAAAAGTTAAAACTTCCTGCCATGACCTATGAAGCTGGCCTTTGCCTATTCCTCTGACCCTATCTATAAACCTTCAGGAACAGTAAATAAATGCATGGAATGTAGTCCAAAAAACATTTATAAAAACAAGCAGCTTAGTTGGCTAGCATTTGCAGATCCCTGCCCTTAACTCATGTTTTTATTTTCTAGACAGGGTCTCAAATGCAGCCCAGGTTGGCCCCACTATCTTTCTCTTAAGATCCTGGCCATCATATCCAGGTAGACCAGTGTTTAAAGACACTGGAAAGGAAACATTGTGTGTGATCATGTTATAAGGTCCTCATTCTAGAATAGGCCCACAATGCCTATTTTTTGGACCTTTTCAAATTGTGTGGGTTTTTTTCTCTCTCTCTCTCTCTTTTTTTTTTTTTTTTGGTTTTTGAGGTAGGGTTTCACTCTAGTCCAGACTGACCTGAAATTCAGTATGCAGTCTCAGGGTGGCCTCGAACTCATGGTGATCCTACCTCTGCCTCCCAAGTGCTGAGATTAAAGGCCTGTGCCACCATGCATGGCTTTTTTTAAAAATTATTTTTTGAGGTAGGGTCTTGCTCTAGCCCAGGCTGACCTGGAATCACTATGTAGTTTCAGGCCTTGAACTCACAGCAATCCTCCTACCTCTTCCTCCCCAGTGCTGGGATTAAAGGCGTGTGCACCACCACGCCCAGCTGACAAATTGTGGGCTGTAATTCATTAGTGGTCATGAAATCAACTTACCACTCTGTAGCATTAAAGGAGGGACAAGAACAGTGTAAGAAAGGATGAATTACATTTGGTAATCTTAAAAAAAAAGTTTCAGGGTTGGAGAGATGGCTTAGCAGTTAAGGCACTTGCCTGCAAAGCCAAAGACCCAGGTTCAATTTCCCAGGACCCACATAAGCCAGATACACAAAGTGACACATGTGTCTGGAATTTGTATGCAGTGGCTAGAGGCCCTGCTGGTGCACCTATTCTCTCTCTCCCTCTTTCTCAAATAAATAACAAAATATTAAAAAAAGTTTCAATAATTTTGTTTTATAAGTATGTATGTGGGGGACTTGTGATTTTTTTTTTTTTTTTTAATAGGTAAGGTCTCACACTAGCCCAGGCTGACCTGGATGGAATTCACTATGTAGTCTCAGGGTAGCCTTGAACCCACAATGATTCCCCTACCTCAGCTTCCCAAGTGCTAGAATTAAAGGCATGCATCACCACGCCCAGCAGGACTTGTGCTTTTAATATATAATTTACTGTAGACAATACTAAAAACAGTGGTCTATTTTTCATTACTGCTATCTGCACAAGCCTGGGTCATTTTTATCTCACAGCATCTATATTGTTATTCTACCCAGAAAGCTCTAGCTCTGTCTTGTTATATGGGCTGTTTCTCCAGCTTGCAGCCCAAATTCTTCACACAACAGGCCTTTCTCATGTGCACTTCATTCAGATGCTACATGCTGCCTGCTTTTGGGTGGCCTACAAGATAGAATGGCCTATTTGAAATAAGGTCTCATTCAGTAGTTCTGGTCAGCTTGGAACTTGCAGCAATTCTCCTGCCTCAGCCTCCCCAGTGTTGGCATTACAGGTATAAGTCATCATGCCCGGCTGGCCTTTATATTTTTATCTTTCCTTCCCCCACTCTTTTCTGACACGGGGTCTAGTTCATGTAGCCAAGGCTGTTCTTATAAATTTTTATTTTGTGTGTTTTTTCCAGGAAGGGTCTCATTCTAGCCCAGGCTGACCTGGTACTCACTCTATAGTCCCAAGCTGGCCTCAAACTCACAGTGATACTACCTCTGTCTTCTGAGTGCAGCACCACGCCTGGCTGTTAAACTTAATCCTCCTGCCTCCACCTCTTAATTAGGATTAGAGGTTTGTACCATCTTGCCCAGCTTTACATTTTTCAATGGCTGGGAAATTTTTTTTTTTTTTAAAGCTGGCTGTGGGCTGCAGAGATGGCTTAGCAGTTAAGCGCTCGCCTGTGAAGCCTAAGGACCCCAGTTTGAGATTCGATTCTCCAGGACCCACGTTAGCCAGATGCACGATGGGGTGCACGCGTCTGGAGTTCGCTTGCAGTGGCTGGAGGCCCTGGCACGCCCATTCTCTCTTTCTCTCTGCCTCTTTCTCTGTCTGTCACTTTCAAATAAATTAAAAAAAAAAAAAAAAGAGCTGGCTGGGTGTGGTGGCACACGCTTTTAATCCCAGCACTCAAGAGGCAGAGGTAGGAGGGTCACTGTCAGTTCAAGGCCACCCTGAGACTACATAGTGAATTCCAGGTCAGCCTGAGCTAGAGTGAAACCCCTACCTCGAACCCCCCCCCCCCGCGAAAATAAATAAATAAATAAATAAATAAATAAAATAAAATAAGCTGGGTATGGAAGCTGGGCATGGTAGTGCTCACTTTAATCCCAGCACTCAGGAGGCAGAGGTAGGAGGATCACCATGAGTTCTAGGCCACCCTGAGACTACACAGTGAATGCCAGATCAGCCTGGGCTGGAGTAAAACCCTACTTCGAAAAACAACACCAAAAAAAAAAAAAAAAAAAAAAAAAAAAAAAATGCTGGCTGTGGGAGTCAGGAATGGTGGTGCACACCTTTAATTCCAGCACTTGGGAGGCTGAGGTAGAGGACTGCTGAGTTCGAGGCCAGCCTGAGACTAATTTCAGGTCAGCCTGGGCTACAGCAAGACTCTACCATGAAAATGGAAAAAAAAAAAAAAAAAGCTGGTTGTGGTGGTACAAGCTATAATTCCAGCACTGGAAGGCTGAGTCAGGAAAATCATGAACTTAAGACCAATCTGGGATACATATTGATAATTTATCTCAAAAAGAAAATAATAAAAATTATATGAAATTTAAGTTTCAGTGTCTCCTAAAGTTTTATCAGAACACAGCCATCTTTGTTTATTTACAAATTGGCTATGGCTGTTCTCACATCAGCCAAATAGTTTGCTTCGAGACTGTATATTCTACAAAGCCAAAATTACTTATCTGACCTTTTTAAAAAATTGTTAGGCCAGGCATGGTGGTGCATGCCTTTAATCCCAGAACTCGAGAGACAGAGATAGGAGGATCACTGTGAGTTTGAGGCCACTCTGAGACTGCATAGTGAATTCCAGGTCAGCCAGAGGTAAAGCAAGACCCTACCCCAAAAAGACCAAAAAAAAGTCAACTCCTGTTTTACTGTAATTACTACCACATTACGCTGTTTAATTCTCTTCTTCTTTTTTAATGTAGTGTCCTGCTCTAGCCCAGGCTGATCTGGAATTCACTTTGTAGTCTCAGGCTGGCCCCGAACTCACAGCAATCCTCCCGAGTGCTGGGATTAAAGGCATGGGTTACCACATCCATCTCTCTTCAAGTACTTACCACCACTTAATTGTAGGGGTGTTTTTGCTTCTTCCCTCCCACCCCACTTTTTTCTTTAACACTAGGTCTCATGTATGCCCAGGCTGCCTTCTAACTTGTCATCCTCCTGCCTCAGCCTTATGAGCGATGTATTAAAGGCATGTGTCACAACCTCTGGCTTTCAAGGACCGCCCCCCCCCCAAGGTAGAGTCCCGCTGTGAATTCCAGACTGAGCTGGAATTCACTATGTAGTCTCAGGGTGGCCTCGAACTCATCGCAATCCTCCTATCTACCTCCTACCTCTGCCTCCCCAGTGCTGGGATTAAAGGTGTGCACCACCACGCCCGCCTCAAGTTCATTTTTTCACTTACCACACCCACCCAACTAAGATATAAGTGACAAGGGACCAAAGGCTTTGTCCATCTTTGCTACACTGTGCCAAGCATGGTGCTTAAAACACAGTAGATGCCCAACAATACTGCAATGAACGGGATGGAAGTGGTGGAAGGCAGACAACTAGGTTGCATCAATTTCTACATCCTAAGAGTAAGGGCCTAGACTTGCTTAAGTGCCAGAAGCTATGTCCTCTTTCAGCTTTTCACGACCTTGCTCACCAGAAGAGTCTTCGTCCACGTTCTCATACTGCAGAAGTCGGTCTAGAAGGAAGCTGGGGGGAGAGGTGAAGGAGAGTGATTATTTCCATTTCAGCAATGTTTCTCATGAGTCCCGGCCCCTCCAAGAGGGCCCACGAGATCCTTCTAAGAGCCCATGCATCTGTGGACCTATCCCAGGAGGGGGCCAGAATGTAGGTCCCTAAGAGTCACATCACCTTCTCCCCCACAATGTGCCTCACCTCTTGTCCCGGGACACCTTCAGCAATTTCCTCTGCGCTTTTCTGAGCTCCTCCTGGAAGCACTCGTGTTCCTGTAGTACAGACAGGGCGGGCGCTGAGCCAAGGGATGTCTATAACAGGCCGAAATCCAGAAACATCTCGCCCCACCCCCTTTACACATGGGTAAACTGAGGTCCTCTCAGCGCCAGGCCTCACACTTCACAACCTCCCCACACCAGCACTCACATAGATGAGGAACTTAAGCTTCCGCTTCAGGTTCCGGTATTTCTTTTTGTAGTCCACTTCACCGTCCGCCGGCCCGTTCATGACCCGCCCGCGAGCAGCGCCCGAGCAGCAACCGCACCACCCGTGGCTCCTCCAGCCTCCACTTCCCGAGCCTCTGCAACGCTCACCGCGGAAGGACTACAACTCCCGGCAACCTCCGCGCCAGTTCGACCGGACTACAACTCCCGGTAACATCCGCGTCAGGGAGCGTAATCGCACGAACCACCCTACCAGGGAAGACCCGGAAAGGAACGCAGCTACGACTGGCTACCCCGATGATGTCACATGGGTGCGGTACGCCGGAGGGTGCATTTACTGATTCTCAAGGTACTTAAGCGATTTGGAGCCACAGAAGGATCTTCTTCAGAGATTCCTAGTGCTTTGTCAATGGCCTTTTCTCTTCTGCTTGTAGAGATAACGAAGGCGTAGCTTGGTGACCGTGACTGCAGAGCAGCGTCGCGAATTGATTACGTTATATCCAAAGATTTCCGGTGCCGAATCGGTTTCTAACAAGAATTTTAAGAACAACTTGTTTTAACCAAGAGCAGAAGCCTCTAAACTCTGCAACTGCCCAGGAAAACAAGTTTTGTCTAGCAAAGTTCTTGGTCTCCGGCGGTGGGCCAACGGCTCGGCCCCTCACGGTGCCGCGGCAGTGCGCATGCGCAAACTGCTGTCACTCGCGCTGACTGAGGCCGGGAAGAAAAAAAGGCGGGAGCCACCAATCCCGGCTGGCGCAAAATGGCGCTGGAAGATGAGGTGCTGGAATTCACGCGCAGCTTTTTCCGGGGCCGTCCTGACCTCAGGTGCACAGTGGATTGGAGTTGGGGTTGGCTGGGGCAGGGCTGGGGCTGGGACTCTGTCTTGATTGGTGTCTCTGTAGCGCGCTCACGCTCTCCACCGTGCGCCAGAAGTTCTTGGCTCACACGGGCCGGGACCACCTGCGACCCGAGGAGAAGCAGGCGCTGAAGCGGCTGGTGGAGGAGGAGCTGCTGAGCATGCAGGTGTGGGCATGAGCGTGGCCAAGAGGCAGGGCTTGTTGCTGAGGGGTTAGGGCAGCACACAATCTTGATCTGGTGTGCCTTTGTGCTGCTGCACACAGGTGGAAGATGCTGGCTCCAGGGAAGAAAAGCTAGGCTTTACTAAAGCGAAGAGGCCTCTTGCCCCTGGCAGTGACCCCGAGAGAAAAAGATTCCGCTTCAGTTCAGAGTCAGGTACTGACCTCCTGCCTGCTTGGCCACAGCAGGTGCCTTCTGCATCATTGGTTTGTTTATAGGGGTGAGGAGGGTCAGGAACCAAGGAAGAGGTGAAACCCTGCTGCCCTTCTTTCTGACTGTAGGGATGGAAGCAACTTATCCTAAATAGAGGGCCAAAGGACAGGAGGAACCTATCCCAGCTCTGACTTCTCTCCATATTCTAGAGTCCAGCTCTGCAGCCTCCAGTCCAGACTGCTTGGGATCCCCAGCAAACGATGAGACAGCCGAAGAGGAAGATCCAAGGCAAGCCTTAAAGAAAACAGTTGAGAGCATCGCTGAACAGCAAAGGGACCTGGTTGCAAAGATGGGATTTGAGGAAAGCAGTGAGGAGGAAGGGGAAGCGTCTGTCAGAACAAGAAAGGTCTTGGAGGAAGAGAGCAGTGAGGAAGGTGATGAGAAGGAAAAAGAACAGAAAGGCAGGACTAGGAAAGAACATGAGACTAAGAGCAAGCTGGTAGCAGGCAAAGCTTCAACCAGAAAGAAGCATGTTAGAGAGGAAAGTGAAAACAGCGAGGAAGAGCCTGTACAGAGGAGAAAAAAGGTGAGGGGAAAAAGAGGAGCTAAAAGCCACAAAGAAAGTGAAGAGAGTGAGGAGGAGATCCCAGCCAAGAAGAAAGAAAATAGGGAGGAGGAGCCTAGAGCCAGGGGCAACAGAGGGGAGGGGGCAGCTTGGGGGGGGACTAGCTGTAAGCAGAAAAGCAAGGATGGGAGGCTGAAGGGAGACTTGGGGGGCAGTGAAGAAGAGAAAGAGGCAGCAGGCAGTGGGGACGACAGTGGGGGAGACGAAGAGTCCCCAATACAGAGGAAAAGCAAGGACAAGACCCAGCTCAAGGGTGAGGCAAGGCAGAGTGGAAGCAGTGAAGATGAGGACAGCAGGAACATGCAAGCAACTGCTCAAGGCACTGCAAAGACAGACCCACAGGGCAGCACCAGTGGTGAGAGTGACACTGAGAGGGAGGTGAGTGACTGTGAGACCGGAGGGAGCCCCAACAGGGCGAGGAAGAACCGCTCTTCCAAGGGCTCCAAGAAAAGCAGGATGCGGAGCTGTTCCTCCTCCTCATCAGATGGAAGTCCAGAGCCCAAGAAGGTGAGGAGGGTGCATGTTGGGTGGGAGGCTACCATTAGGAAAGAGGAAGACCCCGACTAGCACAGCAGGCTGGGCCTTCAGCTGTGTTTTCCTTGATAGACTGGCTCTCAGCGCCGTGGAGAGGACCACCCAGCTGTGGTAAGGCTAAAGCGCTACATTCGGGCCTGTGGTGCCTATCGAAACTACAAGAAGCTGCTGGGCTCCTGTCGTTCCCATAAGGAGCGCCTGAGTGTCCTCCGCTCTGAGCTGGAAGCCTTGGGCATGAAGGGTGAGGTGGCACATGCCCTGAGGGGTCAGGAGGGCCTGGGCTACTGTGGAAGAGGGAGGGACTTGACTCATAAACTACATTTGTTTCAGGCAACCCTTCCTTGGAGAAGTGTCGGGCCTTGAAGGAGCAGCGAGAAGAGGCAGCCGAGATGGCTTCTTTGGATGTAGCCAACATCATCAGCAGTTCAGGTGAGTAGTTTCCTCTCTGCTCAGGAGGAAGAGATTGTGCCTTTTCAGATAACTAATCTTCTGTCCCACCTCCCAGGCCGACCGCGAAGACGCACAGCCTGGAACCCTTCAGGAGAAACAGTCCCACCAAGGGAGCTCTATCACCGGACCCTAGAATCAGAAGACGAACAGCCACGTCAGGCACCCCCAGACTGGTCCCATATGCGTGGCATCATTAGCAGTGATGGTGAGAGTAACTGAGCTCCACCAGCCCCAACCCCAGGATGGACTTTGCTCTGTTGTACAAAACTTAGAATAGTACCCGAGCTCTGACCCTGCAGAGCAGCTTTCAGAGATTACAGCCCCAGGGGCATAAATTATTGGGACACTACTCAGTTGCATGTTCTGTTTAAGGTGGTTTTAGGGGCTTGTTTTTAAAGGCCCAATAAAGGAGTATTTATAATCACAGTGCCTTGTTACAAATGGTCCTTCACTCTCATGCCCTGTCCTTTGTGAGACAGAAAGCTGAGGAACAGTTACTAGTACCTGGCAGATTCCCCAGCCGAAGGACCCTGCCATGTGTCCAGTCTGCCACCTGGCTATGTCAGAGGACGGTGTGGCTCCTATCCTTCAACTTGACCAATCCCATCCCCACCTCCTCAAACCACTCTTAATAAGGAACATTGTGATAGGGATATGGCCTAGTGGTAAAACACTTGCCTAGCATGTACAAGGCCCCAACAAAAGGAAAGAGTATAGCACAAACTCAGGCACAGATAGCCAGGAGCTGACTCAGCCTTGAAAGTGAGTACAGTAGACCTGAATGACCCATTAGGGTCTCACAGATCTCTGCAGGAATTTGTATTCAGGTACCTAGTTAGAAGGATGTAGTTATGCCACCAGGGCTTTGTGTTTGAAGTGGGCCTTCTGAAAATCCCTGAACCTAAAGAAAAGCAGAACCCAAGGGTTCAGGAGGCTGACTTGTAGCCTTCCCCAATCATGAAGTCATTTTTAAGTTACACAGCCAGATACATTCTTTTTAAGCTGGACGTGGTGGTGCCCACCTTTAATCCCAGCACAGGCAGAGGTAGGATCACTGTGAGTTCAAGGCCACCTGTGACTACATAGTTAATTCCAGGTCAGCTTGGGCTAGAGTGAGACCCTGCCTTGAAAAGCCAAAAGCAAATAAACAAATACAAGTAATAATCACTTGCCACTGAGCAGTTCTTCATATACACCTTAAACAGAAAGGGTGACTCCTTCAGTCTGTTAGAATAACCAACAATTTATTAAAAGCTTGCCCTGGGCTCTGTGCCAGCCCCATAGCTGGGAGGGGCTCCCATGACTGCTTTCAAAGGGTACAGCCCTTTCCAAGGTAATTTTCCTTGTCCCCACCCCAGCCCTGACCCCAATTAAAAAAAAAAAAAAAAAAAAAAAAGACAAGACGGCACAGGACGTCAGACAGCAATGGGGGAATGGAGAGACCCAGGCGCATCCTAACCCCAAGACCTCATCCCAATCCTGAGGAAGGCCTTCTCCCATTCTCCCTACTTTGGGTCCCAGACATGTTCTGCCATATCACAAGTCTGGAGGCCCTGTCATTCCCAGTCCATAGCCCCATCGCAAGGGTAGTATAGTTCTCTGAATATAATATATCTAGACCCACCCTTCCCCCTCCCCCAGGGGACCAGATGAATATTGACGCGCACTCCTCCCTCTGCTCCCAGGCAGTGATGGAGGGAGACCCTGGCACCATAGTGGGTAGGCAGGGCTCCTGGTCAGCATTGGGGCACCAATGCCCAAGCTGGCCTGGGATCACTGGCCAACCCCGAGAAGCTCATGAAATGAGGTCTGAGGGGAACTGAAACCAACATTCTGTCCCCACCACCCTTAGGTTGGCCTCATTTACTGCCTGTAGGACCAGGGTCCACCCACTCCCACCCTGCCCTACTCCTTGGCTTACCCACCCAACACTTCAGGAATAGAAGTGGGAAGAACCATTGAGGATGTGGGAAGCAACACTGGTGCTACGGCTCAGGGGCCCGGGTACTGCTGCAGCAGGGGGCCCCACATTCTCACTGCTACTACCCCCAGAGGCTGCCCGACGCAGGGGCTGGGGGCTGTTTCTTAGCAGCAGCAGAGCTCCACCACGAGGTGTTCCACTCTGTGTTGGAGGCCCCAGCCAGTTTGGGGGACCTGGGGGAGCCAGCAGAGCTGGTTGACGCCACGCTGGTGGGGGCATGCCTGGTGGAGGAGGGCCGTGGCTCCAGTGGGCCCCTGAGCGGGGGACAGGGCGGGAAGGCCAGGCAGGGGCAGGGGGTGGAGCGGGATAGCCCTGGGCAGCAGCTTCAGCTGGAATACCCCCCAGAGCCATGCTGGAGAAGCCCAGCCTCATGCTCTCAGCATCAAAGGCCTCAATCTCACGGGCCTGCCGCTCTAGCAAACTCCGGATTCGCTCGGAGCGTCCTGTTTGCAGGGCCAGCAGCTCTTCTTCTACCTGTGACACCCAAAACAGGGGAGGTGAGAGTCCCAGAGTGGAAAGCTGACCCTCCTTCCCACATCCTGGGGCCTGAACCTCGTACCCGCTGCTCCAGCAGCGCCCGCCTCAGGGCTACTCTCTGCTCTAGCTCCCGCAGCTCTCGCTCATGCTGGCTCTCGGTGCGGATCTTGATCTTGCTCTGATAGGCGTTGAGCAGCTCCAACTCCTGCTGAAGCTGCTGCCTCAGGGCCTGGAACTCTGCCTCCTGGGTCTCATCAAGCCGGAGCTGGAGGGCAGGAAGAGCTGATTTTAGGGACGTTCTCCTCTCCCCCATGATCCTCCCCTGCCCCGGTAGGCCTGGGCCCTAAGGTGGCAAGGAGCAGCAGTCTCAACGTCTATCAGAATGGAAGATGGTCATACCCTGTGGCACAGCAATTACACTTGCAGGAATCTATCCCCCAGGTATACTTGCACATGTGCTCCAGGTGTTCACGGAAGCGTTGTGATAGCAAAATGCTGGAAACAACCTAAATGTCCACCAATAAGGGATGGGTTAAATAAATTATGGTACAGCCATACCATGGAAAATTCTACACTGTAAAAAATGAGATATGTGTACTGACATGGAATGATGTCCAAGAAATATTGGGTGGAAAAAGGAAGTTAGAAACAAGTATGTAGAGTATGATTATATTTGTAACTTTTCTATAGTTTTCCAAATATGCAATAGGAAACAATCTATAAAACACGTAATCATTACCAAGTTACCTCTGAGAGGTGGGACTGGGTGAGAATGGGGTTCCTGATTCTTTGCACTCCATCTGCACTTTAAGTGGCCCACTCCAGTGTTGTGTATGGTCAGTTTTTAGAAGAGCAACCTTCCAAATTTCCTGAAGTCTGAGTAAATAGGCATATGGGCCACACTCATTGTAATCTGCTTCCTGTTCACATAGTAAACTAACTGAGGCCCAGGAAAAAAATTATAGCCACTCTTTTTTTTTTGGGTGTTCTTGGTAGACAGAATAGCTTTGAAGACATTAGGAAAATACTAAGAGAAATAATAAAATAATTGAGAAATTGAAATAATAAAACCACTGCAGCAAATATCAGCAAAGCGTATCTGAGTTTCCTCAAGCCCAAGAAGGCCCAGCTCTGTTCACACCTCCCATCTTCCTTTGACAGAACTCAGTTGGAAATAGGCCAACCTCTAGCCTCCCTCCCAGACCCCAGGCCTCACCGCCTGTGAGCTGAGCATCTCTGAGATGGACTGGTCGTACTGCTCGGCCAGGATCGCCAGCTTGCGGGTCTGTTCCTCCTTGAGCCGCTTAAGGAGGCTCTTGTGCTGAGCTTTGGGGGTGGTCTCCAGCAAGTGTGCCCGCAGAGCCTTGTACTGCCTGGTCTGGATCTTACACGTCTCCTGGAACTGCTTCTTGATCTGCAGCTCCTTCGACTGTGCAGTGGATGGATCAAGGGGAAATGGGGGCAGGGGAGAAGGAGAGGAGGAAGAAGAGGAACAACGAGGGAAAAGGGAGAAGAGAAGGAGAAAGGAGACAGAAGCAGAGACAGGGAGAGGGAGAGAAACAGAAAACATGTTAGACAGAGGGGGCGGGGGGAGCTGTATACAGACAGACATGGAGATGGGATTGTACTGAGAGACAGAAAGGTCTCCACAGGTAAGAGAGTAGAACACAAGACAAGTTCTAGGAGCATGACCACAGTTGAGTGAGATATCACAGAAAAATGTCAAGAGTTCACAGACAGGGAACTGGGACTCTAGAGGACCAAGTGCCCTGACCACGCAAACAGGGAGAATATGACCTCAGAAGAGAAGCATGTGAGCAAATGTTTAAGATTGTGCAAAGGATCGAGAGAGAGGACCAAGTCACAACAGCCATGGAAGAAGCCAACACAACTAAGGACAGACAGAGAAGTCCCAGGAGCAGCACCTCAAGGAGAAAAGGCAAGGGAAGGAAAAGCACCAACTGAGGAATGGGAAAGATGCTGCCCTGGCTTGGGCAACAGAAGGGAGAGGCAAAAGAGGTGACCAGAAAAGGCCTGACAAGTTCAACAGGCAGCAGCTGTCACCCTGACCAGATCCACATTCCAGCCCAGCCCCTACAGACTCAGCTCCCACTCCAAGCCCACAGCAGTCCCAGTCCTCTGACCCATACACTGTGGTCCCCAGCTCACCACCCTCAACTGTGGAGGGTCTGTAGTCCCAGCCCCCAACCCTCTAGGCTAATGCCTGATGCAGGGGAGAGACACAGCTCCAAACCATATAGGCAACAGGTTTGGAATAAAGATGGGGAATGACTCCTAAGGATTCTCTGGAAGGGGCCCATGATCAGGGGAAATGTGAGACCAGCGGGTTCTGTAGAAGCTCCATGGGGAGCCCAGAGCTCCGGGCTGGTGGTGGTCATGGTACAATACAGCTATGAAGGTAAAGAGGATGCGGCTGAGGAGTGAAAGGAGTGGAGACAATGTAGATGGGGTGAAGAGGTCATGGAGCTGGGGGCCAAGGGTCCAGATTGGGGACAAACCAGGGAGGCTAGGCGGCAGGACAAAGCAGACAGAGGCAGCTTGGGCCAAAGGTACAGTTCCGCTCAGATATTTTTATTTGTGTTTGTCTTTTTCTCTTCTTTTTTGGTGAAGGGAAGGGGACAGGTTGGAAGGGAGACAGAAAAACAAAATCAAAGAGGAGAAAAAAAAAAAAACCCATGACTTCCCTCCCTGCCACCCCTGGCCCAGGCCTGAGCTGATGAGGGTGAGGATGAGCACACACAGTGGGGGGGGGGGGGACCAGCAATAACTTAGGGAGAACACAGAATGTCACTTCTGGACTCCACAATAGAGGAGGCTGCCTAACTAGAGTTCTCAAGGGCCGGGCTTGGGGAGCATATTGAGGAAGGAGGGGCAGAAAGGAGGACTAGGGATTGGAGAAATTTCACCGAGTTGAAGGAGATAAAGTGCTCAATGCTCTAAATTTGGGTGTGTGTGGGGGGTTAGAATTGGTTACCTCCAGGGAGGAAGGGCCCGGAAATGACGGGTCCGGGACCTCCGCCCAGCCAGAGTCCCTGCTGGTAGCTGTCTGGGAGCAGGGAGCATAAGCCGACGCTGGCTACGAGGTAGCAGCCGAGGGATCCGACTGGGCCGTTCACTCCTAAGCAGGCCCCAGCTGGCCAATGTGTGGATGGCCCAGGGGGGCAAGCGAGAGGCTAAACTGTGGCTGGCTCGTGCCAGACGCCAGTTCCAACCCTTGCACAGAGCCCAAACCCTTGCTAATAGGGCTAGTGGATGCTGAGCAGTGTGAGGATGTCCCTGCCGGGGCCAAGGGACAGGCAGTCGGCTTCGGAAACCATTCTTGTTGGTTTTGGGGTAGAGTGCAAACAGGCCCCGATCCCCCACAGCCCCACAGCCCTGTAGGGCCCGAAAGGCCATTGGAGACAGGCGCAGCAGAACCCGCAACCAGAGTCGAGAGATGCCTCGGCGCATACGGGGGCCCTGCTGCTGTACCCATTTGCCCCCAGCTGCCACAGCCGCCAGAGGTAGAGCCAGGCCAGGCCAAGCTAGAAGCCAGGCAGCCCCAAGGCCCAGAGGCACACCCATCAGGCCTCGGCGCCAGCTGAGGCTGAGGACTGCCCCCAGTGCGGTGCCCTGGGCCAGGAGGAGGAACAGACTAGGGGGCAAGTGGAGAGCTGTACAAAAGAGCAGGTAGGAGGCCCCCAGGCCCACAAGTCCTACCTCAAGGGCCAGTAGTGCTGCCTGAAGGCCACCCCCACCCTGGGCTGCCAGCAATGGGAGGAGCAATAGAAGTAGTAAGGGCAGGAGGCCAGAGGAGGACCCCACAGCAAAGGAAAGGCCAGCCAAGAATCCATGAGATAGGAGTCCAGGGAGCTGGCTAGCAGGGCCAGGCCTCAGATGTGATGGAGGTGGCTCTGGAGGAATGTCTGGAGAAGGACAGCCATCTCCAGGATCCCTAGGGGTTCCAATTGGAGCCCCTTCCTCCTCTTCCTCCTCTTCCTCTGGGACTGGAGTCAGTGCAGGACCCTGAACCCAGCCGAACTTGAATTCCTCATCCAGAAGGCTCCCATGCTCCTTCCCCCAGAGCCTCCATTCCCCAGCCTCCTCCTGGCCAATAATGCTTCTCTCTTCAGGTGCTGGAGATGGGACTCTACGTTCCTCCATCTCCTCCTCAGGTATACCCCAATCTTCCTCATTAACCAGACTCCTATGTTTTTGTGGGCCGGTACTAAGGGTTCCTGATTCTTCCCCCAGAATCCTCTGCTCCTCTGGCTTCAAAGTGGACCCTTCCTTTCCCAGAATCCTTCTCTCTGGCACTGCTTCCTCCTCCTCTCCCAGCATCCTTTGGTCCAGGACTGCCTCCTGACCAGATAGGCAGGGCTGCTCTTCACTAAGGGTGCCTGTGCTGGGTGGTCCCAGAGCCCCAGTAACAGGAAGGGCCACGGGGCGCCGGCCTGCACGTACTTTGAGGCTCTTGGGCTGCTGGCGAACCTGGGCCGCGTGCTTCTGCCGCAATTCTTGCTCTCGTCGCTTGTTGTACTCCAGCTGATTGCCCAGCTCTGTCTGGTGCTGGAGGCGGGTGAGCTCAGCACGTGTGCGCTGGACGGCCTGGAGCTGCCTCAACTCCAGCTCCCTAGTGGCCTCGTGCTGCCGTAGCAGCAGGGCACACTCCAAGTCCTTCTGAGTCTGTTTCTTGTTCAAGTCCTGAAGCAGAAGAGAGGCAGTGCCCAGGGCCCAGTCAGAGAGCCTTGTTGGTATCAAGGAAGAGCCCAGGATTCTTTCCTTGGCAGAGGGAACTCTGATGTAGGGGGAGATGAGGAATGTAAACTCTTGGTTGGCCTAGGAACAGGAGGCCTAAGGATATCCTAGCAGGGTCTAATGGGCATGAAGGCAAGAAAGGTGTTGAAGCCAAACTACAACACTAGGTGGACAGAAGGGAAAGAAGATGTGACGGAGGCAAATAAATGAAGGGAAGTGTTGGGATCTTTGAGTGGACAGAAAGGGCCAGTGGGCAGCCCTACCTCTCGCAGCAGGTCCTGGTCTAGGCTGTGACGAGCCAGCAGCATCTTGCGCTTGTATTGGCGACACTGCAGCTCAAAGTACTGGCGCTGGCGCCGTAGCAATCCTGCTTCCTCTTCCGCCTGGCACTGCTGTAGCTGCTCTTTCTGTCGTAGCAGCCACTCAGCCTTCTCCCGCTTGGGTGTGCTGGGGTTTTCCTGGAGCTCCTGGTAAGGTGGTGAAGAAGTGGGTCAGAGCCTGCCACTGGTCTGGCCCTTGGCTCACCCATGGCAGCTCTGGCTAACCTCCTTCAACTGTTCCTTCCGAAGCTTGTAGGTTCTCTTCTGTGCCTCTAGCAGCGCGGCCAGTTCCTTCTTCTGCTGCCCGAGGATATGTTGCTGGAACTTCCGTTCCTCAGCCTGGGCAGCTCGTGCCTCTTTCTCACCAATGGCCTGGTGCCGTCGGGCCAGCTTTTCAGCCTCAGCCCCAAAGCCAGCCCGCTGTGCCTCAAGTTCCCGCTGTAGCCGCCCACTGTGCTCCTCACGTTCACCCCTCAGCCGAGACTCCAGGGCCAGCAGCTGCTTTTGGTGCTGTCGCCGCATCCGTTTGTAACCACTCAGTTGCTCCCGCAAGGCTGAGTCCTGCTCATGCTCCTGGATCTGACGGCTGACCTAGAGTAGGAGAGAAGACAAAACTGGGAATCAGCCCTGGCCTCCATTTTATGCACACAGATTGTCTTTATGCTTTATGGGGATGATCATTCTTGTCTAGTAACTTCCCCACACTTAAACTCTCTATTTTTTCAACTGGATAATGGAAATACTATCTACATCATGGCTGGTGTGATGTAATGAGATGATAAAAAGTGGCAAACACTGGTCTGGCATAAAAGTAGGAACAATTCAGATTAGTTCAAAAGAGTGTATCAGACACATCTGGGCTCAGTTCCCAGCTTTGCCAATTATTATCATGTGATCTCAAGCAAGTGAGCTTCTAAAATCATAAATTCCTCATTTGTTACATGGGCCAACAATATCATTACACAGACAACTGTGGTACACACAGAAGACTGACCAGTAAGTGCTGGAGTCCTTCCCCTTTACCAGATACTGGGGGCCATGAGGGTCTAGGCCAGAACAAAAACTCAGGGCCTGGATGGCCTAGTCAAACTGTAATCTCTGGTTCCATCTCAGCAGATCTGTAGGTAGCTCTTAAACTACTTTAGGTAGTAAAGGTCTCAGAAATCATGTATCTCTGTACAGTACAATTGTCCCAGAACCCCCAGATATGGCCACTTGCCCAGCAGCCTCTATGGGTTTTGGTACTCAAATTCAGCTAAGCTGGAGAGTAACCTAAAGGTTCATTAAGAGCAGGAATGAAAATCTATGTCTTTATTATTATTTATTTGCTTGAGACAGAGAGAGAGAGAGAGAAGAGAAGAGAAGAGAAGAGAAGAGAAGAGAGAGAGAGAGAGAGAGAGTGAGAGGGAGGGAGAGAGGGAGAGGACAGGTGCTCCGGGGCCTCTAGATACTGTAAACAAAGTCCAAACACATGCTCCACCTTGTGCATTTGGCTTATGTGGGTTCTGGGGAATCAAACCTAGGTCCTTAGGCTTTGCAGGCAAGCACCTTAATCATTGAGCCACCTCTCCAGCCCGAAAATCTATCTTGTGAAAAGCTTTGATTTGCCAAGTGTGGTGGCATGTGCCAGTAAATCCTAGGACTCAGAAGACTAAGGCAGGAGGACCACAAATTCCTGAGGCCAGCCTGACTACATAGTGAGATTTTATCTCAAAAAACAAAAATAGGGCTGGAGGGATGGCTTAGCAGTTAAGGCGTTTGTCTGCAAAGCCAAAGGACCCAGGTTCAATTCCCCAGGACCCATTAGCCAGATGCACAAGGGGGCGCACACGTCTGGAGTTCCTTTGGAGTGGCTGGAGGCCCTGGCGTGCCCATTCTCTCTCCCCTTCCTCTTTCTCTGTTAAATAAATAAAAATAAAATATTAAAAAAAAATATAGCCAGGTGTGGTGGCACATGCCTTTAATCCCAGCAAAGATAGGATCGCCATGAGTTTGAGGCCATCCTGAGACTACATAGTTAATTCCAGGTCAACCTGGACCAGAGTGAGACCTTACCTTGAAAAACAAAAACAAAAACAAAATAAAATAAAATAAATCTAATAACATTTTTTCCATGAACTGAGAAAAAGACTTGACTTTAAGAGCAGAATAAGAGCCGGGTGTGGTGGCGCCTGCCTTTAATCCCAGCACTTGGGAGGCAGAGGTAGGAGGATCATCATGAATTCCAGGCCACCTTGAGACTACATAGTGAATTCCACATCAGCCTGAGCTAGATGAGATCCTACCTTGAAAAACCAAAAAATAAATAAATAAAATAAGAGCAGAATAAGGTCCCACTTAGGACTAAGACCCATCAAAGGTGCCTGAGCAAATACCTTGGGTAAACAGTTCTTCCTAAGCCACAGTGGCCTCACCTCTCAAAACTCCCTCCCAGGGGAGCTGATATGATTACACATGTGAGGACCTGACAGTGGGTCACTGGCACAAGGCAGACCTCTGAACCTCTCACCCCTGCCCCTAGCAGCACTGAATCCAGCAAACCTGCACACTACCTCCAGGAACAGCACAGCAGGCTATATGTGCCTGTCCACGGATATGAAGCACCTAGCCACCCAGAGCAGCCCAGGAAGTCCTCCAGAAGGTGTTATTTCAGCCAGGCTTTGAAAATGGAATAAAAGTCTGCCAAGCAGGGAGTGGGGAGGGTCAAGTAGAGGAGATAGCAAGACACAACAGAAAATAGAATCTGGACTATAATCATGTGCTACAAGGACAAATTCATTTTGGAACTTGGATAGTCTGGTGTATCCAGGAAACATATAAGAGAAAGAGGACACTTACCAGTGAGGCAGTACGGATGGTGGCAAAGTGGTCCCGGTTGCGACAGTAGGCCCGGCGGCGGGCAGAAGAGGTGGTAGAGGTGGGAGCTGGAGCTACAGGTGGCTGGAGTGGGCCTGGGGTCATCTCTGGCTGGTAGGGGTCATCATACAGGTTGTCTGAGCCCTAGAAGGGAACGTAGAAGGGTTACCCAAGCCTCAGACATCAATGGGCCCAAGGAGAGTTACTTGGGAAGACGCAGTCAGACTTAGGAGGAGCAATCATGCTGAGGGAGAAGGGAGTATAGGGCCCAGGCAGCTCGCCTCCTGTCCCATGGCTACTCAAGATGAGCTACATACCGGTAGCCGGTGGATGATGGAGCTGTGGGAGGTGACTGTATGTTCCCCCTCCTGCATCATGGCCATCTCTCGGGCTTCAGGGCCTTCCTCCTCCTCCTCTTCCTCCTCCTCCTCTTCTTCTTCCTCCTCCTCTTCATTGTCCGAGGCATCTGCTAGGCTGTTGACTGAGCTGCTCTGGCTGGAGGCGCTGATGGACATGCTGGGCACAGAGTGGCTACTCTCTAGACTGGTCAGTGTCCCTGCCCGGTGCATGTAGGGCTCAGCCTCCTGCGAACAGGGCGTGAGCTGTTGGGCAGGGAAGGGGAAGGACAAGGGGTGTGTGTATGGAGCAGCTCAAGGAGACAGAGGGTCAAGATGGGGGAGAAGGGGACCAAGTCCAGAATGAGGCAAGGGAAAGAAGATAGCAAGGCAAGCTGGATCACCTCTTCCTCCTCTGGGGCCTCAGCACCAGGACCATTGGGTGCCTCTTGGAACAGGATCTTCTTCATCTTGCGGTATTGAAGGTTGTCTAACTCCCGCACAGCATCCTTGGTCCTCTGGATCAGGTCCATGATGACTGTGGGTGGCCGCTCCCGGAGCACAAAACGGTGCTGAGGAAGAGAACTCTGAGACCTATTGCCAACTCTCCCCAGAACCCATGCCTCTCAGGCATTCCTTTGGGGGCCCAAGCCTACCACAGCTGGATGCTGATCTTGTCTTAATCCCTTTTCTCACTATCATCTATTTATCTGTCTGTCTGTCTGTCTGTCCGTCCGTCCGTCCATCCATCGAGAGAGAGAGAGAATTGGTGTGTCAGGGCCTCTAGTCACTGCAATTGAACTCTACACATGTGCACCCCCTTGTGCACATGTGTGACTGTGTGTTTGTGTCATTGTGCGTCTGGCTTACGTGGGACCTAGAGAGTAGAAGATGAGTCCTTAGGCTTTGCAGGCAAATGCCTTAACCACTAAATCATCTCTTTAGCTCTTAAAAATACCTTAAACAATTTATTTATTTTTTAGTTTTTGGTTTTTTGAGGTAGGGTCTTGCTCTAGCCCAGGATGACCTGGAATTCACTATGTAGTCTCAGGGTGGCCTTGAACTCACAGCAATCCTCCTACCTCTGCCTCCCAAGTGCTGGGATTAAAGGCGTGCACTACCATGCCCGGTTTTAAAAATATTTTTATTTATTTATTTGGAAGCAGAGAGAAATAGAAGAGAGAAGAGAGGAAGACAGAATGGGCAGCCAGGGCCTCCTGTCACTACAAACGAACTCTAGATGCATGCACTACCTTGTGCATCTGGCCTTACGTGGGTATTGGGTAATCGAGCCCAGGCTGTTAAGCTTTGTAGGCCAGCATCTTAACTGCTGAGCCATCTCTTCAGCCACCCCCTTTCTACTTTTGATGACTAAAAAACACCTAAGTGAAATCACACATTTAACCCTGACAAGGCTACACAGGCTTTTGGCTTGAATTACATCAGAACAGTATGGTGGCTCAACTAAGGTAGAGTTCTAGAATGCTAGGGGAACCAGAACTAACCTTCAAAAGAACTTCTGAGGTTGGTCTGTCTTGAGGGATTTTCTGAAGACAGGAATCCACAAAATTCCGGAAGTACTCAGACCTGGGAATCCCAGAGGTTGGGAGATAGGAGGAAGGGCATGAGTCAGGCAGCCAGATGCCAGGGCTTAACCCTGGGCTCAGAAACCCCAGTCCTCACCAGTGTCCTGACTGGAGCGCAGGGGACTCATTCTGTGCAATGTGGTATAAGGCACTCATTGCATTCATGTTAAACAGTGGTGGTTTCCGTTCCGCTAGAGAAAGGACGGGGGAAGGTGAGAGGTAGCAGATAAACAGAGACTAGAAAGGAACTCAAGACAACTTGGATTCAAATGACCCTGAACAATTCCCATAATCCCATGGACACACCCATTCTATCTGCTATATATGGATAGAGTAGGGATCCAAGAAAATCATATCAGCAAAAAAGGCAGAAAGAAACATATTCAGTTATCATCCAAATTAGCACTTCCTAGGTACTAAATTGAGAGCAAATAGTCTGCTAAGTATTATGTGGAAGACGAAGAAAAATTAAGAAGCATGCCCTGCCACTAAGGAATTTACAGTCTAAAAGGATGAAATGGACTAACAAGTAACCTCACCTTAGGGCTGGGATGTAGCTTAGTAGTAGAATGGCTGCCTAGCCTGTGTCAGGCTCTAGGTTCAAGCCTCTAGCAACAGCAACCAAACAAACCCCCAGCAATACCAAATTAAAGATGGTAACTAGGCCAAGGAGACAGGTAATTGGCTAGTAAGTTGAGGGTGTTCAGAAGGCCTTTAAGCCAGCAAATCTGCAGGAAACTCAGGGAAGGTCTTTTGGAATAGGAGATACTAGAGCTAGACCTTGGGTACAGGAAATGATACAAATAAGGCAACAAAGTGGGAAAGCTCATAAGATACTCTGCTCAGGCACAACCTGTGATGGAGAGACTTAACACTAGGAAACATGGCTCCAAGGCTTCAGGAACTCAATCAGGCCTAACTTTTGGAGCCTGTCATCATACATTTTATTTCCAACAACTGAAGCTAGTCTTAGTTCCTCAAGCCCGCTTTCACATCCAGGCTACTGCAATAATGATCTCTGTCTGGAATGCTCTTCCCAGCATCCTTCTGACAGCTCTTTGTCTTGTGGGTCTGTTTAAGCATCTCTACTACCCAAAGGAGGCCTTCTTCAACCCTTAAACTAGGTCAAGTTTTACCTTTGTACCATGCCTTGAGCTTCTCCATTCTGCTCTCATCCCATTAACAGAAAATATGCCCGATTTCCCCAACTCGAATCCAAGTTCAATGAAGGCAGGAATCTCATCTCACTGCTGTACCCCTGTATACCACATAGTGGGTACCCTAAACAAACTCAGAACTAGGGTAGCAGACAAGAAGAAAAACTGCTACCCAATTCTTAGGCCTAAGAGCTGGTAGATTTGGCAGCTGCTTATATCAGGATTCCAGGGTAGTCAAAGTGGACAGGAGCTTGGAAGCCTGGGGTCCATGGGAAAGGAATGGAAAAGAGGATGAGGGAGCAAAAAGGGCATCCTTACCCAGTTCAATGCAGGTTATCCCCAAGGACCAGACGTCTACTTTGCCATCGTACTGCCCCTCATCCATCGCCAGGATCACCTCTGGAGCCATCCTGGGAGAACAGTAGGAGAGAGGCTAATCACTCACCCAGACCCTGTATTTCCTACACCCAAGACTGGGAGTTTCTGCACACACCACTATTTCTACTCACCAGTACGGGGTGCCCACAAAGGAGTTGGCAGGTGCCATGATGGATGCGGAGCCAAAATCACCCAGCTTTACTAAGCCTGGTTCTGACAACAGGATGTTCCCAGCCTTCACATCCCTGCCAGAGGCAAAGTATAAAGATAAGACAGTATCCCAGAAAGGCTGGGCAGGGCCTTAAGGAGTGCCCAGGGCAGATGTATAGCCCAGGAAAATGAGGAGCACACAGACAGCAACCCCTCCCACCATGCTCAGTGCTTCTGTACCTATGGATCATGTTGTGTGAATGCAGATACGCCAGGCCCTGAAGTGCCCCATGGGTCACGGCAGCAATTTCTACCTCCTGAAGGGGCTTCTTGTGCACTGGCAAAGAACCAAAAAGGAGGCTTATCTAAGACTTTTTCCTATAGTTCCTCTGTTCTGTCTTAGTCTACTTTTTGACCAATGAGTGGCTTACCTTCTAGAAGGTCAGAAGCTGAGCCCAGGCAATACTCCATCACCAGCTAAGGAAAAGGCAAATGTTAAGAGACCAGATCCTGGCCTAGACTCAAAAACAGAACTTTCTTGCCTATCCTTTACTCAGGCAATGGCTAAGGGAAGACAGGGAGGAAGGGCAACTAGAGAAAACAGGAAGTGATGGAGAGTCCCAGGAGTCAGGATCTTCCCTAGAAAGAGCCCAAAACACTCACCACCACTCCCATTTGGATTTCTAAAGCTGCCTTCAATCTTCACCTCCTAAAGCACACATGCCCCTTTCTACTTGTTGTGTATGCTGCTACTCTTTGGGCCAGCCTCTCCTCCTTTACCCACCCTGATGCTCATGGGTTTTTATGAGGACTCAAGTGGTCAAGACAGACTCCCTCCCACTATGGTACCCTGAACAGTAAACAGCTGGACCAGGAAAAGATGTGCCAGAGTAAAGGTGACGCCAGAGTTGGTGGGTAGCTCACCCAGGCTGTGTGCTCCCTCAGGTAACAGCCCCGGTACTGAATGGTATTGGGATGCCGGAGCTTCTGTAAGAACCGCACCTCCTTGATGATGTCCTGCCATTTCTAGGAGGTCAAGGGAGGAGATGGGTGGGTTACCCAGCCTGCATGTTGAGACTGGAGCCACTTGTTCCCAAACCCATTTCCCCCCACCCCCCTGAGGTAGGGTCTCATTCTAGTCCAGGCTAACCTGGAATTCACTATGTGGTCTCATGCTGGTCTGGAACTCACAGCAATCCTCCTACCTTGGCCTCCTGTGTGCTGGGATTAAAGGTGCATGCCACCATGCCCAGTTCAACCAGATTTTTTAAAAATAAACTTTTTACTTCTTTCTTTCTTTCCTTTCTTTTTTTTTTTTTAAGGTAGGATCTTGCTCTAGCCCAGACTGACCTGGAATTCACTATGTAGTCTCAGGCTGGCCTCGAACTCACAGCAATGCTCTTACCTCAGCATCCCAAGTGATAGGATTAAAGGCGTGCACCACCATGCCCGGCTCTTAAAATAAACTTTTTTTATTTGCTGGTATGTGTGTCTTGCTGATGCAAACAAATGCCCACCTGGCTTTATATGGGTGGTTAGGGAATTGAGCCCTGGCTGGCAGGTTTTGCAAACAAGTTCCTTTAACTGCTAAGCCCTCACCCCAGCCCTCACCAATCTGATCTTAATGAGCCTGACTCACCTCATTTGACTGTTTCCCACTATAGGACATCTTCTTGATGGCCACGACCTCGCTGTTTCGAACATCTCGGGCCTAGAAGACAAGATTGGAGGTGGGAAAGGCCATCTAGGACACAGGGTGGAGGAAGACCTCCTGACCCAGGAGAAGGGGGTAGAAAGGGCTGAGGTGGTAGACTGGTGCACAGAGGCTGCCTAGAGACCCTCAAAGTTGAGAGCCTCCTTGCTTTACTTTCCCAAGTACCGACTTACGAAGTACACAGCTCCAAAGCTGCCATGACCAATTTCCCGAAGGTCAGCAAAGAGCTTTTCAGGGTCATCCTTGAAGAACAGCTCAGCCACATCAGGGTCCTTCAGGCTCCCGGCCCGGCCCCCAGCTGGCATGGTGGCCCCGGGGGGCCCTGAGAATGGAGCCTGACCTACAGAATGGAGATAGGACCTTTAGAGCAAGGACAGGACCGGAGGGAAAGGCCCTCTCTCAAGTTCCTGCATTCTCCTCCCCTCATCTAATGAGGGGGAGGCACTGCTGAGGAAGGGCAGGGGGATATTAGGAGTAACATCAAAGCTCCAAAAAAAACCTGAAGTTGCCTTGGCAACTAGATCATGGGCCAGGTCCCCAGAGTCAATAAATTGCTAGGAAGACAACTCTGGGAAGCTTCGCATCCCCAGCAACTCCCTCAGCCCTCAACAAGTTCCCAGCTCCTCAGAGCCCGTTATTCCACTCAAGAATAAAAAGGTTCTACTTCCCAGTCAGAACTCCAGATCCTCACATGTTCTGTCCCACAAGTCCCATACCTCAATGGTTTCCAGGCACATTCCTATTTCCCTTGGTCCTGAGGCTCCCCTCCCCCAACCTCTCACACCATGGATGAGAACAGGAAATAGGCTGGAGGTGGTGGAAATCCGGCCATTGTTATAAGTGGGTACTGGGCTGAAGGGGCTAGGAGAATCACTCTCAAAAAAAAAAAAAAAAAAGGTAGGACACTGACAGGGAGGAGATCTAGAATGGGAAGGACAAGGATATAAGTGGCATCTGACTTTGAGAGCACCCACAGTGCTCTGGGCAGCCTTGCTTGTTCAGTCCAACTGTATAATCAACATACACAGGTATCAGATATTTATAGGGTATAAACATTTATTGAGAATGGATATTAAGCACTTCATATGCATCACCTTTCACTGGATCCCCACAACCTTATAGGGTGAACATTATCATTACCCCTATTCACAGATAAGGAAACAGGCCCCAAAAGGCTAAATGACTTCCAGAACAGCCCTATGAAACAATTTCCTAGATAATCACTGAGACAGGAAAAATGACTTCTCCAAGGTCAGAGAACAGGACCTTTTCATCTACTGACAGACCTGCATGCTCAGGACTGTTAGCTCAGCAACTGAGCTCAGCCCCCTTTTACAGGAAGGCTCTCTAACTGGCCCATCCCTAGGAGGAGCTTCCATAGCACCCAGAGAAAGTTGCTGCAGGGTATCAGAACCAGGACTCTTTAGGACAGGCTTCGGTAATTTTGGCACAAAGGAGTCTTCAGCAAAGCTGGGCTCCCAGGACAGAGTTCTAGCTACTTAAAAGCACCTAACAATTTTAGCAAGTAATAATATTCTGTGTGCATTGTTTCCTGCTGTGCTGTTAATTCAGTCTCCTCAGCCCAACTTGAAGCTGGAGGGTAGGGAAGGAGTCTGACTCTCCAGTTGGCCCCCGGGGTGTGGAGGGCTCAGAATAGCCTGGGAGATTGATTGATAGACCTGAGCCCAGCCCTCAGCAGCTCCAAGACTGCTCAAAGCAGGGCCCCTTCCGCCTTCTGCCAGCAATAGTGCCAACCACCCCTCACCCGCACCACACACCCACACAGACAGGCAGGTGCTCACAACTTGCCAAGGAACCTTCATGACCTTCTTAACAGCAACAAGCCCAAGAATGCCAACCCAGGACCCAGCCCACATGAAAGAGGTGCCAGCCACTGGCAAGCATCACACAGGTCCATCCCTCTCTTCACAGTAACAGCATTTCAACAATTAACATCCAAGCTGCAGATGAGGAATCTGTCCCTTAATTGTTCTGCCAGTACATCCCATTGACAACGTATAGCAACAGGGGTTTTGCTACAAGTTCCTTATTCTTGGTTTCCTCTTTGGTTAAATGGATTACAGCATGGGGCTGAGATCCCATACTCAGGAACACACATGGATTTTTCCTTCCCTTCCAGGATTGCCACAAAGCTTTAATCCTTGGTGTGTGTGTGGGGGGGGGGGGGGCGCATTCTAACCCAGTTGCTTGGCTTTGTTAAGAGAAGTCATCATGGTCATCATATGTCAGAGAGCAGGCCCTTTCTGGAATCCAGGCCAAAATCTGGGATGGGGTAAAAATGAAGGTCACTTTAGAAAGATAAATCCATGAGGCAGATAGACAAGCTGGAGAATTCCTTTTCTTCAGGAAAAGCTACCAAGTATAGCCTTTTTGAAAAGGAAGCTAATTGTACCCCCATTTTCAAACCTCACATTCCAATACATTCTTCTGTTGAGTCCAGGTCAAACCCAGGCTCAGAAGAAAAGAGACAGAAAGAAGCAAGTATGGGTTAGCAATAACATTTGGTTTAAAATTCTTATTCTGCCATTGTATGACCTTGAGCAAACTCTGTGTCTCAGTGTTCTCAACTGTAAAATGGGACAACAGTAAAAAAGAGCTCCCATGGGGTGAATGGGTAGGTGTGTGGCATGAGGACATGTATGCAAAGCACAATGTAAAGGAAAGATCGCTTGACAAATAGGTGAGATTATATGCCATCACAGTATGAGGTAGGAAGGTAACTGCAGCTGGGAGAAAACATTATTGAGTATACACACACATAAAGACACACACTGCTTTGTAAGGCCAAGCAACCCAACCAGACCAGGCCTGAAAAGATAAGCAGCCAGGCATGGTGGCTTGCACCTATAATCCCAGGACTCCGGAATCTGAAACCAGCTGGGCCTGGAATGAGACCCTGTCTCAAAAAGCAAAGATAGGGCTGCCCCACTATGGCAATCAAAGGCAAGAGACTCAACACCCCAGAGCAGTCTGGAAGAAGTATAATCATGGAATAGAGGTAGTTGTGAGGGGCAAAGTTAACAGGAAAGACTAGAAAGGTGCAAGCCCAGCTGATTAGCTCAAGCACCTTAAGGCGTGTCTCCTGGTGACATGAAAGACCCTGTCATCTGAGGTCCCTCAGCAACCAGACACAATGAAGGGAAGAGGAAGGGGGAAGAGGGTGGCAACAGAAGGCTAGGCTGGCTAAAGGCTGACCCAGGGCTCAGCTGGGCTTCTCCATCCTGAGGAGAGGACCTAACCAGGCCCAGCTTCTCAGAAAGGAACACCCTTTCTTAAGGCTAGACACAGGGACCCGCGCCCGTGCACCCCCGTGTCTCACCTGGTAGGGGTCACTATGGTGCCCCAGCGCCTCCGCTTCCGCCTGGGGTCCTCCAGCGGCTCTGTCAAGCAGGGAGAGGGGCAAGGAGACCTTTCCCCTTGCCACCTCTTCCTCGGCTTTCGCCCTTCCTTAGGGGCGGGCCCGGGAAGCCACCCCTGGAGGGGAGGGGGTGACAACCTGATCTGACCTCGCGGTCCAGTCCTCCCCCAACTCGAGGACGACAGTTGATCAATCCCGGATTTCTGAATGTGGGGTCTAAGCCCCGTATATTTACACGCGGAGAAAATGAATCGGACAGCTGAACGCCTGGGGAATGAACCCCGGATATTGGTGGACGCAGGGGCCTGAACCCCCGATACTTGAAATTCTACAAAACAGAGACCCAGCTTTAAAAGGTCGGGACCCGAGTCCCGGTTAGCTGACCTAGGAGGGCTGGTACCCGGGTATCTGAGAAGCGAGGGGGCCAAGCCCGAAAATCAGGGACCTAGGGGCCTGAACCCCAGGTCTTCGGCCACCAAGAGGGGGCCCACCCCGAGGACGTCCGGCCGCACGGCCCCTCTCACGCTGGGGTCCTAGGAGTGACAGCCACCACTCCCGCCGGGGCCGCCTCCCTTCCCCCTCTTCTCTCTTCGGAGCAGCTGAAAGACTGTAGCTAAGGCACTGCTGACGGTCGACGGTCCCCGCGCCCTCTCTCCCTCTCTCCGCTCTCAGCCTCTCTCAGAACCACAGCCCCGCTCTCGTCCCAGCCTCCCTCTCCCTTTTCCTCCCAATTCCAAGATGGAGACCCGGCGGGAGCGCGCAGGCGCGGTAGGGATGCCGGGCCAAAGGGGGCGGGGCCGCAAAGGGAGTAGCCCCGCCCCTCTCGGCCGCGGAGAGCAGCAGCCTAGGAGCCCGAGTGCGCGCGCGCCCCGCCACGCGGATCCTGGGTGGGAGGGGGCAGGGAGAGAGGTTGGGCTTGCACGGGGAGGAACCCAAGCGCGCTGGCCGACGACTGGCGGTGGAGAGAGCTGCGGCGCATGCGTTCGCCTTGCTTTCTCTCTGCGCCTGTGCCTGTTGCTAGGGGAAGCTCCGAGGGGGCGCGGGGGGATGACAGGAGCTGTGGTCTGCGCCTGCGTACAGGGTAGAGTCTGGGAGGGGTAAAAGAAGGGCGCTAGCAGTTGGGTGCGGAAAAGGCGGGAAAGCGGACCTGCCCGAGGGTTCCTAACTATCTAGCCTAGAAGTGAATTTCGAGGTACAAGGATTCATTCGTGCCAATGTTGAGAAACCAATAGGTAAAATCCCTGAAGGCAACTGAGGTCTCGCAGGGTTCACAGGTTTGCCGAAGGTCAAAGTGCATTTATATCAAAGCATTTTTATGCCCTGAGGAACCCACCCCCAAACTACATGGAATTGCCAATTTTAGTTCATGGTAGAAAACAATTATCAGTTAGTGCTAAAACTGGGTACTTTCCAGGCACAGTGGTGGCTTACAACTGAAATCCCAGCATTTAGAAGGCCAAGGCAGAAGGAGAGCAAGTTACAGACTGGACTAACCAAGTGAGGCCATCTCAAGAACACAACAAAACAAAAATATTTTCCAAAGCAAACTCACATCCATGGGAAATGCTGAAGTCACCTATACCCTATGCCAATCTGTATTTCAAACTAGAATCAATAAGGGTGCCCACTGCACAGATGCTGGAGAGGCTGAGGTAATAGGACTGTGAGTTCAAGGTAAACCTGAGATACGCAGTGTGACTTCATCTCAAAAAAGTGATGATAAAAAATTTAAAAGGTGGAAGTCATTGCTCAGTGGTATATGAGGCTTGCCTAGCATGTGTGGAGGCTCTATGTTTAATCTCCAGTACTATCAAAAATAAATAAAGGAAAAAAAGTCAACAAAGTACTCCAAATTTCCAAAGCCTAACCCCTAAAATTCCCACTTTAGAGCTGGAGAGATGGCTCAGTGGTTAAGGTGCTTGCCTGCAAAACCTAAAGTCCCAGTACCCACATAAAAGCCAGATGCACAAAGTGGCACATGCTTCTGGAGTTCATTTACAGTGGCTGGAGGCCCTGGCATACCATTCTCTCTGTCTGTCTCTCTTCTATCTATCTCTGCTTGCAAATAAATAACTAAAAATATATTTTTTAAAATTCCCACTTTAATCCAATTCCCAATAAATACCTTACACAATACTGGGCAAAAAAGCCTTTTATTTTCCCCTCACACTCCATCTCTTCAGTTTTTGTAACATCTCTTCCAACCCAGAACCAAGGCTCAAGAAGTTGATTCATGCCTACAGAAAAAGAAAAACACACCAGAAGAGGTAAGAAGTCCCTGGGGGAAGCTCCAGGATGAGCTCAGAAATTGAGGAAGGAGCAGAGGAAGTGACAACTAGAGGCAGGTACAGGGATTTAATCCCATGGGTATGGCCTCAAAATCCTAGTATCTGCCAGGGGCCAGAAAACCTTCCTTTTCCACCCCAACACTTGTGAACATCATCATGTCTGTCTAAGATAAGTGACTGGGACAGTGGGGTCTCGTCCCAAAGAGAACTAGCAAAGTTGATTTTGAGCTTCCAGTTCCTCTGGGCCTGGGTTGTTTCCACTTCTCCCAAAGTCATTTTCTAAGGTGCAAAGGCCAGGAGAGGCTGGGAAAGGTTCAACACCTGGATGCATTGGATGCACAATATAAAACTCCCAAATTAGATGAGACCACCTGACAGGGTAAAGATTCTGTGTAGAAAGATTTTTTTTTCACTAGTTAACTAATATGTCCTCCATCTCTTGCTGCCTTTGTGAAACTCATTCCCGCCAAAGATCCTATTAGCAGCATCAACTATTTTCTAAATGCAATAATGACTAAATGGAGGAATACATGTAAAGTACTTGGGAACATAGTATGTGACCAGGAAATAGGCATCATTAATTAGATTCCTTTGAGCTGTTCAAGTTGAATTTTACAAAATTTGCACCAAAAACTAGTTATCACAATTTCAGGACAAGGGCTGGAGAGAGAGCTTAGTGGTTAAGGTGCTTGCCTGCAGGGGGGAAATGGGCACACCAGGGCCTGATATCATTGCAAATAAACTCCAGATGCATGTGCCACTTTGTGCATCTTGCTCTATGAGAGTATTGGGATTTGAACCTGGACCACCAGTTTCTGCAAGCAATCACCATTAACCACTGAGCCATCTCTCCAGCCCCCCATATTATTTATTTATTTATTTGTGAGTAGAGACAGACACAGAGTATGGGCACATCAGGGCCTTTCACCACTGCAAATGACATATGTGCCACTTTGTGCATCTGCCTTTACATGGGTACTGGAGAATCAAACCCAGGCTGGCAGACTTTGCAGGCAAATGCCTTTAACCACTAAGCCATCTCTCCAGCCCCACTGCTGCCCTTTTACAGGGCAGCTATGAACTACAGCTCTGGGTGATTCTGAAAATCAGAATATTACTTAAATCAGTTATAAAGTAACACTTATAATACCATCTACATAAAGTTTTAAAAAGTAAGTAAAACTAAACCACATGCATACTAGGGAAAAGTTTTCAGCTAGCAATAACTATGCTTCAAATAAACTTCATTAGCTACAAGTCTGCCACTATACACAGCTCCACATTTGGAATGCATGCTTGCATAACAAAGTGGGAAGGCACTGTCAATAAGGAAGGGACCATGGGGGGATGATTCTGGATTGCTGGTAATGTTCCATTTTTCCTATGGTGGTATTTACAAATGTCCACTTTTTTTTTTTTTTTTTTTTTTGGTTTTTCAAGGTAGGATCTCGCTCTCTAGCCCAGGCTGACCTGGAATTCACTATGTAGTCTAAGGGTGGCCTTGAACTCACAGCGATCCTCCTACCTCTGCCTCCCAAGTGCTGGGATTAAAGGCATACACCACCATGCCCAGCTCCAAGGTAGAGTCTTACTCTAGCCCCGGCTAACCTGGAACTCATTCTGTAGTCCCAGGCTGGCCTTAAACTCACAGTGATCACCCTACCTCTGCTTCCTGAGTGCTAGGATTAAAGGTGTGCACCACCAAGCCTGGCGAAATGTCCGCTTTTTAATAATTTTCTAAGATTTTATATCTTTAGATTTTTCTACATGAATGTTAACTATTTCCTAATAAACAGTAAAAGTAGGGCTGGAGAGGTGGCTCAGCAGTTAAGGAGCTTGCATGCAAAACCTGTATCCACATAAAGTCAGATGCACGGGGTGGCACATGCGTCTAGAGTTTGTTTGCAGCGGCTGGAAGCCCTGGCACACCCATTTTCTCTGTATCTGCTTCTTTCTCTCTCTCTCATAAATAATAAATAAATAAAAAAAAGAAATGAAATAATAAAGTAAAAATTAGCTGGGCATGATGGCACACACCCTTAATCCCAGCACTTGGGAGGCAGAGGTAGGAGGAATGCTGTGAATTTGAGGCCACCCTGAGACTACATAGTGAGTGAATTCCAGGTCAGCCTAGGCTAGTGTATGTAAGACCCTACCACACACACACACACACACACACACACACACACACACACAAAAGTAAAAATAGGGCTGAAGAGGTGGCTCAGCAGTTAACGCATTGATCTACAAATTCTAATGACCAGAGTTTGATTCCCCAGTACCCACGTAAAGCCAAATGCACAAAGTGGCACATACATCTGGAGTCCATTTGCAGTGGCTAGAGGCGCTGGCATGCCCATTCTGTCTGTCTCTCTCTGCTTGCAAATAAATAAATAAAAATATTTTTAAAAAGTGGGCTGGAGAGGTGGTGTAGTGGTTAAGTGCTTGCCTGTGAAGCCTAAGAACACCGGTTTGAGGCTAAATTCCCCAGGACCCACGTTAGCCAGATGCACAAGGGGGCATACATGTCTGGAGTTCGTTTGCAGTAGCTGGAGGCCCTGGCGTGCCCATTCTCTCTCTCTCTCTCTCTGCCTCTTTCCCTCTCTGTCTTGTCTCTCTCAAATCAATAAATAAAAATAAACAAATTAAAAAATATTTTTAAAAAGTAAGAATAGCTGGGCGTGGTGGCACACGCCTTTAATCCCAGCGCTTGGGAGGCAGAGGTAGGAGGAACGCTGTGAGTTTGAGGCCACCCTGAGACTACATAGTGAATTTCAGGTCATCCTGGGCTACAGTGAGACTCTACCTCGAAAAAACCAAAAAACAAAAATAACAAGCAAAAAAAAAGTGAAAATAATAAGACAAATATTGCATGATTATGGTATAAATTGTTCTCAGGTTCTGCAGGTATAGACACTGGATGGGGATGGTTTTGGGGGACTCATAAGAAGTGGTATTTGGCCAGGTGTGGTGACACACGCCTTTAATCCTAGCACTTGGGAGGCAGAGGTAGGAGGATTTCCATGAGTTCAAGGCCACTTTGGGAGTACCTTGTGAATTCCAGGTCAGCCTGGGCTACAGTGAGACCCTACCTCAGAGAAAAATAAAAAAAGGCCGGGCATGGTGGCGCACGCCTTTAATCCCAGCACTCAAGGAGGCAGAGGTTGGAGGATCACTGAGAGTTTGAGGCCACCCTGAGACTACATAGTTAATTCCAGGTCAGCCTGGACCAAAGTGAGAACCTACCTCGAAAAACAAAACAAAAACAAACAAACAAACAAAAAAAAAAAAAAAAAAGAAAGAAAGAAAGAAAAAAAGCAGCAGCAGTATTTGAGGATTGATTCCAAGGATCTGCTCCACCTCAGTTACAGTTGCCATCCCCTTCCCACCCCCTACATGGTCAAAGCAAAGAACCTCACCTGAGAACAAGGTGGGAAGTAGGCCAGTGCCCTCAGAGCCGGGTTCTAGACCAGTGGGATTCCCGGCGAGGCTGGAAGCACACCGCAGTGACACAGCAGAGAAGGCCACAGAAGAAAATCAGAAAAGAGCCCAAGATCAGCAGTCTGGAGCCACACAGAGCCAGCTCTTCCTAGGGACAGACACAAGGAGGCAAGGGGAGGATGGAAACAGTGAGAGTTAGGAGTCTTCCTGGAAAGACATCTTTCCTTTACCCCAAGAGTGATGGAGACAAGCTCCCATGAGGCAGTGGTCTCTTGGCATCTAGGGAACAGCTAAGGGAAGATAGTGAATTTTTTTTGGTTTTACAAGGTAAGGTCTCTCTCTAGCTTCACTATGTAGTCTTAGGGTGGCCTTGAACTCATGGCAATCTTCCTACCTCTGCCTCCCGGGTGCTGGTTTGTTTGTTTATATATATATATATATTTTTTTTTTAACCAGGTGGTGGTGGCACATGCTTTTAATCCCAGCACTTGGGAGGCAAAGGTAGGAGGATTACCAAGAGTTCGAGGCCACCCTGAGACTACATAGTGAATTTCAGGTCAGCCTGGGCTACAGTGAGACCTTACCTCGCAAAACAAAACAAACTATATATATGTAATTTATTAAAGAAAGAGAGAGTGTGGGCTGACAAGGGCCTCTTGCTGCTGCAAACAAATTCCATATGCATATGCCATTTTGTGCATCTGAGGAATCGAGACCAGGGTGACAGGCTTTACAAACAAGTACCTTTAACTACACAGTTATTTCCCAAGCCCATGTTTTGTATTTTGAGACAGGGTCTCATGTAGTCCAGGCTAGCCTCAAACTCACTATGTAGCCAAGGATAGCCATGAACTTCTGATCCTCCCGAGTTGCTAGAATTACAGGTGTATGCCGCAATGCCCAGTGCTAGGGATTGAATCCAGTGTTTCATGCATGCCTGACAAGCCCTTAACCAACCAAGCTACACCCTCATCCCAGGAAGATGTTATTTTTATATTAGTTAACATCTGTCTCCATGGTGTGCAAACTGCATCCTTTCCCAGCCATTGACCTGCACTCCCAGAATGACTCCTCCAGATAGAAAAGTTCAGGATTTTCCACATCCTTCATCCCTTTGCTTTTGAGACAAAGTCTTGCTATGTAGGCCAGGCTGGCCTCAAAATCTCACATTCCTTCTAATTTAGCCTTCCAAGTATCTTATTCAACACATTAAAAAAAAAACTTAGAGGCTGGAGAGATGGCTTAGCAGTTAAGGTGCTTTTCTGCAAAGCCAAAGGACGCAGGTTTGATTCCCCAGGACCCACATAAGCCATATGCAAAAGGTGGCACATGCATCTGGAATTTGTTTGCAGTGGCTAAATGGCCCTGGCATACCCATTCTCTCTCTCAAATAAATAAAATTTTAAAATATTTATTTATTTATTTATTTATTGGTTTTTCGAGGTAGGGTCTCACTCTAGCCCAGGCTGACCTAGAATTCACTCTGTATTCTCAGGGTGGCCTCGAACTCACAGTGATCCTCCTACTTCTGCCTCCCAAATGCTGGGATTCAAGACGTGTACCACCATGCCCGGCTTACAATATTTATTTATTTATTGGGGGGGGGCACAGAGAGAGAAAATAGGCATGCCAGGGCCTCTAATGACTGCAAATGACCGCTCCAGCCCTTAAAGATTTTTTTTTTTTTAAAGCAAGGTGTGGTAGTGCATGCCTTTAATCCCAGCACTCGGGAGGCAGAGGTAGGAGGAGTGCCATGAGTTTGAGGTCACCCTGAGACTAAATAGTGAATTCCAGGTCAGCCTGGGCTAGAGCGAGACCTTACCTCGAAAAACCAAAAAAGCCAGGCGTGGTGGTGTATACCTTTAACCCCAGCACTTGGGAAGCAGAGGTAGGAGGATCACTTTAGACACTAAAGTTCGAAGTTTGAGGCCGCCCTGAGACTACATAGTGAATTCCAGGTCAGTCTGAGGTAGAGTGAGACCCTGCCTCGAACCCCCCCCCCAAAAAAAAATATTTAAGCTGGGCATGGTAGTGCACACCTTTAATTCCAGCACTTGGGAGGCAAAGCTAGGAGCAGTGCCATGAGTTCGAGGTCACTCTAGGACTACATAGTGAATTCCAGGTCAGCTTGGGCTAAAACTAAATCTTGCCTCAAAAGACAAAAACAAAAACAAAAAACAAAATGTTATTTAAGATGAGCGTGATAGTTCATACCTTTAATCCCAGCACTTGTGAAATAGAGGTAGGAAGATCACTGAGAGTTTGAGGCCACCCTAACCCTACCTCAAAACAAAAAACAAACAAACAAACAAAAATCCCCTATTATTTATTTATATGCAAGCTGAGAGAGAGAAGAGAGGCAGAGAGAATGGGTACACCAGGGTCTTTAGCCGTTGCAAACAAACTCTGGATATATGCACCACCTTGTGCATCTGGCTTATGTGGGTCCTGGGGAACTGAACCTCGGTCCTTTGGCTTTGCAGGCAAATGCCTTAACCGCTAAGCCATCTCTCCATATTTTAAAACCTATATACATCAGGATCTGCTGCTTCCTGAGGTCTTTTCAAATGTGGGTAAGAGAGCAACAGCCTCCTAACCAGCCTCCCTTCTTCTACTCAGGCCAGTCTACTCTGCATTAATCAGTAAGGGCTGTTCTTTTCCCCAAGCCTCACAGGTCCCACATCAGTCCACTAGCATCATAGACTGGTACTCAGGGCCTCAAGACCAGCCCTGAGCTCTCTCCTACCTCTTCTGTGTCAACCCTAAGCTTCTCCTGGTGTTGTTCCCCATAAGGCTGAACTATATAACTTCTTCCTTTAAGGACCATCCTGACAGGGGAGAAAGCCTCCGTTGCCATCTAGGCTTTGACACTTATCCAGCTGTGTGGCCTTGGGCAATTTGCTCCTTCTGTCTAAACATGTTTCCTCATCTTGATAATTGGATAATAGCACTTACCTCAAAAGGTTTTTTCAAGGTGTATGATAATGTATACAATTCTGTCTTAAGCGCCATGCTCTCTAGGAAGGCTCTCCATCAATGCTCAAGCTAGGGATAACTGCACCTTGCTTTGTATTTGCGTAACACTCTGCTCCGATCTTTAGACAGTAATTAGTCCATTCTGCTTCTCATTAAGCCTCTTAATTTCTGAGGTACAGATATCTTATTTCAGTTAAAGACAATAGCAAAGGGTGATTAACCAAATTTTGCACAAGGCATCAACCCTTATTTGCTGGAATTAGAATGTCATCAGAAAAAAAAAAAAAATGTTATCAGAGGCCTGGAGCGATGGCTCAGTGGTTAAGGTGCTTGCCCGTAAAGCCTAACAACCAGAGTTTGAGTCCCCAGTACCCACGTCAAAGCCAGATTCACAAAGTGGTGCATGCATCTGGAGTTCATTTGCAGTGTCTAAAGGTCCTGGTGCATGGGCCCCACCCTCACTCCCAGGCGTGGTGGCACATGCCTTCAATCCCAGCACTGGGGATTGAATCCCAGCACAGAGGTAGGAGGAGTGCTGTGACTTCAAGGCCAGCCCAGGTTTTCTGTTTCACACAGGAGGAAGCTGAGGCAGAGAGGTTCAGATGCTTGCTCTAGACCACACAGCCTCTAATCTAAGGCAGTTATAACTCCTTTCACTGTTTTGAGACAGTCTTTCCATGTAGCTCATGTTAAATCCAAACTCACTGTACAGCCCAGGCTGGCCTCCAACTTGTACTCCTCTCGCTTCAGCTTCTGGAGTGTGAGGATGAGTGCCACCACACACAGCCAAGCCCATGCTTTTGCTAGTAGGTGAAATCACCTCCTGGAATCTTCCAGGCACAGCATGAAGCATGATGATCTATGAAGCCCTGAGAATTGACCTGAGGCTCTTACCAAGGTGAGCAGCTTGGTGAGCACAACGCCTTCATGACTCCAGACCGTGACGCACTCTTCACCCATCTTCAGGCTCAGTGTGGCATTTCCCGCTCCTTCCTCTGAGCAGGATATGGGTGGCTGGCTGAAGGGCAAGATTTCTGGAACAGCGCTAAAATACAGACAAGTTCCTGGAGTTTTTTCTTTGGTCACTTTTGCTGTGATGAGGATCAGTTCACCTGCAGAAGACCCTACAAGAGGTACCAAAAAGACATGAAAAAATGCGGGGTGGGCAAGAGCCAGAGACTTCTGCTTATTTCTGAGGCTTTCTATACTGTGTTTCGACATTGATTCCATTCAATAAAGTCCTCCATACATGACACCACTTATGTCACTGAGAAACACAAGCAGCTGTTTATCAATATAAATACAAATTAACTGAAATTAGCTTACAATTAATCATACCAAGATCCACAAGGTTGCAGTGGAACAGGCAGATACATACAGCCCTATAGCCTCCACTAGTTTTCATGAATTTCTCCTTTCAAAGAAAACATATGCTGGGCGTGGTGGTGCACGCCTTTAATCCCAGCACTCGGCAGACAGAGGTTGGAGGATTCCAGAGAGTTCCAGGCCACCTTGAGACTACATAGTTAAATCCAGGTCAGCCTGGACCAGAGTGAGACCCTCCCTCAAAAAAAAAAAAAAAAAAAAAAAAAAAAGCAGATATAAGGCCGGCATGGTGGCGCATGTAAAGGCTACGCGAGACTACATAGTTAATTCCAGGTCAGTCTGGGCCAGAGTGAGACCCTACCTCAAAAAACCAAAAGAAAGCAGATATTGAGTAGGTGCCAAACTTTATTAGGAGGTTCACACACTAATCTAAAGTATTAGGCAAAGGATGACCTGTTGAGAAGCAGTTTTTGGACAACTTCCATGTGGACAAAATTAACAAGTTAGACAGTTAGCTTACATTATAAAATAAAAACCAGATGTATTCAAGAACCTACACAATGGGCTGGAGAAATGGCTCAGTGGCTAAGGCACTTGCCTACAAAGCCTAAGGACCCAGGTTCAATTCCCCAGTACCCACATAAAGCCAGATGCAAAGAGGTGCATGCATCTGAAGCTCGTCTGTAGTGGCTAGGGGCCTTGGTTTGCCCATTCTGTCTCTTCTCTCTCTCTCTGCATACAAATACATAAATAAAATATATTCAAAAACTTTTTTAAAACCTACACCCTTTAATGCTTTAAATAAGCATTAAAAGAAAATACAGGGCTGGAGAGATGGTTTAGTGTAAGGCGCTTGCCTGCAAAGCCTAACGACCCATGTTTGACTCTCCAGATCCCATGTAAGCCAGATGCACAAAGGTGAGGCAAGTGTAAGGTCACACATGCCCACTAGGTGGCGCAAGCATCTGGAGTTCAATTTCAGTGGCTGAGGCGCTGGCACTCTCTCTCTCTCACTCTAAAATAATAATAATAATAATAATAATAATAATAATAATAATAATAATATATAGCCAGGTGTTGTGGTGCATGCCTTTAATCCCAGCACTCAGGAGGCAGAGGTAGGAGGATCACTGTGAGTTTGAGGCCAGCCTGAGACCACATAGTGAATTCCAGGTCAGCCTGAGCTAGAGCGAGATCCTACTGGAAAATTGAACCTGGGTCCTTAGGCTTTGCAAGCAAGCGCCTTAACCACTAAGGCATTTCTCCAGCCCTTTATCTTTGAGAAAGGGTCTCACTTGGTAGCTTAAGCTTGTCTGAACACATTATAAACTATCATCCAAGGCTGGCCTCAAATTTATGGCAATTCTCCTGCCTCAGACTCCCAAGTGCTAGGATTATAAACATGAGCCACCATGCTCAACTTTTATCATAGCATTTTGTTCTTGTTTTTTAATTTTTTATATTTCATTTTTATTAATTAGAGAGGGGGTAGGAGAGAATGGGCACCCCAGGGCCTCTAACCTCTACAAATGAACTCCAGATGCATGTGCCAGCTTGTGCATCTGGTTTAGGTGGGTGCTGGGGAGTTGAACCTGGGTCCTTAAGCTTGATAGGCAAGTGCCTTAAATTCTAAGCCATCTCTCCAGCTCTGTTGTTTTGAAACAGGGTCTCACTCTGTAGCCCAGGCTGGCCTTAAACTAATGGCGATCTTCCTACTTCAGCCTCCAGAGTGCTGGGATTAAAGGTGTGCACCACCCCACCTGGCTCTATCATAATTTTCAATGGACAGAGAGGGAGCTCACCAAACTGTGAACTTTTTTTTTTTTTTTTTTGATTTTTCAAAGTAGGGTCTCACTCTAGCTCAGGCTGACCTGGAATTCACTATGTAGTCTCAGGGTGTCCTTGAACTCACGGTGATCCTCCGATCCTCCTACCTCTGCCTCCCGAGTGCTGGGATTAAAGGCCCGGCCAAACTGTGAACTTTTTACATTTGCTTTGTAGGCTTTTGCATAGTCTGACTCTTCAACAAAATGAATATGCACAGTACAGTAAAAGGAAAAGAGCCCACATCCTTTGACTAAGTAATATCACTTGCAGAATTAATCCTAAGGAAAGAAGTAAAAAGGAGAATGCAGAGTATGCTACAGTCTCAGTGTGTGTAGCTCAGTGGCTGAGTGCTTGTGCACCTAGCATCTATGAGGCTCAAGGGCTCACAGCAAAACAGTACACCACCATGTTTATTTGAATTCAACCAAAAATACACAATGGGGTTGGGGAGGGAATTATGGTTTATTGTCTATAATTATGGATAATTATTAAAATTTTTTTTAAAGTTTAAAAAATACCAAAAAATGGCCAGGCATGATGGCTCATGACTTTAATTCCAACACTTGGGAGGCAGAGGTAGGAGGATCGCTGTGAGTTCTAGGTCACCCTGAGACTACATAGTGAATTCCAGGTCAGCCTGAGCTATTGTGAGACCCTACCTCAAAAAACCAAGAAAAAAAAAAAAAAAGGCTGGAGAAGTCAGTGGCTAAGGTACTTGCCTGTGAAGCCTAAGGACCCAGGTTGGACTCCCCAGAACCCACATAAGCCAGATGCACAAGGTCATGCATGTGCACAAGGTCATGAATGCACATAAGGTGGCACATGTGTCTGGAGTTCAACTGCAATGGCTAGAGGCCCTGGCATGCCAATTCTCTCTTTCTCATAAAAAAGGAGACCACAGAGATATATACTAAGAAAAGAATTAACAAATTGCTTAATGACTCAACTTACAGTCATTAAAATAATGTTGAAGATCATGTAGTAAAATGGAAAACCACTTATATATAAATAAAAAAGGAAATACAGATCATGATATGTACCTTAATTACAAGTTAAAAATATGCATGCAAAACTCTATAAAATAATTCTCCCCTTTTTACTTCATTGCCCCAATGTATTCAGTAGCTTGGTATTGTCAATCCTAGACTTTCTCTCCATCCCCCTATTTTTGAGTGTGTGTGTATATGTGTGGTGTACGTGTATATATATGTGCTGTATGTATACATGTGTGCATGCAGAAGTCAGAGGTTCACATCAGGTATCTATCTTAGCTGTTCTCCAACTTATCTGATAGAATTGGAGACTCTAACCTTGTCAGCCATCAATTCTGTTTTTTTTTTTAATTTATTGACCATTTTTATACATGTATACTATATATTGTGATTCTCTTTTCAACCATTCCTAAAATTTTAACTGGGAACTGGGGATCTGAACTCATGTCTCAATGTTTCTCTCAGCTTATACCAATTTAGCTTAGCTTTCTCATCATGTCTTTTTTTTTTTTTTTTTTTTTTTTTTTGGTTTTTGAGGTAAGGTCTCACTCTAGTCCAGGTTGACCTGGAATTCACTATGTATTCTCATGTGGCCTTGAACTCCAGTGATCCTCCTACCTCTGCCTCCCGAGTGGGATTAAAGGTGTGTGCCACCATGCCCGGCTTATGTCTTTTATTTTCCCTTTTGTTTCCTGCTTCAAGTTCTAGGCCAAATAAATGGAATAAAATAAAGTAAGACTCTGTCTCAAAACAAAACAAACCAACAAGATTTTCCATGGGTTTCTGCTTCCCTTAAATCTATTTCTTACTAACTACTCAACATTTTCCACCTTGTATGCACCATCCCAACTGAACTATGCATCACAGTTCCCATCTACATGCAGCTGTGTCTCCCTTCGGCTAGAATTATACATGCAAAAGCATTCTATAAACTTCCTTCAGGGAAAAAAAATCTTCCTTCACCATAATACTGTACCTATGTGCCACTGCACACAGGAAAAGGTATATATTTCTTTCATATATGTATTCTTGCTAGCCTGTGAGCAACTTGAAGGGAGAACCAATATACACAGACATCTGTATTCCCTATATTGGGTAAACAGTACATACACAACAGTTGTTACATGGATGATGTTAATACTAGGTAATATTTTTTTCCCCATCAAAACATAATCTTTGGTGTTACTACTTTGTAACCACTATATAAAGAACAAGGTCAAAAAAGAAAAAAAAAAAAAAGAGCAAGGCTTAGCTGGGCATGCATGATGGTGCATGCCATTAATCCCAGTACTTGAGAGGCAGAAGTAGGAGGATCACTGTGAGATGGAGGCCATCCTGACACTAGAGTGAATTCCAGGTTGGCCTGGGCTAGAGAAAGACTCTAGCTTCAAAAACACACACTAACTAACAAAGAATAAGGCTTCTTCATAAAAGCAGAATAATCTGACCATAAAATTCATACAGAAATTCAAGGAATCTAAAATAGCCAATATCTTGAAAAAGAGTAGCAGGGATTATCTACCTGCTCAGGACCCTTCCTGTTTCACAGGAGCTCTGCTTTCTTTCCTTCTCTTAAGTTCTATAGTAAAATCTTTCTAAAATTCACTCTCTGTGATCTGTAGATGTCATTTTTCAAATTCATAAGACAAGAATCTGGAGGCCACTGATTCAGTGAAGTTGTATGTGACTGTGACCATCCAGTACTCTAACTCCTGGGTTAAAGTCCAACTAGGAGCTAAGAAAGGCTCTGTAGATCTCAAAGACACTCCAGTTTCTCATATAATTTTTGGTGTATTGGTAGTGAAGATGAAGGAGTACTGGTATAACTGTTCTAGATGTTCAATAACCACATGTAAAAGCCAAAGCCAATGATGGTACTGGGGCTAAAAGGGTAGCCAGTATTTTGGTCCCTGCCTGCAAGTTAAGCAGGCCCCAAAAGACAGTAAGACACTTCTAAATGATCCTAGAGGGCTGGAGAGATGGCTCAGTGGTTAAGTGCACCTCCTGTGCAAGCATGAGGGCCTGAGGAGGCTGAGACTACACAAATTCAATCAGATCCTACATGAAACAGCTGGGTGTGGCCACATGTGCCTGTCACCCCAGTTCAGCAGGGAAACAGACCTGAGAATCCACGGAAGACTGCAAGTTCTAAAATCAGTAAATGATGACTTGGGTTTAAAAATAAAACCAGGGCTGGAGAGACTGATCAGCGGTTAATGTACTTGCCTGCAAAGTCTAAGAATCCAGGTTTGATTCCCCAATACCCACATAAAGCCAGATGCACAAAGGGGTGCAAGCATCTGGAGTTTGCAGTGGCTAGAGGCCTGGCATGCTCACATTCTCTCTTTCTCTCCCTCTCTCTCCTTCTGCTTGCAAATAAATAAATAAGTATTTTTTAAAAGACCAGATAAAAACACAAGACAAAGAGGAAGAGTAATGGAGTAGGACACCTGGCCTTCCACTCTGGCTGCTGCAGGTGAGTGACCTCCCTCCCCCCACTCCAGATGAGCACTATGGGGTGCTGCAAGGGCACAGGTATGTGCATATACCATACACATACATACTACGTACACCACACAAGCAAGAAATAAAGATCCTATAGCTCCATGACTCCAGAGTCAGAAGGTTCTGCAATAATCTAGTTCCACTATCCTGGATCCTCTTGCTTGCCCTCCAAGGCCTGAAGGTCTAGAAGAATGGGAACCTCGAAGACCCCTCTGAGCCCCAATTTGCTCAGTGCCTACTTCTCTCCAACTTCTCTTGCTTTTGTGTATGTAATGTGGTATATGTGTGGGTGGTGTGTGGTGCATTCATGCGTGCATGCCCTGAGGAGCTCCATGTGGTCTCGTGCAGTGGCTAGGGAGAATGTCTAGTGTCCTGCTCCATTGCTATTCTGCCCATTTCTTATTTGAGCTGGAGTCTCTCCCTGAATGGTGATGGTTCCCTGGTCTCTGCTCCCCTTTGTGGGACTGGGATTACAGGTGCATATGGCCACACCCATTTACTTGTGTGGGTTCTGCAGATTTAAACTCAGGCTGTTTCAGCCTCCCCCCACCCCCAGCCTTTGTGCTGGTGTAGGAAGCACACTTAACTGCTGAACCATCTATCTAGCCTTCTTGATTTCAAATAATAACTTTTTAAAAAATATATTTTATTTATTATTTGAGAGAAAGGAGACGATACAGAGACAGAATGGACAGGGATCAAGGCCTCCAGACACTGCAAATCAACTCCACATGCATGCACCACCTTGTGCATCTGGTTTACATGTATTCTGGGGAATCAAACCTGGGTCCTTAGACTTCACAAGCAAGTACCTTAATCGCTAAGTCATCTCTCCAGCCCCTAAAAAGGACTTATTTATTTTCAAGCAGAGAAAGAGAGAAAGAGAGAGAGAGAGAGAGAGAGAGAGAGAGAATGAATGGGCACACTTAGGCCTCTAGCCACTACAAAGGAACTCCAGACACGTGCATCACTTTGTACATCTGGCTTTATGTGGGTACTGGGGAATCAAACTTGAGTCATTAGGTTTTCCAGACAAGCACCTTAACCATTAAGCCATCTCTCCAGCCCCCTCTTAATGCTTTTATTCTTTCTTTCCAACCTCTTTATCCAAGACTTTCTTCTTACACTATACAAAAAAAAAAAATAAAAAATAAAAAAAAAAACAAGAGAGATAGCTTAGCAGTTAAAGGCTTGCCTGTAAAGCCTCAGGACCCAGGTTTGACTCCCCAGAACCCACATAAACCAGACACACAAGGTGATGTGCACATCTGGAGCTCAACTGCACTGGCTAAGAGGCCCTAGTGCACCAATTCTCTCTTTCTCTTACTCTGTCATAAAAAATAATAATAAACACTAATGCACATTTTGGGGTCCCTTAGATAGGCCTCCTGGAGAAGTTCCCCAACTGCCACACCCAACAGTCCCACGCAGCTCAGAGAAGCCAGATCAGTTCTCTCCAGCTCAAATAAGAAATGGAGCCAGGTGTGGTGGCTCACGCCTTTAATCCCAGCACTCAGGAGGCAGAGGTAGGAGGACTGCCTGAGTTCAAGGCCACCCTGAGACTACACAGTGAATTCCAGGTCAGTCTGGGCTAGAGTGAGACCCTACCTCGAACCCCCCCCCAAAAAGAAAGAAAGAAAGAAAGAAAGAAAGAAAGAAAGAAAGAAAGAAAGAAAGGGGCAGAAGAGCAATGGAGCAGGATGCCAGGCATTCTGCCCTGACCAGCATATGGGGCTCCTTGGGGTGTGTGTGTGTACACACACACACACACGTGCATTCCAATTCCCTAAAGCAGTTAGGATTACTTCTTCAGAGGGGGAATGGGGACGATCAGGAAGAGAAATTGGCTAGGCAGCTGAAATAAATTCTTTCCTCCCATAAACTGCTTCCGGTTGGGAAGTTGAATTTTTGTTTTCTCCTTCTTCAAGGCAGGGTCTTACTCTAGCCCAGGCTGACCTGGAATTCACTATGTAATCTCACGTTGGTCTTGAACTGTTGAACTCACAGCAATCCTCCTACCTCTGCCTCCCGAGTGCTGGGATTAAAAGTGTGTGTCACCATGCCCAGGCTAGTTGGGAGTTTTGCCCAAGAAGGTGACTGCTATAGGGACTATCTATCATGAGGACAGACATACAGATCAGTGGAACAAAACTGAGTATCTAGAAATCAACCAAATATCTATGGTCAACTTATTTTCAATAAGGGTACCACAATTACTCAATGAGGGACAATTAGTCTTTTGAAAAATAAGTTATTGGAGAGCCTGGCATGGTGAGGCACACCTTTAATCCCAGCACTGAACTTGTGAGGTAAAGGTAGGAAGATCACAGTGAGTTCAAGGACACCTTAGACTTTAGAGTGAATTCCAGGTCAGCCTGGGCTAGAGAAAGACCCTTCCTTGAAAAAAAAAAAAAAAAATAGAAGAGGGACTAGTTGAAAAGGAGGAGGCTAGTAGGAGTGGATTATAACCAGGGTACACAGTATGTATGTATGAATGTTGTCAATAAAAAGTTTAAAAAATGCTACTCAGCCGGGCGTGGTGGCACATGGCACTTGGGAAGCAGAGGTAAGAGGATTGCCATCCATGACCTCTGGGATGAGAAGTGACAGAGGAATGCTTAGCACGGAAACATCTCTATCAAACCCTCCAAGGCTCATGGTCCATTGCAGAAGAGGTGACAGAAAGAATGTAAGAACCAAAGGATGGGTAGGACTGCTTACAGTGCAGTCTGCCAGACACAAAATGGCCTTGATATCTATGACCTCGCGATGCCTGGCACTACCTACACAGGACCCTAATAATAGGAGGAACAGAGGATGACTTTATTTTTTATATATTTTATTTATTTGACACACACAGAGAGAGAATGGGTGTGCCATTGCAAATGAACTCCAGACGCATGCACCACCACGTACATCTGGCTAAAGTGGGTCCAGGGGAATTGAACTGAGGTCCTTTGGCTTTGCAGGCAAATGCCTTAACCGCTAAGTCATTCCTCCAGCCCCAGAGGATGACTTTAAAATAAAAGAGAGACTAATTGAGAAGGGGAAGGGATATAATGGAGAGTGGATTTGTGAAGGGGAAAGTGGGGGAGGAGAGAGAATTATCATGGTTTATTGTCTATAATTATGGAAGTTGTCAATTAAAAAAAAGTTTAAATTTTTTTTTAAAAAGTATACAACTGGGTGTGGTGGCACATGCCTTCAATTCCAGCACTCAGGAGGCTGAGGTAGGAGAATCTTGGTGAGTTTGAGGCCAGCCTAAGACTACATAGTGAATTACAGTCAGCCTGGGCTAGGGAGAGACTTTACCTCCAAAAAACCACCCAAAAGAGTTATACAATTGGGGCAGGAAAAATGACTTAGTGGCTAAGGCGCTTGCCTATGAAGCCTACGGATCCATGTTCGATTCCCCAGTACCTACGTAAGGGATATGCACAAGGTCGCACATGTGTCTGGAGTTTATTTGCAGTGGCTAGAGGCCCTGGTGTGCCCGTTCTCTCTCCCTCTCTCTCGCAAATAAACAAATAAATAAATAATTTTTTCAAAGTTATACAAGGGCTGGAGAGATGGCTTCGTAGTTAAGGCATTTGCCTGCAAAGCCAAAGGATCCTGGTTCTATTCTCCAGGACTCACGTAAGCCAGATGTACATGGGGGCGCATGCGTCTGGAGTTCATTTGCAGTGGCTGGAGGCTGTGGCACACCCATTCTCTCTCTCACTTTCTAGCTCTTTCTCTCTCAAATAAATAAAAAAAATATATTTAAAAAAGTTATACAACTGTTCATACAAGTATCATTTCTAATAACCAAAAATGTAGAAAAACCCAAATGTCAATGGAATGATGAATAAATAAAAATGTGGCTCTGGGTTGCCTGACCACTGGTGAACCTTCAGTTTCTGTTGAGTTTCTCCTTGGCTCCGCCAGGCTGGACCAAGCTGAAGGGAGAATCCTCCAGCCTTTACTCTCCACACGGTCTCCTTATCCACGTGGCAGAACCTCTTTGGACTTTCTTTTTTCTGTCCTCTCCATGGTTTTTTCCAGGCTCTCCATGTGGGCTGTCAGGCCATGTGGGTTTATTTATTTTCCTTCCCTTGGCTCTGTACTTCCCTAAATAACTATAATTTTTTTTTTCGAGGTAGGGTTTTTCACTCTAGCCCAGGATGACTTGGAATTCACTATGGAGTCTCAGGGTGGCCTTGAACTCACAACATGACTTGGAATTCACTATGGAGTCTCAGGGTGGCCTTGAACTCACGACAATCCTCCTACCTCTGCCTCCGAAGTGCTGGGATTAAAGGCGTGCACCACCACACCCGGCTAAATATAATAATTTAATAATTATCCTTCTCGGTCGTTTTTCAAGATAGTCTCAATCTAGCTCAGGCATACCTGGAATTCGCTATTTAATCTCAGGTGGCCTCCAACTCACAGCAATCTACCTACTTCTGCCTCTTGAGTGCTGGGATTAAAGGTGTGCACCACCACGCCTGGCTTCAGTCTTATGTTATTCAATTCTTTGGTTAAAATTGGACACGAACCTAGAGCTTTGGGTTCAAGGACTTTCCTGAACCCCGAGCACTCTGTTTGCAGTGGCTAAAGGCCCTGGTGCACCCATTCTCTCTCTCTCAAATAAATAAAACTTCTAAAAAGCTTATTTTAAAAATGGGCTGGAGAGATGGCTTAATGGTTAAGGCATTTGTCTGCGAAGCCTAAGGACCCTGGTTTGATTCCCCAGTACCCACGTAAGCCAGATGCACAAGGGGGCGCATGGGTCTGGAGTTCGTTTACAATGACTGGAGGCCCTGGCGTGCCCATTCTCTCTTTTTCTCTGCCTCTCCCCCCACCTTTCTCTCAAATAAATAAATAAATTAATTAATTAATTAATTAATAAAAATAAAGGCATGAGCCACCATTCCTGCCTAAAAAAAAGGAAAAAGCTTATTTTAAAAATGGGCTGGAGAGATGGCTTAGTGGTTAAGGCACTTGCCTGCAAAGCCAAAGGACCAAGGTTCAATTCCCCAGGACCCACATAAGCCAGCTGCCCAAGGTGGTACATGTGTCTGGAGTTCATTTGCAGTGGCTGGAAGTCCTGGCATGCCAATTCTTTCTTTCTCTCTCTCTCTCTTTCTGCCTCTCTCTCTCTCCCCCCACCTCTCAAATAAATAAATAAATAAAAATAAAATATTCCAAAAAAAGAAAAAGAAAAAAGTAATGAGGCTGGGTGTGGTGGCACATGCCTTTAATCCCAGCACTCTGGAGGCAGAGGTAGGAGGATCGCTGAGAGTTCGAGGCCACCCTGAGACTACATAGTGAATTCCAGGTCAGCCTGAGCTAAACTGAGACCCTACCTTGGAAAACTAGAAAAAAAAAATGAAATGAAATATTGATAAGTGCTGTACCATGGGTGAACCTTAAAAACATTATTCTTGCTAGGCGTGGTGGCACAGGCCTTTAATCCCAGCACTTGGGAGGCAGAGGTAGGAGAATCGTTGTGAGTTCGAGGCCACCCTGAAACTACAAGTGAATTCCAGGTCAGCCTAGGCGAGAGGGAGACCCTACCTCAAAAACAAAACAAAACATTATTCTTAGCTGGTCATGGTGGCACACACCTTTAACCCAGCACTAGGGAGGCAGAGGTAGGATGATCGTCTTGAGCTCAAGGCCGCCCTAAGACTACATAGTAAATTCCAGGTCAGCCTGGACTAGAGCAAGGCCCTACATTAAAAAACCTCTCACACACACACACACCCCCACACACCCACAAAATATTCTTTTTGCTTTTTCTTAAATTATTTTTATTTATTTATTTATTAGAGACAGAGAGGGAGAGAGTAAGTACAGGTGCACCAGGACCTCTAGCCACTGCAAACGAACTCCAGACGCATGCGCCACCATGTGCATCTGGCTTATGTGGGACCTGGAGACTCAAACCTGAGCCCTGAGGCTTCACAGGCATGCACCTTAACCGCTAAGCCATCTCTCCAGTCCTCTTTTTCTCTTTTTATTTTTTTCTGAGGTAGGTTCTCACTCTAACCCAGGCTGACCTGGAACTCACTCCAGTTCCAGGCTGGCCTCAAACTCAAAGCAATTCTCCTACCTCTTTCTCCCAAGTGCTGGGATTAAAGATGTGTACCACCATGGCTGGCTTTAAAAACACTATTCTAAGGATGTAGTTCAGTTCTTGCCTAATGTGCCTTGAAGTCTTGGGTTTGATCCTCACCCCTGCTTAAACTGAGTATCTAGAGCTCATTTGTAATTTCAGCATTGGATTTTAAAATCTTTTGCAAGATTTTCCTTTCTCTGGGAGAAATAACCTGCTCACTTTGGAAATAAATATGCTCTGTCCTCCAGGTGGGGAGCCACAAGCAGGGTGACATAGGTGTGGGCTGGGGTGTAATCTCAGCATTGGAAAGGGGGAAACAGGATGATCAGAAGTTCAAGGCCAGCTGGTCTACATGAAACCCTGTCTCAAACAAAAACAATTACTCCAAGTGAAAGAAGCCAGTCTCAAAAGACCGCATAATGTTCAGAACAGGGAAATCTACAGAGACAGAAAGTTGATCTGTGGCTGCCTAGGACAGGGAACCTGGGGGGGGGGGGGGAGGGACTGCTAAGAGTGCAGAGTTTCTATTGGGATGGTGAAAATTTTCTAAAATGCATAGTTCCATACTTGTGTCAGCAGACTAAAAGTCGTTTAATTGTATACTTTAACTGGGTGAATCATAATTCAATAATGCTGTCCTATATATATTGAGGGGAGGTGTCTCAGAATCTTGCTATGCAGACCTAGATGATCTGGAATTCACTATGTAGCCCAAGCAGGCTAGTGTGCCAAACATCCATTTACCACTGAGTTATATACCCAGCTCTATTTTTCTTTTTGAGACAGGATCTCATAAGTTACCCAGGCTGGTCTTGAACTTGCTCTATAGAATAGGCAGGCTTTAAATTGCCATCCTCCTGGCCCAGTGTCCTGAGATGCTGGGATTATAGGCCTGGACCCACAAGACCAGTGTCATTTTTGTTTTCAGTATTTCATACTAGTTTATTTTCTCCCTTCAACCATAATAATATGACATCTAAATTTTGTCTTCAGTGGTGGATCTGTAAACACAAGCTTATCCATCGCACTTGCAGGCAAGGCAAATGCTACTTCTTGAAATGGCCCCACCATGGACTCTCTGGTCATCCAACCCAAGTCGCCTCCCTACCTGACTTTATCTTCATTATCCTATGTGGCCACTTCACTGAATCTCATTCCAGACTTTAACTTTTCCATGGCCTCCATGATTTTGTCGTGTTTTACACATCTTGTCAGCACTGTCACTCCCAGAGGCTGCACCCTTTCTACCCTCTTCCAGAACTGCTTTTACCTCTGGGCAGCATCTTTACTGCTCCTGTAGTTGTCATATATTTACTTATTTATTTATTTATTTGAGAGAAAGAGGCAGGGAGAGAGAGAGAGAATGGGCATACCAGGGCCTCCAGCCACTGCAAACGAACTCCAGAGGCATGTGCCCCCTTGTGCATCTGGCTTACGTGGGTCCTGGAGAGTCAAACCAGGATCCTTTGGCTTTGCAGGTAAACACCTTAACTGCCAAGCCATATCTCCAGCCCTTATTTTTTGTTTTTGAGGTAGGGTCTCACTCTAGCCCAGGATTACCTGGAATTCACTATATAGTCTCAGGTTGGACTCAAACTCACAGTGATCCTCCTACCTTTGCCTCTCAAGTGCTGGGTTTAAAGGCATGGACCACCACACCTGGCTACTTTTTTGTTTGTTTGTTTTTTTGAGGTGGGGTCTTGCTCTAGCTCAGGCTGACCTGGAATTAGTCTCAGGATGGCCGCGAACTCATGACAATCCTTCTACCTCTACCTACCGAGTGCTGGGATTAAAGGTGTGCATCACCACACCCGGCTACTTTTTTTTTTCTTTTTAAAGGTAGTCTATGTTTCTCTCATCATCATCATCATCATCATCATTTTCACAGAAGACTAGAAATTCTTTGGAAATTGATGTTTTGTTTTGTTTTTTTTCTTCGAAGTAGGGTCTCTCTCTAGTCCAGGCTGACCTGGAATTTACTATGTAGTCTCTGGTTGGTCTTGAACTCATGGCATGCCTCCTGTCTTCTGTCTGGTAGGATTAAAGATGTGCATATTTGTTTTGTATGTGTGCACAACAGGCATTTAGGATATTTGGTAGGGCTGGAGAGATGCCTTAGTGGTTAAGGTGCTTGCTTGCTTGCAAAGACTAAGGACCAAGGTTTGATTCTCCAGTACCCATATAAGCCAGATGTACAATGTGGCACATTTGTGTGGAGTTCATTTTCAGTAGCTACAGGACCTGGTGCACCCATTCTCTCTCTCTCCCTCCTTCCCTGTTTCTCTCTCTCTCTCAAATAAGTAAATAAGTATTTTTTTAATGATACTAGTTTACAGACTGGGGATATAGCTCAAAAGCAGAGCACTTGCCCAGCATTCATGAGGCTCTAGGTTCCATCTCCAATCTGCTATTCCTGAAGAAAAAGAAGATGCCCATAAGAGAAGACAGCTATAGTGATGAGAAAAAATACTGAGTCACATCTAGCCCACGTCATCCACTACAGAATCACAGAACCCCAGAACTGGAAAGGCAAAGACCAAACACACAATCTATGCTGTGCTCAGCATGTTCACTGAAAGTATCTGATCCTTAATGCAGCTGAAGTGACAAAGTGCAGGGATGTACCCAAGGTCATCAGCTTGGTGAGTTCAGAGGCGGGGCCCAGTGGTGCGTGTTCTCATGCTGGACCTCCACACCCCCCTTATCTTACCTTTCAGTCCCAATTGACTACCAGGGATCTTGGCTTGGAATGTTTGTGTCTTGTTCCTGTCTAGACTGTCTCCGAAGTTCAAGGTGGTCAGTAAGCCCACGACGCGAGACCCTTGCCACTTCCCTGTGACTGTCCCATTCGTGGGGCACATGCTCAGCTGGCCAAAAGACCGCAAGAAGGAAACCCAGTCCTGTGTGCAGGAGAGTGGGAGGGAGGTGACATGAGACAGCACAAGTTAACAGTAGAGACAGGCCAATAAAGGTACGGTGAGCAGCGGGGTACTTACCTGGGGGATGTCAGGGCTACGAAGGCCAGTCCTGTGGGTGAGGAGAAAGCCACCAAGGCCCAAACCAGACAAACCAAGGAGCAGCAGGATCAAAGTGGCACAGACCAGGGGTGGGTGATGAGCCAGACAAAAATGCAGGTTGTGCCCTGCCTGGCAGCTGTCCATGGGGAGCAGGGGAGTGTGGGCCTCCACGGAGAGCCTGCTGGAGGACAGTGAGGGAGAACTGGACAAGAGCCTACTGGTCAGCAAGTACTCACCCATGTTATGTAAAGGGAGCTAAAGCTCCGAGATGATGAGGGACTTGAGCCTACACAGTCAGTTCGTGGCAGAGCCAGAACCGAAATCCAAGACTCAACTCCAAAATTCATCTCCCTACATCATCTAATAAATACTTGCTGCGTTCTGTTTCTGAAATAATAAAGGCCAAAAGCAGGGCAGAGTATTCTGTACTGGCAAAAGGAATGTGAAAAGAATTCGCAGTTGGAGAAAGAGGAAGCAGCTGGTCTGAGGCGAGGGTTTGGCGGAAGACCCTTTCAGCAAGAGCCCAGGCAGGCAAGTATCTCACTAGAAAGTCCCTGCTTTGGAGCTAATATAACCAGTTAGTTCACACGGAATCTTTCTCTGCTGCTCTTAGCTGTGTGAGACCAAGCCACTTAATTTATGTGAGGTTAGATGGTGTGAACCCAGTGTTCTACTAACGTCAAGTCATGAAAATGCAACGTGGAAGAGTAGTTTGCATGGCACTTGGTCATGCAGAAATGCAACAGATGCCCATGTCCTTTCTCTTTATCGGTGTCACACTGATTCCTAAAGCCAGGAGAGACAAAGTAAAGACTGTGGCCCAGGAACTTTAACGTAGGAGTGGTGGGGCCAAGGTTTAAAACCTGTCTCTTGCTTCCAAAGAGAGAACCTTATCCCAAGTAAGAAGCGATAGCCTGCTGAAAAGCATCGGGGAAGGAGGAGGTAAACACATCAGGTAAGGGGAGACGGTGAGAGCCACAGAAACACGGGTGTCAAAAGTGCTCGGCCCCCGCCGTGCCCGGCGTGCCGGCACTTCTGGAAGAGGGGAAACGAGGGCGGGACGGGCAGAGCCTGAGTATCGGTGGTGCACTTGGGCCTCCCCTCCTCCCCAAGCCCCCTTCCGGAAGGATCTCGACACCCGCATCCCTTCCCGACCAAGCGGCGTCAAGCACGCCCGCCCGCCGCTGGCTCTCACCGCTGGCAGCCGGGCGGAGGCCGGCGCCCCCCGTGACGTCATGCGCGGAGCGTCAGGCGAGGGCTGGGACCCCGCGCGCTGCGCCCCGGCCCCGCCCCGCCCCCGCGGCGAGCCGCATGCGCAGTGGCCAGCGGGCGCTCGCCTGCCACCGCCAGCCGGGACGCCAGGTGGTCCCTGAGGAAAAGCGGCCGGGAGGGTCCTATGGGCAGGGAACTAACCCCGCGGGGGGCGAGGACGCAGGAGAGCCGAGAGCGCTAGAGCTCGCGATGTTGTCAAGCGCTGTGGCCTTCCTCCGGACAGCCCGCGGGAGGGTTTCCACGGAGGCTCGCGGCCGGCACTTTTCTGTATTTTGTCCCCTACCCGTGCCAGTAGCCCAGCCCAGCCGCGCCCTGGCCAGGAGGAAGGACTTGGCGTCCGCCACGTGGGGTAGTGTTCCCTCACTTCCGGGCTGGGAGTGGCGTGTGGTTCGGTTCTGCTCCAAGCCTTCAAAATGCTTGATGACACATCTTGTTCACGGCCTCTGGCTCTTAGCTGCTCCTCAACGACGGGATCCTGGAGTTGCAAGGCTGCTAAATAGAGAACATCTCATTTGTGCCCATTTGTTTGAGATGAGCCCATCTCCAAAATGGCCGGGAGGAACTCTGGGTTCACATTCTGACTCGGGCTGGGCCTGGTGACACGCGCCTGTAATGCCAGCATTGGGAGACTGCCCATTTCCAGGCCAGCGAGCTTGGGCTGCTTTGAAACCCTGTCTTTACAACTGAACAACCATCCCGAAAAAACAACCTGACCCTGTCTATGTCCCTACTTAAACCACAACCACGATGTTCTGGGGGTTACGGGGAGGCTAAGATTGACTGATTCATCGGAAGCCTAATCAGCAAGGTGAGGGAAAACCAGCACTGGGAGTCCATAGAGCAGAGGAAACACTTACCGAACACTGCATGAAACATTTGTTTCATCAGCCAAATTGCATCCATCCTCTATTTTACGATTATCCTTATTTTATACCTATCTCCAGTATATTAGTATAAAACAAAATTTTAAAATGAAGAAACACAGCCTTTGTAATATAAGAAATCCTGCTCTTGTAAACCAGAAATGAAAAATCAATTCTCCAAAGGTAGCTCAAGAAAGAGACTCGAAACCCCACCATCAGCACCCAAATCTGATATTCTTTTTTTAAAATATTTTTTAAAATTTTTTTAATTTGAGAGCGACAGACAGAGGGAGAAAGAGGCAGAGAGAGAGATAGAGGGAGAATGGGTGCGCCAGGGCCTCCAGCCACTGCAAACGAACTCCAGATGCGTGCGCCCCCTTGTGCATCTGGCTAACGTGGGTCCTGGGGATTCCAGCCTCAAACCCGGGTCCTTAGGCTTCACGGCCAAGCGCTTAAGGGCTAAGCCATCTCTCCAGCCCTGATATTCTTAATAAACTATTTCTTCCCTTAATCTTGGGCTAAATTTCTGTTTATGTATATCGTGCATAACATTATCTACCCCATGCATATAAGCTAGTACATTCTACCTATAATCTTTTTTTTTGGGGGGGGGGGTTTCGAGGTAGGGTCTCATTCTAGTCCAGGCTGACCTGGAATTCACTATGTAGTCTCCGGGTGGCCTCGAACTCACGGCAATCCTCCTACCTCTGCCTCCCAAGTGCTGGGATTAAAGTCGTGCGCCACCACGCCCTGCTGTACCTATAATCTTACATAATACATATTATGCTTCCTTCCACATTAATCCCTTCATGTCATGTCTGTTAGGTTGGGGCAAAATGGAGCCAGCAGGATGGGGACAGAGACATAAGGAAGTGGGTCATCCATATTCCTTAAAGAACCACCCAGCCATTATCCCTTCCTTGCCTAACAATGCCCCAGGTCTAGGTTTCCTGCCTACTTATCTTCCAACTGGTCATTGTTCTGGTCTCACACCCTAGCTACGTCCCTTCCTCACCTTCCCCCAACTGAAGAGCTCTACAGTCCCACTATCTGTAATCTCAAAGTTGACTGTGCTCCGCTCTTGAGAGTAAGTCCTGGCAGCTCCTGTTTTTCCTGAAAAAAAGCTTCCATCTTTGCCTCAGAATGGTTTTCTGTGGTGTTGATCTCTCCTGAACTTTACAATGTCTATTCTCATCCATTAACCACCAATGATTAAGGAAGTCCTGTTCAAAAGGAGATTGCATAAACCAGTCAGGCTGCCGTCTTCCTTTCTGGTCAGTATGACTATCTCTATCCTATCATTGGTCTCTTATTCTACCATTCTCCGTGAAATCAGCAACCCACTTGGGTCGTGTCCCTCTTCTCGCTCAGTGCCCATATCAACATGGGGGTAGCTAATCTTGTCCTTTACAATTCATCTGGTTCTTACTTCAGGGCCATTTTAGGCTAAGATGCCCACTCTGTGATCTTAAATAAGTAATCTCAATGGACTAATGACTAATCAGCCATGCCCAACATAATTGTGGTGTCATGCAGTTGGTATTTTTTAAATAAATTTTAGGATGCTGTGATTCAACTAAGCTGTCAAGGCATGGGGCCCAACAATATCATGTAGCTGGACTTTAACCTATGCAGGTTCTGGCAGACCAATCAAGGAGGACTAAATATCCATACTTGACCGACATAAATTTATTTCACCACCATGCATACACATACACACATATATATATACACACATATGCATACACACGTACACCCATATGCGTACATACACACATACACATACACCAAATACCTCAAGTATGGATCTAATCATCTCAACAAATCCTCCTACCCCCATCTACATTCATTTTATCATTTATTAAACTACCTCGCCAAACCCCCAAAGCAAATGCTTAAATAAACTACAAATGTAGAGGCAACTACCACTAAATGTCATGCCCAGTAATTCCTCCCACAAGCCAAAATCATAAGAGATTATTGGACTACCCTATGCGCCCAGTTACTTTTCTACTTGAAGGATTGAACAGTTGCAGCTTCTTTCAGTACAATTTTTTTTTTTTTTAGATATCACCAGTTTATTATAAAAGGCATGGAAATTATTTACATAAGACATTTCAGAATTGCAGTGGAACAGGCAGCTTCATACGGTGCCATTTCAACAGTGATTTCAGTCTACATACTTGCCAAGAATGTCACTATCTCTAAATAAGAAATAATCCTTGTCATCTATAACTACTTTGGTGCCTCCATATTCTGGAAGAAGAACTTTATTTCCAACTTTCACACTAACTGGTTGAATCTCTCCACCCTTTCCTTTAGAGCCTGATCCCACAGCTACTACTGTTGCTTGCAATACTTTTCTTGAGATTTTTCTGGAAGCATAATGCCACCTTTGGTTACAGTTTCAGCTGCACTCCTTTCAACCAACACTTTGTCAAAGAGCGGAAGGAACTTTCTAAATGCTTGTCCCGCCATGACTCTCGCCACGGGCAGCTCAGACTCTGCTGTCGCGCAGCCACCGCAAGGAGAGAGACCTGCAGACCTTTGGTACAATTTTTAAAAACTAAAACAACGAGTTGATGTAGCTTAACTCAAAGCAAAGCACTGAAAATGCTTAGATGGGCTTTTAGTTCCATTAACATATAAAAGGTTTGGTCCTGGCCTTTTCATTAGCTTTTAAAAAATATTTTGTATTTTTTAATTTATTTGAGAGAGAGAAAGAGGGAGAGAGAGAGAGAGAGAGAGAGAGAGAGAGAGAATGGGCACACCAGGGCCTCCAGCCATTGCAAACAAACATTCCAGACACATGTACCACCTTGTGCATCTGGCTTACATAGGTCCTGGGGAAGTGAACCTGGGTCTTTTGGCCTTGCAGGCAAGCACCTTAACTGCTAAGCCATCTCTCCAGCCCCTTTTTATTAGCATTTAGTAAACTTACACATGCAAGCCTCCCCATGCCAGTGAGAATGCCCTTAAAAATCTACTACTGATTATAAGGCATGGGTATCAAGTACACTAAAGTTGCTGAATACATCTTGCTTAGCCACAGCCCCACGGGAAATAGTAGTAGTGAAAATTAAGGTATGGGACTTCCGGTTAAGACGGTGGCTTAGGAACCACACCAAAGCAGCCTAGGGGAGGAAAAGCCAAAGAATACCCAGCAAAATACACACTTTTACTAAAAAGTGTGGTGTATAAGAAATTAAAATGGCAGCAGAGAAGTAGGAGAGATCCAGGGCATCCAGAGCCCACACAGGCAGGCCTAAGTGGCTCCGTCAGTGGCGACTCCGGCAGCGGCAGCTCCGGCTCCACTCCGGCTCTGGCATTGGCAGTGCCGGCTCCGGCAGCAGCAGCGGCGGCTTTGGCAGTGGCAGCTCCAGCAGTGGCAGTGCCAGGGCTGTGGGGCCACAGCTGCCAGGCTCGGCTTGCCCCACAGGAAAAGCCAGTGCCCAGCTCCAGAAAACACAACAGCAGTCCAGCGATCCAGCCAGCCTACTTGAACCCACAGGGCACCAAAGAGGGACGCAAGCAGAGCGCAGCATAACTGAGACCAAAATCATCCAAAACAGTAACTGGGATTGCACCAGGGAAGGGTCTCACTTGGACACAAGCTGACTTGGAACCTTCAACAGACCAGAAATCCTAACCTCTTTGTTGATAGAGGACCTGGTTGTTATAATACCTACTCTTGCATAAATACTTGGTGCTGTTTTTCATTGAATGTGTACATTGTTTAGTTAAATTTTAGAATCTATCTGTATTTTGTTCCACTCAGCCCTCTTGAATACTCCCATAGCAGGCAAACCCAACCCCTAGGAACATCTTTGTAGATACTCTGAGAGCCTTAAGAGCCACACCTAACACCTTAAGCTCCTACCCTGAAGATATATAACATCAGATCGATAGATACAGCTAAGAATACCTAGCCAACTAGAAAATCCAAGCATTAACTTAATCCAAGATGCAAAAATATATACAATATAACACAAGAAACACTAAAAATCAAGACAATATAAATCCACCAAAAAGTATTAATGCATCAGAAATGACCTCTAGTGAGAACGAGTTAGAGGAAATGCCTAAGATTACAAAAGAATGATTGTACATATGTTCAAAGAAGTCAAAGAAGAAATCAAAGGAATCAAAGAGGAAATCAAAGGAATCAAAGAAGACACAGGACACCAATTTAGTGAAATAAAGAAGTCAATACAAGACATAAATAAGGAAATAGAAATAATAAGAAAAACCAGTCAGAATTACCAGCAATGAAGAACACAGCTAATGAAATAAAAAAAACTCTGTAGAAAATCTCACCAGTAGAATGGATGAAGGAGAAGACAGAGTATCTAAGCTAGAAGACCAGGTGGCAGATCTAATACAGTCCAACAAAGAGAAAGACAAACTAATAGAAAAGTATGAATGGGAATTTCAAGATATTCAGGGACACTATGAAAAGATCAAACATAAGAATTCAGGGCATAGTAGAAGGAGAAGAATTTCACTCCAAAGGCATAGTAGGTGTCTTCAACAAAATCATAGAAGAAAACTTCCCCCAAATTGGGAAAGAGGTACCAATGCAGATACAGGAAGCCTTTAGAAAACCAGCCAGACAAAACCTGGAAAGAACCTCTCCTTGCCATATTATAATCAAACTACCAAACACACAATCCAAAGAAAAATTATTGAAAGCAGTTAGAGAGAAAAATCAAGTTACCTACAAAGGCAAGCCCATCAGGATTACAGCAGATTACTCAACACAAGCTTTAAAAGCCACAAGGGCTTGGAGTGATGTATTACAAGTTCTGAAAGATAACAACTGTCAACCAAGGTTACTTTATCCTGCAAAGCTATTCATTCAAATAGAGGGAGAAATAAGGACATTCCACGACAAAACCAGCCTAAAGGAGTATTTGAAGACAAAACCAGCTCTATAGAAAATACTTGAAAGAATCCTCCATGGCAAAGAGAAGGAAACGCACACATATAAGGAACCTGGAAAAAAACAAACAATACTCAAATACTAGTTAACACATGAGAACAAAGGTAGAACCGGAACTACAGAAAAAAATGGCAGACATAAATACACACCTTTCAATAATATCTCTTAATATCAATGGCCTCAATGCCCCAACCAAAAAACATAGGTTTGCAGACTGGGTTAAAAAGCAGGATCCTTCAATTTGTTGTCTCCAAGAAACTCACCTTTCTACAAAGGATGGACAGTATCTTAGGGTGAAAGGTTGGCAAACGGTGTTTCAAGCAAATGGGCCTAGAAAACAAGCAGGGGTTGCTATCCTAATATCTGACAAGGTAGACTTCAGTACAACGTTAGTCAAGAAAGATAAGGAAGGTCACTTTATATTGATTAAGGGCACACTCCAACAGGAGGACATTACAATCCTAAACATATATGCACCTAACATGGGGGCTCCCAAATTCATCAAACAAATGCTATTAGAACTAAGGTCACAGATAACACCAAACACAGTGGTAGTGGGGGACTTCAACACCCCACTCTCATCAATTGACAGGTCATCCAGGGAAAAAATAAACAGAGAGGCATCTGGACTAAATGAGGTCATAGAAGGAATGGACCTAACAGATATATACAGGACATTTCATCCAAAAATGCTGCAGAATACACATTCTTTTCAGCAGCACATGGAACGTTCTCTAAAATAGATCATATATTAGGACACAAAGCAAATCTTAGCAAATATAGGAAAATTGAAATAATTCCTTGCATTCTGTCTGACCACAATGGAATCAAACTACAAATCAATAGCAAGAAAAGCTACAGATCATACACAAAATAATGGAAACTAAACAATACAGTACTAAATGATGACTGGGTCAATGAAGGAATCAAGAAGGAAATAAAAAAATTCATAGAGTCAAATGATAATGAGAACACAACATACCAAAATCTCTGGGACACAATGAAGGCAGTTCTAAGAGGTAAATTTATAGCTTTAAGTGCCTATATTAAGAAATTAGAAAGGTCGCAAGTAAACGACCTAATGCTTCACCTTAAAACCTTGGAAAAAGAAGAACAAGGCAAACCAAAAACCAGTAGATGGGAAGAAATAATAAAGATTAGGGAAGAAATTAATGAAATAGACAACAAAAAAAAAATCCAAAGAATCAATGAAACAAAGAATTCGTTCTTAGAAAGCATAAACAAGATTGATAAACCCTTACCAAATCTGACCAGAAGAGAGAAGAGACACAAATTAATAAAATTAGAGATGAAAGAGACAACATCACAACAGATACCACAGAAATTCAAAAAATCATAGGGACATACTATAAAAACATCTACTCCACTAAGTATGAAAATCTGAAAGAAATGGATGATTTCCTTGATTTATATGACCTACCTCAATTAAATCAAGATGAGATTAATATCTTAAATAGACCTATAACAAGTATGGAGATCTGAGCAGTTATCAAAAATCTCCCAAATAAAAAAAGTCCAGGCCCAGATAGATTCACTGGTGAGTTTTACCAGACCTTCAGGGAAGAACTAACGCCATTGCTTCTTAAGCTTTTCCATAAAATAGAAAAAGAAGGAATCCTACCAACCTCCTTCTACGAAGCCAGCATCACCCTGATACCAAAACCAGGAAAAGATAGAACAAAAAAAGAAAATTACAGACCAATCTCTCTCATGAACATAGATGCAAAAATTCTCAACAAAATATTGGCAGGCAGAATACAAGAATATATCAGAAAGATCATTCACCTGGACCAAGTAGGCTTTATACCAGAGATGCAGGGATGGTTCAACAAACATAAATTGATACATGTAATACATTATATAAATGGACTGAAGGTCAAAAATCATATGATCATCTCATTAGACACAGAAAAAGCATTTGACAAAGTCCAACATCCCTTCATGATAAAAGTCCTACAGAGATTAGGAATAGAAGGCTCATATCTCAATATAATAAAGGCTATTTATGACAAGCCTACAGCCAACATATTACTAAATGGGGAAAAACTGGAAGCTTTTCCACTAAAATCAGGAATAAGACAAAGGTGTCCACTGTCGCCACTTTTATTTAATATAGTACTGGAAGTTTTAGCCATGGCAATAAGGCAAGAGACGCACATAAAAGGGGTACAAATTGGAAAGGAAGAAATCAAGTTATCATTATTTGCAGATGACATGATTCTATATATAAAGGACCCTAAAGACTCTACCAGCAAACTGTTAGAGCTGATAAATACCTACAGCCACATAGCAGGATACAAAATAAATACACAGAAATCAGTATCATTCCTATATGCTAACAACAAACACACAAAGAATGAAATCAGAGAATCACTCCCATTCACAATTGCATCAAAGAAAATAAAGTACCTTGGAATAAACCTAACCAAGGAAGTAAAGGATCTCTACAATGAATACTATAAAACACTCAAGCAAGAAATTGCAGAAGACACTACAAAATGGAAAAACATCCCTTGTTCCTGGATCAGAAGAATCAATATTGTGAAAATGGCAATCTTACCAAAAGCAATCTACACATTTAATGCAATCCCCATCAAAATTCCAACAGCATTCATCAAGGAAATAGAAAAAACAATCCAAAAATTCATTTGGAATCACAAAAAACCTCGAATATCTAAAATAATACTGAACAACAAAAATGAGGCTGGTGGTATCACTATACCTGATTTTAACCTATACTACAGAGCCATAGTAACAAAAACAGCATGGTACTGGCACAAAAGCAGACATGTAGATCAATGGAACAGGATAGAGGACCCAGATGCAAGTCCAGGTAGCTATAGCCACCTGATATTCGATAAAAATGCCAAAAATACTCATTGGAGAAAAGACAGCCTCTTCAGTAAATGATGCTGGGAAAACTGGATATGTATCTGTAAAAGGACGAAAATAGATTCTTCTCTCTCTCCATGCACAAGAATTAAGTCCAAGTGGATTAAAGACCTTAACATCAGACCTGAAACTCTGAAAGTGCTAGAGGAAAAAGTAGGGGAAACCCTTCAACATATTGGTCTTGGCAAAGACTTTCTGAGTATAACCCCAATTGCTCAGGCAATAAAGCCACAGATTGACTGCTGGGACCTCATGAAATTAAAAAGATTTTGTACAGCAAAGGACACTGTGAATACAGCAAAGAGGCAACCTACAGAATAGGAAAAAGTCTTTGCCAGCTATACATCTGATAGAGGATTAATATCTAGGATATACAAAGAACTCAAAAAACTAAATAATAATAAATCAAACAAGCCAATTAAAAAATGGGCTATGGAACTAAATAAAGAGTTCTCAAAAGAAGAAATACAAATGGCATATAAGCATCTAACAAAATGTTCTACATCCCTAGTCATCAGGGAAATGAAAATTAAAACTACGTTGAGATTCCATCTCACTCCTATCAGATTGGCTACCATCATGAAAACAAATGATCATAAATGCTGGAGGGGATGTGGAAAAAGAGGAACCCTTCTAGACTGTTGGTGGGAATGCAATCTGGTCCAGCCATTGTGGAAATCAGTGTGGAGGTTCCTAAGACAGCTAAAAATTGATCTACCATATGACCCAGCTATAGCATTCCTAGGCATATATCCTAAGGACTCATCTCATTTCCTTAGAAGTACATGTTTATTGCAGCTCAATTCACAATAGCTAGGAAATGGAACCAGCCTAGATGTCCCTCCACAGATGAATGGATAATGAAGATGTGGCACATTTATACAATGGAGTTCTATTCAGCGGTAAATAAAAATGAAGTTATGAAATTTGTAGGAAAATGAATGGATCTGGAAAGGATTATACTAAGTGAGGTAACCCAGGCCCAGAAAGCCAAGTGTCGCATGTTCTCTCTCATATGTGGATCCTAGGTACAGATGACTGGGCTTCTGTGTGAGAAGGAAAAAACTCAGTAGCAGAGGCCAGTAAGCTAGAACAGAGACAGAAAGGGAAGAGAAAGGAAGGGAGGGGGGTACTTAATACGATGGTATTGTATATATGTAAGTAGAAGAATAGATAAATGGGGGTGAAAAGGCCCAAAATGAGGTCTGGGGAAGAGATTGAGTAAAGGAAAGGTGGAGGGAGGGCTACTCAAAATATAAGAGGTTGCAAATAAATCATCTGGAATCCTACTTTTTTGGACAATGGAACACTCAGGAGCCGTAGATTGTTGCTAGAAAATTTTCAGTGCCAGGGATGGGATATCTTCCAGTGACTTGTTGGCCAGGGAGATCCCTGATGCCCCCAAAACATTATAGGCCATTGCCATGGCCCTTGCTTTCCCACCAGGAATAGATGGTAAGACCCTATTGCTGAAGACTCCATATACTTGGGCTGCAAGGCCACTGAGAAATCTTGCTGGATCTGAGCTGATAACCTCCTCCATGTAGACCAGCTGACAGAAAGCTGGAAGAAGCCATTCTGCATGCAGTTCAATGGGAGAAAGAGAAATCACCAGTGAAGATACTCATCAGTGGATACTGCAATCCTTATAATTGGCCAGCCAGGCCAAATGAGCCAACAGGTGCAATAGTGGCACATCTGTTATGGGGGAAAACAACTGCCCTCTAATTGGACTAGAGGCCCGCTCCATGGGGGAGAATACATCCCTGATACTGAAAACTTAAAACAGGGGTAGTCATGAGCCCTAGGGGTGTAATGTCTGCTGTTGTCTGGCCAAATGTATATACTATGCTTATCAAACTGCCCACTAAGCACTTCTATTAATATTCACACCCTTATATTAATGCTACTCTCACTTTTGGTAGAGAATCTTCTCTTTTCAGATGGCAGTGGCCTTGGGATGACTCAGCAGTTATCATGGTGATGGAAAGAAATGACCGCAGTGCTCAGTACTGCAATATCTTATTCACACCTTCCAAGGCTCAGGGTCTAATGCAGAACAGGTGGCGGAAAGAATGTAAGAGCCAATGGAAGGGAGGACTCCATACAACATGTTCCCTCCAGACACAAAATGGCCTGGATATCCATGGCCTCACAGTGCCTGACACTACCTACACAAGACCATCATAAGAGGAGGAAAAGATCAAGACATCAAAAGTAAAAGAGAGACTGATTGAGATGGGGAGGGGGTATGATGGAGAGTGGAGTTTCAAAGGGAAAGTGGAGGGAGGGAGGGTATTACCATGGGGTATTTTTTATAATCATGGAAGTTGCTAATAAAAAATTTTTTTTAAAGTTAAGGTATTAGCCGGGCGTGGTGGCGCACGCCTTTAATCCCAGCACTCGTGAGGCAGAGGTAGGAGGATTGCTGAGAGTTCGAGGCCACCCTGAGACTACATAGTTAATTCCAGGTCAGCCTGGACCAGAGTGAGACCCTACCTCAAAAAGAAAAAAAAAAAAAAGTTAAGGTATGAACGAATGTTTGACTAAGTTATACTATTTATGGTTGGTCAATTTTGTGCCAGCCACCACAGTTATACGATTAACTCAAACTAATGAATGCATGATATAAAACATCTTTAGAGAATTATTCTTCAATAAGATTAAAATTTGACTAATATGTAAAAATTCGTAGTCTAAAATGAATAAACTGCCAAAGTGATCTTATTATCCCTGAAGACATGATAGCTAGGACACAAACTGGGATTGGATACCCCATCATGCCCAGCCCTGAACAGAGATAGCCTCCTAATAAGGCTACCCACCAGAGAACTACTAACTACTGCTTAAAACTCAAAGGACTTGGCGGTACTTGGCTGGGCGTGGTGGCACACGCCTTTAGTCCCAGCACTTAGGAGGCAAGAGGTAGCAGGACTGCTGTAAATTCAAGGCCACCCTGAGACTATATAGTAAATTCCAGGTCAGGCTGGGCTACAGCGAGGCCCTACCTTTATGGAAGGAACACCATATATTTAATATTTTTTGCTTATATTAGTTTAGATGGAATATAATCAATGTATCTATAGGAAATGTAAATGTACCTTGGACTTCCATTGAAGTAATAGATGTTACACTTCCCTCCTCTGAAACTGCAGCAGGGGAGAGTCCTCTGATGGTAGCTAGCAAGAATTCTGTGACTCTGAGCCAGACCTCTTTGGACAATATGTAACTATCTTATCTCAGGAGACAGCCGACTGTACTTATTCTTACTTGTCAGAACCTTACACTTATGGATGTAAATCTCTCCCCTCTCTAAGCACAGGAGAATTCAGACAAAGGATTGTAAAAGAGATATAAATCCAGCACAATCTGAGTTCAGGGCCTCTGTCAGGTTTTTGTTCTGTGCGTGAATAAAGGCTCTCTCCCTCTCTCTGAAGTGAATTTTGCCTGATTATTCTCATTGACTCTAATTTCTATATCGTAGCTGGTGTTCATTGGCCAGGAAACTGAGTCATGAGAGTCTTGCATGCAAACTCCTAGCCCTTTGAGTAACTGGCATGGGCAGCTGAGCTGCTGTAGGGGATGGAGTCTTGGAGCGATCTGGAAAGCGCACTCCTTGGTGGTTTCCAGGGTCCAAAGTCAGATCGAGGTCTGCCCTTCCATGGCACCTGGGCTCCCGACCAGGCTTGGAAGAGAAGAGTGACAGAGCCACCAGACAAACCTCTGAGGCAGGTCCTGAGGGAACCAAAAGCATACTGGGATAGAGCCTGATCAGCTCTAGGGCCATTCTGAGTAGACCCCATGTGTGTATGGGGTCCAAACGGTGGGTGACAGGGGTTCCATGTGTATTCAGAGCCCACAGGGCTGCTCCATGTGTATTTGGAGCTGACGGGACTGCTCCATGTGTATGTGAAGCTGAGAGGACTGCTCCACATGTATTTTTTTTTTTTTTTTCGAGGTAGGGTTTCACTCTAGCCCAGGCTGACCTGGAATTCACTATGGTGTCTCAGGGTGGCCTTGAACTCATGGCGATCCTCCTACCTCTGTCTCCCAAGTGCTGTGATTAAAGGTGTGCGCCACCATGCCCAGCTATCCCCACGTATTTGGAGCTGACGGAACTGCTCCATGTGTATTCAGAGCTGACAGGACTGTTGCATGTGTGTTCAGAGCTGAGAGGACTGCTCCATGTGTACTTGGAGTGTGAGTGAATGGGTAACTCACTCAGCTTGTGTTCTGAGTTCAAATTTATAGTTTTATGGCTGGACATCCTTAAGATCCTCACTAAGGCCACAGGATTTGAGTGGGCTTGTTCTGCAGTACCATGGAAAGTGGCATAAGGTTTCAAGATGGGATTGGAATAGTATCCAACTGCAAGTCACAGCTGAACCTGCTACAGCCAAGCGCTGCCAAAGTTCCCCCAGAATCCAGCCAGACCTGTATCTGAATGGCTTTTTTTCTGAGATGGCAACCCCATCCCTTGTCTGTCATGCCTCACTGACACTGGGAGGAAAACAAGAAGGGAGAGGCACTGTGATACCTCCTAATGTATGTGTGTATGTGTGCATATGTGTATGAGAGCCCTGAACCCATGAGTATATGGGCAAGGGGGGAGGCACTGTGATGTCTCCTAGTTGGGGTGTGTGTGTGTGTGTGTGTGTGTCTGAGGTTGTGAGTGATTTTTGCCCAGGGTCTCTGCCCCCTGAGCAGAGGCTGGTAAAGGACTGAGATCTCAGGCTGAGGCCTGGCAGACCTGAGAGCTTATGAATGGCACAGAGAGTGAACCTGTGCTCTCTCTTGGATAGGGGACTGGGAGACAGGTTTTGGCACATTGTGCCAATGCTACTGTATTCCTGGGCTATTTCCCAAGTGCTGGAAGTTGATCTAAAAAGTTGGGTACTCAGCACTCGGGAGGCAGAGGTAGGAGGATCGCCGTGAGTTCTAGGCCACCCTGAGACTCCAGAGTGAATTCCAGGTCAGCCTGAGCTAGAGTGAGACCCTACCTCAAAAAACGAAAAAAAAAAAAAAAAAAAAAAGTTGGGTGCTGGGGCGGGTCCCAAGCTATTATAGGTTTCCTTGTGGACCCAAGGGGAATTTCTCATAGAAATCATGAAAAAATCTGCTGAAGCTGTTTCAGTACCTTGTCTCCCTTGGCCTGTACAAATGGACAATGGAGATACTGGGAAAAGGAGGCATTCTGCAATGCAGGTCTCACTGCAGTTTTATGCTATCTCATTGTGCTCCCCAGTGGTGAGGGTCCATCAGAAGAAGTTAAAACACTCAAGCTCTGAGGAGTGGGCGGTCATTGAAGTTCTGGGTTGCCAGAGCAGTCCAAGATGGTGGGGGAAGGGAGATAAAATTAAACTTCTGGTTCTTTACTTTTCCTTGGGAGTGGATAATGGAGAGATAAATTCTTTTCCTTTTGTTTACTAATGGCCTGTTAAGAGAGGATTAAAGCTGTTTCCCAGGTGGCCTGATAACTCTAAGGTCAATCTGGCTATCTGTGAGCTTGTAAGTTTTATGGTCCAAAAGAATTTTTCTGTGGAGGTCAGTGGTTCATAAATCCTTCAGTTATGTTGAAGTCTTACGATAAGGTGGTAAGGAGTATTCTAAGAATAAGGTGGTAAGGAGTATTCTAAGAATAAGGTGGTAAGGAGTGTTCTAAGACATTGTTCCCCCACAGAGACTGGCTGCTGCATTCATGACCCCACTGAGTAAATAAAGGGAGGAAGACCAGAAAAGGTAAATAAGCAGAGATGAATCTTCAGAAGACTTGAGAAGAAACTAAAATGCTATCAAACATCAGCCACACTAGGGTTGATTAGAAAATGGAAATTGTTACAAAATTTACAACTGGGAAATATGTAAGAGATTCTTTTTCCTTTTAGTGTAGTTTCCTTTTTTCCTGATGGAACATAAAACTGTTTTAATTACACAGATACATGGACAAAGGTAATCTCAGATCTGCCAAGTATGGTATGTTTCTTTGTCTTTTGCTATTAAATTATTTAAAACAGATCAAAAGATCCTAATTGGTTTTGCAAATAAAAAAAAAAACAAACAACTATGAGGGGCTGGAGAGATGGCTTAGTGGTTAAGGCATTTGCCTGCAAAGCCAGAGGATCCTGGTTCCATTCTCCAGGACCCACGTAAGCCAGATGCACAAGGGAGTGCATTCATCTGGAGTTCATTTGCAATGGCTGGAGGCCCTGGCGCGCCCATTCTCCCTCTCTCTCTCTCCTTCATTCTCTCTCTCAAATAAATAAATAAAATATATTTTTTAAAAAACTATGAGAATTAGGGCTGGAGAGATGGCTTAGTGGTTAAGTGCTTGCCTGTGAAGCCTAAGGACCCCAGTTCAAGGCTCAGTTCCCCAGGACCCATGTTAGCCAGATGCACAAGGGGGTGCACGCATTTGGAGTTTGTTTACAGAGGCTGGAAGCTCTGGTGCGCCCATTCTCTCTCTCTCTCTCTCTCTCTCCTTCTCTCTGTTGCTCTCAAATAAATAAATAAACAAAAAAATAAAAAATAATAATAAACTATGAGAATTATAACCCAGAGCAACAGATGTCTCAGTTGGTCACAGAAATGCCAGGTTACATAAAGACAGTAAATTGACTATTCCATGGGGCAAATATAGCCCAAGATTATTAGGCTTTGGACATATAGCAATCAATTCTCCTTAACTGCTGCAGATGAAGTTCTAATAATACAGGTGTAACTCTTAGAAACTTTAGTTTTAGTTCCTGTTTGTATACTGGACAGGCACAGAGACCCACTCTTCAGAAAAAGGGTGCTAGCCGGGTGTGGTGGCACACGCCTTTAATCCAAGCACTTGTGAGGCAGAGGTAGGAAGATCGCTATGAGTACAATGCCACCCTGAGACTACATAGTGAATTCCAGGTCAGCCTGAGCTAGAGTGAAACCTTACCTCAAAATAAATAAATAAATAAAAACCAGAAAAAGGGTGCTTATCAGAGCCACCAAGGAAATAATTCTCTAGATTATATTAAGTCTATTAGCCCCCATAGCCTGGCTATGACCTTATACAACCTTTCTTTCTTTTTTTTTTTTTCTTTATTAGTTAGTTTTGTATTCAGCAAATACAGTCAGTTTGGTACCATTATTAGGCTCATCCGTGACCTACCCCCTCCCCTTGGCCTCTCCTTGTTGAGGTATATGGGTCATGCATTGTGGAGTTAGCCCACAGTTATGGGTAAGCTAAATGTCTCTGCATATCATGACCCAACATGTGGCTCTGACATTCTTTCCGCCCCCTCTTCCGCAAAATTTCCCTGAGCCATGTTGGGTTCATTTTTGGTCTGCTTCAGTGATGAGGTGTTGGGGGCCTCTGAGGCTCTGGCTCTCTGATTTGGTAGGAGTTGATTTTTCTCTGTGTTGATCTCCTTCCCCCTTGTGCTGGTATCCGGTTCATCAGGAAAACAGCCCCCTTGCTTGTTTCTCCAATTTTTCTTAGTTTCAGCCAGGGCCCTTTTGAGGTATGATGGGGTGGCTCTCTCCTTAGGATCTACATCTATCTGAAAAAGAGAAGCAGGGTCTCCAATGGAGAGTAAGTTAGCACCAGGACAAATGAGATAACCCTTACTTTTTTTATTTTATAAAGAATTTAATAGGTGTAGGCCCTCTTGTAGCCCACAATTGATGGTAGCTTGATATTGGAGAGTGGGCTTATGTTTGGATATGGTTCTGACTTGTTTCCCTTCTTTATGTGGCATGACATTTATAGGTGACACAGACAAATATTATATCAAGGTCAAAAATGACAATTACAGGTGAGAGAAACAAGTTTTGTCTATAAAAAGAGACATTAAGTTAAGGAAAGTTAATTAAAATTAAGAGACTGAGCTGGGCATGGTGGCACACACCTTCAATCCCAGCACTCGGGATGCAGAGGTAGGAGGATGGCTATGAGTTTCAGGCCACCTTGAGACTACATAGTGAATTCCAGGTCAACCTGAGCTAGAGTGTGACCCTACCTTGAAAAAACAAAACAAAAATAAAAAAACCTAGAGATATGAAAGGCTAAACTAAAAACTAAAAAGACTAAAAAAACTAAAAAGACTAAAGTTTTGATTATTTTTTTAAAGTTTTATATAACCATGAAACTATGAGCTTTGTATCATTAGGCCTAATGTAATGTTGTCTGTTGAAATTAATTTCCCTATTAAATGAAGTTTTGTCTAACAGGAACAATATGAGATCAAAGCAATATATATAGAGAAGAATTTATGTATTATATCACAATAGCCCATTTGTTCATTGGGAAAACATACAAGTTTAACATTCAGGCATACCTCTAAATGGGGATTATTGAAGGCTTACCTGGAAAAAGATAATAATATTTTAAAGGAAGAAATCTTGTTATGAGCAAAAGAATATACAATCAGGGATTAATTAAAAAATATAAATCTAAAGTTCTGTTTGAAAACAACTTTTATATGCCAGGCATGGTGGTGCACACCTTTAATCACAGCACTTGGGAGGCAGAGGTAGGAGGATCACCATGAGTTCAAGGCCACCCTGAGACTACATAGTGAATTCCAGGTCAGCCTGGGCTAGAGGGAGACCTTACCTTGAAAAAGCAAAACAAAACAAAAACAAACAAACAAACAAAACCTTTTATAAACATCAATAAAAGCATAGCAATATCTAAGAGTAAAATTGAGTTTACTAATACTTGAATTTTGGTTATGGGAGTTTAATATTCCCTAATAACAATATACCCTCTAATAATGTAATTTTAACCAGTTCAGTATCTTTTAACTTAGAGGTATCTGGGACCAGTCCTATGGTTAGAAGAAAGTAGTTCTTTTTAATGTTAATAAAGTTGGGTCAGTCTTTGTTGGCCTTTGAGCCTAACTGGTATCGTCTCTTTTAAGAGTTAGAACCCATAAACCCATAATAATTTGGAGAATGGATGTTAACTTAATTTTACTTCTCTACACTGGAAATGGATAATAAGGAGTTATAAAATCTTTACTTTTTATGGGCTAGACCTTGGACAACAATAAGAGGAAACCCAGAAGTCAGCTATAGTTAAAAATAACTTTTACATTGGTATGTGATGGCATTGGGATTTTAGCTTTGCAGCATAAAAAATATAAACCTATAAAATAATATGTAATGTATCCTGTTAGCAAAACTTATACGTTGATCTGATCCTAAGAAATGTTTCAGGAGTGTCTTATAAATGTTAATATATAATGTACAATTATTATGTTACAGAGGTCATGATTATAACAAGAAAAATAATATGCTGATTTTGGAAAACTGGTGAAAATAAAGTATACAGAGTACTGCTTCAAAAAATCACTTAAAGGCCGGGCATTGTGGCACATGCCTTTAATCTCAGCACTTGGGAGGCAGAGGTAGGAGGATCACCATGAGTTTGAGGCCACCCTGAGACTACAGAGTAAATTCCAGGTCAGCCAGGGCTAGAGTGAGACCCTACTTCGAAAAACCAAAAAAAAAAAAAAAAAAAAGCAACTTAAATAAAACTTGATAAGAGGCAAATATATTTAAATGTAGCTTAACATTTGGAGACATTTATAACTAATCAATACAAGGATGACAGATATTAAAAAGATTATTAATTAAGATGATTAAATGATAATATCTTGATGTTTCTGTCCAAAATATGTATTTGTTAGCCAGTTATGTCATGGTATCCAGGTTATAAATTGTGATTGCCATGCCTTAAGATGTCAAGGTTAAGACTTCAGCTCACTGATGTTAACTTGTGCTTGGTAATGTTTGTAACTCAGTCAAATTAGCTATGCTCCTATGTCAACCTGTTAACTACTAAAACTGAGCCTTAACAACAAGGTCTACTCATTAATATTTAATGTTCTACTAGAATATTGGTATATGTAAAGATACTGTAACTATGAGATGTCCTTGTCTTGTTCATGCTGGTTCTGCTATGTGGTCATTGCTGAAATTATGTTATAAGTTTTATTAAAATGATTTAGTTATTGTGGACTGTCAATTTATGACAGTTATAAAATTTCCCAATGGTTAGAGGTGCTTACTTACAAGATTACTTTATCTCTGTTAGAATGTCTCTAACATATGTAAAATTTAAGTTGGTTTAGCTCAACCATAACCAGGTTCTGCTTTATTCTTAAGCTGTGTGTACTCAGTCTTAGTCAAGGTTTTAGTTAAATAGTTGTTTCATTACTGGTCTCTTAAGTACATTGCTTATAGATATATTGATACTTAAGACATGTTCCCTGCTGTGGGACACAGCCCCAAGTCTAAGTGATCTTTATGATGAAAAAAAAATTAAAAACAAACTTAAACTCTGCTATTCTGCTTCCAGTTTTATTAAAGTTGTTTTCAAACACAGATGCCAAGTTTTTGCTTGTTTTTTATTTTTATTATTTATTTATTTGAGAGTGACAGACAGACAGAGAGAAAGAGGCAGATAGAGATAGATAGAGAATGGGCGCGCCAGGGCCTCCAGCCACTGCAAACAAACTCCAGACGCGTGCGCCCCCTTGTGCATCTGGCTAACGTGGGTCCTGGGGAGTAGAGCCTCGAACCGGGGTCCTTAGGCTTCACAGGCAAGTGCTTAACCACTAAGCCATCTCTCCAGCCCTTGTTTTTAATTTAATTTAATTTAATTCTTTTGTTTATTTTTATTTATTTGAGAGCGACAGAGAGAGAGAGAGAGAGAGAGAGAGAGAGAGAATGGGTGCTCCAGGGCCTCCAGCCACTGCAAACGAACTCCAGACACATGCAACCCCTTGTGCATCTGGTTAACGTGGGTCCTGGGGAATCGAGCCTTGAACCGGGGTCCTTAGGCTTCACAGGCAAGCGCTTAACTGCTAAGCCATCTCTCCAGCCCATTGTTTTTTATTTTTGAGGTAAGGTCTCACTCTAGCCCAGGCTGACCTGGAATTCACTATGTAGTTTCAGGATAGCCTCAAACTCGCGGTGATTCTCCTACCTCTGCCTCTCAAGTGCTGGGATTAAAGGCGTGCACCACCACGCCCCAGCTGATGCCAAGTCTTTATACTAACTTGTCTTTTCCTGACATACAAGTTCTAGACCGAATCAATTGATTTAAAGTTGTTGGTAAACAATTGTTTTCAGGGATACTAACATGTTTTTCCTGTACTTATAACTGATAGATACTTAAAAGGTAAAATATGTATGCTTTCTGTGTTCCAAATATGGTTTATTGTCACCTGACAACTAAACTTAAATATTAACCAGAATGATTTAAACTTTTGTCTTATTCTCTAACCAGATCTGCCTTATTAACCCGAGATGTTCTGCACTTCTTTAAGCAGATCTGTTTTGCTAATCAGATGTGTACAATCTCTAAAATAACCATAAGTAGAAGCCAAAGTCAATTGGAAACATTGGAGTTAAGAGGATAGCCAATATTTTGGTTCCTACTCCCAGGTCAAAAGGCCACAGGAGATGATGCGACACTTCCAACCTCTAGCCTCTGGTATGTTACCTGTCTTCTTGGTCAGGGAGAACATGGAAACCTGGAGACCAGGAAATGGACTCCAAGTCAGTGTATCTGCAGAAGGAAAGTCCCCTCAGATGCTTCTAAAGAAAGCTATATGGTCAACATGGCCTTGACTCATCCTAGCAGGTGACACAATAGATTCTCTCCTACAGAGCCATAACTGGCCTCTAAAATACAATGTATTGTTAATCATGGCTGCCTGTATGGTCTTAAACACCCAGTAAGAGAATATAACCACAAAATGTTACAATATAAATGAAAATTCAGACTAATAGGTTCCTTTGATGTCGGCTTACATTACTAAGCTCTTATGTTAACTTGTGCTTTCTTTTGCCTATGTCTGGCTCTAGTTAATTAGTCACAGTTTGTCTTCAAAAAAATTTTTTTAAAGGGGAAAACAAAGGAAATAAAATGCCTAAGGGTTAAATTCACCCAGGAAAGGTGCAATGAGTAAGAATACAAATTCTTTGAAAAGAGATAACTCAAAAAGAAAAAAATATATAGATACAACCTGATCTATGCTGATGGCTCAGTATGGGGTGTTTGGCTAGGCTGTGATCAGCCCAATTGGAGGGGTAAAATAGACAATCCAAAGATTGTCATTACTGGTTATGTTTACCTAGTGGTTGTCAATTTGTATTGGTCCAGTTTCTCCTTGTTATGCTTTACAATGAAAATGCTTACTTTGCCATCATACATTAAAATATGTAGCTTGTGGGACTGGAGAGATAGCTTAGCAGTTAAGGTGCATGCTTGCGAAGGCTAAGGACCCAAGTTCAATTCTCCAGTTCCCATGTAAGCCAGATGTACATAGTGGTGTATGCATCTGGAGTTCGTTTGCAGTGGATAGAAGCCCTGACATGCCCATTCTCTCTCTCTCTCTGGCTATAATAAATAAAAATAAAATCTTTTTAAAAATGTAGCTTGTTTTTATTTTATAGGATGCAGTTATCAAACAGTCCTAAATCTCAGATGAGGCTTGAAGCTTTAGAGCTATCTTAAAGTTAGTAAAAGGTTATGGGGACTTATAAAGCTAATATAAATACAGTTTTATGAGAACATCATGAGTCTATGAGAAAATATTTTAATGGTTTAAGTGTGTGGGCCCATAAAATCAGACTTAAATTGTATCTCCAATGGATAGAGCCCCACCAAGGAAAAAGATGTGTTTGGAACAAATATGGAACCCTAAGATTTAAAAATACTAGTGATGCTGGTTGCTTGATGGTGTTCCCTTGGAATTTGTAACACAAGGAGACCCACTAACCCCTGGGAAATAACTCCCACCAGCCTGGAGATATGATCTAAATAAAAGATTGGCAGAAGGAGCCACTCCAGGCATTTTGGAATGGGGCCCCATACTGTAATATGTCACTCTAACTGCTATTAAAGTTACAGGTGCCACTCTGGATTCATCACACTTGGGTAAAAAAGGCCCGTAGAGTTGAAAGGGACATGTCTTGGATGGCACGACAATGTCCAGACCAGCCACTCTGAATCACCCTGCAAATGTGCCAGGAGTGCTCCGAAGATCTTCACCTCTGCTCTGACCACACCTGGAAGCTGGTCTGTCTAGGCACAGTTGAAGCTTGAGGACCTATAGGCCTGCACCAATCACACAATGGGGAGCTGATTGGCCCATGCGTGTGGGAAGCTTGAGGAAGTCTATGGGGGACACCTCTGGACCACCATCACCATGCCACTCCATCCAGTTAGGTGGAGCAGTGGTGCTGTTACTGGTTTTCTCAGTGGGGACGGGGCAATGGCCCCACAGGGTTAAAACTTGGGGGAAAGGATAGCTATAGCCCTATTCTACGTAGTGACGGAAAACACGATTGGAGGGGCTGTATTCTGTAGCAGTTTGTGCCATATCAAGCCATACAGTACTAAGAAGCACCCATGATAGGAACTAAAAATGAAAAAAAGGAAGTCTCTACACACTTTAAAAAATTATTTATTTATTCATTTATTTATTTGAGAGAGACAAAGAAAGAGGCAGAGAGAGAGAGAGAGAGAGAGAGGGATAGAGAGAGAGAATGGGTGCACCAGGGCCTCTAGCCATTGCAAACAAACTCCAGATGCATGTGGCTTATGTGGGTCCTGGGGAATCGAACCTGGTTCCTTTGGCTTTGCAGACAAGTGCCTTAACCACTAAGCCATCTCTCCAGACCTCTACACACTTTTAATATACCTTGTCTGCTAAATTCATGGATAACATACACTAAATAGCCAAGTCACTGATAAACCTACAAAAGCAGCTAAATTCCCTGGTCAGTAGGGTTACACAAAACCATAGAGGCCTGAATCTGCTTTCAGATGATGAAGAAAGACTATGCTTATTTAAATAAGGAATGCTGCTTTATACAAACAAACATGGAGTTACTATGAATAGACTCCAGAGACTTAAAGAAAGTGTGGCTAAAGGGGAGAAAATTAATAAACTTCTGGCTGTCGTGGGTCAGCTATTGTTCATGGGCCAATTGGTCTATGCCCTGATCAGACCTCCTTAGGATTATTACTTGGGCCCTGCATCTTGGACCTCCTAAGTAGACTTATCACCAGATGCTCTCAGCCCAAGGGCTTATAATAGTCATGTGAAACAAGAAGACTCAGCTTTATAAAAGTTGAAGTCTTTTATATATAAAATTGACAAGACTTCAAAAGGGGGGCAACTATTGAAAGAATACCATATACTTAATGTTTTTAGCTTATATTAGTTTAGATGGAATATAATCAATGTATCTGTAAGAAATATAAATGTAGAAGGTGGTGCATGCCTTTAATCCCAGCACTCGGGAGGCAGAGGTAGGAGGATCACCATGAGTTCAAGGCCATCCTGAGAATACAGAGTGAATTCCAGGTCAGCCTAGACTAGGGTGAGACCCTAACTTGAAAAACCAAAAAAAAAAAAAAAAAAAAAAAAAAAAGAAAAAGAAAGAAATATAAATGTATCTAGGACTTTCAGTGAAGGGATAGATGTTGCACTTTCCTCCCCTGAAACTGCAGCAGGGGAGAGTCCTCTGATGGTAGCTAGCAAGAATTCTGTGACTCTGAGCCAGACCTCTTTGGACAATATGTAACTATCTTATCTCAGGAGACAGCTGCCTGTACTTAATCTTATTTGACAGAAACCTACATGTAAACCCCCCCCCTTCCAAGTGTTGGAGAATTCAGACAAAGGACTGTAAAAGGTATAGAAGTCCAGCACAATCTAGTCCAGGGCCTCTGCCAGGTGTTTGGCATTAGCCAGCAGAGGTCCATGCATGAATAAAGGCTGTCTCCCTCTCTCTGAAGTGGATTTTGCCTGATTATTCTCATTGACTCATTAATTCCTACAACACTTTGAAAAATAAAACAAAAACAAAGATCACTTGCTGCAATAAAGTTGGCTTCATTCCAGAGATGCAAGTATGACTCCAATTGTGCAAATCAACATATGTCATACATCACCAACTCAAAGACAGAAATCACATAATCAGCAGGGCATGGTGGTGCACACCTTCAGTTCTAGCAGTGGGAAGCTGAGGTAAGGCAATCCACATGAGTCTGAGACTGGCCGGAGGATACAAAGTGAGTTTCAGGTCAGCCTGGGCTATAGTGAGATGGTGCCTTAGCCTCCCCCCCACCAAAAAAAAAAGAGGAAAAAATAATCAGCAATCATCTCAATAGGTGCAGAAAAGAAAAGGCTTTGGGCAAAACCCAAGGCTTCCATGATAAAAGACTTGAAGAAACTAGTAATAGAAGGAACATATTTCAATATAATAAAGGTTATATATGACAAACCTATAGCCAACATTATACTAATGGAGAAAAAGTTAAAACATTTACACTGAAATCAGTAACAAGACAAAAGGTCTTTCTTCACTCCTTTAAAAAAAAATTATGTATTTATTCGTAAGAGAGAGAGTGTGTGTGAGTACAGGCACACCAGGGCCTCCAGCCACTGCAAACAAACTCCAGACGCATGCACCACTTTGTGCATCTGGCTTACATGGGTCCTGGGGAATCGGACCTGGGTCCTTTGGCTTCACAGGCAAGTACCTCAACCACTAAGCCATCTCCCCAACCCCACTTTCTTCATTTTTACTCAACATAGTACTTGAAGTCTTGGCTATAGCATTAAGAGAAGGAAATAAAAGGGATATAAATATCATGATTTATTGTCTATAATTATGGAAGTTGTCAATAATAATTTTTTTTTTAATTTTTTGTTTGTTTATTTATTTATTTGACAGCGACAGAGAGAAGGAGGCAGAGAGAGAGAGAGAGAGAGAGAGAGAGAGAGAGAATGGGCACGCCAGAGCTTCCAGCCTCTGTAAACGAACTCCAGATGCGTGCGCCCCCTTGTGCATCTGGCTAACGTGGGTCCTGGGGAATTGAGCCTCGAACCGGGGTCCTTAGACCTCACAGGCAAGCGCTTAACCGCTAAGCCATCTCTCCAGCCCTCAATAATAATTTTTTAAGAAGTCACAATGAATAAGAGATGAAAAGTTAAATCATCCTTATTTGCAGATGATATAATTCTATACATGAGACTATAAAATCTCCATTGGAAAATTACTAGGTCTGATAAACACTTTCAGCAAAATGGCAGATGCAAAGTTGACATGGAAATCAGTAACATATACATGCAGATAACAGACATGCTGAGGAGCAAAGCAAGAAAACAATCTAATTCACATTTTCCTCAAAAAAAAATTTGGGGGGCAGGAGAGATGACTCAGTGGTCAAAGGCATGTGCTTGCAAAACTGGTGGCCTGGGTTGGATTCTCCAGTACCCACATAAAGCCAGTTGGACAAAGTGGTACATGTGTCTGGAGTTCATTTTCAGTGGCAGGAGGCCATGGTGTGCTCATTTCTCTCTCTCCCTCCCTCCCTCCCTCTCTCTCTCTCTCTCATTCTCACTCTCTGTTTGCAAATAAATAAGAAAAAATAAAACTTGGGGGCTAGAGAGATAGCTTAGCTGTTAGCACTTGCCTGTGACACCTAAGGACCCAGGTTTGATTCTCCAGTGCAGAGGTCTTGATCCATCCATTCTGTCTCTCTCTCTCTCTACCTCTCTCTCTCTCCCTGTCAAATATTTCTTTTTGGCTTTTCAAGGTAGGGTCTCACTCTAGTCCAGGCTGACCTGGAATTCACTTTATAGTCTTAGGGTGGCCTTGAACTCATGGCAATTCTCCTACCTCTGACTCCTGAGTGCTGGCATTAAAGGGGTATGCCACCATGTCCAGCTAATAAATTAATTTTTAAAAATTTTCTTGGGCTGGAGGGATGGCTTAGTGGTTAAGGCGTTTGCCTGCAAAGCCAAAGGACCCAGGTTTGATTCCCCAGGACCCACGTTAGCCAGATGCACAAGGGGGCGCACACGTCTGGAGTTCATTTGCAGTGGCTGGAGGCCCTGGTGTGCCCATTCTCTCTCTCTCTCTCTCCCCCTCCCACTTTCTCTGTCAAATAAATAAATAAATTTTAAAAAAAAATTTTCTTTCTGGGGCTGGAGAGATGGCTTAGCAGTTAAGATATTTGCCTGCAAAGCCAAAGGATCCCGGTTTTATTCTCCAGGACCCACGTAAGCCAGATGCACAAGGGAGTGCATGCATCTGGAATTCGTTTGCAGTGGCTTAAGGCCCTGGTGCACCCATTCTGTCTTTCTCTCTCTCTGCCTCTTTCTTTCCATCAAATAAATAAATAAAATATTTTAAAAATCTTTCTTTCTTCTTTCTTTCTTTCTTTCTTTCTTTCTTTCTTTCTTTCTTTCTTTCTTTCTTTTCTTTCAAGAAAGGGGCTAGGAAGAAGGCTCAGTGAGTAAAGAACTTGCCACATGAGCATGAATTTGGATCTTTAGCACCCACATAAAACCCAAGTGCATCTGTAATTCCATCAGTGGGAAGGCAAAGAGGAGGATCCCTATAACTTGATGGTTAGCTAGTCTAGCTGAATCTGTGAACTCCAGATCAGTAAGAGACTCTGTCTCAAAAAATAAGGTGGAGAATTCTTGAGCTGCAAGGTTACTGAGAAACCCTGCTGGAGCTGAGCTGAAAACCTCCTCCATGTAGACCAGCTGGAAAAGCCATGCTTCATGCAGTTCAATGGGAGAGAGAGAGAAATCAGCAGTGAAGATCACTAACAGTGGACACTGCAAGCCTTATATTTGGCCAGCCAGGCCAAATGAGCCAATGGGTACAATAGTGGCATATCTGTTATGGGGGAACCAACTGCCCTCTAATTTGACTGGAGGCCCACTCCATGGGAGGGAATACATCCCTAATACGGAAAACCTACAACAGGGGTAGTCATGAGCCCTAGGGGTGTAGTGTCTGTTGCTGTCTGGCTAAAAGTATATACTATGCTCATCAAACAGCCCAGTAAGCACTTCTCTTAATGTTCATACCCATATATTAATGCTACTCTCACTTTGGGTTAGAGAAGCTTCTCTTTTCAGATGGCAGTGACCTTGGGATGACTCAGAAGGCACCATGGTGCTGAGAAGAAGTGACAGAGGAGTGCTCAGCACTGAAATATCTCTATTACACCTTCCGTGGCTCAGGGTCCATTGTGGAAGAGATGGCAGGAAGAATGTAAGAGCCAAAGGAAGGGTAGGACTCCTTTCAATGTGCTCCTCTAACACAAGACACAAAATGGCCTGGATGTCCATGACCTCACAGTGACTGACACTACCTACACAAGACCATCATAGTAGGAAAAAAAGATCATGACATCAAAATAAAAGAGACTATTGAGAGGGGGAGGGGATATGATGGAGAGTGGAGTTTCAAAGGGGAAAGTGGAGGGAGGGAGGGAATTATCTTGAGATATTGTTTACAATTATGGAAGTTATCAATAAAAAACATATATAATTAAAAAAAAATAAGGTGGAGGAGTTGGGGAGATGGTTCAGCAGTTAAAGGCACTTGCTTGCCAAGCCTGCTGACCCAAGTGCAATTTCCTGGAACCAGTGTAAAGCCAGACCCAAAGTGGCACACCCATATAAACACGTACAAATAAATAAGAAAATAAGGCAAAGAGCTATCAAGGAGACACCCAGTGGAGACCTCTGACTTCCACACACATGCACATGCACCAGTACACACACGTGCACCCACATACATACAAAAATGCACACACACAACACATGGATAAAAACTAAGAATTAAACCCAGGTATAGTGTGGGTGGCACACACCTTTCATCCCAGCACTCAGGAGACAGAATTGTTGTGAGCTCTAGGCCAGTCTGGAACTACAGAGTGAGTTCCAGGTCAGTCTCAGATAAAGTGAGAGCATACCTTAAAAAAAAATTTAAGTTAAAATTAAAACAACAAAATAAAATATTAAAGAGCCAGGCATGGTGGTGCATGTCTTTAATCCCAGAACTCAGGAGGCAGAGGTAGGAGGATCGCTGTGAGTTCGAGACCAGCCTGAGACTACATAGTAAATTCCAGGTCAGCCTGGGCTAGAGTGAGACCCTACCTTAAACAAACAAACAAACAAACAAACAAACAAACAAACAAACAAAGACTGTAGAAGATGGAAAGGTGACCTAACAGACAGATGAGCAAGCACTGAAGCCAGAACTCCCACTGACCACTGAGAGGACAGACAGTGATATAGAGCGGCTGCCCTGGGGTGTGAGGTACTGGGTGCTATGCAGGACTGAGTTGAGCTTAGGAACAGTGGAGCTCAAACTCAGGATCTGTAGGAGTTGTCACTCAGCTAAGAAGTCCCCATATAGAACCCTTGCCATGCAGCTGTGTGAAGAGTTTCCCCCTGAACCTGAGACCCTCGCATGGAATTCCTGTCAAACCCCTTAACCTCCCTCAAGGCTCTCAGCCATGACTGGGAGAAGCTATTCTTACTTTTGGTTAGAGAAGCTTCTCTTTTCAGATGGTGGTGACCTCTGGGGTGCTGAGAAGTGACAGTGGAGTGTTCAGTACTAAGTGAGTCATCTCTATCATACCTTCCAAGGCTCAGGGACCATTGTGGAAGAGATGGCAGAAAGGAATGTGAGAGCCAATCCAGGCGTGGTGGCACACACCTTTAATCCCAGCACTCAGGTGGCTGAAGTAGGGGGACTGCTGTGAGTTCGAGCCCAGCCAGGTCAGCCTGAGCTAGAGTGAGACCCTACCTCAAAGAGAGAGAGAGAGAGAGAGAGAGAGAGAGAGAGAGAGAGAGAGAGGGCTTAGCAGTTACGGTACTTTCTGCAAAGCCAGAGGGCCCAGGTTTGATTAACCAGTACCCACGTAAGCCAGGCACACAGAGTGGTGCATATGTCTGGAGTTCATTTGCAGTGGCTAGTGGCCCTGATGCACCCATTCTCTGTCTCTCTCTTTTTTTTTTTTTTAAGTTTTTGTTTATTTTTATTTATTTATTTGAGAGCGACAGACAGAGAGAGAAAGAGGCAGAGAGAGAGAGAGAGAGAGAGAGAATGGGCACACCAGGGCCTCCAGCCACTGTAAACAAACTCCAGATGCGTGCGCCCCCTTGTGCATCTGGCTAACGTGGGTCCTGGGAATCGAGCCTCGAACCGGGGTCCTTAGGCTTCACAGGCAAGCGCTTAACCACTAAGCCATCTCTCCAGCCCTCTCTGTCTCTCTCTTAAATAAATAAATAAATAAATAAAATTATTTGACCAATGTTTTCAATTAATTATTATAGTTGTCCATATTTAATGGGTTGTAGTCCATCTATAATACACACTCATTATATTACATATAATGCTTGTATAATATATTACATATAATACATGTATAAAATATATAATGATCAGATCAGGATAACTGTCATATCTTTTACCTCAAATATTTATTATTTCTTTGTGTTAAGAACATTCAGAATCAAAGCTGGGCATGGGGGCCCATGCCTTTAATCCCAGCACTAAGGAGGTAGAGGTAGGTGGATCGCTGAGAGTTCAAGACCATTCTGAGACTAAGGAGTGAATTCCAGGTCAGACTGGGCTAGAGCAAGACCCTACCTCAAAAAACAAAAAGCAAAAACCAAACAACAAAAAAGAACATTCACAATCCTGTCTACTATTTTGAAATATATCTTTTTTTTTTTTTTTCGAGGTAGGGTCTCTCTCTCTCTAGCACAGGATGACCTGGAATTCACTCTGTAGTCACAGCAGTTCTCCTACCTCTGTCTCCCAAGTGCTGGGATTTAAAGGTGTGCTCCACCATGCCCGGCTCATACAACTTATTTTTTACCATGTGATACAAGAGTAAATTTATTCCTTTGATCCAGTGTGTCCCTGACTCACTAGCTGTCCTCTTTCCATGCCTCCCTTGGATACTGTCCCAAACTCTAGTAATCTTTATTCTATTCTGTACTTCTATGAGACCAACTCTTTTGCTTCCACATGTAAGTGAAACATGCAGTATTTGGCTTTCTGTGCCTGATTCATTTCACTTAGCATAGTGTCCTCCAGCTCTATCCAATGTTGCTGAAAATAATAACATTTTATTTAATAATAATAATAATTATTATTATTTTGCTTTTCCAAGGCAGGGCTTTGCTGCAGCCCAGGTTAACCTGGAATTTAGTATGTAGTCTCAGGGTGGCCTCCAACTCATGGTGATCCTTCTAACTCTGCCTCCCAAATACTGGGATTAAGGGCATGTGCCAACACACCCAGCTTATTATTATTATTATTATACTAGGTCCTGCTATGTAGTTCTGGCTGACCTAGTACTCACTATGTAGTCCAGGTTGTCCTGCAATTTGTGACCATCCTCCTGCCTCAGCCTCCCAAGAGCCAGTATTACAGACATGTGCAGCCATGCCCAACTCTTTCCAAAACTTTTTTATTATCCCAAATATAAAATCAGTAACCATTAATCAATAAATGCTCATTACCCCTTCAGCAAGACCCTGGTAAGCTCTACCTACTTTCTTTCTCTACTCCTTCCTTTCTTCCTTTCTTTCTTCCTTTTTTTTTTAAAATGAAAGTTTAAAAAATATTTTATTTATTTATTTATGAGTGAGAAAGAGACAGATAGAAAAAGAGAGAATGGGCATAGCGGGGCCTCTAGCCAGTGCATACGAACTCCAGACACATGTGTCCCCTTGTGGGTCCTTACATGGGTCCTGGGGTATCAAACCTGGGTCCTTAGGCTTCGCAGGTAAATGCCATAACTGCTAGGCCATTTCCCCAGTCCCCTTAAGGTTTTTATTTGAGACAGAGAGAGAGAGAGAGAGAGAGAGAGAGAGAGAGAGGGAGAGAGAACAGGCATACTAGGGCCTCTAGCCACTGCAAATGAACACTCCAGATGCTAGTACCACCATATGCATCTGGCTTACATGGGTACTGGGGAATTGAACCTGGGTCCTTAGGCTTCACAGGCAAGCGCCTTAACAGATAAGCCATCTCTCCAGCTCCTACTTTCTTTATCCATGAATTTTCCATCTTAGATACATCAATATAAATGGAACTATGACAAATTGAGGGAGCACAGAAACAATCTGAAATGACCTACAGAGTCTCTTTCCCTCTCTATTTTCTTCTCTTCTCCTCTCCTCCATTTTCCTCCCTTCCTTCAACATTCCCCCCTTCTCTTTCTCCTCATATAATAATAATAATAATAATAATAATAATAATAATAAAGTATCCTGTTTTCTGCAAAGAAAACAAAGAAAGAAGCACACACAGCAAAGAAAATGCATGTCCTATCCACACAACACAGTACCTGCGGAGCAGAGACATTGGGCTTACTAGACAAGAATGTGAAATCTACAGTTCATAATATGCTGACCATGCTAAAGACCCACGTGGGCAAAGGAGGAGTGCAGGAGAGCAGTTCTTTAACAAGCACAGAATGTCATCACAGAGCTGGAGCTGTAGATCAGTTCTTAAAGTACTTGTCTAACATGTGTGAAGACCTGAGTTCAATCCCTGACATTAAGTAAACTGGATGTGGTGGCACACATTTGGAATCTTAGCACTCAGGAGTTGGAGACAGGAGGATCAGAAATTCAAAGTCTGTATTAGCTGCATAGTGAGTTCAAGGCTAGCATAGGAAAACATGAAATCTTGTCTCAATATCAATATCTATCTATCTAACCATCCATCCACCCATCTGACATATAAGAAAAGAAAGGTGGCACATGTTTTTAGTCCCAATACTTTAGAGACTGAGGTAGGAGGATTGCTGTGAGTTCAAGGCCAGCCTGGGGCTGCAGAGTGTGTTCCAGGTCAGCCTGGGCTAAAGTGAGCCCCTGCTTTGAAATACACAAATTTATATATTTTACTTTAGTCAATTATGCTGAGATATATAGTCATGGAAATGTCAGGAAGGATGAGGTAAACTAGGCATGGTGGTTCATGATGGTAATCCTAGTGCTTGAGAGGTTGAGGCAGGAGGATTGCTTTGAGTTTAAGGCTACATAGTGATAACCTACGTAAAAACAACAAAAGCAGCAACAACAACAACAACAAAACCCAAAAACAAATAAAGGAAGAAGGAAAGAAATGAAGGAAGAGAGGGAGGGAGGGAAGGAACCCAGAGCTTCTAGCAACAATACAATCAGCCAGAATTGGCTCCAGCTGCCTGTTCAGCAGTCCGGTGGGAAGAGCTACTGGCCAGGCCCAGCCTGAGCCAGCAGGAGCAGAACTACAGTGAAGGGATTCTCCACTCACAGCAGCCTCAAAGTCAAGAAACCTGAAGGAGACAACAGGGCCAAACTAAGCAGCTCTGGAACAACTTCAGCCACTCTCCACAGTCTCCAGTCCCCCAACTGCCAGCAACTGGTACCACTAGAGATCTCAGGACTCCAAGGTATCAGAGCTACCCCTCACCCACACAGCATCCAGCACAGCTGATCTGAAGAGCAGATCTACCCACCTCACCAGCCCACATTGCAACAAAGAGGGAACCACCTCACACGCAGTTCAGGTGGGACAGAAGCCTTTTGAAAAGGTAACAGGGCTGTTTTACACTGAGGCAATACACACCTCAAAGCTAGGTATTTAGGTCTATAGCGGAAATGCTAATTGCACCTTTCATATCAGGCCAGGTTGATAAAGAAAAAAAAAAAAAATCCCAGGGAGGAAATTCAAAACCTAGCCCACGAAGACAAAAATAGTCACTGCAATCAAACTCCAGATGCACAAGCTCCCTTATGCATCTGGCTTTACATGGGTACTGGGGAATTAAACCTATGCTCTTAGGTTTTACAAGCAAGTGCCTTAACTGCTGAACCATTTCTCCAGCCCAATTTTGCCATTCTTAAATAAGTTGTGGTTTGTGGTTGACTTTTGTTGCTATTGATATTTCTTGATATATAGTGCCTTTTTCTGTATTTTATTTTTGTTAATTTATTTGAGAGAGACAGAGAGGGAGAGAAAGAATGAGCATGCCAGGGCCTCCAACCACCGTGAATGAATTCCAGACACGTGCACCACTTTGTGCATACGGCTTACGTGGGTCCTGGGGAGTTGAACCTGGGTCCCTAGGCTTCGCAGGCAAATGCCTTAATCGATGAAGCATCTCTTTAGCCCTGTTCCCACTTCTAGGTAACCAAAACCCTCGTATATTTCAATCAGCTTTGTTTACCCACCAGCAATTATTGAAATCAAAAGAAACCTTGTTAATTTTATACTAGAATATTTGCATAGCAGGCAGACCCAACAGCTTTGGTCATTCCTGCTATTACTCTGGGAGTCATATAGAAGCCACACCTAGAACCTTGAGCTCCTACTCTGAAGATATAACTTCTGATTATATGTCTAAGAATACAGCAGATAAAGAGAAAACCCAAGCATTTAAATAACTCAAGATGCAAAAATATCTTCATTATGATACAAGAAGCACAAAAAATCAAGAAGATATAATTTCTCCAAAAATTATAAATCCAACAGAAATGATTTAGATGAAATGCCAGAGAATTTAAAAAAAATGATTATTGGGCTGGGGAAATGGCTTAGTGGTTAAGGCACTTGCCTGAAAAGCCAAAGGACCCTGGTTCAATTCCCAGGACCCACATAAGCCAGATGCACAAGGGGGCACATGCATTTGGAATTTGCAGTGGCTAGAGGTCCTGGTATGCCCATTCTCTCTTTCTCTCTATCTGCTTCATCCTCTCTCTCTCTCTCTTTCTTAAATAAATAAATACATAAATAAATAAATAAATAAAATATTTAAAAAATTATTATAAGTATGTTCAAAGGAGAAAACCAACTTAAGAAAATAAGGAGGTCAATACAAGATATTGCTAAGGAAATAGAAATATTCAAGAAATGCCAATCAGAAATACTAGAAATGAAAAACACAGTAAGAAGAGTAAAAAACTCTATAGAAAGTCTCATCAATAGATTGATCCAAGGAGAGGACAGAATAGCTAAACTAGAAGACAAGATAGTAGATCTAGAAGACAAAATAGTAAGAAGGTATGGCTGGAAATTTCAAAATATTTGGGACACTATGAAGTGATCAAACTTAAGAATTCAGGTTATAGAAGAAGGAGAAGAATTTCACTCTATTTATTTATGAGAGAGAGAGAGAGAGAGATAAAGAGAGAATGAACATGGCAGGGCCTCCAGCCACAGCAAATGAACTCCAAACACATGTGCCACCTTGTGCATCAGGCTTATGTGGGTACTGGAAAATTGAACCTGGGTCCTTAGGCTTCACAGGCAAGTGCCTTAACCAGTAAGCCATCTCTCCAGCCCCTTGAATGTTTTTTATTCATTTATTTATTTTATTCCTCTCTAAAGGCATAGTGTTTTCAACAAAATCATAGAAGGAAACTTCCCAAATAGGAAAAGAGATGCAAATACAGATAAAGGAGACATATAAAACACCAATACACAAGACCAGAAAAGAACCTTTCCTTACCAGATTATAATTAAACTAAACACACAGACTAATGAAAATATGTTAAGACCATTGAGAGAGAAGTACCTAGTCATCTATGAAAGTAAGCCTATCAGGATTACAGCAGAGGGCTGGAGGGGTAGCTTAGTAGTTAAGGTACTTGCCTGCAAAACCAAAGGACCCAGGTTCAATTCCCCAGGCCTCATGTAAGTCAGATTCACAAGGTGATGCATGTGTCTGGAGTTCATTTTCAGTGGCTAGAGGGCCTGGTGTTCCTATTCTCTATCTGTCTCTCAAATATATATATATATATATATATATATATATATACATATATATATATATATATGTATTTGAGGTAGTATCTTGCTCTAGCCCAGGCTGATCTAGAATTCCCTATGTAGTATCAAGGTTGCCTCAAACTCATGGTAATCTTCCTACCTCTCCCTCCTAAGTGCTGGGATTAAAGGCATGTGCTACTACGCCCAGCTCCAAATCTTTTTGTTTGTTTTAAAAATATTTTTTAATTAAATAATAAGAAATCAAACAAGCCAATTAAAAAATGGGCTATGGAACTAAATAGAGAGTTCTCAAAGGAAGAAATATGATGGCGTATAAGCATCTAAAAAAATGTTCTACATCCCTAGTCATCAGGGAAATGTAGATTAAAACTACGTTGAGATTCAATCTCACTCCTCTCAGATTGGCTACCATCATGAAAACAAATGACCATAAATTCTGGTGAGGATGTGGGAAAAGAGGAACCCTTCTACACTGTTGGTGGGAATGCAATCTGGTCCAGCCATTGTGGAAATCAGTGTGGAGGTTCCTAAGACAGCTAAAAATTGATCTACCATATGACCCAGCTATAGCACTCCTAGGCATATATCCTAAGGACTCATCTCATTTCCTTAGAAGTACATGCTCTACCATGCTTATTGCTGCTCAATTCACAATAGCTGGGAAATGGAACCAGCCAAATGTCCCTCAACTGATGAGTGGATAATGAAGATATGGCACATTTATACAATGGAGTTCTACTCAACAGTAAAGAAAAATGAAGTTATGAAATTTGTAGGAAAATGGATGGATCTGGAAAGGATTATACTAAGTGAGGTAACCCAGGCCCAGAAAGCCAAGTGTCACATGTTCTCTCTCATATGTGGATCCTAGCTACAGATGACTGGGCTTCTGTGTGAGAAGGAAAAAACTCAGTAGCAGAGGCCAGTAAGCCAGAACAGAGATATAAAGGGAAGAGAAAGGAAGGGAGGGGAATACTTAATAGGATGGTATTGTATATATGTAAGTAGAAGAATAGATTAGTGGGGGTGAAAAGGCCCAAAATGAGGTCTGGGGAAAAGATTGAGTAAAAGAAAGGTGGAGGGAGGGCTAATCAAAATCTAAGAGGATATAAATAAATCATATGTAATCCTACTTTTTTGGACAATGGAACACTCAGGAGCCATAGATTGTTGCTAGAAAATTTTCAGTGCCAGGGATGGAATACATTCCAGTGAGTTGTTATCCAGGGATGTCCCTGATGCCCCCAAAACATTATAGACCATTGCCGAGGCCCTTGGTTTCCCACCAGGAATAGATGGTAAGATCCTATTGCTGAAGACTTCACATACTTGGGCTGCAAGGCCACTGAGAAATCCTGCCGGAACTGAGCTGATAACCTCCTCCATGTAGACCAGCTGACAGAAAGCTGGAAGAAGCCATTCTGTATGCAGTTCAATGGGAGAAAGAGAAATCACCAGTGAAGATACTCAACAGTGGACACTGCAAGCCTTATATTTGGCCAGCCAGGACAAATGAGCTAATGGGTGCAATAGTGGCATGTCTGTTATGGGGGAAAGCAACTGCCCTCTAATTGGACTGGAGGCCTGCTCCGTGGGAGGGAATACATCCCTGATACTGAAAACTTAAGACGGGGTAATCATGAGCCCTAGGGGTGTAATGTCTGCTGTTGTCTGGCCAAATGTATATACTATGCTTATCAAACTGCCCAGTAAGCACTTCTGTTAATGTTCATACCCTTATATTAATGCTACTCTCACTTTTTGTTGAGAATCTTCTCGTTTCAGATGGCAGTGACCTTGGGACGACTCAGAAGTTATCATGGTGATGGAAAGAAATGACCGCAGTGCTCAGTACTGTAATATCTCTATCACACCTTCCAAGGCTCAGAGTCTAATGCAGAAGAGGTGGCAAAAGAATGTAAGAGCCAAAGGAAGGGTAGGACTCCATACAACGTGCTCCCTCCAGACACAAAATGGCCTGGATATCCATGGGCTCACAGTGCCTGACATTACCTGCACAAGACCATCATAAGAGGAGGAAAAGATCAAGATATCAAAATTAAAAGAGTGACTGATTGTGATGGGGAGGGGGTATGATGGAGAATGGAGTTTCAAAGGGGAAAGTGGGGGGAGGGAGGATATTACCATGGGGTATTTTTTATAATCATGGAAGTTGTTAATAAAAATTTGGAAGGAAAAAAATATTTTTTTTTTGTTTTTTCAATGTAGGGTCTCACTCTAGCCCAGGCTGACCTAGAATTCATTATGTAGTCTCAAGGTGGCCTCAAACTCATGGGGATCCTCCTACCTCGGCCTCCCAAGTGCTGGGATTAAAGGCGTGTACCACCACATCCTGTTAAAAATAAATATTTTTTTAAAAAGGAAAATAGCAGATTACTCAATACAAACTTTTAAATTCAGAAGAGCTTGGAATGATGTAGTCTAAGTTCTAAAAGATAACTGCCAACCAAGACTACTATATCCAGCAAAGCTCTACATCATAATTGAAGGAGAAACAAGAGCTTTCCGTAATAAAAACAGGCTAAAGGAATACATGATCACTAAGCCAGCTCTACCGAAGATACTTGAAGGGATCCTTTGAACTAAAGAGAAAGAAAAGCACATGCATGAGAAAGCAGGAAAAATAAACTATATTCACATACTAGTTAATACAAGAGAGTAACAGAAAAACAGCAAGCAGTATAAAAGCAAGAAGAGGGCCTGGAGAGATGGCTTAACATTAAGGAGTTTGCCTGAGAAGCCAAATGACCGAGGTTCAATTCCCCAGGACCCACATAAGCCAGATGCACAAAGGGCACATGCGTCTGGAGTTCATTTACAGTGGGTGGAGGCTCTGGCATGCCCATTATCTGTCTCTCTCTCTCTGCTTGCAAATAAAAAAAAAAAGCAAGAAGAATAGCAAGAGTAAACTCATACCTGCCAATGATAGCTCTTAATATCAATGGCCTCATGCCCCAACCAAAAGACACAGATTTTCAGACTGAATTAAAAAGCAGGATCTGCAGGGCATGGTAGTGCATACCTTTAATCCCAGCACTTGGGAGGCAGAGGTAGGAGGATCTCTGTGAGTTTGATGCCACCCTGAGAATACAGAGTGAATACAGAGGTCAGCCTGGGCTAGAGTGAGACCCTACCTCAACCTCCCCCCACTCCCCAAAAAACAATAAAAGCAGGATCCTTCTGTTTGTTGCCTCCACGAAACTCATCTCTCCATAAAAGACAGACACTATCTTAGGGTGATAGAATGGGAAAATGGTTTTAAGGCAAATGGGCTTAGGAAACAAGCAGATGATGCTATTCTAATATTAGACATAATAGACCTCAAACCAATATTAGTCAGAAAACATAAATTAGGTCACCATATATGGGCTAGAGAGATGGCTTAGCAGTTAAGGCACTTGCCTACAAAGCCTAAGGACTCATGTTCAACTCTGTAGATCCCATGTAAGCCAGGTGCCCATAGGTGAGGCAAGTGCAAAGTTGCACATGCCCAGTAGGTTACACAAGTGTCTGGAGTTCAATTGCAGTGAATGAGGCCCTAGTGCACCAATTCTCTCTGCCTCTGTCTCTTGTTCTCTCTTTAAAAAAGGTCACTATATATATATATTGTGTGTGTATACATATATATAAAATATTTAATTTACTTATTTATTTGCAAGGAGAGATAGATAGATAGATGATAGATAGATAGATCGATTGAGAATGAATGAATGGGCATACCAAGGCCTCTAGCCACTGCAAAGAAATTCCAGATGCATGCACCACTTTCTGCATCTGTCTTTATGTGGGTACTAGGGAATTGTTTTAGTCAGGTTCACATTGCTGACCCATCCAAGAGCAGTTTATGGGTAAAAAGGGTTTATTTTGGTTAACAGACTCAAGGGGAAACTCTATGATGGCAGGGGAAAAGGATGGCGTAAGCAGAGGGTGGACAACACCCCCTGGCCAACATCAGATGGACAACAGGAACAGGAGAGTGTGCCAGACTCTGGCAAGGGGAAACTGGCCATAATGTCCATAAACCTGCCCCCAACAATACACTACCTCAAAGAGGTGTTAATCCCCAAATCTCCATCAGCTGGGAACCTAGCATTCAGAACACCTATGCTTATGGGGGACACCTGAATCAAATCACCACATTTCACCCCTGGGCCCCATAAACTGATAAACATACATGATATAAAATACAATGCATTCATTCCAACTTTAAAAGTCCCCATAGTTTTTAATCTACCCTAATGATGTTAAAATATCCCCATAATCCAAGGTCTTTTAACTGAGCCATAATACCAAAAAATCCCCCCCAAAACCCATAATGGCACAGAATAAACACTCACACTGCAAAAGATGGCATTGGGCATAGCAAAGAAATATTCAACCAATATGAGATTTAATTTTTTTCATTTATCTAATTTATTTGAGAGCAACAGAGAGAGAGAGAAAGAGGCAGAGAGAGAGAGAGAGAGAGAGAGAATAGGCGTGCCAAGGGCCTCTAGCCACTGCAAAAGAACTCCAGACGTGTGTGTCCCTCTTGTGCATCTGGCTAATGTGGGTCCTGGGGAACTAAGCCTCGAACCGGGGTCCTTAGGCTTCACAGGCAAGTGCTTAACCACTAAGCCATCTCTCCAGCCCACAACCAATATGAGATTTAAACAACCAGGGCAAACATCACACTCTGTAGCTGCAAGCCCAACAATTCTAGTCAGTCACAAGTCTCCAAGTCAGATAATTCTAACCAACAGAGTTTCAATTCTGCCCCTCCAGCTAGGCTACTCACAGTCCCGGAAAACCATCCGGGGCCAGCAGCTTACCTTAGCAGCCGTATTGTGGTCCTGACATCTCCACTGGGTCTCCACTGCAACCCACGGTTCCTCCTCATGGCTCCATTAGGTCTTCATGCAGGCATCCAGTAAACCTGCTTCACACTGCCCATGGCCGTTTCCAAAGCACAAGACTGTGCTGCAAACTCAATGACCCTCTCTTTCCTGCATTTCTTATACTCTACAATACCAGATAGGGTACCAATTTGTTAATCTAGAGGGGGGGGGATAAAACAGACTTTGAAGAACAGGACACTCCTTGAGCACTCAGGCCCCTTCAAAAGAGTCTACATTTTTCCTGTTTTCCCAGAGCAGGTCAGCTGGCCGAATCTCAAAGGTTGTAAGCACTCAATTGCAGCTAAACAGGCAGCAGTTTCAGCCCAAAGATTTCATTTCTGCGCCATAATCCCTCTGCTCACACCAGTCCATTTCTGTGCAATGCAACCCTGCACAAATTCTCAGGACAGGGGCATAACAGCAATCCTCTCACACAAAGTGCTTCTAGCCCAGTCCAGGCAAACTCCTTTCTCACCCTCACAAGCCAAACCTCACAGTCCATAGTTCTTACTGTATTCAGGTCTTTCAACTCTGAGCAGAATAGTCCATCAAGCTGTACTTACAGCACTGCAAGACTCTCTTAGGCCAAGGTTTCGAATCCTTCCACATTCCTCTTGAAAATCAGCTCCAAGAGGCCACACAGTCAATAGCAATCCAACTCCTCTGACACCAACCTTACTGTTGCAGTCAGGTTCACATTGATGGCAGAAATCACCCAACCAAGAGCAGCTTGAGGGAAAAAAAAGGTTCATTTTGGCTTATAGACTCGAGGGGAAGCTCCATGATGGCATAGGCAAACGATAGCATGAACAGAGGGTGGACATCACCTCTTGGCCAACATCATGTGGACAACAGCAGGAGACTGTGCCAAACTCTGGCAAGGGGATACTGGCTATAATACCCATAAGCCCACCCCCCAACAATACACTGCCTCCAGGAGGCATTACTTCCCAAATCTCCATCAGCTGGGAACCTAGCATTCAGAACAACTGAATCAAACCACCACAAAATCCAAAGGACCCAGGTTCAATTCCCCATTATCCATGTAAAACCAAATGCACAAGGTGGCACAAGTGTCTGGAATTCATTTGCAGTGGCTACAGGCCCTGGAACACCCATTCTCTCTCTATCTGCTTCTGTCTCTTTTTCTCTCAAATAAATAAATTAATTAAATATTTTAAGCAAATCATTTAGCCAGGTTTGGTGACACATGTTTTTTAGTTAGTTTGTTTTGTTTTGTTTTTCAAGGTAGGGTCTTGCTCTAGGCTGCCCTGGAATTCACCATGTAGTCTCAGGGTAGCCTCGAACTCACGGTGATCCTCCTACTTCTGCCTCCCGAGTGCTGGGATTAAAATTGTGCACTATCACACCTGGCAACATACACATGCTTTTAATCCCAGCACTCAAGTGGCAGAGGTAGGAGTATTGCAATGAGTTTGAGGCCAGCCTGAGAATACATAGTGAATTCCAAGTCAGCCTGGGTTTGAGCGAGACCCAGGGCACAGATTATGATTTCCTGCCTCAGCCTCCTGAAGACTGGTATTACAGGCAAGAATCAACATGTCTGACTCAACTATGATTTCTTCAGGTATGCTTTTCTGTTTTTCTCCGTCCTGTCCTTAAGATGCCAATCTTTTTCTTTCTTTTTTTTTTTTTTTTAGGTAAGATTTCACTCTAGCCCAGGTGACGGTAATCCTCCTACCTTTGCCTCCTTAGTGTTGGGATTAAAGGCATGTGCCACAATGCCAGGCTGCCAATCATTTTAATGTTGGTAACAAGTAGTTAGAAGCACTTATGCTAAAAGGTAGTGACTCTCAGGCTGGAGGGATGGCTTAGTGGTTAAGGTGCTTGCCTGCAAAGCCAAAGGACCCAGGTTTGATTCCCCAGGACCCATGTAAGCCAGATGCACAAGGTAGTGCATATGTCTGGAGTTTATTTGCAGTGGCTAGAGGCCCTGGCATGCCCATTTTTCTCTCTCTCTCTCTCTGCCTCTTTCCCTCTCTCAGATAAGTAAAAATAAAAAAAAATAACGTCAAGGGCTGGAGAGATGGCTTAGCAGTTAAGCGCTTGCCTGTGAAGCCTAAGGACCCCAGTTCGAGGCTCGATTCCCCAGGACCCATGTTAGCCAGGTGCACAAGGGGGCGAACGCATCTGGAGTTCGTTTGCAGTGGCTGGAGTCCCTGATGTGCCCATTCTCTCTCTCTCCCTCCTTCTCTCTCTGTCGCTCTCAAATAAATTAATACAAACAAACAAACAAACAAACAAAAGTAACAACGAGTATGGTGATGCATGCCTTTAATCCCTGCACTCAGGAGGACAGGAGAGGTAGGAGGATCGCCATGAGTTCGAGGCCACCCTGAGACTACATAGTGAATTCCAGGTCAGCCTGAGCTACAGTGAAAGTCTACCTTGGAAAATCAAAAGAAACAAAAAAGGTAGTGACTCTTCACTTTCACTCAAACACACAGATGCCCCATGGGTAACTAAAAAGAAGAGGGAAAAAATAGCCCCTCTGCCTTCATTTTGGAGCTATCTCCTTTGCTTTGGGTCAGACTCCTATTTAACACTGCATGTAGACACGTTACTCACTTACGGTATATCTATGCAAAAACGGGTAATATAAAGTTAACTAGTGCTAACTTTAACTTTACTTATCTCCTCCCCCTTCAAGGATGAAGACATAAAAACTAGGTATAACTAAGATATTTTACTGCCAGCTTTTACAATGCCCTGTTCCATACTCCATAAAACTTTAGTCATTGTCCTCAAACTATAATCACTTTGGATTCCAAGAACAGTGAGGCCTTACAGACATATTGCTTCATGGTGAGATCAGCCCCAAACAGAAGTAATTATCTTGTGAAACTAGATTGACCCTTCAAGTGATAAGGACTTCTCCAGAAGCACTTTGCAGGAACAGGACTAGTATAACATTCCATCAGACTACAGCTTGATAGAGACTGCTTAATCATACATACCTCTCACCCTCATATCTGAAGAAATCATAGTTGAGTCAGACATGTTGACGCTTGCCTGTAATACCAGTCTTCAGGAGGCTGAGGCAGGAAGATCATGATTTGAGGCTAGCTTGGTCTACATAGTAAGTGAATTACACAGGGAGACCATGTCTCAAAAACAAAAACAAAACAAATAAACAAACAAAACAACAACAACAAAAACACACTCTCTAAGGCTCAGGGGCCATTGCAGAAGATGTGGCAGAAAGAATGTAAGGGCCAAAAGAAGAGAAGGAGTGCTTTGCAATGCTGTCCTCCAGACGCACAGTGGCCTTGATATTCATGACCTCACAGTGGCTGACGCTACCTACACAAGACCTGCATAATAGGAGGGGAAAACATGATAACATCAAAATAGAAGAGGGTCTGGAGAGATGGTTCAGTGGTTAAAGGCACTTGCTTGCAAAGTCTGCTGCCCAAGTTCAATTGCCCAGTCCACACATAAAGCCAGATACACAATGTGGTACATGCGTGAGGAGTTTGCTTGTAGCAGCAAAAGGCCTGGCAAGTCCATGCTCTCTCTTTTTCTCTTCTCTGTTCTCTACCTCTCTCGTGCAAATAAATAAAATACATCTTAAAGGAAATAGAAGACAGCCTGGTTGGAAAGAGAAAGGATTCTGTGAAGATTTGGAAAACGGGGACGAGAGGGTGGGGGTGGGGGGCTAGGAGGAGATTACGATCATGGTATATTGTCTATATGTGCGGAGGTTGTTAATTAAGGGCACCAAGGTAGAGTGGAGAGAGGAGTTGGATGACACAGACCACTGAGTCTGTGGGGATTATATCTTATGAACCCTTTGTGGAGCATGGCTGCAGGCCCTGGGTGCAAATGATCTGATGGGGAGGAGAAAACATTAACAACAGGACATGTGAAAGATAGTCCTCTACGAACTGCACCAAGAAAACAACTGTCTTCTAGTCCCACAAACGCTTTGCCCATCACAAAGCCTACATCTGCCCCAGCAGTGTAGTCAACAGATGGCACACATGTGTCTTACAGACCCTTCTACCTGAAATACTCATTTCTTGCAGAATTTACCCTGATAGTGAAGCAGAGCTTGCCACCTTACCACTTTGCATTAATGTAGTTTGGACTAATATTCATACGGCACGGGCTGTATCAGGATGACGTGTTCAACTTTACAGCTTATATTCCTGATAACTACCCAAATGGCGACTGTCCACGCTTGGTGTTGGATATTCCTGTCTTTCACCCGCTAGTTGATCCCACCTCAGGTGAACTGGATGTGTAGAGAGCATTTGCAAAGTGGAGGCCGAACCATAATCATCTTTGGCAGGTTTTAATGTACGCAGGAGAGTTTCCTACAAGATTGACACAAGCCTCCTGAACCCAGAAGCTGCAGTACTGTATGAAAAGGATGTCTAGCTTTTCAAAGTAAGTGGTTGACAGTGTCAAGTGTGTACTGCTCGTTTGTTTGATCAACTGAAAATAACAGATACCTATGCAATTGGCTTTTCTGCATGGAATCCTCTGCACAGGATGAAGCCAGAGAGAAGATGCTGACTCAGAAAAAGCCTGGTGAACAGCACAATAAGAGTGTTCAGGGCTGGAGAGATGGCTTATCAGTTAAAGCGCTTGCCTGCAGAGCCAAAGGACCCTGGTTCTATGCCCCAAATGCACAGGGTGGCACATGCGTCTGGAGTTCGTTTGCAGTGGCTGGAGTCCCTGATGTGCCCATTCTCTCTCTCTCCCTCCTTCTCTCTCTGTCGGCTCTCAAATAAATAAATACAAACAAACAAACAAACAAACAAACAAAAGTAACAACGAGTATGGTGATGCATGCCTTTAATCCCTGCACTCAGGAGGACAGGAGAGGTAGGAGGACGCCATGAGTTCGAGGCCACCTGAGGAATACTAATAGTGAATTCCAGGTCAGCCTGAGCTACAGTGAAAGTCTACCTTGGAAAATCAAAAGAAACAAAAAAGGTAGTGACTCTTCACTTTCACTCAAACACACAGATTGCCCCATGGGTAACTAAAAAGAAGAGGGAAAAAATAGCCCCTCTGCCTTCATTTTGGAGCTATCTCCTTTGCTTTGGGTCAGACTCCTATTTAACACTGCATGTAGACACGTTACTCCTACGGTATATCTATGCAAAAACGGGTAATATAAAGTTAACTAGTGCTAACTTTAACTTTACTTATCTCCTCCCCCTTCAAGGATGAAGACATAAAAACTAGGTATAACTAAGATATTTTACTGCCAGCTTTTACAATGCCCTGTTCCATACTCCATAAAACTTTAGTCATTGTCCTCAAACTATAATCACTTTGGATTCCAAGAACAGTGAGGCCTTACAGACATATTGCTTCATGGTGAGATCAGCCCCAAACAGAAGTAATTATCTTGTGAAACTAGATTGACCCTTCAAGTGATAAGGACTTCTCCAGAAGCACTTTGCAGGAACAGGACTAGTATAACATTCCATCAGACTACAGCTTGATAGAGACTGCTTAATCATACATACCTCTCACCCTCATATCTGAAGAAATCATAGTTGAGTCAGACATGTTGACGCTTGCCTGTAATACCAGTCTTCAGGAGGCTGAGGCAGGAAGATCATGATTTGAGGCTAGCTTGGTCTACATAGTAAGTGAATTACACAGGGAGACCATGTCTCAAAAACAAAAACAAAACAAATAAACAAACAAAACAACAACAACAAAAACACACTCTCTAAGGCTCAGGGGCCATTGCAGAAGATGTGGCAGAAAGAATGTAAGGGCCAAAAGAAGAGAAGGAGTGCTTTGCAATGCTGTCCTCCAGACGCACAGTGGCCTTGATATTCATGACCTCACAGTGGCTGACGCTACCTACACAAGACCTGCATAATAGGAGGGGAAAACATGATAACATCAAAATAGAAGAGGGTCTGGAGAGATGGTTCAGTGGTTAAAGGCACTTGCTTGCAAAGTCTGCTGCCCAAGTTCAATTGCCCAGTCCACACATAAAGCCAGATACACAATGTGGTACATGCGTGAGGAGTTTGCTTGTAGCAGCAAAAGGCCTGGCAAGTCCATGCTCTCTCTTTTTCTCTTCTCTGTTCTCTACCTCTCTCGTGCAAATAAATAAAATACATCTTAAAGGAAATAGAAGACAGCCTGGTTGGAAAGAGAAAGGATTCTGTGAAGATTTGGGAAAACGGGGACGAGAGGGTGGGGGGTGGGGGGCTAGGAGGAGATTACGATCATGGTATATTGTCTATATGTGCGGAGGTTGTTAATTAAGGGCACCAAGGTAGAGTGGAGAGAGGAGTTGGATGACACAGACCACTGAGTCTGTGGGGATTATATCTTATGAACCCTTTGTGGAGCATGGCTGCAGGCCCTGGGTGCAAATGATCTGATGGGGAGGAGAAAACATTAACAACAGGACATGTGAAAGATAGTCCTCTACGAACTGCACCAAGAAAACAACTGTCTTCTAGTCCCACAAACGCTTTGCCCATCACAAAGCCTACATCTGCCCCAGCAGTGTAGTCAACAGATGGCACACATGTGTCTTACAGACCCTTCTACCTGAAATACTCATTTCTTGCAGAATTTACCCTGATAGTGAAGCAGAGCTTGCCACCTTACCACTTTGCATTAATGTAGTTTGGACTAATATTCATACGGCACGGGCTGTATCAGGATGACGTGTTCAACTTTACAGCTTATATTCCTGATAACTACCCAAATGGCGACTGTCCACGCTTGGTGTTGGATATTCCTGTCTTTTCACCCGCTAGTTGATCCCACCTCAGGTGAACTGGATGTGTAGAGAGCATTTGCAAAGTGGAGGCCGAACCATAATCATCTTTGGCAGGTTTTAATGTACGCAGGAGAGTTTCCTACAAGATTGACACAAGCCTCCTGAACCCAGAAGCTGCAGTACTGTATGAAAAGGATGTCTAGCTTTTCAAAAGTAAAGTGGTTGACAGTGTCAAGTGTGTACTGCTCGTTTGTTTGATCAACTGAAAATAACAGATACCTATGCAATTGGCTTTTCTGCATGGAATCCTCTGCACAGGATGAAGCCAGAGAGAAGATGCTGACTCAGAAAAAGCCTGGTGAACAGCACAATAAGAGTGTTCAGGGCTGGAGAGATGGCTTATCAGTTAAAGCGCTTGCCTGCAGAGCCAAAGGACCCTGGTTCTATGCCCCAAATGCACAGGGTGGCACATGCGTCTGGAGTTCGTTTGCAGTGGCTAGAGGCCCTGGTGTGCCCTGTTTCCCTCTCTTCCTCCTTCCCTCCCTCCATTTCTCTCAAATAAATAAATAAAAATATTTTCTTAGCTGACAGAAAGCTGGAAGAAGCCATTCTGCATGCAGTTCAATGGGAGAAAGAGAAATCACCAGTGAAGATACTCATCAGTGGACACTGCAAGCCTTACAATTGGCCAGCCAGGTCAAATGAGCCAACGGGTGCAATAGTGGCACGTCTGTTATGGGGGAAACCAACTGCCCTGTAATTGGAGTGGAGGCCAGCTCCATGGGAAGGGAATACATCCCTGATACTGAAAACTTAAAACAGGGCTAGTCATAAGCCCTAGGGGTGTAACGTCTGCTGTTGTCTGGCCAAATGTATATACTATGCTTATCAAACTGCCCAGTAAGCACTTCTGTTAATGTTCACACCCTTATATCAATGCTACTGTCACTTTTTGTTGAGAATCTTCTCTTTTCAGATGGCATTAACCTTGGGACAACTCAGAAGGTATCATGGTGATAGAAAGAAATGACTGCAGTGCTCAGTACTGTAATATCTCTATCATACCTTCCAAGGCTCAGAGTCTAATGCAGAAGAGGTGGCAGAAAGAATGTAAGAGCCAAAGGAAGGGTAGAACTCCATACAACGTGCTCCCTCCAGACACAAAATGGCCTGGATATCCATGGCCTCACTGCCTGACACTACTTACATAAGACCATATTAAGAGGAAGAAAAGATCAAGACATCAAAAGTAAAAGAGAGACTGATTGAGATGGGGAGGGGGATATGATGGAGAGTGGAGTTTCAAAGGGGTAAGTGGGGGGAGGGAGGGTATCACCATGGGGTATTTTTTTTATAATCGTGGAAGTTGTTAATAAAAAATTAAAAAATGAAAATAAAAATAAATATTTTTTTTAAAAGTATTCATGTTGCTGGCCTGTCATGGATAAAGCCTGGCTCAGTACAACCTTTCAGTAAAAAAGAGAAGACAGGGCTGGAGAGATGTCTCAGTGGTTAGGGCACTTGCCTGTGAAGCCAAAGGACCCAGGTTCAATTCCCCAAGGCCAGTGTAAGCCAGATGCACAAGGTGGCACATGCATCTGGAGTTCATTTGCAGAAGCTGAGGACCCTGGCATGTCTATTCTCTCTCTCTGCATCTTTGTCATAAATAAATAAATAGAGCCGGGTGTAGTGGCGCATGCCTTTAATCCCAGCACTTGGGAGGCAGAGGTAGGAGGATTGCAGAGAGTTTGAGGCTACCCTGAGACTACATAGTGAATTCCAGATTAGCTTGGGCTACAGTGAGACCTTACCTTGAAAAACCAAAAATAAATAAATAAAAAATAAGGGGGGGGGGAGGGAAGATAGCAGCAACTTAAGAGATGGCAAATCTGGTACATCTGGTACACCACACACTTTCCTGCTGGACTCTGGCCTAGTTCAAGCTGACTAATGGCAAAGGACTGCCTGAAGGGTAAATGCCTAACAGTGACTGGTTAGTGGAGTTGTCCCTCAGTGCGTAGGTTCTAACAGCAGGTAGTGCGTTCCTTCGGCACAGGTGTCTTAGGCTGGCTGTCTAGTTCAATACTCCAAGTTATTGGGGACCTTGAGGCTTAAGTATTTTTCTGAAGACAATGCTAGAGGAAAGTTGCATTTACTTAAGCTAATAGAATAGTGAGAAGCCAGCCCTCTGTAGTAGTTTGGAAGTTGGTGCTTTAACATTTGCTGGCAATATGTTAGGATATGGAGAGGAAAGGTGTAGAGAGAACAGATTTGAGAGCCCAGCACTTTCAAGTGGAAGATTGTGTGAATTTCAGTCACCAGTCTACTGTTTTACTGATCTATAAGCTGCTATTTCTGAGAAACATTAGAAAAGTGGGAGGAAAACAGAATGCTTGTTCCATGTTTTTTTTAAGTGAATTACTGTATGTTTTATGGCAAATGGGGGAAAATGTTAAAACGTTTATTTTAAATATTTTATTCGTTTATTTGAAAGAGAGAGAAAGAGGCAGATTGGGGGGGGGAGGTGGAATAAATGGGCATGCCAGGGCCTCTAGCTATAGCCACTGCAATGAACGTCAGCCTTTACATGGGTACTGGGGAATTGAACCTGGGTCCTTTGGCTTTGCTGGCAAGCACCTCAACCATTGCTTAATCTCCGCAGCCTTTAAAACAGTTTTTAATGAAGTTAGATATTTAAATGATAAATTACTAATGTGTTTAGTAGAGATAATGTAAACCAATAAATGATTGTATTTTTTGTCAAAAAAGAAGTTAAAAAAAGAGAAAAAGAAACAATAAAATAATTGAAAATTCCTCAAATTTGGTTTAGAAAAAATAAAATGAACTGACACATATCATAAACTTAACAAATTTCAAATAGAATAAGGCAAAGAGAGCCACACTAAGAAACATTACATATCAAAAGCTGAAACTGTCTGGGGGAGATTGCTGAGTGGTTAAGAACATTTGCTATGCAAGTATGAGGACCTGAATTCAGTTCCCAGCACCCATGTAAAAAGCCAGGCATGGCACAAGTTCTCCAGGTCAATGGACCAGCTTCAGGTTCAGTGAGGAGAGGCTTTGTCTCAGGGAAATGGGGCAAAAGAGTGAGACGATGACACCCAGCGTCTTCCTCAGCCTTTCACAAGCAAGCACACAGGACATGTGCATCTGCACATATATGTGTACACAACACACACACACATGAAAGCCAAAGGTAAGATGAGCATGGCTCATGCCTGTAATCTCAGCACTCTGAAGCAGGGGGATTTCCATGAGTTCCAGTTTAGCCTGGGGCTATGTAGCAAGTACTAAGCCAGCCAGGGCTATAGAATGAGAAATTTTGCCAAACAAGTCAAAACTAAAGAGGATCTTTACAAAGTAGTCAAAGGTAAGCAACTTGTAATGTACAAAGTATGCCCAGTAAGAATGATGGCCAATTTCTTACAGGAATGGGCAGAATAATAGACATAAAGTGCAGAGAGAAACTTTCAATTAAGGAGAAACTGGATTTGGGTGATGTGGCGAGCACTAGTCATTCTAGTATTTGGGAGGTAGAGGCAGGAGGATCAGTTCAAAGCCAGCTTCCACTACCCAGCAAAATTGAGGCTAGACAGGGACACATGAGACCTTGCCTCAAAGTAAGAAAGCTGGGCATAGTGGTGCATGCCTTTAGTCCTCACACTTAGGAGGCTGTGAATTTGAGGCCATCCTGGAGCTAAAGAGTGAGTTTCAGGTCAGCCTGAGCTAGAGTGAGATACAAAAAAAAAAAAAAAAAAAAAAAATGCCAGGCATGGTTGATATACACCTTTAATCCCAGCACTTGGGAGGCAGATGTAGGAGGATCACTGTGAGTTCGAGGCCACCCTGAGAGTACATAATGAAATCCAGGTCAGTCCAGGGTAAAGTGAGACCCCATCTCAGGAAAACAAACAAACAAACAAACAAACAAACGAGAAATTAAGACATTCCTAGTTAAAAGTTGAGGGAGTCTAGGGCTGGAGAGATGGCTCAACAATTAAGAGTGCTTCCCCCCATGGGTTGAAGAGCTGGCTTTGTGGTTAAGGCACCTGCCTGCAAAGCCCAAAAGACCCAGGTTTGATTCTCCAGTATCCACATAAAGCCAGATGTACAAGGAGGTACATGCCTCTGGAGTTTATTTGCAGTGGTTAGAGGCCCTGGCATGTCCATTCTCTCTCTCTCTCCCTCTTTCTATCTGCCCGTCTATGTCTCTCATTAATAATAAAATTTTTGAAAAAGGGTACTTCCCTGAGCAAGCATGAGGGCCTGAGACTACTTGAATTTCATTCCCCAGCACCTACTTAGACTGGGCGTGGCTTCACATGCCTTCAACCCAGTCCCATGGGGAGCAGAGACCAGAGATCACTGAGGCTCATGAAAATAGCAAGCTTCAGAATCAGTAAGAAACACTGTCTCAAGGAAATACATGGATGAGTGATAGAAGGGGACATCTGAAATTCTTTTCTCACCTCCACACCCTTACTCATGGGGCACATGCATCTGCACTCTCTAGTGCATATACCACCCCCCACATTTAAATCTACACATTTAATGGAATCCCCACCAAAATTCCATCAGCATGTTTCACCAAAATAGAAAACACAAGTCTAGAATTCATTTGGAAGCACACACACACAAAAATCAAAACACCTTGCATACCCAAAACAATTCTGAGCAACAAAAATAAAGCTAGCAGGCTAGAGAGATGACATAGCAGTTAAGGTACTTGCTTGCAAAGCCTAAGGACCCAGGTTCAATTCCCCAAGACCCACATAAACCAGATACAGAAAGTGACACATGTGCTGGGCGTGGTGGCGCACGCCTTTAATCCCAGCACTCAGGAGGCAGAGGTAGGAGGATCACCGTGAGTTCGAGGCCATCCTGAGACTCCATAGTGAATTCCAGGTCAGCCTGGGCTAGAGTGAGACCCTACCTCAGAAAAACCAAAAAAAAAAAAAAAAAAAAAAGAAAGTGACACATGTGTCTCAAATTCATTTGCAGAGGCTTAAGGCTCTGGCATGCCCCATTCTCTTTCTATATGCCCCCTCCACTCTCTTAAATAAATAAATAAAAATAAAGATGGAAGTATCACCATACCTGATTTTAAGATACATTACAGAGCCATAGTAACAAAAACAGCATGGCACAGGCACAAAAACAGGCACATAGATCAATGAGACAGAATAGAGGACCTAGATGTAAATCCAGGCAGCTACAATCATCTGATTTTCTAAAATATATTTTATTTATTTATTTGAGAGAGAGAAAGAGTCAGAGAGACAATGAGAGAGAGAGAGAGAATGGGCATGCCATGGCCTCCAGCCACTGCAAACGAATTCCATATGCATGTGCCCCTTGTGCATCTGGCTTACGTGGCTCCTGGAGAGTCGAACTGGATCCTTTGGCTTTGCAGGCAAATGTCTTAACTGCTAAGCTATCTCTCCAGTCCCAGCCATCTGATTTTTGACAAAAATGCAAAAAAAAAAAAAAATTCATTGGAGAAGAGACAGCCTCTTCAACAAATGCTGCTGGGAAAACTGGATATGTATCTGTAGAAGGATGAAAATAGATCCTTATCTCTTTCCATGCACAACAATTAAGTTCAAATGGATTAAAGACCTTAAAATCAGACCTGAAATTCTGAAACTGCTAGAGGAAAAAGTAGGGGAAACCCTTCAACATATTGTCTTGGCAAAGACTTTCTGAATATAACCCCAATTGCTCAGGCAACAAAACCACAGATTAACCACTGGGACCTCATGAAATTACAAAGCTTTTGTAAAGCAAAGGACACTGTGCATGGAGCAAAGAGACAACCTACGTAATGGGAAAAAATCTTTGCCAGCTATACATCTGACAGAGGATTAATATCTAGGATATACAAAGAACTCAAAAAACTAATAATAAGAAATCAGCCCAATTAAAAAATGGGCTATGGAACTACATAGAGAATTCTCAAAATAAGAAATACAGATGGCCTATAAACATCTAAAATAAAATGTTCTAGGGCTGGAGAGATTGCTTAGTGTTAACAAAGCCTAAGGACACAGGTTCGATTCTCCAGATCCCATGTAAGCTAGATGCACATGGTGGAGAATGCGTCTGGAGTTTGTTAGCAGTGGCTCGAGGCCCTGGCGTGCCCAATCCCACTCTCTCTCCCTTTGTCTCTATTAAGTAAATAAATAAAAATAATCTTAAAAAATGTTCTGTATCGCTAGCCATAAGGGAAATGCAAATTAAAACTACTTTGAGATTCCATCTCACTCCTGTCAGAATGGCTATTATCAAGAAATCAAATGATAATAAATGCTGGTGAGGATAGGAAAAAAGGGGAATCCTTCTACACTGTTGGTGGGAATGTAAACTGGTACAGCCATTGTGGAAATCAGTGTGGAGGTTCCTGAGAAAGTTAAAAATAGATTTACCATACGACCCAGCTATACCACTCCTAGGCATATATCTTAAGGACTTCTCTCACTACCTTAGAGATACTTGGACATGCATGTTTATTGCCACTCTATTCACACTAGCTAGAAAATGGAACCAGGCTAGATATCCCTCAGCTGATGAGGGGATAATGAAGATGTGGCATGTTTATACAATGGAATTTTATTCAGGCAGTAAAGAAAAATGAAATTATGAAATTTTCAGGGAAATGGATAGATCTGAAAAAGATTATACTGAGTGAGGTAACCCAGGCCCAGAAAGCCAAACGTCACATGTTCTTTCTCCTATGTGGATCCTAGCTACAAATGTTTAGATTTGTAGGTGAGTTGGAGCAAAAGTTAGTAGCAGAGGCCAGTAAGCTATAAAGGGGCTATAAGGGAGGGAGGAGAGGGGAAGACTTTCAGGGGAGGGTATTGCATATATGTAAATAGAGGAACAGATCATGGAGTGGAATAGCCTAAGTGGGGCCAGAGGAAAGGATTGAGTAAAGGAAGGATGGGAGGTAGGTTAATCAAAATTTAAGATCTTATGAGTATGTTATGTGGAAACTTGCTTCTTCTTTTTTTAAATTTTTATTTATTTATTAATATTTATTTATTATTATTATTACATTTATTATTTTATTTATTTATATAAATATATATATTTATTTTATTTATTTATTTTATTTATTTATTTTTTTATTTTCTGAGGTAGGGTCTTGCTCTAGCTCAGCCTTACCTGGAATTCACTTTGTAGTCTCAGGGTGGCCTTGAACTCACGACAATCCTCCTACCTCTGCCTCCCAAGTGCTGGGATTAAAGGCATGTGCCACCACACCTGGCTGGAAACCTACTTCTTTGGATAATGGTGCACCCAGAAGCCATAAATTGTTACTGGAAAAATTTCAGTGCCTCAAAAAAAAAATGACCAATAATCACATGAAAGAAACTTTTTCTTTAAACCTTAAAGGCAACCTCTTTATTTATTTACTTGAGAGAGAAAGAATCAGATAGAGAGAGAATGGACAACTCCAGACACATGTGCCACCTTGTGCATCTGGTTTTATGTTGGGTAGTGGGAAATTAAACCTGGGCCCTTTGGCTGTGCTAACAAATGCTTTAACTGCTAAGCCATCTCTCCAGCACCCCCTTTTATTGTTTTATTTTATTTTATTTTTGAGGTAGGGTCTCGCTCTAGTCCAAGCTGACCTGGAATTCACTATGTAGTCTCAGGCTGGCCTTGAACTCACAATGATCCTCCTACCTTAGCCTCCCCATTGCTAGAATTAAAGGTGTGTGCTACCATGACCGGCCAAAAGAAACATCACCAGCATTGGTCATTACAATACTTCACTAGGATGGGCCGTTATTTTAAAAAAAATTATTTGCACGGTGTGTGTGCATATGTGTGAGTGTGTGTACACCACAGTTTCTTGCTACTGAAAAGTCTGGCTTTATGTGAGTTGTTGCTGGGGAATTGAACAAGTTTTGCAAGAAAGCACTTTTACCTACTGAGCTATCTCCCTAGCCCTGGCTATAATAATGTTTACTTGATTTTCCTTTCTTTTCCTTCTCTCTCTTTTCTTTCTTTCTTTTTTTTGAGACAGGGTCTCACTCTGTAGCCTAGGCTAGTCTGGAACTCACTATTATGTAATAAATTTTTTAAGAAAGACTGCTCACCAGAACTAGATGGGAACACCCTACTGCTGAAGATGGCACATGCTTCAGTTACAGGACAGAGAGAAATTGAGCCTGAAGTTTCCTCCCTGCTGATTAGCTTCACAGTGCCCAAAGGTGCTGTGCAGGCTGCTGGGGAGCAAAGTCATCACAACTCTTACCCAGCAGTGGACCTTGTGTGCTTACCACAGACCTAGTAGGCAAGATGTGCCCACTGGTGCAATAGCAGCATGACTATTATGGGAGTAACCAATCTCCTGATTGCACTTGAGACCTGCTTCATAGGAGGGAATTGAACTCTGCTACTGTAGAACTGGTCAAAAGCCCATGGTTGGAGAGGCTATAGGTCCTCAGGGAGAAGCTACTACTGCGGTCTTGTTAAATAATCATGATATGACCCTCAAACTGCCTTCTAAATATTGATGTTTATGCCCGTTCATGCTGCTCTCAGTTTAGGTCAGAGAAGCTTTTCCTTGGAACGGGCAGCACTTACTGCAGACATTCATAATTGGTAAAAGTGCTGAAAAGAAGTGATTGGTGAGCACACAGCCCTAAATAAGACATTTAACTGTATCACCCTCTCCAAAGCTCAGGAAAAATTACAAAAGAGGGCTGGGCGCGGTGGCGCATGCCTTTAATCCCAGCACTTGGGAGGCAGAGGTAGGAGGATCGCCATGAGTTCGAGGCCACTGCGAGACTACATAGTGAATTCCAGGTCAGCCTGGGCTACAGTGAAACCCTACCTTGAAAAACAAGACAAGACAAAACAAAACAAACAAAAAAAAAAGATTGCAAAAGAGTGAATGGAAAGAATGTAAGAGCCAGAGAGTAGGAAGGAGTGCTGTGAAACCCTGTCGTTCAGACATGACATGACCATTGCATTCATGAGCTCAGAGCAGCTGCGGTTATCTGCAGACCTATACAAGACTGGAGCCATCAACATTCCGTCATGGATGGTAGAGGGCCTCGTGCAACCCTCTACCTCTCCTGGGGAGTCATTGGCAGTTAGTGGTGGCTGGGGGGATAGAAGACATTTTCTTCAGTGATAAGACACCGGTAAATTGCTCATGCACTGGTAAATAACCCACCACCCATGCTCATGCAAACAACCCCAGTTAGACTCAGTGGGTCAGCAAAAACATCAAAGTAAAATTGGAACCAGTTGAGAAGAAGAAAGGGTTCCATGGGAGGAGGAAGGAGACAAGAGAAGGCAAAGAGGGTTGATTGTGATCAAAATACATTGCACACATGTATAAAACTATCAAAAAAAAAAAACACAAACAAAAACTTGTTCGACGTGGTGGTGCATGCCCAGCACTGGAGAGGCTGAGATAGGAGGATCGCCATGAGTTCAAGGCCAGCCTGTGCTAGAGTGAGACCCTGCTTCAAATCAACAAGAAGCCAGGCATGGTGGCGCATGCCTTTAATCCCAGCACTTGGGAGCAGAGGTAGGAGGATCACTGTGAGTTTGAGACCAGCTTGAGACTACATAGTAAATTCCAGGTCAGCCTGGACTAGAGTAAAACCCTACCCCAGAAAAACCAAAAAAAAAAAAAAAAAAGAAAGTGACACATGTGTCTCAAATTCATTTGCAGAGGCTTAAGGCTCTGGCATGCCCCATTCTCTTTCTATATGCCCCCTCCACTCTCTTAAATAAATAAATAAAAATAAAGATGGAAGTATCACCATACCTGATTTTAAGATACATTACAGAGCCATAGTAACAAAAACAGCATGGCACAGGCACAAAAACAGGCACATAGATCAATGAGACAGAATAGAGGACCTAGATGTAAATCCAGGCAGCTACAATCATCTGATTTTCTAAAATATATTTTATTTATTTATTTGAGAGAGAGAAAGAGTCAGAGAGACAATGAGAGAGAGAGAGAGAATGGGCATGCCATGGCCTCCAGCCACTGCAAACGAATTCCATATGCATGTGCCCCTTGTGCATCTGGCTTACGTGGCTCCTGGAGAGTCGAACTGGGATCCTTTGGCTTTGCAGGCAAATGTCTTAACTGCTAAGCTATCTCTCCAGTCCCAGCCATCTGATTTTTGACAAAAATGCAAAAAAAAAAAAAATTCATTGGAGAAGAGACAGCCTCTTCAACAAATGCTGCTGGGAAAACTGGATATGTATCTGTAGAAGGATGAAAATAGATCCTTATCTCTTTCCATGCACAACAATTAAGTTCAAATGGATTAAAGACCTTAAAATCAGACCTGAAATTCTGAAACTGCTAGAGGAAAAAGTAGGGGAAACCCTTCAACATATTGTCTTGGCAAAGACTTTCTGAATATAACCCCAATTGCTCAGGCAACAAAACCACAGATTAACCACTGGGACCTCATGAAATTACAAAGCTTTTGTAAAGCAAAGGACACTGTGCATGGAGCAAAGAGACAACCTACGTAATGGGAAAAAATCTTTGCCAGCTATACATCTGACAGAGGATTAATATCTAGGATATACAAAGAACTCAAAAAACTAAATAATAAGAAATCAGCCCAATTAAAAAATGGGCTATGGAACTACATAGAGAATTCTCAAAATAAGAAATACAGATGGCCTATAAACATCTAAAATAAAATGTTCTAGGGCTGGAGAGATTGCTTAGTGGTTAACAAAGCCTAAGGACACAGGTTCGATTCTCCAGATCCCATGTAAGCTAGATGCACATGGTGGAGAATGCGTCTGGAGTTTGTTAGCAGTGGCTCGAGGCCCTGGCGTGCCCAATCCCACTCTCTCTCCCTTTGTCTCTATTAAGTAAATAAATAAAAATAATCTTAAAAAATGTTCTGTATCGCTAGCCATAAGGGAAATGCAAATTAAAACTACTTTGAGATTCCATCTCACTCCTGTCAGAATGGCTATTATCAAGAAATCAAATGATAATAAATGCTGGTGAGGATAGGAAAAAAGGGGAACCCTTCTACACTGTTGGTGGGAATGTAAACTGGTACAGCCATTGTGGAAATCAGTGTGGAGGTTCCTGAGAAAGTTAAAAATAGATTTACCATACGACCCAGCTATACCACTCCTAGGCATATATCTTAAGGACTTCTCTCACTACCTTAGAGATACTTGGACATGCATGTTTATTGCCACTCTATTCACACTAGCTAGAAAATGGAACCAGGCTAGATATCCCTCAGCTGATGAGGGGATAATGAAGATGTGGCATGTTTATACAATGGAATTTTATTCAGCAGTAAAGAAAAATGAAATTATGAAATTTTCAGGGAAATGGATAGATCTGAAAAAGATTATACTGAGTGAGGTAACCCAGGCCCAGAAAGCCAAACGTCACATGTTCTTTCTCCTATGTGGATCCTAGCTACAAATGTTTAGATTTGTAGGTGAGTTGGAGCAAAAGTTAGTAGCAGAGGCCAGTAAGCTATAAAGGGGCTATAAGGGAGGGAGGAGAGGGGAAGACTTTCAGGGGAGGGTATTGCATATATGTAAATAGAGGAACAGATCATGGAGTGGAATAGCCTAAGTGGGGCCAGAGGAAAGGATTGAGTAAAGGAAGGATGGGAGGTAGGTTAATCAAAATTTAAGATCTTATGAGTATGTTATGTGGAAACTTGCTTCTTCTTCTTTTTTTAAATTTTTATTTATTTATTAATATTTATTTATTATTATTTATTACATTTATTATTTTATTTATTTATATAAATATATATATTTATTTTTATTTATTTATTTTATTTATTTATTTTTTTTATTTTCTGAGGTAGGGTCTTGCTCTAGCTCAGCCTTACCTGGAATTCACTATGTAGTCTCAGGGTGGCCTTGAACTCACGACAATCCTCCTACCTCTACCTCCCAAGTGCTGGGATTAAAGGCATGTGCCACCACACCTGGCTGGAAACCTACTTCTTTGGATAATGGTGCACCCAGAAGCCATAAATTGTTACTGGAAAAATTTCAGTGCCTCAAAAAAAAAATGACCAATAATCACATGAAAGAAACTTTTTCTTTAAACCTTAAAGGCAACCTCTTTATTTATTTACTTGAGAGAGAAAGAATCAGATAGAGAGAGAATGGACAACTCCAGACACATGTGCCACCTTGTGCATCTGGTTTTATGTTGGGTAGTGGGAAATTAAACCTGGGCCCTTTGGCTGTGCTAACAAATGCTTTAACTGCTAAGCCATCTCTCCAGCACCCCCTTTTATTGTTTTATTTTATTTTATTTTTTGAGGTAGGGTCTCGCTCTAGTCCAAGCTGACCTGGAATTCACTATGTAGTCTCAGGCTGGCCTTGAACTCACAATGATCCTCCTACCTTAGCCTCCCCATTGCTAGAATTAAAGGTGTGTGCTACCATGACCGGCCAAAAGAAACATCACCAGCATTGGTCATTACAATACTTCACTAGGAGGGCCGTTATTTTAAAAAAAATTATTTGCACGGTGTGTGTGCATATGTGTGAGTGTGTGTACACCACAGTTTCTTGCTACTGAAAAGTCTGGCTTTATGTGAGTTGTTGCTGGGGAATTGAACAAGTTTTGCAAGAAAGCACTTTTACCTACTGAGCTATCTCCCTAGCCCTGGCTATAATAATGTTTACTTGATTTTCCTTTCTTTTCCTTCTCTCTCTTTTCTTTCTTTCTTTTTTTTGAGACAGGGTCTCACTCTGTAGCCTAGGCTAGTCTGGAACTCACTATTATGTAATAAATTTTTTAAGAAAGACTGCTCACCAGAACTAGATGGGAACACCCTACTGCTGAAGATGGCACATGCTTCAGTTACAGGACAGAGAGAAATTGAGCCTGAAGTTTCCTCCCTGCTGATTAGCTTCACAGTGCCCAAAGGTGCTGTGCAGGCTGCTGGGGAGCAAAGTCATCACAACTCTTACCCAGCAGTGGACCTTGTGTGCTTACCACAGACCTAGTAGGCAAGATGTGCCCACTGGTGCAATAGCAGCATGACTATTATGGGAGTAACCAATCTCCTGATTGCACTTGAGACCTGCTTCATAGGAGGGAATTGAACTCTGCTACTGTAGAACTGGTCAAAAGCCCATGGTTGGAGAGGCTATAGGTCCTCAGGGAGAAGCTACTACTGCGGTCTTGTTAAATAATCATGATATGACCCTCAAACTGCCTTCTAAATATTGATGTTTATGCCCGTTCATGCTGCTCTCAGTTTAGGTCAGAGAAGCTTTTCCTTGGAACGGGCAGCACTTACTGCAGACATTCATAATTGGTAAAAGTGCTGAAAAGAAGTGATTGGTGAGCACACAGCCCTAAATAAGACATTTAACTGTATCACCCTCTCCAAAGCTCAGGAAAAATTACAAAAGAGGGCTGGGCGCGGTGGCGCATGCCTTTAATCCCAGCACTTGGGAGGCAGAGGTAGGAGGATCGCCATGAGTTCGAGGCCACTGCGAGACTACATAGTGAATTCCAGGTCAGCCTGGGCTACAGTGAAACCCTACCTTGAAAAACAAGACAAGACAAAACAAAACAAACAAAAAAAAAAAAGATTGCAAAAGAGTGAATGGAAAGAATGTAAGAGCCAGAGAGTAGGAAGGAGTGCTGTGAAACCCTGTCGTTCAGACATGACATGACCATTGCATTCATGAGCTCAGAGCAGCTGCGGTTATCTGCAGACCTGTACAAGACTGGAGCCATCAACATTCCGTCATGGATGGTAGAGGGCCTCGTGCAACCCTCTACCTCTCCTGGGGAGTCATTGGCAGTTAGTGGTGGCTGGGGGGATAGAAGACATTTTCTTCAGACACCGGTAAATTGCTCATGCACTGGTAAATAACCCACCACCCATGCTCATGCAAACAACCCCAGTTAGACTCAGTGGGTTAGCAAAAACATCAAAGTAAAATTGGAACCAGTTGAGAAGAAGAAAGGGTTCCATGGGAGGAGGAAGGAGACAAGAGAAGGCAAAGAGGGTTGATTGTGATCAAAATACATTGCACACATGTATAAAACTATCAAAAAAAAAAAAACCACAAACCAAAACTTGTTCGACGTGGTGGTGCATGCCTTTAATCCCAGCACTGGAGAGGCTGAGATAGGAGGATCGCCATGAGTTCAAGGCCAGCCTGTGCTAGAGTGAGACCCTGCTTCAAATCAACAACAACAAGCCAGGCATGGTGGTGCATGCCTTTAATTCCAGCACTTGGGAGGCAGAGGTAGGAGGATCACTGTGAGTTTGAGACCAGCCTGAGACTACATAGTAAATTCCAGGTCAGCCTGGACTAGAGTAAAACCCTACCTCAAAAAAAAAAAAAAAACCAAAAAACTAATTTTAAAAGAAGATAGGGGCAGAGGAGAATGGCTCAGCAATTAAAGACAAAGCCTGCTAGTCCAGGTTTGACTCCCCAGGCCCACATGCATCTGGTGATGCATGCATCTGGAGATGGTTTGTAGGGGCAGGAGGTACTGGCATGCCCATGTTTGTTCTCTTTCTCTCTTTTTCTCTGTTCACAAAATAATAATAATAATAATAATAATAATAATAATAAAAGGAAGATAAGTGTTGGTTAGTATGTGAGTAAATTGAAACCCTTGTCCATGGCTGTTACATGTGCTATAGAGAACAGGTTGGCAGTTCCTCAATAAATTAGTCATAGAATTGCATATGATTCAGCAATTTCACACCTCAGCATAAAACCCAATTAAAAAATAATTTATTTATTTATGAGAGAGAGAAGTAGATAGGTAGATAGGTAGATAGAAAGAATGGGCACATCAGGGCCTCTAACCACTGCAAACTCCAGATGCACGAGCCACCTTGTGTATATGGGTTTATGTGGGTACTAGGGAATTGAACCTGGGTCCTTAGACATTGCAAGCAAGCACCTTAACTGCTGAGCCATCTCTCCAGCCCACAACCCCAAGGTTTAAAACATGTTCATAAGGATGTGTACGTTACTATTCATAGAAGCAGTCAAAGGTAGAAGGGGAGCTGAGAAGATGGCTGAAAGGTTCAAGGTGCTTGCTTGCAAAGCCTGCTGGCCTAGCTTCAATTCCCAAGCCACCCACATAAGATAGACCCAAAAAGTGGCAAAAAGTCTAAAGTGGTGGGAGGCCCTGGCCTGCACACACACACACACACACACGCACACACACAAATAATTTTTAAAGGTGGAAAGGGAGGTGGAGAAATTGCTTAGTGGTTAAGACACTTAACCTTAATGCAAAGCCTAAGGACCCAGGTTTGATTCCCCAGTAACCATGTAAGCCAGATGTACATGGTGGCACATGTGCCTGGAGTTCGTTTGTAGTGGCTAGAGGCCCGGGTGTGCCCCTTTCTCTTTCTCACTAATAAATAAATTAATATAAACATGGAAGGGAAAACATGGAACTAGGGAACTAGTGTTTAATGGGCATGAGGTTTCTTTTTTAAGTTTATTTATTATTTGAAAGAGAGAAAGAATGGGCATGCTAGGGCCTCTTACTGTAGCAAATTTAACTCCAAACACATGTACCACTTTGGGTATCTGGCTTCATGTGGGTAGTGGGGAATTGAACCATGACCAACATGCTTTGCAAGCCAGTCCATTTAACCACTGAGCTATCTCCCCAGCCCCAGAGCATGGGGTTTCAATTTAGGCAGATGAAGAAAGTACAGGAAATGGATGGGGATGATGGGAATACAACAATATAAATGTGCACAATAGGACGGGGCTGCACATTGAAAAATAGCTAAAATAGGGCTGGAGAAATGGGTTAGCAGTTAAGGCATTTGCCTGAGAAGCCTAAGGACCTAGGTTTGATTCCCCAGTATCCACATAGGCCAGATGCACATGCATCTGGAGCTTGTTTGCAGTGGAGGCCCTGGTGCACCCATTCTCTCCTTCTCCCTTTCTCATGTAAATAAATAATAAAATATTTAGAAAAATAAGCTGGGCGTGGTGGCGCACACTTTTAATCCCAGCACTCAAGAGGCAGAGGTAGGAAGATTGCTGTGAATTCGAGGCCACCCTGAGACTACACAGTGAATTCCAGGTCAGCCTGAGCTAGAATGAAACCCCTACCTTGAAAAAAAAAAAAAAAGAATAGCTAAAATAGTAAAATTTTTTTTTCTCCATTTTTATTAATATTTTCCATGATAACAAAAAAAATCCCGTGGTATTACCCTCCCCCCTTTCCCCTTTGAAATTCCATTCTCCATCATATCCCCTCCCCATCTCAATCTTTCTACTTACATATATACAATACCAACCTAATAAAAGCCCTCCTCCCTTTCTTTCTCTTCCCTTTCTATCTCCTTTTTTAACTTACTGGCCTCTGCTACTGAGTTTTTTCCTTCTCACACAGAAGCCCAATCATCTGTAGCTAAGATCCACATATGAGGGAGAACATGTGGCGCTTGGCTTTCTGGGCCTGGGTTACCTCACTTAGTATAATTCTTTCCAGATCCATCCACTTTTCTGCAAATTTCATAACTTCATTTCTCTTTACTGCTGAGTAGAACTCCATTGTATAAATGTGCCATATCTTCATTATCCACTCATCAGTTGAGGGACATCTAGGCTGGTTCCATTTCCCAGCTATTATAAATTGAGCAGCAATAAACATGGTTGAGCAAGTATCTCTAAGGTAATGAGATGAGTCCTTAGGATATATGCCTAGGAGAGCTATAGCTGGGTCATATGGTAGATCAATCTAAAATAGTAAAATTTTTGTTATGTGTATTTTACCACAATAAAAAATGGGAACATGCCGGGCGTGGTGGCACACACCTTTAATCCCAGCACTTGGAAGGCAGACGTAGGAGGATCGCCATGAGTTCAAGGCCACCCTGAGACTACATAGTGAATTCCAGGTCAGCCTGAGCTAGAGTGAGATCCTACCTCAACCCCCCCCCCCACCACCACCAAAAAGAAGGGGGGAACAAGAAAACCAGAATAAATTATTGCACCTCCACCCACCATCCACTCCACCTCCCAAGCAGAAAAGCTGCAAGTGAGCCATGACCCCACCCTCCCTCTACCTTCTGCCCATCTCATCCATCATCAAAATTGCCTCCGGAGTCTTTCCCCTCCTCTCGATTTCCACTGCCTCCACTTATTTCAGGCTCTCATTCTCTCCCATCAAGCCTTCTGCAAGTGTCACCTACCCTCCTCTCTGCCTCCAGTCTCTCCCCCTTCCAGGGCATCCTCCACATTTCCTTCTGAGTTCATTTCCTAAAAGAGCAGCGTCAGGGCGTGTTGCTCTGCCTAAAGACTTCTGGTGACTCCGTCAGCCTAGAGCCCTTGCTGTGCTCAGACACCCTTCCTCTCCTCGGTGCTTCCCCGGTCAGCTTGCTTGACTTTTCTATCTTTACTCATTCAACAAATATTTATAAAGCAACTCTGTGTAGCCAGATGCTGGGATTATAATGGGGAATGAGTTACAGATCTTCATCAAGCCTCCATTTTAGTGAGAAAGGAGCATGAACAAGAGAGGTTTGAAATGGACAGGAATGAGTGTGACTATCAGAGAGAGTAAGAGACAGGGCACTTTAAACAGGGCAGCCAGGGAAGGTTTCTTTGTGACGTTCGAGCTGATTCCTTTGCGTGGGAGTACGTTTGCTCTGTGAAGGTGTGGGAGGCAGGGCTCTCAGTAGAAGGAAGGGCAGTGCAAAGATCAGAGAAGAGAAGACTGGCTTGCAAGGGGTAAGGTGACTGGAACACTGGCAGAGAGAAGAGAAGAGGGAACAATGCTGGGCCAAGGCCTTTGAAACAAGCCATGGCAAAGAGACTGGAGGTTGTTTTTTTAAAAATGTTTTTATTTATTTATTTGCAAACAGAGGGAGATAGAAGAGAGAAAGAGGGAATAGGTGCCCAAGGGCCTCCAGCCACTACAAACTCCAGATGCATATGCCACTTTGTGCATCTGGCTTTACATGGATACTAGGGAATCAAATCAAACCCAGGCCATTAGGCTTCGCAGGCAAGTGCCTTAACCACTGAATCATCTTCCCAGTCCAAGACTGGAGATTTTTGTTTGTTTGTTTTGTTTTGTTTTGTTTTGTTTTGAGGTAGGGTCTCGCTGTAAGCCCAGTATGACCTAGAATTCACTGTGTAGTCTCAGGCTGGTCTCAAACTCACAGTGATCCTCCTACCTCTGCCTCCTGAGTGCTGGGATTAAAGGCATGTGCCACCATGCCTGGCATTTTTGGTCTTCTTGAGTTATGGTCCCCTCTAGCCCAGGCTGACCTAGTACTCACTCTATAGTACCAGACTGGCTTCAAACTCACACAATCCTTCTACCTCTGCCTCCCAAGTGCTGGGGTTAAAGGTGTGAGCCATCATGCCCAGCTAATTTTATATTTCATGTTTCAAACATCAAACCCATATATTTCCCTACCTTAACACTTACTTGGATATCTGATAGAACTTTGAAACCCAGTAATGAATCCTCTTGTTTGATTTTTTAAAAATATTTTATTTTTATTTATTTGACAGAGAAGGGGGAGAGAGAGAGAGAGAAGAGAGAGAGAATGGGCATGCCAGGGCCTCCAGCCACTGCAAACGAACTCCAGCTGCATGTGTCCCCCTGTGCATCTGGCTAACGTGGGTCCTGGGGAATCGAACCTGGGTCCTCTGGCTTTGCAGGCAAATGCCTTAACCACTAAGCAACGCCTCCAGCCCAAATTTGTTTGATTTTGTTTGTTTGTTTGTTTTACAAGGCAGGGTCTCCTTTTAGACCAGGCTGACCTGGGATTCACTCTGTAGGCCCAGGCTGCCCTTGAACTCACAGTGATACTCCTCCCATGCCTCCCTTGCTTTTTGTTTGTTTGTTTTGATTTTGGTTTTTTGAGGTAGGGTCTCACTCTAGCTCAGGCTGACCTGGAATTCACTATGTAGTCTCAGGGTGGTCTCGAACTCATGGTGATCCTCCTACCTCTGCTTCCTGAGTGCTGGGATTAAAGGCGTGCGCCACCACAACTGGTATGTTTTAATTTAATTTAAGTTATTTGAGAGAGAGACAGAAGGGTGGAGTGTGGTAGATCACGCCTTTAAACCCGGCACTTGGGAGGCAGAGGTGGGAGGACTGTCATGAGTTCTACATAATGAATTCCAGGTCAGCCTTGGCTAGAACAAGACCCTACATTGAAAAAATAAAAAAATTAAAAAAATTAAAAAGAAAAAAGAGAGAGAGAGAGAGGAAGACACAGAGAGAGTTAGTATGGATGGGACAGGGCTTCCTGCCACTATAGAGGAACTCCAGATGCATGTGCTAAGTACAGTGCATCTGGCTTTACGTGGGTACTGGGGAATTGAACTGTGGTCCTTAGGCTTTGCAGACAAGTGCCTTAACTGCTTGCTGAGCCATCTTTCCAGCCCCGCTTTTTTTTTTTTCTTTGTTTGTTTCAAGGTAGGGTTTCATTTTAGCCCAGGCTGACCTGGGATCTGCTATGCAGTCTCACGGTGGCCTCGAACTCAAGGCAATCCTCCTACCTCTGCCTCCTGAGTGCTGGGATTAAAGGCATGTGCCACCACACCCGGCTCCCCCTTGTTTTGTTTTTGAGAAGAGTCTTGCTATGTAGCTCAGGCTGGCCTCAAACTCATGTCTTCCTGCCTCAGCTTCCTCAGTGCTGGGATTATAGTGTGTGTCACCGTGCCTGGCATCCAGCACTGTCGTCTGGGTCACTTCTTCCTGAAGATCCCTTACCTTCAGCCTGTGTATCTCAGTGACTACAAGTCTATTTTATCAGTAGCTCAGGCCAAAAGCCCTTGATCTGAGGTCATTCTCAACTCCTCTCTTACCCCTCATTCTTATTGCTCTTCCTGAAAAGCATATCCAGCACTCAGCCACCCTATACCACTTTCCTTACCTGCACACAAGTCCTAGCTGCCCTTGCCTCACAGTCCTCACTTATCCTACATTTCTAAATGTAGCAGGCCAAGCGATCTTTTAAAAGAGAAAGAAACAGGCTCGGTGTGGTGGCACATACCTTTAATCCCAGCACTGGTGAGGCAGAGGTAGGAGGATCATCGTGAGTCTGAGGTCAGCCTGAGCTGGAGTGAAACTCTGCCTCAAAAAAACAAAACAAAAACAAAAGAAAGAAAGAGCCAGGTGTGGTGCTGCACACCTTTAATCCCAGCACTCAGGAGGCAGAGGTAGGAGGATCACTGTGAGTTTGAGGCCAGCCTGAGAGTACATAGTGATTTCCAGGTTAGCCTGGGCTGGAGTGAAACCCTACCTCAAAAAACAGAAAAACAAAACAAAACAAAACAAAAAAAAAATACCCTGGAGAAGATCATGTTATTCCTCTGCTTAAAACCCTGCAATGACTCTTAAAAACTATATATATATATATATATATATATATATATATATATATATATATATATACACACACACACACACACATATATATATATATATATATATATATATATGTATGTATGTATGTATATGGGCTGGAGAGATGACTCAGCTGTTTAGGCACTTGCCTGCAAAGCCTAAGAATCCAGGTTTAATTCTCTAGCACCCACACAAAGCAGAAGCACAAAAGTGGCTCATGTATCTGGAGTTCATTTGTGGTGGCTGGAGGCCCTGGTGTGCCCATTATCTCTCTCTCTCTCTCTCTCTCCCTCCTTGCAAATAAATGAGTAAATATTTTAAAAATATTTTTGTCAGGCGTAGTGGTGCACACCTTTTATCCCAGCACTTGGGAGGCAGGGGTAGGAGGATCGCCATGAGTTTGAGGCCAGATGGAGACTACAGTGAGTTTCAGGTCCACCTGGGCTAGATAGTGAGACCCTACTTGCAAAAACCAAATATATATATTTGCAAGCAGAAGCATGGGAGGGAGGCACCAGGGCCTTTTGCTGCAAATGAACTCTAGCTGCACATCTGCCTCTATGTGGGTACTGGGAAATCAAACCTGGGCTCTCTCCAGCCTTGCAGTGACTCTTTATTTTACCCAGAGTAAAATAGAGTCCCACAGTTGTCTCAGAGGCTTACTAGGCCCTCTATTAGTTCTCTTGCTCCGTCTGTCATCCCCTACCACTGATCCTTGCTGTCAGACCTCCTTTTTTGTGTAGTACTAGGGCCTTGCTCATGCTAGGCAAGCATTTTTCCACTGAGCCGCACCCCAGCATTGAGGGATTTCTCTGCTAACCTTACTTATGTATTCCAAGACGCATTATAAAGACGTTGTCTATGGTAGGCAGCATTGTCTATGGTAGGCAGAAACCACCTAGTTGACTCATCAGCAGAACCTCTGACACAGCATAGGATATCCTCAATAGAACACTAAGCAGCTACCAAATATGGAATAAGTCCCAAGATAGAATCAGACAAGGTAGGAAAACATATATAGTATGATTATATTTGTGCTGTGCAAAAAGTGGAATAAAGTAGTGCATACTTATATATGCATAGAATGTTCTGGAAAGATAATAAACTCTAACTAGTTGTTGCCTATACAGAGGATAAATGGACTATTTGGAGCCAACATGAGGGGAAACCCTGTTATACATGGAATATTGTTACTCTTTGGAATTTCCTTTTTGGTTTTTTGAGATAGGGTCTTGCTCTAGTCTAGGCTGACCTGCTTGAATTTTTTGTTTGTTTGTTTTTTTTTTGTTTTTTCGAGGTAGGATCTTACTCTAGCTCAGGCTGACCTGGAATTCACTATGTAGTCTCAGGGTGGCCTCAAACTCACAGCATTCCTCCTACCTCTGCCTCCCGAGTGTTAGGATTAAAGGCATGCGCCATCACGCTCGGCGTTCTGCTTGAATTTTTAAAAAATATTTTCTGCTAGGTGTGGTGGCATACGCTTTTAATCCCAGACTCAGGAGGCTGAGGTAGGAGGATCATTGGGAGTTCCAGGCCAGCCTGAGACTACATAGTGAATTCCAGGTCAGCCTGGGCTAGAGCAAGACCCTACCTGGAAAAGAAAAAAATATACATATACATGAAGGACTCAGGAACCAGACAGACACCATGACAGGCTTCAGAGTCCTCAGTAGGCCTAAGTTTCTGTTTCCTGGCAAGGTCTAAGTTTTTATTTTTTGGTAAGGGTGGGTTTAACAGTTACTGGAAACTGATTATGCCATGCATTCCTGTAGTCATAGATAAGTTCAATTCCCCTGGCCCCAGCCCACCAACTTTGCCCCCCAAAATCCTAAGCCAACCAGAAGAGTACAAGTGCAGTTACTGTTAAATCAACCAATCATGTACCCTTCCCCTTCTTCTATGTTCAAATCTCTATAAAAACCCTACCCTCCTGCTACTCAGGGCTTTTGTACGGATCCACTGCGTTGGTGAAGTCAAGAAACTGAGCTTAAGACCGAAATAAAGCTCCTTGCCCTTGCATACATGTTCAGTTCTCCTTGGTGGTCACTGGGGATGCCGAGAACTGGGCATAGCATTTGGGGTATCATCCTGGATCTCCTCAGAGACCCCTGAGGACCACCAACACGTGGAGCTCAGGTCGCCGGCTGGTAAGTGTGCTTCTGTGTTGTGCTTCTGTGTTTTGTCTTTCCTGAAAACCTGTCCTTCGTTCTTCCATTCTTTAGAAAATTGTGGTTGGGCGGACGCAACCCTGGAGGCCGCTTTGTTCAGAAGGCAGGTCCTGGGTGCCCCAGGCCCACTGGGAGGGGATTTCATTCCACCGTTTGTAGAGACAATGTAGGTCGCTACCACGGAATGGCAGCGAGAGGCCATTGTCTCAGTTTTGGTTTTGTAGTAGCTGGCCACTCTGTCTGGACGGCGGGTTCTGGGTGCCCCAGGCCTGCCCAGAGGGGATTCCATTCCCCTATTTGTAGAGTCAACACAAGAGGCCGTTGTCTTAGTTTCGGTTTTGTAGTTGCTGGCCAGCTGAACTTTTTTTGCTGTCTCTTTTTCCTTTTCTTTGTTGGAATTACTATTTGTGTGCTTGGACAGATGGGATAGATGCAGACTACCCCACTTTCTTTACTGACGGACCACTTTCAGAACATTAAAATTAGGGCCCCTCGGAGTCAAGCCCCAGACCTGGAGGCTACAGTATTCCCCCTCTGGGCTATGGGGCCCCCCAGACCAAGATGGTAATCAACTTGGAATGATTGTCAACAATTGCTACAGATTCTCTTTACTACAGGGGAAAGAAAGAGAAGCCAGACTGAAGCCCGGAAATTGGTTCCAGGCACTGATGGGAATCCCACCAATAATGAGGCTATCATTGAAACCTTCTTCTCTTTGACTAGACCAGACTGGGATTTCAACATGGCAGCAGGTAAGGAGAGAGCTGCTCCACTTTCTCCCGGGAGTGTGTTTCTCTCTTCACACGCTCACCCACCCCTGCTTGCCTGGATGCCTTCAGGGTGAACCGCAGCTGGGACCCCCAAGCAAAAATCCCAAAACCCACAGCTGGTGCCTGAACAGGGACCTTATGAGATGGACAGGGTGGTTGAGTGCTCTCCCAGAGGGCCTGGGAGACATCAGCCCATGAGACCTTGCCTCCATGTTTTTGAGGACTAGCAGGTTTCTCTTTCTCCTATATTTTCGGTTCACGCCATCACACCAGACCAGACATGACGAACTGGCAACTGGTGTCTCTTGGCCGAGGCCACTCTTCGGTATTGACTGAAGGCCAGCCGTCCTCTGCCTGGACCCCGACAGCCCGTTGGGTGTTGGCAAAAACCCTCTATCTATTTCTCTCTGACACAAAAAAAACCCAGTAACACATTGACCTCTTAAAAGCCTGTAGGGCAGGTCACCGGCCTCTTAAACTTGTGGACAGTCTCATGCCTGGAGCTTTGGGGAATCCCCCATGTGCTAATCAGCCCTCAGGAATGTTGCCCTCTGGTCTTGGCATTTCTAATCTTTCTCTGCCATGGGTAACATTGCCTCCCACCAATATGTGTGTGTATATATATATATATATATGATTCATGGAATAAGAGCTCTTCTGAAAGTTAAGGGAATTAGCTCTCCCAGAGGGAGGCAGGCTCTTTTTGGGAAGAAGTCGTCTAGATCATTTCTGGATTTCTGGGCATCCATGTGGACCCGCATAGCTTATCTGGCTAGGAAATGAAAAGTTCAGGAAGGAAATTTCCCCTCACTCCCTTTAAGCAGCAAAACTACAAGCCGGCTTTGCAAGCACTCCAAAGCAGCTTGGGTCAGAGTCAGGTGGCAGACAGACAATGGTGCCTCTGCCCAGGCAGGTGCCATGTCTCCGCCTCCTCTCCCAGTGGTCCCCGAGGGGCCCACTCCTTCTTCAGCAGCCTCCCAGTGGGCCACCTTCTTCAGACGCCTCCTGGCAGTCTTGGAGGCCCCCCCTTTCCCCTTCAAGTACTCAGAATCCTTGGCCTCCTGGCAGTCTTCTTAGCCATTACCTCCACGTGTACTAGACCAGACCCCTGGTGAGTGCCGGGAGTAAGGCAGGGCTGATCTAAGGCATATATAAGCCTGCCCAGCCAGAACAGCGCACCAAAAAGTGGCAAGAAAGAAAAAAAAAAGAGTCATGTTTAACTGCAGCCTATAAAGAACTGAAGTTTTTTTTTAATTTTTTAATTTTTTTATTAACAACTTCCATGATTATAAAAAATACCCCATGGTGATACCCTCCCTCCCCCCACTTACCCCTTTGAAACTCCACTCTTCATCATACCCCCTCCCCATCTCAGTCAGTCACTCTTTTAATTTTGATGTCATGATCTTTTCCTCCTCTTATGATGGTCTTATGTAAGTAGTGTCAGGCACTGTGAGGTCATGGATATCCAGGCCATTTTGTGTCTGAAGGGAGCAAGTTGTATGGAGTCCTGCCTTTCCTTTGGCTCTTACATTCTTTCCGCCACCTCTTCCGCATTAAACCCTGAGCCTTGGAAGGTGTGATACAGATATTGCAGTACTGAGCACTGTGGTCATTTCTTTTCCATCACCATGATACCTTCTGAGTCGTCGTAAGGTCATTGCCATCTGAAAAGAGAAGATTCTCAACCAAAAGTGAGAGTAGCATTAATATAAGGGTGTGAACAGAGGTGCTTACTGGGCAGTTTGATAAGCATAGTATATACATTTGGCCAGACAACAGCACAGGTTATACCCCTAGGGCTCATGACTACCCCTGTTTTAAGTTTCAGTATCAGGGATGTATTCCCTTCCCATGGAGCTGGCCTCCACTCCAATTACAGGGCAGTTGGTTTCCCCCATAACAGATGTGCCACTATTGCACCCATTGGCTCATTTGGCCTGGCTGGCCAATTATAAGGCTTGCAGTGTCCACTGATGAGTATCTTCACTGGTGATTTCTCATTCTCCCATTGAACTGCATGCAGAATGGCTTCTTCCAGCTTTCTGTCAGCTGGTCTACATGGAGGAGGTTATCAGCTCAGTTCTAGCAAGATTTCTCAGTGGCCTTGCAGCCCAAGTATATGGAGTCTTCAGCAATAGGGTCTTACCATCTATTCCTGGTGGGAAATCAAGGGCCTCAGCAATGGCCTATAATGTTTTGGGGGCATCAGGGATCTCCCTGGCCAACAACTCACTGAAAGATATCCCATCCCTGGCACTGAAAATTTTCTAGCAACAATCTATGGCTCCTGAGTGTTCCATTGTCCAAAAATGTAGGATTACATATGATTTATTTATATCCTCTTAGATTTTGATTAGCCCTCCCTCCACCTTTCAACCTTCACCTACTCAATCTCTTCCCCAGACCTCATTTTGGGCCTTTTCACCCCCATTAATCTATTCTTCTACTTACATATGTACAATACCATCCTACTAAGTACACCCCTCCCTTCCTTTCTCTTCCCTTTCTATCTCTTTTCTAGCTTACTGGCCTCTGCTACTGAGTTTTTACAGAAGCCCAGTCATCTGTAGCTAGGATCCACATATGAGAGAGAACATGCGACGCTTGGCTTTCTGGGCCTGGGTTACCTCACTTAGTATAATCCTTTCCAGATCCATCCATTTTCCTGTAAATTTCATAACTTCATTTTTCTTTACCACTGAGTAGAACTCCATTGTATAAATGCGCCACATCTTCATTATCCACTCATCAGTTGAGGGACATCTAGGCTGGTTCCATTTCCCAGCTATTGTGAATCGAGCAGCAATAAACATGGTACAACATGTGCTTCTAAGGAAATGAGATGAGTCCATAGGATATATGCCTAGGAGTGCTATAGCTGGGTCATACAGTAGATCAATTTTTAGCTGTCCTGGGAACCTCCACACTGATTTCCACAATGGCTGGACCAGATTGCATTCCCACCAACAGTGTAGAAGGGTTCCTCTTTTTCCAAATCCTCACCAGCATTTATGGTCATTTGTTTTCATGATGGTAGCCAATCTGATAGGAGTGAGATGGAATCTCAATGTAGTTTTAATCTGCATTTCCCTGATGACTAGGGATGTAGAACATTTTGTTTTAATGCTTATACCCCATTCATGTTTCTTCTATTGAGAACTCTCTATTTAGTTCCATAGAACATTTTTTAATTGGCTTGTTTGATTTCTTATTATTTAGCTTTTTGAGTTCTTTGTATATCCTAGATATTAATCCTCTATCAGATGTACAGCTGGCAAAGATTTTTTCCCATTCTGTAGGTTGCCTCTTTGCTTTATTCAGTGTTCTTTGCTGTACAAAAATTCTTTGTAATTTCATGAGGTCCCAGCAGTCAATTTGTGGCTTCATTGCCTGAGCAATTGGGGTTATATTCAGAAAGTCTTTGCCAAGACCAATATGTTGAAGGGTTTCCCCTGCTTTTTCCTCTAGCACTTTCAGAGTTTCAGGTCTGATGTTAAGGTCTTTAATCCATTTGGATTTAATTCTTGTGCATGGAGAGAGAGAAGAATCTATTTTCATCTTTCTACAGATACATATCCAGTTTTTCCAGCACCATTTGCTGAAGAGGCTGTCTTTTCCCCAATGAGTATTTTTGGCATTTTTATCGAATATCAGGTGGCTATAGCTACCTGGACTTGCATCTGGGTCCTCTATCCTGTTCCATTGATCTACATGTCTGCTTTTGTGCCAGTACCATGCTGTTTTTGTTACTATGAGTCTGTAGTATAGATTAAAATCAGGTTTAGTGATACCACCAGCCTCATTTTTGTTGTTCAGTATTATTTTAGTTAGTCGAGGTTTTTTGTGATTCCAAATGAATTTTTGGATTTTTTTTTCTATTTCCTTGAAGAATGCTGTTGGAATTTTGATGGGGATTGCATTAAATGTGTAGATCACTTTTGGTAAGATTGCCATTTTCACAATATTGATTCTTCCAACCCAGGAACAAGTGATGCTTTTCCATTTCCTAGTGTCCTCTGCAATTTCTCGCTTGAGTGTTTTATAGTTTTCATTGTAGAGATCCTTTACTTCCTTGGTTAGGTTTATTCCAAGGTACTTTATTTTCTTTGATGCAATTGTGAATGGGAGTGATTCACTGATTTCATTCTCTGTGTGTTTGTTGTTAGCATATAGGAATGCTACTGATTTCTGTGTATTTATTTTGTATCCTGCTATGTGGCTGTAGGTGTTTATGAGCTCTAACAGTTTGCTGGTAGAGTCTTTAGGGTCCTTTATGTATAGAATCATGTCATCTGCAAATAATGATAACTTGATCTCTTCCTTTCCAATTTGTACCTCTTTTATGTGGGGAACCACTGGACACTAGGAAAGCAAAAGTACCTCCATCTTAAATAATGACTCCATTTTGTAATAAGTTGTCTGTTCTGGAAAGTCGCAAGGTCTGCAGTTGTTAATCCATGCACGGAAAAAGAATAATGTAACCCATAAAGAATGAGAAAGTCGTTATCTCATGGCTTTGGGGCTGGGGCCTTATCCTGTGAAACATCTTGTGCCTTTGGGGCCGGAACCTTATCCTATTGAAACGGAACTGTAGCAATACCTAAACTGTTGACAAACTTCCCTGTTCTGCTGTATAAGAGGCACACTGAGAAAAATTAAAATTGGCAGCTTGATCAGACTCCTGTCTTGCTGTCGGTTCCTTGTGTCTCTTGTCCCTTTCATTCCAGGTTTTCTGGGGTCCGTGCTCCCGTTGAAGCCCCGCTGGCCGGGGCAACTGGCGCCCAAACGTGGGGCACGAACCTAGGATCGCCTGAAACACCGTCTGCTACCTGCCCATTGGGATCCCGCACCGAGGCCGCCGCAACCCAAAGAGGGGGTTAGACACTGGCCCGCTAGTGATCACCACGGAGTCGCCCGCCCGTGAGACAGATCCGTTGGAACACTGGGACGGTGAGGTAAGATAAGATTTTTTTTTTCTTTACCATGGGACAAGCATTTTCAAAAGAAGACTCTTTTGTGACTGGGCTAAAACAAGCTCTCAAGGTACGAGGAACTAGGGTTAAAAGAAAAGATTTAAAGATATTTTTAGATTTTATTGGTGATCTCTGTCCTTGGTTCCCAAAGGAAGGGACTATAAATGAAAAAACTTGGTTAAGAGTTGGAGATTGTTTACGTGATTATTTTGAAACCTTTGGCCCCGAAAAGGTCCCTGTTTCTGCCTACTCTTATTGGAATCTTATAAATGATGTTCTCAAGGTCCACAATCATTCTATGGCTGTACGGGTTCTTGTTAATGAGGGAGAGGCTGCTCTTAAACGCTCTTCTAGGCCCCCTTCTGCTTGCGCCTCTGTCATTGTTGAAGATGAAACTCAAAAGAGACCTAAATCTCCTGCCTCTGAAAAGCCTTCCTGCCACCTTTATCCTTCACTAGTGGATCTTGAAGCTGGTGAAGTTGGTGAAGCTTGTTCCCCCCTTCCCCCGTTGCTTGATGTGGGCCCCACCAATAAACCTCCTCTAGTACCTCCTCCCTATTGCCCGCCACTCTGCGCTCCTGTCCTCGACCGCTCCGCCGCCTTACTTCCCTCTGCGCCTGCTGAACCTCTCGCTGACTCTCCTTTCACAGAACTACAGTCTGCCACATTAGCTTCTGTCTCTGACCTCCGTAGGGCACTTCAGGATAAAAAACTTCAGCTGCAGCTTCTCCAGGAACTTGATTCTGTCACAAAAGAACTTGCTGCCTTTTCTAATCCTTTCTTTGACAGCCGTAGGCGCAAAACAAAAGCAGACGCACACACCCGCAATACTGGCTTTCTTGCTTTTCCTGTTACGCGCACACAGGCCCGCTCTGCTCCCGCTTCTGCTTCCCTCCCTGCGTCCAATACGGACTCTGATGAGGAGCCTGCTCCCTCGGCTGCTCCAGCTGATGGGAATGTTGCCTCCTCTGATTCTGAGGATGAACCTGCCCCGGAGTCTGTTCCCCAACCTAAATATAAAACTCTTAATTTAAAGTTTCTTGAGCGACTAAAAGCGGCCATCTCCAATTACGGGCCCACAGCTCCCTTTACTCTCACTCTTCTGGAAAGCTATAGTGACAAATGGCTTATGCCTAATGATTGGTATCGCCTTGCTCGCGCGGCTCTCTCTGGTGGAGATTTTGTTCTATGGCGCACTGAATTTAATGAAAACTGCTCTGACTTTGCTCGCCGTAATTTACAAAAGACTGTTTCTAAAAATTGGACAAAACAAAAATTGCTGGGGGAACATCCTTATGATTCCAATGAACGGCAAGCACGCTATCCCCCTGGACTTTTAGCTCAAATACAACAGGCAGGCCTCGCCGCCTGGCGGCACCTCCCTCCTAAAGGGGCCACCACCACCTCCCTGGCTAATATTAGACAGGGTCCAGAAGAGCCTTACAGTGACTTTATTAGTAGACTTAATGAAACTGCTGAGCGCCTTTTTGGTGTTGGGGAGACCAACAGCCCCTTTATCAAACACCTGGCCTTTGAGAATGCTAATCCTGCTTGTCAGTCTATTCTCCGCTCTCACAAGCGGGAGTCCATATCTGATTATATCAAGTTATGTGCAGGCGTGGGCTCCTTCCACGCCATGGGTTTAGCAATTGGAGCTGCTTTCCGTTCTGCTGGTCTCACTCAGGGTACGAAAACATGTTATAATTGTAAACAACCTGGACATTTCTCTCGTGAATGCACTGCTCCTAAACAGCTTTCTGTTTCTCACCACCCTCACCCCTTAAAAATTCACCCTCTCCCAGGGAAGGCTCTCTGCCCCCTGAGGATTTGTCCTTTCCTTTTCAGGACTATGGCTGCCCCTGCTTTCGTTGGCCTCTTGCTCCTGACATCTGTGCTGATCACTGCTGGCCATCAATCCATGAATTTCACCTGGACCGTGCTCAGTGAAGTAGGTGATGTGATCTGGGCCCACTCTACGGTTTCTCAGACCATCCCTTGGCCGACCCTAACTCCAGACCTCTGCAAAATGGCCCTCGGCAGCCCGAACGCTTGGGGACTTGGCACCATTTTTGCACAACATACTGCTCCTGAAATTGATCTTCACCACTCTTATGGTGAAGGGGGATGTTATAACTCTTACCAGAGGTCCTACTTACAGTCTTTCTCCCTCTATGTTGCCCCCGGTCATCACTGTCCCCGTTCGATTACTTGGAAATGTGGGGGCCCAGACGTTTATTTCAGTGCAAAATGGGGATGTGAAACTACTGGAGATGCTTATTGGAACCCCTCATCTTCTTGGGACTATATCACCCTAAAGGCTAACTATACCCATCCCCAGGGAGCTGCCCGCTATACTCCAAAACAGGCTTGCCAGATATCTTCCCCATCCTTTGGGTGGTGCCACCCTCTACTAATTACCTTTACAGCCCCTGGCAAACAACAGCCATATGATGTCTGGTCCCGGGGCGTTCAATGGGCCATCCGTACCTATGGTGGCTCTCATGTTGGGGTCCTTTTTACCATTAAGCTCCAAAAGACTCTCCCTACTACTGCTCTCTACCCCTCGCGTGCCACTCCCTTGTTACCCCCCGTCCCTACATCTATATCCTCCCCTGTGCCAGCTCTGGTTACACTCCCGCCTCTTCCTCCTCCACCCCTGACAACTACTGACCTGGTCCTTAACCTGGTCGAGGCCACTTTTAATGTACTCAATTCTTCTTCTCCCAATCTTACCCAATCTTGCTGGCTTTGCATTCACACCTCGCTCCCCCTTTATGAGGGTGTGGCTCAACCTCTCCCACTTCCCTTCAACACAACTACTGATTGGACTCACTGCCCCTGGTCTCAGCGCCCTAACATTATCCTCCCAATCTCCTCTGTCCTTGGCTCTGGAACCTGCCTTCATGCTCCAAACCTCTCCAAATCTTCCATGCCTTCTACCCTTTGCGAGAATTTTGTCTCTGTTAATTCCTCCCTTCATTATGACTCCTATTATCTCCTCCCCCAGGGCTACTGGTGGGCCTGCCTTGACAGCCTAACAGCTTGCGCTTCCGTGTATCGCCTGCTCAATCCCCCTCAGTTCTGTGTCCCTGTCCGACTCTTCCCTCGCATTTCCTATCACCCTGCTCCAGACTTTGATGCTTCCTTTGCCTCATCCCTCCCCTATTCGCATAGGACCAAACGTGAACCCATTACCGGCACTGCTATTTCGCTTGCTTTGCTTCTGGGTGTCAGCGCTGCAGGCGCCGGCACAGGTATTGCTGCTCTTGTACAGGGAAATGCCCAATATGAAATCCTGCGTTCCCAATTGGATAAAGACATTCAAAACCTAGAAAAGGGAATTACTGCTTTAGAACAGTCTTTAGTCTCTTTATCTGAGGTGGTACTTCAAAATCGCCGGGGCCTCGACCTCCTTCTTTTGAAGGAGGGGGGACTATGTGCTGCCTTACGGGAAGAATGCTGTTTTCACACTGACCATACAGGTGTCACAAGGGATAGTATGGCTAAGATCAGAGAATCTTTGGAGAAAAGAAAAAATAATAGAGGTATAACAGAAACATCTGGTTGGTTCTTTTCTCATCCTTGGCTGTCCTCGATCCTCCCCTCTATTTTAGGTCCTTTGGTTGGCCTACTCCTCTTACTAAGCTTTGGCCCATGGTTATTTAAAAAGCTAACATCCTTTATTAAGGAACAGATTGATTCAGCCACAGCACGACCAATTCAAGTGCACTACCATCGCCTGGCTCTTGAAGACCAAGACCTACCTTGTGACCGCCCCCTGCGGCCGCCCCCTGGCCTAGGTGCCGAACCTTCGCCCTAGTTAGCAGGTGTGCCCCATATCTCCTCCCTTATTGACACTTATCTAAACTTAAAATGATCTGAGTGACTCCCCTCCAACAGGAACTGCATAGGATTCAGACCTGTGCATGTTGACTCACAAATGTGTGAGTACAATATGGGCACCAACATGGGTGCGAGGCATAGCACCGCAAGGGAAGGTCCCTTTTGACCGCTTCTGAATTCCCTGAGAGTCAAACCTGACTTGCATGGAGGTTGGTACCGTTCTTTCTGTGTTGGCTCTGCCTCCCCTCCCCAAAAGGTACCAAGAGCAACCAAGGTGGGGTACGAACCCCACGGGAGGAGTCAGGTCACTGCTCCCCCAGTTGGTTACAGGCCCACCGTGAAATCACGGGACCCTGGGAGTCCTACCAAAATTTACAAAAATTGGCCACCACAGAAAACACCTTCTAAAACTAATAGAAAGGGAGGAGATGTGGGGAACCACTGGACACTAGGAAAGCAAAAGTACCTTCATCTTAAATAATGACTCCATTTTGTAATAAGTTGTCGTTCTGGAAAGTCGCAAGGTCTGCAGTTGTTAGCCCATGCACGGAAAAAGAATAATGTAACCCATAAAGAATGAGAAAGTCGTTATCTCATGGCTTTGGGGCTGGGGCCTTATCCTGTGAAACATCTTGTGCCTTTGGGGCCGGAACCTTATCCTATTGAAACGGAACTGTAGCAATACCTAAACTGTTGACAAACTTCCCTGTTCTGCTGTATAAGAGGCACACTGAGAAAAATTAAAATTGGCAGCTTGATCAGACTCCTGTCTTGCTGTCGGTTCCTTGTGTCTCTTGTCCCTTTCATTCCAGGTTTTCTGGGGTCCGTGCTCCCGTTGAAGCCCCGCTGGCCGGGGCACTTTTATGTGTGTCTCTTGCCTTATTGCTATGGCTAAGACTTTGAGTATTATATTAAATAAAAGTGGGGACAGTGGAACCCTTGTCTTGTTCCTGATTTTAGTGGAAAAGCTTCCAGTTTTTCCCCATTTAGTAATATGTTGGCTGTAGGCTTGTCATAAATAGCCTTTATTATATTGAGATATGATCCTTCTATTCCTAGTCTCTGTAGGACTTTTATCATGAAGGGATGTTGGATGTTGTGAAATGCTTTTTCTGTGTCTAATGAGATGATCGTGTGATTTTTGTTCTTAAGTCCATTTATACAATATATTACATTTATTTATTTGTGTATGTTGAACCATCCCTACATCTCTGGTATAAAGCCTACTTGGTCCGGGTGAATGATTTTTCTGATATATTCTTGTATTCTGTTTGCCAATATTTTGTTGAGAATTTTTGCATCTATGAAGAACTGAAGTTTTACATAAAAATGTCATACTTTGTTACATGATATCATAAATATCATTACTGAATTTATCTTCTAGGTCAACTTCAACTTACATAGAGGATTATTAAAAACAACAGAATTCTCTCTAAAGTGGTAACTTATAATTTGTCTGGTATAAAAAAAAAAAAAGGATTTTAATGTCCTTAATGTACTTAAAAGGAGGAGGCAACTGACCTGACTTCTAGGCCAGCCTGCTTCAAAATAGCAACAAAATTTGCCTTAGTTACTTGTAAAATCATTTACAAGTGTCTTATTGGTATTAATGACATAAAATTGTCTTTAGACTACTCACTTGTTAGTGAGTAATAGGATTAATTAATTTGGTGTAGTTTTTCATAATAGCCTTATTTGAAAGGTGGTTAATAATGGGATGAGATGAATTGATTGAAGGAACTGGGAAGGAATTTTTCAATGTTGGGACATAGACTGCTCATTAAAAATGCTTTTTGAGTGGTACTTAGATGAGACTGTTAAAGTATGTGGATAAAGATGTGCATATATAGGAAAGAATTTTCAGGCTAAACCTAAATGTCATGCCTAAAGTTAGAGATTTTCAACTGTTTACAGACTCTTAAGGATACTCTAAAAGTTTTATATAGGGACATACTCTTAATCTAAATTCATCTTACATTAGACACAGGTGATGCCTATGCTAGGTGGGACACAAAGTCATAAGTACAGATGTAATTGGAGGTCTAACCAGGTTAAACATAGACAAGAGTCTATCACCTTGTGTTTTGCAAATGGGTAAATTTGCTATGTAAAAACAAACAACTTCAGAATAGGATAAGGAATGTGAGGATTCTTGTCTCTCTGCTCTGTGATTTCATTTTGCTCTTGCTTTCCAACATATGCTATTTAAATTCATGGAAAGCTGGACTCTGTAAAAACGGATGGAGTCCCCTTTATCTCAGACCCCACGCAAGTTTAAGCCATGTGTCCCCCAAACTCTGACTAGAGACAAAATGGCCAATTGTCTCTGACAAGGAAAAATGAGTACAGCATATAACTGTGGTTCTCTTTATAATTCTTTTCTTTTGAACACCTAAAGTCACATCTGTTAGATAAAAGTTCTCACTAGACAAGATGTTAAATTGGTAAACTGAGTCAAGGTATTTGATCAGGTCACAAACTCTTTATATAAGACGAGCATCAGGCTTACCTAATGTGTATATCAGAGTAAAAACATATTATATATAAGCACAAGTAAATGATCTCTCTCTAATATCAACAAAGGGTAGGATCCCCATATTTAAGGTAATAAAACCAAAGGCTACCTAGACCATTCTGAAACATTCACAAATGGGGGAACCTATATCCCAGGCTCCCACAGAGTGGAGAAGGGAAAGTGGTCCCAAGAAACCCCTCCCCCAGAGGGGCATATAGGCTAAGACAGGAGTAGATGCGGAAGTCTTCCCACTTGGGCCTGTCTTGCCAATGGCACTGCTTATATGCTGTGAGGTAAGGCACGTGGAGGGCTGGGGGACTGCTGGACGTACTCGGGCATGGTTGCTGGCCAGGCAAGATGAACACAGATATCCTGTCCTGGACCTTCCTTCCTCCTAGGGGCACATATACCACACTATGTGTCTCCATTTAGTTGGGGAGAAAACAGGAAAATTTGTGTGAGGACTCCTGTAGGAAAAAATTTTTTTTTAAAGCCCTAATTTCTTCTCCCAAATCTGGTCAGAGGGATGTCCCCATTCTATGAGAAGAAAAAAGCCAGGATTGGGCATAACCTGACTAGATTCTTCATTCACTTTCCTCCACTTTGTTTCAGATGGGACAATCGGCTTTCAGGATAGTCCAAAAGTCTCTGCTAGCCTGTCTCCTGAGACTGGGCTCATTTAGATAATGCAGGGAGAGCAGGAATTGTCCATTACCTCTCTCCAGAGACTTAAAATGAGACAATCAGAAAACATACTAATGTAACTCCAGATACCATGGAGGAGGAAATTCTTCTTAAAGATAAATTCTCAACTCAGTCAATACCTGATATTTGTAAGAAATTACAAAAATTGGTAGCAAAACCAGATAAGAACTTAAAACAGCTGCTTTAGGTGGCACATTCTGTTTTATTATAATTGGGGAGCCAAGAAAAAGACAAAGGGACCAGAAAAGGAGATAAAGAAAAAAGGATAGATGTCACCAAGACATAATGATAATGAAGGTTGCTCAGAGAAGGGTCCCTTCATTGAAACATTTAATTGGATTAAATCTAATGTTTACCTGATGCCAAGGTTTTAATCAGTGGAGAAACAGTCTTATGATAAGGCCTCACTCATTAACAGGTCACTGATGCTAATTTGTTATGATTTAAGGGTTATAAAACTGGCTTTAAGACTCTCTCAGTAAAGTAAATTAGGTTCCTCTTTTCATCAAGGTTTTAACTATTCTTAAGATAAAGGCTCACATAGGAGTGGTTAATGTCCAAAGGTGAAGTATTCATACCTAAAGACATTGTGACTTTAAAAATAGCTTCTGTCTTATTTATGCTAATTCTATTGAATGGTCATAACTAGGTTTAATCACTTAGGTTTAAGTGATTTAATTTCAGTAATGATAACTTTCATCTTCCTGGGATATGTTGGGATAGCTTGCTTAAGCTTTATCAAATTTAAGTCATGGGTAAAACATAAAATTGTTTTATGTTAATAAAAATTTCTGTGGTACATAAAATCAATTGCTATCAAGTTTAAGCCAAAATCATTGGTTGTCAAATAATGTTTTTTTCTTTCAAAAAGATTTATCAAGGGTTATATTAGAATTTAGCTAACTGTTTTGGTTAAAAAAAAAAAAAAGACCAGATTCTGCTCTATTGTATGTAAGTCCAGTGCTTATAACAAAATTAACTCTTAAGACATATTTCCTACTTTAGGGTACAGCCTCGTACTCAAACAATGGTCCTCATCTAAGACAGAAAAAAAAAAAAAAAAAAAAAAAAACTCAAGCTCTGTGGTCCTGTTTCCAATGTTCCCTAGGTAATTTGTACCCATACAGGTATCTGAACTAATCAAAGATGTTTTCAAACACAGGTGCTAAGACTTTATACTGTCTTACTTGTCCTTTTCTGATAATTTCTAGGTTAAATTAGTTAGTTTGTAAATCAACTGGTACTGTTTTCAAGACTGGTAACAGGTTCTGCCTATATTTGTAAATGTTAGATATTTAAAATGTGAGATGTGCCTACTTTCTATACCTCTTATATAAGGCTTATGCTGCCATAGTACAACCAAAAATTTAAAGATAGGACAAAATGATTTTGGAAGCCCTTGTGCCATTCTTTAACTAAATCTATTTTAGTAATCAAATGTGCTCTATATGTACATACATCCAGGCTGGTGTAACTTCCTTTCTAAGTGTGTTAATCACCTACATAGAAGCCAAAGCCAAATGGAATCATCAGAGCAAGAGGCGCCACTATTTTGGTCTGTGCTCCCAGGTCATGAGGCCATTTGAGATGACGGGACACTTCTACAGTGGCCCTCTGGTAAGTCACCTGTCTTCCTGAGCAGGGAGGGTATGGAGACCCAAACAAAATTGGTGTACAGTCTGAAACAGAAGAGTCACAATTGAGGAGCAATCAGTCCTCCTGACTTCCCAAAGAAGGGAAAACTACTTGGCCAGCATGGCCCTGACTCATCCTAACAGACAGAAGACACCAGTAAGCTATGGAGCTACTCCTGTGTCCCTAAAGTCTCTTTAGAGAGCCATTAGTGACCTCCAAAACCAATCCTTAATTAAATTTGGCTATCTGCATGGTCTTAAACACTCAGAGAGAAATGTATAACCAAAGATAAAAAATACCTTACATATATGAATGACCTATTAAGTAACACAAGAGCTTTCCAAGAGGGGAAACAAACATTAAGACATATTTTCCCCATAGTTTTTTTTTTTTTTTTTTTTTTTTTGGTTTTTCAAGGTAGGGTTTCACTCTCGCCCAGGCTGACCTGGAATTCACTATGTAGTCTCAGGGTGGCCTTGAACTCATGGCGATCCGCCTACCTCTGCCTCCCGAGTGCTGGGATTAAAGGCGTGCGCCACCACGCCCGGCTTTTTCCCCATAGTTTTAATTCTATAATAAAGAAAAACAAATATAGATGTTGAAAGGGTTATTTTCGAATCTAAAATATGTAAATAATCCAGGAGACTGGGTGTTTGTTTGCCGCCATCACCATGAGACACTGGAATCCCACTGGAAGGGACCCTACGTCTTCATCCTGACCACACCTACCGCTGTGAAGATGGACAGAATTGCAACTTGGATTCATTACACCCACATCTGACCGGCAGAACCACTGGCTGAAGCTGTGGACTGTCAGCCACAATGGACACGCAGCACCCCACTCAAGCTTCAACTCAAATGCTCCTGGTCCTGACTGTGCTCATAACTGTATGTATTGTGGCAGCTACTCCCCACCAAGCTTATAATCTGACCTGGATAATAACCAACACTGCCACAGGGGAAATTTCTTACTCCTGATTTGATCTTCGACCTCCATCAACTAGTAGGTGACTCATAGGACTCTGTGGCAAATCAGGAAATTTCTTATTTCTATGTATGCCCTGGGCACTTAGGGAAAGCAAGAATCAAAGGGGGCTGTGGGGGACCTGAAGCCTTCTACTGTGTTGGCTGGCAATGTGTGTCTACTGGAAGGGTATATTGGAACCCTCCTACTAAGGGGAACCTTATCACCATGACACTGAACCAGACCAGGGACCAAAATGGACCATGTTACATCCCCCCCCCCCCCGAAAGGAAATGAGACCTGTAATTTCATTTCTCTCAAGTTTACAGAAAAAGGGAAACAGGTGTCCTGGGATAATGGAAAGACCTGGGGAATAAGACTGTACACTACTAGGTATGATCCTGGTGCTTTATTTACTGTCTGGTTGGTGACAACATTTCCCAATGCAGGCCTGGCAGGGGCAGGAACAGGCATTGCAGTACTCACCCTTCAAGGAAACGTCCATTACTCACTTAGAGAAAAATGTAGATTCCTTAGCTGAGGTTGTATTACAGAATAGATGGGGGTTGGACTTATTATTCCTCCAGCAAGGGGGACTATGTGTGGCCTTAAGGGAAGAATGTTGTTTTTATATCAACCATTCAGGTATAACTAGAGACTCAATGGCAAAAGTACAAGAGAATTTGGAAAAATGAAAGAAAGAAAGAGAAGCTGATAGAGGATGGTTTGAGTCATGGTCCAGTCATTCCCCATGGTTAACAACTCTGCTGCCTGCTTTAGCAGGGCCATTACTTTTATTTTTGTTGCTAATCACAATAGGACCTTGCATTATTAATAGATTAGTTGCTTTTGCTAAGGAATGCATTAGTACAGTACAGCTTATGGTTTTAAGATCACAGTATATACCATTAGACTCCACTCACTAACTCAATCAGGATCCAAGATTGGCTTCTCATGGTACAAAGAGAGGGGGGAATGAAGGACTCAGGAACCAGATAGACGCCATGACAGGCTTCAGAGTCCTCAGTAGGCCTAAGTTTCTGTTTCCTGGCAAGGTCTAAGTTTTTATTTTTTGGTAAGGGTGGGTTTAACAGTTACTGGAAACTGATTATGCCATACATTCCTGTAGTCATAGATAAGTTCAATTCCCCTAGCCCCAGCCCACCAACTTTGCCCCCCAAAATCCTAAGCCAACCAGAAGAGTACAAGTGCAGTTACTGCTTAAATCAACCAACCATGTACCCATCCCCTTCTTCTATGTTCAAATCCCTATAAAAACCCTACCCTCCCACTACTCAGGGCTCTTGTACGGATCCACTGCGTTGGTGGTCAAGAAACCAAGCTTAAGCCTGAAATAAAGCTCCTTGCCCTTGCATACGTGTTTGGTTATCCTTGGTGGTCACTGGGGGTGCCGAGAACTGGGCATAACAATATATATATATATATATATATATATATATATATATATATATATATATATATATATAATTTATTTATTGGAGAGAGAGTATGGGCATGCCAGGGCCTCTTGCCATTACAAACAAACTTCAGGCACATGTGCCATTTTGTACATCTGGCTTTAGGTGTGTACTGGGGAATCAAACCTAGGCAGATAGAGTTTGCAAGCAAGTGCTTTTAACCACTGAGCCATCTCCCTGGCCCTGTTTGAAATTTTTCGCCAGACACACTCCCTTTTTCAAGTTACTGACTTTTGCCTGTGTTTGTGTGTGGGCAGGCATGCATTCACATGTGTACATATGCAGGTGGAGGCCAAAGGTTGATACTGTGTGCTACTCAACCTCTCTCTACCTTAGACAGGGTGTCTCCCTGAGCCTAGAGTCACCTGTTCAGCCAGACTAGCTGGCCAATAAGCTCCAGGGAGCCCTTTGACCATTTCCTTAGCACTGGGATTACAGGCAGGCACCACCCAGCAAGCATTTTCACGTTGGTGCTGGGGATCCAAACTAAGGTCCTTATCCTCTAAGCTATCTCCTAATTGTTTTTAAGTAATAAAAGAAACTTTAGGCTAGGGATATAACTTAATGGTTAAAGTATGAGTTTAGCATGGGGAAGGCCCTGGGTTCAATCCCAGTACCACAACTAAAAAATATAACTTCAAAAGCTACTTTTTGGCCAGGTGTGGTGGCATATGCCTTTAATCCCAGCACTCGAGAAGCAGAGGTAAGGAGGATCGCTGTGAGTTCAAGGCCGTCTTGAGACTACATAGTGAATTCCAGGTCAGCCTGGGCTACAGCAAGACCCTACCTTGAAAAAACAGGGGGAAAAAAAGCTACCTTTTGGACAAGGATTAAGAAAAGAGACTCAGCCCTCTTTATGCCTTAGAGGACTGATGGGTAAAATAATGTCAAATCTTTTTTAGTAGCCTCTGTTTCCTCTTCTCACATCTACCTTTGGCTTTGGGGGGTTGGCTTACTTATTTTTCTTGGCCATTTCTTTTAAAATGTACATCTTAGCCAGAGGCATGCTGAGAGCTCAAGTGAATTGGCAAGGGAGAAAGGGGACACAGCTAGAGCTAGAGGCCTGAACCGTGAGTTTGACAAATAAATAAAAATATAGAAGATTTCTTTTTTTAATTTTTTTTATTTTTTAATTTTATTTGAGAGAGACAGATAGAGAGAGAAAGAGGCAGATAGAGATACAGAGAATGGGCATGCCAGGGCCTCCAGCCACTGCCAACGAACTCCAGATGCATTCGCCCCCTTGTGCATCTGGCTAACGTGGGTCCTGGGGAATTGAGCCTCAAACAGGGGTGCTTGGGCTTCACAGGCAAGTGCTTAACCGCTAAGCCATCTCTCCAGGCCAGATTTCTTAGTATAATAAAAATAAACCCACATAGACTGTCAGGTGCAGCCAGCGACTACTGGTAGTGACTGTATTCAAAATGGTGATTCAGGGTTGGGAAGATGGCTCAGCAGTTAAAAGAACTCGCTTGCAAAATGATGGTTTAAAGTGATCAATTTCTGTTTTTCTGTTTGTTTGTTTCTCTCTTTTTTTTTTTTTTTTTTTTTTTTTTTTTGAGGTAGGGTCTTGCTGCAGCCCAGACTGACCTGGTGTTCATTATGTAATCTCAGAGTGGCCTTGAACTCACGGCGATCCTCCTACCTCTGCCTCCCAAGTGCTGGGATTAAAGGCGTGCGCCACCATGCCCGACTGATCAATTTCTTATATAGCAAAGCTCAGCCTGATACTATGAGCATAAAACGATGGTCTTGATTACAGTGACAGCATTGACCAGGGGACTTTGGGATGGCTTGAGCAGGGCTAGCTCTAGTCCTAGAGAAACTGTGCTGATAGGAAAAGTGAGGCAGAAATCTTGGGCCACAGAGAAGAGAAAAGGGAAAAGCAGAAGTCCGTGGTCCTGAGGAGTCTCAAGTCTCACCTCAGGCACTCAGAGGCAGGTAAAATTCCAAGGGCTTTTTAGAGAACAGAGTGAGGGACATATTGTGTGAGAGATGTGAGGAACACAGAAAAGGAAGCAAGTTAGGGGAGGGGAGCTCCATCACTTAGCCTCCAACCTTTATAGATCTCAGCAGCCATCATAGACTTGGGGAAGTAGCTCAGGGTTCAAGTGCTTGCCTAGCATGGGCTAATCCTTAGGTTCCATTTTCAGCACCTTAAAGTAAAATTGGGTCCCTTGCCCTTACAATTCAGGGCTGGAGGGGGTCTCTTAATGCTCTGGGTGATGCTGGAATTCCTTCTTTACTCTGCTTGATCTATGTACTCACAGAATTAATTAGTAAAGCCTTCAATGTACAAGGTCTCTTCCCTGCTTTTTCCTTGGGAGAAACAGGCCTGAGAATTTATCCCACAGCTTTTCTTTGCCTGGACCAGTCCCAGCTCCCAGTAAGAAGCCCATACCTGAGACAGCTCCACTTTCTCCTCCTCCCGAGGCAGCTTAAAATCAGGAGGCTGCACAATGCTGAGGCGCCACCAGAGTTCCCCAGATTCCTATGTGGTCAGGCCAGCTGCATCAAAATGAACCCTGTCCCCTGAGGATTTGCTCATGGAGGTGTTATTGTGCACTTGATGGCAGTTCCCATGACTACAGGCTCATGGCGAGAAGCGAATGGGTATACATCAGCAGCTTTCCAGAAAATAGGAACTTGACCTCATTTACAGTCCAACATGCAGCGGGAAACCTTGCAAATGGCACAGCTTGAATAGAGTTCAGAGAGTTCTGAATGACTTAGCAGGAAAGAGCATTAAATAAATAGTTCATGTGGAAGCATGTGTTCTAGCCCTGGCTCAACCTACATGCGTGATAGCTTTTATCGTTCATGACAGTATTAACCTTCATATCTAGGAGGTAGACCATCCAGTTGAAATGTTTGGTAGCCCTCAGTCCAAATCTAAGCCATATGCCTATTTTGTCCAGAGTGTTTAGAACTTATTTTGGAACAATTTAAAAATCAGTATATTAGCTAGTTATGTCTATATTAGGTGTGTGCCTATAATCTGTCTCTTGGGAGGTCAGGCAGAAAGATAGGGAGTTTAAGGTCATCTTCAGCTACACAACAAGTTAGAGACCAGCTTGGGCTACATGAGACCCTGTCTCCACACACACAAAAGTTCTTACCTATTCCTCTCCCTTCTCCCTCCCTCCCTCCCTTCCCTTCTCTCCTTTTCTCTCTCTTGACTTTTTTTTTTTTTTTTTTTTTGAGGTAGGGTCTTGCTGTAGCCCAGGCTGACCTGGGATTCACTATGAAGTCTCAGGCTGGCCTTGAACTCACAGCGATCCTCCTATCTCTGCCTCCCCAGTGCTGGGATTAAAGGCATCCTCCACCATTCCTGGCAAATGTGTAGCCCAGGCTGACCTTGAGCTCCTAATCCTCCTGCCTCTGCCTCTTCAGCGATTTCCTACCAGTGTGTGCCACCACAACCTGTCCTTTCTCTCTCTCTCTCTCTCTCTCTTTTTAACTTTTTAATTGACAGCTTCCATAATTAGAAACAATAAACCATGATAATTCCCTCCCCATCCCCGCTTTCCCCCTCACAAATCCACCCTCCATTATATCCCCTCCCCCTCTCAATTGGTCTCTTTTATTTTGATGTCATCCTCTTTTCCTCCTGTTATGAAGATCTTGTGTAGATAGTACCAGGCACTGCAAGGTCATGGGTATCCAGGCCATTTTGTGACTGGAAGATTGCATTGTATGCAATCCTACCCTTCCTTTGGCTCTTATGTTCTTTTTGCCACCTCTTCCACAACAGACCCTAAGTCTTGTGTTGCAGTCAGGTTCACATTGCTGGCAGAAATCACCCAACTAGGAGCAGCTTCTGGGGGGGGGGAGATTTGTTGTGGCTTACAGGCTCAAGGGGAAGCTCCATGATGGCAGGGGAAAATGACAGCATGAGCAGAGGGTGGACATCACCCCCTGGCCAACATCAGGTGGACACAGGAACAGGAGAGTGTGCCAAACACTGGCAAGGGGACACTGGCTATAATACCTATAAGCCTGCCCCCAACAATACGCTGCCTCCAGGAGGTGCTAATTCCCAAATCTCCATCAGCTGGGAACCCAGCATTCAGAACACTAATTTTATGGGGGACAGCTGAATCAAACCACCACACCGTGGAAGGTGTGATAGAGATGTTTCCGTGTTGAACGCTTCTCTGTCACTTCTTCTCAGCAGTATGGCCTTTTGAGTCATCCCAGTGGTCACCACCATCTGAAAAGAGAAGCTTCTTTAAAAGTGAGAGTATCATTAATATAAGGGTATAGGGCTGGAGAACTGGCTTAACAGTTAAGGCGCTTGCTTGCAAAGCCCACATTCAATTCCCCAGGACCCATGTAAGCCAAATGCACAAGGTGGCACATGTGTCTGGAATTCATTTGCAGCTGCCGGAGGCCCTGACATACCCATTCTCTCTTCTTTCTCCCAAATAAAGAAATAAATATATTTTTTAAAATATATGGGTATAAACATTAAGAAAAGGGATGACAGGGCATTTTAAATATTTTTTATAATTTATTTTTTTAATTGACAACTTCCATAATTGTAGACAATAACTGATGGTAATGCCCTCCCTCCCCCACTTTCCCCTTTGAAGCTCCACTCTCCATCACATCCCCTCCCCCTCTCAATCAGTCTCTCTTTTATTTTGATGTCATTATCTTTTCCTCCTATTATGATGGTCTTGTGTAGGTAGTGTCAGGCACTGTGAGGTCATGGATATCCAGGCCATTTTGTGTCTGGGGGGAGCATGTTGTAAGGAATCCTACCCTTCCTTTGGCTCTTACATTCCTTCCACCACCTCTTATGCAATGGACCCTGAGCCTTGGAAGGTGTGATAGAGATACTGCAGTGCTGAACGCTCTTCTGTCACTTCTTCTCAGCACTATGGTGCCTTCTGAGTCATTCCAAGGTCACTGCCATCTGAAAAGAGAAGCTTCTCTAACCAAAAGTGAGAGTAGCATTAATATATGGGTATGAATATTAAGAGAAGTGCTTACCAGGAGTTGGGTGAACATAGTATATACATTTAGCCAGACACCAGCAGACATTACACCCCTAGGGCTCATGACTACCCCTGTTGTAGGTTTTCAGTATTAGGGATGTATTCCCTCCCATGGAGTGGCTAATTAGAGAGCGGTCGGTTTCCCCCATAACAGACATGCCACTATTGCATCTGTTGGCTCATTTGCCGTGGCTGGCCAAATTTAAGGCTTGCAGTGGCCATTGTTGAGTATCTCCACTGGTGATTTCTCTCTTTCCCCCTTGAACTGCATGCAATATAGCTTTTTCCAGCCTTCTGTCAGCTGGTCTATATGAAGGAGGTTTTCAGCTCAGCTCCAGCAGGATTTCTCAATGACCTTGCAGCCCAAGTATGTGGAGTCTTCAGCAATAGGGTCTTACCATCTGTTCCTGGTGGGAAACCAAGAGCCTCAGCAATGGCCTGTAATATTTTGGGGGCATCATGGATCTCTCTGGCCAAAAACTCACTGGAAGGTATCCAATCCCTGGCATTGAAAATCTTCTAGTACAATCTATGGCTTCTGGGTGTTCCATTGTTCAAAAAAGGTAGGTATCCATATGGTTTATTTATACCCTCTTATATTTTGATTAGCCCTCCCTCCACCTTTTCTTTACTCAATCTCTTCCCCTGATTTCACTTAGGCCTTTCCACCCCATTAATCTGTTCTTTTACTTACATATATACAATACCATCCTATCAAGTCCCTCCCCCTAGTTCCTTTTTATTCCCTTTATATCTCCTTTCTAGCTTACTGGCCTCTGCTACTGAGTTTTATTCCTACTCACATAGAAATCCAATCTTTTGTAGCTAGAATCCACATATGAGAAAGAACATGTGACATTTGGCTTTCTGGGCCTGGAGTACCTCACTAAGTATAATCCTTTCCAGATCTATCCATTTCCCTGCAAATTTTATAACTTCATTTTTCTTTACCACTGAGTAGAACTCCATTGTATAAATGTGCCATATCTTCATTATCCACTCATCAGTTGAGGGACATCTAGGCTGGTTCCATTTCCCAGCTATTGTGAATGCAGCAGCAATAAACATGGTTGAGCAAGTATCTCTAAGGTAATGAGATGAATCCTTAGGATATATGTCTAGGAGTGCTATAGCTGGGTCATATAGTAAGTCTATTTTTAGCTGTCTCAGGAACCTCCACACTGATTTCCACAATGGCTGGACCAGATTGCATTCCCACCAACAGTGCAGAAGGGTTCCTCTTTTTCCACATGCTCACCAGCATTTATAGTCATTTGCTTTCATGATGGTAGCCAATCTGACAGGAGTGAGATGGAATCTCAATGTAGTTTTAATCTGCATTTCCCTGATGACTAGGGTTGTAGAACTTTTTTTTTTAGGTATTTATATGCCATCTGTATTTCTTCTTTTGAGAAATCCCTATTTAGTTCCATAGCCCATTATTTAATTGGGTTATTTGATTTCTTATTACTTAGTTTTTTGAGTTTTTTGTATATTTTGGACATTAATGCTCTGTCAGAATGTATAGCTGGCAAAGATTTTCTCCTATTCTGTAGGTTGTCTCTTTGCTGTATCCACAGTGTCATTTGCTGTACAAAAGCTTTGTAATTTCATGAGATCCCAGTGGTTAATCTGTGGTTTTATTGCCTGAGCAATTGGGGTTATATTCAGAAAGTCTTTGCCAAGGCCAATATGTTGAAGGATTTCCCCTACTTTTTCCTCTAGCATTTTCAGAGTTTCAGATCTGATATTAAGGTCTTTGATCCATTCAGACTTAATTGTTGTGCATGGAAAGAGATAAGGATCTATTTTCATCCTTCTACAGATAGAGTTTTCTCCAGTTTTCCCAGCACCATTTGTTGAAGAAACTGTCTTTTCTTCAATGAGTACTTTTGTCATTTTTGTCAAAGATCAGGTGGCTGTAGCTGTCCTGACTTACATCTGGATTCTCCGCTCTGTTCCATTGATCCACATGTCTGTTGTATGCCAGTTCTATGCTGTTTTTGTCACTATAGCTCTGAAATTTAGGTTAAAATAAAGTGCGGTAGCTGGGCGTGGTGGCACACGCCTTTAATCCCAGTGCTTGGGAGACAGAGGTAGCAGGATCACAGTGAGTTCAAGGCCACCCTGAGACTACACAGTCAATTCCAGGTCAGCCTGGACCAGAGTGAGACCCTACCTTGAAAAACCAAACAACAACAACAAAAATCAAGTGTGATGATACCACCAGCCTTATTTTTGTTGCTCAAAATTGGTTTAGATATTTAAGGTTTGTTGTGCTTCAAACCAATTTTGGGATTTTTCTGTTTGCATGAAGAATGCTATTGGAATTTTTATGGCGATTGCATTAAATATGTAGATTGCTTTTGGTAACATTGCCATTTTCATAATATTGAGTCTTCCAATCCAAGAACAAGGGATGTCTTCCCATTTCCTAGTGTCTTCTGCAATTTCTTACTTGAGTGTTTTAAAGTTTTCATTGTAGAGATCCTTCACTTCCTTGATTATGTTTATTCCAAGGTTCATTCTTTCTTTCTTTCTTTTTTTCTTTCCTTCTTTCTTTTTGTTTTTTTGAGATAGGGTCTCACTCTAGCCCAGGCTGACCTGGAATTCACTATGAAGTCTCAGGGTGGCCTCAAACTCATGGCAATCCTCCCACCTCTGCCTCCTGAGTGCTGGGATTAAAGGTGTGTGCCACCATGCCCGGCTATTTCTTTTTTGATGCAATTGTGAAAGGGAGTGATTCTCTGATTATATCCTCTGTGTGTTTCTTGTTAGCATATAGGAAGGCTACTGACTTCTGTGTGTTTATTTTGTATCCTGCTATATGGCTATAAGTATTTATAAGCTCTAACAGTTTGCTGGTAGAATCTTTAGGGTCCTTTATGTGTAGAATCATATCATCTGCAAATAATGATAACTTGATCTCTTCCTTTCCAATTTGTATCCCTTTCATGTGTGTCTTATTGCTATAGCTAAGACTTCCAGTACTATATTAAATAAAAGTAGGGACAGTGGACACCCTTGTCTTGGTCCTGATATTAGTGGAAAACCTTTAAGTTTCTCTCCATTTAGTATTATGTTGGCTGAAGGTTTGTCATAAATACCTTTTATTATGTTGAGATATGTTCCTTCTATTCCCAGTTTCTGTAATACTTTTACCATGAAGGGATGTTGGATTTTGTCACATACTTTTTCTGCATCTAATGAGATGATCATATGATTTTTGTCCTTCAGTCCATTTATATAATGTATTACATTTACTGATTTGCATATGTTGAACCATCCCACCATCTCTGGGATAAAGCCTACTTGGTCAGGTTGAATGATCATTCTGATATATTCTTGTATTCTGTTTGCCAATATTTTGTTGAGAATTTTTGCATCTATGTTCATGAGGGAGACTGGTCTGTGATTTTTTTTTTTTTTTGTTCTATCTTTGTCCAGTTTTAGTATCAGGGTGATGCTGGCTTTTTAGAAGGAGTTTGGTATGATTCCTTCCTTTTCTATTCTGTGGAAAAGCTTGAGAATCACTGGTGTTAGTTCTTCCATGAAGGTCTGGTAAAATTCACCAGTGAATCCATCTGGGCCTGGATTTTTTTAGTTGGGAGACTTTTATAACTGCATGGATCTTCATACTTGTTGTAGGTCTATTTAAGTGGATAATCTCATCTTGATTTAATTTTGGCAGGTCATAAAAATCAAGGATATAATCCATTTCTTTCAGATTTTCAAGCTTAGTGGAGTATATGTTCCTATAGTATGTCCCTATGATTTTCAAATCTCTCTGATATCTGTTGTGATGATGCCTTTTTCATCTCTAAATTTATTAATTTGTGTCTCTTCTCTCTTTCTTTTGGCCAGATTTCCTAAGGGTTTATAAATCATTTTTATCCTTTCAAAGAACCAACTCTTTATTTCATTGATTCTTTGGATTGTTTTCTTGGTTTCTATTTCATTAATTTCTGCCCTGTCCTTATTATTTCTTCCTGTCTACTGATTTTCAGTTTGCCTTGTTCTTCTTTTTCCAAGGCTTTAAGGTGAAGCAATAAGTTGTTTACTTGTGGCCTTTCTAATTTCTTAACATAAGCACTTAAAGGTATAAATTTCCCTCTTAGGACTGCCTTCACTGTGTTCCAAGTGTTTTGGTATGTTGTCTTCTCATTATTATTTGAGTCTATGAATTTTTTTGATTCTATGAATTTTTTTATTGCATTCATTCTTTTTTTATTATTAACAACTTCCATGATTGTAAACAATATCCCATGGTAATGCCCTCCTTTGCCCCACTTAGCCCTTTGAAACTCCATTCTCCATCATATCCCCTCCCCCTCTCAATCAGTCTCTCTTTTTTCTTAAAGTCATTATCTTTTCCTCCTGTTATGATGGTCTTGTGTAGGTAGTGTCAGGCACTGTGAGGTCATGGATATCCAAGCCATTCTGTGTCGGGGGGGGGAACGTTGTAAGGAGTCCTACCCTTCCTTTGGCTCTTACACTCTTTCTGCCACCTCTTCCATAATAGACCCTGAGCCTTGGAAGGTGTGATAGAGATATTGCAGTGGTGAGCACTCCTGTCACTTCTTTCCAGCACCATGATGCCTTGAGTCATCCCAAGATCACTGCCATCTGAAAAGAGAAGGCTCTCTACCAAAAGTGAGAGTAGCATTAATATATGGGTATGAACATTAAGAAAAGTGCTTACTGGGCAGTTTGATGAGCATAGTATATACATTTAGCCAGACAGCAGCAGATATTACACCCCTAGGGCTCATGACTAGCCCTGTTTTATGTTTTCAGTATCAGTGATGTGTTCCCTCCCATGGACCAGGCCTCCAGTCCAATTAGAGGGCAGTTAGTTACCACCATGACAGACATGCCACTGTTGCACCCGTTGGCTCATTTGGCCTGGCTGGCCAAATATAATAAGGCTTGCAGTGTCCACTGTTGAGTATCTTCACTGGTGATTTCTCTTTCTCCCATTGGTCTGCATGCAGAATGGCTTCCTCCAGCTTTCTGTCAATTGGTCTACACGGAGGAGGTTATCAGCTCAGTTCCAGCAGGATTTCTCAGTGGCCTTGCAGCCCAGGTATGTGGAGTCTTCAACAATAGGCTCTTATCATCTACTCTTGGTGGGAAACCCAGGGCCTCGGCAATGGCTTATAATGTTTTGGAGGAATCAGGGACCTCCCTGGCCAACAACTCACTGGAAGGTATCCCATCCCTGGCATTGAAATTTTCTAGCAACAATCTACAGCTCCTGAGTGTTCCATTGTCCAAAAAAGTAGGTTTCCATATGATTTATTTATATCCTCTTAGATTTTGATCAGCCCTCCCCCCACCTTTCCTTTACTCAGTCTCTTCCCCTGACCTCACTTGGGCCTTTTCATCCCCATTAATCTATTCTTCTACTTACATATATACAATACCATCCTATTAAGTACCCCCTCCCTTCCTTTCTCTTCCCTTTATTTTTATTTTTTTGCTGGTTTTGGCCTTTGCTGCTGAGTTTTCTTCCTACTCACACACATGTCCAATCGTCTATAGCTATGATTCACATATGAGAGGGAACATGCGGTGTTTGGCTTTCTGGACCTGGGTTACCTCACTTAGTATAATCCTTTCCAGATCCATCATTTTCCTACAAATTTCATAACTTCATTTTTCTTTACTGCTGAGTAGAACTCCATTGTATAAATGTGCCATATCTTCATTATCCATTCATCAGGTGAGGGACATCTAGGCTGGTTCCATTTCCCAGCTATTGTGAATTGAGTGGCAATAAACATGGCTGAGCAAGTATCTCTAAGGTAATGAGATGAGTCCTTAGGATATATGCCTAGGAGTGCTATAGCTGGGTCATATGGCAGATCAATTTTTAGCTGTCTTAGGAACCTCCACACTGATTTCCACATTGGCTGGACAAGACTGCCTTCCCACCAACAGTATAGAAGGGTTCCTCTTTTTCCACATCCTTGCCAGCATATATGGTCATTTGTTTTCATGATGGTAGCCAATTTGACAGGAGTGAGATGGAATCTCAATGTAGTTTCAATCTGCATTTCCCTGATGACTAGGGATGTAGAACATTTTTTTAGATGCTTATATGCCATCCATGTTTCTTCTTTTGAGAACTCTCTATTTAGTTCCATAGACCATTTTTAATTGGGTTGTTTGATTTCTTATAATTTAATTTTTTGAGTTCTTTGTATATCCTAGGTATTAATCCTCTATCAGATGTATAGCTGGCAAAGATTTTCTCCCATTCTGTAGGCTGCCTCTTTGCTTTATACACAGTGTCCTTTGCCATACAAAATCTTTGTAATTTCATGAGGTCCCCGTGGTTAATCTGTGGTTTTATTGCCTGAGCAACTGGGGTTATATTCAGAAAGTCTTTGCCAAGACCAATATGTTGAAGGGTTTCCCCTACTTTTTCCTCCAGCAGTTTCAGAGTTTCAGGTCTGATGTTAAGGTCTTTAATCATTTGGATTTAATTCTTATCATGGAGAGGGAGAGAAGAATCTATTTTCATCCTTCTACAGATACATATCCAGTTTTCCCAGCATCATTTGCTGAGGAGGTTGTCTTTTCCCTAATGAGTATTTTTTTGGGGCAGGGTTTCAAAGTAGGGTTTCACTGTAGTGCAGGCTGACCTGGAATTCACTATGGAGTCTTAGGGTAGCCTCAAATTCACAGCAATCCTCCTACCTCTGCCTCCCGAGTGCTGGGATTAAAGGCGTGCACCACCACACCCAGCTTCTCCAATGAGTATTTTTGGCATTTTTATCGAATATCAGGTGATTATAGCTACCTGGACTTACATCTGGGTCCTCTGTTCTGTTCCATTGATCTACATGTCTGCTTTTATGCCAGTTCCATGCTGTTTTTGTTACTATGGCTCTGTAGTATAGGTTAAAATTTTCCTTCTTGATTTCTTCATTGACCCATTCATCATTTAGTAGTGTATTGTTAAGTTTCTATGATTTTGTGTATGTTCTGTAGCTTTTCTTGCTATTGATTTGTAGTTTGTTCCCACTGTGGCCAGATAGAATGGAAGGAATTATTTCAATTTTCCTGTATTTGTTAAGATTTTCTTTGTGTCCTAATATATGGTCTATTTTAGAGAATGTTCCATGTACTACTGAAAAGAATGTGTATTCTGCAGCATTTGGATAAAATGCCCTGTAGATATCTGTTAGGTCCATTCGTTCTATGACCTCATTTAATCCAGATGACTCTATTTACTTTTTGCTAGGATGACTTGTCAATTGATGAAAGTGGTGTCTTGATGTCACCCACTACAACTGTGTTTGGTGTTATCTGTGACTTTAGTTCTAATAGTGTTTGTATGATGAAATTGGGAGCCCCCGTGTTAGGTGCATATATGTTTAATATTGTAATGTCTTCCTGTTGAAGTGTGCCTTTAATCAATATAAAGTGACCTTCCTTATCTTTCCTAACTAATTTTGGCCTGAAGTCTACCCTTGACAGGGCATTTTGGTAGGCATAGTGTTTGCATTTAGCCAGACAACAGTAGTCCCTACTCCTCTAGGGCTCATGACCACCCCCTGCCATAGGCTTCTGATTATGTTTCAAGTAGCAGGCATATATTCCCTCCTGTGGAGTAGACCTCCAGTCCAATTAGAGAGAATTTAGTTTCCCCTATAACAGACATGCCACTATTGTACCAGTTGGCATATTTGGCCTGGCTGGCCACTCTTCACACTTGCAATGTCCACTGCTGTTTACCACTGTTGTTGACTTCTCTGTCCCATAAGTCTGCATATAGCATAGCTTTTCCTAGTTTTCTGTCAGCTGGTCCACAGGGAAGAGGTTTTCAGCTCAGCTCCAGCTTGATTTCTCAGTTATCTGCAGCCCAAGAATGTGGCATCTTCAACAATAGGGTCTTGCCATCTAGTTCTGATGAGCAACCAAGAGCCTTGGCAATGTCCTTTCTCTCTCTCTTTTTCTTTTTTCTTTTGGTTTTTCAAAGTAGGGTCTCAGTCTGCTCCAGGCTGACCTGGAATTCACTATGTAGACTCAGGCTGGCCTTGAATCACAGTTATACTCCTATTTCTGCCTCCTGAGTGCTGGAATTAAAGGTATATGCCACCACACTTGGCACTCTTCTTTCCTCTTTCTCTTTTTAATTTATTAGAGAGGGGGGGAGAGAGAATATGGGCATGCCAGGGCCTCCAACTGCTGTAAACGGACTTCAGACACATGAGCCCTGTTCTGCACATGTGTGATATCACATGCTTGTGTCACAGTGCATCTGGCTTACATAGACTCAAGGGGAAGCTCCATGATGGCAGGAAAAAATGGTGGCATCAGCAGAAGGCAGACATCATCTCCTGGTCCCAACAATACACTGCCTCTAGGAGGTGCTAATTCCCCAAGCGCTATTAGCTGAGAACCTACCTAGCATTCAGAATACATAAGTTTATGAGAAACACCTGAATCAAACCACCACAGTCAGGGAGGCACATGATGCACCCAAAATATTATGGGCTATTGCCAACGCTCTTGGTTGCCCACCAGAACTAGATGGTCAGACCCTGTTGCTGAAGGCTACACATACTTGGGCTATAGGACACTGAGAAATCAATCTGGAGCTGAGCTGGACGTCTCCTTCCTATTAGCTAGCTGTCATGATGTTGGAAAGAGCTGTGCAGCCTTTTGGAGGGAGAAAAGTCATCAATGGTGCTAACCAGCAATAGACTCTGCAAGCTTTATGGCTTGAAAACCAGGTCAAATGTGTCAACTGGTGCAGGGGTGACATGTCTATTATGGGGAAATCAACAGCTCTCTGACTGGACTGGAGGTCTGCTCCACAGAAGGGAATTCCTGCCTGGTACTGAAAACCTAATTAAAAGCCTATGGCTGGGTTGGAGAGATGGCTTAGCGGTTAAATGGCCAATCTCACAAAGATGAGGCAAGGGCAAGGTCGCACATGCCCACTAGGTGGCACAAGCATCTGGAGTTCAATTTCAGTGGTTGATGCCCTGGTGTGCCAATTCTCCCTTTCTCTCTCTTTCTTGCTTTCTCTAAAACTAAAATTAAATAAAAAAGCCTATCGCTGGAGAGGTCATAAACCCTAGGGGGGAACTACTATTGTTGTCTGGCCATTTATACTACTTGTCCCCTGAAGGTATTTAAATTCTCATGTATTCCTAAGCCAAGGAACCAACTAAACCTGGAAAGAAGGGACTTGCCCAGCTCTCCCACAGGACTGGTGACAGGGCTGAACTCAGGATCTTCCTGTCATCCTCCAGGGCTGGGATTACAGGCGGGTGCCACACCAGGTTAGGGTCTCCATGGATGTCCTTCCCTCTCTCTGTATCTCTTTTCCCTCCCATCTCTATATATGGGCGCTTCATTTCAGACTGTGCTCAGCATCACCTTGGCAGGCCAGGCAACCTGGGCGCCCTGGCTCCACTACCATCTCCTCTGGAAGCCCTCCGGCCTCCCTGGAAAAGCTCTCCTTAGTGCTTTGTTCAGCTACTTCTACAGTCAAGCGTACAGGGCTGGGAAACTGTGCCCAAAGTCCTGCTCTCCGTGTGCCCGTTTCTTTTCAAGCTTTGCTCTCCACCATCCGCATCAGGTAACTACTCTCCACGCCTCCCAAGGCTAAGGCCACCCTGCACCCTGCAGCCTACACGCAGGACCGCAACGGCGTCTGCTACCTGCGCATGCTCCAACTCACGGCCCCGCCCCTGCCTTAGAGGCGCCTGCGCAACCGCCCGGCCGGCTTCCGGGTGGAGAGTGCGCGATGGAGCGGAGGGCCGCTGTGGCCCGGTAGCGGCGGCGAGTGGGCGTGTTCTCTGAGCCGTCTGGCTCCGGAGCCGGGCTCCTGGCTTCGTCCGGAGCGGGCCCGAGGACCCTGGGCTCGCCGCCTGCCTCCGCTGGTTGGCATGTCAGCCGAGGCCTCGGGCCCGGCGGGAGCCGCGGCCCTATCCCTGGAAGTCCCTCAGCCGGCGGGGCTGGAACCCGGCACCCCCACGTACGGTCTGAAGCCCCTGACCCCGAACAGCAAGTACGTGAAGCTGAACGTGGGCGGCTCGCTGCACTACACTACGCTGCGCACCCTCACGGGCCAGGACACGATGCTCAAGGCCATGTTCAGCGGCCGCGTGGAGGTGCTCACAGACGCGGGAGGTATGCGTGCCGCCGGCACACGTGCTGCCCTCCAGCCCCAGCTCCCGCCTCCTTTTCCCCCAGGCTTTCATAGAAACCCCGGTCCCGGCGCCGCTTTCTCGCCTCACCGCCGTTGACAGTGCATTGTCATCTCCCTTCAGTCCTGCACCGTTTTATCTTCCGTTCTCACTGAAAATCTCCCTCCTCCCCCAGTCCCTTAATTTCCTTAATAACCACCATTTATGGAACTTCGAACCCTGCCAGGCGATAGCAACAGCCCTCAGGCGACTCTTATCGCTTGCTTCCAAGTGTCCAGCCTTTTCTTTTCCTCTTTGCCTCAGGGCCGCTGACAGCCAGCCTGGAGTGGTGGGAGATCTCATCTCTCAGTATCCTCCTAACACATAGCCGTGCACACTCCAGGAATCATCTGTAATTGCAGACTATGGAAGGAGAAGGCTGCTTTGGGTTTGCCAGAGATACCAGAGTAGAGGAGGGAACAGTTCTCTTTGGCAGGTGACTCAAGTCTTGGAGTGTCGGATTCAAGTTTGGTACCCACACGCTCTAGTCCTACTGACACCTTAAAAGTTTGCTTTTTCTTTATTTCCTTCTGTACTGAGGATAGGAAGGGGTTAACAAGAATTATGGAAGCAAGAAAATAAATTTGGGAGATGAAGTTCAGCCTAAAGGGATTGAAGATGAAGAATTCATTTATTTGATAAGTATTTGTAAAGTGCCAGTTCGTGCTGGAGACACTTTGGGAAGGGAATCTGATTAGTCTTACAGTTTGTTTGTTTTTAGGGAGGTGGGAATGGGAATGACAAGTAAGCAAGTAAATCACAAATATATCCATATAAGTTCTTTGAATAATGTTATTATGTTCTTGTGAACTACATACAGGGTAGGGGTCTGCTTTTAATTTAATTAGATGGTTAGAATTAACACCAGGGACCTGGAGAGATGGCTTAGTGGTTAAGACACTTTCTGGCAAGCTAACAACCTGGGTTCAAGTCCCCAGTACCCATGTAAAGCCACATGCACAAAAGTGGTGTATGCATCTGGAGGTCATTTGCAGCGGCTGGAGGCCCTGGTGCACCCACTTTCTGTCTCTGCTCGCTCTCTCTCTCTCTCCCTCTGCTTGCAAATAAATAACTACAAAATATTTTTAAAAAAAGATAGCTGAGTATGGTGGCCCACGCCTTTAATCCTAGCATTCAGGAGTCATAGGTAGGAGGAGTGCTGTGAGTTCAAGGCCACCCTGGGACTACATAGTAAATTCCAGGTCAGCCTGGGCTACAGCAAGACCCCACCTCAAAAAAAAAAAAAAAAAAAAAAAGAACCAGGGATTAAGAGGTTTATTCACAAGGTAATTCGTTAAGAATTTTCCCCTGGTAAGCTTGGCATGGTGGCACATGTCTGTAGTCACTGAGCCTGGGATACATGGTGAGATCCTGTCTCAAGAACAACTTTAACACAGTGAGAGCCTTCTGACTAGAGAGTGGGTTTGGCAGGGAGTTCACTCTCTGTGGTAGGATTGTGTAAAAGTCAGTGGGAAAACCTACTGGAAATGTTTGCAAGAGATTTCTTGGATATGGCAGAGGTTCGTGACAGGTAAATATTTAGGCTTTCTTGTGATGGACTCCTTTTCCCAAAAGTGGGATAGCTCCAGCCACCTCACCAACCCACCCTTCCTTTCCACTCCACCAGGTTGGGTGCTGATTGACCGGAGTGGCCGCCACTTTGGTACAATCCTCAACTACCTACGCGATGGGTCCGTGCCCCTGCCTGAGAGCACCAGAGAACTGGGGGAGCTACTAGGCGAAGCCCGCTACTACCTGGTACAGGGCCTGATTGAAGACTGCCAGGTGGCACTGCAGGTGAGGGTCCCTCTCCTGCCTCCTGAGTCCTTACGCCTCTATTCCTGGGAGAGCTGTCCATTGGTTAGCTGTTAAAGCAGAGTAGATACAGGGTACGACCTGGAGAGCCTCGCTCAGACTGCACATAACACCCAGGAATTTGGGCACACTGTTTTCTGCATCCCTGCTGCCTCAGGCAGAGCCTGGTGTCAGGACGGTTGTGGTGATTAGGAAGACCTGCTCTCTACCTCTGGCTGTTTGGGCCCAGCCTATCCTGCTCCCCGTCCCCCAACTGAACAATGTCTTTAAATGGAACCCCTGCCCATTTTCTCTCCCTTGCTCAAAAAGTCTTGAATAGTGTACTGGGGGCAGGGAGTGTGGAGTGAATATCAGTTAAATTAATTTATTTATTTGAGAGAAAGAGGTGAATAGAGAGAAAGTGGGCATGCCAAGGCCTTCAGCCTCTGCAAACAAATTCCAGATGCATGCGCCATGTTGTGCATATGGTTTATTTGGGTCCTGGGGAATTGAACCAGGGTCCTTTGGCTTTGCAGGCAAGCACTTTAACCACTAAGCATCTCAGCACGAACCTCAGTTTAGATGGGAGTAACCTCCATGATCTAGTCCTATCTTGAAAGACAGTATTCTTCCATTCCTCCCACCCCTCAGGGTTTCTTTTTTCTTGTTTTCTTTAAAATATTTTTAAATTATTTATTTATTTATTTATTTATTAGCATGGGGAAGAGAACGGGCATGCCAGGACTTCTAGCCACTGCAAACGAACTCTCGACACATATGCCATCATGTGCATTAGGCTTATGTGGGTTCTAGGGAATCAAACCTGGGTCCTTTGGCTTTGCAGGCAAGCGCCTTAACTGCTAAGCCCTCTCCCCAACTCCAGAGTTTCTTAATTAAAGAAAATTTTTTAAGCAATGAAATTCTTCCCTCAAATGAAAGGTCATAGAAGCAGAACCACACTTCATAAATTAGGACGGAGGGTTCCAGAGCCCTCCCTGCGTGCTGGCCTCCACTTCTGTAGATCCTTTAGGGTTCTGAGGAACTTGATCAGGATCCAGATCATTTCTACCACACCTACTGAGAGTCTTTGAGTCAGTTAGTTCCTACCTCTGCCTTTCTGTCTTCACATTCCAAAGATAAAGAGCCAAGAAAAATAAGTACAGTGTAAAGAGTTTTACACAGATCCTTTTCTTCTGTTCAGTCTTTATAATGTTAAAATGTTTCTTTTGTGATACATAATAGGAGATTATAAGTTTTTTAAAATGTCAATTGTAGATTAAAATGTGATTTGGGGGCCTCGAGAGATGGTTCAGCGGTTATTAAAGGCGCTTGCTTGCAAAGCCTATGGGCCTGGGTTTAATTCTCTAGCCACCCACATGAAGCTAGATGAGCATTTGTTTGCAGCACCAAGAGATCCTGATGTGCATGAGCACACACACAAAATTAATTTTGTGAAAAACAATGATTGAACAACTTTCTGTTTTCTCAGTGTATTCTTATTGGCTCTTGAACTCTGAAAGTACAGAATTCTTTTGGAAAGTATCCATGTTTCTCAAAGTTTTTGATTGTACCACATGGAAAAAATACATTTTATATTTATATATTGAACTCAAAGAGTTTTGAGAAAGGGTATTCCCTCCCCCCCCCCTCACTCTGTAGTGATTCTTGAAACCAATTAAATTTATTTCATGACCTGTTAATGAGTTACTACTTAGTAGTTTGAAAAACATTGAACAAGATTCCCATTCAATAATTTTACTTTTTTTGGGCTGGGGAGATGGCTTAGCGGTTAGGCGCTTGCCTGTGAAGCCTAAGGACCCCGGTTCAAGGCTCAATTCCCCAGGACCCACGTTAGCCAGATGCACAAGGGGGCGCACGCATCTGGAGTTCGTTTACAGAGGCTGGAAGCTCTGGCGCGCCCATTTTCTCTCTCTCTCTCTCTCTCTCTCTCTCTCTCTTTCTCTCTGTTCTCTCAAATAAATAAATAAACCAAAAATTAAAAAAAATAAAAAAAATAAAAAATAAAAATAAAAAATAAATAATTTTACTTTTTTTTTTTTTTTTGAGGCAGGGTCTTATTATATGCCTAAGCTGGCCTTGACGTCAAAATCTTCCTGTCTCAGCCCCCTAAGTGATGGGATTGCAGGCATGTACTGCCACACCCAGCTCTGTGCTATAATTTTAAATATTTGATTTTTATTTATTTATTTTTAAGTTTTATTTTTTAATTTATTTGAGAGAGAGAGGGAAAAAGAGAGAGAGAACTGGTGCAACAATGCCTCTAGCAACTGCAAATGAGCTCCAAACACATGTGCCACCTTGTGCATCTGGCTTACGTGGGTCCAGGGGAATTGAACCTTGTTCCTTTGGCTTTGCAGGCAAGTACCTTAACCACTAAGCCATCTCTCCAGCCCTGATTTTTATTTGTTTATTTTTGAGCAATAGAGAGAGAATGGGTGTGCCAGGGCCTCCAGCCACTGCAAATAAACTCCAGATGCACACACATCTGGCTTATGTGGGTAATCAAATGTGGGTCCTTTGGCGAGTACCTTAATCACTAAGCCATTTCACCAGCCCATCTATGCTACAATTTTTTTTTTCTTTTTTCGAGGTAGGGTCTCACTGTGACCCAGGCTGACCTGGAATTCACTATAGAGTCTCAGGGTGGCCTCGAACTCATGGTGATCCTCCTACCTCTGCCTCCCGAGTGCTGGGATTAAAGGCGTGCACCACCATGCCCGGCTATGCTACAATTTTAACTTGAGCTAATGTCATTGCACACCTAGTGTGTGTGAGGAGTGATTTTTTTTGTCTGTCTGTACACCTTGTATCCTTGGTAGACATTAAAAGAGAAGTGAGGGAAGTCAGTTAGATGATGCATTTAAAGTCAATGAGCCAGTAAATGGTGGGGCTCAGTTTCACCCCCAGTCTCCTAAGTACAGCTTCCCTTCCATGCTCCAGCTGCCTCCCTCCCAAGTTTCCCCGAAAACCTTTCCACCCCACCCCCACAGCTCCACATTCTCCTCAGGGTATGGCACATACCTATAGAATCATTTCTCTAGGTTCACACTTTCCCTTTAGTCCCTTTCCCCAGGGGACTGTTTTGATACATATGCACACATTATATTTGTTCCCTGGAAAATCTAAAGCATTTGCATTTATGCATTCATTTTAAATTTCCATAAATGGCATTAAGCTATAGAGTTTTAGTTTTCATACTGTTGCTTGTCATCGAGGTTTTTTTTTGCCTCTGCTGTGTAGGAATCTATGACACCATAGATTGACATGTATTGCTCACCGTATTTTATTTATACATTCTTCTGAGATGTAGGTAGCCTTCCACTTCTTGCCCCACAAACAGTGCCACACTGAGCATTCTTGTACATGTCCCATTATGGTCCTGAGCCAGTTTTTCATGATTGTAGCTCAAGGAATTGCTGGGTCATGGGACACATGCAGACTAAATTTCAGTAACTGTCATCAGATTGCTCTCTCAAATAGTCATCGTGCTTTGTACTTGGAATAGTAGTGCACATGGATGCCATTTCTGCAATATCAATACTCGCCATCCACCATCTTTCTGATTTTGCCATTCCAGTGGGAATAGAATGACCACGTTTTCCTTGCATGCTTCATGCAGTAGTGAGATGGAGCGTCTCCTGTGTTCTCACTAGCTTTTTTGGAGGCTTTTCTGTAATTGCCTATTCATAGTCTTCACCAAATTTTCTACTGAGTTTCCTCTCTTCCTCTTGTTGCTTGACAGGAGATCCTTGCAGATGTTAGTTTGGTCTCCTAAGGTGAATCAAGCCCTGTTACACAAGAGTATGTCTACACATGCTCTGAGGCATGTGTTGTATTAACTTTTCTCCTAAGCACCTAGAATGAAAATATTTATTTACTGTGCTTGACAGAGTTCAGAAAATATATTGCCAGGCATGATGGCACACACCTGTAATCACAGGACTGAGGGAGGAAGATTGCCAGCCAGGGATACATAGTAAGACCTTTATTTATTTTTGGTTTTTAGAGGTAGGGTTTCACTTTAGCCCAGGCTAACCTCAGGGTGGCCTTGAACTCATGGCGATCCTCCTACTTCTGCCTCCCGAGTGCTGGGATTAAAGGCGTGTGCCACCATGCCTGGCTCAACATTTTTATTTATTTATTTGAGAGAGAAAGGGGGGGCATATATATATAGAGAAGGACAGAGAGAGAGAATTGGCACTCCAGGGCCTCCAGCTGCTGCAAATGAACTCCAGACATATGTGCCACCTTGTGCATCTGGCTTATGTGGGTTCTGGAGAATCAAACCTGGGTCCTTTGGCTTTGCAGGCAATTGCCTTGATCACAGCAACAGTATTTATTTATTTATTTTTATTTTTATTTTTTTGCTTTTTCGAGGTAGGGTTTCACTCTAGCTCAGGCTGACCTGGAATTCACTATGTAGTCCGAGGGTGGCCTCGAACTCTTGGTGATCCTCCTACTTCTGCCTCCCGAGTGCTGGGATTAAAGGCGTGCACCACCATGCCTGGCTCAGCATTTTTATTTATTTATTTGAGAGAGAAAGGGGGGCTATATATAGAGAGGGAAGGAGAGAGAGAGAATGGGCACTCCAGGGCTTCCACCTGCTGCAAATGAACTCCAGACACATGCGCCACCTTGTGCATCTGGCTTATGTGGGTCCTGAGGAATCAAACCTGGGTCCTCTGGCTTTGCAGGCAATTGCCTTAATCACAGCAACAGGTTTTTTTTTGTTTTTTGTTTTGGTTTTTCGAGGTAGGGTCTCACTCTAGCTCAGGCTGACCTGGAACTCACTATGTAGTCTCAGGGTGGCCTTGAACTCATGGCGATCCTACCTCTGCCTCCCGAGTGGCAACAGTATTTTCTGTAGTAATATAAAAAGTACCAAATACACCGATGAACTGGTGATTTAGCTAAGATTTCTAGGCAGAATGTTAATCCTGTTACCTGATTTCTGCTGCTTTTACAAAAGAGAAGAGGAGATGGTAAGCTGAAGAAGAAACAAACAGTTGGCTGAAGGGAGCAGAAATTGTTGGGTTGTAACATCGCCAGGCTTCCAGAGGACATGTACAGTTAACACATGGCTTCCTGAACAGAGATCCAATACAGACTTTTTAAAAAATATTTACATAATGGAATTTTATTCATCCATAAAAAAGAACAAAACTATGTCATTTGTAGGGAAGCAGATATAGCATGTCTATCATATTAAGTGAATTATTTTCAGAAAGACAAATGTCATATATTTTCTCTCATTTGTGGAGCCCACATTTCACATGGACACACAAAATCATGTACATATGTGACATGGAAGATGAAACTATTCAGGGGAGTCAGAGGGGGAGAAAAAACATGGTCAAAGTACATTATATACTTATCTGGAAATGTCTTCATGAAACCCAGGACCTTGTACAATGAATACACACCAATGAAAACATACTGTTCCTCATAAACAAACACGATAATTGCAGGCTCATCTGGAAAACTGGGGAACATTGAGATCTCCAGGAATGATGATGAGATTCTAGTCAAATGGAAGAGAAAAGTCACTGAAAGTCCTAGTCACTATGATTTCATGTTTAGGTGCTGCCCCTCACTCAAAAGCCGGTGGCGGGCTGGAGAGATTGCTTAGTGGTTAAGGTGCTTGACTGAGCAAAGCCCAAGGACCCATGTTTGACTCTCCAGATCCCAGTGAGCCAGATGCACAAAGGTGAGGCAAGTGCAAGGTCACGCATGCCCACTAGGTGGTACAAGTGAAATGCAGACATTTTTAGGAAAACATGGTCTAAAGATGAATCCAAGAATGTGATTATAATGTCCTTTGTTAAGACCTCAGAAATACCAAGAAGATGCTGCCTCAGAGTACCGCTCAAATAAATACTACCATTTTTTTAGAGAGGGTCTATATATATATATATTTTTTTTTATTTATTTATTTATTTATTTTTTTTTTTTTTGGTATACCTGGCTAACTTTAAACTTACCATCTTTCTGCTTCAGTCTCCTGAATGCTGGATTACGGATATGCACTACCACATTCACAGAAATAATTAGAAGGATCACTGAGTTCAAGTCCAGTCTGGGACTACAGAGTGAGTGCCAGGTCAGCCTGGGCTAGAGTAAGACCCTACCTCCACAAAACACAACAAAAAAATAAATGAATAGCTCAAGGTGTAGTCTCTCAGCAGCCTGAACTTGCAGAGATTATTGGTGTGTGTAGCTTTTTTCTTAGGAAGTGAATCCCCTGATTACAATACACCCAAAAACAAAATTAAAGAAGCTATATTGGTCGTGTGTGGTGGGGCACGCCTTTAATCCCAGCACTTGGGAGGCAGAGGTAGGATGATCGCCATGAGTTCGAGGCCACCCAGAGACTACATAGTGAATTCCAGGTCAGCCTGGGCAATAGTGAGACCCTACACCTTGAAAAAACAAACAAAAACAAGCAAACAACAACAACAAAAAAAAGGATCTAAATGACGGGGGCTCTGTCCTTTTCCTTTGGATGATTTGCTCCAGAGACACTAGCTGCCTTGTTATAAACACATGGAATTCAGCAGATCTGGAGAGTTCCAAGTGGTAGGAATGAACTACTTCTTGCCAACAGCCCCTGTGAACTCAGCAGCCACATGAATAAACTCTCTCTGAAATGAATCCTCAAGGGAAGGTCATGTCTTCAGAGGCCTACAGCCCCTGCTAAGCACACCCTCGTGAGAGAACCCACCCCATGCCTGGCTAAGCCACTCCACAGAAACTGAAACAAATGCTTCTTGTTAGTTTAGGCTACTAAATTTGGGGCTATTTGTTACACAGCAATAGATAAGTAATGTGTGCTCTGTACCTCCTCATATACACACACACACATTTCTGATGTCTTTTCTGAAAATCCGCTCTCAAATGTATGTGCTTATTTGTTTCTGGTTTCTCTGTCATACTCCGTTGAGTGTGTGTGTGTTTCTGCACCAGAATGACACTGTTTTCATTGTCATGCCTTTGTGGTGTATCTTCATGTTTGGTAAAGTTATGTCTCAAATTTGACCTAAGTAATTGCAGACTTTTATTTTTCTATTTTTATTATTTTTTGCTTCTTTCCAAGGCAGTTTCATTATGTAGTTCCGACTGGCCTTAAACTCAATATCTACCTGCCTTAGCCTCTCAAGTGCTAGGATAAGTGTGTACCACCATGCTTGGTTTTCTAATGTGTGTCTTTTTTTAACAGAATATTACTAAAAGCCCCAGCTGGCTTAGAACTCCCTGTGTGGAGCAGGCTGTCCTTGATTTGTAATGATATTCCTACCTCTGTCCTCTGTTCTGGGATTACTGTGTATACACATCGTATCACCATGTTGACTGTTTTTTTTGTTTTTGTTTTTGTTTTTTTTTTTTTTTTGTTTTGTTTTGAGGTAGGGTCTCGCTGTAGCCCAGGCTGACCTGGAATTCACTGTGTACTCTCAGGGTGGCCTAGAACTCACGCAGTCCTCCTACCTCTGCCTCCCAAGTGCTGGGATTAACGGCATGTGCCGCCACACCTGGCTAATCTTTTTTTCTTTTTTCTTTTCTTTTCTTTTTTTTTTAAGAATGGGAGCACCAGGGCCACTTGCCACAGCAAATGGACTCCTAGATACATGCATCACTTTGTTTATTTTTATTCATTTATTTGAGAGCGATAGACAGACAAAGAGGCAGAGAGAGAGAGAATGAGCAAGCCAGGGCCTCCAGCCACTGCAAACTCACTCCAGATGCATGTCCCACCTTGTGCATCTGGCTTATGTGGGTCCTGGGGAATCGAGCCTCAAACCAGGGTCCTTGGGCTTCACAGGCAAGAGCTTAACCACTAAGCCATCTTTCCAGCCCCCCCCCCTTTTTTAAATTTTTATTTATTTGCAAGCAGAGAGGGAGAAAGAGGTGGGGGGAGGGAGAATGGGTGTGCTAGGGCCTCTAGCCACTGCAAATGAACTCCAGATACATGCGCCACTTTGTGCATCTGGTTTTACATGGGTACTGGGGAGTCAAACTCAGGTTATTAGGCTTTATAGGCAAGCACTTTAACCACTGAGCCATCTCTCCAGCCCAGGGATTTTTGTTTTTCTTGTTTTCATTTGTATTTTCTATGAAACTGAGGTGGTCTAGACTGGTCTTGACCATCTGTACTTAACCAGCCCTCTAGCCTCAGCCTATGCATTGCTGAGACTGTAGGCACATGCCACCATGCCTGGCTTTCTATATTAATTTTAGAAAAAGTGTTAAGAATTCCTTTAAAAAATCAGCTTCTAAGCTGGGCGTGGTGGTGCACGCCTTTAATCCCAGCACTCGGGAGGCAGAGGTAGGAGGATTGCCATGAGTTCGGGGCCACCCTGAGAATACAGAGTTAAAACCAAAAAAAAAAAAAACAGCTTCTGGAATTTGTATTAGAATTACACGTTTAGAGCCAGGCATGGTAATCCCAACACTTGGGGGCTGAGGTGGGAGAACTGCCAGACGAAGCAGTTTAGCCAGACTTTGTCTTAAAAATTAGGTCAGGTGTAGTAGCACACGCCTTTAATCCCAGCACTCAGGAAGCAGAGGTAGGAGGCTCACTGTGAGTTTGAGACCATCCTAAGACTACATAGTGAATTCGAGATTTGCCTGGGCTAGAGCAAGACCTTACCTCAAAAAATAATAAAAATAAATTAAATAAAATAAAAAGTCCGAAGGGCAAGCAAGGGGTGCCATTCATTAATAGAGCATTTGCCTGTCGTATCCACTTATCACTTTAAAATTTAACTTAATTAATTAATTAATTTAATTTTGAAGTTTGAGAGAGGTGAAAGAGTTTTTGGCATGAATATTCTAAAAGGAAGAATCCCAGGTTCTGATTCTTTCGTCAGCCTCATTCCACCCAACATGGCATGTTCACTCAACAAGTGTTCCTGAGCATCACCTTTAGGTACTTTCTCCTCAGACAGGAAGAAATAGACTATAAAAAAATACATTTAAAAAAGAGAAAATGAGGGCTGGAGAGATGGCTTAGCGGTTAAGCGCTTGCCTGTGAAGCCTAAGGACCCTGGTTCGAGGCTCGATTCCCCAGGACCCACGTTAGCCAGATGCACAAGGGGGCGCACGCATCTGGAGTTCCGTTTGCAGTGGCTGGAAGCCCTGGCGCGCCTATTCTCTCTCTCACTCTCTATCTGCCTCTTTCTCTCTGTCTGTCGCCCTCAAATAAATAAATAAAAATGAGCAAAAAATAAAAAAAAAATAAAAAAAAAGAGAAAATGAGCTGGGTGTGGTGGTGCATGCCTTTAATTCCAGTACTCGGGAGGCAGAGGTAGGAGGATCACCCTGAGTTTGAGGCCACCCTGAGACTACATACTGAATTCCAGATCAGCCTGAACTAGAGTGAAACTCTACCTCGAAAAACAAAAAACAAAAACAAAAAAGAGAAGATGTCAGGAACCAGTTATCATATGAAGGAAGTGAACCTATAATTTGAAAGTGAGGAAGCTGCTTTAACTAGGATGCCTGGGCTGGGGCTGGCCCTATGGGGAGCTGAATGATCCAGTGGGCCCAGCCTTGCACATAGCTGAGTGAAGCACACCCCAGGCAGGGACCAGTCCAGAAGGAGGGTGGACATAAGCTGGATGTGCAAAAGAACAGGTTAGAGATGGTGCTGAAGCCAGCCAACAAGGGGAGAGTTGTGGAGCTGTCGCATTCTCCCCGCCCCATCCTCAAAAGCACTGAGGCCACAAAGCAGCTTCTTAGGACCTTTCAGTGAGGGAGGGGGGAATGACCTTGGTTGTGCTGCTAATCACCCTCCACTTCTTCCTCAGCAAAAAAGGGAGAACCTGTCCCCACTGTGCCTCATCCCCACATTGACGTCTCCCCGAGAGGAACAGCAGCTCCTGGCCAGCACCTCCAAGGTAAGGCCCCAGAGCCCTGTGGGGTGGAGGCTAAATGGAGTTGGCAGCTGATAGCCTTTCCTGCCACTTGACTCCATCCTTCCCCTCTCCTCCAACAGCCCGTGGTGAAGCTTCTTCACAACCGCAGTAACAACAAGTACTCCTATACCAGGTGACCACTGTGAGGTGTGCGTGTGTGTTCAAGTACTCCTATACCAGGTGACCACTGTGGGTGTACATGTGTGTATAAGCACTCCTATACCAGGTGACCACTGTGGTGTGTGTGTGTGTGTACATGTACTATACCAGGTGACCACTGTGGGTGTACATGTGTGTATAAGCACTCCTATACCAGGTGACCACTGTGGTGTGTGTGTGTGTACATGTACTATACCAGGTGACCACTGTGGGTGTACATGTGTGTATAAGCACTCCTATACCAGGTGACAACTGGCGTGTGTGTGTGTGTGTGTGTGTACATGTATTATACCAGGTGGCCACTGTGGTGTGTGTGTGTGTGTGTATGTGTGTGTACAAGTACTCCTATACCAGGTGACCACTGTGGGGTGTGTGTGTGTGTGTGTGTACAAGTACTCCTATACCAGGTGACCACTGTGGGGTGTGCATGTGTGTACAAGTACTCCTATACCAGGTGACCACTGTGGGGTGTGTGTGTGTGTGTGTGTACAAGTACTCCTATACCAGGTGACCACTGTGGGGTGTGCGTGTGTGTACAAGTACTCCTATACCAGGTGACCACTGTGGGGTGTGTGTGTGTGTGTGTGTGTACAAGTACTCCTATACCAGGTGACCACTGTGGGGTGTGCGTGTGTGTGTGTACAAGTACTCCTATACCAGGTGACCACTGTGGGGTGTGTGTGTGTGTGTACAAGTACTCCTATACCAGGTGATCACTGTGGGGTGTGCGTGTGTGTACAAGTATTCCTATACCAGGCGACCACTGTGGGGTGTGTGTGTGTGTGTACAAGTACTCCTATATCAGGTGACCACTGTGGGGTGTGCGTGTGTGTGTGTGTGTGTACAAGTACTCCTATACCAGGTGACCACTGTGGGGTGTGCGTGTGTGTACAAGTATTCCTATACCAGGCGACCACTGTGGGGGGTGTGTGTGCATGTGTGTGTGTGTACAAGTACTCCTATATCAGGTGACCACTGTGGGGTGTGCGTGTGTGTACAAGTATTCCTATACCAGGCGACCACTGTCGGGTGTGCATGTGTGTGTGTGTACAAGTACTCCTATACCAGGTGACCACTGTGGGGTGTGTGTGTGTGTGTACAAGTATTCCTATACCAGGTGACCACTGTGGGGTGTGTGTGTGTGTGTGTACAAGTATTCCTATACCAGGTGACCACTGTGGGGTGTGCGTGTGTGTGTGTACAAGTATTCCTATACCAGGTGACCACTGTGGGGTGTGTGTGTGTGTACAAGTACTCCTATACCAGGTGATCACTGTGGGGTGTGCATGTGTTTGTGTACAAGTACTCCTATACCAGGTGACCACTGTGGTGTGTGTGTGTGTGTGTACAAGTACTCCTATACCAGGTGATCACTGTGGGGTGTGTGTGTGTGTACAAGTATTCCTATACCAGGTGACCACTGTGGGGTGTGTGTGTGTGTGTACAAGTACTCCTATACCAGGTGATCACTGTGGGGTGTGTGTGTGTGTGTACAAGTATTCCTATACCAGGTGACCACTGTGGGGTGTGTGTGTGTGTGTACAAGTATTCCTATACCAGGTGATCACTGTGGGGGTGTGTGTGTGTGTGTACAAGTATTCCTATACCAGGTGACCACTGTGGGGTGTGTGTGTGTGTGTGTACAAGTACTCCTATACCAGGTGATCACTGTGGGGTGTGCGTGTGTTTGTGTACAAGTACTCCTATACCAGGTGACCACTGTGGGGTGTGTGTGTGTGTACAAGTATTCCTATACCAGGTGACCACTGTGGTGTGTGTGTGTGTGTGTGTACAAGTACTCCTATACCAGGTGATCACTGTGGGGTGTGTGTGTGTGTACAAGTATTCCTATACCAGGTGACCACTGTGGGGTGTGTGTGTATGTACAAATACTCCTATACCAGGTGACCACTGTGAGGTGTGTGTGTGTGTGTACAAGTACTCCTGTACCAGGTGACCACTGTGAGGTGTGTGTGTGTGTGTATGTGTACAAGTACTCCTGTACCAGGTGACCACTGTGAGGCATGTGTATGTGTGACTTGGATAGAGTCTTAGGGTTGAGCATAGCCCTGCCTCTAGCCTCAAGGAAAGCCCACCTGAGTACCGCTGGGACCTTGGACAGGTCATTCCTTCTCCACTCAAGTCTGTCATCAAACAGCAGGCTTTAGGCCAAGACTAAATGATAATGGCTAGTGTGGAATGGCCCTTATTTCTGTACAGGATTGTTCTCAGTGCCCTCTGTTAAACCACCCAACCCTCCTGATGTCTGAGGGAGGTGGTTGTCTCCATTTACAGATGAGAGGTGACACTAAGCAACTTGCCTTGTGTCAGTTAAAGTGACATTTGGGATACCTAGTGAGAGCCTGCCCCAGTAGCCTCTGGGCTGTGCTGTGCAGCACTTTGCTTAGGCCCTTCTGAGGCCCTACCTACCCAGAAGCACCTTGCTGGGCGGGACTGGAGTACTAAGAATCTGGGCCCAGAGAGGTGGGAGGTGGGGAGGAAATCCTGTCACCTGAGACCTGCTGGCCCCCTTGTTCTCAGCACTTCAGATGATAACCTACTGAAGAACATCGAGCTGTTTGACAAACTGGCCCTGCGCTTCCACGGCCGTCTGCTCTTCCTCAAGGATGTCCTGGGAGACGAGATCTGCTGCTGGTCTTTCTACGGTCAAGGCCGCAAAATCGCTGAGGTGTGCTGCACCTCCATTGTCTATGCCACGGAAAAGAAGCAGACCAAGGTCAGAGGGGGTTAGGGAATGGTGGAGGGTAGGACCTGGACCCTGAACAGAGGTAGCTCAGCAGGTCAGACAGGATAGAGTCCCTCAATGGCAGTCAGGGGCCAGAGTTCTGGAGTCTTGGCTGTATAACTTAAGGCAAATCATCTTACTTCGGTGACCTACCTATGAAATGACATTGTTAGAGTGCGATTCTGTTCTGCTTTGGTTTTGGTACTGGGGTTTGAACCCTGGGCCTTTCATAGACTATAAATCTTAATGTAGGCCCATTGGGTGGGTGTCAAGGCTGTTTGCAGTCCCCAAAATAGTATATGTTTCAAGGTCTGTATGCATTTTTTATGTGTAAAAGATCCACAAAGCTGGGTATAAATCATGAGTTTGAGGCCATCTTTGGGTACAAAGAACCTATCTCAAAAAATCCCAACTCCCTCTCCTTAAAATAGACCCATGGTTATCTTTAGAATTTCAGAAGGACTTATTACCAAAAAATACATAATTTTTTTGAGATAGGGTCTTGTTCTGACCCAGGCTGACTACGTAGTCTCAGGCTGGCCTTGAACTGACAGTAGTCGTCCTACCTCAGCCTACTGAGTGCTGGGATTAAAGGTGTGTGCCACCGTGCCCAGCTCTGATTTTTGTTTTTTGGTTTGGTTTTCATGATAGGGTTTCGCTGTATCCCAGGCTGACTTGGAATTCACTATGTACTCTCAGGGTGGCCTTGAACTCATGGCAATTCTTCTACCTCTACCTCCTGAGTGCTGGGATCAAAGGTGTACACCACCATGCCTGGCTCCAGCTCTGATTTTTTAGGAAACAGTTTTATTATTTGAGAGAGAATAAATGAGTATGGGGTCTCTTGTTGCTGCAAACAAACTTCAGACACAAGCACCACTTTGTGCATCTATCTTTACATGGGTAATGGGGAATCAAAGCCAGGTTGGCAGACTTTGCAAACAAGTTGTTTAAGTGCTGAGCCATCTCTGCAACACCCCCCCCCCCTTTTTATTTCTTTTTGTTATAGTGCTGGGGATAGAACCTGGGACCTCACACATGCTAGGCAAGTGCATGCTAAGCAAGTGCTGTACCATTGAGCTATGTCCTCAGCTCTTAAAAAAAAAAATTGGGCCTGGAGGGATGGCTTAGCAGTTAAGGCACTTGCCTGTAAAGCCAAAGGACCCAGGTTCAATTCCCTAGGACCTACATAAGCCAGATGCACAAGGTGGCACATGTGTCTGGAGTTTGTTTGCAGTGGATGGAGGCCCTGGTGTAGCCATATTCTCCGTCTCCCCCTCTGTCACTCCTCTCCCTCACCTCTTTTCTCTCTCTCAGTACCCACATAAAGCCAGATGCCTAAGGTGGCACATGCATCTGGATTTAAAAAAAATTTTTATTTATTTATTGGAGAGAAGGCATGCCAAGGCCTATAGCCCCTGCAAATGAACTCCAGAAGCATGTGCCACCTTGTGCATCTGGCTTACGTGGGTCCTGGGGAATTGAACCTGGGCCCTTTGGCTTTGCAGGCAAGTGCCTTAACTGCTAAGCCATCTCTCCAGCCCAGCATCTGGAGTATTTTTGTAGTGGCTGGAGGCCTTGGCATGCCCATTCTCTCTCTCTCTGCCTCTTTCTCTCTCTCAAATAAATTAAATATATTTTTAAAATTTGCTGGGTGTGGTTGGTAGTGAAGGAAAGAAAACAAAGACCCTGCTGCCTAACTTTAGGGCCTGGTGCAAAGCCTGGTGCACCAGGGAGGGGTCTGTGCGATTGGAGAGTTGCTGGCCTTTTTCAGGTGGAATTCCCTGAGGCCCGGATCTTCGAGGAAACATTGAACATCTTGATCTATGAGACACCCCGTGGCCCGGACCCAGCCCTCCTCGAGGCTACAGGAGGTGCCGCTGGAGGTGGTGGGGCAAATCGAGGGGAAGATGAAGAGAATCGAGAGCACCGCGTTCGGAGGATCCATGTTCGGCGCCACATCACCCATGATGAGCGTCCTCATGGCCAACAGATTGTTTTCAAGGACTGACCTTTGACCCTGCCCCTGCCATCCTCTTTGCTTATAGACCCCAATTCCTCTCTTTTTTCTCCTTTCCTTAGGCTTTTGCCCTGGCTCTGCTGGCCAAGTCATGGGCCTTTCCTCTGTCCTTTCACTGCATGGTGTGGTTCAGTGTGGTCTTTTTTGCTCATTTTCCTAACTGCTAACAACAAAGTACATTCCAGCCCTCAGGCAGAGCTCTTCAGAAGGGCAGCATTCACACCCCTCCCCACATTCTTGTCCTGCCATCTTTCCCTCCCCAGCTGGTTTAGAATGACTTTGGAATTCCTTTTTCTTTTCATTAATACATCATACATGCAAAGTGCTGAGCCAGTCCTTAGTAACGGTAACCTCTATCACTACACAGGGTAATTTGCCTTCTTCCTACCCCCTCCCCATTCTCCCTACCTCCTTAACTTTGTATAAGGCTGACCTGGTCCTGTGCCAGCTCTGCTGTCTTTATCTGTTTCATATTATTTATTATTTAAATTTTTATTAAATTATTGAAATAAATTGCACTGAGGGTCTGCTGCTGGGTCTCAGGGTGAGGGATGGAAAGGTGACTTGTGTTAAGGAGATCCTGGCTCTTGGTATGGTAGAAAACATGAGCCTCTACCCCAAGCCCTAACTGGGGCTGGTAGCTGGGAAGGAAGGAGTCAGGAGTTGAGAGGATTCAGAGTTTGTATTTCAGTGCTGGTTGGGTAAGCCCCACTCTGCTTTCATCCCCTCAAGTGGAGAAGAGGTGCTGGCCGCCACTCAAGCTGTCCAAGTGCAGTGTCTCTCCTGCTCAGGTCTCCAGAGCGAACACTTTCCTTCAAGGGTCTGGTGCGAAGACAAAGTCAAGAGCCTGGCGCTCAGCCCCAGCCACATTGGGGTGCCAGAGGTCCACAATGAAGACTACTCGGGGCCCATCTTCAGGGGAGCCTGGGACATGCAGGGATGGAGACAACAACTGCATCAATACTTCTCTGCCAAGACAGCCACCAGATACTCAAAAAGCACATAGTAGATCTCAGGTCTGTTCTGTGGAATTGGTTGTTGTTTCTTTTCTTTTTAAGGCAGGTTCTCATGTAGCTTAAGCTGCCTGTGAACTCAGAATCTTGCCTGCACTTCCTGAGTGCTGAGAGTACGAGTACCAACACACCTGGCATTGTTTTGACCCTTAATATGTGAACTCTGAGAACAAACTGAAGTGGTGCCATAGCTGCCTCATTATATACAAAGTACTGAGGCTTGCTAAGGTTAAGTCGCTTGGCCTAAGTGCAAGAGGTAGGAAAGGAGCCCACGTGATCCAGCCCAGTCTTGCAGTGGCAGCCACTTCGTAGGCATGCACATACACATGTTTTTAATTTTTATTTTACTTTATTTTAGGGAGAGAGAATGGGCACAGCAGGGCCTTCGGCCACTTAAATGAATTCTAGATGCATGTGCCACCTTGCGCATCTGGCTTAAGTGGGTCCTGGGCAATCGAACCTGGGTCCTTTGGCTTTGCAGGCAAATGCCTTAACTGCTAAGCCATTTCTCCAGCCCTACATTCACTTATCTAACTTTTCAGTTGCTTGAGAAGAAAGTGGGTGCCCCCCAGGTGACTGGAGGAGTTTTGCTGGGCCTGGTTCTGCAGCCCTCTAGACTCCTCAGCTTGTTGGTTCCTCGCCTCCAACCCAGCCCAATGGGAGTCCTGTTACCGTTATGAGCCACTGTGTGCAGAAAGGAGTCATCCACCAGGAGGCAATGCCCCTCAGCCCAGCATTGGGGCTCACCACCAACCACCAGCTCACAGCCAAGGGGAATCTTCAGGCCTGAGACAAGAAAACAGTCTTCTAGCACTCCAGCTTCTGTCCAAGGGGCCCACCCATTCAACAGATCTGTGGGCCTTAAAGACCTGCAAGTTCTGTGGTTTCTCTGTTCTCTGGAAGGTGACTGGATTCCAGTCAACAGTGCGCATGAATAAAATGCGAGTAAATGAGTGCTGCTGTGACAATGAGGATCACGCCTGTCATTAAAATAAACTTAGGCTTCTTGGTGCAAAAGCTATCTCTTCTTGACTTACTGACAGCCCGGTTCCAGAACCTAGTCTGTGGAACACTGTCTCCCCATGAAGTATGACTGATGACTCATCCTGACACCAGGAGCACACAGTTGAGTGTGGTGAGAAATGTGAGCCACCAACTCTGATGAGAAACAGGAAGGCTTCCTAGTGGAGGTGTGCCGTTTGAAGGCTCTCTAGTCTGAAGAAGAGTTGTCACGGAAGCACTAAGGGGAGAAGGTATTATGGCTTGAAAGTCCAACATGAGTGTGACACCTGCAGGGATCAACCAGAAGGCCTTCATGATTTAGAGTGTTCGGGGGAAGAAGGGTCTGGACTTGATTCTGAGGCCAGTATGTCCCCAAAGTATAGGCTATACCCAACTGGCAGCCCAAAAGAGATTTGGGGTGAACCAAGGACATAGCATAGAATAACAATTAGAAAATTATTTGTTTCCCATTTTAATCTTTAGAGCATAAAGAAAATGTCAGGTGGTGCTATTGGAACATCAACACCCACTAACACTGTTACCTTGTCAATGAAGAAAGTTATGCTTGAAGCTGATAATAGAGTATTTTACTAGAATGCTTAATGCTTTTTGTATTTGACAAGGTCTTGACCCGAAGCTTACCTCAAACTTGGGGTCTTCCTGCCTCAGCCTCTGTGGATCTAAGAGAATAAGCACCACCATGTCCTGCTCAAGGCCTGCTTTCAAGTTTCTATTTGTTTGAGCTTTTTCTATTCATGGTAAGTCATATTGATCACTTATAGCTCACTAATTGTTCCTCTACAATTAAAAAATAAATGAAAGCAGAGGTATGGGTAGAGCCCATGTGAAGAACATAGCATAGGTGACAGAGGTCTGCAGAAAGGAGTCTGCAGAGTGAAGCCTGGGAAATCCTGCTGTGGCAGGCTTCTGAGAAGAGGCCGACGGAAGCTATACTGCAAGAAGACCCCGGGACAGAGAAGAGGCTCTGGAGGGGAGTCATCGAGGTGAATCTACTTACCCAGATGGCATCTGACCCGAGCGTTGGTGGGTCCACACCGGCCCTCAAGCCGAGCCCCAGGCATGAGAACAGAGAAGCCGGCATTGCCGAAGCTGTTCGCGCTCATGAAGCTCCTCAGACCCCTCAGTGCCCGATAGGCTCCCGGGCACCGGCGGCAGTTGCTGGGTTGGCACCGGCCTGCTTGGTACAGCAGGAGCTGGTAGCACCCCGGGGCCAGAGGTGGGGACCAGCCCCGAGGCAGAGGACTATTTCCTGAGAAGTCCCAGCTCACGGTCCCAAAGTCCCGCAAAATGGCAGGAAAGTTGCTCTCCAGGAGCTCCACGTCATGCCGCTGGGCATCCCGTGGCACAAAGGGGGTGGAAGGCAGGTCTGGTAGGAAAAACAAGCCTGGGCGCTGGATGCCCAAGACCCCTGGCCCTCCTCCAGGACCTGGGCCTCCCTGAGCTGCCCTTCTCACCCTACCCATCCCAGCCCAGGAGTAGCGCCTGGCATAGGCCCGAAGCCGACGGCTCACTAGGCCTTCTGCCCCAGGTCCTTCCCCAGGATCCCCAGAACCCCTTAGGCCTGGCCTGCCAGTATCAAAGCATCCTCCGGGCCCCCCACTAACATCTCCAGCCCGGCTCCCAGACCCCAGGGCCGGAATGTCTTGGGAGCCCAGGCGGTAGCAGTACCAGAGAAACAGAGAGGTGAGGGCTCCAAGGAGCAAGGTCAGCGCGGAGGAGGCCAGGGGCAGCGGCCACGGGAACAGAATAGGCAAAGATGCCCTGGCCAAGAGGCCTGGTGCATCTTCCAGACCCCAGCTCCCCTGTCCCACCAACTCTCCGCCAATCCCCTCCATGACTGCTTCCTGACTTCCGCCCCCTTCCAAGTTCCTACTCCTGTTTGAACCTTTTTTCCTTCTGAGATCTCTCCTCCCTCCTTCAGACCTCCAACTGTCCTTTCCCTTCCTCTCCTCTACCTCTCTTCTCTCCTACCAATTCTTTCTCCATTGACTGTCTTCTCTCCGAGATAATTCTCGCCTTCTTCCCATACTTCCCTCAATGGCCCCTCTTTTCCTTCTCCTTCCCGCAGTCTCCTCTCCTTCTGCCTCTCTTCTCCCCACCCTCTATCTCCCACTCTTCTTTCGTGTGTCTCCTCCTTCCACCCCACCCCCGCTCCTTCTTTCCTGTGCTCTTCCCTTCTCTTTTTTCTTCTAGCTTCTCCAGGAAGCAGCAGTTTCTTCCCCACCTGGACCCTCAGCCCCAAGACCCCACCACCTATGTTCCTCCGTAGCGGCTTCTTTCTCCTTTCTCCCTCCTGTCCTCGCCCTTGCTTCTCACTGGCCCCGACCCGCCGGTCCTGCCGCCCTCTCCTTCCCTGGCTCCGCACACTCCTTCCTGGACTCCCACTCGCCCTGACGTCACTGCTTCCCGCAGCGCTCTCCACTTAGCTACCCACGACCCGCCCCCGCCCGGGGAGCCGCCACTCAGCCCTGGGAGGAGGGGAGACTCCTCTCTTGATATGCCTCCCTACTCCCTTCCCAGCCCTGACCTGGCGCCACGTGGGGCACAGGGGCACGGTGCCAGCCTCCAGACGCCCTGCAATGCGAAAAGAAGGGCGGGCGTAAGGGAGGGAAGGAAGGGCGGGACAAACCATGGGGCGGGGCCAGAGGGCGGACAGACGGGCGGACAGGGCAGGTGCTCCGGGGACTGCGGGCTGGGGCGCCGCGGCTAGCCCGACCCGTCGGTGCGCAGGTCCCTGGAGACTGGCTGTGACTACCCTCGCCCACCCCTGCCTTGGCCTTCCCGAGAGCCAGCCCCGGCCGAGGTGATGGATAGTGGAAGGGACTTCCTTCAGCCAATGGCTGGCCGCGCAGGCACCCGGGCGGGCGGGGCCCGGGGAGCTGTCCGCCGCTGCGGTGCTGAAAAGGACGCCGCGGGCGGCGGAGGCCCGGCGCCGAGGACTGGGGAGCTGCCCGGTGCCGCTCGCGCGGTGTATGTCGTGTGGGGGTGTCTCCTCCCCAGACCTCGACCTGTCACCCTTAGACTTCTTATAAACGTGGAAACCCCGCATTCTCCGGAAGGGGCAAGCCCATCCCACCTGAACCTCTGCAAAAGGCAAAAGGAAGTCCCTTTGGGGGGCAGGTCCGGATGTGGACTGAGGACATATTGGGGAGGCCAAGAAGGCGCTAACCAAGCTGTGCCGCACCGCCCCCCCGGCGCCCGAGGAAGGGGAGATTCAGATTCCAGATGTGCTGGAAGAGCGGGGGGAGGGGAGCCTAATCACTGCTGGGACCGGAGGGTTTCCTCCGGCTTCCCTAGGGGCCGCGAGAGTGAGATTACGGGACCTGGCTCCAGATCCCCCTTCCTCCATCAGTATTTCCTCCTCCTCCCTCATCCGCAAATAAATCCCAGGCCCCTCCCTTCGCCCGTCCCCAGGATCTGACGTGGGCTCGACACCTTTCTCAGCTTCTCCCTCCTGCAGCTCCAGTGCCCGAGCCTCTGCTCTCCGGGTTCCACAACCCCTTCTCTCCTTCCCCACCCCAACCTTCCCCGCTAGGGCCCAGTAGGGATCTTCTGGATCCTCAGCCCCACCCTAGCCCCCCCCCCCCGGAAGCTGCCTTTCTCCTCCCCATTCTCCCGGCTTGTTGCTATCCAGCCGTCCCGGTGGACCCAGGCGCCCGAACCAGAGGGCAACCTTCGGGCCTCTCGGCCCCACCCCCCACAGCCGGAGCCGCGCCCCCCTCTACCCCGATCCCGATCCCGGAGCAGCGGATAGAGATTGAGCAAAGAGGGGCCTGGACTCCAGACAACCTCTAGCCCAATTCTGCTCCTCCATCCCAAGGGGCAGAAAAATTGCCTTCCTTTGCTGGCCTCTGGCAAGAAGCAAAATTAAAGGAAAGATAAGAGGACGTGGAGGGAAAGTGACAACTACATTATTCAGTAAAAGAACGGAGGAGAGAAACTGGGGTGAGTCGCCATGGGGACTCCCAGGGCCCAGCACCAGCCGCCTCCTCAGCTGCTGTTCCTAATTCTGCTGAGCTGTCCCTGGATTGAGGGTAAGGACGTGAGGGTGTGGGGGTGGGCTCAGGGAAGGCCTTGAAGGGGTCCTCCACGTTCTTTTTCTCAACATCTTGGATCTTGAGAGCTAGTGGGGGAAGGGAGGGGCAGTTAACTGAGAAGGGGCAAGCCAGGGCTTTTTGGCTGGTACTTGAAACCCCTCAACTCCCAAAATTGAGGAGGTGGGGAAATGAATGAGGGGAGCTTTTAGCGGTGTCTTAGGGGTTAAATACAGGAAGGAGGGCTGGGGAAGTTGGGTGGATGTCTGCGGAGGCGGCAGAAGCACGCAGGCTACCTGGGTGAGAGAGAGATGGAGGTGCTGGGAGAGATGCCAGGCACACACACACAAATGTTCTCGGACATACAGACAAAGACAGATTAACAGAAGCAAGGATATTCAGTCTGCCTCCACTCTGATCCCCAACCCGACTCTAAGGAAGACAGCGGAGGAGAGAGAGGAGAGGAAAAAAGACAAGAGAGGAGAGGAGAGGAGGAGAGAGGGGGGAGGAAGAGAGAGAGATGGAGACTGCAGAGATAGAGATAAAACCCAGTGAGAAGCAGGCACTGCGGAAGCAAGGACTGGAAGGTACTGCCATGCCCTCCACAGAGTCAGGGTGGGGGCATCACTGAGGGAAGGGAAGCTGCGCTGGAGCCCTCATCCTGCACTCCCCACCTGCGCTGTCCAGGGCTCATAGTAACTCCGGAGCTCACTGGAGGCCCACAGAGCCTCGGGCAGGGGGTGGGGCAGCTGAGAGCCTCTCTTCTCATCTTGGCTCTCAGCCCAGCCTGGGATCCTCAGAGCCACTGCAAAGAAGTGCTCTGGAAAAGTCTCCAGAGGAGGAAGAGATTGGGGGGGGGGGGACTGGAGAGGCTCACATGACTTCGCCTCCTAGGTCTGACCCTGAAGGAGGATGAGGCACTGTCTGAGCCTGGAAGTGAGACCCCCACAGTGGCCTCTGAAGACCTGGCTGAGCTGATCCATGGAGCCCTGCTGCGGAAAGGCCCAGAGATAGGCTATTTGCCAGGTGAGGCACCCCAAATGGTATAGAAATGAAGGGAGAGACATTTTCTCAGGGAGATGGGGAGTCAGGCCAGGGGGAAAAAACAATAGAGAGAGTGTGGAAGGCACAAAACTCCCCAGAATAAAAACAGTGAAATTCAGAGAGAAACAGGTGGAGAAAGTCTAAAACTGGGCATAGACAGAATCGAGACCGGATGATTACGAGATAGAACACACACACGAGGAATGATAGATGGAAACTCAGAGAACTAGTCAGAAAAAAGGTGAGAGGAAAAGAGTGAAATACAAAAACTAGCAAGTTTAGTCAATCTGGGATCATAAAATCAGAGGGCAATAAGAGCAGAGAAACAGCTGTGGAGAGCAAATACAGGGGAGAGAGAAAGGGGTAGGAGAAGGAGCAGGGGAAGGAGAGCTCAAGAGGCTGTCAAGACTGGGGGAAAAGGAGGCTCGCTGCAAAGCTTGAGAGGAGGTGGGGATCCTGGGTGGGTAATGAAAGGGTAAAAGGCCATGTGGGGAGGCCTTCGGGGTTCAGTTTCCCTCTGCCAGGCTCCTCACCCCTGTGGCCAGTTGCTGATCCTGTGCCCTGACTTCTCTTGCACTGACTGTCACAGGCTCTGACCCAGACCCCACACTAGCCACTCCTCCAGCTGGTCAGACTCTTGCAGTACCTGCCTTGCCACGGGCTACTGAGCCAGGGACAGGGCCTCTGACAACGGCTGTCACCCCTAAGGAGGTCAGGGGGGCAGGCCCCACAGCACCAGAGCTACTGACCCCACCCCCTGGAACTACAGCACCACCCCCTCCCGGCCCCGCCTCCCCAGTCCCACCTCTCGGGCCTGAAGGAGGTGATGAGGAGACCACCACCACCATCATCACCACTACAACTGTCACCACTACTGTCACCAGCCCAGGTGAGGCCATGAGAAGGGCATGCAAACACCAGTGTGGGACGGGAGAATGCTGGGGAGGGGTGGAGGAAAAGCTGCCTGGAGCATGTGGAAGGAGTCTAGGTGCAGATGGGAGAGGAGCTTCTGCTTCATAATGACACAAGACAGCATTTATAGACCCTCACTTCAACCCGCGGGCTTTTCTGTGAGCTTACATCCATATCACAGTGGGGCAGAGAGTTCTCAGTGCAAGTGGAGAGGGAGCGCTGGGTCAGGATGGTGCCAGGGCCTCTGGGGAAGACAGGTGGCTTCTGCACTTGTTTGGTTGGAGGGCAGGAGCACAGGACTTCTTTCTATCCCAGACACTTCTGTCTCTTCAGTTCTATGTAATAACAACATCTCTGAGGGTGAAGGGTACGTGGAGTCGCCAGATGTGGGGAGCACTGCCAGCCGCACCTTGGGACTCCTGGATTGCACCTACAGCATCCACGTCTACCCGGGCCATGGCATCGAGATCCAGGTAACCGGACCTAAGCCTGTGACTGAGAAACTTAACAAGCCCTTTCCTCTGGGCACACTGTGAGTGTGCCCAAGTTTGGCCTGGGAACCAGAGAATTTATTTTCTGACTCAGGTGATATCAGAAACTCTTCTAGACTTCTGCAGCACAGGCAATATCCCTTTGGTATGGGGGCAACTACAGACAGGAAAAGAGAAGGTGGTGAGGGTGGGTGCTTAGGCAGTCATGTCACCCCCTCTCTGAGCTCATTTGCCCTGTTTGTCCCTGTCTGGCTTCTCTAGGTACAGACACTGAACCTATCTCAGGAGGAGGAGCTCCTGGTGCTGGCTGGTGGGGAGTCCTCAGGCCTAGAGCCTCAACTCCTGGCCAACTCCTCCATGCTGGGAGAAGGACAGGTTCTTCGGAGCCCAACCAACAGGCTGCTCCTGCACTTCCAGAGCCCACGGGTCCCAAGGGGTGGTGGCTTCAGGATCCACTATCAGGGTGAGGAATCTGACGTGCTGGTAGAAGGGCAGAGGCTACTTGGGGTACAAGGGACCTCTCCAGGTCACTTCTAAGCAGAGTACTGAGGGACATTTTTCCTTCTGGCTGGGCCTCTGACTCATGGGTAGTTGTCTTACACACTTACAGATCTGTGGCTAGGTATGAACAAATCCAAGTGTCCATTCATTCAACTCAACAAAGGTTTATTAAATGTCTACTTCATATCAAATCCTGAGTTAGCCTTGGGGAAAAGAATGAATAAGCCAGGTATAAGTTTGACTTTAAGGAGCTCAAAATATAGGGGAAAATCAGACAAGTAATCAAGATGGTTATAATTCAACAAGAAAAAGCTCAGTTTTGAGCTGGTGGGGAGCCAGGAAAGGCTCACGGAGGCTATGATGGAGGAAACCCAGACAGAGGGAGCAAGTGGGGACCTATAGTTCTTCTAAAAAATATAAAGATGGCTTCTTGGAGGATGTGATGACTAAGCTGAGGCCTAAAGGATAAGTTAGGCAGGGGAAAGGTAAGAGGAAGAAAGGGAAGGAAGCAGCTGTCTAAATGGATGGGAAAGCACACTCCAAGACCCAGAAAGGAGAGAAAATGTGACCCATAGAGGAGGTGAAGTAATTCAACATGGGAGATAGAAATATCTTAGTTGTGTGACCTGAGACAATTTTTAAAAATATTTTATTTATTTACTTATTTATGTGTGTGAGAGAAAGAGGCAGAAAGAGAAGAAGAAGGGGGAGAGAAGGGAGAGAAAAGGCATGCTAGGTCCTCTAGCCACTGCAAATGCACTCCAGATGCATGCATCACATTGTGCATCTGTCTTATGTGGGTCCTGGGGAACTGAACGAGTGTCCTCAGGCTTTACAGGCAAGTGCCTAAACTGCTAAACCATCCCTCCAGCCCGAGACAATTGTTTTTAATCTTTCTGTGCCTCATGATTCCATCTGAAAAATAGAAATTGTAACACTTACTACATAGTTTTATTAGGAAGAGCAAATGAGTTCATTTATGTTGAGTGCTTAAACTAATGTCTGCAACACACTAACATATCAGAAGTGCCAGACATTGCTGCCATGGCCAGAAGGCAGGTGGGGGAGGAATGAGCAAAGAACCCAGGCTGGCAAGCAGGCTGGATTGAGATCATAAAGGACTGCAGTGGTGAGTTTGCTCTACTTTAATGTGCCAAGAGGGAAGAAAGTTAAGGTCTCTTAAGCTGGGAAGTGAGAGTTTCAGATTTGTGATTTGGACTCTTCCAACTTTGGGGGCAGGACAGGGAAGACGTATCATGCAGGACTGCATTCCCATGCATCTGCTGATAGGCGAGCTGCACACGTTAACATCCATGCTATCCTGTGTGTATGGGAACCTTCTCACAGTGCACCTGCATTTTGTAGCACAAATACGTGAGCACGAGACAAGAGGCTCAGCCAGTGTCTCCATTCTAGACACTGCTGTCTTCTCCAAGGTCCCTCTGCACACTCCTCAGAAATGGGATCCAGTGACACTATTGTGTTGCTTGGCTTTGTGTACCCTGTGGCCCTGTGAGCTTGGCTGGCTCCAGATACCTTTTCCATCTTATCCAGGACACAGCCTGTGTCCCTTCCTCACAGCCTCTGTTCAGGCCCTGCCCCCCAGGAGTACACTGTGCAATGAAGAAGCGCCCACTACCAGGTCTACTTGGGAGACCAGAGAACTCAAGCATGTACTTGGTGGAAGGGACCTGGTTATTGGGGCAAGAGTGTGCATTAAGATCTTTGAGGCTAGACTTCAGGATATTTTAAAAAATGGCTCCCCACTGGCTCCTTTAAGCGGCCATTTCCCTGGGGCACAGAAAATAGGACTCTTTAAGATAAGTAGAGCATTGGGGAAAGCAGGCCTATTGCATAAATCGGCCTTCATCACTGGCCTCAGTCTTCCTTGCTTTGCAGCTCCTGCAGGTACCTTTGGGACCGAAGCCCTGTTTAAGGCCTTTCCCAGTTGCTCTAACTATAGCTTCTAGTCTGGAGTGGCTCCTAAGCACTTCCCAGGTTCAGTAAACTTGCTCCTGTGCAAATCCGTTTTACGAACCATTGCTTTGTTGGTCTCTTCCAACAACCCTTTGAGGAGCCGTGTTTGGCTCCATCTCTCAGAGAAGGAAAAATGTGAAGACCATGTGGGTTTCTTGGACACCTGAAAATTCACAGCACAGTCAAAAAGCAGGTCCCCAAGTCCCTGGCTGCAAGCCACGCACAAAATGAGGCTGCGGGTGGGTGATTCCCATGTCTGAGCACATTCTGTACACGAGGTGCTTGGCATGTTTCTTTTTTAAATTTTTATTTATTTATTATTTTATGTGAGAGGACAGAGAGGCAGAGAGAAAGAAAAAAATGGGTGTTATAGGCCCTCTAGCCACTGCAAACAAACTCCAGATACATGCACCATCTTGTACATCTGACTTTACATAGGTACTGGGGAATTGAACCTGGATCCTTAGGCTTTGCCTTTCTCTCTCTCTCTCTCTCTCCTTGAAAATAAATAAAATATTTGAATATATATATGTATGTATGTATGTATAAAATTTCAGTCCCCCAAATTCTAAGTGGTAGGAATTAAAGTTATTATTATTGCCATTAGCTAGTAAGTGAGAGATGCCCTTCCCCTTCCAGTGGTGAATCACTTGCTCAGTCATTGGTTCAGTCTTGTGGTAACAATTGACAGTGGGTAATGTGGGAGCAGGAGGGTCAGGAAGGCTTCCTGGAAGGGCTGGTACTTAAGTTACTCTTTTTTCTTTTCTCTCTCTGTTTTTTTTTTTCCTTCCTTTCTTTCTTTTCACTTTCTTTTTCTTCTTTTTAATTTTATTTTTATCTTTATTTATTTGAGAGAGAGAGAGAGAGAGGCAGATAAAGAGAGAATGGGCATGGCAGGGCCTCTAGCCACTGCAAATGAACTCCAGATGCATGCACCACCTTGTGCATCTGGCTTACATGGGACCTGGGGAATTGAACCTGGGTCCTTTGGCTTTGCAGGCAAATGCCTTAACTGCTAAGCCATCTTCCCAGCCCCTCTTTCTTTCTATTCTTCCTTTCTTTTTTCAAGGCAGTGTCTTACTCTACCATAGGTTGACCTAGAACTTGCTGTGTAGTCCCAGGCTGCCCTTACACTTAAAATGATCCTCCTACTTCAGCCTCCCAACTGCTGGGATTAAAAGCATGCACCACCACATCCAGCTTTAAGTTATTCTGTGAAAGATCAGGGAGAGCATGGATGAGCAAAAGTTTAGAGGTGTGCTGGGCATGGTGGCACATTCCTGTAACTCCAGGATTCAGAGGCCTAATGCAGGACATCAAGAGTTCAAAGCCAGTCTGGGCTACGTAATGAGACCCTTTCTCAAAAAAAAAAAAAAAAAAAAAAAAAAAGGCAAGCGTGGGGGTGCAGTTTAGTGATGGAACATTTACTTAGCATATGCACGGCCCTGTATTTCATCACATCACAATCAAGAAAAAATGGAGGTAGGACAGTAAGGAGTCACAAAACTGCTGTGTGGGTCTCAGGTGCTGAAAACTAACTAAAGGAATGGGCTGGGCTCAGCTGTAGAAGAGGCTTAAATGTCAAGTTAAAGCTTTCAGATTTGATTCTATTGGTCAGAAATCATTGAAATTACTGTATTCTTTTTTTAAAAAAAATATTTTTATTTGGGCTGTGAAGATGGCTTAGCGGTTAAGGCATTTGCCTGTAAAGCCTAAGGACCCAGGTTTGATTCCCCAGTACTCATGTAAGCCATATGCACTAGGTGGCACATGCATCTGGAGTTTGTTTGGAGTGGCTGGAGGCCCTGGTGTGCCCATTCTCTCTTGCTCACGTTCTCTCTCTTTCTCTCCTCTGTCTCTCAAATAAATAAAAATAAAATATTATTTATTTATTTGAAAGCAAAAAGAGATAGAAGAGAGACAGAAAGGATGAGTTTGGCAGGGCCTCCAGCTGTTGCAAATAAACTCCAGACATATGTGCCACTTTGTGCATCTGACTTTACGTGGGTACTGGGGAACTGAACTGAGGTTGTTAGGCTTTACAGGCAAATGCCTTAACCACTGAGCAATCTCTCCAGCCTGAAAATACTGTGTTCTAATAGGCTGTTTTTATGTCTGTCTATCTCAGTAGTCTGGGGACTATGGAAAGGCAAGTTTTGGTTCTTCGTTATTTTATTTTATTTTATTTTTTATTTTATTTTTTATTTTATTTTATTTTTTCTTGGTTGGGTCTCCCTCCAGCCCAGAGTAACCTGGAATTCACTCTGTAGTCTCAGGGTGGCCTTGAGCTCACGCTGACCCTCCTACCTCTGCCTCCCAAGTGCTGGGATTAAAGGCATGCATCACCATGCCCGGCTTAAAAAATTATTTATTTATTTATTTATTTATTTATTTATTTATTTATGGAAGGGAGGCAGATAGAGAGAGAATGAGTATGCCAGGCCCTCTAGCCACTGCAAATGAACTCCAGATGCATGTGCCACTATATGCATCTGGTTAACATGAGTACTGGGGAATCAAACCAGATTCTTTGGCTTTGCAGGCAAATACCTTAACCGCTAAGCCATCTCTCCAGCCCTTTTTTCTTTCTATTCTTCTCTATCCTCACAGTCCCACCATGAAAACTCTTGTTGAATTTTGAAACATGGAGGGGTTAGATCTCTGATAGAGCACTAAGGAAGGACAAAAACCTCAGCAAAGCTGGTGTTTGCCAAGCCCTCTGCTCTGTAGAATCTGCCTCTCCTATAAGATACAGCTTTATATGTGGTGGTTGATGCCTGTAAGACCAGCATTGGGAAGCTGAGGCAGGAGGGTCAAGAGGTTGGGGCCAGTGGGGTGTGGTGGCACCCACTTAATCCCAGCACTTGGGAGGCAGAGGAAGGAGGATCGCCATGAGTTGGAGGTCGCCCTAAGACTACATAGTAAATTCCAGGTCAGTCTGGGCTAGAGTTAAAACCTACCTCAAAAAAAAAAACAAAACAAAACAAAAAAAAAAGGGTTGGAGAGATGGCTTAGCAGTTAAGGCGCTTGCCTGCAAAGCCAAAGGACCCAGGTTCAATTTCCCAGGACCCACATAAGCCAGATGCACAAGGTAGCGCATGTGTCTGGAGTTTGTTTGCAGTGGCTGGAGGCACTGGAGAGCCCATTCTCTTTCTTTCTATCTGCCTCTCTAAATAAATAAATAAAATAATAGTTAGAAAAACAGGGTATTTAAAAAAAGGGATTTTCAGGAGGCTATCAAAAAGAATGAAAAGCAATACAATCATGCCAACATACATAAAGGAAAAGGACACCAGGGAATAATCATTAGAGATAGGAAAAACTTGAATGTGGATGGACAGGCTATTATTGCTAGGAACAAGCCTTAATCTGGTACTGAGCTGTGTGGTAGCCAGTGCTAAAAGAGGTTACACTATTCTCACTACAATCAAACAGTTTCTTGGGATTGAGAGATGGCTTAGTAGTCAAGGTGCTTGCCTTTGAAGCCTAAGGACCCAGGTTCAATTCCCCAGGACCCATGTAAGCCAGATGCATAAGATGGCACATTTGCAGTGGCTAGAGGCCCTGGTATGCCCATTCTCTCTCTTTGTGCCTCTTTCTCTCTCAAATAAATAAATAAAAACCTAACCCCCAAAAAAAGTTTTTCAAAGAAAGCAAAACTTTACTTAGCATTTCATTTTCACATTTAGGGGCCACTGAACATTAAGGACTTTGATGACATAATAGTAAAAATTCCCAATGTGGCTGGGCTGGCTGAAAGTTGAGTGCACGTGAAGGCAGGAAGTTTGTAAGAGAAAGTTGGGCATGGTGGCATACACCTTTAATCTCAGCACTTGGGAGGCTGAGGTTTGGAGGATCTCTGTGAGTTTAAGGCCAGCCTGGGCTACAGAGTGTGTTACAGGTCAGCCTGGGCTAGAGTAAGACTCTGCCTTGAAAAATTACAAGTCTGTGAGAGAGAATGTTATGAGACACTTAATAAATAAGTTGCCGGCCTGGGGAGATGGTTCAGCAGTTAAAGGCAATTGCTTGTAAAGCCTTTTGACTCAGGTTCGATTCACCAGTACCCACTTAAAGCCAGATAGATGCATGAAGCGGTGCATGCATCTGGAGTCTGTTTGCAGTGTCAGGAGGCCCTGGCACACCAATTCTCTCTCTCTCTCTCTCTCTATCATTTTCTCTCAAATAAATTTTAAAACTATTTAAGTAAAAGAAAAGTAAATTTTACCCTTAATATCCACATCTAGAGATGGGTCACATAATCTCTGTGCTTCAAAAGGACAGTATAGACATACTTGGGAAATTGAAAAAGCTCTACACATATATTTGTTATTAGAGCTGGTGGAGTTCCAGGTAGTCAGTTAATTTGCTTGAGGTCACACAACCAGTGAGTACCGGGGTTCAAAATACCTATCTTATCTATAAATTAGGACCAAAGTGGATAAGTTACAAAGACTACAGGAGATAAGAGGTGTTGACATTACCTCCTGTTGTGACAAGGAACCTGTGTAAGGAGCTCCTCTTCTTTGGGGTAGGACTGTGGCATTTGTCCCTGGGCGGGAATGAGGTCAGAAGCACTGGGAGATGGGTATGAAAGGCTGGTGTGAGATAACAAGTCCTTCCCCTTCCTTGACCTATTCAGCATATCTCCTAAGCTGTGGCTTCCCACCTCGGCCAGCACATGGGGACGTGAGTGTGACGGATCTGCACCCTGGGGGCACTGCCACCTTCCACTGTGACTCGGGCTACCAGCTGCAGGGTGAGGAAACACTCATCTGTCTCAATGGCACCCGGCCAGCCTGGTCAGGCGAACCTCCCAGTTGCACAGGTGAGTCTTAGAGGAGTGAGCTGGAGGCCTTCATCTTTGGGGAGAAGCCATCCAGGAGGAGGTTTTCTGCTGAAGGGACTGTCCTAGGGTCTCCATTGCAATGTTTTTTTTTTTCCTGAGGTAGGGTCTCACTCTAGCTCAGACTGACCTGGAATTCACTATGTAGTCTCAGGTTGGCCCCAAACTCACCGTGATCCTCCTACCTCTGCCTCCCAAATGCTGGGATTAAAGGTGTGCGCCACCACGCCCCGCTGTACTGGAACTGTTTACCATGAAGGTCTCTGTCCTCTGCTGGGCTCCATCTTGCATGGCCGAGCTGGAACTGCTATCCTACGTCTCCATTCTGGATGCTGTTTCCTAGGACATTCTTCCTCCCACCGGAAACCATTTTCAGGGTCCCTGGCTGGTGGTTCTCTATCCTAGAAGCTTCATCTTGCAGAACCCCCACCCTGTGTCATCTTCATCCTAGGAATTCCCACCTGAGAAGTTCAAGTTTGAGGATCCCCATAGGCTCTGGCAGTTTTCACTTAACACACTCTCATGCTGGGGGCTCTGTCTGCAGGGATGGGTGCCCTCCTGGATGGGAGCCTGGAGAAGGTCCTGCCCCTTGGCCATCTCCAGGCCAGTTTCTGCCAAGCTCTGGAGATGGCCCTGAGAAGAACTGTGGTCCCCAGGAGAAGGATGAGTCACCTCAGCCTGGCCTTAACCTGTCCCTCTTCTGTCCACAGCCTCCTGTGGTGGCATTATCCATAATGCCACACTGGGTCGCATTGTGTCCCCTGAGCCCGGGGGAGCTGCAGGGCCCAACCTCACCTGCCGCTGGGTCATCGAAGCAGCTGAGGGGCGCCGACTCCATCTGCACTTTGAGAGAGTCTCACTGGATGAGGACAATGACCGGTGAGGACCCAGGCCTCAGTCAGAGGTCCCCACCTTGGGAGGCTTCAGTGGGGAGTCAGATAATTCTGGGATGGTTCCTTGTTGGGTCAAACTGAGTTTAGGCCTAACCATTTCTTAGAAACTGTAGTTGTGCAACCTTGGGAGGATCACACTGAACTTCTTTGTATCCTGTTAGTACCCCCATCTACACAAGGGAGGTGGTAGGACCTTTCCAAATGCTTCCTAACAAATGCACTAAGACAGTAAGTATTGCATAGTATGGAGGCGCTCACCTTTAACTCCAGCACTTGGGAGACTGAGACAGGAGGATCGCCATAAGTTTGAGGCTAGCATGGGCTACAAAGTGAGTTCCATGTCAGTCTGGTCTAGAGTGAGACCCTGCTTAAAAATAAAAGGGGGCTGGAAAGATGGCTTAGCAGTTAAGGCGCTTGCCTGTGAAGCCTATGGATCCAGGTTCGATTCTCCAGGTCCCATGTCAGCCAGATGCACAAGGTGATACATGCATCTGGAGTTCGTTTGCAGTTTGCCTTGGTGTGCCCATTCATTCTCTCTTTAATAAATAAATAAAAATAAATATTAAAAAAATAAAAGGGCTAGGGTCGGACGTGGTGGTACATGCCTTTAATTCCAGCACTTGGAGGCAGAGGTAGAAGGATCGCTGTGAGTTCAAAGCCAGCCTGAGTCTATATAGTAAATTTCAGGTCAGCCTTGGCTACAGCGAGACCCTACCTCAAAAAAACAAAAACAAATAAATAAATATAATAATAAATAAAACGTCTGAAGAGATGGCTTAGCTGTTAAGGCTGTTGCCTGCAAAGTCTCCTAATATGATCCAAGTTCAATTCCCCAGTGCCCACATAAGCAGATACACAAGATGGCACATACATCTGGAATTGGTTTACAGTGGCTAGAGGCCCTGGAACACCCATTCTGTCTGTCTCTCTTCTCTCTCTCTTTGCTTGCAAACAAATAATTAAAAAAAAAATAAAAAAAAAAGAGGGGCTAGAAAGATGGATCCGCAGTTAAGGCACTTAACTGCAATGCCTAACCATGCAGGTTCACTTCCCCCATACCTATGTAACAGCCAGATGCACAAAGTGGTGCATGCATCTGGAGTTTGTTTGCAGTGGCTAGAGGCCCTGGTGTGCTCATTAATTCATATTCTCTCTTTCTCCCTTCTTGTAAATAAATAAATATATATATATATTTTAAAAAGTACTTGAGTCAGTGCCCAGGACATGATGAGCATTGCCAGTGTGTGTTACCAGCAATTTCCATGTTCTTTGTCTCACAACCTGGTACCCCAATGCTGTGGTATGATCTTGGGCCAAGTACTGAGTTTTTTCTGAGCATTTGTAGTCTCACCTATAAAATGAGGGGCAATAATCATGTCTAATTCAAGAGTCCTTGTGAAAATCAAACAAGATAACATGTATAAGTGCTAAGAAGAATGTATGCCACATGATCAATGTTTGATTATAACAGTCATAAAGATAAGCCAGGGCTGGGGAGACAGTTCGGCAGTTAAAGGCACTTGCTACCAAAGCCAGCTTCAGTTTCCCAGTGCCCATGTAAAGCCAGATGCACAAAGTGGCACATGCATTTGAAATTTGTTTGTTTGCAGCGGCAGGAGGCCCTGGCTTGCCCATGAGCTAGCCCCCCTCCCTTCTCTACTTACAAATAAAGAAATAAAAATATTTTTTTAAAAAAGTCAGAAGCCAGCCATAATGGTGCATGCCTTTAATCCCAGCACTTGGGAAGCAGAGGTAGGAGGATCACCATGAGTTCGAGGCCACACTGAGACTATGTAGTGAATTCCAGGTCAGCCTGGACTAGAGTGAGACCCTACCTCGAAAAACCAAAAAAAAAACAAAAAAGTCAGGAGAGCAGGCAGGGAGGCAGCTTTCAAGGATGCCTCTCACATTCTTCTGTCCACCCCAGGCTCATGGTGCGCTCAGGGGGCAGCCCCCTGTCCCCTGTGATCTATGACTCTGACATGGATGACGTCCCTGAGCGTGGCCTCATCAGTGATGCCCAGTCCCTCTACGTGGAACTGCTTTCAGAGACTCCTGCCAACCCCCTGCTGCTCAGCCTCCGATTTGAAGGTAAGAGTCCTGCCTCCTCAGCACGTCCAACCCCACACAGTCCTCCCTTCCTCACACCAGGCGTAGTCACAAGCACCTATTCATTCCCTCCTGGCTCGTCTCCATGGTGGATCCCTTACATCTGACTTGCCTCTTCATCCCAAACCATAAGGATTCCTTCACAGGGACATTTTCTTGGCCCTTGAGGTAGCCTTTTTGAAGAAAAGAAGTCAGGTATGGCTGGGTCAGGTGCACGCGTGGGGACCGGCGATCTCAGTCTCTCTGTCCTCTTATGAGCCGAGGCTTCATCTTTCCCTCAGTGGCAGACCTAGCTGTATGCTTGCAGATCGCCTCCCAGCCACGCTGTGGCAACAGTGCCAGTAAAGGATCTCATTGGCCTGATGAAGGTCCTATGCCTTTGCCTGAGTCAACCACTGCAACTGGGGGTGGGAGGGTGAGGTTAGGATTGGCAGATCTGCATCATATGGCCATCCCTGATTGGCCCCAACTAACCCTCATGGGCTGGAAGTAAGGAAGACATTGTCTCCAAAATGAAAATAGAGGTGCTGCTGCCACAAGGAGACAGTGATCATGGGAGAAGAACCATTTATGCTTGGCCTTACAGTAGGAGGATCACTGTGAGTTGGAGGCCAGCCTGGGCTACAGAGTGAGTTCCAGGTCAGCCTGGGCTAGAGCGAGACCTTGAGAAAGAGCAGCCCAGATGTAAGAATAGTGAGAAGGGAGGTGAGAAGATGGAGAAGCATGTTTGGGAAATGGGATTGCTGTGTGGCTGGGTCAGAGGCTTCATATAAATAGTAGCAAAACAGGACTGGAGAGACAGCTTAGCAGTTAAGGTGCTTGCCTACTAATCAAAGGACCCAGGTTTAATTCCCCAGTACTCACGTAAAGCCAGATGCACAAGGTAGTGCTTGTGTCTGGAGTTTATTTGCAGTGGCTAGAGGCCCTGGCAGGCCCATTCTCTCTATATATAATAAATAAGTTTTTAAAAAATTAAAAATAGTATCAAAAGAGAGACAAAAAGAGGCAGGAGAGATTGCTCAGTGGTTAAGGCACTTGCCTGTAAAACCAGGGTTTGAGTCCTCAGTACCCACAGAAAGCCAGATGCACAAGAGTGCCACATGCATCTGGAGTTTGTTTGCAGTGGCTGGAGGCCCTGTTGTGACCATTCTCTCTCTGCATGTCTCTCTGCTTGCAAAGAAATAAATAAAATATTAAGAGAGAGTGAAAGACAGACAAAGAGAAACCAGTTTCTGGTATGAGTCACTGGAGGAGTGGGATTGGCACTGGGCCCTGAGGATGGATGGATGGGTGTTGCCCATGATTAAGTTAAGGAGCCCTGAAATAAAACAATGGGCCTGGACATGTACAACACGTGATTGGTTCTGAGAGTTCTGATGGGCAAGGAGCACTCTGCCTTTTAGTGACAAGCCCCATCTACCTACCCAGATGTGGTCTCTGCCGCTCTGTGAGCTTCAAACTCCTCATTTGTGTCACAGCCCCGTGTGATCTGGTGGACAGAAATGAAAAAGTTCTACAAAGCATTAGTTTTGCTCCTTTCATCCTGAGTAAAAGCACAGCAGCATTAGCACTAGCTGCAATATTGGATTGTAGCAACAGTGTGTATGACCACAATCCTACTGGGAGTTTTGAAGAGAGGACACACTACACTCACCATTTGTCCAAAGGCACCCTCCCCACGCCCCCATCCTTGTGGTTCCCAAGCCAAGTGTCTGTGGCTGAGAATCAAAGCTTCTGGGGTTGAGCTTTAGCTCTGCCATTGCCTGCTGGGTGACCTTGGACAAGTAGCATTTTAAAAAAAGTTTTTTATTTTATTTTATTAAAGAGATAGGCAGATACAGAGAGAGAGAGAGAGAGGGAGGGAGGGAGAATGGGCATGACAGGGCCTCTAGCCACTGCAAACTCCAGACACATGCACCACCTTGTACATGTGGCTTACATGGATACGAGGCAATTGAACCTAGGTTTTGCAGGCAAGCGCCTTAACCACTAAGCCATCTCTCCAGCTTCTGACAAATAGCTTTTTTTTTTTTTTTTTTTTTTAGTTTTTCGAGGTAGGGTCTCGCTCTGTAGCCCAGGCTGACCTGGAATTCACTATGTAGTCTCAGGGTGGCCTCGAACTCAAGGTAATCCTCCTACCTCTGCCTCCCAAATGCTGGGATTAAATGTGTGCACCACCATACCTGTCTTTAATATAATTTTTTTATTTGAGAGACAGAATGAATGGGCACTCCAGGGCTTCTTACCACTGTAAATGAATTCCAGATGCATGCATCACTTTGTGCATCTGGCTTTACATGGGAACTGGGGAATCGAAGCTAGGCCACCAGACTTTACAAGCAAGGGCCTCTAACCACTGAGAATTCTCCACAGCCCAGGATCTGGAATTTGAGATCAGCTTGAGCTAACAAAATTAAAAGCCCACTGAGTGGCCAAGCAGCACCTGAATTCAGCCCAAGTGCCCAGTTTGATTGAGATCCCTCAGGCCTGTCTTAATACCCACTTCTTGTGATCCATTGCTTTCCAGCCTTTGAGGAGGATCGTTGCTTTGCCCCTTTCCTGGCACATGGCAATGTCACTACTACGGACCCTGAATACCGACCAGGGGCACTGGCCACCTTCTCATGCCTCCCAGGATATGCTCTGGAGCCTCCAGGCCCCCCCAGTGCCATCGAATGTGTGGATCCCACAGAACCCCACTGGAATGACACAGAACCGGCCTGCAAGGGTGAGCGAGCGCTCCGCGTCCCACAGAGTCCTTCATCCTGCAGACAGCCTCTGAACTGAGGACCCCGGGAAGGTCACTTGGGAAGGAGACCTGAATATTGAAACTTAATAAACCCAAACTTAGGCAAATCCCTGTCCCTTCAAAGGCTGTTCTTGAGCTGAGTAACTGATAGGCTTGGTACAAATGCAGGGGCACAAAAGCCAAGCATTCAAGAGCTAGGGCTGAGTTGTGGGTTGGGGAGTAAATTGAAGAGTGGGAGTGGTCAGTAAAGAGCAGGGCTGGGGATGGGCATAACAAAACACCCAGAAGCATGTGAGGAAACCTCTTCTTTGAGAAGCCCACACCCATGCTTTCAGATACATCTTACTGTCTTCCCCTGCACCCCTCTTTCTCTTAACCCCTGTGCTTAAAATCTATATTAAAATGTCTTTTAATAAACTTCAACTCTACTTTCAAAAAAATATAAATAGAAGAAGCATGTGAGGTGGCCTGGTGCACACCACCCAGAGTGGTGAAGACTGTGGTAAATGGGAGACCACACACCCACATGGATCCTGAAACTGACACCTCTTCCCTAGCCATGTGTGGAGGAGAGCTGTCTGAACCAGCTGGTGTGGTCCTCTCTCCTGACTGGCCCCAGAGCTATAGCCCCGGCCAGGACTGCGTGTGGGGCCTGCACGTCCAGGAAGAGAAGCGTATCTTGCTCCAAGTTGAGATGTATGTTTGGGTGATGTAGAGGGTGCACTGGGTGTGGGCTGTGTCAGGTGTGATATGGCTGTGCAGGGCCTGCACGCTGAGCCGGAACGGCTCTTGGGGAGCCACACGGAATTCAGTGGGTACATGGTACTGTCAAAGGGGCCACTAAGAAGGTTCAGGATAGAGCTGGGACACCTCAGTTCAAATCACTTATTAGCTTGGCTACCATGGGGTAAGGAAGCCCTTTTCAAAGGCTATTGTGTAAGCAAGGAGACCCTGGTCTGGTGTCTCACTCTAGAAGTTTCTGACACTGCCCCTGGGGCAATTTCCAGAGACCTCAAATTGTTGTATTATTGCCAAGACCAAGCTGAGTGTGGATACAAATCAGTGAGCTGATTTGTATGAGGTGGCCTGTGAGTGGACAGAAGCAGTAGAGTGTGGCCCCAAAGCAGACACTCAGTTGCTAGCATTTGCACAGGCCGATGAAGACCATATGGTCCGGAATTGGTCAAACTGGATTTGAGCATCCCAAGGCGGTAGAAGGGGGACTGGAGGGTGTACTGAGATGGTAATGAGATTAGGTGAAGCAGGTGGAGGGAAGGGCCACAAGACAGGTGAACTGGCAGGGACTGGCCTAGAGGAAAAACTCAAGATTGAGCAAAAGCTGGGAGAGTGGAATACGGGGTGGGGCTGGCAACAGGTAGCTTACAAATGAGCAGAGTTGAGGACTGGGCAGACTGGGTGAGAGGAATTGCCCGTAGTCTTGCCTTATCTGGTCCCACTCCCTGCAGCTTGAACGTGCGCGAAGGGGACATGCTGACATTGTTCGACGGGGACGGCTCGAGCACACGCGTGCTGGCCCAGCTGCGGGGACCTCAGCCGCGCCGGCGCCTCCTGTCCTCTGGGCCGGACCTCACGCTGCAGTTCCAGGCACCGCCTGGGCCTCCAAATCCCGGCCTAGGACAGGGCTTCGTATTACATTTCAAAGGTACGGAAGGATAGATGGGCAGGGGTCCGGCAGGCCAGAGATGCTGAGAGGGGCACCCTCAAAGGGCGGCTTCCAAGCGCACCCTCTCTCCCCTGCAGAGGTCCCTAGGAATGACACGTGCCCCGAGCTGCCACCTCCGGAGTGGGGCTGGAGGACTGCGTCCCACGGGGACCTGATCCGGGGCACGGTGCTCACTTACCAGTGCGAGCCTGGCTACGAGCTGCTGGGCTCCGACATCCTCACCTGCCAGTGGGACCTGTCCTGGAGCGCCGCCCCGCCGGCCTGCCAAAAGAGTGAGCCAGACCCCACCCCCTTTGTCCTGTTCCCGTCCCGCCCCCTCCCATCTGGCCTCCGCCTCGCCTCCCCCCGCGGTCCGGCCCCTGTCCCCGGTCCCTGTCCCCGGCTGGCCCTGGATTCCATCCCTCCGCCCCGGGTCCTGTCCAGAGGGATCTTCAGGCACCGCTCCTAGGTCTTTTGGGTCCCACTCCTCTATTCGGTGGTCCGAAACTGTCCCCATCTAAGTCCCGCCTTCATCTCGGGACTCTTCCACGATCCTGGTTCTGTCCGGTTTTCCTCTGGGTCCTGCTTCACTGTTTCAAGGCCTCACCCCTTTAAGGCCCCTGTCAGGTCAAGTCCAGCCCTCCCAGCTTTGCCATATTCCATCTGGGCTCCACACCATCAACTCTTGGTTCTGTTCTGAGTACCCCCAAACTTTCGATCACCCAGACCTCCACCTTGTGCGAAGTCACTTTGATAAATCAGGCTTGTAGAGGACTTCCTTTAGTTTGGTCACTGAAGCCCCTGGCTGGGTTGCGGTTTTATGAGGGCGGGTTTCTGGCCCCACCCTGTCTGAACTCACAGCCTGGGCAGGTGATACTGAGAGGCCGCAGAGTGGGTGACTTGGGGCTAGGTACTTTCCCATCTCAGAGCGTCGGCTCCCTTATGAGTGAAGTCGGAGTAGGGGATTGTGTTGAGCAAAGACAGCTTTTCACACCGTGCTTGGTGTGTATACACAGTGAGTGAGTCACACTTTCTGAGCATGTAGCAGCGCTGTGTGAAGGGAGAGTGGTGGGTTCATTTTCCCAGGGATGACACAGATTTCAGAGGTGACATTTGTAGGAGCTCGGAGGTTTTATCTTTTAGAAGAGCAGAAGGGCTGCGTCTGGTGGCACACTTTCATAATACCAGCACTTGGAAAGCTGAAGCAGGAAGATCATGAGTTCAAGGCCAACAGGTCCTACACTGTGAGAACCTGTCTCAAAAAACTAAAGGCAGGGACTGGAGAGATGGCTTAGTAGTTAAGGCACTTGCCTGAAAAGTTTAAGGACCCAGGTTTGATTCCCCAGTACCCATGTAAGCCAAATACACAAGGTGGTACCAGATGTACAAGGGGGCACATGTGTCTGGCTGGGTGTGGTGGTGCATACCTTTAATTCCAGAACTTGGGAGGCAGTAGGAGAATCACTGTGAGTTTGAGGCCATCCTGAGACTATATAGTGAATTCCAGGTCAGCCTGGGCTAGGGCGACACCCTACCTTGAAAAAAAACAAAAACTAAGGACTGGAGATGTAGCTCAGTGGTAAAGTGCCTACTTGGCATGACAACTAAAATAAGGAAGCAAACAAAACATAGAAAGCTAGATATGGTGCACCCCTGTGTTCCCACCCATGACATGCTGACGCAGGAGAATCGGCATGCATTTGAGGCCAGCCAAGGCTACATAGCACGGCCTTGTCTTGAATTAGGAGAGAGCTAGGGAGATGACTCTTTGGGTAAGAGCAAGCATTAGGACCCGAGTTCAGATGGGGAGCACCTCTGCAAAAACCTAGGCATGGCCACACACACCTGTAACCCAAACTCTGAGGGGGTGGAGACAGGTGGCTCCCTGATCAGCCAGGCCAGCAAAATGGAAAGCTCCAGGTTCAGTGACAGACCCGTCTCAAGGCAATAAGGTGGAAAAATGATGAGAACACTAACGGCCTCCTCTGGCCTCTGCACACACGTGCATAGGCACACACAGTTGCACACACTGCCTACACACATGCATATACCACACACACCCCACATATGCAAAAAAATAGAATAAAAAAATAAGTTTTCAATTAAAAGTTACAAAATAAACAGCAGAAAAGGGTAATACTTTGTCATTTTCTGTTTATGTATTTGAGAGAGAGAAAGAGACAGGGAGAGAGAGAGAATGGGTGTGCCAGAGCCTCCAGGCACTGCAAACGAGCTTCAGGTACATGCACCACCTTGTGCACCTGGCTTACGTGGGTCCTGGGGAATTGAACCTGGGTTCTTTGGCTTTGCAGGCAAAGGCCTTAACCGCTAAGCTATCTCTCCAGCCCTTGTCATTTTCTTTAAGTTTGGGGAAGCTTGATACAGGGGTGTGTTGTAATTCTTCTGCCTGGCCCTTAGGAAAGTAGCATTGGTGGGACCAATGGGGAGGAGTTTCAGGAAGCCAGAGTTGGTAGACACAAGGAAAACTGTGTAGGTGACACAGCTCTCCATCCCTGGAAAGACTGTTGGGACTGAGTGAGCCAAGCTGTCAACTGGCCCAACTGAGACTCAGTTTGGAACCTTCTGTAAGCAACACACTCAGCCTGAAGCTGAGCTAAGACCCAAATCTCCCAAGAGAAATGACAGTGACATTGGCCTCTGAGGATAATCAAGATTAAATATCATGTTTGACAAACATCTAGCAGGGTGCCTGGCACAGTTTTTCATGCAATAAAAAGCTATGATTAGCCAGGCAAGGTGGTGCATGCATTTAATCCCAGCACTTGGGAGGCAGAGGTAGGAGGATCGTGGTGAGTTTCAGCCCACCCTGAGACTACATAGTGAATTCTAGGTCAGCCTGGGCTAGTGTGAAACCCTACTTCGAAAAACCAAAAAGAGAGCTGGAGAGGTGGCTTAGCGGTTAAGCACTTGCCTGTGAAGCCTAAGGACCCCCGTTCGAGGCTCGATTCTCCAGGACCTACATTAGCCAGATGCACAAGGGGGCGCACGCATCTGGAGTTCGTTTACAGTGGCTGGTGGCCCTGGCGCGCCCATTCTCTCTCTCTGCGTCTTTCTCTCTGTCTGTCGCTCTCAAATAAATAAGTAAAAATAAACGAAAATCCAACAACAAATTAAAAAAAAAAAAAAGAAAAACCAAAAAGAAAAAAAAAATTTATTTATTTGAGACAGAAAGAGGCAGAGAGAGAGAATAGGTACACCAGGGCCTCCTGCCACTGCAAACTCCAGGCACATGTGCCACTTTGTGAATCTGGCTTTACATGGGTACTGGGGAACTGAACCCAGGATGGCAGGCTTTACAAGCAAGCACCTTTAACCACTGAGCAATCTCCCCAGCTCTGGTATGGTTATTAAATATTTTAAATTTTACTCCAGGTCTGGAGTTGCACCACTCATGGCCATTTTCCAAAAGAAGCCTGAAATATAAAGCTCACTGGTTTCATTTTGTTTTAATTTTTTAATATGTACTTATTTATTTGCAAGGAGAGAGAAAGAGAAGAGAGAGAGAATGGGCATGCCAGGGCCTCCAGCCACTGCAAACTAACTCCAGACACATGCTCCACCTTGTGCATCAGGCCTATGTGGGTACTGGGGAATTGAGTCTGTGTCCTTAGGCTTCATAGGCAAGTGCCTTAACCACTAAGCCATCCCTCCATCCCTGGTTTGTTTGTTTTTGTTTTTTTTTTTCCTGAGGTAGGGTTTCACTCTAGCTCAGGCTGACCTGGAATTCACCATGTAGTCTCAGGGTGGCCTCGAACTCATGGCAATTCTCCTACCTCTGCCTCCCGAGTGCTGGGATTAAAGGCATGCACCACCACACCCGGCCCCCTGTTTTGTTTTTTGAGACTGAGTCTCATTATGCAGCCTAGGCTGGCCTGGTCTGGAACTTGCTATGTAGCCCAGGAAAGTCTAGAACTCAAGATCCTCTTGCCTTAGCCTTCCAAGTGCTGGATTATAGACCCTGCACCACCACATTTGGCAAACACGTTGAAATTTGTGTAAATCCATTCCTGGGAGTATTCAAGGAGATGGCCCAAAGCTCAGGCCTCTGCCAGCCCCAAGTTTGTGAGAGATCTCCTAAGGCCCTCTCCCCCAACCCCCTTGCTCTTCTGCCACCAGTCATGACTTGTGCGGACCCCGGCGAGATCACTAACGGCCACCGCACGGCCTCCGATGCCGGCTTTCCTGTGGGCTCCCACGTCCAGTACCGCTGTCTGCCAGGATACAGCCTGGAGGGAGCAGCTGTGCTCACCTGCTACAGCCGGGACACAGGCACACCCAAGTGGAGTGACCGGGTCCCCAAATGCGCCTGTGAGTCTGGGGGCACCCCAGGAAGGGGAGATGGAAGTCTTGGGGAGAGCCTGCCAGCCCCAGGTTGGGGCTGCTCTGCAGCACAGCAGTCATGTGACTGGCCCACTCCCTGCAGTGAAGTATGAGCCGTGCCTGAATCCCGGCGTTCCGGAGAATGGCTACCAGACATTGTACAAGCATCACTACCAGGCGGGCGAGTCACTGCGCTTCTTCTGCTACGAGGGCTTTGAACTGATCGGCGAGGTCACCATCACCTGTGTGCCCGGGCACCCTTCACAGTGGACCAGCCAGCCCCCACTCTGCAAAGGTGCCTGAGCTGATAGCGAGGAGGGCCAGTGTCTGGGGGTGGCAGAGTTTGGAAAGTAAAGTAGAAAACTGAAGATCAATGGGCCACCCTCCTGGGCGCCCTATCTTGTGGGCTCTCATCCTCAAAGGCATGTCTGGATGTCCTGGGGGAAACCTGAGTTCCCAGAATCATCCTAAGGAAGGTAGTAGAGGGGACCTTGGTTTGCAAGCCCCTTGCCCTCTCTACATAGGCCTCAGCTTCCTTATATCTGAGAAATGCTAAAGCACTGGTTAGCTCAGACTGTCCAGGAACCTTGAACTTTTAGCAGCCCTGGCCCATCAGTCCCCACTCCTCACCCAGGGAAGGAGCAGCTTAGATTGCACAGAGGGCAGAGAACCAGGCTGTGCAGCCCAGCCCCACAGGGCTCCAGCCCTCTCCCCAGCCTCCTTCCCTCCCTGGCTCAGACCCCGTCCCCCTCCCCCTCCTCTCCCTGCAGTGGCCTATGAGGAACTCCTGGACAACCGAAAACTGGAAGGTCAGTGAGGGTACAGATGGAGACCAGGCCTGGCCAGGTCGGGAGGGCAAGGCAGAGGCTGGGGGCAGGAGGCCAGGCCCCAGAGGGGTGAGGCCCAGGGTTCAGGGCCCAGGGCAGCAGGCTGGGAAAGCCCAGGACTGGGCCCAGCCTTGACTCACTGGCTGCTGCTCCTCCCTCCCCAGTGACCCAGACTACAGACCCGACCCGGCAGCTGGAGGGGGGGAACCTCGCGCTGGCCATCCTGCTACCCCTCGGCTTGGTCATTGTCCTCGGCAGTGGTGTTTACATATACTACACCAAGTAAGTGTACTCCTCTTGCTTGCCAGGGCAGGTGCCATACCTCCTGATACCGGGCCTGGCTGAGGGGCCGGCTCACCTGCTGATAACACTTCATGTCCTTTTCCTTCCCCAGGCTACAAGGAAAATCCCTTTTTGGCTTTTCTGGCTCCCACTCGTACAGTCCCATCACTGTAGAGTCAGACTTTAGCAACCCGCTTTACGAAGCTGGGGTGAGTTCCTCCCCTGCCCCTGGAATGCCACATCTCCCAGCTTCCCCCGATGCCAAAGCCTTCTCTTAAGATCTCTAATCTCTTTTAGGGATCTCAAGCTCAGGCAAAGAAAGCTGTGTGTAGATAATGGGAGTGATGAGAACCAGGGACCCCATTACAGTGTTAGAGCTCTAACCTATAGAGGGCACTTAGGCCCAACCTCCAGATCTTCCAGTTATTCAAGACAATCCAAAAATTGGTATTTTTCATGTCCTTTTGTAGAAACTATAGTAAGTACTGCTGGGTGTGGTGGCGCATGCCTTTAGTCCCAGCACTCGGGATGCCAAAGTAGGAGGACTGCTGTGAGTTCAAGGCCAGCCTGACTATATAGTGAATTCCAAGTCAGCCTGGGCTGGAGCAAGACCCTACTTTGAAAAACCAACAACAAAATAAAACAAACAAAAAAGACACTATAGGGTGAACTCAGCATACCTATCCATTGGCCAGATTCAGCCCAGGAATCAATATTAATTTAAATATAATTTTTTTTTCCCTTGTGGTACTGGAGGTTGAGTCTAGTCCTTCATGCATGCTAGCCAAGCTTTCTACCACTCACTGTAGCTATCTCTGGTCTCCAGTGCTTTTACTTTACCACCTCAGTAGCTGAGATTAGAGGCCTATCCCCAGTCCTGGCTCAAATATAAGGGTCTTTCCCTTCCTTATGGACACCTCCTACACCTCCATCTCACTCAACTGCTCTGCTCTGTCTTCAGGATACACGGGAGTATGAAGTTTCCATCTAAACCCCAAGACTAAGATTGCAGGACCCAGGATCCCCCTTCCCTCCTCATTCCAGGCAGTAGGAGCATAGGACCTGGTCTCTGGCTCCTGGTCCCCTCCCCACCGCTATGTAAATAGTCTTCCCATCCCTCAGAGGGAGCGCTGATGGCCCTGGAGAGCCTACAATAAATAAACCAGCATCCTGATGCCCAAAGCCACCTCTTCTTAGTTGCCAAACAAGGGGCCTGCCCCCTACCCTACTGACTCTGGATCCAGGGAGGGGAACTCAGCTCCCTTGCAACTGTCCCGGGCTCCTTCATCCTAGGGGCCCCCTCAAGGACTGCCCCGACAGCTCTACTGTCCACTTGGCCGTGAAGGTCCCCCCACAGACGCCTGACTGCTGGGCCTTGGAAGGCAAGAAGAGGAGGGATGAAGGGAGAGCTGGGCCAAGGACATGCCCCCTTCCCTGCATCTCCCCAACCCACAATCTTTCCACATTTGTTTGCTTCTGGATTTTTTGTTTTTGTTTTTGTTTTTGAGCAATAAACAGAAAATCACCACTTGTAACTGGGCTGGTGGGTGTGGTAAGGTGGGTTAGAGTATTGGAGCTGGTGCTGGTGGTCCCCTTGTGAATGGACTTGGGAAAGGTCAGCAGGTAAGTGTCATAGGTGCTGGCTTAAGGCTCAGCCTCTGTGGAAGAGTGGCTGGGGTAACTTGTCTCTCCACACCACCTTGTCAGGCTCTCCAGAGAGAGAGCAGACACTGGTTCTCTTCCCTCTCACAGGAGACAGCTTGCTTTCCACTAGCTTCCTGACCAACTTACTAGAGAATGTTTGTATCCACTTAAGTATACCATGCCATTCTCTCTACTAATCATTTTTTGGAGTTTTATTTATTTGTTTTTCAAGGCAGGATTCTTGCTATAGCCCAGGCTGACCTGGAATTCACTCTATAGTCCCAGGCCGGCCTCAAACTCACAGAAAGCCTCTTAGCTCTACCTCCCCCCTGAGTGTTGGGATTAAAGGCCTGCCCCACCATGCCTGGTTGCTATTATTTATTTAGTTTGAGACAGAGGGTCGTTGTGTAGCAGACGGCCTTGAATTCAAAATCTTCCTGTCATAGCCTCCCAAAGAGTTAGGATTATAGGTGTGCAACCCCTATGCCTAGCTTTTTGACATTATAAGATACCTCCTGCTACTTGTCTACCGTGTATAAACTTATGGGTGTTTTTTCCCCATAATGTTCCTTCTACTTTTGAACCATGTTAGCAGTATGCAGACTGTTTTCTTAAGTGCTGCAGATCAAACCCAAGGGTGTCACATGTAAGGACATAAGCACTCTACTACGAAGCTACACCCTCAGCTCAATTTATAGCCCATTTGTCCAAGCGTCTTTCTTCAATTAACTGGATTTTAGTTGGTTAAAATTGTGTATTTAGTGCTGGTTGTGTTGGCACACACCTTTAATCCCAGCACTTGGGAGGCAGAGGTAGGAGGATTGCTGTGAGTTCAAGGCCACCCTGAGACTACATAGTGAATTCCAGGTCAGCCTGAGCTAGAGTGAGACCCTACCCTGAACCACCCCCCCCCCCGCAAAAAAAATGTGTATTTAAGTAAAGTGAAACAAGTTTAAAACATTTGTGAAGATGTTAAAATTCCCAGAAGAGGGATGAATTTTAGAAGGCAACCTGCCTTGATATATCCTAAGTTCTTGAATCAGGCACTGTATTGAACACTTTTTAATTTTTTGAGAGAGAAAGAGGCAGAGAGAGAGAAAGAGAGAGAGAAAGAATGGGTGCGCCAGGGCCTTTCAGCCTCTGTGAATGAACTCCAGACACGTGCACCCCCTTGTGCGCATGTGTGACATTGCATGCTTGCATCACTATGCATCTGGCTATGTGGGACCTGGAGATTCGAACATGTGTTCTTAGGCTGCATAGGCAAGTGCCTTAACCGCTAAGCCATCTCTACAGCTCTTTTTTAAAATATTCTATTTATTATTTATTTGCAGGCAGAGAGGGATAGAAAGAAGAGAGACAGAGAAAATGGGTGCACCAGGGCTTCCAGCCACTGCAAACGAACTCCAGATGCATATGCCTTTTTGTGCAGTTGGCTTTATGTGGGTACTGGAGAATCAAACCCAGGTCACTAGGTTTTGCAGTCAAGCGACTTAACCATTAAGCCACTGTTCCAGACCCCACACTTTTGTTTTTGTTTGAGACAGGGTCTTTCTATGCAGTCCAGGACTCAGGAGGCTGGAGCAGGATGACTGGGTCTAGAGTGTAAGGCCAATCTGGACTACACAGAAAGCTGTAACAAGGCATGTGCTCCACCCCTGACTTGTATTATGAAGCTGAGATAAATCATTTCCCACTGATCAGATAAAGAGGTGAACCAACTTCCTCAGGAGGGCCAATTAAGTCGCCATACTGGGACAAAGATGCAAACCCCACAAAGCCTCTATATCACCTTCTGTCTAGCACTGGGTATGCCATGTTCCCATAAACACGAGGACCCAATGCTCAGAGCGAGAAGCAGTGGCTCAGAGTCCTCAGAACCAAAGGTGATGGAGGAGACTCCTCAGGAGCAAGGGTGGCCTGAAAGTTCTAGAATTTGGCTGGGAGACTGGGTTTGGGTTCATAAATTCACCTCTGCCAGCGGGGTGGCAGACAACTTGATTTCAATAACACACCATCCAGCTATGGAAAGCAAGCCCCACCTCTGACCCCAGAAGCCACATGCCTGAACCATGGAGAAGGGAGGATCCCTGGCTCTTTATTAAAACCTTTCTTCCCTGTGGTGTGCTTGCCCATGGAGGATGGAGAGTCTTGCGTGGTTCCAGAAGGCTTTGTTGGTTTCAGAGGCAACAGTGCTCATTCCCAGGACTCCCTCATAAGATGAAGTATTTAACCAGTTGCAATAAAGGCAAAGTCGGGGGAGGGCAGGAGGCCAAGAGCAGTACGGAGGGTGGAACTCATCCTCCCATTGTCAGGCTGTTGGAAAGAGCTCCCTGGAAAAAAAAAAGTGCAAGCCTCTGACTCTTTCTGTCTTATCATCTTTCCATCCTTTACCCAGTCATCTAAGCCATTTTCCACTCTTCCATTTATCCATCCACCATTCCTCATGATCTATTCATCTATCCATTTGTTATGGTTAATCTGGATGATTCAACTTGATTGAATCTAGAACCATCTAGGAGGCAAATCTCTGGGGATGTCAGTGAGGGAGTTTCTAGATTAGGTGGAGGTGCAAAGACCCACACTAAATGTAGGCAGTGCAATCCATGGGCTGTGGTCCCCCACCGAATACAAAGGCGAAATCGAGGAGAACACAGACATCCATTTCTGCTTTGTGACTGAAGATGCAAGTGACCACTGTGACTTCCCACCAAGATGGACTCTATTTGCACACTGTAAGCCAAAATAAACCAACCCTCCCTCCCTATCCCTTCCTTCTTCTCTTCCTTCCTCCCTTCCTTCTCTCTTCCCTACTTTCCTTCTTCTCTCCCTTCTTCCTTTCCTCCCTTCCTCCCTCCCTCCCTTCCCTCCTGCAGCTGCTTTTGTCTGGTTTCTTTTTTTTTTACTTTTATGTTTTCATTTCTTGAGATAGGGTCTCTAGTAGTACAGGTGGTTTTGAACTCATTATGTAGCTGAGGCTGGCCTTGAAACTCTTGATTCTCTTGCCTACAACACTCAAGTGCTGGGATTACAGGTGCTAACCACACTGACTTACTGTTTTTAATTTTTTAAATTATTTTATTTATTTATGAGAGAGAAGCAGAATGAGATAAAATGGGCATGCCAGGGCCTTTAGCGACTGCCAACAAACTCCAGACTCATGTTCCACCTTGTGCATCTGGCTTATGTGAGTCCTGGGGAATTGAACCTGAGTCCTTTGGCTTTGCAGGCAAGCACCTTAATGGCTAAGCCATCTCTCCAGCCATGTTTTTACTTTTTTAAAAAATATTTTTATTTACCATATGAGAGGCAGAGAGACAGAATGGACACTCCAGTACCTCGTGCCACTGAAAATGAACTCCAGACACATGTGCCATTTTGTGTATCTGGCTTTATGTGGGTACTGGAGAATCAAACCTGGGCTGACAGGCATTGCAAGCAAGCACCTTTAACCACTGAGCAACCCCTGTTTTGACTTTTACTTATTTATTTGCAAGCAGAGAGAAAATGAGGAGAGGGCAAATGGGTACATCACAGATTGTTTCCATGCAAACGAACTCCAGACACATGTGCCACGTTGTGCATTTGGTATTACATGGGTACTGAGGAATCTAACCTGAGCCATCAGGCTTTGCAAGCAGGTGCCTTTAACCACTGACCCACTCTCTAGCCCCCTTTATTTTACTTTTTGAGAGAGTCTCCCTATGTAACTCAGGCTGCCCTTTAACTTATGATCCACCTGCCTCAGCCTCCTGAGTGTTGAGATTTGTATACGTGTGCATGCTCAGGTTAAATATATTATTTTTATTTTAAATATTTTTTAAAAATTTTTGTTATTTTTATTTATTTGAGAGCGACAGACAGAGAAAGAGGCGCAGAGAGAAAGAGAGAGACAGAGAGAGAGAGAGAGAGGAATGGGCATAGCAGGGCCTCCAGCCACTGTAAATGAACTTCAGGCACACACCTTTAATCCCAGCACTTGGGAGGCAGAGGTAGGAGGATTGCTGTGAGTTCAAGGCCACCCTGAGACTACATAGTGAATTCCAGGTCAGCCTGAGCTAGAGTGAGACCCTACCCTGAACCACCCCCCCCCGCAAAAAAAATGTGTATTTAAGTAAAGTGAAACAAGTTTAAAACATTTGTGAAGATGTTAAAATTCCCAGAAGAGGGATGAATTTTAGAAGGCAACCTGCCTTGATATATCCTAAGTTCTTGAATCAGGCACTGTATTGAACACTTTTTAATTTTTTGAGAGAGAAAGAGGCAGAGAGAGAGAAAGAGAGAGAGAAAGAATGGGTGCGCCAGGGCCTTTCAGCCTCTGTGAATGAACTCCAGACACGTGCACCCCCTTGTGCGCATGTGTGACATTGCATGCTTGCATCACTATGCATCTGGCTATGTGGGACCTGGAGATTCGAACATGTGTTCTTAGGCTGCATAGGCAAGTGCCTTAACCGCTAAGCCATCTCTACAGCTCTTTTTTAAAATATTCTATTTATTATTTATTTGCAGGCAGAGAGGGATAGAAAGAAGAGAGACAGAGAAAATGGGTGCACCAGGGCTTCCAGCCACTGCAAACGAACTCCAGATGCATATGCCTTTTTGTGCAGTTGGCTTTATGTGGGTACTGGAGAATCAAACCCAGGTCACTAGGTTTTGCAGTCAAGCGACTTAACCATTAAGCCACTGTTCCAGACCCCACACTTTTGTTTTTGTTTGAGACAGGGTCTTTCTATGCAGTCCAGGACTCAGGAGGCTGGAGCAGGATGACTGGGTCTAGAGTGTAAGGCCAATCTGGACTACACAGAAAGCTGTAACAAGGCATGTGCTCCACCCCTGACTTGTATTATGAAGCTGAGATAAATCATTTCCCACTGATCAGATAAAGAGGTGAACCAACTTCCTCAGGAGGGCCAATTAAGTCGCCATACTGGGACAAAGATGCAAACCCCACAAAGCCTCTATATCACCTTCTGTCTAGCACTGGGTATGCCATGTTCCCATAAACACGAGGACCCAATGCTCAGAGCGAGAAGCAGTGGCTCAGAGTCCTCAGAACCAAAGGTGATGGAGGAGACTCCTCAGGAGCAAGGGTGGCCTGAAAGTTCTAGAATTTGGCTGGGAGACTGGGTTTGGGTTCATAAATTCACCTCTGCCAGCGGGGTGGCAGACAACTTGATTTCAATAACACACCATCCAGCTATGGAAAGCAAGCCCCACCTCTGACCCCAGAAGCCACATGCCTGAACCATGGAGAAGGGAGGATCCCTGGCTCTTTATTAAAACCTTTCTTCCCTGTGGTGTGCTTGCCCATGGAGGATGGAGAGTCTTGCGTGGTTCCAGAAGGCTTTGTTGGTTTCAGAGGCAACAGTGCTCATTCCCAGGACTCCCTCATAAGATGAAGTATTTAACCAGTTGCAATAAAGGCAAAGTCGGGGGAGGGCAGGAGGCCAAGAGCAGTACGGAGGGTGGAACTCATCCTCCCATTGTCAGGCTGTTGGAAAGAGCTCCCTGGAAAAAAAAAAGTGCAAGCCTCTGACTCTTTCTGTCTTATCATCTTTCCATCCTTTACCCAGTCATCTAAGCCATTTTCCACTCTTCCATTTATCCATCCACCATTCCTCATGATCTATTCATCTATCCATTTGTTATGGTTAATCTGGATGATTCAACTTGATTGAATCTAGAACCATCTAGGAGGCAAATCTCTGGGGATGTCAGTGAGGGAGTTTCTAGATTAGGTGGAGGTGCAAAGACCCACACTAAATGTAGGCAGTGCAATCCATGGGCTGTGGTCCCCCACCGAATACAAAGGCGAAATTGAGGAGAACACAGACATCCATTTCTGCTTTGTGACTGAAGATGCAAGTGACCACTGTGACTTCCCACCAAGATGGACTCTATTTGCACACTGTAAGCCAAAATAAACCAACCCTCCCTCCCTATCCCTTCCTTCTTCTCTTCCTTCCTCCCTTCCTTCTCTCTTCCCTACTTTCCTTCTTCTCTCCCTTCTTCCTTTCCTCCCTTCCTCCCTCCCTCCCTTCCCTCCTGCAGCTGCTTTTGTCTGGTTTCTTTTTTTTTTACTTTTATGTTTTCATTTCTTGAGATAGGGTCTCTAGTAGTACAGGTGGTTTTGAACTCATTATGTAGCTGAGGCTGGCCTTGAAACTCTTGATTCTCTTGCCTACAACACTCAAGTGCTGGGATTACAGGTGCTAACCACACTGACTTACTGTTTTTAATTTTTTAAATTATTTTATTTATTTATGAGAGAGAAGCAGAATGAGATAAAATGGGCATGCCAGGGCCTTTAGCGACTGCCAACAAACTCCAGACTCATGTTCCACCTTGTGCATCTGGCTTATGTGAGTCCTGGGGAATTGAACCTGAGTCCTTTGGCTTTGCAGGCAAGCACCTTAATGGCTAAGCCATCTCTCCAGCCATGTTTTTACTTTTTTAAAAAATATTTTTATTTACCATATGAGAGGCAGAGAGACAGAATGGACACTCCAGTACCTCGTGCCACTGAAAATGAACTCCAGACACATGTGCCATTTTGTGTATCTGGCTTTATGTGGGTACTGGAGAATCAAACCTGGGCTGACAGGCATTGCAAGCAAGCACCTTTAACCACTGAGCAACCCCTGTTTTGACTTTTACTTATTTATTTGCAAGCAGAGAGAAAATGAGGAGAGGGCAAATGGGTACATCACAGATTGTTTCCATGCAAACGAACTCCAGACACATGTGCCACGTTGTGCATTTGGTATTACATGGGTACTGAGGAATCTAACCTGAGCCATCAGGCTTTGCAAGCAGGTGCCTTTAACCACTGACCCATCTCTCTAGCCCCCTTTATTTTACTTTTTGAGAGAGTCTCCCTATGTAACTCAGGCTGCCCTTTAACTTATGATCCACCTGCCTCAGCCTCCTGAGTGTTGAGATTTGTATACGTGTGCATGCTCAGGTTAAATATATTATTTTATTTTAAATATTTTTTAAAAATTTTGTTTATTTTTATTTATTTGAGAGCGACAGACAGAGAAAGAGGCGCAGAGAGAAAGAGAGAGACAGAGAGAGAGAGAGAGAGAGAATGGGCATAGCAGGGCCTCCAGCCACTGTAAATGAACTTCAGGCGCCACCTTGTGCCTCTGGCTTATGTGGGTACTGGGGAATCAGGGTCCTTAGGCTTCACAGGCAAGCACTTTACTGCTAAGCCATCTCTCCAGCCCTTTAATATATGTGTTTTTGTTTTTTATTTGAGGGAGAAAAAAGAGCTAGAGAAAGAGAGAGGGAGAGAATGGGCATGCCAGGGCTGTAGCCACTGCAAACAAACTCCAGACACATGTGACACCTTGTGCATCTGGCTTACATGAGTTCTGAGGAATTGAACCTGGGTCCTTAGACTTCGCAGGCAAGCTCCTTAACCATTAAGTTATCTCTCCAGCTCCAACTTTTTATTTTATTTTTAATGTCCAGTGCTAGGGGACCAAATCCAGGACCTCATGCATACCATACTGCCCCTACTCAACAGTCTGGCTAGCTACCATCACTCATATTCAAGGGGCAATTTAAAGCTCTGTGGGCTTCCAACTTCTTTCTTGAAAGTGAGGAAAGCAAAAGTCTGGAACCATGGAAGACTGGCAAGTGAATATGGGAAATATGTTCATTCAGGATGAAATCTTCAATCAAGTGCCATTTGGGTAGTTCGTTTGTGGTGGTTAGAGGCCCTGGTGTGCCCATTTTCCTTCTCTCACTCTCTCTTTCTCTCTCAAACAAATAAATAAAATATTTGAAAAAGAGCATCAGCTGGGCATGGTGGCGCACACCTTTAATCCCAGCACTTGGGTGGCAGAGAGTGGTAGGAGGATCGCTGTGAGTTCGAGGCCACCCTGAGACTACATAGTGAATTCCAGGTCAGCCTGGGCTAGAGTGAGACCCTACCCCGAAAAACCAAAAAAAAAAAAAAAAAAAAAAAAAAAGCATCTTGTTTCCACCAGAAGAGAAGCAACTTGGATAATGCTATCAAATCAACAGCAGATTAACTAGTAAGGTTTTTCTGCTACCTTAAGCAATTTCTAATGTCACCTTAGTTGGGATAGATGAACCATCACAAAGGCACTGCTAAATCCGCTCTTTGAAGATAAAGAATGGTGGCTTTGGCTCAGCTGTGTTGCACCTCAGACCTTGGTGATGAATCTTAAGGTAGTGGCCAAGTCAGAGAAATGACTATCCACATGGGGTGGTGGAGCCAGCACAGTATGAGACCCAATAAACATACGCTCATGTGATGATTAATGTTGTCAGCTTTATAGGATTTCGCATCACCATGGAAACAAATCTGTGGGCGTGTCTGCCAGGGATTTTCTAAATTAGGTTGAGGTGGGAGGACCCACCTAAACTGTGAGCACTGCCATTCTGTGGGCAGGAGACTGCGACTGTACGAAGAGGAGGGGCTGGCTGAGCATGAGCATTCATCCCTCTCCCCAGCTGAATGTGAGTAGCTGCTTCAGGCTTCCGCCGCTGCGCCTTCCACGCCATGATAGATTCAGACTCACATTATAAGCTGAAATAAATTCTTCCTTCCTCAAGTTGTTTTTGTCAGGAACTTTGTCACAGCAATGATAAAGTAACTGATACAAGCGGCCAGGCATGGTGGTGAATGCCTATAACTCCAGCACTCAGGAGGCAGACAGGGAGATCTGGAGCCAAAGCCCTTTTTTTGTTTGTTTGTTTGTTTGTTTGTTTTGTTTGTTTATTGAGGAAGGGTCTCACTCTAGCTCACGTTGACCTGGAATTCACTATGTAGTCTCAGGGTGGCCTCGAGCTCACTGCGATCCTCCTACCTGTTCCTCCCGAGTGCTGGGATGAAAGGCGTGCACCACCACTCCTGGCTTCAAAGCTATTTTTAGCTTATGAAGTTCCAGGTGAGACTGGGCTACATGAGATGCTGTCTCAAAAAAAAAATTTAAAAAAAAAATGCCACTGGTGGTGCATGCCTTTCATCCCAGCACTCAGCACCTTGAGACTACACAGTGAAGTCCAGGTCAGCCTGGGCTAGAGTAAGACCCTACATCAAAAAACAAAAAATCAGCCAGGCATGGTGGTGTAAACCTTTAATCCCAGCACTTGGGAGGCAGAGTGAGGTAGGAGGATTGCTGTGAGTTTGAGGCCATCCTGAGATTACATAGTGAATTCCAGGTCAGCCCGGGTCAGAGTGAGACACTACCTTGGAAAAAAATAATAAAAATAAATAAATAAATCAACATGCAAATGTGCTGGCTGTCAGCTCCTTTTCTGCTTTCTCCTCTCATGCCACAGTGATAAATTCTCCAGGACTTTCTCTATCCCAAACCCTACAGGGCAGCTGTGCCAAATCCCATGATGACCTCCACTCAGCACTCTATACTAGCCTACACCATGAGTTCAAATATCTCCAACTGTCTGCAGGGCTTCCCACCTTAAGTTCCTACAAGTATGACAAATATAATATGAAGAAAGGCAGAAGCATGCCCACCATATTCCAAGGAGAATGAGAAGGCCTATACAATTGAGTGGAACGAGGGGAACAGTTTGTCTCCACCAAAGGAGACACTGGAGATCATGCTGGGCCTTATAAGCACTGAAGGACATTGACTTTCACTCTGGAAGGGAAAGTGATTGTGGAGTCTTGAAAAGAAACATGGCATAATCAGACAGGTTAAGCCAGAAACTTGGAAGCTATCTTTTACCTTTCTTCCCTGCCCCAGGCCCTATTATCACTCTGAGAGTTTAAGACCTAATAATCTAGTTTCGTCTCTTTGGAATAACTCCTAAGACCTTCTTGCCTCCAATCTCTCCCCTTTCTCACTAACAACCAAAGTGACTGATTTAAATTCCCACTTCCCAGGCTGGAGAGATGGCTTAGCAGTTAAGGCGCTTGCCTGTGAAGCCTAAGGACCCATGTTCGGCTCTCCAGATCCCACTTAAGCCAGATGCATAAAGGCGAGGCAAGTGCAAGATTGCACATGCTCACTAGGTGCCGTAAGCAACTGGAGTGCTACTTCAGTGGCTGAGGCCTTGGCATGCCAACTCTCTCTTCTCTCTTTCTGTCTTGTGCTCCCTCTCAAAAAAAGAAAAAATAAAATAAATTCCCAGCCAGGTGTGATGGCACGCACCTTTAATCCCAGCACTTGGGAGGCAGAGGTATGAGGATCACTGTGAGTCCGAGGCCACCCTGAGACTACATAGTGAACTCCAGGTCAGCCTGAGCTAGAGTGAAACCCTACCTCGAAAAATAATAATAATAATAATAATAATAATAATAATAATAAATTCCCAGTTCCTTGCTCCAGCTTCAGTAGCTTCTTACCTGTAGGAAAAGCTTTGCATGACATACATGAGGTATTCTTTATTTTTATCTCTCCCTCCCTCCCTCCCTCCTCTCTTCCTTCATCCCTTTCTCTCTCTCTCTCTTATTTATTTACTTAAGAGAGAAAGGGAGAGAGAATATGGGAGCAACAGGGCCCCTAGCCATTGCAAATGAATTCTAGATGCATGTGCTACCTTGTGCATCTGGCTTATGTGGGTTCTGGGGAGTCAAACCTGAGTCCTTAGGCTTCACAGGCAAGCGCCTTAACCACTGACCCATCTCTCCCGCCCTCTCTCTGTCGTTTTGAAGGAGAGCCTCGCTATATACCCTCTAAGTACTGAGATTGTAAGCATGCTCCATCATGCTGGCTACGGGGTTTCTCTTGGTTAGTCCTTGTCTACCTTCCCTGCATATCCCAGCAGTTCAAACTGGGCCCCACCCTAGACCTCCCAAGTTGCTCACACTCTACTATGGTTCATTGCTGTGCCTTTACTCACACAATCCCTACTGCTTGAAGTACCCCTACTCAACACTGTTTTCCTGGGAAATTCTTTCTTTAGGTGCCACCTTCTTAGGAAGTTCCAAGATTCTTTCCCTTCCTAGCCCAACTGAGGGTAGGATATAGTCTTGCTATTGTTCCCAATTCTTTTTTTTTATATTTTATTTATTTGAGAGAGTGAGAGAAAAAGGCACACAGAGCAAGAGAATCAGTGTGTCAGGGCCTCTAACCACTGCAAATGAACTCCAGACACATGTGCCACTTTGTGCATCTGGCTTACATGGGATTTAGGGAATCAAACCAGGGTCTTTAGGCTTCACAGGCAAGCACCTTAACCACTAAGCAATCTCTCCAGCCCTACTGTTCCCAATTCTTACACAGATATGTATACATATTATTTTGCAATTGACTGTTTACTTGTCTGTCCTCAAACTAAACTGAATTCCTCAAGGGCTGAGTCTGTCATGCATATCTGTGTCCCTAACTCCTAACACACAATGACATATAGTGCAAACTGGAAACGTCTGGTTGAAACTGAATCACCTTGCACACACATACTTTTTCACGAGGGGATGGCAGAAGGTGTATCTTGTTGCGGGTACAGTTTCTGTCTGAGCTGGAGATGGCAGAAAAGAAGGAAGAAGACTAAGAACCTTGAGTTGCAAGATGAGGGCAGAATAGATCTGCATGGTTCAAAAATCCCCCTGCCCTGCTGGGATGTTGTCAACCCCTTGCTCTCACCCCTACAGGCTCCTCATCTTTCTCCCAGGGCAAAGCCTCACTCACCGGGTGTCTGTGCCTTGAGTCTTGGTGAAGAACACTGGAAGTAGAGGTCCCAGTTAGAGAAATGACTAGTCCCATGGCCAGAAAGATATGTGCCTAAAGCAGAAGAGGCCAAGGGGGTTCCTGGCCAGCAATGAGTGGGTACTGGGTTAGTGGGTAGGAGGCATTGTATCTAAGTCTGGTGATGAGGAGGGAGACATAGGCACAGATTCCTGATAAGGCCAAGTATGGTTGCAAGAGAGTCAAGGACTTGTCTCTAGATAGAGTGGTCCTGAGGAGGGGGGTCACCATGTCTGGATATCTGAGTCCCTTGATCTTTTGTCTGCTTTTTCTTGGTAGGTACAGTGTTCATGTGGCAGTGTGCCATAAACAAGGCCTCATCTGTGAGCTCATTGCTGATCCGGGTCAGGAACTCCTCAGAACGGGATACTGAGACCTTCTGGGAAAGGCAAAATTGAAAGAGCTCAGCTTGGAAACATTGTCCTGGGAATCCTGGGTCTGGAGTTTCCCAGGATGCAGTCTGTGGAGTTGGGAAATCTGGTATTGTACCGATGAGAAGATTTGGCTACAAGGCCATATACCCAGAAGCAGGAGCAGGAGCAGTGTGGGGAAGCCTCGGATCAAGGCTGTCTCAGGGCTCGCAGCTCCGACATGACACTGGGTGCCTGGGCCTAGCTCGTCCCCTCACCACACTCCCATCTTCACAACTCCCCTCCAGTGCTTACCGACCCTCCTCCGCTTGAGGAGGTTGTAGTTTGAGCTGGCCAGCTACCCTTTTTCTCTTCATTCTTGGCAGGGGTGGACGCCATTCCTCTAAGAACGTTCAAAGCCAGTGTTAAACTGCGAAAGCAGCCCCCTTCTTCCCAGACCTCATCTCACCGCCATTCTGAGCTCAGGTTTAGTGCAGGCCCTCAGATGACACATCCCACTGTCTCTGCTCTCTCCCTAAAAAGGTTTTTGTTTTGGCCTGTACTGTTGTTGAGGGGTGGGGGACTTCCACAATATCCCCTCCCCCAATTTTCTCAGGGCCCTTCTTCCCGGCCAAGGCCTTCCCAAAGCCGATGTGGCAACTTGCAGCCCCCGACCTGTCAGGTGGGTGGAAATCTTGGGCTACTCCGGCGGGGGGAGGGGGGCAGGAAGGACTAAGGGGACCTTATTATGGGTCCTAAGGGAGGGGGAGTAGGAGTAGGGGAGAAAGGTTGGAGAAGAGGGAGAGCCAGAGCGGCACTGCTCCCAGTTACTATAAAGACTTAAATGTTTGCAGAACTTCTGCAGCCCCGTTGCTAGGAGATTCGAGGTTCTAGAATCAAAGACGAGGGCATTTTTCTGGCACGTTCCGTTGGCTCCTTCAGCTCCCTTCTTGGGGGGGAGGGGGCGGTGACCCCAGCGCTAGGTGATGGAGCAGGCAGTTTCCGACTTGTCCTAGGGTGGAGCCTGGGATCGAATCCTCCCACCACCAAGGTGGCGCTAGAAGCAGCAGCCGCCACGCCCGGCGCCGCTCTAGCCGCCACCTCCCGGCCGGGACGCGAGAAAGCCCGAGCCGGAGACCCTGGGGGCGGGGACGGAGATGTGGACGGTTCAAAGTGACCTCGCCTCTCGGGGAGGCGCAGATTCACGAGGCCGGACTCTTGCCGCCTTATCTGGGTCTCGGAACTCCCACCGTCCTTAAAATGGAAGGTAGAGATGATCGCTTACTCCTTCCTTTGCTCGTCCCTTTCCAGGGTCCCCCGCGGCGCGGCGCCCGGGTCTCGGCTCCCCCTCCTCCTCGGTGTTGGTACGAGCCGAAGCCCTGGGGCGCCCGCAGGAAAAGGAAGCGGGCAGGTCTTAAAGGGCCTGCTGCCATTGTTTGCTTATTGCTATTATCATTTTTTTTTTTAAGTTGCTTCCTCCATTCTCCGACTTTTTAGCCGTAGGGGTGGAAGAGGAGGTTCCCGAAGGCCGAGCACCGCTGGAGCTGCAGGGATCGCCGCGGAGGCCGGAGGCTGCCCATCGCGCGGCAGGCGTGCGTCCCCGCGCCGCTGCCCGGCCCATGCCCCGGCCCCCCGCCAGCTTTCACATCTGGGGTCGGGCGGGGGAAGCCGGGGCCAGTGTCCAGGCGGGGCAGCCGATGCCGGGGCTGGAGGGTGAGGCCGCGCAGGTGCGACCGCGACAGCACTAGCACCTCCGGAGCAGGCCCTGGGCGACACAGGAAGGGGCCGTCGCGATGCCAGAGGAAAATATCTTCCTGTTCGTGCCTAACCTCATCGGTGAGTGCTGCCTGCGGCCCCTGGAGGGCGAGTGGCCTCGGGCAGGCCCCCGGATCTCACCCTGTCTCCCTCCCGTTCCGTTCCAAGGTTATGCCCGGATTGTCTTCGCCATCGTCTCCTTCTACTTCATGCCCTGCTGTCCTTTGACGGCCTCCTCCTTCTATCTGCTCAGCGGGCTCCTGGACGCTTTCGATGGACACGCTGCTCGAGCCCTTAATCAAGGTGACACACACCTCCCCCCCCCCCTAAGGGGCCCAACATCCCTTCGCCTTTTCCCCTGCTTCCTCCGAACCTCGGAGGAAGAGGGCTCTGTCATTCTGGTCTCTAAGAAAACAAAACAAAATGGCCTGGGGTTGTAGCAGAAGGCATTTCAGTACTCAAGGCTTTTGAGGGATGTGGGAGAGCAAGTTTAGACACACTGGGAATGCTAGCACTCCGGATAAAATTCTCTTCAAGTCTGGCGTGGTGGGACACGCCTTTAATCCGAGTACTGGAGAGGCAGAGGTAGGAGGATGGCCATGAGTTCGAGGCCACCTTGAAACTACAAACTACATAATGAATTCCAGATCAGCCTGGACTAGAACAAAACTCTACCTCTGGAAAAACAAAACAAAACAAAACAAAAAAAAAAAAAAAAAAAAAAAACACTCCCTTCAAGCTAAGCATGGTGGTTCACACCTGCAAATCCCAGTATTTGGAAGGCTGAGGCAGAGGATTGCTGTAAATTGGAGGCTAGCCTGGGCTATATAGTGAGAATCTGTCAAGCCAGGGCTACACAGCAAACACCCCCTTAATAATAGTCAAGTTAAAAAATAAGATAAAATTCCATTCAACAAATTGGGGCTTACTGTGTGCTGCACACAGGCAAGTAAGGATTATAGTAGGCATGTTGGTGGGGGTGGGAGGATGGGAGAGAAGTGTGGCTTCTGGAGAGCTGACTAAGTTTTCAGTTGTTTTCCAGACCCACCTCTAAAGTTTACCTTAAGACTTCTGGTCTGCTTGTCTGTTTGTGGGGACTTGGTTCTGTGGTGGAGTTGAAGATAAGAGCTTTCTTGCCCCCTCCAACACTAACACTGTTCCCTGCACACTCTTCACACGACTGCTCAGCTCCTGTCATGGGTGACCCTTGCCCAGGGCCTCACACTGTGCTGACAGCAGCAGAGAAGCAGCCAGCTTAGAGAGTTCCTCCACAAGCAGTGGATGGTAGACTTTTTCGACTTCCTCTTAGACTCTGCCTTCGTGTGATGTACCATGCGGGTGCTTGTCATAGATGTACTGCCACCAACAGCCCCTTTCCATCTAATAGTCCTCATTTTTTTTTTTTTTTCAGGAACCCGGTTTGGGGCCATGCTGGACATGCTGACGGACCGCTGCTCTACCATGTGTCTATTGGTCAACCTGGCCCTGCTATATCCTAGAGCCACCCTTCTCTTCCAGCTCAGCATGAGCTTGGACGTGGCCAGTCACTGGCTGCATCTGCACAGGTCTGCTTTGATGTGGGGGTGCTGACCAGCTGAGGACACTGCGGTGTGGGGGGGGTGGGAACCTTGCCCAGATGGTTGGGTTTTTGTTTGTTTCTTTCTGTGTTTTTTTTTTTTTTTTGAGACAGTGACTGTAGCCCAGGCTAGCCTCAAACTCATGGTAGTCTTCCTGCTTCAGCCTCCTGAATGCTAGAATTACAGGCATGTGCAAGCATGCTTCCCACCTCCATGGAGGTCTTTTTCTTTTTGGAGGCAGGGGTTCACTGTAGCCCAGGCTGACTGGGAACTCACTCTGTAGGCCACGCTGGCCTGGACTCAACTCATGGTGATCTTCTTACCTCAGTCTCCTCAGTACTATGATTAAGGGCATGATCCACCGTGCCCATCCCAGAGGTCTCCCTCTTCTTTTTCTTTTTTAATATTTTTATTTATTTGTTTGAGATAGAAAGAGAGAATGGGTGGGTCAAGGCCTCCAGCCGCTGCAAATGAACTCCAGATGCATTTGCCACTTTGTGCATCTGACTTACGTGGGTACTGGGGAATCAAACCTGGGTCCTTTGGTTTTACAGGCAAGCGCCTTAATCACTAAGTCATCTCTCCAGTCCCCAGAGGTTTCTTTTAAAGCTCTCCTTACTTAAGGACCCTAGGTATGCCCCTTCTCTGAAAGAGCTTGTTGTGTTTACATCTAGATTAAGTAACTTCTACCACCAGTCTGGCCGGATATTCTAAGATTCCAAATGGGGGACGAGGCAATGAGGGTTCTGAGTGGGACGTTTGAATCCTGCCTCTGCCCCCACCTATGGAATTGTGGCTTTGAGCAGGATCTGGTTTGCAGCATCGCACCAGTTCTATACAATGGGGGCAGTGCTAGTACCACCATTGGTACCCAGTGTCCACTGTAGGGTTTATGGGGGAGGTTTCGACGCTGGTTGTGGCAATTCACACTCATGAATTCCCATGATTTTCTCCCAAGTTCTGTGGTGCGAGGCAGTGAGAGTCACAAGATGATTGATCTTTCTGGGAATCCTGTGCTGCGAATCTACTACACCTCCAGGGTGAGCGCTTCCTGCCCTACTCACCTAGTGGATAGGCGGTCCTGTGATAAACACTGGTCAGGAGAAGATGGCAGGCAAACAGCCATCTGGGCAGGCGGGGCCAGTGGGCTGAAGCATAATGGAAGAGGATTTCTGGGTGGGGTGCATCCTCTTGGCAGAGGCAGGAATGAGGCTCCGGGGTATGGGGTGGGGGCTTGTATGTGGTTGAAGGAGAAGCCAGAGAGGTGTGCAGTAGGGGTCAGTGCATGGACTTGAGGGAGTGAGTTCTAAGAGAAGCAGCCAGCTAAAAGATGCGTAGTCCAGGGCAGAGAACCTTGTGGGGAGTGGGGTCACATGGCCCTGCCTCCTAAGAGCCCTTGTGCTGTGTGCAGCCTGCTCTGTTCACCCTGTGTGCTGGAAATGAGCTCTTCTACTGCCTCCTGTACTTGTTCAGTTTCTCGGAAGGACCATTAGGTAGGAGAGGAGGGGCTGGGTGAGGGGAAGGGGGCTCTGCCCTGCCCTGCCTGGGAAAATGAAGGCCTCAGATACTTGCACCCCTCCATCCCCTGCTCCCATTCTTTTTCTGCCCTCCCACAGTTGGCTCCGTCGGGCTTTTCCGAATGGGCCTCTGGATCACAGCACCCATCGCCCTGCTCAAGTCCCTCATCAGTGTCGTCCATCTCGTCACAGCTGCCCGCAACATGGCTGCCCTGGATGCAGCAGACCGTGCCAAGAAGAAGTGACTCTCCAGTGCCCAGCTGCCCACCTTCCCTGGGAGTCTCTGCCACATGGCTCCTCTTCCCCTGCTAGGAAGTCCCAGCCTCATGTCTTCATGTGTACTCCAGCCTTGTGATGGGCAGGGGGAGGGTGTCTGTCTCTGTCGTTAGTGTTGCCACCATCTGTAATCCTGAGGACTGGGTCCCATGTCTGCGACCCCAAGGACCACAAATCAGGAAGGATGCTCAGGAGGCCCCACCTATCCAGCTGGTGCTCCAGGATACCTGTCTGAGGACTGGGCATTGCCACACACCTTATTAGCTTAGCCATGGGTTCTAGCCTGGCCTGAGGTTTTAAAGATGTGTGAGTGGGTGAGATGGTATAGGGGCCCAGTTTCCCAAAAGGCATGGGAGTCAGACATCTGCTCTGGCCAGAAGAAACCCGAGGCTCCAGACCTGGGAGGGAAGTGTACAGTCTCCTCTCCTGTCATCCCTGGCCCTGGAGTCCTCAGTAATAAAGGGGGAAGCGGCACTCTTCTTGGCTTGGTTTCCTTTGAGGCATTCTTGGATGAGGGCCTGGAATTGAGGGGAGCTGGGAGAAAAGGAGACCTATCTGAACATTTTTCTCCCAAGAGCTGGCTGGCTTCTCCTTGTCCTTCCACAGTGACCTGAGAGAGGCTCTGCAGCTCATGCTATTCTCTGCCCGCCTGCTTTATGCCCCTGGCGGGACACTTTCATTTGTCCCCACTAGTATAAACTCCATGGGGGTGCAGACATAACATTCCTTAATATCCGTAGAGTGAAGACTGGTCTGGCATCTAAAAGCTCCTTAATAAATATTCCTGAAAAGATAGTTTTCTCAGAGTGGTCTTTAGACCACCTCAGAAAGGATTTTTTCTTTTACTTATTTATATACATGTGTGGATGGAGGGGGCAGCCACTGATTTTTATTTTTTGAGAGGGTCTTGCTATGTTATCTGGGTTACCTCAGATTCCTAGGCTCAAATGATCTTCCCACCTCACCCTCCTGAGTAGTGGGATAGAGATGCCCAGCCATGGTACCTGCACCAGCTTGGTTTTTTTTTTTTTTTCCTCCCTTTTTTTCCTTTTTTCTTTATTGTAATTGAGAGAGAGAATGGGCTCATCAGGATCTCCAGCCACTGCAAACAAACTCCAGATGCATGTGCCACCTTGTGCATCTGGCTTATGTGGGTATTGAGGAATCAAACCTGGGTCCTTAGGCTTCACAGGCAAGTGCTATGAAGCCTAAGCAAGATGCTGAACCATCTCCCCAGCCCTGTTTTGTTCTTTTGAGACAGAGTTTTGTGTAGGCCAAGCTGGTCTCAAACTTCCTATGTAGCTGAGGATGACCTCTATCTCCCAAGTGCTGGGATTACAGGCATGTGCCACCACATTCTTGGAAAATAATAGCTTGATTAGGTTGCCCAGCTTGTGTCCAGAAGGAAGGAAATTCAGGTGTGGGTTTTTTTTTTTTTGTTTGTTTGTTTGTTTGTTTTTTTGAGACTGTCTGAGTAGCTCAGGCTGGCCTCAAACTCAAAATCTCCCTGTCTTAATTTCCTGAGTGCTGGGTGTGTGTGTGTGTGTTTTCAGTAGATACTTGGTAGAGAGGAGGAGGGAAGAGCTAATGTTAGCTGAGAAAATAGCCTGCAGGGGTGGAGATCAGAGAACACCCAGGCAATTAGAGACATTGAAATAGATTTCCATCCTTGTAGATGGAATACCAAGTGCTGGGCACAAGGACTGGTGAGACACAGGAGGCCAGATGCCAAAGGAGCCCGGTAGCACCTTAGCCCCATATGCTTCCATATTTGAGGTGTCACCTGTACGGGCTGCTTGAAGTGCTATTTCTGTGCTTTAGTTCTGTTGACCCCACGACCGCACTTTATGTACAAGATGGCCATCCTGTTAATGCGTTTGTGTTGCAGGGCAGATGAGGGCTAGAGAGGAGGCCAGTTGGGCCCCAGAGTCTGCCTTCTCTGACCACCCAAAGCAGTTAGGCTATCCTCTTACCTCTGCCTCCCCAGGGCTGGGATTAAAGGCGTGTGCCTGGCTAAATATTTGAGAGAGAGAGGGGGAGGAGGCAGATAGAATGAGTGTGCTGGGGCCTCCAGCCACTGCAAATGAACTCCAGGTGCATGCACCACCTTGTGCATCTGGCTTATGTGGATCTTGGGGAACGGAACCTGGGTCCTTTGGCTTTGCAGGCAAGTGCCTTAACGGCTAAACCATCTCTCCAGCCCCTCATTTGCTTATTTCTTGTTCCTACTACCTGGTCGTAATGGTTGGCCTGTGGCTCTGCTTTATACCACTTTCCATCCATGATCCAGGCTGCTGCAGAGGTCTTTATGGGGAATATTGCTGGTCACGCTTGTGAGAAAAGGTGTTGGTGCACAGCTTCAAGCCCAGCACTCAGAGGCTGAGCTAGGAGAATTGCCAGGAATTAGAGGCTAGTGGGGCTACAGAGTGAGTTCCAGATCAGCCAGAGCTAGTGTGAGACCCTACCTCAGAAAAAGAAAGGGGGGGTATAGTAATTATGTCATTTCTCTTGTATTTCATTGGCTAGAACAAGTCACACGGGGAAGCCACATGGCCATTATACATCTAAGTGGTGATAGAAATCATCAACTGGGAATGAATCAAGAGCTCCAAGGCTGGAGAATTGGATTCTGAAGGCAATGGTGTAGACTTAGCAAGTGTCGTGAGACTGGCTGAGAATGTAGGTGTACTAGCGGGAAGTGGCAGCTGAGAAGGCAGAACCGGACGCTGGAGTAGGTGGTAATGGGAACCCAGTGTGGAAAAGAGCGGTCACCTGAGCTGAATGAGGACAGACAGACGAGGCTAGTCAAGAGCAGACCTGAGCCTCTGGTGCTGTCCACCACAGCATTTCCTTAAAACAAGAGCATGAGGAAGAGGGTACTTAGAATGAAGAGTTAATGAGATGCGAGGAATGGGAACTGAGACCACGAATGCTGGGGAAATGTGGCAGAGAAGAAAAAAGATAAGAAGTAGGGACAGAGCCAAGCATGGGGGCACATGCCATTAATCCCAGCACTTGGGAAGCAGAGGTAGGTGGATCGCCGTGAGTTTACATAGTGAATTCCAGGTCAGCCTGGGATAGAGTGAGAACCTACCTGGAAAAAAACCAAAAAAACAAAGTAGTAGTAGGGACAGGAGGGTATATAAGGCTCAGGGAGCTTTTTTTTTTTTTTTTTTTTTTTTTTTTTTTTTAGCCTGCTTTTTTCTGGGGTACAGAGTAGAGCAACTTTATAGAATGATGACAGCACCCAAGAGAGGAAGAAGTTGCAGGAGATCCAGGTTTGGGTGTCAGCTATGTGGATGAGATGGGTGGGATCTAGGGCCCACGGAGAGGAGTCCTTGGTGAGCGCAGGAGTGAGGACAGAGAGTCCAGATGCCCACGATTTGTTGATCTGCTGCTGAGAAGAAGAGAGCTTTCTTGCCCAATTTGCTTCTATTTTTTTCAGAGAGGTGAGAAACAGTGGGCAGGGGAGAAGGAGGGTGAGAAGAGAGGAGGTATGAACAGTTGTTTGAAGGGAGGGCATCTCACACAAGCTTGAGATGCATAGTCAGGAGGTAGCCTTCTGTGAAGTTTGTAGCTAGAGTGTAAAGTAAGACGGGCTGGGCATGGTGGCGCACACCTTTAATTCCAGCACTCAGGAGGCAGAGGTAGGAAGATTGCCATGAGTTTGAGGCCACCCTGAGACTATATAGTGAATTCCAGGTCAGCCTGGGCTAGAGTGAAACCCTACCTTGAAAAAATAAAATAAGACGAGTTATATCCTCATGTGTTCCACCCCAAGCTACAAGGGCTCACCGACAGTGGTGAGGGTGTTGGTTTAAGAAGGGATGGGCGCCAGATGATTAGAATCTCTATCACCCTCTTCAAGGCTCAGGAGCCGTTGTTGAAGTGGAGGAATGTTGAAGTGGAAGAATGTAAGAGCCAAAGGACATGAAGTTGTGCTTTGGAACGCCGTCTTCCACACACAAAGTGAGGGTTGCATTCATGATGTCACAGTGGCATTTAAAAAATATTTTTATTTATTTATTAGAAAGAGAGAATGGGCACACCAGGGCCTCTAACCACTGTAAACGAACTCCAGATGCATGTGTACCTGGCTTACATGGGTTCTGGGGAATCAAACCTGGGTTCTTGGGATTTTCAGGCAAGCGCCTTAGCTAAGCCATCTCTCCAGCCCCACAGTAGCTATTTTATCTGCATAAGACCTGTATAACACAGGCCCATCAACATGCTGCTATGAATGATGGGAAAAAGAGAGGAAAAAAAGATCAAAACAGAAGAGGGATTAGTTGGGAACAAAAGGGGTTTAAGGGACAAATAAGGGTGGCGGGTGGGGATATGATCAGGGTACACTGAAATATGTATGAAGGTTATCAATTTTTTTTTGGAGGTAGTGTCTCACTCTAGTCCAGGCTGGCCTTGAACTCATGTTGATCCTCTTACCTCAGCCTCAGTTTCTGAGTGCTGGGACTAAAGGCATGCAGCACCACATCTGGCCCTGTCAATAAATTTTAAAAAAGTAGGGGGCTGGAAAGATGACTCAATAGTTAAGGTAGTTGCCTGCAAAGCCTAACAACCTGGGTCAATTCTGTAGTACCCATGTAAAGCCAGATGAACAAAGCGGTGCATGCATCTGAAGTTCATTTGCAGTGGACACTGTCAAAAAAAAAAAAAAAAATGGTGTACACCTTTAGTCCCCAGCACCCAGGAAGCAGAGGTAGGAAGGGTGCTATGAGTTTGATGCCAGCCTGAGACTACATAGTGAATTCCAGGTCAGCCTTGGCTAGAGCGAGACCCTCAAAAAAATGAACAACAAGAAAAAGGTGTTGGTATTACTGAAGATTCTACATACTTGGGCTGCACTGAGAAATCCTGCTGGAGCTGAGCTGAAAACCTCCTCCATGTAGGTCAGCTGACAGAAAGCTGGAAAAAGCTATGCTGCAAGCAGTTCAATGGGAGAGAGAAGTCATCAGTGGAGATAAACAGTGGACACTACATGCTTTAAATTGGGCCAGCCAGGCCTAATGAGCCAACAGGTGCAATAATGGCAAGTCTGCTATGGGGAAAACTTAACTGCTAATTGGGCTGGAGGTCCGCTCCACGGGAGGGAATACATGCCTGATACTGAAAACCTATGATGGGGGAAGTCATGAGCTCTAAGGGGGTCATGAGCCCTAGGGGTAATGCCTGCTGGTGTCTGGTTAAATGCATATACTATGCTCACCAAGCTTCCCAGTAAGCAGGTAAGTACTTAATTGTTCATACCCATATATAAATGCTACTCTCGCTTTTGGTCAGAGAAGCTTCTCTTTTCAGATGTTGGTGACCTCTGGGATGACTCAAAAGGCACCACAGTGCTGAGAAGAAGTGACAGAGGAGTGCTCATCGCTGAAACATCTCTATCACACCTTCCAAGGCTTAGGGTCTATTGTGGAAGAGGTGGCAGGAAGAATGTAAGAGCCAAAGGAAGGGTAGGACTCCTTACAGTGCACTCTTCCATACACAAAATGGCCTGGATATCCATGACCTCGCAGAGCCTGACACTACCTACACAAGACCAGTATAGTAGGAGGAAAAGATGATGACATCAAAATAAAAGACTGATTGATAGGGGGAAGGGATATAATGGAGAGTGGAGTTGCGAAGGGGAAAGTGGGAGGGGAGAGAGAATTATAATGGTTTATTGTCTATAATTATGGAAATTGAACATTTAAAATTTTTTTTAAAGTGTTGGTGTAGTGGGGCTGTTCCCTCTAAGCATCACAGGAGAGGAAGGCGAGGGAGCTAATGGAGGCCTTGTGGATGAACCTCATAGACAGATCACACAATCTAAGCTAGCAAGACCAAAACACATAGGCAGCCTGTTGATGTTGGGAGGACTGGAGTCACTTGAGCGAGATGGCGCTCGAGGTCAGGAGACAGCCATGGGCGGCTGGGAAGGAACATGGCCTCCATGTACAACCTTACTTGTCCCCAGAGGCTCTTGGTAATACACAGCATTTAACAGGTGCTGGGTAACAGATAAAGAACTTAATGAATTAACTCTCTTGAGGAAAGATGTGGGAGTGGTAGAGGCTGACTCACTTGCCCATTCCACAAATACCGACAGCTCCGGGCTTCAGCATGCTCAGACTTGAGGAAAGCCACTGACCCCGCAAATGCACTTCAACTGAGAAAGAAGATCACTGGATGAGGCCCTAGTGGGGGTAAAGAATAAGATCCTACAAAAATACCATCACTATATTTGTGCTTTGTGCCAACTTTGGCCCCGTGGGGGAACCGATGGCCCATTTCACAAATAGGAAAACAGATCAGAGAAGCCGAGTTGCCTTCTAGACAGTGAAGGAGCCCCAGTCCTGGAATCCACCCTAGAATCCTTTCATTTCCACAGCGGTGACAGGGCAAACCTAGCACCTACAGATCTATCTGGCCACCGGCCAGGGCCGCCTCCTCTGGTGTTCCCCACTAACCCTGGATCCTTCTCCCAAATAAGGACCTTTTACCATTATGGTTATGCGGGGAGTGGAAAGAAGGCTCCCCCAATGCTTCTGAAGAGCCCAGACCAGAAGCCGAGAGGAGGGTGTTCCACTTCCTACTGTCCCCAGCAGAGACTGGCTCTCCAATTTGACATGGCTCACTGGAGAGACAAAGGCCCAGGTCCCCAGAGCAGGCCTGGCACAGCTGCTGGCATTTCAGGCTGTTGATGTAGCCAGAAGGTGGCGCCAAGGGAGAGCTTCCAAATGGGAGGCTGGGCAGGCTCTGCTGCAGCCGGAAGGTCAAATTGAATTCAGTGGCCAGGCAGGTCGTGAAAGCTGCAGGCTGAGCGGTTACAAGTCAGGAGTGGTCCTGGAGGGGCTGACCAGGGACGCCTCACCTGAGGCGAGGCACCATCTCTTCTACCTGAGTCTACGAAAGTTGCCTACCTAAAAGACAGCCAACTTAAAGTGCTTTGAGATTCCTATCATTGCATTTTCCAGTTAGTCTTCCCTGTCCTGTCTGTTTCCTTAGAAATAACAAGTCTCAGCCAGGTGTGGCGGCGCGTGCCTTTAATCCTAGCACTTGGAGGCAGAGGTAGACGATTGCTGTGAGTTCGAGGCCAGCCTGAGATTACATAGTGAATTCCAGGTCAGCCTGGGCTAGAGCGAGACCCTACCTCAACAAAACAAAATAAATAAATACGTAACAAGTCTCCAGTAATTAATTATCTCAGCATTTCAGGGGCACTTTCCCTTCACCAGTACACTCTCTTGTCACCCAGGCTTGAGACAATAGAAAAGTGGTTTAAACACCCAAAATGCCATTTTATTTTATCCGTCGTCAGTGTAGGGCTGAAGGGCATGCACGGGTGCAGGGTGGCTAAGGCACAGTGTGGCTGCTTGGAGTGGACTATGGAGCAGCAGGGCCTGAGAAAGGCAAATGTTCCCCAAGGCTGGGCTCGCCAGCTGATTTTTTGGCTGAGGGCTGACCGTTAGCCCCAAGCCCCAGCAACCCGAAGGCAGTGTTGAAGAGGTTGATGGGAGAGGAGCCGTCTGTGATCAGGGTAGATTTCAGGCCTAAGGACTGAAGCAGTTTCACCTGCAGGGCATGAGGAAGGAGTGAGAAGAGAGAGTCAGACACTGGCCACTTATCTCAGCCTCCTGTCTAGGGGAATAACCATCCTAGCAGGCATAAACATATTCTAAAGAGGCACTGTGCCCTCTGTTTGGCTATCAGATTTTTGAAACAAGGTCCCCAGAAAATTGGAATTTCCAGGGCTGTAAAGATGGCTCAGCAAAGCTAGTTCCAAGTCAAACACCCACTCTCTTCCTGCTTCTATCAACTCGCCTGCATCTCTGGTCCAGCCACAGCCAGGTCCCTGATAGTGCTGGGACCCAGAGCCTCTGTCATCTGTTTGAACTTATTCACTTCCACCTCAGCCAGCTGCTGGGCCTTGCTAACTTCCAGTTGCAGCTGGGCACGTGCGTAGACCAGTTCTAGCTCTCGCACTTTCTGTACTCGCTGGAGTTCGGCCTCCTAGAAGGGGAAAAACAGGCTGGTTTGAGATTATGAGGCCTGGGATCTGTCCAGCAAGTCAAACCCAAGCCAACAAGCCTAAGGAAAACAGACAAGGAATGGAGTTGTAAACATTTTTGTTTAGCTGAAGACCCACGGGAGCTCCTTATCCAAGCCTGGAGAAGGGAGAAGACATTTGCCTCAATGGGACTGAAGCATGAAATAAGGCCACTAATGTAAAACACAGAAGAAAGTGGGCAACGCTTGCAGGCTCACCTTCAAGGAATCTCCTAAATGCATTGCTGCAGCACTGAGGACTTGGCAAACCACAGAGCCCCCCCACCCCGGCAGTCCCCAACTCACTGTCTCAATGGCCAACGCCTGTGCCTTCAGCTTGGCCTGTAGCACAGAGCCCTCCCCCTCGATCCGAGCTGCTTCTGCTCGAGACTCAGCCTCGGCCTTCGCATTCCCGGTGCTCTCCACGGCCATGCTGGAGAGGAGGCAGATCTGGGTAAGACCCCACACCCAGTGCCATGATAATCTGATTCTTTTTGCAATGCTAGGGATAGAGCCCAGGGCCTTGTGCATGCTAGGTAAGTGCTCTACCACTGAGCTGTGTCCCCGGCTTTTCTGGGGTATTAATTTATGCAGTGCAACGTGCTCTACCCCCCCCACCCCCAGAAGCTTTTCTTTTTCATTTATTTATTTGGTTTTTTGAGATAGGATCTCACTCTAACCCAGGCTGACCTGAAATTCACTATGTAGTCTCAGGGTGGCCTCAAGCTCACAGCCATCCTCCTACTTGTGCCTCACCAGTGCTGGAATTAAAGGCGTGCGCCACCACGCCCACCTCCCCAGCAGCTCCAGTTCACCTCATAGCCTCAAGCTCCAAGAGTTCCTTTCGAGCTTTTTCAGCTTCTGACTGGTCCAAGATCTTCTGCCTCTCTAGCCGGCCACGGGCTTCTTGCTCTAGTCTCTGAGCCTCATGCCTGGATGAGAGCAGCAGACAGGTGAGATGCTGGGGTGGGGCTAGAGCTGGGAAAGAAGCATGGGGGGCCAGGCAGGGACAAGGGTCGAGAGTCCCCTGCTGGCACTTTAGCGGCCAGTGGACTCAGACCAACCTGCAGGCTGCAAGCAGCCCTGGCGTGTGGGGCCGGGTGGGGGAAGGCAGGCATGCTGGCTCTCCCCGCTTTCCCCCAGTGCCCTCTCCAAAGGGAAGAGGACAGGCAGGAGAGTATCAAGCACCTTGGAGTTCACAAAAGGATGCGCGTGCAAAGAGGGCGTTACTGCAGTGGGAGAGGTTAAGGGCTCTCCAGCGAGTGGACCTTGGGGTTGAGGCCGAGGAGACAGCCTCCAGAAACGCCTGTAAGGGCAGACAGTCCTAGGCGGGGGAAAGTGCATCTGAGAAGGAAACAGAGGCTGAGACAAATCTGCTCGGGAAGCAGACTGGAAGATGGGTACAGGGACACCAGACTAGACCCCGCCCCGCCCCTCCCCCAGAGAGCCCGGAAGGCTCTAGAAAGAGTTTGGGTCTTATCACAGCAAAATAGGAAGCTGTGGGAACAGGAGGGCCGTCTGCCTCATACTTTTAGTAAGCCATGCTCTCAGTTGGGCAAAGACAAGATCCTTGGGGACTGGATGGCAGCAGAGGGTGGGCTGTTTGTGGATACCATGCTATACAAGCCCTGGCAGTGGCTGAAATGCCATCCCACCCCCGCCACTCACTTGGCTGCAGCCTCCTGAGAGTTGGTGGTGATCTCAATGGCCAGCTGGACACTGCGCTGAAGGGCATCGCGGGTCCTCTGGTCCACAGGCTCCACTGACTGTACATCCACGCTGCTGACCACCAGCCCATTTTGGGGAAAGATGGCCTGGTCACGGGGCCTGGGCAGCAACATGCCATTGGAGCCTGTAGCTTCAGAGGTCTCAAAACCAAATACAGCTGTGCGAATGATGCGAGCCGAGTTCTTGTGGAAGTCATCAAAGCTGACAGAAGCCACAGCCCCCCGGACTCGGGATGCGATGGCCTTACAGGCATCACCCACAAAGTCAGGCACTGAAAAGAGCTTGGCTGCCTCTTGAGGGTCATTCCGGTTCTTCAGCTCGAAGTGCCTGTGAGCAGAGGCCCAGAATGAAGCCTATTTTCCCCCAACAAATGACAGTCCTCCCTTTGAGCAGAACTTGAATATCCTCTGTGGCTGACCAGCAAACGGAGGTGCTGATTTGTACTATGAAACTTACTACCTGTTACTACACTCTAGGAGGCAGAGAGATGAGCGTTCTCCCCATGTTTCAGAAAGGCTTAACTAGTGACTGGCCCGCAGTCACACAGCATGTGGCAAGCCAGAACTCTCAATCCAGCAATAGGGCTCTAGGGTCTACGCTCTTACCTGTTCCTGCGCCAGCCCCTTAGCTGACTACATCACGGTATTGATTACTCTCAGTTGAGAGGTGAAGCACACGGGCCCAGAAGCTGGTAAGCGTTATTTCTGAAAATGACTTATATAATTTGAATAGTTACCATTTGCACTCTGGTCATATAATCATATATGGGTATTTTTTTATTTTGTATTTATTTACTTGAGAGAAAGAGGCACATAAACTAGGCATGGTGGTGCACACCTTTAATCCAAGCACTCGAAGGCAGAGATAGAAGGATCACTGTGAGTTCAAGGCCACCCTGAGATTACAGAGAGAGAGAGAATGGTCGTGCCAGGGCCTCTAGCCACTGCAAATGAACTCCAGACACATGGGCGACCTTGTGCATCTGGCTATGTGGGTACTGGGGAATTGAACCTGGGTCCCCCGGCTTTGCCAGCAAGCGCCTTAACCACTAAACCATCTCTCCAGCCCTTTGTTTTGTTTTGGTTGAGACAGGGTTTCACGTAGCCCAGACTGGCTTTGATCACACTCTGTAGCTAAAGCTGGCCTTGAACTCCTGACTGTTGCCTCTACCTCCTAAGTGCGAGATTACAGGTGTGCACTACCATGTTTGTTTTTATGCAGTATTAGGAATGAAACCCGGGTTTTCGTGCACAATATAGGCAAGCATTCCTACCAGTGAGCTACATTCCCAACTTTTTAATTTTCAGAGCAGCCTTTCAGTAGAACCCAGTAAAGTGAGTCAGGTTCAGGTTCACTTGGCAGATGTGGAGGCTGAGGAAAACACCAGCCCCTTTTATAGGGCCCCAGAAGACAAGCAGCATGGCTGGGATGAGACCAGCATGGGCTCCAGCGCATGTGCTCCAGCCATGTGCCCACACCGCCCATTTTCTCTGGTTGTGAACCACTGACTTCTTTTTTGTTATTATTTTTTTTTTCCAAGATAGGATCTCACTCCAGCCCAGGCTTACCTGGAACTCATTCCGTAGTCCTAAACTGGACTCAAATTCATGGAAATCCTCCTACCTCTGTCTCCCAAGTGCTGGGACTAAAGGTGTGCACCATCATGTGAACGGCTTATCTTTTTTTTAAAAAAAAATTATTTATTTGCAAGGACAGAAAGAAAATGGGTGTGCCAGGATCTCCTGCTACTGCAAACGTACTTCAGATGCATATGCTATTTTGTGCATCTGACTTTACGTGGGTACTGGGGAATCAAACCAAGGTCATCAGGATTTTGCAAGCAAATGCCTTTAACTGCTAAGCCATCTCTCCAGCACCCCTCTGATCTTTTAATAACCATGTAGTGATCCATATGGTTAAACACATTCTGCCAGTGTAGCCAGGGCAGCTAGCGTCCTGCTACTGGGTCCCTGAAGTCCTGGGAGCAGGAGTTGAGTGTACAGTCTCTCCAGACTTGCTGAGCTTGCAGCGTCCTTCTGGAGTGGAGCATCAAGTCAGATGTCTCACATGCATTCAGAGGAATGTCCCTTGTTCCCAGGACTGGGCCCAGCAACGCCACCTTACCAGTTGTAGGCAAGCTGCAGCTGCAGCCTGGCGTGATCCGCCGTTTCAATGGTGATGACATCGGTAAAGAAGTCAGGCCCCAGCAGCAGGCAGAGTGCGCGGCGGGCATGGGGACGTTTGGGCCGCCCAGCAGAGAGGGACAGCACTGTGAACTGTTCCTCTGGATCCAGTGACACCAGCTCAGGCCCAAAGACCACACTGCAGAGGAGGGAGAGGTCAGACACTCGGAGCGCCTTCCCTGGGACCACCCCCGGAGGCCAGCTGCTGGCTCACCGCGCTCTCTTGGCTCTGTAGTCATACACCTGCACCGCTGCGTTGTGTGGGACCCGGTAGCTAACCACGCGGGTCTTGTTCCGGAGAACTGCAGGGTGCAGGGTTCTAGCTGTATCCTTCTGGCCCCTGTCCGCCAGGGGGTCATGTCCCATGTTCAGCAACTCCTCCACCCCAGGAGGCAGCTCCTTCTCCCAGAGGACTTCATCCTGGGTCAGCATATAGGTGCTTCCAATCACAGCTCGCACCTGTGTGTGGGGGTGTCATCAGTGAGGGTCAGGGGGAGAAAGACACCCCAAGCTGTCCAGAGCAGAACTGGCCCAGGTGTGGGTGTGGCACAGCATCATGGTTAAACACGGTCTCTGCTGGAAAGCTCGGCTCCGTCTTGTTGCCATCCGCTAGCTTTGTCTTGAGCAAGCTACCTCAGCCCTTGTGCTTCAGTTTCTTCATCTGCCAAGATGGATATAATCATGGGAAACCATGTAGGGCTGAGGAATGAACCACATTCCACATGTCTAGTTCCAAGCACAGCAGTTGGTATAGCATTGGTATACAGTCAGTTTGGAGAGCATCGGAGGCCCAGATGCAATCGCGGGTAGAACCTGGTATGCATGAACACACCCCTGAACTCTAAATTGTCTCTGTGTTGGAGTTTCTGAGAAAGACATTGGTGATTATAATGGAGCAGGTGTGTCAATAAGGCAGGCCATAGAACGTCACAGTCCAGCCCCTACTAGGGATAGACCCACATCACTCGCTCCGCTTCCTGTCTACTGCCTGGGAGAAGTGACCCTGGCTTCCTGCTCAGGCCTGTCACGCTTTCCCCACCATGACGAAGCTTCCCCCCAAGACTAAGCTGAAATAAACCCTTTCCTTCCACAAGCTGCTTCTGGCTAGTGTTCCACCCCAGGAACAAGAAGATAACTGCTGGCCTACAGCAATGGCTTTGCTTGCCTTCAAAGCCTAAGGACCCAGGTTCAATTCCTCAGAACCCATATAAGCCAGATGCACATAGTGGAGTTCATTTGTAGTGGCTAGAGGTTCAGGCATGTCCATTCTTTTTCTTTTTTCCTCTCTCTCACAAATAAATAAAAATATTTGGAAAAAAAAGATAACTACAACAGAGAATGATCCTCAGTCAAACCGAGGTGAAGCAGCCGAAAGGAAAGTCTCCTGAGATGTGGACAGGCAGAAGTTCTTACTGAACCTAGGCCACACTCCAGGGAGATCTTGATGCTGGTACTACCTCTGTAGTAGGGGAACCCCCCGTCATTCAGCTGGAATTTCTAATATAGAAAATGAGATCTTTAAGACAAAGTGGCAAATGCTCTGTGGAGTGACCTCGCCTGCCAGCCTCTGACCACCTGCTTCTGTGCGTGCTGTTGGAGTCTTTTCTCCACCTTCTTTACCTGCCTCTGCCTATCAGCACCATCTGCTCGCCCAGAGGAAGTCACACAGCAGTGACAGGGACCGTGACCCATTCCTGGACTGATACCTTTCCGGTCTTGACATCCTGCACATAGATGCCCTCATTCTGGTCCAGAGGGATGGCCTGACGCTCCTCCACCACTTCTACCTTGGCAGATGGCACATACTCCAGGGGCCCTCGGATGAGCCAGCAGTCTCCAGCCTGGTGAGAGACCTTCCCCTCTTCCTCCTCCTCTTCCAGGGGCTGCAGGGCCCTCAGTAACAGTCCCTGTTGCTCCGACAGCACGTATACATCCTGGATGCCTCGTTCTAGCCTCTCCCCGGGCTGGAGGAAAAATGACTTCTCTCCCTAGTGGAGAGAAGGGGAAGTTAGGAGCTGGTGCCACCCAGGGTCATAGCCTGGCCATAGTTCACGGGCTTGCCACTTACTGCGTGGCCTTGGGCCAGGTCTTCTGATGGTTCTTCCCCATCACCATGTTGTGTTGGGCTTGTGTATGGTTGAAGACAGGAGCCCAGGATGCCTGCCTCCCTCACACTCCCTCTCACAGCACTTCAGTGTGCTATCTGAACTCTGAGGCTCTGACAAACGCTGGCAGCTCATGTGGTCAGACATGTCCTAGAAATATTCTATCAACTGTTAGGGTCTGGGTCCTCAGGCTAAATAGTTAAAAATTAACCTAACTGGGTGCAGTGGTGACCACCTATAATCATGGCACTCAGGAAACTGAGGCAGGACCATCCTGAACTCAAGGCCAGCCTCCATAACATAGTGGAGATCCTGTCTCAAAAGCCAAAAATGGGGGTGGAGGGATGGCTTAGCAGTTAAGGTGCTCACCTGCAAAGCCAAAGGACCCAGGTTCAATTCCCCAGGACCCACATAAGCCAGATGCACAAGGTGGCACATGCTTATGGAGTTTGGTTGCAGCAGCTGAAGGCCCTGGTGCACCCTTTCTCTCGCTCTCAAGTAAAATAAAAATAAAAGTAAATTTTGAAAAAGCCAAAAACAAGCTGGCATGGTGGTGCACGCTTTTAATCCCAGCACTCAGGAGGCAAAGATAGGAGGATCGCTGTGAGTTCAAGGCCACCCTGAGACTACATAGTGAATTCCAGGTCAGTCTGAGCTACAGTGAGACTAAAGGGAACTGAAATTTTGTACAGATATTTTTCTAATAGAAATGAAATGAACATGCAAAAATGTTCATTTATAGCAGCAAAAGGTCCAGGCACCCAGACACGCACACGCGCGGATTTAATTTTCCTAAAGGCGAAAACAAAACAAAAAGCAAAAAAGCAAAACAAACCTATTCACAAAGAAATGACCAATGGGACTGGGGAGATGGCTCAGCAGTTAAAGGCATTTGCATGTAAGGCCTGGCCAGATGTACAAAGTGACACATGTGTCTGTAGTTCATTTGTAAGAGGCCCTAGCATGCCCATTCTCTTTCTTTGTTTTTTTGTTTTGTTTTGTTTTTGTTTTTGTTTTAGTTTTTCAAGGTAAGGTCTCACTCTAGTCCAGGCTGACCTGGAATTCACTATGTAGTCTCAGGGTGGCCTTGAACTCATGGCGCTCCTCTTACCTCTGCCTCCCAAGTGCTGGGATTAAAGGTGTGTGCCACCACGCCCGGCTCCATTCTCTTTCTTAAGTAAATAAACATAGTTTTTAAAAAGAAGTCTTCCCAAAACATTATAGGCTATTGCCGAGACTCTTGGCTTCCCACCAGAACTAGATGGAAAGACCCTATTGCTGAAGACTCCACATGCTTGGGCTGCAAGGCCACTGAGAAATTCTGCTAGAGCTCAGCTGGAAACCTCCTACTTGTAGACCAGCTGACAGAAAGCTGGAAAAAGGTGTGTTGCATGCAGCCCTGTGACAGAGAGAAGTCACCAATGGCAGTAAACAGCAGTGGACATTGCAAGTCTTAAGACTGACCAGCCAAGTCAAATGTGCCAACAGGTAACACTGACATGTCTGCTATGGGGGAAACCAACCACTCTGTAATTGCACTAGAGGCCTGCTCCATGGAAGGGAATACATGCCTACTACTGAAAACCTAGTCTTGGTGGGTTTGTGAGGGGGAAAGCAGGGGAGGGGAGGGAATTATCATGATTTATTGTCTATAATTATGGAAATTGTCATAAAACATTTTATTTTATTTTGGTTTTTCGAGGTAGGGTCTCACTCTATCCCAGGCTGACCTGGAATTCACTATGGAGTCTCAGGGTGGCCTCGAACTCATGGCAATCCTTCTACCTCTGCCTCCCGAGTGCTGGGATTAAAGGCGTGTGCCACCATGCCTGACCATTTTATTTTTTTTAATTTAATTTTTTTTTTCGAGGTAGGGTCTCACTCTGGTCCAGGCTGACCTGGAATTAACTATGTAGTCTCAGGGTGGCCTCGAACTCTCGGTGATCCTCCCACCTCTGCCTCCCAAGTGCTGGGATTAAAGGCGTGCGCCACCATGCCCAGCCTAAAATGTTTTAACAAAACATTTTAAAAAGTGTCAGGTATGGTGGTACATGCCTTTAATCTCAGCACTCTGGGTGCAGAGGTAGGAGGATTGCTGTGAGTTCAAGGCCAGCCTGAGACTACATAGTGAATTCCAGCCCAATCTAGGCTAGAGTGAGACCTTACCTGGAAAAATTGAAAAATTTTTAAAAATGATAATAATAAAATAAATAAGAAAAAAAAGTTAATGGGCTGGAGAGATGGCTTAGAGATTAAAGTGCTTGCCTAAGGACCCATGTTCAACTCTCCAGGTCCCAAGTAAGTTAGAGATAGTCTGACTCTAGCCCAGGCTGATCTGGATCTCACTTGTAGTCCCAGGGTGGCCTCAAACTCACAGTGATTCTCCTACTTCTGCCTCCCAAGTGCTGGGATTAAAAATGTCGGCCACCATATCTGTCTTTTCAATTGTTTTTTAAATATCCCTTGACATTTTTTTTTTTTTTTTTTTTGAGGTAGGGTCTTGCTCTAGCTCAGGCTGACCTGGAATTCACTAAGTACTCTCACGGTGGCCTTGAACTCATGATGATCCACCTACCTCTGCCTCCCAAGTGCTGAGATTAAAAGCGTGCACCTCCACGCCTGTCCTGGCTTTTCAGTTTTATCTGGACTGTAGTATGCAGAAATACTTCATTTCTTTCATAGCTGTATACATAGCATCACATGAATATGTCACATGTTTTTATTCATCAATTGATGGACATTTAGGTTGTTTTGACTTTTTCTGCCTCATGTTTTTAAAAATATTTTATTTATTTATTTATTTATTTATTTATTTATAAGAGAAAGAAAGATGCAGATAGAGAGAGAGAAAAAAATGGATACACCAGGGCCTTCAGCCACTGGAAATGAACTCCAGACACATGTGCTCCCTTGTGCATTTGGCTTTACATGGGTACCAGGGAATCAAACCCTGGTCCTTGGGGTTTTCAAGCAAGCACCTTAGCCGCTGAGCCATCTCTTCAGTCCTGCCTCCTGTTTTTAGCAGCTAAAATGTTCCAGGAGGCTTTACCTAGCTCCTACCTTCTCATAAGCAGGAGCTGTCTGTACTGTCTCCTCTTTCCTTCTCTTAATGTAATAAAGTTTCTCTAAATCTTGGAAAAAAGGGAAACAATGTTCCCGGAGCACAGGAGTATGGCTCTTTACACAGTGCTATGCTCCTGCTTTGGCAGAAACCATGTGCTTCAAACCCTAAGCCATCTAGTACTTGCCCTTGCAGGGACAGCTTGCTGGCCCCTCATATTCTCACATATGGTTCACATAGGTGAGAGGGGAGGGAGGCCACAAGATTTGTTGACAGGATGACAAAGGTTCAAGAACAGAGGTATGAAGCGTGAGAGAGCCCCAGGGTCTTTGGGCATAGGAAGAGGGGTGCTTCCCTGAAGAGTCAGCAGGTACTTCAGGTCATAGGGGGAAGCTGGCAGCCACCTGGCACTGAGACTGTTTCTCGTGTGTGTGCCTGGTGTGGAATGAGTAACGAGAGAGGACAGTGGTCTTCCTGTCACTCAAGGGCATTGATTCTTGTGGGCTCTGGGGAGGCAAGTGGCTTACTTTGATGACACGCTTTTGTCCCAGCAGGTTCTTGCCATCTGGTCCCATTGGGTCAAGGATAACACAGTAGTTTCGGGGGCCCAAGGTGGTGATGGGTACCACTCCAAGCACCTCCTCGTGGACATCTGGGACATGGGCTGCCGTGTCCTGCACTGTCACCAGCCATTCTTCCCCTGTGCGGCGGGCCACTCCTTGAAAGTCCTGAAAGTTCTGCTTAGCCCGGAGGTGCAGAGCTGTCTGTACAAGGAGACACTAGGTGTTTGGGGGGAGTCTCTCTCCATCTTCCTCCTACCACTTGCTTGGGTAATCTATGAATGTCATTGACTACTAAATACTCTCTCAGTTCTAGGTTACAATGGCTACCAACCCTGGAGGACCTTTTAAACCTTTCAAAAGCCTCAGAATTCTCCTGATTAGACCTCTGAATTGTCTCTAGTGATACTAGAAATATTGCTTCTCTTTTACTCTCATGTTGTCTGCCATCAATCCCTGCCACTCTGAACATTGCCTAGATCAGGGGCCCCAATCCACACCCCCGAGCACAAACCTTTTCTGTAAGGATCACAGCATCCACCAAGTCCAGCACCTCCTCAAACACTGCTGGGAGATAAGCACCCACCGAGCGGACCAGCCATTCCTCACCTGGGCCATGAGCAAGAAGCAAGAGTCACAGGTCAACCAGCCTCCTTCAAATGCCTCTTTGCACAGCTCAGAGAGGACCACAGGGACTTGGAAGCAAAGAAATGCCACTGCTAGTCTGGTGTGGTGGTGCATGCCTTTGATCCCAGCACTCGGGAGGCAAAAGTAGGAGGATTGCTGCAAATTTGAGGCCACCCTGAGACTACATAGTAAATTCCAGGTCAGCCTGGGCTAGAGCAGGACCCTACCTCAAATAAATTATAGGAAGGGCTAGAGAGATAGCTTAGTGGCTAAGGCATTTGCCTGTGAAGCCAAAGGACCTAGGTTTGGTTCCCCAGGACCCATGTAAGCCAGATGCACAAGGTGGCACATGCGTCTGGAGTTTGTTTAGGGTGGCTGAAGGCCCTACTGCACCCATTCTCTCTCTCTCTGCCTCTTTCTATCTCTCTCTTAAATAAATAAAATAAAATGAAAATTAAAAAAAAAATTCTAGGGAATTCCCAACATGCTATTTTCTAAAGACCAGCTGTTTTCCTTCCCTTACCATAGATGGCAGGAGGGTCTCTGTTAGAGTTATGGATGTCATTTCATTTACTGGACTTGCAAGAATGCCCAGGAAATAGTCGCAGGCTTGCCCTACCTAACTATAAAAGTCAAGCAAGTAACCTGACTTTCATGCCTCAGCCTTGCCATATGGGAAATGGCAATGTAGAACCTCACTTGAACATTTCACTTTGTTGATTAAGAAAACAGGAATGGGGTGCTGGAGAGATGGCTTAGAGGTTGAGCACTTGCCTGTGAAGCCTAAGGACCCCAGTTCAAGGCTCGACTCTCCAGGACCCACGTAAACCACATGCACAGGGTGGCACATGCATCTGGAGTTCATTTGCAGTGGCTGGAGGCCCTGGTCTCACCCATTCTCTCTCTCTGTCACTCTCAAATAAATAAAATAAAATAAAATAAAATAAAATTAAATTAAATTAAATTAAATTAAAATAAACCAGGAATGGGAGCTGGGTGTGGTAGCACACACCTTTAATCCTAGCACTCAGGAGGCAGAGGTAGGAGGATTACCAAGTATTCGAGGCTACCCTGAGACTCCATAGTGAATTCCAGGTCAGCCTGGGCTAGAGTGATACTCTACCTCGAAAAACCAAAAAATAAAATAAAATAAAAAATAAAAGAAAGAAAAAAAGTCAGGCATGGTGGCACACGCCTTTAATACCAGCACTAGGGAGGCAGAGGCAGAAGGATTACTGTGAGTTTGAGGCCACCCTGAGACTACATAGTGAATTCTAGGTCAGCCTGGGCTACAGCAAGACCCTACCTTGAATTAAAAAAAAGAACCAGGCCACAGAGTTGGCCGCAGCTCATGGTGACCGGTGGGGAGGACAAAGGCCATGCCATCATGACATGATTGCAGGATCGGGGTAGGCCGAAAGCAAGCATGGAAGTGGGCGTGCAAGGGGCAGCAGACAGACCTCAACAGCTCTTAAGAGACATGAGAGGAAGCAGGGCATGGTGGTACACACTTGAAATCCCAGTACTTGGGAGGCTGGGGCAGGAAGACTGCAACAAGTTTGAGGCCAGCCTGTGCTACATAATGACATCCTGCCAGAGAGAGAGAGAGAGAGAGAGAGAGAGAGACAGAATTTTGCCCAGGATATGTGTGGTTTCTCCTACTTCCCCTGGAGGTGAGGCCCTTTAGCTGCCCACCCACTAACAGTACCTTGGTGGGCCCACCTGTCACCCTCTCCTTGCCATCCCGGTCCCAGCACTCTTTGCGGGCCCTTAACCGCAGAGCCTGGTTCTGTCTGATGACCGTGGCTTGGATGATCTCCACGACTTGTACTTCCTTCTGGGGGATGTACGTGCCTAGGGAGAAAGAAGCCGATGCCGATGCCAGTGTCAGGATGGTGGTGGGAAGGCAGGAAGTTCTGGCCTTGATGGAGCCCAAAGAGAGATGCACTCACCAGGTCCCTCAAATAGCCATTCGTCTCCTGCCACCACCTTATCTCCATTTTTATTCTCAAAGTCCAGCAAGGCCTTCAGATGTAGGGCAGTGTTGGGCAGAACTGCCTGCAATGGGGTGACGTCCTATAGGAAAGAAGTTCTCCTGAGGTGTTTGGTTTGAGACTCTGGAGATTAGAGCCAACAGCATCAATCTGTTTATTTTATTTTATTTTATTTTTTAACTATTTGATTTATTTACTTATTTGAGACAGAGAGAAAGAGAGAGAGAGAGAATGGATGTGCCAGGTCCTCTAGCCCTGCAAATGAACTCCAGATGCATGTGCCACCCTATGCATCTGGCTTATGGGTCCTGGGGAATCGAACTGGGGTTCTTTGGCTTTGTAGGCAAGTGCCTTAACCACTAAGCCATCTCTGCAGTCCACATTTTTTTTCCTTTTAAATATTTATTTATTTGAAAGAAAGAAAGAGAGAGAGTGTATGTGTGTGAGAGAGAGAGAAAGAGAGAGAAAGAGTATGGGTACACCAGGGCCTCCTGCTGGTACAAATAAACTCCAGATGCAAGTGCTACTTTGTGCATCTGGCTTTACATGGGTACTGGGGAATCAAACTGAGCCATCAAGCTTTGCAAGCAAATGCCTTTAACAGCTGAGCCCATCTCTCCAGCCCTTTTCTTTCCTTCCTCCCTTTTCTTTCTTTCTCTCTCTCTGTTTCTCTTTCTTTCATCTTTCTTATGTGTGTGCAATGTTGTGGATCAAATCCAGTGCATTATGCATGCTCAAAAAGTATTCTACCACGGAGCCACATATCCAGCCCTACAGAAACCATCTTTGTCTGTCTCCAGATAAAACCCTGGTGGACTGTACAAGGTAGTGGTGGCCCCAAGGATGGAGAAGTTGCCACTGCTGATGAGCCACGAATGCAAGAATACTGCAGAAAGTGCCAGGACTTCCTTGCTTACACCTGACTACCTGCCAGGAGGATGGCTAGGAAGAGGTGTGGTGGGAGAAGCACCTCTGCAGCTGAACAAATGACTATTTCAGGGCTGCTCTGCACTGAAAGTATGTGAAAGTAGGAACATGGAGGTTGGGCATTGTGGCACATACTTGTAATCACAGCACTTGGACGTGGAGGCAAGAGGATCAGGAGTCCAAGGTCATCTTCAGTTACATAGCAAGGCCAGCCTGGGCTACATAAGATCCTGTCTCAAATGAGGGGGGTGGGGCTGGATAGATGGTTTAGTAGTTAAGGTACTTGCCTGCAAAGGCTAAGGACCCAGGTTCAATTCCCCATGTAAAGCTAGATGTATAAGGTGGCACATGCATCTGGCGTCTATTTACAGTAGCTAGAGGCCCTGGCACACCCATCCTTTCTCTTTCAAATAAATATTTTTTAAAAATATTTAATAGCCAGGTGTGGTGGTGCAGGCTTTTAATCCCAGCACTGGGGAGGCAGAGATAGGAGGATCACCACGAGTTCAAGGCCACCCTGAGACTACATACTGAATTCCAGGTCAGCCTGGGCTAGAGTGAGACCCTACCTCGAAAAACAACAACAACAACAACAACAAAAATTAACAAAGGGCTGGAGAGTTCAGCAGTTAAGGCGCTTGCCTGCACAGCCTAATGACCCAGGCTGGATTCACCAGTACCCATGTAAAACCAGATGCACAGAGTGGCTCATGTACCTGGAGTTCATTTGCAGCAGCTGGAAGCCCTGGCACACCCATTCTCTCTGCCCATCTCTCTTATCTGCTTGCAAATAAATAAATAACTAAAAATACTTTTACATATTTTAAAGAGAGGGCTGGAAAGATGACTCAGCAGTTAAGGAGACTTCCTATAAAGCCTAATGACCAGGGTTCAATTCTCCAGTGCCCATGTAAAGCTGGATGCACAAAGTGGCACATGTGTCTGGAGTTTGTTTGCAATTGCTAGAGGCCCTGGTATGTCCATTCTCTCCCTTTGTCTCTCTCTTTCTGTGCTTACAAATAAATAAGTAAAATATTTAGGGGCTGGAGAAATTGCTCAGTGGTTAAGGTGCTTCCCTGCAAAGCCTAAGGACCTAGGTTCAATTCCCCAGTACCCATATAAAGCCAGATACACAAAGTGGCACATGCATCTGGAGATCATTTGCAGCTGCTGGAGGCCCTGGTGCACCCATACTCTGTCTCTCTTCTGTCTCTCTCTGCTTGCAAATAAATAAATATATTTTTTAAAAAGAGGGTGGGCTGGAGAGATGGCTTAGTGTTTAAGGTGGTTGCCTGCAAAGCCAAAGGGCCCAGGTTAGATTCCCCAGGACCCACGTAAGTCAGATGCACAAAATGCACATGCGTCAGGAATTCATTTGCAGTGACTGAAGGCCCTGGCATACCTGTTTTTTCTTGCTCTCTCTCTCTTTCTTTCTCTCTCTCAAATAAATATATTTTTTAAAATGTATAAAGTGGGCTAGAGAGATTGTTTAGCAGTTAAGGCACATGCCTGAAAAACCAGAAGACCCAGGTCCGATTCCCCAGGACCCATGTAAGCCAGATGCACAAAGTGGCACATGCATCTGGAGTTTGTTCACAGCAGCTGGAAGCCCTGACGTGTCCATTCTTTCTCTCTGTCCCTCCCTCCCTCTGCCTCTTTCTCTCTCAAATACATAAATAAAAATTTAAAAAGAAAAAGTTAAGCTTTTAAAAATGTATAAAATAAACAAAGAGAAGACAAAAATAAAATAAAATAAATGTATAAAATGCCAACTGGGTAAAGACAGGCATGATGGTTGTCCACTTGCTTGGGCCCAGGGCTTGAGGTCAATCTGGACAAGAACCCCACGGCGATGGCTTCCTGTATGACAGTCCCAGGCACTTGGATCTGGATCTGGTCGTGTCCGCCATTGCTCTGTTTCTGCCTTACCAGTGTGTGGTACTATTTGGGTGAATGAAGTGCTTGTCCTTAGCACAACTCACACAGCAGGGACTGGCTGGGAGCTTGTGGCAGGCTCTGGAGCCTGACAGTCCCATCTCATCAAGTAACCTCCCAGTCTGTTTGGGGCTTATTTGGAGAACAGTAAGGCTGGGAAGGTGCGTGGAGGCCAAGGAGTCAGTTCTGCCCCCGGTGAGAATCAGCAAATGCCCCCTCCCCAGTACTTCCTGCAGGCTTTGTTTATGTTCTCCTCAGAAGACAGCAGAGCCCAGGACAAGGTGGCAGGACAGGTAGGGTGGCATGCAGCGGAGACGAGCCAGGTACCTTTTCCAGTACCTCCCCTGGGTACAGGGGGAAGGGGTCTTGGGCCAGTCGGATCTCCTGGTCAGCATGGCGAAGCCGCACTTGCCCTGTGACGTCAAATAAGACTGAGTTTTGGGCGTCCCGTGACACAGGGTTGGCCACTATACAGTAATGGCGTGGGGGGACGGTCACCATGCGCAAGGGTGCAAATAGGACCCTGTTGGAGAGTAAGAAGGGATGTGAGGAACAAGGGCACCAACTCCCACGGAGGCTGTAAATGCAAGAGAAACCTTCCAACACCCAAATGAGGACCACTCCCACTTAGGAACATGGAGGGGAGGAGGATCTTACCAGCCAGTCCAATAGACCCCCCTCAACCCCGACAGCTCCACACCAACCTCTCATTGTCCTGCCGGATGTAGGTCTTTGGCCCGACTTCCACACGGGACACATTGCTGTTCTGGTCCAGCACATGGATGTAGTGGTATGGGGGGATGCGGATGATGGACTCTTCCGTTGCCATGGTGAACTCTAAGTCCCAGGATAACTTGATTGCAGCAACAGACAATGACAGACAAATGGGGAGGGGACAAAAGATGAGCACAGGGTGTTTGGGACAAGGCAGAACCCAAGGAAGTGGCCTTCTCTTCTCTACCAGCTCCTGTACCCACCTTTTCATATATACATAAAAGCCGGGCGTGGTGGCGCACGCCTTTAATCCCAGCACTCAGGAGGCAGAGGTAGGAGGATCACTGAGTTCAAGGCCACCCTGAGGCTACATAGTGAATTCCAGGCCTGCCTGAGCTAGAGTGAGAGCTTACCTTGAAAAACCAAAAATAAATAAATAAAATAATAATAATAATAGTGTTTTAAAGCAGGGTCTGGCTACATAGCCCAAGCTGGCTTCAAAACTAATGCTGCCTCCTTAGCCTCTTGGGATTACAGTCATGTGCCACTCCACCCGCTTATCCCTTTCTTCTTCCCACCCAAGAGAACACGGTCCACCCTAACCTGACCTCCACCAACAAGTACTTGCTGCAGTTAGCCACAGAAACCCAGAAGTGCTTCCGCCTCTCCTTAGTGCGCCTCTCCTCTCTTCCCTTCCCATGAGCCTTAGAGCAAAGTTCTTAGTGTTGTTTTTTTTTTTTTCCTTGTGTGTGTGTGTGTTTTACAGGTAGGGTCTTGCTCTAGTGCAGGCTGACCTGGAATTCATTATGTAGTCTCAGGATGGCCTCAAACTCACAGCAATCCTCTGACCTCTGCCTCCGGAGTACTGGGATCAAAGATGAGCGCCACCTCGCCCCACTTCTATCTATCTACCTACCTATCTATCTATGTATCTATCTATCATTTATTTATTTGCAAGCAGACACACACACACACAGAGAATGAGAATGAGAGAGAGAGAGAGAGAGAGAGAGAGGATGGGTGTTCCAGGGCCACTGCAAACAAATTCCAGATACATGTACCACTTTGTGCATCTGGCTTTATGTGGGCACTGGGGAATCAGACTTGGTCATTAAGTTTTGCAGGCAAGTGCTTTACTGCTGAGCCCTCTCTCCAGCCCAAGGTTCTTGGCTCTGAAGGCACTCAGGTAGCTGTACTAAGAGGAGAGAACAGATCTGTCTGGAAGACATCTATGTGCCCTGTCCTGCACCCACTGGGGAGCAGTGACTCTGGGAACTCAGATTGTCCAGAGTCAGGCAACCTTTACTCCAGTGATCAAGATCATGAAGGTCTGGCTGTATTCTAATGTTAGGCCATAGCCCAAGAACATAAAAACATTTGCATGATGTTTGCCTATATCCCTCCCCTGCTCTTGTGCTTTAAACAATCCTGGTATGAATGGTTCTGGTGGCTCACCACCACAGAAGGGACCCCAGACTAAAGTGATGATCCCAGAGAGTGAGGAAAGTTACTAACACAGAAAATCGTTCTACTTTCACATACCCTCCACCTACCACCCCAGTTCTCTCCCTTTCTCTCTCTCTCTCTGGTCTGAGGACACCCTCGGCTCCCAGCTGTTGTGGCCGAGGTAGGGGTGGAGAAGAAGGGGAGGGGTATTTTTTTTTAATCTATTCATCTCCACCCTATCTGCCTCTCAATGCTGAGCAGTTTCATTCAGTGCTTGGCCTCTATGATAGTGTCCCACACCCTAGCAAATGGCCATCCTTATACCCAGCACTCCCTGGACTTTGGACATGTCAGACAAAGGCAATCAAGTTTGCTAGGCAACTAGGGGCCTCAATCCCTCTTTCTTTCCTTTCCTTCTCTTTCTCTTTCTTTCCACCTGGGGGTTGAACCCAGGACCTGGAACATGCTAGGAAAGCACTCTACCACTGACCTCTACTGCCAGCTATCAGACAGTTTTGAAGCTGCTGCAAAGGAATGGCTCATCTATGCCACCTGTCACCAGCTCCCTACTTGGCTGAGAAATGGAAATGAGATGCAAAGCAGGGCATCTTCACACCATCAAGAGGCAGAAGCCACAAAATTACAGAATTAAGACTAGAAGAGTCCCAAAGGGTTTTCTTTGATCCATGGAATCTGCAATATTTTGGGGTTTTGTCTAGAAATTATGGGTTTTCACAGACTCACTCACTATTCCTGCTTCTAAAGATTCAGGAGATGGAAGCACAACGCTGGGCCCACAGTTCTTGGTGGCAAACTTGTCCAGAGCAAGGAACAGCTGCCCCTTTTAGATGCAAGGCTTTCTGCTTACCACAGGCCCCACCTCTTACCTAACCCTAAGCCATTGCTTGAATAGCAGCTATTTACTCTTACCTATTACTCTTTTGTTTCACATGGACTCAGTAGTGACTACAGCATACGAGGTAGGGTCTCACTCTAGCCCAAGCTGACCTGGAATTCACTATGTATTCTCAGGCTGGCCTGCCTCCCAAGTGTTGGGATTAAAGGCATGTGCTACCACACATGGAGAGAATATAAGTTTTTAAAAATATTTTTATTTATTTGAATGAGAGAAAAACAGGGAGAGAGAGAGAGAGAGAGAGAGAGAGAGAGAGAGAATGGGCCCACCAGGGCCTCTAGCCACTGCAAACAAACTCAGATACATGAGCCCCCTTGTGCATCTGGCTTATGTGGGTCCTGGGGAATTGAACCTAGGTCCTTTGGCTTTGTAGGCAAGAACCTTAACCACTAAGCCACTTCTGCAGCCCAAGAGAATATAATTATTAAAATATTTATCTTTACTGTTTTTAATTAAAAATTCAAATTTGACAAGCTGGGTGTGGTGGTGCACACCTTTAATCCCAGCACTCAAGGAGGCAGAGGTAGGTGGATCACCTTGAGTTCAAGGCCAACCTGGGACTATAGAGTTCCAGTTAAGCCTGGCCTAGAGTTACCCTACCTCAAAAAAATAAAAAAAAAAAAAATTCAAATCTGTTTCAAAAGAATATCACAATTATTTTTTATTATTATTTTTATTAACAACTTCCATGATTGTAAACAATATCCCATGGTAATGCCCTCCCTCCCCCCACTTTCCCCTTTGAAACTCCACTCTCCATCATATCCCCTCCCTCTCTCAATCAGTCTGTCTTTTATTTTGATGTCATGATCTTTTCCTCCTATTATGATGGTCTTGTGTAGGTAGTGTCAGGCACTGTGAGGTCATGGATATCCAGGCCCTTTTGTGTCTGGAGGATCATGTTGTAAGGAGTCCTACTCTTCTTTTGGCTCTTACATTCTTTCTGCCACCTCTTCTGCAATGGACCCTGAGCCTTGGAAGGTGTGACTATCACAATTATTAACAAGAATACAGGGGCTGGAGAGATGGCTAAGTGGTTATGGCACTTGCCTTCAAAGCCTAAGGACCCAGGTTTAATTCCCTGATACCCATGTAAAGCCAGATGCACAAGGTGGTACATGTATCTGGAGTCCGTTTGCAGTGGTTAGAGGCCTTGGCACGCCCATTCTCTCTCTGTCTGTCTCTTTCTGCTTATAAATAAATAAATTGATAAAAATAGTTTTTTTTTTTAAAGAAAGAATACAATTAGAGCTAGGCATGGTAGCACATGCCTTTAATCCCAGCACGTAAGAGGCAGAGGTAGGAAGATTGCTGTGAGTTGGAGGTCACCCTGAGACTACATAGTAAGTTCCAGGTCAACCTGGAGTAGAACGCGACACTACCTCAAGAAAACAAAAAAGAAAAAAAGAAATTGAGGAAGACATGAGAAGATGGGAAGATCACCCATTCTCATGGATTAGAATTGATATTGTGAAAATGGTCATCCTACCAAAAGCAATATAGAGATTGAATGTAATTCTAATAAAAATTCTAGCACCATTCTTCATAGAAATAGGAAAACAAATTCTCAAAATTCATGTGGAAACACAAAAGGCCTTGGATAGCTGAAAATGTCCTCAGCAAAAAAGGGCTGGAGAGAAGGTTCAGTGGTTAAGGTGCTTGGCTCTGACGCTGAAGGGCCTAAGTTTGATTTCGCAGTGCCCACACAAAGCCAGATGCACTAAGTGGCTCATGTATCTCGAGTTTATTTGCAGTGACAGGAAGCCCTGGTGTGCCCATACTCAATCTGTGTCTGCTTCTTTCTCTCTTTTTCTTAAGTAAATAAATTTTAATAAAAAGAATACTCCTGATAGTATCACCATACCTGATTTCAAGCTATACTATAAAGCCACAGTAATAAAAATAGCATGGTATTGGCACAAAACCAGACACAGATAAGGGAACAGAATAGAAGATCCAGATATAAGTTCTAGTAATTACAGCCACCTGATCTTTGACAAAGAGGCCAAAACTGCACACTGGAGAAAAGACAGCATCTTCAACAAATAATGCTAGAGGAACTGGATAACCACATGGGGAAGAATAAATCCAGACCCTCTCCTCTCACCCCGCAAAAAAGTCAACTTTGCATGGATCAAGGACCTCAATATAAGACCTGAAACTCTAAAACAACTACAAGAAAAAGTAAGAACCACTCAAAGATAAAGACACAGGGAAAGGCTTTTTGAGTAAGACTCCTAGTAGCCCAGAGATTCAGACAAATACTTGACCATGGGGACATCATGAAACTAAAATTCTACTGTACAGCCAAGCAAACCATCCACAAAGTCAATAGACAGCCTACAGGATGGGAGAAAGTACTTGCCAGCCATACATCTGACAGAGGCTCAATATCTAGAATATGCAAAGAACTCAAAAAACTAAGCAAGGCTGGGTATGGAGATACATGCCTTTAATCCCAGCACTTGGGAGGCAGAGGTAGGAGGATCACTGTGAGTTCGAGGCCACCCTGAGACTACATAGTGAATTCCAGGTCAGCCTGGGGGAGAGTGAGACCCTACCTCCAAAAACAAAACAAAAAAAAATCAATCAGGGGCCTGGAGAGATGTTCAGTGGTTAAGGCACCTGCCTGCAGAACCTAATGACCCTTGTTCACTTCCTCAGTACCCACATATTGCCAGATGCACAAAGTGGCATATGTATCTGGAGTTCATTTTGAAAAACTGAAAGAAATGGATGATTTCCTTGATTTACATGACCAACCAAAATTAAATCAAGATGAGATTAACCACTTAAATAGACCTATAACAAGTATGGAGATCCAAGCAGTTATCAACATCTCCCAACTGAAAAAAGTCCAGGCCCAGATGGATTCACTGGTGAATTTTTAAAAAAATATTTTATTTATTTGTTTATTTGAAAGAGAGAGAGAAACAGGGATATAGGGAAAGAGAATGGGTGCACCAGGGCCTCTAGCCACTGTAAACTCACTCTAGATGAATACACCACCTTGTAGTATCTGTTTTACGTGGATCCTGGGAATCGAACCTGGGTCCTTTGGCTTTGCAGGCAAGTGCCTTAACCGTAAGCCATCTGTCTAGCCCCACTGGTAAATTTTATTTATTTGTTTATTTAAGAGAAAGAGAGAATGGACATGCCAGGGCCCCTAGCCACTGAAAACAAACTCTAGTCACATGCCATTCCTTGTGCATCTGGCTTATGTGGGTCCTGGGGAATTGAACCATGGTCCTTAGGCTTCACAGGCAAATGGCTTAACCACTAAGTCATTTCCCAGCCCTCCCACCCCACTGGTAAATTTTATCAGACCGTCACAGAAGAACTAACACTAATTCTCAAACTTTTCTATAAAAGATAAAAGGAATGAAATCTACCAAACTCCTTCTACACAGCCAGCATCACCCTGATACCAAAACCAGACAAAGACAGAACAAAAAATGAAAACTACAAACCAATCTCCCTCATGAACATAGATGCAAAAATTCTCAACAAAATATTGGCAAATAGAATACTAGAATATATCAAAAAGATTATTCACCCTGACCAAGTAAGCTTTATCCCAGAGACACAGGGATGGTTCAACATATGCAAATCAATAAATGTAATACACTATATAAATGGACTGAGGGGCAAAAATCACATGATCATTTCAATAGATGCAGAAAAAGCATTTGACAAAATCCAATATCCCTGCATGATAAAAGTCCTACAGAAACTGGGAATAGAAGGAACATATCTCAAGACAATAAAGGCTATTTATGACAAACCTACAGCCAACATAATACTAAATGGAGAAAAACTTGAATGTTTTCCACTAAAATCAGGAACAAGACAAGGGTGTCCACTGTCCCCACTTTTGTTTAATATAGTACTGGAAGTCTTAGCTATAGTGATAAGGCAAGAGACATACATATGAGGGATACAAATTGGAAAGGATAGGATCAAATTATCAGTATTTGAAGATGATATGACTCTCTATATAAAAGACCCTAAAGACTCTACCAGCAAACGATTAGAGCTAATAAATACTTATAGCCATGTAGTAGGATACAAAATAAACACACAGAAATTAGCAGCATTCCTATATGCTAACAACAAACACACAGAGGATGAAATCAGAGAATCACTCTCATTCACAATTGCATTAAAAAAAAAAAGTGCCTTGGAATAAACCTCACCAAGGAAGTGAAGGATCTCTACAATGAAAACTTTAAAACACTCAAGTGAGAAATTGCACAAGACACTAGGAAAGACATCCCTTGTTTTTGGATTGGAAGAATCAATATTATGAAAATGTCAATCTTGCCAAAAGCAATCTACACACTTAATGCAATCCCCATCAAAATTCCAATGGTATTCTTCATGAAATTAGAACAAACAATCCTAAAATTCATTTGAAAGCACAAAAAACCTTGAACATACAAAACAATTTTGAGCAACAAAAATAAGGCTGGTGGTATCACCATACCTGATTTAACTTATATTACAGAGCCATAGTAACAAAAACAGCATGGTACTGGCACAAAAACAGACCCGCAAATCAATGGAACAGAATAGGGGACCCAGATATAAGTCCAGACAGCTACAGCCACCTGATCTTTGACAAAAATGCCAAAAATACCCATTGGAGAAAAGACTGCTTCTTCAACAAATGGTTCTGGAAAAACTGGATATATGTAGAAGAGTGGAAATAGATCCTTATCTCTCTCCATGCACAAGAATCAAGTCCAAATAGGGTTGGAGAGATCGCTTAGCGGTTAAGGCACTTGCCTGCAAGGCCAAAGGACTCAGGTTCAATTCCGCAGGACCCAAATGCACAAGGTGGCACATGCTTCTGGAGTTTGTTTGCAGCGGCTGGAGGCCCTGGTGCACCCACTCTCCCTCCCTTCCTCCCTCTCCCTCCACCCCCTCTCTCTCCCTGCCTCTCTCTTTTTCTCAAATAAATAAATAATTTAAAAAACGAATCAAGTCCAAATGGATCAAAGACCTTAGTATCAGACAGACCTGAAACTCTGAAACTGCTAGAAGAAAAAGTAGGGGAAACCCTTCATCATATTAGCATAGGCAATGACTTTCTGAACATAACCTCAGTTGCTCAGGAAATAAAACCACTAATCAACCACTGGGACCTCATGAAATTACAAAGCTTTTGTGCAGCAAAGGACATTGTGAAAAGAACAAAGAGACAACCCACAGGATGGGAGAAAATCTTCGCCAGCTATACATCTGACAGAGCATTAGTATCCAGGATATACAAAGAACTCAAAAAACTAAATAAATCAAATAACCCAATTAAAAATGGACTTTGGAACTAAATAGAGAGTTCTCAAAAGAAGAAATACAGATGTCATATAAACATCTAAAAAATGTTCTAACTCCTTAGCCATCAGGGAAATGCAAATTAAAACTACTTTGAGATTCCATCTCACTCCTGTCAGAATAGTTATTATTTAGAAATCAGCTTGCACATGGACCCGCAAGTGGTCATGGTGACTCAAGTGTGGCCACTGATGAGGTTCTCATCAAAGGCAGCGTGGCAGGCGGCGCCATGACCGGGAACTGCTGGGGCCCAGCGACAAGAGCGAGGCAGCCCTGTGCAAGGCCGAGGAGGTTGTGGCCCCGGGCCATGTACCAGTTCAGTCAGTACGCATGCCAACAGACAGGGCTGCAGATGCCATAGCTCCCAGACCCTCCAAAGTTGAACTTCCCTGTCCGTGAGTCCTGGAACTCAGGTATCATCACTGTGATGGCAGCCTTGTCCATGGCCCCCACCAAGGCCTGCGAATACTTCAAGGAAGGCTGGAAGTACTTGAAGGAGCGTGCCAAGTAGGGAGGAAGAGGAGCACAGGGGCTGGTGAACAGAGACAGGTCCGCAGAGAATGAGGGCTGGGACCCCACTCTGAGGGCAGCTCTGGCCCTGCCTGCCCAATAAAGAACTTAGAAGTGTCAAAAAAAAAAAAAAAAAAAGAAGAAGAAGTCAAATAACAATAAATGCTGGCGAGGATGCGGAAAAAAAGGAACCCTTCTACACTGTTGGTGGGAATGCAATCTGGTCCAGCAGTTGTGGAAATCAGTGTGGAGGTTCCTGAGACAGCTAAAATTGATCTACCATATGACCCAGCTATACCACTCCTGGGCATATATCCTAAGGATTTGCCTCACTACCTTAGAGATACTTGCTCAACCATGTTTATTGCTTCTCTATTCACAATAGCTAGGAAATGGAACCAGCCTAGATGTCCCTCAACTGATGAGTGAATAATGAAGTTGTGGTACATTCATATAATGGAATTCTACTCAGCAGTTTAAAAAAAATATGAAATTTGCAGGGAAATGGATGGACCTGGAAAGGATTATTCTTATTGAGGTAACCCAGGCCCAGAAAGCCAAATGTCGCATGTTCTCTCTCATAAGTGAGTGAGTCCTTGCTACAAATGACTGGACTTGTATGTGAGTTGGAATAAAACTTGGTAGCAGTAAAAAAAAAAAAAAGGTAGCAGAGGCCAGTGAGCTAGAAAGGGGCTACAAGGGAGGGAGGAGAAGGGAGGACTTAAGGGGATGGTATTATACATATGTAAGTAGAAGAACAGATTACTTGGGTTGGAAATGCCTAGGTGAGTTCAGGGGAAAAGACTGAGTAAAGGAGGGATGGGTGGAGGATTAATCTAAAAGGGTATGAATAAGTCATATGGAAACCTATTTTTTTGGACAATGATGCATCCAGAAGCCATAGATTGTTATTAGAAATTTTTCAGTGCCAGAGATGGAATACCTTCTAGTGACTTGTTGGCCAGGGAGGTCCCTGGTGCCCCCAAAACATTATAGGCCATTGCCGAGGCCCTTGGTTTCCCACCAGGAATAGATGGTAAGACCCTATTGCCGAAGACTCCACATACTTGGGCTGTAAGGTCCTGAGAAATCCTGCTGGAGCTGAAAACCTCCTCTATGTAGACCAGCTGACAGAAAGCTGGAAAAATCTATGATGCATGCAGTTCCATGGGAGAGAGAGAAGTGATCAGTGGAGATAAACAACAGTGGACACTGCAAACCTTAAGTTTGGCCAGCCAGGCCAAATGAGCCAATGCGTGCAATAGTGGCATGTCTGTTATGGGGGAAAACCAACCTCTCTTTAATTGGACTGGAGACCTGCTTCATGGGAGGGAATACATGCCTGATACTGAAAACCTATGACAGGGGAAGTCATGAGCCCTAGGGGTGTGGCGCCTGCTGCTGTCTGGCTAAATGCATATAGTATGCTCACCAAGCTGCCCAATAAGCACTTCTCTAATGCTCATATCCATATATGTTACTCTCACTTTTGGTTAGAGAAGCTTCTCTTCAGATGGCAGTGACCTTTGGGATGACTCAAAAGGCACCATGGTGCTGAGAAGTGACAGAGGAGTGCTCAGCACTGAAACATGTCTATCACATCTTCCAAGGCTCAGGGTCCATTGTGGAAGAAGAGGTAGGGGGAAGACTGTACAAGCCAAAGGAAGGAGTTCTTACAATGCACTCTTCCAGACACAAAATGGCCTAGATATCCATGACCTCACAGTGCCTGGCACTACCTATACAAGACCAGTATAGTAGGAGGAAAAGATGATGACATCAAAATAAAAGAGACTGATTTGGGGGGGGGGGCATGATGGAGAGTGGAGTTGTAAAGGGGAAAGTGAGGGGGGAGGAATAATTATGGTTTATTTTCTATAATTATGGAAATTGTTAATAATAAAAAATTGAAAACAAAAAATCTTACAGGGTAAAAAAAAAAAAAAATCAGGGGCTAGAGAGATTGCTCAGCAGTTAAGCAAGACCCGTTTTCAATTCCCCAGTACCCTCGTAAAGGTAGATACACAAAGTGGTGCATGCATCTGGAGTTAGTTTGCAATGGCTGGAGTCCTTCCTGTCCCACTTTCTCTCTTTTCTATCTCTGCTTGCAAATAAATAATCATCTCACAGGGACCTGGATTCTGAAGGTTTGGGCTTATAGCTACTATTTGCTGCTTTCTGCCTTGTAAGTTTCCTTCCTCCCTCTGAAAGAGGTTAGTTTTGATCCTTTTTCTGGTATACTTTCTTCTTCATAAATTTATTTGAGATAGAGAGAATGGGTGTTCCAGAGTCTCTAGCCACTGCAAACAAACTCCAGACTCAGGAGCCACCTTGTGCATCTGGCTTGTGTGGGTACTGGAGAATGGATCCTGGGTACTTAGGCTTCGCAGGCAAGTGCCTTAACTGCTAAACCATCTCTCCAGCCCCTTTTCTAATACCTTTTCTACATCAGAGAGATGTCATTCCGCTCCTAGCCCAGGCTGATGTGGAACTCATTCTTGCCCCAGACTGGCCTCAAACTCACAGTGATGCTCCTGCCTCAGCCTCCAGAGGACTCTTTAATTTTTTTTTCTTTTTTGGATTTGAAAGAGAGAGAGAGAGAGAGGGAAAGAAAGAAAGAGGCAGATAGAGAATGGGTGTGCCAGGGCCTCTAGCCACTGCAAACAAACTACAGAAGCATGTGTCACCTTGTGCATCTGGCTTACATAGATCCTGGGGAATTGAACCTGGGTCCTTTGGCTTCACAGGCAAACACATTAACTGCTAAGCCATCTCTCCAGCCCCATCCTTTTCTTTTATCTTGCAACTTTGTATGGGATTTGGCCTTGATACTTTCTGTGGCTCACTTTTTGCTTTGGGTTAATTTGCCTACTAATAGGAGGGTAGCTTTTCCAACTTCAGAATTCCTTCTCCTGTCTTTGGACTCAAGGGGCTGCCTCTGATTTCCTGGCGTTGTTCTCCCCACTCAGCCCTGCTTTCTGTCCTTCCTCTCTTGCCTGCACTCCCCAGTTGCTCCAGAATACCACATTAGGCCTATTCTGAGACAGCTGCTTCTAGGAGTTCATGGTACTGGGACAACCAGGACAGTAGCCCTAACCCTTACTTGATGGAACACCTTGGACAAGTCCGTTGATCTTGGTAGCTCTTTCCTCCATTACAGCCTCATGAGGCCAAGCTTATATAAAGAGCACTAAGAGCCAAGCCTGACTCTATGTATTACTGCAGAGAACAGGCAATGCCCAAGGCCCAACTTTCCTACCCAGTGAAGGATAAGGAGACCTGACCAGCACCACAGGCTCCACCCCCACCCTGCCAGGATCGTGGCTTAACCTCACTTGTTTACCACCAGGAAGTTGGCAGGTGTCTTGGGTGTCACTCCAGCTACTGGGCTAGCAGCACGAGCTTCCCACAGCCGGGTGCAGCTTTCCCAGGAGCTGCTTGGCCAGGTTCTCTGTGGAATAGAAGCCTGGCCAGGAAACCAGATGGGGTGAGAGGAAGGGCTCCAGCTACTGGCTGAGGTGTAGGCAGGGTTTGGAAGCTCCACAGGGAATATGTGAGCTCTAGGACCTGTAAGGGTGGGAGTAGGCTCTAGGAACACCCCCACGGGTTCTTTATTGGATGATGCCCCCCTCCTCCATGGTTGAGGCCTCTCTGCCATCTGCCACCCCAGCTGGGCTCAGTCAGGGGGCTGACAGCCTTGCCTAGCTCAGTGACTCAGCAAGTTTTGGTCACAGCCCATCAGGCTAGACTCCTGCCTTGTTCCGAGGATAAGCCCCCGCCTTCCTTGGGTCCCAGCACCCCATTTCACCAGCCCTGACCACACCCAAAGCTGTCTTCTTCCAGAGACCACTTTCTAAATGCTTACACCCCTGCCACTGTGATTGTGACGGACCTCAGACTCGAGTGCTTACCAGATGAAGTGCACAGTTATAGAGCTCTTTATTTCCAGTATGTCAGAGTCCTCAAAAGACAGCACTAACTGAGAACCTAGTCACCAGTGTACGGCTGAGGTTGTGTGCCCACAGGGAAGCTATTCCCTTCCTGTTGTTTGGCTACATTTGTTGTGTGCATCAAAATTTCCTCTAAGTGTTGATGCTTCTGCCTACAGACTAGTGCTGCTCTCATCTTGGGTCAAAGAAGCTTCTTTTTGCAGTTGGTGGCTACTACTGGGGAAGACTAAAAACTCATTAAAGGGCTGAGAAGTGACAGTTGAAACATCTCCATCACACCTTCCGAGGCTCAGAGAAGTGGTGGAAGGAATGTAAGAGTCAGACTGGGGAGATGGCTCAGCAGTTAAAAGTGTTTGCTTGCAAAGCCTAAAGGCCTTTGGCTTCCCAGTAGCCTACATGTAAAGCAGATGCACAAAGTGGCACAGCAGCAAAAGACCTGGGAGCATCCATGCTCTCTCATTCACTATTTTATTTTTATGAGAGAGAGACAGAGAGACAGAGAGAGAGAGAAATTGGCACCTCAGGGTCTCCAGCCACTGCAATTGAACTCCTAATGTGTGCGCCACCTTGTGCACATGTGCAAGCTTGAGCATTTGCATCACTTTGTGCATCTGGCTTATGTGGGACCTGCAGAGTCAAACATGGGTCCTTAGGTTATGATGCTTGCTTGCCTGCAAAGCCTATAGACCTTCTCTCCAGCCCCCTCATTCACAATAAGAAAAAAAAAGAATGTAAGAAAAATAAATAAAAAATAAAAAAAGAATGTAAGAGCAATTACTTCTGGTTAAGATGGTGGCATAGGAACCGCGCCAAAGCCTAGGGGAGCAAAAGCCAAAAAAGAAAAAAAAGAATGTAAGAGCCAAAGAATGGGGAGGAGTACATTCTGGGCACAAGGTGGCCACTGCATTCATGACCTCACAGCAGCTGCATGATACTGGATCCATTGATAAGTCCTCAGAGATGGTGGAGGCAAAAAAAATAAGTAAATAAAAACGACATTAAGCCGGGTGTGGTGGCGTACACCTTTAATCCCAGCACTTGGGAGGCAGAGGTAGGAGGATCACCATGAGTTTGTGGCCACCCTGAGACTACATAGTGAACTCCAGGTCAGCCTGGACTAGAGTGAAACCCTACCTTGAAAAAAAAGACATTAAAACAGAAAAAAAGAATGGGGAACAAATGAACGCAATGGGAGTTATGATCACAATACATTATTGTAATCTCAACACTCATGCAGCTGAGGTAGTAAGATGCTGGGAGTTTGAAGCCAGCCTGGACTAGAGTGAGGTAGACAGAGGTAGGAGGATTGTGATGAGTTCAAGGCCACCGTGAGACTACAAGGTAAATTCCAGGTCAAGCTGAGCTAGATTGAGACCCTACCTCAAAAATAAAACAAGGGGCTGGGCGTGGTGACACATGCCTTTAATCCCAGTACTTAAGAGGCAGAGGTAGGAGGATTGCCATGGGTTTGAGGCCACCCTAAGACCATATAGTGAATTCCAGGTCAGCCTGGGCTAGAGCGAGACCCTACCTCGAAAAACAAAACAAAACAAACAAACAAAAAAAAAATACACTGCCCCCCTACTGGACTGGAGGCCTGATCCACAGGAGGGAACACATGCCTGATACTGAAAACCTATGTCAGGGGAAGTCATGAGCCCTAGGGGTGTAACACCTGCTGGTGTCTGGCTAAATGTATATACTATGCTCACCAAACTGCCCAGTAAGTATTTCTCTTAATGTTCATACCCATATATTAAAGCTACTCTCACTTTTAGTTAGAGAAGCTTCTCTTTTCAGATGTTGGTGACCTCTGGGATGACTCAAAAGGCACCAGAGTGCTGAGAAGAAGTGACAGAGGAGTGCTCAGCACTGAAACATCTCTATCACACCTTCTAAGGCTCAGGGTCCATTGCAGAAGAGGTAGCAGAAAGAATGTAAGAGCCAAAGGAAGGGTTCCACTCCTTACAATGCACTCTTCCAGACACAAAATGGCCTTAATATCCATGATCTCAGAGTGCCTGGCACTAGATACACAAGACTATCATAATAGGAGGAAAATATAATATCAAAAATAAGAGAGGCTGGCCATGGTGGTGTACACCTTTAATCCCAGCACTCAGGAGGCAGAGGTAGGAGGATCGTGATGAGTTCAAGGCCACCGTGAGACTACAAGGTAAATTCCAGGTCAGCCTGGGCTAGAGTGAGAACCTACCTCAAAAAACCAAAAAGTAAATAAATAAAATAAAAGAGAGACTGAGAGGGGGAGGGAATAAGATGGAGAATGGAGTTGTGAAGAGGAATGTTGTGGGGAGGGAATTACCATGGTTTATTGTCTATAATTATGGCAATAAAAAATTACATTAAAAAAAGGGACTGGTAGGTGGTTCAGCAGTTAAAGGTGCTTGTTTGCAAAGTCTGCTGGCAAGAATTTGATTCCCTAGTGCCCACATAAAACCAGGTACACAAAGTGGCACATGCTTTTGGAGTTCCTTTGCAGCAGCAAGAGGCCCTGGCACACCCATTCTCATTCTCTATTTCCCCTCAATAATAACTTATAAAATAACAAATTATGGAGGGCTGGAGAGATTACTTAGTGGTTAGGGCGTCTGCCTGCAAAGCCAAAGGATCCTAGTTTGACTTTCCAGGACCCATGTAAGCCAGATGCACAAGGGGGCGCATGCATCATTTGCAGTGGCTGGTGGCCCTGGAGTGCCCATTCTCTCTCTCACTCACTTTCTCTCTCTCTCTCCTTCTTTCTCTCAAGTAAATAAAAAATATATATTTAAAAAAACAAATCATGTACATGTATGAAAATTGTCAATAAAAATAAAAAGCCTGATAACCTGGGGTTCAATTCCCCAGTACCCATGTCAGACGCACAAAGTAGTATGTGTCTAGATTTTGTATGTAGTAATAGGTGGACATGGCACACCCATTCTCTCTTGCTCTCTCCAAATAAAAACCAAAGAGGAAGCCGGGCATGGTGGCACATGCCTTTAATCCCAGCAGAGGTAGGAGGATTGCCATGAGTTCGAGGCCACCCTGAGACTCCATAGTGAATTCCAGGTCAGTCTGGGCTAGAATGAGACCCTACCTTGAAAAACAAAAAACAAAAAACAAAAAACAAAAAACAAAAAAAAAAAAAAAGGAAGCCAGGCGTGTGATGCACGCCTTTAATCCCAGAAGAGGTAGAAGGATTGCCATGAGTTTGAGGCTACCCTAAGACTACACAGTGAGTTCCAGGTCTGCCTGGGCTACAGCAAGACTCTACCTCAAAAAACCAACCAACCAAAGAGGAGCTCTTGATCCCAGTCTCTCTCTCTCTTTTTGTTGGTATTTTTCTTATTTTTAAGTTTTGAATATTTTACTTATTTGCAAACAGAGAGAAAGAGTATGGGTGCACCAGGGCTTCTGGCCGCTGCAAACTCCAGATGCACGCACCTCTTTGTGCATCTGGCTTTGCATAGGTACTGGAGATCAAACCCAGGTTGTTAGGCTTTGTAGGTAAGCACCTTAACTACTAAGTCATCTCTCCAGTCCCATGTTTTTCGTATTTTTAATTAAAATATTTTTTATTAAGTAGAAACTTTGCATAGATAAATCGTGTTGGCAAAATTGCCCTCCTCCCTACCCTCATTCCACTGAGGACCCTCCTCAGTAGTTACTGGTATATTCGCCATGGGGTTTTGAGTTCCGAGTTGGGGGAGCACCAGTCCTTTGTTTTTCTGAGGCGGGGTCTCTGTAGCCCAGGCTGGCCTTGACTCATAACAATCCTTCTGTCTCAGCCTCCTAGGTGCTAGGATTATAGGCATGAATCCCCATCTCCCCCTCCCTCCCCCACACACCATGTAGAGTCCTGCTCTGTAACCCTGGCTGGCTCTGAAGGCAATCCTCCTGCCTCAGCCTCCTGAGTGCTGGGATTATGGGCATGAGCCACTATACCTGCACTCCCCCTCCCAGGTAGGGTCTTGCTCTAGTCCAGGCTGACCTGGAATTCACTATGTAGTCACAGGGTGGCCTCAAACTCACAGTGATCCTTCTAATTCTGCCTCCCAAGTGCTGGAGTTAAAGGCATGTGCCCCCACACCAAGCTTATACCTGGTTTTGATCCTACTGTCTTGACTCAAATGTAGCATGCATGTGTTAGCCAAGATGTATGTCACGAATCATTACATTTAGGACAACTTCAGCATTACCTGTGAGCAGCTGGCATAGTGAATCTGAAATAGCCAGCACCAAAGTGACCACACTGTGCAGAGCAGCAGGGCTGCTACCTGGAAGCTTGACAGCCTGGCCCACACTTGCCAATCCACATTATCACCAGGTTCCTATATTTGGGCACTTGGCAAAGCATGGGAAGGCAAGTCCACAAGCTCAACACTGGAGGCCCCTGGAGATTTCTTCAAGTCATGTATTTCTTGGGATTGATTTAATCAGTTCAGGATGGAGTCTAAGAACTGCTATTTTTAAAAGTATTCACACTGATTTGTGAACTAGGGGGCTGGAGAGATGACTCAATGGTTAAGGTACTTCCCTATAAAGCCTAATGACCAGAGTTTAATTCCCTAGTGCCCATGTAAAGCCAGATGCACAAAGTGGTACATACATCTGGAGTTCCTTTACAGAGGCTGGAGGCCCTAGCACACCCATTCTCTGTCTCTCTTCTGTCTCGCTCTGCTTGCAAATAAATTTTTTAAAAAAATTTGTATGTATATAAAAAAAGAACCAGTGGGAGTAGCATTGAGAAGTCAGAGGTAGGAGGATCACTTAGTTGAAGACCAGCTGGGGCTATATTAAAAATACACACACAGAGCTAGGCCAGGTGGCTCACACCTGTGATCTTAGTACTGGCTCAGGCCAGCTGGGGCTACAGTGTGAGACCTTGTCTCAAAAACCAACAATCAGGGACGGGCTGGAGAGATGGCTTAGTGGTTAAGGCGTTTGCCTGCAAAGCCAAAGGATCCTGGTTCAATTCTCTAGGACCCATGAAAGCCAGCTGCACAAGGGGTTGCATCTGTCTGGAGTTCCTTTGCAGTGGCTGGAGGCCCTGGGGCACCCATTCTCAAAAAAAAAAAAAAATAAAGAATGACCATTAAGCCGATGTGTGGTGGCGATAACCTTTAATCCCCAGCACTTGGGAGGCAGAGGTAGGAGGATCACCATGAGTTTGAGGCACCCTGAGACTACATAGTGAATTCCAGGTCAGCCTGGACTAGAGTGAAACACTACCTTGAAAAAAAAAGACATTTAAAAACAGAAAAAAGAATGGGGGAACAAATGAACGCAATGGGAGTTATGATCACAATACATTATTGTAATCTCAAAACTCAGGCAGCTGAGGTAGGAAGATGCTGGGAGTTTGAAGCCAGCCTGGACTAGAGTGAGTTCCAGGTCAAGCTGAGCTAGATGGAGACCCTACCTCAAAAATAAAACAAGGGGCTAGGCGTGGTGACACATGCCTTTAATCCCAGTACTTAAGAGGCAGAGGTAGGAGGATTGCCATGGGTCTGAGGCCACCCTAAGACTATATAGTGAATTCCAGGTCAGCCTGGGCTAGAGCGAGACTCTACCTCGAAAAACAAAACAAAACAAAACAAAAATACACTGCCCCCCTACTGGACTGGAGGCCTGATCCACAGGAGGGAATACATGCCTGATACTGAAAACCTATGTCAGGGGAAGTTATGAGCCCTAGGGGTTTAACACCTGCTGGTGTCTGGCTAAATGTATATACTATGCTCACCAAACTGCCCAGTAAGTATTTCTCTTAATGTTCACACCCATATATTAAAGATACTCTCACTTTTAGTTAGAGAAGCTTCTCTTTTCAGATGTTAGTGACCTCTGGGATGACTCAAAAGGCACCAGAGTGCTGAGAAGAAGTGACAGAGGAGTGCTCAGCACTGAAACATCTCTATCACACCTTCTAAGGCTCAGGGTCCATTGCAGAAGAGGTGGCAGAAAGAATGTAAGAGCCAAAGGAAGGGTTCCACTCCTTACAATGCACTCTTCCAGACACAAAATGGCCTTAATATCCATGATCTCAGAGTGCCTGGCACTAGATACACAAGACTATCATAATAAGAGGAAAATATAATATCAAAAATAAGAGAGGCTGACCATGGTGGTGTACACCTTTAATCCCAGCACTCAGGAGGCAGAGGTAGGAGGATCGTGATGAGTTCAAGGCCACCGTGAGACTACAAGGTAAATTCCAGGTCAGCCTGGGCTAGAGTGAGAACCTACCTCAAAAAACCAAAAAGTAAATAAATAAAATAAAAGAGAGACTGAGAGGAGGAGGGAATAAGATGGAGAATGGAGTTGTGAAGAGGAATGTTGTGGGGAGAGAATTACCATGGTTTATTGTCTATAATTATGGCAATAAAAAATTACATTAAAAAAAGGGACTGGTAGGTGGTTCAGCAGTTAAAGGTGCTTGTTTGCAAAGTCTGCTGGCAAGAATTTGATTCCCCAGTGCCCACATAAAGCCAGGTGCACAAAGTGGCACATGCTTTTGGAGTTCCTTTGCAGCAGCAAGAGGCCCTGGCACACCCATTCTCATTCTCTATTTCCCCTCAATAATAACTTATAAAATAACAAATTATGGAGGGCTGGAGAGATTACTTAGTGGTTAGGGCGTCTGCCTGCAAAGCCAAAGGATCCCAGTTTGACTTTCCAGGACCCATGTAAGCCAGATGCACAAGGGGGCGCATGCATCATTTGCAGTGGCTGGTGGCCCTGGCGTGCCCATTCTCTCTCTCACTCACTTTCTCTCTCTCTCTCAAATAAATAAAAAATATATATTTAAAAAAACAAATCATGTATATGTATGAAAATTGTCAATAAAAATAAAAAGCCTGATAACCTGGGGTTCAATTCCCCAGTACCCATGTCAGACGCACAAAGTAGTACATGTGTCTAGATTTTGTATGCAGTAATAGGAAGACATGGCGCACCCATTCTCTCTTGCTCTCCCCAAATAAAAACCAAAGAGGAAGCCGGGCATGGTGGCACACGCCTTTAATCCCAGCAGAGGTAGGAGGATTGCCATGAGTTCAAGGCCACCCTGAGACTCCATAGTGAATTCCAGGTCAGTCTGGGTTAGAGTGAGACTCTACCTTGAAAAACCAAAAAAAAAAAAAAAAAAAAAAAAAAAGGAAGCTAGGCGTGTGATGCACGCCTTTAATCCCAGCAGAGGTAGAAGGATTGCCATGAGTTTGAGGCTACCCTAAGACTACACAGTAAGTTCCAGGTCTGCCTGGGCTACAGCAAGACTCTACCTCAAAAAACCAACCAACCAAAGAGGAGCTCTTGATCCCAGTCTCTCTCTCTTTTTTTTTTTTTTGTATTTTTTCTTATTTTTAATTTTTGAATATTTTACTTACTTGCAAACAGAGAGAAAGAGTATGGGTGCACCAGGGCTTCTGGCCGCTGCAAACTCCAGATGCACGCACCTCTTTGTGCATCTGGCTTTGCATAGGTACTGGAGATCAAACCCAGGTTGTTAGGCTTTGTAGGTAAGCACCTTAACTACTAAGCCATCTCTCCAGTCCCATGTTTTTTCGTATTTTTAATTACAATATTTTTTATTAAGTAGAAACTTTGCATAGATAAATCGTGTTGGCAAAATTGCCCTCCTCCCTACCCTCATTCCACTGAGGGCCCTCCTCAGTAGTTACTGGTATATTCACCATGGGGTTTTGAGTTCCGAGTTGGGGGAGCACCAGTCCTTTGTTTTTCTGAGGCGGGGTCTCTGTAGCCCAGGCTGGCCTTGACTCATAACAATCCTTCTGTCTCAGCCTCCTAGGTGCTAGGATTATAGGCATGAATCCCCATCTCCCCCTCTCTCCCCCACACACCATGTAGAGTCCTGCTCTGTAACCCTGGCTGGCTCTGAAGGCAATCCTCCTGCCTCAGCCTCCTGAGTGCTGGGATTATGGGCATGAGCCACTATACCTGCACTCCCCCTCCCATGTAGGGTCTCGCTCTAGTCCAGGCTGACCTGGAATTCACTATGTAGTCACAGGGTGGCCTCGAACTCACAGTGATCCTTCTAATTCTGCCTCCAAGTGCTGGAGTTAAAGGCATGTGCCCCCACACCAAGCTTATACCTGGTTTTGATCCTACTGTCTTGACTCAAATGTAGCATGCGTTAGCCAAGATGTATGTCACGAATCATTACATTTAGGACAACTTCAGCATTACCTGTGAGCAGCTGGCATAGTGAATCTGAAATAGCCAGCACCAAAGTGACCACACTGTGCAGAGCAGCAGGGCTGCTACCTGGAAGCTTGACAGCCTGGCCCACACTTGCCAATCCACATTATTACCAGGTTCCTATATTTGGGCACTTGGCAAAGCATGGGAAGGCAAGTCCACAAGCTCAACACTGGAGGCCCCTGGAGATTTCTTCAAGTCATGTATTTCTTGGGATTGATTTAATCAGTTCAGGATGGAGTCTAAGAACTGCTATTTATAAAAGTATTCACACTGATTTGTGAACTAGGGGGCTGGAGAGATGACTCAATGGTTAAGGTACTTCCCTATAAAGCCTAATGACCAGAGTTTAATTCCCTAGTGCCCATGTAAAGCCAGATGCACAAAGTGGTACATACATCTGGAGTTCCTTTACAGAGGCTGGAGGCCCTAGCACACCCATTCTCTGTCTCTCTTCTGTCTCGCTCTGCTTGCAAATAAATTTTTAAAAAAATTTGTATGTATATAAAAAAAGAACCAGTGGGAGTAGCATTGAGAAGTCAGAGGTAGGAGGATCACTTAGTTGAAGACCAGCTGGGGCTATATTAAAAATACACACACAGAGCTAGGCCAGGTGGCTCACACCTGTGATCTTAGTACTGGCTCAGGCCAGCTGGGGCTACAGTGTGAGACCTTGTCTCAAAAACCAACAATCAGGGACGGGCTGGAGAGATGGCTTAGTGGTTAAGGCGTTTGCCTGCAAAGCCAAAGGATCCTGGTTCAATTCTCTAGGACCCATGAAAGCCAGCTGCACAAGGGGTTGCATCCGTCTGGAGTTCCTTTGCAGTGGCTGGAGGCCCTGGGGCACCCATTCTCAAAAAAAAAAAAAAAAAAAAAAAAACAAGGAAGTCAGTCTGGCAGATTCTGTCATCACTAGCATGATTTGGGGTCACTATTAGTCACTGAGTCATCCCCTAGTGGAATGGGAAGCGGCCAAGAAGTGACTGTGTCCTGAAATTTCAGCTGCTATAGAAGGGAGGGAGGGCGCCTAATGCACAGTAGTGCAGCAAAGCTTAGATGAAAGACTGAAGATGCTCAACCCAGCCAGCACAAGCACAGGGCTATTAGACAAAGGTTTTTATGTAGCCCAGGCTGGCCTCGCTACATAGACAAGGAAGACCTTGAGTCGTGATTCTCCTGCCTCCAATGTACTGGGATTAGAGCCGTGTGCTACCACACCTAGTTTGGGAATTCATTATTCATCCCCCATCCCTGCCCCCGGCCCCCCCAACAAGTTTTAAACAGTCTCCTTTGTCCTCAGTTCTGGGTTCTTGGTCCAGACAGACCTGAAGATGAAGGTGGGGTTGGTGAGCCAGCCCTGCCACCAGATATCCGCCAACTTTAGGTTTAGGGAAAGGTACAGGAAGTTCAGAAAAAGTAGGGACTCCTCAACACTCTTTCTCTGATCTCAACTAAGATAAACATTGTAATCTTTATAGAGAAGGTATCCTGATGGGAAGGCACAGGAGGCTTACTGGTTCACCAAAACTATTTCCTGTTTTTGGAGACTAGTGGGAAGAATCTCTCACATCCAAGTCCCTTTTCCTTCTTTTCTTTTAGCAGCAAAGTTTTAGAAACTTTTCCTCCTAACATATGCCCAGAGCAGTAGCTCATGATTGTATGCAACACTCAGAACACTGAAGCAGATTTCCATGAGAGTGAGGCCAGTCTATAGAATACTAGGCTAGAGCCGGGCACATGGTGCATGCCTTTAATCCCAGCACTTGGGAGGCAGAGGTAGGAGGGTCACTGTGAGTTCAAGGCCACCCTGAGACTACATAGTGAATTCCAGGTCAGCCTGGGCTACAGTGAGACCCTGCCCCAAAAGCCAAAAAGATAAAATAACAATAAAATAATAAAAAAGAGAGAGAACATAGAATACTAGGACAGAGTGAAACTCTCTCAAAACAACATCAAAAAACAAATGGACAGCAGTCAGGAGGAAGTTCTTAACCTGAGCTGCAGCCCAAGTGGCTAATTTGGAAGGACTCTTCTACCTCTGCAGATACAGCCAATGAGTACCAGTCACCGAAGATGAGGATTCCACAGACCAGAAGGGGTCTTGAACTCCTGGGCTCAAGCAATCCTCCTTCCTTAGTCTTCAAAGTAGCTGAGACTACTCTATCACCATGCTTGGCTTCTGGCTGGGCTGCTTAATCTTGCTTACACTGCCTCCTAGGCTTTACCTATCTGAGGTTTCCACAAGTGACTTGGGAACTTAATTTTTTTTTTTTTTTTTTTGAGGTAGGATCTCACTCTATCACAGACTTGGAATTCACTATGTAGTCTCAGGGTGATCTTGAACTCACAGCAATTCTCCTACCTCTGCCTCCCAAGTGCTGGAATTAAGGGTGTGGGCTGGGAACTTAATTTTGAGGCAAGTGCCCTCACATAGCAGCTACCATTTCTAATGTGCCACACAATGTGTCAGGTGTTTTTAATCAACTCTATCCTCCTAATTCTTAAAAGTTGGGGCAGACTTGGGTATCATGACTAGAGGCAGTGTGGGTTCTCAAAAGGGCTTAAAGGACACGGGTGGGGCTGGCTGCACCCAGGAAATGGTGCCAATAGCAGTTCAAAGGTGAGCATTTTCTGTCCCAGTGCCAAGCCTCTGCTCTTCCAGAACCTGGAACAGGGTCTAGGAGCCTGCAGGCCATCTCTGGGCCATTCACTTCAAGTGGTGGCTGTCTTGCCCAATGTGCCCAACAAAGAAGCAGATAGTTTTTGGGGAGCCATCTAGCAGCCATGTGATGGCCTCCTTAAAATCCCAGGTCCCACTGGCTGAGTAGAGGGCACATCTGCCTCAATCATCATTCCCAACAGAAGTGCTCTACTTCAGCAGTCCTAACTCTCAGATCCCCAGTTCTCAGGCTGCTTGGTCCAACTTCCCCCTTGTGTTCACGAAACTACACTTTCTGAAAATCAACCCTCCCTTACCATCATCCTGCTAGCAATTTCCCAAGTGGCCAAACCCCATGGTTGGTATAATCCTGTTTATTAGCTGGCAGTGCTGGTATGGGACTAAGGGCAGGGCACAAAGTTCCTAGGGGTGAGTACAGACAAGGACTAATCTAGCTCCAAGACAGAGTCTGAACCTGTAAGGTTCCCTATTATTTTATTTGAGACAGAGAGAATAGGCATACCAGGGCTTCTACCACTGCAAATGAGCCTCAGGAGTATGCACCACCTTATGCATCTGGCTTATGTGGGTACTGGGGAATTGAACCTGGGTCGTCAGGCTTCACAGACAAGTGCCCTAACCACTAAACCATCTCCACAGCCTCCTATTTGTTTTTTCTTTCTTGTTTTCCTTTTGTTTAACGACGTAGGGTCTCACTGTAGTCCAGGCTGACCTGGAATTCACTATGTAGTCTCAGGCTGTTCTCCAATTCACAGCAATCCTCCTACCTCTGCGTCCCGAGTGTTGGGACCAAAGACGTGTGCCGCCACGCCTGGCACTTCTTTGTTTTTATGAGACAAGGTCTCACATTGTAGCCCAGGCTGTCCGGGAGCTGTATAATCCAGTCTGGCTTCAAACTCTCAGCAAATCAAGTGCTGGGTTTACCAGTATGAGCTATACCTGGCAAAGTCTGGCAAAGTCCCTCACTTAAACTTTAAGGATATCCTCAGCTGTATTGTTCAAGACCAGCCCAGGTTACATGACACACACACACAGAGACTTGATGTGCCCAGATTAACTCAGAACCCCTGAGCTCAAGGACTCCCCTAGACTCAGCCTCCTGAGTAGAAATACGTTACAGACTTTATACCCTCTCCCACACCTTACTTTTGAGGCACACAGTCACTAGAGACCTGAGATTTGGGGCTGGAGATGTTGGCAGATTACTTCAAAATCCAGAACACTCAGCCGGGCATGGTGGTGCACGCCTTTAATCACAGCACTCAAGAGGCAGAGGTAGGAGGATTACTGTGAGTTCAAGGCTAGCTTGAGACTACCAAGTGAATTCCAGGTCAGCCTCGGCTACAGCAAGACCCTCCCTCGAAAACCAAGAAAAAAAAATTCCCAAAAGGAAAGTGAAACCACCCAAAGCAAAGTTGACACCCTCCCTCTCTCCCTGCCCCTGATGCAAGGCTGTGGAAGGCTAAAGAGAACTTTGTTGGAGTCTGGAAGCCAGGGTCAGGTACTCACATCAAGCAAGGTGGCTGGCTGAGGCAGGCCTCGAGTCAGGAAACTCCTGGGGATCACTTCCCGGTAGGGTAGGGCAGGCAGGGGAGGAGCTTGGGTATTTAAAGGGCCCCTGCAGCTTATTCCAAATTCAGGAATTTCTGCCTTGGTACCCAGCTGGCAGTGCTGGGATGAGAATAAGGGTCAGAGGGCCTAATAGGGGGCAGATGCTGGCCAGGTGCACTTCTGTACCATCTGGCTTCAATTTTCCTATCTAGATGAACACAGTTCTCTTCTCTGTCAAAGTGTGGACAACTGTTTAGGTTCCAGTTGCAGTTCTGGACTGTAGCTTTTATTTTAGACTCAGAAAACCCAGTCCAGTACTCCAAGAAGATATTCAGCAGAAAACACACACACACACACACACACACACACACACACACACACACACACACACGCAGTCTCCCTTGTAGGGAGGCTTCTCTCTCCTTTTCAGGTTTCCTAGAATCTCCCTTGAAAGCCAGGCCACCCAGGCCCTGGCACCTAGAAGCAGGAACAGCAAGTCAGTACTTCCGCTGCCGGGGAAAAAGACTGCTCCCCGAGGACCGGAGTGAGGGGCTGGCCGGGCTGGGACCCTCCGAGTCCAGGCTGAAGAGGTCCCTGCCAGTTCGAAGAATCTGCTCTTCCAATTTCTTATGTCGTTTCATGTCTGAGAGGACCTTGTCCAGGCGGGCTTCCCGTTTCTGGCTCCTGGCTGAACTTCCTGGAAAGGTAGGAAATATGGACAGGACTGAGGCAGTGTGCAGCCCTCCTGCCTGAACCTGTACTTAGAGAGTTTGTTTAATATACTGATTCCAGGACTCTGCATAGTTGTTTTTTTTTTTTTTTTTTCAAGGTAGGGTCTCACTCTAGCTCAGGCTGACCTGGAATTCACTATGCAGTCTCAGGGTGGCCTCAAACTCATGGCAATCCTCCTACCTCTGCCTCCCGAGTGTTGGGATTAAAAGCCGTGTGCCACCACAACTGGCTCTGTATATAGGTTCTAAGGCCTGGGGTTGGGTCACAAGTAGGAAGGTGATGATCTTGCATTATGTGAAGACCAGGGAACAAGCATACCGAACAGGGGAAGAGCAAGGGCAAAACCCCTGTGCAGGAACTTGGGTTTTTTGTTTGTTTTGTCTAGCCATAGCCCAGACTGACTTGGAACTCACTATGTAGTCTCAGGCTGGCCTTGAACTCAGCGAACCTCCTACCTCAGCCTCTTGAGTGCTGAAGATTAAAGCTGTGGGCCATCACACTGGGCCCTTTGGAGGATTTTAAGCAGAGAAGTGACATGCTTTATTTTAAAAGATCACTCTGAGCCAGGTGTGGTGGCGCATGCCTTTAATCCCAGCACTTGGAAGGCAGAGGTAGAATGATTGCTGTGAATTCGAGGCCACCCTGAGACTATATAGTGAATTTCAGGTCAGCCTGGGCCAGAGTGCGACCCTACCTGGAAAAACAAAACAAAACAATCACTCTGGCTGCTGAGACTAGAAAGCAGCAAGACCAGTGAGAACTATGGAAACTATGTAAGCAGGAGTGGCTTGCTTAAATGAGGATGTGGTGTTAAAGGTGGAGAGCAATAGGTGGACTTGGGGAGGCAGAGCTAATGAGAATAATTCCAGGGCTAGAGGGAGGGCTTAGCAGTTAAGGCGCTTGCCAGTCAAGCCAAAGGACCGTGATTCTATTCCCCAGCACCCACATAAAGCCAGATGCACAAGGTGGCACATTCATCTGGAGTTCTTTGGACTAGCTAGAGGCTCAGGCATGCCCCTGAGGGAAAAAAGAAAGAAAGAAAGATTCCAAAAGTAAATTCTAGGCCCTGGGTCAAATTCAGTGATGTACACAGTAATAAGGAAATGTACCTCTTAGATCATAAAGACCTGCAGAGGACCCATAGAGAATTTGGACTTAGGAGATAAAACAGACCTGTGACAGTCTCCCAAAGGAAGGTAGGGCATTAACTTCAGTCAGAAAGACGGTGCCACTGTGTGTGTGGCAGGTGAAGAACTCAGTGAAGGTCTCTTCAGGAGAGAGGCTCTTCCCTCTTATTCGTACCTGGAGTGCGTCTCCTGTCAATCAGGGAGTCCTTTGGTGTCATTGGCTCGTCATCAAAATCAAATTCTGTAGGCATGTGAGGCCTGGGACAGAGTGGACAAAGAGTGAAGGGTGTGGGTGGCCCTCCCAAACGCCCACGAAAACCCCAGCCTGGAGGCTCAGCTCTTCCTTTTCTGCTCTCTTCCCTCCCTCCACTTTCTGCACTCAAGGGAGCAAGTCCCAGTGACAAGGTGTAAAGCTGGGCCCCTCACTTTTCCTCCTCCTCTTCTTTGGCCTCCGGCTCTTCATCAGACCTCTCCTCTTCGCTCTGGGCCTCGGGCGTAGGCGGCCGGCGGGGCAGGATCTCGGCTTGCAGCTCCGGGGTCCGGTGGGCCGCCAGCAGCTCGTAGAGCCGCTGGATTTCGGTAGGCGGGGGCATCCAGGACTGCCCATTCGCGGGCAGCTCCACCTCCTCGTCGCTGCATGGCACGCTCCAGTCCTCGGATTCTCCTTCCGCAGGCTCACTCCCCACAGAAGCGCTCGGGGCTTCCGGCACCTCCTCGGCCCCGGACCCCTCACGCCCAACCTCGTCCTGGTCTCCTTCCCCCTCTTCCTCGGCCTTACTGACCGCCACCGAGGAACCTCCGGTATCCTCCACAGCCAGAGCCTGGAGGCCGGAAGTCACCTCCCCTTCTTCCGACAGGCGCCGCGGCGGTGCCTGCAATGATGGTTCCATGACCCAGGGCAAGGGACATAGAGACTAAGGGCGCGGTCCAGCGCTACGGGAGATGCTGGAGTGTCAAACCGGAGTCCCAGGGGCTGAGGACGCCTCTGCAACCAATCAGGCTCCAACAGCGGTCTCTGCGGCAGGAGCTCGGTCCCCAGGAGGGGGCGCTTAGTTTCCCGCAAGGAGAGACCCCCACCCAACGGATCCACATCCGGTATCCTGCAGTCCTCGGCGACCCGCAGATACCATTTTCCGAGGCGGGGCAGGGAAGGCCCTCTCGTGTGCCGGCCCTCCGCCGTGGCTCGTCGGCGCCGCGTCAGCTCCGCAGCCCTACGCCCCTGAGCTAACGCCCGCCTCCCCGGCCGCGCAGACTCCCAGCTCGCAGGCGCACGGAAACGGCGCGGCCGCTCCACGCTAGTCAATGCTACTTGGAAAGGAAAGCGAGGGAAAGCTTGCACATGCGCAGGCAGACCCTTAGCTTCGACCCACACTAAATATGGCTCCGTGACAGCGCATGCGTCTTCTACTAGGTCCTGCCAGGGGCTAATGCCTTGGTCAGGCAGGCATACGAACGCAGGGACCGAAACTGGAGGCGAGTCTCATGCATTATCCGTTTATTAGTATTAAGATTCATGCAGCATTCAGCATACAAAAATGGAGAATCAATTTGGTATATCTTTTTTTTTTAAAGGAATTTTAGTTCCCCCAAGACTTCTAAGAAAAAAAAAAAAATCCCACCAACTACGAAATGCGTTGCAGCTGGCTCCCCGCCTGCCACCTCAGCGGGCTGTAACGAGCAACAACCCTCCCCTCCCTCGTCCTCTTTAAAAAAAATAAGAGATCCCTCGCTCCCTGCAGTTGGGAGCTTTGGTCCTTTTTTTTTGGGGGGGGGGGTGAATTCTTCGGCTACAAATCATGTGAAAACCCTGAATCCCCGACACCTTCGAGAAAGAAACAGGTTAAAAAGCCCAGGTGTGCAGGTCAACTCAGGGAGAGCCTTCAACTGTCACAGCCTTCCGTACCCCGCTGCAAGTTCAGAACCCGGACTCCCACCCTTATGCAAGTACACCCGGGCGAGGCGTGGCTTGCCAGCTTAGTGACCCAATAGGCGCTTTAGGGGGCGGGGGTCCGAGCCAGGGTGGTCCCAGCCAAGAACAGTCGGAGCCCTGGGCTAGGTAGGGCGTCATATTCCCCCCCGCCCACGCCTGATCTATGTACAGGAGTTTTTTGCAAAATAAATGGTGGCAGGAGGGTGAAGAGGATGCGGGAGGGGGAAGAGAGGGGGGAGATGAGAAGGCGGAAAGAGGAAAGGGGCGGAGGACGTGGTGTTGATGAAGGTGGAGTGTTAAAAAAGGATGGGGGAAAAGAATGGTTTTGATGCCAAGACAGTGAAAATTGGGAGCAGGAGGGTTGAGGGTTAGAGGATTCCAGAGACTGGAAGAGATGCCAGGAGGCCAAGAGCAGGGAGTTTGGGAGATGTTCGGGGAGGTTTCCAGAAATGCAGAGGAGTTTCCAGAGTGCAGAGAGGTAGGGAGGCTAAGAGGCAGGAGGGGCCATCCGCAAGCAGAAGTGCAGGGAGGTTGGAAACAGTGCAGAGAAGAGAGGCCTACGGTTGACAGGGGAGCCTGGCAGGATGCAGGAGCAGGAAAGAAGCTGTAAACAAGGGTGTTTAGGCTCCCTTGGTCCCTAGGGATGGGGGCCAGGGCCATCCACTGGGCTTCCCCCAGGGAGGGATGGGCCCAAGGCAGCTCTCAACAGGAAGAAAAGTCTTGGAATGCAGGGCAGTGCCCCTCACTTATACACTGTGGGAGAGGAGCGGGAAGGACAGACAGACAGGGGTGGGGAGAGGGGTAGAGACAAAGGAGAAGTCGGGAGGACAGACAGGAGAGAGCAGGGGCAGGGGTTAGTAAAGCTGCCCTTGTCAACCCTTCCACTCCTCCCCTGCCTATCCCTGACCCCCACTCACCGCCTAAGTTGATGACGCAGGAGGCGATGATGATGAGGACCCCCCCCACCAACGCCACGATGCTTAAGAGCTTGGCCACCCGGCCCAGACGATGAGCCCCATCCACGTCCCCCTGTTGCAGGCTGTTCCGGGACTGGGGTTAGAGGGAGGGGTGGAAGTACCATGGCCCAAGTCAGCAGAAGCCAGCCCAGCAGGGATCAGGTGAAAGTCGTCCAGAGGAGGGTGGTCAGCCCCGTGAGGTTAAGGAAAGAAAGGGGAGTTGGGGACGAGCGTAGAGGTCAGCAAAGTTACATAAAACACATCTCTACATCCCTCCCACCTGAAGGGATAGGACGGGCATGGCTTGGAGGGTTAGGTGCTAGGGAGGCAAGCAAAGGCCCTGTAATTGGGAGAGTGGGACCCATGCAGACAGGAAGGGAAGGCATGGTTATTCCTGGGGCTCTATCTTGGCACTGATGGGAAGCTGGGAACCACCATAGGCCTGGGCTAGGGTGGGCTATAGAGATGACTCAGTGGTTAAAGGCCTGGGCTAGGGTCCCCTGGGGCTCACCATGACGGCATAAGCGAAGGCCACAATGTTGACAGGCCACATGGGGCAGAAGCAGGACAGGATGGCAAGGATGATGTAGTCTCGAGGTTTCTGGGTGCTATCACCCCCTTCTACCTCAGGCCCTGCCAGCTGGGAGCTGGGATGTCGGCTCAGGCTACCTCGGGGAGATCCTGGATGCCCACTGTGAGCCCTTCCTATTCGGTCCTCGTTAACCAGCTGCTGCAGTACACGGGGGGGTGCCCCGTTGACTGGGGGTGTTTTGGTTGAAGGTGATGAGTGAGGTTGGGGTGCTGGGCCTTCTTCTCCATCTCCAGCTTGCAGAGGAACAACTGCCCCATTCTCTTGCTTCTCCCCCATACTTTCTGTCAGGACCTCCGGGGTAGGGGACTCTGGCGGAAGGGCTGGTTTGGGGGCAGTCTGGGAAGCTAGCTGAGGGTCTGACTGGGGATCTAGCTGGGAAGCAGGCTCTGAGGCTGGCTGAGGAGGGGCTGCAGATTTCTGCTCAGACTCCTGCTCTGCAGCAGGCTCTTTGTTCACCTCAGGTTTGGATACTGGCTCTTGGCATGCCTCTTTAGGGCTGGAGCTGGCTTTGGCTTCCCCTTCTGGGTTTAAGCTGAGGTCTGTGGCCTGGGCTGTTTCTGGGGCCTCAGCTGGGGTCTCTGTGATATCCCTGTCCAGGCCAGCCTTGGGCTCTGAGTCCACAGAAGATGCAGTGATGTCTGAGCCTGGCTGCAGGGCCTCTGGCTGATTTGGGGTATCTGCTACAACCTGGCGAGGACCCGCTTCAGCTTCAGAATGGCCAGGTGCGTCTCCCTCTGTCTTGGGACTGTCTTCTACCCCCTTCATCTCAGAAACCTCTGAGCTGCTGGCTGCCATCTTGAGATGGGAGAGGGGAGAGGGCCCCTTGAGATGAGAGAGGGAGAGGGGAAGGAAGAAACAGCAGAGACAGTGGCAAATCCTGGAAGAGGAGGAGACAGTCTTGTTGAGGGAAGAGAGGGAGGCTCTCAGCACCCGAAGGCCCAAGAGAGCCAGGCTTCTGCCTCAGGACCAGCTTGTATTGCCTCTAGGGAAAGGAAAAAAAGTTGGGGTTTCCTTTGCCTTGGGGTGGGACATCCCTGATGAAGAAGCACTCTACTCAGTCTTCTGGTTGGAGAACTCTGGGAAGATAAACCCTTTTCTAAACAAGACCCTCTCCGGGGTCTCTTCCTGAGCCTATACAAAACACCCAACAAGACTCAGATTCTCAGATCCCACCCAAGAGCTGCCCCAGCACCTCCAAATCAACAACTGTATACAGTATACTTCAACAAGCAGACTGGGCAGGGTACCCCACACATTTCACTCTATTTGCATCCTCCCCTCCTCCCTGGGCACCCGTAAAAACGGTGTGGGGTTTTCTTGCTGCGCGTTTGGGCGCGGACGCCCCCGCCCCTAACTGGTGGACCTGGCATCTCCTGCACCCCTTCTCAGGGGCTCCCTTGCCCTCCGCGGCGAGGGGGGCACCTTCTCCCGGTGGTGCTGCACCAGGCGCTTGCATTCCCGTGCCACCCGGCTGTCTGTCGGTCCACTCCTACCCGCAGTCTCAGTCGGTCTCAGTCGCACCCGCCGCCAGCCTTGAGTCCCGCCGCCGCTGCAGCAGCCGCAGACCGGGAGGGAGCAAGTCAGCGAGCAAAGGAGGGAGGTGGCAGGCCTCCCCTCCTCCCGTTTGTTCGTCCCCTTTTCTCCGGTCCCCTCCCCTACGCTCCACGGCCGCCGCGCCGCCCCTTGCACGCTTCCCGCCCCTCCTGGCCAGCCCGAGGGAGTCTCGCGTGCCAAGCCCCTCATTACCCAGGCAACGGGCCCCGGGACCACTCGCGCCCCCTCCCTGCCCCTTTCCACGCGCACCTCGTTGCAGGACACCCCTTCCTAAGTCTTCGGCCCCGCCCGCCAACGGTCACCGTGGGGTCCTGGCCGAGACCCGGGTCTGCGAGACTGAACCAGTGAGTCAGGTGCTGTGGGTGGGTGGAGGCACCCCCATAGCAGAGGGATTACCGAGATGCGGCAAAGTTTGGGGAGGCTGCAGAGGAACCGAGCGGGCTTTCGAGAGACCTGCAGAAGCAACGTGCCTACTCGTAGGCAAGCAGCAGCAGGGAGCACTGGAGAGACCCGAGCAAAGCCAAGAGGCATTTCAGCAAGCAGAGCAGAAGCTGCAGGACCAGTATGGAGGGTCTGGGGCCAGGAAGCCCCTGAAAAAGCCACTCCCATTCACAAAACGGTCACCTAATGCAGTTATTCCCAAGCCTGCTCTTCCCAGTTCTAGAGGGCTGACTTGAACCTTTGCGCATCTGCGTCAGCCGCGGATTCGGAGAGCTACGGGTGTGCAGACATTTGGCAGCGGTCTGAGCAGCATGTATGTCTACCAGCTGTTTGGATGTCCAGTCCAGGCCTTGCCAAACCTCTAGTGGCTATTCTGGGCTGCCTATGCCTGGATTGGGTATTCCCCAGAGACCCGAGAGTCCTGGAATTTGTTCTCCAGCCCCTGGAGTCTAGGCTCCACCCGCAACCAACTAGGCAGTCCGTTAGGAGGGAGGAGCCCCAGCTTTTCAGGGCAGGGGAATGCAGGGATTGACACCAGTCTAAGAAACCCCAGGGGGTAACTTGGTGAGAACAATTCATTGAAACCAGAGCCAGATTTTTATTTAAAATTTATTGTAATGGGGTCCGCGCAAAAGGAGGGAATGGAGAGGAGTGGGAGAACATGCAAGGGACACAGGAACACGATGGTATGGCCAAGGGCCACAGCTTCTGTTGTGGAGAAGAGGAAGAAGAAAAGACCAGGGCTGGAGCTGGGGTGAAAGAGGGAAGGGGGAGACACTGGCTCCATTCCCCCACCCCCAGGAAGCACCTCTAGTCCCTGGTTCCCCTTCTTTGCCCTGGCCCTTTAAGATTCCATCTCTTGTTTTGCCTCTGACCCAAGTGGCTCCTTCTTTTGCTCCCCTTGACTTTTCTTTCTTTTCCCCCTGACAGAGCATCAAGTAGGCTGTTTAGGGCCTAAATCCAACAACCCTACTCTACTGAAGATACCTCTGACCTTCCCTGCTTCTGCCCCACCTCATATCTCACCTTATCCCTCTCTCTGGGACAGAATCTTTGATTCCCCTCCTTTTTCTCCTCCCTCCCCCTGGGGAAAAAAAACAAAAAACAAAAACAAAAAAAAAAAAAAAATAAAGCACCAACTCCCCAGGAAGGGGCAGCAGACCATAAGGGAGAAGACTGGAAGGAGGAGAGCAAGGACTGTTTAGGGAAAAGGTTCACAAATCCCTGGGAGGAAAAGGACAGGGAGTTAGAGAAGAAAGGGGTGAGGGCAGTGGCTGCTGCTGCCTTATGCCACCCCTGCCCACTGTCCAGGGGATTTCACAACTGAGGGGATAGGTGTGTGTAGGGTCAGCTGTGATAGGGAAAAGAGAGAAGGAGAAACATCGTTAAAACCTAGTGAAATCCCCTAAGAACACGTTTCTTCCTCCTTTCCTTCTGGAGGCTTCTTGGTTGGTGGGGAGTAGTGAGGAGTTGGTGGGAAGAGAGGAGGGGAGAGGAGACTGTACCAAGGGCTTTCTTCCACTCTCCCCTCTCCCCCATCAACTTGGAGCTCACCAGGGCTGGGAGGGAAGTGGCTGAGAGCTCACTGGTACCCCCTCTGCCCCAGAGAGGGAACCCACAGCTGTGGGAGGGGCTGCCACTGCCACCGCCGCTGCTGCTGCCGCCGCCGCTGCCGCCATCGGACAAACCTCACCAGTACCTACAGTGAGAAACACGAAGGATCACAGCACAACCTGAACGGCAAGGAACACAACACCCCTTATCCCAGAAATTCTACTTCCCCTGGGACACAGCCGTTGCTCACTTCCTATCTAGTCCCCAGGGGGTTTGGGCAGCCTGCTAAGTGAGACAAAGCAATTAACCTTGTAGGGCCCTCCCTGACCCAAGTCTCCCTAACCTGATCGACGGGCACCCCTGACCTTCCTGAGATCCCCTATTGGGCCCGTTGAGCCCCCTCGTCCCACACATCCCATCCTGCCCCCCCAGCCATGCCCCACGCCTTGCCTGGTGGGTGCGGGGTCCCCCTCAGCAGGTGGGCTGTGGCTGGGGGGCATCTCCTGGGACAGGGGGGGCGGCCCCCCCCAGATGGGTCTGCATGTGGCCGGCCAGCTGGGCAGGGGTCTTGCAGTGCACGCTGCACAGCTTGCACAGGATGCGGTCAGCCCGCGGGGCCTGGAGCCCATGGTCCTTCACCGCGTGGATGCGCAGGTATGCTGCTGTGGTGAAGCCTATTGGGGGGGGGGATTGGGATGGGGGTTTGGGGCCA